>CM060903.1:1468757037-1470067394 GCA_030737815.1 Allium fistulosum
AGTCAAAAGGCTCTTATGAACAAGATTGATGCTTTGTTAGTGCTACAACCACGAAGTGCTCCAAGGACTGGGCCGGAAACTGCAGAGGCTATGGAATAGGAGAATTCCTCTGTCTCAGACTTGAATAGGACGGATGACAAACAAAAGCAAAAGCAAAAGGAGATAGTTGATGGAGTGACTGGAATTGTTATTAAAGGTAATGGAAGTACCCCTTCTGCCGGAGGACTACCTGCCGCAATCCCTAACCTTGGAGTGAAGGCTCCATAAGGAAATACTACAACGCTTCTCTCCGATTTTGAAGATGACATGCAACTTGATGCAAAAGGACTGGAATTGAATGCTGACACAGGCAGGAAAAATGCTAGGAAGGAAGTTCAAACTGCCGCTATAAGGCCAACCACGCGCCAATGGAATTCTGCAGGAGTGGTTTTGCCAAAGAACGGAGAACTTATACTTCAGTTAGCAAATCACGATCGTTTGCAGAGTCAAACGCTTGGCGTAGCCCCTAGCAGTCGACCTGTGGACTACCGGACTAGTGAGGCATTCATTGCGGACATGGTCAAACGCTTGATGGAAGAAAGTAAAGGCAGGAAGGACGACGATTGAGATTTTGCACCAAGCCGAACTCCGTTTATCTAAGGGAAGAATACCCCCAGAAGTTTACGATGCCCACTATACCATCTTGCAATGGGATGGCGGACCCCCAAACAGCACATGTACAAGTACAGTTGGCATATGGATGGAGCTAGGGCAATGGATATTGTCTGCTGTAGATGTTTCTTTATCTTCTTGGAAGGTGCTGCTTCCATGTTGTTTACTAGACTCCCACCAAGATCCATTTCTACCTTTGACGAGTTAGCAAGGAAATTCCCGGAATAGTTCAGACTTCACACGGCACAGTCAAAAGATGTGATGTCTCTATCTGGTCTTTTCCAAGGACCAAATGAGTCACTAAAACCCTTTATGAACCGATTTAATACTGCGTTTATTGAAGTAAGCAATCCTAACGAAGATATGGTATTCATGGCTTTAGTTTGAGCTATCCATCTAGACATAGACTTTGAAAGATGGATTAAGATGAAACAACCAACCACCATGAAGGAGTTTAACTGAAAGGCAAGTTAGCATATGAGATTGGAAGAGGCAATGCATTGGAGGGCATGATCGCCAATGTGCAACCAAAGGAGATAGTTCAGAGCAATGTAGCGGTCAACCAGGATGGAAACAATTCTATAGCTATGGCAGGAAACGTAGGGAAAGTTGGAAATCACAACAGGAAGAACCGGAACGCTCAAAGTAATAAAGTGGACATATGCTTAGTTATCAGTCGAAACACTATAAAATCTTTGTGTTTCATTTACTTTCTTACTATTTTTCTATTATCTTTGCTCTGCTTTAGCAGGGTTGGCACCTTTATATCAAACTCCAGGGTGTAGATCCATTTTTTGGGTTAATAGTACGGCGCCTTTTGAGGCATTTTATGGATGACCATGCAACACTCCTTCATGTTGGTGAAAAGTGGGCGAGAAACTAATACTTGGGCTAGATATAATTAGTGAAACTTTGAAAATATTAAGATCATTCGATAATGAATGAAAGCTGCCCAGGATAGACAAAAGAGCTACGTTGATAAGAGGAGATGTGATTTGGAGTTCTATGCCGACGATATGGTATTCGTTAAGATCTCTTCTTAAAAGAATGATGTTCGATTCGGTACTAATGGGAAGTTGGCACCGAGATTCGTTGGTCCTTTTCCGATACTTAAGAGGATGGAAATCTAGCATATAAAGTCGACTAACCTTAGAGGATGGCAGGCATGCACAATGTGTTTCATCTATCTCACTTGTGGAAGTTTATGCACCACTCAGGTGTGATAGTTCAATTGGATCAGCTTTATTATATTGAGATTGAACCAGAAGCATCGAGACCTCGTAAACATATTTGTATCATTGGACATGATACGAAGCAGCTTAGGAGGAAGACAGTAGAGCTAGTGAAGGTTTAGTGGAGTGAGAGCAAAGGCGATTGTGATTGAAAGACCGAGAGAGCATGTGGATCGCTTATCCAAAGCTCTTTACTTAGTGAGACTTTTGTTTATCGCATTTACTTTCACTTTCAATATCATATAGAGTACTTTAACATCCAGCATGCTAGGGTAGGCGTAGGTGCCATTTATTGCTTTTGTGTGCATGTTTGATGTTTGACATGTTTGCTCGTGGATGAGAGGCATGCAGGGTAGTTGTGTTTGATTTACCTTGGTTGTATTGGGGATTTCGATGGTGAAATTCCCTAGGAGGGAATGTAACGACTCACATTTTACGTATCCGAAGATCGTAAAATATTATTTTTAAATTCATATGAGGTCGTATGACTCTATAACTTTAGAAAATGCATATTAGTGACAATTCCTATTTTTAAAAAATTTACGGACGATTTTACCCCTAGAAATTTGTATTCGATATAACTTTTGATAAGAGCCGAATTATCATCCGATACCACTTCCACTGGAAAGATATGATGATTTCCCTTTTTGTAAAGTAGTCATAATAGAAATTTGGACTTTCTGGCTATTGAGTATGGTTGTTTAAAGATTGACAGTTTTTGGAGCAGCTTAGTGGGTAATCGGTGAGTTAAAGGGCAAGCCAACTAACCCATTTTGGGTTTAGAACCTTATATGGCTGAACTATCATCCCTAAATCACTTTTACACCTTCTCCCATATATCTAAGCCTCCATTAACCCATTCCCACCAAAAACCATCTCTTTTCTCCTCCAAATCAAGTCCAAATAATAGATTAGTGATATATTAGCAAGGCGATTCATTAGAGATCTTCAACTCTACATTTTTGGGGAAGAAAATTACATCTTTGCTGTTGATTCTCAAATTTGCCTTGATTTATGTGCAAAGCTTCACTTTTTGGGTACTTGAGTGATTTATTATCTCTCACCTTACTATTTTCGTATCTATAGGTTTTAACATGCTTTGGATCCATTTTAAAAATCAAAACTAAGTTTCAATGCTTTTTTAAAACCCCAACCAGCAGCAAAAACATGAATAAATGAATTTTTGGTGTTTTAAACATGTTTTTGGATATGTGATTGCCCTGATAGATGTTAGGCTATGTTGTATACACCTTGTATGATGATTGCTATGATTGATTGTGTAATTTACATGTTTGAATGTTGTTTTGTGCATGTATGGTGTTTGTTTATATGTTTGTATGGTTGAAAATGCTCATCGGAGCGAACTAGAGACAGGACCCATAGAGACAGACTTCGACGGATTAGCTCTAGAATGTTTGGAGTCATAACGTTGCATAGACAATGCATGAGGGTCGAACCGTTAAGCATAGCAATGGAATCAATGCATTGTTGAAGTGTTGAAAGTGCTATAGGATTTCGATTCAGTGTGCTCAGTTCGAGGGCGTAATGGGTGTAGCGGCCGAGCAAGGAAGTCGGTTCCGTAGAGGGGTTGGACCAGTGGCCGATTGGAGTATTTAGTTTGATGGGGGTGGCGGACCGGTGGTCGAATAGGATATTCAGTTTGGTGGGGTGGCGGTCCGGCTCTGGTCGATGGAGATTACTCGATGGGTGGTGGTTTGGTGACCGAACATGGAACTCAATTCCTCATTAGTGTTTGCCTCGGGTCTAAGCGGCAAAGTCAGGTCGTTGTGTTACATGGTGCTTCGTGCTTGGTTCGGTTTGTTTGTTTGGCTTGTGCAAAGGTCGGCCAAACTATATTGGAGCATGGGGTCTAACTATAGACTTTAGGAAATATTTGGAGCGGGAGTTGCTTGGGGGTTTTGGGAGCTAGTTTGGAGTAGGGATGGGTGACTGCGGAATAGCTCGAGATGACCTTGGTATAGCAACCAACGAAGTACGATGATTTCGATGACTCAATGTAGCTAGTGACTATAGCATCTGGTGATGGACTGAAAGTACGAGTTCTGCATAATAGCTCGTAGCGTAGAACGTGAGGTTGTAATGCTCGTGAGTAGGACAGGGTAGTTTATGTGTACCCATGTGTTTGGACGTCTGCGTGTGTCTAGTCCTTAGCAATCTATGTGGCCAAGAGTTGAGCATCTATGGGATAGTTCTACTATTGGTACGTGTGCTAAGAGATTAATGGATAACTTTGTGGTTATGATGCTCATTAACGGGACATGGTAGTCAGTGTGTACCAAGGGTAGTCTGCGTGTGCCCATATTTTGGACGTTTGCATTTGTCCAATCCCTAGCCATCTATGTGGGCAATGAGTTGAGCACCTAAGAGAGTTATCGTATATTTGGATCACTTGAGTGAGGGATGTAAGGTTGTGTGATGGATGCCATGTTTACTGTGTGATACTCCATACCCCATATTTTCCACTTGTGATAGTAGTTTAGCATAGATTGCGTTTATGTGCTAACTCTTTGGATGTAAGGACATGTCAAGTATGGTTGTTCATACCCTATACCCTATTTACTATATATGAGTTTTATAATATTTTGAGATTATATATCGCTCACACCAGACTGTTGTCTGATCCAAAGTTTTATACTTTTCTTTTTATTATCCTGAGTACTCTTAAATGAATAGGTTAGGGATAGCGGGTTCGGATAGCACATGGAGTTGCACGGAGTACGAGTAGGAGGCTACTATTTCATATATTTATATTTCAAGCTTACTATCGCTTATATTCTGTAGTGCGGTACTGTGGCGCTATGTCGGGACTTGTATTATTAAAGATAGTTATAGAGTTTATTATGGAGATTAGGGATGTATAAACCCTTTATTTTAGTTTTTGTATAGTCTGTGAACCTGATGCACTATGATGTTCTTAGTTAAGTTCATTTGATTATATCACGGTCTCTCCTGTTTACATCTATGTTGTTATATTATATGTTATTTGTGCGTTATGAGATGTTCTACAAGTTCTGTGTTTAAATTTTTCTCTTCTTTATATTCTTGGTTGTTGTCCTACATCGGCTGGGCACCTCTACATCGCCTTACATAGGTATATTAGTTGCTCGAGGTGTAGGGAGATCGTTACACATATATAAAATCCATCGATATATGCTCTCATTTCCAAGTCTACACCTATAACGGTAATAATAGTCCTCCAAGCTTTCCTTGTTCTGCCTTTATCTTTTGGCATATCAAATGTCTAGAAACATACTTCGTTGCCTTTTTCTTCATCTCCAGCCAATAGAAAATTTGCTTCATATCCCTATACATTTTATCCCCACCGGGTTGAATAGTCATCCTAGAAAGAGGACATTCTACTAGCACTTCCTCCAAAACTTCCTCCACAATTGGAACACATAGGCATCTATCTCTACTTAGCTATCCCCATTCATCCATTGCATATCAATCGACATGGGGTAAATTTTCTCTTCTACTTAGCTTGTCCAAAAAATCTACCATTGCTGCATCTTTCCTTTGCCCGTTGCGGTCCATCAATGCTAGCCTAACTTTCATTGCTACCAAATCACCTAGAGTGGGTTCTGTTGGTGGTTGGAAACTGGAATTCAAGAGGAACTCCAACTGCCTCCACTCATGTATAGCACCAAGAGTAGCATGCCTCTGATTAAGGGCGTCGACAATAACATTCCCATTTTCAAGGGTATATTGTATCTCAAAGACATATAATGCTATAAACTTCATCCACCTCTACTACCTAAGATTCAAATCTTTTTAGGAAAACATGTATTTAAGGGATTTGTGGTCGGTGAATAACTCAAACCTTTTTCCCCAAAGATAGTGCCTCCATATCTTCAAAGCATAGACAATAGCCGCTAACTCCAAGTTGTGAGTTAGGCACCTCTTCTCATGGTCCTTCAACTTCCTACTTGCATAGGCTATCACTCTACCCACTTGCATAAGAACATATACTAATCCCATACTACATGCGTCGATATAAACCATGAAAGGTTTCATCCCATTGGGAATTGTAAGCACTGGCGCACTAGTTAATAACTCATTCAGCTTCTCGAATGCTTCCATACATTTCTCATCACATGCAAAAAAAAAATTCTGGGTTAAACGAGTTAGTGGGACCACTGTCTTTACAAAGTCCTTGATGAATTTTCCATAATAACCCGCCAACCCAAGAAAACACCTAACGTCCATGGCATTCTTAGGAATCTTCTAGTCTTTAATGGCTTCCACCTTTGCAGGATCAATAGACGATCCCATCTTGGAAAAATTATAGCTGAGAAATCACACCCCTTCTTCCAAAAATGACACTTTTAGAATTTGGCTTTTAGTTGGTGCTTTCTCAAAGTCCTTAGTACTTCCCTTATGTGATTATTATGCTCACCTTCACCTTTAGAGAATACTATAATATCATCTACGATGTTATGACGAACTTATTTAGCTGCCCCTTAAAGACTCTGCTCATCAAATCTACAAAGTATGCGAGGGAATTCGTCAAGTTAAAAGGCACTACCTCCCATTCGTACAGTCCATCAAGAATGCGAAAAGCAATCTTCCGGTTGTCATCCTCGACAATTCTCAATTGGTGAAATTCAAGGGCTAAGTCCAACCGAGAAAAGATTTTGGCTTCAATAAGCTAGTAAAATAAGTCATCTATTCTAGGTAAGGGATATCTTTTTTTCTTTGTCGGCTTGTTAAGCTCTCTATAGTCAACACATAGCCCTAAAGAGTTATCTGAATTAGTATCAAAGACAACTAGTGCTCCCTATTCTGAAGTACTATAGTGAACAAAATCCCTTCTGCAATTGCTCTGAAATCTGCTTGTCCAACTCTTGCCTGTCTTTAGGGCCATATGCCTTAATGGCATCACGACAGGTCTAGCGTCATTGTCCAAATCAATCATCTCAATATCCATTTAGGGTGAGATATTGGAGACTTCTTCAAAAACGTTTAGAAAGTCTCGGATTACGGGCATAGATGAGAGCTCATCTTGTGATAGGCTAAGAGAACATAAATAGCTTAATTCAACCGAGTTTTAGGGTGTAAAACGATCATCGGTATCTCGTCCCTTACAACTCCTTAACCAAATGATCCTCCGACCACATTCTAAGATAGTCCAACAGTAAGATAACCAATCCATTCCTAGGATAAGTCCACACCCCTCAAAACCATGAATATACCCATTACATGTAAAATCAATGTTACATATATGCACTACTAGGTCTTTACAAATCAAAGAAAGACGAGCCGACCCTCCAATAGGATTTGATACGACTATTGGGTTAGTGACAACTTAGGTTTTTAAACTTAAGGATTTGACTACATTTCTAGCTATGAACGAATATAATGCTCCTGAGCCAAATAAGGTATGAATATTATTTTAGGAGATAACACTTGTACCTTCTAATGCAGTTTTTCCCCATCTCTGGGAGAAGGTCTACTTGAGATGGTATAAGCCTGCCAACCTTGTCCTTCCTTTGCTAGCTTTGGACACTGATTCTAGTAGTGCCCCTACTCATGGTAGTGATAGCATCTCCCTTTGAATTCTTTCCTCATTAAACTCACTTTGTAGTCCTTAGAGACATGTCCTTTCTTCTAGCACTTACGACATGTCACACTTCCTTTCTTGATATACCCTTTGGCTTTCTTGTCAGCCTAGAATCCCCTTTCTTCGCTCCACCCTAATTTTACGCATGCACTACCCTCTCCTTTTCCTTTAAGCCAACAGTGATAAGTAGGGCCATTTCAACTATCATCTCATAAGTGGTTCATGCGGGTACATGAGTCAAAAGTAGCTCCCTAGGTGGAAAATTTAGTCCTTTGACAAACTTTATAGCCTTCTTCATAGGGGTGTCAATCAGACTCAATCCAAACTTAACCAATTCTGTGAACTTATTGATATACTCCTTCAATGTGGAATTTCCTTGCCTCAGTTGTATAAACTTCTCCAACTGCAAACTTACTTCATCTTTGGACATGAATCGTGACTTAAAGCGAGTCCTAAATTCTGCCCAAGTAATTCCTTCCTTTGCATTCTCTTCAATTTCAACGGTCCACCAATCCAATGCCTCCCCTTTTAAATGCCATGCAACCATCCTCCTCTTGATTCAGTCTTCCCGTCCAAGCTCCCGAAATATATGCTCATAGTCATTAATCTAAGCCTTCATTTCAACAAAATCTTCTGCTCCATATAAACCCATCCTCCTATATTATGGAATTCTTTACACATTTTAGGGAAGTCTAGTGGGTGGCATGTTGCTTCAGTAGGAGAAGCAGTTGGTGCCACTGGTGCAGCTTTTTGAGGAATATGAACTTGCCCCATATGCCTTAGGCATTGCTTGAACCATTCTGGCATACCTCGAATGGTGGGTATTTCTTGATTGGAGGGGTTTCCAGCCTTTGAGCTATTGTGTTCAGCCATAGTCAACTATCTGTAGGTTTGAGCTTTTAGTTACAACTTCCTAAGATAGTATTATTTGCTGAAACAAAGATTTACCTAGTATTTTTGTGTATGTTTATAAAAGTGTATATATATAGTAGGGTTTTGAAAAATACTTTCAAAAATAACAAATACACCCTCTTATGTATACCTATTTCCGTTTATTGCGTAACCTATGCCCTGATATCAAATGTAACAACCCTCTCCAAAGCATGCCTAATTTTCAACCTAATAAAAACCCATCGAACCTTAGGTTCATTCCAAAGCTAGCTTATGGTTACTAAAATTGATATAATAAGCAATATACAGAGCTATCTATCTATTCCTTGAGAATCTCATAGTGGAAGGGATAAAATATAATAACAGAAATGAGTACCGATTTCATAAAAATTCAAATCTCAAAAATACAACATATCGTCCCAAAATATCCATAATATAATATCTCAAAATAACATCAATATGTTTGAAACTGGGTACATAAGAATATATCAAAACATAGATAAATAGATAAATTGCCACAAATCTTTATCGCCACCTCGTCTTCTCCATAAACATTGTTCCCCCTAACCCGTGGTTTGTAATGAGGAGGGAGTCAAAATAACAATGTCTGGTGAATGAAAATCTCAAGTCTTACCATAATAGTTTTTGGGTAGTATTATTTAGATAATAATATGTCTTATGCATCCTATACTACATCCTACCAAGTATACCTCCAAATGTAAGCCAAAGGCTTTTCCAATCCAACTCCATACCGTACCTCTAACTATAGGCCAAGGGCTTTTTCCGGTCCATCTTTACAATTGCAGTAAGTCATGCCCTAACGATGCAAGAGGAAGCACCTAAGCCACTTAATACCCCTTTAATGTGAATTAGGCAGGCTCTGACCATTTAATACATATACCCTAGGCAAATCCCCATCATTTATTACCTAAACCATAGGCAGACCCCTCTTTGGCACTACCTAACTGACATCGTAAGAAATCTTAAAAGCCCTCTTAATACTTCTTTTATGGGAAGAGAGGGACCCAACAATAGCCACATAATACCTCAACCCCAAAGCGAACCCCTTTTAAAGATTCTCCACTACTGTACCTAAAAGATAATCTTAATCATTTAATACTTCTTGAGTGGAAGAAAGGCGGACACTATAATGGACTCTTAGTACCTTCAACCTAGAAGCAGGCCCTTACTGAGATATCTGTCATATGACCCGTAACCCAAATCGTGACGGCTCACATTAATCTGACTATTCATAGGTGCTGGTAGCCAGATTTTCTTGGCAGACTTACCCTATAGAATTTGGACTAACCTCACGTCCGTCGTGGGTACTTCTTATAGACGATGTCTTACATTAGTCCAAAGTCATACTACGGGTAGCCAGATTAGCCGGGCAGACTCTTGTGTACTTTTGACTGACCTCGCATCTGTATAACTTAATCATATATCTACTCTCCTAACATAATACCATATACACACACTACATATATATAATATCTCACCGCATTTACGACTTAAGGCCATATATGGAAAACTCCTTATTTCGCCTTTAATTATGGATTAATTTCCATAATTATCCTCACTGTCCTTCTATGGGGTTTAATGCTATTTACTAATCTATTTTATTACATACGATATGAGTATACGTACTAATATATTTATACGTACATAATATTTTTTGGCTAAATATCCCTAAGTGTGCATAGAATATTCCTATTCTAAAATTTCTACTTCCTATACTAATTGTTAAAATGTAAAAACTTCCATATTCATACAAGCCTAAGTTACATACAACAATTTACAAAATTGCTAATATTCTTAGCCAGACAAACCAGACTTGTATAAATATATTCAAAAATGGAATCAAAATACTAAACTTATTTTACATTAATATAATAGAATCCATGCCTCTATTTTAAGGAAATAAAACTTATAATTTAAACCATTTATATTCTATTCAACGTTTACATATACAAACTTAAAGTGGGAAAAGGGATTCATATTTATTTATATTATGGAAATAGACGGTGTAAACTACAAATAAGAAAATCCATACTTTGCACACCATTTCCCCATAATTTCATTTTTGAACACTTTATCGCAACAACAGAAATTAAAAGTGGCAGTTGAGTAGAACATAAATTATTTAAATTGCAAACACCAAGTTTAATTCTACTATATTAACACAAAATAATTGAAATTCCAACAAATCTAAGAATTGACATTTTATTTTGGGGGAATTTTGGGGTTTTGGGATTTAGGGTTTTCGTATGCAAAATTCCCCAAGGCATAAAACAAATCCAAACTTTTACTACACAAACTACTAAAATGTGAAAGACTAAGATTTCCACTCACAGATAGTTTCTTGCTCTCCTTTGGATTTAATTCACGTTGTTGCCTAACTACTCCTTCAGATTTCTTCTTTTCGAAATATACAACAATTCTTAGGGAAGACTGGTCGATTGTCATCGACAAAACTCATCATAGATTTGCAGGCTGGAAAAGCTCTTTTCTTTCAAGGGCTGAAAGGTTAACTCTAGTTAATTCAGTACATTCCTCACTTCCAACTTTTTGGCTTACCTTTCACAAAGCCCTGTATTGGGTAATAAATAAAATCAATTGCATTTGGAGGGCTTTTCTTTGGAAATGAACTGAATTCATTTCGTCTTCAAATTGCTTAGTGGCTTAGGATCGTGTTTGCAGACCGAAGAAAGATAGGGGTCTTAGGACATTAGTCTACAGCAATTCAATAAATCTTTATTAGGAAAATGGGAGTGGTAATTGCTTTTTGGTTGTTCTAAACCATAGGCAAAGTGGGTAAATTAATGTTACTAGCAGAGGCAATTCTCTTTGTCAAACCTTAGTTTGGACCCACCTGCCTCTGCCTTTGCTTTTTGGAGAAATATAATGCAATGTTTCAGGGAAATTCATATTTGCACGGTGATCATGATTGGTAATGGTCCGAGAACTGCCTTTTGGACTGGCTCATGGCTTAATGGTGTAGCTTTCTCTTCAGCTTACCCTCAATTATATAACTCGCATCTAACAACAACCAGGTCTTCTCAAAGGGCAGTTGTTGGTCCTTTTTCATTAACATCATTGTGGGAGATAACCTGAAAGATCTTTTCTCTCTTCTTCATGCAACTTCTTTAGTCACATTGAAGGCGGACAATGACAGCTTCAAATGGGAAGCACTTGGCAGAAATCATTTCTCAGTGAAATCTCTGTATGCTTTTTACAACTTCTCTATTACGTGTTTTAATGTAACTGATATTTGGAAAGCATGCTCTCGACCTGGTTATAAGATTCACATGTGGCTTATTGTGCTTAATAAACTGAACACAACTGATGAACTAGCTTCGAAGAATATAGGCTTGGCACAATGTTGTTTCCTTTGTGATAACTACATAGATTCCATTAGTCATATTTTCTTCTACTGTGACTATGCAATTCAAGTTTGAGGACTTTGTGTTGCGAACCTTCAGATAATAATTTCTTCCCTGACTTTGATCCAGTCCATTTCTAGACTTCATCTCCCTCCAAAATGGAGGCAAATATGGCTCTAGCTTCCTGCTGGGCAGTCTGGTTGAAAGAAACAACCAATGCTTTAATTCTAAGATTAAACCTAACGGCACGATGGCTAATTAATTTATGTCTTTAATTAATTTATAGACAGGTGAAGCATCTTGTCCTCAACGGCTTATTCTACCTAGGATGAATCATGAGGAATCGACATACAGTAATAACATGAATTCTTGACCAGCAGGTGCTTGTATGTGGTGGCAATATTTGGTTATGTAGGTTTAGTTGCCTATCTATTTATGATTGTATATATGTGGGAATTGTATCGTAAACTTTTATATTTTTCGTATGTGACACAGCTGTGTGTCCTGGGAGCTGGGACTAATTTGCATCAATTACAAAACCGCTTTGTTTGGTGCCGATTAGGCATGTTAGTCGGACTATTTATGATATATGTGTGGGGGGGGCTTAGTGCTGCATATCCTTTTAATTAAAAAAATACAGCAATTCAATTGTATATATATTAGATTCATAATTAAGAGTTTAGGGAAGAATAAAAATAGAAAAACTTAAATATATATAAACTTATTACCTTTTTCCCTTGGATTTAGGTTTAAATTCTTAAATATAATTAAGGAAGAAGACTGATGGATTTTACTAGCATTCTAAAAATTTTGGTGAATAAAATTAAGGTGGTTGGCCTCTTATTTATAATGATTAGAATGCACAAGAACCGTAGGATTTAAGTCAATTTAAAATAATAAAATCCATGTTGTTCATGGCCTAACCAAGTCCTCGCCCCCTCAAACTAATCGGTCGGCCACTTACCCTTGGCGGCCAACCATTAGCGATCAACCGGTCAAGGGGAGGGGCTTGACAAGTCCCCTTGAATGGTCCCTTATTTTCGACTTTGAATTAATGCCTGCTGTTTAATTTTTATTTAATTCTAGTTTTATCACTGATGTTGACGTTCTTCTCTAACATTAATTTTTCCTAATGTTAAATTATTTATTACCTATTTTAATTTCCATGTTAACATTATTTAGATTCAAATTTTGAATTCATTTGAATTATTTTAAATTCGGAAACTTTAAATGTCAGTAACTTTTTTGCTTGAGGTCCGATTGTTATGAAAGTTGATCAAAACATCGCCATGAATGTAATGGTGTAACTTTCATGATCAAGTTCCAACATTTGCAAAATTCTTAATTTTAGCCTTATTTTAATTTATTAATTTATAAGGTGTTACATGCCTTGAATATTAACCCAAGAAAACCCCCGTGAAATAAAAGAAAAGAAATATGGGCCTTGAGTGGTCAGTAGCCCTTAATGAAGAGGTGAAAACTTTATTGGCCAATGAGTACATCGGGAAGTTTCGATATCCAAAATGGATACAAAAGTTGGTTCTGGTGAGGAAACCGAATGGGAAATGAAGGACGTGTATTGATTTTTCCAACCTAAACGATGCCTATTCTAAGGATTATTTCTTACTTCCGAGAATTGATCAGCTAGTAGATGGAACCATAGGATGTGAGCTTTTATCTTTTATGGACACGTACTTTAGGTACAATCAGATTGCTATGTATGTTCCAAACCAGGAGCACACTAGTTTTATTATCGACTTGGGACACTATTGTTACAAAATCATTCCATTTAGGCTCAAGAATGCAGGAGCAACATATCGACACTTAGTTAATAAGATGCTTGCTAGTCAAATTGGAAGGACTATAGAGATATATGTCGATGGCATGTTGGTAAAATCAAAGAAGAGCGAGGACCACATTTCTCACCTGGATGAGATGTTTCAAATTTTGCGAGCATTTGGGATGAAGACGAATCCGCTCAAATGTTCTTTTGGGCTTTTGTTTGGAAAGTTCTTGGGATTTATCGTATATGCTAGGGGAATCGAAGCTAACCCAAAACAAATCCAAGATTTAAAAGGCATCAAGATTCCTGAAACATGAAAGGGGATGCAGAGCCTGAATGGTGAAGTGGCAACATTAAGCAGGTTCATATCTAAAGCTACTGATAGGTGTGTTCTGTTATTTGAAGCATTAAAGAAGGAGAAAGAAAATTTTGCCTTGACGGATGAATGTCTGGCTGCATTCCTTAACCTACTAGAACACTTACAGAAGCCACCGGTTCTTCCTACGCTAGTCGAAAGGGAGGATCAATATTTGTACTTAGTAGTGTCAACCTACATCTTGAGTGCGACATTGGTTCGAGAAGAAGACCGGGTGTAGCAACTGGTATATTATGTAAGTAAACGCTTCACTAAACCAGAATCTAGATATCCTAAATTGGAAAAGTTGGCGTACTATGTACTAATAGAATCTCGAAAGTTGAGGCACCATTTCCAGCCCAACCCATCAGTGTGTTGATAGACCAACTATTGAGGCAGATACTACATCGACCTAACACCTCATGAAGAATGACAAAGTGGAGTATTGAGCTGAGCTAATACGAGATGACCTATTATCCTCGAATGGCGATCAAGGTACAGGCCCTGGCAGACTTTAATTATCGAGTTTACTATTAGAGACAATGAAGTTGAATCCCAAGAGAGAGAAGCTCTTAAATATCAGATGTATGTGGATGAAGCTTTGAATGAGCATGACTCTGGTGCATGAGTAGTATTATTAACACCCATGGGAAGGAAGTTGAGCTATGGAATGCAGTTGGGGTTCAAGGGAAAGAACAATGAGGCCGTATATGAGGCATTGGTAGCTAGATTGGAGATAGCTAAAGAATTGGGAATAAGGTTACTATACATGCACAATGACTCTCAGATGGTCGTGAATCAGGTGTTGGGGGAGTTCCAAGCTAAAGGGTAACATTTGGCATCCTATCTAAGAAAGGCAAAACCCTTGCTTAATGAGATGGAGCATTATGTGATTAAACACATTCCACAGGAAATCAGGATGCAGATAAGTTGGCAAAATTGGTAAGTTCAGGAGATGGACCTTTGTTTGGTTCAATAATGGGTGTGACCCTACTTAGCTATAGTTTTGAGGTAGTAAACATGATTGCAACTATCAACGAGGAGGAAATCTGGATGACACCGATTATAGGTATTTGAGCGAAGGGGTCTTACTAAACAATAGAAATAAAGCCAAGAAGATCTTGCAGAAGGCGCCTTGCTTCATCACTCAAGATGTATGTTATATCGAAGGGGATTTTCTAACCAACTGTTAAGTTTCATAACCGAAAAGGAGGATGAGGAGATGCTGGAGAATATACATCAGGCAGCTACAGATACCACAGAGGGGGGCAAACTCTAGCAAAGAAGGTGTTATGGTATGGGTACTTTTGGTCGACGTTAAATCAAGATGCGATGGATTATGTGAAGAGGTGTGACAAATGCCAACGATTTACAAAGATCCCAAGGTTTCCCACGACTGAGCTAACAAACATGGTTAGCTCCTAGACTTTTGCAGTTTGGGGAATAGATTTGATCGGTGAACTTCCCATGGCCCAGGGTGGAGCTAAGTATGCTATAGTGGCACTCGACTATTTTATTAAGTGGATCGAAGCCGACCACTTACTAAGGAGTCATCAGCCAAAATTATAATTTTTTGATCAGGAATGTGATATGCGGGTATAAAGTTCCTCTTCAAATCATTTCTGATAATGGACCACGGTTTGACAGTGAAGAAGTTGTCGATTTTTGCCGACAACATAGAATAAAGAAAAGCTATTTTGCGGTAGCATACCCGCAAGCTAACGGATAGGTGGAAGATGTCAACAAGGTTCTAAAGACTCTCATAATAAATGGCTTAAAAAGAAAGAAGGAGCATGGGTGGACGAGTCTCCTCTAGTACCATAGGCCTATCGCACTTCTTTCAAGGCTACAATGGGATATACCCCCTTCTCCTTAGCTTATGGGTCAGAGGTGATGATACTGGTCGAGACCGCAGTGCAATCACACAGGACCCGAATGAGAATGAGGAATTGCTAAATATGTCATCGGATTTGATTGATGAAAGGCGCAATGAAGCTGCTTTGAAAGATGAGGCACATAAGCGAAGGATAACCAAGTGGTATAGCCCTAAAGGCAAGACCGCCCTCTCAAGAAAGAGGACTTGACACTAAAGTGGATATTCCTTATACTGGGGGCACTAGACCTAATCTGGGAGGGATTGTATGTCATCCATAGAAACCTGAGAAATTGAGGTTTCATCCTTAGCACAGTAGATGGGGTCGTGTTCAGAAAAGCTTGGAACGCATAGAATCTTCATCGTTATTTTACTTAATCTCTACTGTCTTTCTAATTGTACTGCAATTGTATAATTAAGACAATTATGAAATAATTATTAATAAAATGTGTGTTTCTTGAAACCTTGTTATGTTAGGTGCCTCTTGATTATATGAAGATTATTATGAACGCTTAAGCTAAGGTGTGGGACATGTTTTTTAGCTTCGACTGACTTAATATTCATCTATGGTTGAAAGGCATGAAGTTAAACGACCCAAGCAGCCAAATCTATGTTTACACCAATCGATCATCATAAAAGCTCCATGAGCTTAATTTGCTACTCAGGGGCAGATGCGGTCATAATAATGTAGAATTTATCCCCGATAACTCTGGCTGGTAAAACAAGACTTATCCACGGTCAGGACATGACCATCGACTGGGTAGTTCGCCATAGATGATCGACCCTCTAAAACTATAGTCGGTAGTTGCGAACCGGACTTACCTACAGCTAAGACATAATCACCAACTAGGTAGTTCGCCATTGACGATCGACCCCCTAAAACTCTGACCGGCAGTGGTGAACCGAACTTACCACGGTCAGTACATGACCGTCGACTATGTAGTTTTCCACTGACAATCGACCCCCTAAAACTCTAGCCAGCAATGGAGAACCGAACTTACCCATGATCAGGACATGACCACCAACTAGATAGTTTACCATAGATGATCGGCCCCCTAAAAATCGGGCCGAAGGTAGTGAACCGGACGTACCCACGGTCAGGACATGACCTTCGATTGGGTAGTTCACCATTGATGATCGACGCTATAAAACTCTTGCCAGTACTAGTGAACCGAACGTACCCACGGCCAGGACATGACCACTGACTAGATAGTTTTCCATTTATGATCATCCCCCTAGAACGTCGGCTAGTAGTGGTGAACCAAACTTACCCTCGGTCAGGACATGACCATCGACAGGGTAGTTCGACATTAATGATTGGCCCTGAACTTCGATAGGTAGTGATCAACCGGGCCTGTCTAAGGTCAGAGCAGACCACCGATCAGATGGTTCAACATTGGCTATCGACCCCGAAATCTCAAGAAATGGTCGTAAGTCCATCGTTACTAGAACAGTCTTGTACAGAGAACACACGGAATACACATATAAAAACAAGTAAACAAGAACAATAAAGATATTACACGAAAGTAGGTCAAACAAAAGCAGCCAGATCCAAACGCCATCAAATAACCAAGTACCTATAGTATAGACTCATAACTATCAAAAATAATGTGTGCACAACCTCACAAAATTATTAAAATTGGGTAAACATAGTCAAAAAATTTAATACATCAAGGATGCAAAGCCAATTGTCCCTAAACAGAAAATATACAACTACAACCATCACTTGGACTTGGACGAATGGCTCTTCTTGGGTTGTTTGGATCCAGCAAGCTCTTTTTCTTTCTTTTTCTCTTTCAGCTTGGATGCTGTAGCCATATCCAGCTCAAAGCCGTATCCAGCTCAAAGCCATATCCAGCTCGGTTTGCTTCTTCTTCATAAGCTTAAGCTCCTCTATTACCTCCAACTCAACCCTAGCTATCTCTCGTGGGAACTTAGCCATAACATTTTCCTTAAGGATTTCCTCCATACTAAAGACCTCGGTGGATTCATTGAAGCCTGTAATCTCAACTTCAATATCCTCCTTGAGAGCGGTAATTATCTTATCGCGATTCTCCTCAGCTATTAAGTCTGAAGGACCAGGGGGCAAAAGCCCTAATGATGAGGCTTTAGAGGAAACTATAGCTCCAAAGGAATCTTTCATGGCTCTGTCACCTACAAAGAATTGAGGGGGACTATCAAGTACGATCTTACCCAAGCAGGCTCGAATGTACTGAATAGTGGCCCATGGGCTATATAGAAGAATCCTACCTCCTTTAGGAGAAGATGAAGCATTGTCCCAGTATTGAACGTCATCTCGAGGCCGGGTGATATTTTGAGACTGGACCTGAGTTGGCATGTCTGAAGAAACATGGTAAACAGTTAGAGGATGTCATGCATTGGATGTAAATAACCGGTTTTAAGGTCTTACCTTGGGTAGCAGCCCTTGAAGTTGAACCACCGTTCTTCTTCACCTCCTCTTACTCCTTTTGGGCTTTTCCATCAGCGGCCGGCTTTATATAGCCTAAGCGGATGGCTTTCTTCTCCTCCGTAGATAAGAAAGCATCGACAACCTTGAGAATGAAAAGCAGCCCACCCTGCTCGCTTTTCATCTTAACTTCTTTGATTATCCGTCCATGGATGGAGGCCATGACTTCCTAATAATTATCCATCCATGCTAAGCTCCATTTAGTAAACATTCAGAAGTAAATCTCATCTAAATGCTCTTTCACTTGATCTGATTCTATAACACCTCCATCTCTATATCTATATTATCCAAGAGTGCTACAGAGTAATATTATCGGATAGCACGGAGTATAACATGATATAGGGTACACACGAGAATATTCCCATGGGCTAACACTGGTACGTATTTAAACATCGAATATAACTCACCAACAAACGTACACGGTATCGGCACAAAGTAATAAACACATGTTCATCCGATACAGAACAATATGTAATATACAATAAATAACAGAGAACATAGAGTCAACCGTAGCGATAATATATAATACTGATTATAAAAATATATTATATCCAATATATAGTGTATGTCTAATATACATAACATGAATATATACAAGAGGCAATACGATACAAGATAATAACAATTATACTATATACTAGCCACCATTAAGCCCAAAACATAAGCTGGTCAAACTATCCCTGAACTTGAAATGTCTCGGACTGACCTGAGTATTATAAATTACACACTGGTCAGACTATGGCTACAACGATAGGTGTAAATACATATGCATATAGTGATGATAATAATAAGAATAACATTATAGTCTCAAAATATCTCAAAACAACATTTACAACAAACCCAAACTGGAAAGCATCATCATCCATACAAAACACATTAGGTTAGGATCCATAAAATCAACATTGAATAGGTGAATCATCCATATCTTGAAATCGCCATCAAATCTAGAAATCATCAATAATGAGATATACTTAAGTAAAGTCAGACAATGACGAAGCAATGCCCACAATATCTCTCAATCTCATATTATAAATTACTATCATCAAATCACTATTATCAATAAGAAAGATTTGAGCTAGCTCATAACAATGCCAAAATATAATTGATAAATTGTAGGCCATCCGCCTGAACAGAATAAGCTATCTGCCTGAGAAGGATATGGGTTGTAACGACCCGTAAATTTCAACTGTTTTAATAACGTAATTAGTTGAAATTTTGTGAAATTTTAAACGATAAAATTTTGAAATAAAAATTTAATATTTGGAATACGTCTAGTTAAACATAGCAACTGGTAAATTTTCGTCCGAAAATATGAAAGTTTATTTCGCACGTAAATTTACTTCAATTTAATCAGTTAAAAACGATGAAAATAAAATGTTTCCGAAACCTAAATATTTTTACATAGAAAAATTCTAAATCATCTTCTGAGCAAGAAGTCGGTATGTCGTTTTTCAAAATTCGGACATCTTTAGCTCCGTCGATCTTATTTTCTTACGTTTTTCTCGCATTTTCCGCTGGTAGAAAATTCGAATTTTTATAATTCGATCGTACAACTAGTATCTATATACCGTTTTGATCATCTCGTCGTGCCGATCTCAATAGTATATTCACTTCTGTTTTTCGAACCCCGGTTCGCCGTGAAATCGGTAAACGGTTAGCCGTTGCGGTTCGCTATTTGAGTCTTTAGTTCCTCTTTGTCCATTCATATACCCACAGTGTAATTCCAATAGCCTTCTGCTTTTAAATTTTTCCTGGAATCCACCCTGTAACTTTTCGTCTTTTACTATTCCTATTTTCATTTAATGTATACAATGGTTCGTATTTTGCTTTGGTACTGGTTTCATTCAGAAATATAATATAATTGAATATGCGTGCCTCTCTCTCTTCTATTCTTAATTAAAAAGCAAGTTGCTGCTACCCTCTTCACTTTGACCAAGATTTACATGCCATATCACGTCCATTCACTGACCTTTCCTTCACTACATTTCTAAGCATACTTTTAAATTATATAATATAGAGTATAGTTTGGGTGCCTGTAGCTTGTTTAATCTCCCAATAGCTTGTATATATTTACTCTGCCTACTCACGTTCCCCTCTACAAATTTGTACTCTTCTATTAAAATAATATAGACAATAGATTTTAATCAGATAATCATCCACTTATTCCAACCTTTGTGTCTGCCTTTCAAGATCTCGTTTTGAGATACTGCCTCTGCCGATAAGGCAGTGCAACCTCCTCTTCCAACTAGCCCGCCGCCTTCGCCAATCCCTTCCACGTCGTCGACCCGCTCCGCCTCGGCCTCACAACCATCATCTCACAGCACACGCCTCCTGCCAGCCGATTCCGCCGTTCTCCTCCACTCATTCATATAAACTCGTTTCTGCTTGCTTTTCTGATTCTCCGCCCCTTATACTCGGCCTGTCTTTGGATTCGCTGAGGTATATATTTGTGAGTTTGTATGTATGTTTATTAGTTACATACATATTATTCTGTTTGCTTAGTTTCAAGCTTACATATATTGTGATTCCAAAGTGTTATACGTATGAAAGTATGCATATATAGATTTATATATATAGTTTAAGTTTATACAGTATATATTATATATTGTTATTTAATATTTTTAAATGTATACATATTGGCTTTGAAATTAATTTGTTCATGGCCTGAATTACATAATATGTTAACGAAATGTAATATGCAATGTTATAAGGTGTTGTTGCATTGATCTGTTCCACAACATATATAAATAAATTGTACTGTTTTTGAAATTTATAGATGTATATATACTCCAGTTATAAAGCACTTCCCCTCAGCCGAAACAAGGTTATAAGATATTGTTTGAAACCTGCCACTGTAGCTACTTTATGAAACTATATTTATGAAGATATTTTATAACTTGATTTGCTTTATATTTCTAATTCCAGTTTACGTGTGTTTTGGGGAAAGTTGATGTAAATCGGTTTTTAAACTATAAGATATAAATGTAGTTATATATATATTTTTCTATATACTCAGCTTTGATACTGCATAGTAACCCGCGTGTATGAATATACTTTAAGTCTGCATATTACTTTATCAGCTGTACATGCATATAAATCTGTTGGGACTTAAAGGTATATTATAACAAACTAAGTGTATGTTTGAATTTATATAACAAGATGTTGATTACAGTCTGGAACGTGTATATTTACATTATATGTTAGGTCTACAATTATATTAATATTTTGGGAAACCGTATATGTATATTAAATATATGTTTAATTTGAAAGGTGATCCCATATAATAGTACGTATAAAATGTTGTTTGGATTTGAATACATATTTTCGTATACTGGTTTCTCGTGTATATGTTTATGTACATAAATATTAGATAAGCTATTTGTAGATTGTTGTTGTATATATATGTTTAAAAGTATATGTACAAAGTGATAGTTATATATACGAGTTTATTTTAAAACAATAATTTTTGATATATACATATATGTATGTATGTATGTATAGAATTTAAAATGTGTTTGAACTTAAAATATGATTTACATACATATAGTTATATATAAGTTCATTTATATCAGTCATCTGCATCGATCCCGTTTTGACTTGAATTCGTCTATTCCTATTTATCAGTTTGCCCGTCGAGTTCATGCTAATCTAGCTTTGATTTGAAATTCGTGCTTGGAATTGAAACTCATTCCACCGTCAAATCTCTCTAGCCTCGAAAGGTGAGCACTCACTCACGATTAACGTTCTTTTATTTATTAAATTTGATTTCAATTAAAACGACAATTGAAATATGCTGCTGTTAGATATTTACACTGTTATTACCTGTATCAGTTAACCTATGACATCTGACACCATTATCTATTATATATGCAATGATAATCCAGTTTGGTTGTTAAATGATTGATTGTTGGATGTTTACAATTGGACGTTAAAATTGTAATGTATAAAGTGATAAATACTATGCAAATAAATTGACGTAGGATAATGAAAATTTGAATCGACATATATGTTAAATTTGATTAGTGAATATGACCCCTTTTAATTTGTTAAATTAATTGACATATAGAATAGTGATAATTACACTTTGAACCATCAACGTATATTGGATTAATTGTGTAGTGTAAAAAAATTGAAATTGAATGACAAGTGAAAACCGTAATGTAATAATCTTTAATCTAAATGAAATGATAGTGTAGATTCTAGAAATAATTATATTAATTCGTACAAATAACAATGCGAATTAATACGGTTATTTCGGGATTATTTGAATTGATTATTGGATTGTTATTGTTTGTTGTTATTGCTTGTTTATTTACTTTGACACCATCCCAGTTATCACACTGCAAGTTCCCTTTGCTATGCTTTGACTTTGAATTGAATTGGAATCGGGTTGAAATGATAAATACCCAAATTGAACTTTGACCTAGGATAGAGAATTAAATAAAACCCGATTGGTCAATGATTTGATTTTAAAATAAAATGAAGATTTTATTTGAATAAATAATATGCTTTGAAACGAAGTAGGAATTTTAATTTTTAATGAAAGGAAAATGTTAATATTTAATAATCTGAAACAAAATATTAACAATGTAATTGATGAAAGAACGATGTTTAATTTGAGAAATGATTGAATTAAGTTGAAATGATTAAATAATTAAGTCGAAATTATAATTAAGTTTGAAATTATTAAACTTTGGAATTATTTAATAATTAAGTTTTGAATTATTTAATAATTAAATAAGATTGAATTATTTGATAATTAAATAAAAATTTGAATTCTTTGATAAGAGAAATTGAACTTTGAATAAGTAAATTTGAACCTCTTAAATGAATAAAATTAAGTTTTGGAAAATTATTTAAGTAAGTAAATAAGTGAGATTGAATTTCTTTAACAAGAAATAAAATGCGATTTATTGAAATTAATGTAAGACTTGAAATTTAAAGAAATTGAGTTGATGAATTTAATTCAAATTTGTAAGTTTTGATATAATGAAGTTAAATTTAAATAATAGATTTAATGAATTGGAAATTAAATAAAAATTTGTTTTGAATGATAAATTAACTTAACGAATATTGAATAAAATCGATAAATGAAGTTAAACTGATTTGAATGTTAAATTAAATTAATTTAAATGATTTCGGAATGAAACTTATATACGAACTTGAATCAATATTTGAATGGTTTAAATATAAATTGAAATTGAATTATAAGATTTTGAAATGGAAATTTGGAAGTTTTGAAACGTAAAGTATGGAAATTGGTTTTGAAAGACAAATGAAATGTTGATTTACGAATTCTATTTGAAATTGAATTTGATTTGGTTTTGAAATATATTAAACGACCAATTGGTGTAATAATTACGGAAGTTATTAAAGAGACCGGAATCGGTTTTGGACATACTCTCTGTCTAAACCGAAACCACTTTAATAACTATACGCGGAGTGGTGATCCAGAATGAAGTGGTTGGAATGATGTTCGTGATGACTGAAGAAAGAGAACGATAATGGATAGCCTTGACACTTGTGTCAAATTGGAAATGACTAAAACAGGAGCTGTGCCGGGCCAATGTAGGTCAGCTACCTCAAGTGAACACACTTCTTCGAACTACTCATTACTTGTTGTCGATTGGTGCACCCTTGATTTTGGGAGTGTTGTTTCAAGGTGTTGCGGTCGCTGCGGCAATGCGTTCTCACCAGTCCGGATCAGGCAAACGGTAGTATCACTACCTTGGGTATTGCCTCATGTGCCTTGTCATACTTGTATTCCCTATTCGCGACCACTACGGATTTGTTTTGTACCTTTAGTATATGGATTGCCCTCTGGTGACTTCCGGTTTTGGGGAAACTACGGTCTTGTATATGCTTTTGGGAATAAAAATGTGTTAAGGGTGGAATGGGCCATGACTTAACACTATTTTGATATCTTTATATTACTGATAGACATTATCTACTTAGCGTACATTACTACCTAGTAGATAGTTTAACGGATCCTTAAAGGATGGTTATTCCAAACATCCTTTGAGTTACTTGTATTTCAATTGCTATTTCACTTGAGTTGGATTTATTAATATAAGAATGTTAATCCTGACTCGAGTGTCTTGTGTTTTTGCTTTACGCTCGGGTCAGACTGAGTGTACCAGTATTCGAGACTCACCTTTGGAGTTGGAGCTTTGCTTGAAGATCCAGCCATCTATTCTGCTTTTAGTATTCGAAGATTTCAGTGATGTATTCTGATTTGTATCTGATGTATCGTATTACTCTTCCGTTGTATCTGGTTTAACTCTGATGTAATTTATACATTTATATAGTAGCTTCATGAACTACTATCTCTTTTATTTCCGCTGAAATTATTACTCTGTGTCTGTGATCTGTGACTATTTTATTTACTGTATATGTTCAGTTTTGCCAAATTTAAATTAACAACGCGGTATTTTGAGCAATTCAACTCCGGCATGAGTGTCTACCTATACACTTATAATGGATGCGAATGGTCCAAAATACCGGGTCGTTACAGTTGGTATCAAAGCTTTGGTACCTCTAGGCAAAACTCAGCATATATGGTAAATGTATTTACAGATTCACTCTCATTCGAGTTTCAATCTCTTCCTTTTGACTCGATTCTTTTGAATTTTGGAACATTCCCTACGGTTCCAAATTTCATTCGTGTCCCTCACTATTCGTCTTCTTTCAATTCTAGAGCATCACATAACTCCACTTCGAATGACCCTTATAATGAATTGGCGGTCTCGCCAATCTTCGAATGATTCGTAAAGGAGCAAAACTCCTTTACAATAGGCATTGATTTACCGGAGATTTTTGTATCCTTGGTTTACGATGCTATCTATCTCCTGCTATACCTGAATTCCATTTCTTGAGATCGAATGAAGATTTGCCTCGAAATTCTACATCGATCTTATTCTTGAAGTCACGGTCGACCTGGTTAAGGTTTGCCCGCGATTTATATAAACTTATCAAATCTTTCTACTTTGTTAATTAATCATCATATCTTTGTTTCGAACTTATCTTCGAATCGAAATTCTCTTTGATTTAAGTCCCTCAAATTTAAATCTCTATCCTTGCTTTGAAATCCATTATTGTATCGTCGAGCGAGGAAGTGTATTTGTAAATTAATATTAAAATGTTTATATTTGTGTTGTTTGGGTTGTTGATGTTGATTTGGATTTTCGATCGATTCGTCTGATCAACGCTATCGATAGGATTTCCAAAACACTTGAATAGAGCAAACTGACACAATATTATTTTCAAATTTGGTAAATGAAATAGATTCGTATGATTATATTATATATATATATATAAGTATAGGATTTTCTGGAATTAAATAGTTAATTAAATTGGTTGTTTGAAATGATAATATTTGATTATCATTTATTGTTCTAAATGAATTTATAAATATGGTATAAATTGATTTGGAATTTAAATAAATTTAAATCAGGAATTTGAGTTTAATTTCCGACGATTCCAAACTCTGGTTTAAAAATCTTAAATGTATATTATATAAAGTATTTTCAGATATAAATGATTTTCAAAGAATTTTAATGTTTAAATCAGTACTCTTCTCTTTTGTCGCTGGAAAATAATTTCGATGATGGCGGCCGCATCATCGACATTCATTTTCGAGTTTCGAAGTGGAGAGATCATTCTGTAGCTTTGCTACGGTTTTGTTTTGAAAAATATTTTGATTTGAATTTCTGAAGTATGACTTGATTATATATATATGGGTATATTATTTTAAATATTAATTTGATTTAATATATATAATATATATATTATTATTTCTAAAGAGTTTGAAATTAAATGAAAATTTAATTCTTAAAATAATGTTAAAGATGTTTTCAATTATAAATAAAGCTAAATTTTGGATAAATATTTAAACTTGAATAATTGAATTGGGAAAATTTTATTTGTATATTGTTCAACTGCATTCTAAAACAACTCACCTAAATCATTCAGAAGTTGAATATGTAATTGGATAATATATAAGATAAATTGAATTTATAAATAAAATTTAAGTGTTTATAATAAATGTTATACACTAAATTTTGATTATAAAGAGGTTAATAGAGTTAGATAGGATAATAAGTAAACTCAGTTAATAATGAAATAAATTTGTTTTGAAAGAATTAATAAATTTGTTTTGAAAGAATTAATAAATTGAAATTTGATCAACATATGAAAATACCTTGAACTTAAAAGAAATTAATAGATGTAAATTAATTTAAATCGAAACTTTTATGTTTTAAATTAATTTATATGGGTTAAATATATGTGAGTAGATATATTAAGTAGAATAAATTTAACAGTAATTTGGAATAAAGAAGAATTTAAAATTGTTGAAGAAAATATGATTATAATAAAAGACTATTCAAATTTATGGTTTTAAAAAAAATTGTAAATTGAAGAAATGGGATAATAAGATAATGAATTTAGAAATACTTGAAATTGATTTTAGTGAAATCAAATGGATTAAATCAATTATTGAATATCAATTAATTTAAATTTGAATTTATATGGTTTAAATTAATTGTTATTTTGTATTTCAAAATCTGTTTTTCTTTCTGGTTGTTTCTATTCTCCTACCTCGTTCCTTTTCGGGGACGAAAAGTTTTGAGTGGGGGAGAGTGTAACGACCCGTAAATTTCAACTGTTTTAATAACGTTATTAGTTGAAATTTTATGAAATTTTAAACGATAAAATTTTGAAATAAAAATTTAATATTTGGAATACGTCTAGTTAAACATAGCAACTGGTAAATTTTCGTCCGAAAATATGAAAGTTTATTTCGCATGTAAATTTACTTTAATTTAATCAGTTAAAAACGATGAAAATAAAATGTTTCCGAAACCTAAATATTTTTACATAGAAAAATTCTAAATCATCTTCGGAGCAAGATGTCAGTTTGTTGTTTTTCAAAATTCGGACATCTTTAGCTCCGTCGATCTTATTTTCTTACGTTTTTCTCGCATTTTTCGCTGGTAGAAAATTGGAATTTTTATAATTTGATCGTACAACTAGTATCTATATACCGTTTTGATCATCTCGTCGTGCCGATCTCAATAGTATATTCACTTCTGTTTTTCGAACCCCGGTTCGCCGTGAAATCGGTAAACGGTTAGCCGTTGCGGTTCGCTATTTGAGTCTTTAGTTCCTCTTTGTCCATTCATATACCCACAGTGTAATTCCAATAGCCTTCTGCTTTTAAATTTTTCCTGGAAATCCACCCTGTAACTTTTCGTCTTTTACTATTCCTATTTTCATTTAATGTATACAATGGTTCGTATTTTGCTTTGGTACTGGTTTCATTCAGAAATATAATATAATTGAATATGCGTGCCTCTCTCTCTTCTGTTCTTAATTAAAAAGCAAGTTGTTGCTACCCTCTTCACTTTGACCAAGATTTACATGCCATATCACGTCCATTCACTGACCTTTCCTTCACTACATTTCTAAGCATACTTTTAAATTATATAATATAGAGTATAGTTTGGGTGCCTGTAGCTTGTTTAATCTCCCAATAGCTTGTATATATTTACTCTGCCTGCTCACGTTCCCCTCTACAAATTTGTACTCTTCTATTAAAATAATATAGACAATAGATTTTAATCAGATAATCATCCACTTATTCCAGCCTTCGTGTCTGCCTTTCAAGATCTCGTTTTGAGATACTGCCTCTGCCGATAAGGCAGTGCAACCTCCTCTTCCAGCTAGCCCGCCGCCTTCGCCAATCCCTTCCACGTCGTCGACCCGCTCCGCCTCGGCCTCACAACCATCATCTCACAGCACACGCCTCCTGCCAGCCGATTCCGCCGTTCTCCTCCACCCATTCATTTAAACTCATTTCCGCTTGCTTCTCTGATTCTCCGCCCCTCATACTCGGCCTGTCTTTGGATTCGCTGAGGTATATATTTGTGGGTTTGTATGTATGTTTATTAGTTACATACATATTTTTCTGTTTGCTTAGTTTCAAGCTTACATATATTGTGATTCCAAAGTGTTATACGTATGAAAGTATGCATATATAGATTTATATATATAGTTTAAGTTTATACAGTATATATTATATATTGTTATTTAATATTTTTAAATGTATACATATTGGCTTTGAAATTAATTTGTTCATGGCCTGAATTACATAATATGTTAACGAAATGTAATATGCAATGTTATAAGGTGTTGTTGCATTGATCTGTTCCACAACATATATAAATAAATTGTACTGTTTTTGAAATTTATAGATGTATATATACTCCAGTTATAAAGCACTTCCCCTTAGCCGAAACAAGGTTATAAGATATTGTTTGAAACCTGCCACTGTAGCTACTTTATGAAACTATATTTATGAAGATATTTTATAACTTGATTTGCTTTATATTTATAATTCCAGTTTACGTGTGTTTTGGGGAAATTTGATGTAAATCGGTTTTTAAACTATAAGATATAAATGTAGTTATATATATATTTTTTTCTATATACTCAGCTTTGATACTGCATAGTAACCCGCGTGTATGAATATACTTTAAGTCTGCATATTACTTTATCAGCTGTACATGCATATAAATCTGTTGGGACTTAAAGGTATATTATAACAAACTAAGTGTATGTATGAATTTATATAACAAGATGTTGATTACAGTCTGGAACGTGTATATTTACATTATATGTTAGGTCTACAATTATATTAATATTTTGGGAAACCGTATATGTATATTAAATATATGTTTAATTTGAAAGGTGATCCCATATAAAAGTACGTATAAAATGTTGTTTGGATTTGAATACATATTTTCGTATACTGGTTTCTCGTGTATATGTTTATGTACATAAATATTAGATAAGCTATTTGTAGATTGTTGTTGTATATATATATGTTTAAAAGTATCTGTACAAAGTGATAGTTATATATACGAGTTTATTTTAAAACAATAATTTTTGATATATACATATATGTATGTATGTATAGAATTTAAAATGTGTTTGAACTTAAAATATGATTTACATACATATAGTTATATATAAGTTCATTTATATCAGTCATCTACATCGATCCCGTTTTGACTTGAATTCGTCTATTCCTATTTATCAGTTTGCCCGTCGAGTTCATGCTAATCTAGCTTTGATTTGAAATTCGTGCTTGGAATTGAAACTCATTCCACCGTCAAATCTCTCTTGCCTCGAAAGGTGAGCACTCACTCACGATTAACGTTCTTTTATTTATTAAATTTGATTTCAATTGAAACGACAATTGAAATATGCTGTTGTTAGATATTTACACTGTTATTACCTGTATCAGTTAACCTATGACATCTGACACCATTATCTGTTATATATGCAATGATAATCCAGTTTGGTTGTTAAATGATTGATTGTTGGATGTTTACAATTGGACGTTAAAATTGTAATGTATAAAGTGATAAATACTATGCAAATAAATGTACGTAGGATAATGAAAATTTGAATCGACATATATGTTAAATTTGATTAGTGAATATGACCCCTTTTAATTTGTTAAATTAATTGACATATAGAATAGCGATAATTACACTTTGAACCATCAACGTATATTGGATTAATTGTGTAGTGTAAAAAAATTGAAATTGAATGACAAGTGAAAACCGTAATGTAATAATCTTTAATCTACATGAAATGATAGTGTAGTGTAACATCCCAGAATTTTCGACTTTCGAAAATTCGACATCGATACTCACTTTATCGACTGCCGAGCCATCGAGTGCCGGAAACCCAAAAAGTTATGGTTTTAAAAAGAAGAAAAAGGTAGAAGAAGAAGAAAATAGAAGAAAAAGAGAAAGAAGAACAACACAACAGAACAATATCAGAATCTTACACATCGCAGCGGAACAACATATAATAGATAATTGAATAATCTTTAAACTAAAACTATATCATTTTATACATACATCAATCATCAGAGTCAATATACAACTCAATACAACAAACAATGGACAGTTATATAAACTTGTCCTCATACAGAATACACAGCGGAATAAAATAATATCAGATACAAATACTACGTCTCGCCATCCAGCTTGCTTCCAAAGCTCCAGAATATCCAGAATATCCTGATAACATAACTCTAGACTGCCCGTGTGGAAATTTGTGGGCACCCAGAGTTTAGAAGGGAAACAATAAACTCCGAGTCAGTCATGGTGACTGGTGTGAGATCGTAAAACAGTTTATCTTTAAAACAAAAATGGGATAATTTTTTTTGAAGTCAATTCGAAATGCTTTTGGAAAATGAAACTACCATAAGACCTCCCACCACACACACAATGCAAACGCAGACTTGGAGGAGATTTCTTCTTATGTTAGTCAAAGATGCTTACTACGCAAAATCAAATAATTTTGGATATTATTATTAGTGCATAGTGGAAAACATTTCGAAAGTAGAATATAAATCTTAGCCAGCATAGGTACCATTATATTATGCCTGCTATAGCTGCCTCCTGAGGAGACAGGTTATACAATTGAAATCGTAAAGGCTCGTATTGTTTCTTTGGATTTCCAACAAATGGTCAGGCTAAGGAACTTCCTTTTCCACGATGGGTACATCCCTGGAATAGACGACCCGAGAACCTAACCGGATCTCTGCCAACACAAGGCCGGGTTACCTCTGCAAAAATAGGTAACTACTGACACGCGTATGTCATCCCCCGATCGTCACCGATCTTCCCGAGGATCCCCGATTCGCAACAACCACAAAGTAATAAATTTGCAGCAACCACAGAGGTTAAGTATCTGGGCTCCATACCATGATACCACCTTTATCCAGAAGGAATGACATACACTAAGGGGCGCTACTCCCTAGAACCTTGCCGCATCCTTCTTGTTTTGACCATTTCCGGGGTGTGAGGCTCGATGAAGTCTCGTCCACAAAGCTACGCTTTTCAAAAGCCATGCTTCGGGTCAAACAAATGATCAACCTATGATCACAAAGATATAAGATCAAACAAATGATCATATCGCAAATGATCAAACACTGATCATTTCACAGCAACACTCAGTATGCCACGTTACCAAATTGGGAGTATATTGCTGATAAATTTCAACTACATAACCTCTGAGCTCGTACGTCTCAGAGAAGGGTGTTAAGCTAAGAGAATAAATTCTCCGCCACCAACAGAAATGTATTTGAAAGAAATCAGCTTTATATCTCAATTTGTAACGTCAGACACACAATCCATACAAGTCTGTTCCGGGATCGAACAGAACCGAAGGCACTTCTCACGAAGCCCTTGCAATTCCGGATAATTTTCAATCACGTCCGGACTTCCCGTCACTAAGGGTGATAAAACCTCTAAACCGGAGATCAGCCGATGTAGAGTAACTCGACGGTAATCCTTTCGTTTTCAAAAATATCCGGTCTTCAACACCGGTCTTCGAATGCAATTCATAACGACGTATCACATATTCGGAATGGGTTATACGACCCCATGGTCCTTTCCCGGTTAACCCGAATAGTGAGCGTTTATTCAAAAATAAGTGTAGCATTCAAATTCATCCAATTCACAACAAATACCTACTCAAGGTAATTATTGATAGTCGGTTATTTAACTATCAATAAAGATGCGTAACATCATCAGATTCCAAATAATTTTCCCAAATATTTTATCTTCCAAAATATCTTTACTAGATATAAAATTTCCACACTTCAAAAATAAATCAATATTTATTTTTAAACAGATTCCCTTTTCTTTTATAAATTCCATATTGAATTTATATCTTTCAAAATATCTACTGATATACGATTTTCAATCGATTTCACATATTCACTTTCGATTTATCTTTAAGAAGATAAATTCTCAAAAACATTTCATTTCATTTTTGGAAAAGCAATCCCATACTTATTTAAAAATAAGTAATTCACAAATCTATTTATTTTCAACATTTGAAAATATTTGATATACTTAAATAAATGTTAAGTATATATTTCATTCTTTAAGGAAATCATTTCTATAACACATTTATCTGAGTCAAAACGAATGTTACGTAAAACATCGTTACAACGACTCAAAATCACTAGTATAGGGATTTGGATTTTAAGATAGATATATAAATCCCAATACTACATAAAAAAAACATTTCCTTTCGGAAATCATTTACTATAACAACAGTGTTATAGTCCACCATTTCCTTATTTTTCGAAAACGTCTATTTCAACAATAAAAATGTTGAAATCTATGTATTCGATATCATAATACATTTTAAAAACATCTTTAAATGTTTAACTTCATTTTCAATGTCACTTTTCCAAAACTATCCATTTTACTTAACGATATATTCACTATCCAAAATCGTGAATATACTTCACTAATTACATTTCACTATTTTCTACACATTTTATTTCAATAAAAATTCGCTATCCAAAATCGCGAATATATCTTCTTTGATAATCTCCTATATTTACTTTATCAAATCCAATTGATTTCGAATTTATAAAACAACGTTTATAAATCCTATTTCTATTTTCTAACAACTTCAATTTAATAAATCTCCTTTATTAACAATTCGATTCATAATTCAAATCTTATGCTAACAATCCATAATTATAAGTTAAATACTTATAATTCCTTTATTTTACAAAATCATTTCCATTAATAAGTTCACAATTTATAAATCTCATTTATTTATAAATTCTTAAAAATTCATTTTTACGCTTATAAAAACTCGTTTTATAATACCAACATTTTAGAGTTATAAATATCAATCTTGTACATCTTTTACATACATCGTTTTTAATAATTCAAAAATTCCCATTTAAAACCATTTTATAAATTTCTTAACTATTTATCTCAAAAGAAATTACCTTTTGGTTATAATTCACAAATCTTAACTTTTATAACTTTAAAGTTTGAACGTTTATTTATTTGAAATAAATCAATTCAAAATTCAATAAAACGTCTACTTTCAAAAATCATTTTAAAAATCCTTTTAAAGTAAAAGTCGTTATTTTTAAACTTCAAAACTGAATCTGATGATGCAACAGCACCAACTAGTCAATCACAACAACAAACATCATATATCAATATGATAACAGAATATACATCAATATCTGTAAATAAATAAATACTGGTGAGGAATCCAGTTGGATCCCTCCAACCTGTTTCCCTGCAACCACAGATGTTAGCACAATACCAATTCCACTTCGAGGTGGAATATCGCGGTATATGGGTTTTATAAAAATCATCCGCTTACTAACGGCGCAATAGGGTCTCATCCGCTATACGAGGCGGGAAATCAATCAATCCAATATATACATATGCCAATATGTATATATTGCTATATATATAGATATATCCTACTATATCTAATATCACATCCAATAGCAATCATCAATCAATTCAATAGTAACTGCAAATCATTTTGAGTGAGAAAAATCTCACCTTAGCTTTTAATTTGCAATCCTTTTCCAATCCAGTTTGTCTCCTTAGTAGTTTTGATCTTGTATAAATATTTATACAATTCATTAATATTTGAATCAATCAAATAACCAATTTTATTTCGTTTTGATAGTTTTAATTAACAAATTTTCCCCTTTTAATAATTTAATTAAAATTTTACTTTCAAAACTAAAATAAATTTAATAAGTTAATTTACCAATGATTTTAATTTAAATTAACAATTTTGATTCTCAACTAACTTTCTTTTTAACAAATTCTAAAATTGTTAAATAAATTGATTAAGTAAATTAAACTCCTCAACATATTATTTAAAATCTACAGTTATATATTATATATTTATAAACCTTTATAGTTTCCAAAACCTTATATATTCATTTAATTTATTCCTAACTGCTTATAAAATTAAACTCTGTAAATTTAAAAACTGGGCAGCAAACATTCTTTTTTTTTCCTGTATACATATAAATTGGAAAATATAAACCGCAAAAATCTTTGTTAAATAAATTTTTAAATTTTGAAAGAAATAGGAATCGCGAATACCTTACTGCCCTGAGAAGCTGTCGTACAAGCCCTAGATCGATGACAAGCTCTTCACTAGACCACGACCGAAACCCTAGCTGGAATCGCCTCTCCATCTTCGAACCCCCCAACTGCAGCAGCCGCCTTAGGCTAGCGAGCTGCTCCACCTTCATCGACGAACGCGGCCCACGATGGTGATAATGAAGAAACCCTTAATCGCGACGCTATCCTCCTCGAGTCCATCTCGATGCCAGTATCGACAATGCCAAAATCTCGCAACCACAAAAACTCGAGTTAACATCCACGTGTACGAACGCGTACTCCACCTCCTCTCATCTGCGCTTGGTAGAGCCACCATCGAACTCGCAAAACCCCTCGCCGAACTCCTCTCGCGAACCCCTCTCCAGAACTTCATCGCGCACCCCCTTGTTTTGAGAAGAAAGGGGCTTCGTTATTTTATTTTATTTTTTAGTTTTAACGAGATGGATTTCAGCCTTGAAGAGTTTGAACTGGAGAAGACTTCACTCCGCCATTTTTCTTTATCAAGGGAGTTTGATTTTTTTAAACGAAAAGAAGTGGGCAGCTATGCTTTGAACGATTAGATATCGTGACTTTAGGCGTGATTCAAGGAGATGGCGTGCTTGCCTTATTTTGCCACAGTATTCTGATGAGGAAGGCAAAGGACAGTTGTTTGACTAAATTCGAATTTAAATTCCAATTGAATTCGATTTGAAATTTCCACGTGTTAATATATCGTACGATCACACGGCAACTCCGTTCAATATGAAATTTGAAATCCGGTAATAATACAATATTACGGACCCAATGGAACTGGTTTCGTCGAATTCCGAGACTGCGCCTCGGACGGCTATTTTTAAATATCGGTTGAACGATATAAATTTCAAAACTGATCAAATCAATTCGAAATTAGATTCTGAAGCTTCTGTTATTTTCAGTATTATCAATATGAATTTTTAAAAGTTTTCGAAGTATTTTTCTTCAGCTTAAAATTTAAGATTCAAATTTTTATTCAGCATTCAATAGATTAAATTTTATAATTTAATCGCCAAATTCAAGGTAATATCGGGGATTCAAATTAAATCATCGTTCAAATATTTAAAATTAATTAAATATTCCCAATTTAATTTGTTCAAAATTCTGGGTCGTTACAAACTTCCCTCCTTAAAAGAATTTCGTCCCGAAAATACAAATCAGGAAGAAAAAGTTCTTAACTCGTCTACTATTTTTCAACATCTAATAGTTTTATCAATTTTCAAAACAAATCTTCCTACTAAAGATTCATTATTTATTCAACTAAATTTCTAACTTCAACTTTAAGTTTCAAACAACTTTGTTTACTTAACAATTCAAATTTAAATTCAAATTTTAAACTTTCAAATTTTTCTCAAAAATTTTCTAACACTCTAAATTTCCGAAAAATTTCGCCAGCGTCTCCTTTGCGCGGCTAATACGGTACTACTACAAAACGTCCCTACGGACTCTCAGATTTCAAAAAGAAAAGAAAACGCCAAGCGGCTAGACAAGAAATCAGCAAATCTCATATTGAAATTTAAATACTTACCTTTTGTCGAGCAATTCAAATTATCTTTGAAATCAAAATTTCCAATTCCTTTATACCTGTATATCTACTAGCCATAATATCTAGTTACAACATTCAATTTATCATTTTGCACATTTTATTACAAAATTTCTAATATCAACTTCTTATACCATTTCTAGTTTACTATTGAAGTTACATATTCATTTTCATTAAATTCTACATTTCAATACCTCACTTTATTTATTACAAATTAAATTCAATTTCCAATGTTCAGCTTGAATTTCATTTACTACCAAATTCAAGGCAAAGTTTATCATTCAGTTTTAATTTTATTCACGTACAATTGTGAATTCCATTCATTGAAAATTTATTTATACTTACTTGAATTTATCTTTAAATTTGAACCATCTCTTTTATTTAGTTCACAATTCAAGTTTCAATTTAATTAATTCAACTTCCATTCCATGAATTTATTAATTATCAAGGTAGCTTATTCGGATTCAATCCTTATTCATTTTTCTTTTCCAAGTTAGGAATTTTCTATTCAACGTGATTCAAATCAAATCACATTCCATTATTGAAATTTTAATTCATCTTTCATTTATTCAAATTTATTCACTTATACTTTCTTTAATTTAACTCCATCCTTTAAGTTAAATTTATTCTATCAAAATCCAAATTGTATAAGTTATCAACTCATTTATTATTCTCATCAATATTTTTATATAGCATTCCAGAGTCTTAATAACATTTTCAAAACCATTTTTGAAAACAATTCAATTTATCCCTTGAATTTTCAAACAACTTCTATTTAAAACAATTTGGCAGCAATTCCTCTTTTGGAAACCCGAAAATGAACACCGATAGTGTCGCGATCACCAATCGGAATTATTTTCCAGCGACCGAAAAGAGTTTAGAGCTTTCATCTCTCCAAAATACCTTCGAAATTCATTTTCAAATCAAAAAGATTTAAACTTTCCAAATCTCCAAAATTTTCAATTTCTTTTCAGAACTTTTCCAAAAACTTCTCTGGAATTCCGTTTTAAATTATAAGTCACATTTATAATTTATAATCTCAAATTTCATTTGTATATGAATTTTATTTCTTAACTTTGGAGTTACGATTCCAATTTCTTATTTAATTTCATATAATAATGATAACATTTTAATATTATCACTTTCCTAACAACCATGCAACCATATATTGTAATAATTTACAGAAAAATCATTTCTTTTCTATACAAAAATAGTTTTGGGTAAAATTATTTCATTTACCCTATTTTAAAACAATATTGTGTCGGTTTATCTTGTTTAAGAGTTTAGAAACCCCTATCGATTACAGTTAGCTAGACTGCACTGACCAGAATCTATAAACAATCAACCGATAAGTCAACACAATACAAAACAATTTTATATTCACTAACAAATACGCGCTCATATCTATTATTACACTCACACTCATTCTAGAGTACTACTGACTCTATCTCTAATGAGTAACACCCAACAGAGCAGGGTTGTCGCTTAACCATATGCTCTGATACCAACTGTAACATCCCGGAATTTTCGACTTTCGAAAATTCGACATCGATACTCACTTTATCGACTGCCGAGCCATCGAGTGCCGGAAACCCGAAAAGTTATGGTTTTAAAAAGAAGAAAAAGGTAGAAGAAGAAGAAAATAGAAGAAAAAGAGAAAGAAGAACAACACAACAGAACAATATCAGAATCTTACACATCGCAGCGGAACAACATATAATAGATAATTGAATAATCTTTAAACTAAAACTATATCATTTTATACATACATCAATCATCAGAGTCAATATACAACTCAATACAACAAATAATGGACAGTTATATAAACTTGTCCTCATACAGAATACACAGCGGAATAAAATAATATCAGATACAAATACTACGTCTCGCCATCCAGCTTGCTTCCAAAGCTCCAGAATATCCAGAATATCCTGATAACATAACTCTAGACTGCCCGTGTGGAAATTTGTGGGCACCCAGAGTTTAGAAGGGAAACAATAAACTCCGAGTCAGTCATGGTGACTGGTGTGAGATCGTAAAACAGTTTATCTTTAAAACAAAAACGGGATAATTTTTTTTGAAGTCAATTCGAAATGCTTTTGGAAAATGAAACTACCATAAGACCTCCCACCACACACACAATGCAAACGCAGACTTGGAGGAGATTTCTTCTTATGTTAGTCAAAGATGCTTACTACGCAAAATCAAATCATTTTGGATATTATTATTAGTGCATAGTGGAAAACATTTCGAAAGTAGAATATAAATCTTAGCCAGCATAGGTACCATTATATTATGCATGCTATAGCTGCCTCCTGAGGAGACAGGTTATACAATTGAAATCGTAAAGGCTCGTATTGTTTCTTTGGATTTCCAACAAATGGTCAGGCTAAGGAACTTCCTTTTCCACGATGGGTATGTCCCTGGAATAGACGACCCGAGAACCTAACCGGATCTCTGCCAACACAAGGCCGGGTTACCTCTGCAAAAATAGGTAACTACTGACACGCGTATGTCATCCCCCGATCGTCACCGATCTTCCCGAGGATCCCCGATTCGCAACAACCACAAAGTAATAAATTTGCAGCAACCATAGAGGTTAAGTATCTGGGCTCCATACCATGATACCACCTTTATCCAGAAGGAATGACATACACTAAGGGGCGCTACTCCCTAGAACCTTGCCGCATCCTTCTTGTTTTGACCATTTCCGGGGTGTGAGGCTCGATGAAGTCTCGTCCACAAAGCTACGCTTTTCAAAAGCCATGCTTCGGGTCAAACAAATGATCAACCTATGATCACAAAGATATAAGATCAAACAAATGATCATATCGCAAATGATCAAACACTGATCATTTCACAGCAACACTCAGTATGCCACGTTACCAAATTGGGAGTATATTGCTGATAAATTTCAACTACATAACCTCTGAGCTCGTACGTCTCAGAGAAGGGTGTTAAGCTAAGAGAATAAATTCTCCGCCACCAACAGAAATGTATTTGAAAGAAATCAGCTTTATATCTCAATTTGTAACGTCAGACACACAATCCATACAAGTCTGTTCCGGGATCGAACAGAACCGAAGGCACTTCTCACGAAGCCCTTGCAATTCCGGATAATTTTCAATCACGTCCGGACTTCCCGTCACTAAGGGTGATAAAACCTCTAAACCGGAGATCAGCCGATGTAGAGTAACTCGACGGTAATCCTTTCGTTTTCAAAAATATCCGGTCTTCAACACCGGTCTTCGAATGCAATTCATAACGACGTATCACATATTCGGAATGGGTTATACGACCTCATGGTCCTTTCCCGGTTAACCCGAATAGTGAGCGTTTATTCAAAAATAAGTGTAGCATTCCAATTCATCCAATTCACAACAAATACCTACTCAAGGTAATTATTGATAGTCGGTTATTTAACTATCAATAAAGATGCGTAACATCATCAGATTCCAAATAATTTTCCCAAATATTTTATCTTCCAAAATATCTTTACTAGATATAAAATTTCCACACTTCAAAAATAAATCAATATTTATTTTTAAACAGATTCCCTTTTCTTTTATAAATTCCATATTGAATTTATATCTTTCAAAATATCTACTGATATACGATTTTCAATCGATTTCACATATTCACTTTCGATTTATCTTTAAGAAGATAAATTCTCAAAAACATTTCATTTCATTTTTGAAAAGCAATCCCATACTTATTTAAAAATAAGTAATTCACAAATCTATTTATTTTCAACATTTGAAAATATTCGATATACTTAAATAAATGTTAAGTATATATTTCATTCTTTAAGGAAATCATTTCTATAACACATTTATCTGAGTCAAAACGAATGTTACGTAAAACATCGTTACAACGACTCAAAATCACTAGTATAGGGATTGGGATTTTAAGATAGATATATAAATCCCAATACTACATAAAAAAAACATTTCCTTTCAGAAATCATTTACTATAACAACAGTGTTATAGTCCACCATTTCCTTATTTTTCGAAAACGTCTATTTCAACAATAAAAATGTTGAAATCTATGTATTCGATATCATAATACATTTTAAAAACATCTTTAAATGTTTAACTTCATTTTCAATGTCACTTTTCCAAAACTATCAATTTTACTTAACGATATATTCACTATCCAAAATCGTGAATATACTTCACTAATTACATTTCACTATTTTCTACACATTTTATTTCAATAAAAATTCGCTATCCAAAATCGCGAATATATCTTCTTTGATAATCTCCTATATTTACTTTATCAAATCCAATTGATTTCGAATTTATAAAACAACGTTTATAAATCCTATTTCTATTTTCTAACAACTTCAATTTAATAAATCTCCTTTATTAACAATTCGATTCATAATTCAAATCTTATACCAACAATCCATAACTATAAGTTAAATACTTATAATTCCTTTATTTTACAAAATCATTTCCATTAATAAGTTCACAATTTATAAATCTCATTTATTTATAAATTCTTAAAAATTCATTTTTACGCTTATAAAAACTCGTTTTATAATACCAACATTTTAGAGTTATAAATATCAATCTTTTACATCTTTTACATACATTGTTTTTAATAATTCAAAAATTCCCATTTAAAACCATTTTAAAAATTTCTTAACTATTTATCTCAAAAGAAATTACCTTTTGGTTATAATTCACAAATCTTAACTTTTATAACTTTAAAGTTTGAACGTTTATTTATTTGAAATAAATCAATTCAAAATTCAATAAAACGTCTACTTTCAAAAATCATTTTAAAAATTCTTTTAAAGTAAAAGTCATTATTTTTAAACTTCAAAACTGAATCTGATGATGCAACAGCACCAACTAGTCAATCACAACAACAAACATCATATATCAATATGATAACAGAATATACATCAATATCTGTAAATAAATAAATACTGGTGAGGAATCCAGTTGGATCCCTCCAACCTGTTTCCCTGCAACCACAGATGTTAGCACAATACCAATTCCACTTCGAGGTGGAATATCGCGGTATATGGGTTTTATAAAAATCATCCGCTTACTAACGGCGCAATAGGGTCTCATCCGCTATACGAGGCGGGAAATCAATCAATCCAATATATACATATGCCAATATGTATATATTGCTATATATATATATCCTACTATATCTAATATCACATCCAATAGCAATCATCAATCAATTCAATAGTAACTGCAAATCATTTTGAGTGAGAAAAATCTCACCTTAGCTTTTAATTTGCAATCCTTTTCCAATCCAGTTTGTCTCCTTAGTAGTTTTGACCTTGTATAAATATTTATACAATTCATTAATATTTGAATCAATCAAATAACCAATTTTATTTCGTTTTGATAGTTTTAATTAACAAATTTTCCCCTTTTAATAATTTAATTAAAATTTTACTTTCAAAACTAAAATAAATTTAATAAGTTAATTTACCAGTGATTTTAATTTAAATTAACAATTTTGATTCTCAACTAACTTTCTTTTTAACAAATTCTGAAATTGTTAAATAAATTGATTAAGTAAATTAAACTCCTCAACATATTATTTAAAATCTACAGTTATATATTATATATTTATAAACCCTTATAGTTTCCAAAACCTTATATATTCATTTAATTTATTCCTAACTGCTTATAAAATTAAACTCTATAAATTTAAAAACTGGGCAGCAAACATTCTTTTTTTTTCCTGTATACATATAAATTGGAAAATATAAACCGCAAAAATCTTTGTTAAATAAATTTTTAAATTTTGAAAGAAATAGGAATCGCGAATACCTTACTGCCCTGAGAAGCTGTCGTACAAGCCCTAGATCGATGACAAGCTCTTCACTAGACCACGACCGAAACCCTAGCTGGAATCGCCTCTCCATCTTCGAACCCCCCAACTGCAGCAGCCGCCTTAGGCTAGCGAGCTGCTCCACCTTCATCGACGAACGCGGCCCACGATGGTGATAATGAAGAAACCCTTAATCGCGACGCTATCCTCCTCGAGTCCATCTCGATGCCAGTATCGACAATGCCAAAATCTCGCGACCACAAAAACTCGAGTTAACATCCACGTGTACGAACGCGTACTCCACCTCCTCTCATCTGCGCTCGGTAGAGCCACCATCGAACTCGCGAAACCCCTCGCCGAACTCCTCTCGCGAACCCCTCTCCAGAACTTCATCGCGCACCCCCTTGTTTTGAGAAGAAAGGGGCTTCGTTATTTTATTTTATTTTTTAGTTTGAACGAGATGGATTTCAGCCTTGAAGAGTTTGAACTGGAGAAGACTGCACTCCGCCATTTTTCTTTATCAGGGGAGTTTGATTTTTTTAAACGAAAAGAAGTGGGCAGCTATGCTTTGAACGATTAGATACCGTGACTTTAGGCATGATTCAAGGAGATGGCGTGCTTGCCTTATTTTGCCACAGTATTCTGATGAGGAAGGCAAAGGACAGTTGTTTGACTAAATTTGAATTTAAATTCCAATTGAATTCGATTTGAAATTTCCACGTGTTAATATATCGTACGATCACACGGCAACTCCGTTCAATATGAAATTTGAAATCCGGTAATAATACAATATTACGGACCCAATGGAACTGGTTTCGTCGAATTCCGAGACTGCGCCTCGGACGGCTATTTTTAAATATCGGTTGAACGATATAAATTTCAAAACTGATCAAATCAATTCGAAATTAGATTCTGAAGCTTCTGTTATTTTCAGTATTATCAATATGAATTTTTAAAAGTTTTCGAAGTATTTTTCTTCAGCTTAAAATTTAAGATTCAAATTTTTATTCAGCATTCAATAGATTAAATTTTATAATTTAATCGCCAAATTCAAGGTTATATCGGGGATTCAAATTAAATCATCGTTCAAATATTTAAAATTAATTAAATATTCTCAATTTAATTTGTTCAAAATTCTGGGTCGTTACATGTAGATTCTAGAAATAATTATATTAATTCGTACAAATAATAATGTGAATTAATACAGTTATTTTGGAATTATTTGAATTGATTATTGGATTGTTATTGTTTGTTGTTATTGCTTGTTTATTTACTTTGACACCATCCTAGTTATCACACTGCAAGTTCCCTTTGCTATGCTTTGACTTTGAATTGAATTGGAATCGGGTTGAAATGATAAATACCCAAATTGAACTTTGACCTAGGATAGAGAATTAAATAAAACCCGATTGGTCAATGATTTGATTTTAAAATAAAATGAAGATTTTATTTGAATAAATAATATGCTTTGAAACGAAGTTGGAATTTGAATTTTTAATGAAAGGAAAATGTTAATATTTAATAATCTGAAACAAAATATTAACAATGTAATTGATGAAAGAACGATGTTTAATTTGAGAAATGATTGAATTAAGTTGAGATGATTAAATAATTAAGTTGAAATTATAATTAAGTTTGAAATTATTAAACTTTGGAATTATTTAATAATTAAGTTTTGAATTATTTAATAATTAAATAAGATTGAATTATTTGATAATTAAATAAAAATTTGAATTCTTTGATAAGAGAAATTGAACTTTGAATAAGTAAATTTGAACCTCTTAAATGAATAAAATTAAGTTTTGGAAAATTATTTAAGTAAGTAAATAAGTGAGATTGAATTTCTTCAACAAGAAATAAAATGCGATTTATTGAAATTAATGTAAGACTTGAAATTTAAAGAAATTGAGTTGATGAATTTAATTCAAATTTGTAAGTTTTGATATAATGAAGTTAAATTTAAATAATAGATTTAATGAATTGGAAATTAAATAAAAATTTGTTTTGAATGATAAATTAACTTAACGAATATTGAATAAAATCGATAAATGAAGTTAAACTGATTTGAATGTTAAATTAAATTAATTTAAATGATTTCGGAATGAAACTTATATACGAACTTGAATCAATATTTGAATGGTTTAAATATAAATTGAAATTGAATTATAAGATTTTGAAATGGAAATTTGGAAGTTTTGAAACGTAAAGTATGGAAATTGGTTTTGAAAGACAAATGAAATGTTGATTTACGAATTCTATTTGAAATTGAATTTGATTTGGTTTTGAAATATATTAAACGACCAATCGGTGTAATAATTACAGAAGTTATTAAAGAGACCGGAATCGGTTTTGGACATACTCTCTGTCTAAACCGAAACCACTTTAATAACTATACGCGGAGTGGTGATCCAGAATGAAGTGGTTGGAATGATGTTCGTGATGACTGAAGAAAGAGAACGATAATGGATAGCCTTGACACTTGTGTCAAATTGGAAATGACTAAAACAGGAGCTGTGCCGGGCCAATGGAGGTCAGCTACCTCAAGTGAACACACTTCTTCGAACTACTCATTACTTGTTGTCGATTGGTGCACCCTTGATTTTGGGAGTGTTGTTTCACGGTGTTGCGGTCGCTGCGGTGATGCGTTCTCACCAGTCCGGATCAGGCAAACGGTAGTATCACTACCTTAGGTATTGCCTCATGTGCCTTGTCATACTTGTATTCCCTATTCGCGACCACTACAAATTTGTTTTGTACCTTTAGTATATGGATTGCCCTCTGGTGACTTCCGGTTTTGGGGAAACTACGGTCTTGTATATGCTTTTGGGAATAAAAATGTGTTAAGGGTGGAATGGGCCATGACTTAACACTATTTTGATATCTTTATATTACTGATAGACATTATCTACTTAGCGTACATTACTACCTAGTAGATAGTTTAACGGATCCTTAAAGGATGGTTATTCCAAACATCCTTTGAGTTACTTGTATTTCAATTGCTATTTCACTTGAGTTGGATTTATTAATATAAGAATGTTAATCCTGACTCGAGTGTCTTGTGTTTTTGCTTTACGCTCGGGTCAGACTGAGTGTACCAGTATTCGAGACTCACCTTTGGAGTTGGAGCTTTGCTTGAAGATCCAGCCATCTATTCTGCTTTTAGTATTCGAAGATTTCAGTGATGTATTCTGATTTGTATCTGATGTATCGTATTACTCTTTCGTTGTATCTGGTTTAACTCTGATGTAATTTATACATTTATATAGTAGCTTCATGAACTACTATCTCTTTTATTTCCGCTGCAATTATTACTCTGTGTCTGTGATCTGTGACTATTTTATTTACTGTATATGTTCAGTTTTGCCAAATTTAAATTAACAACGCGGTATTTTGAGCAATTCAACTCCGGCATGAATGTCTACCTATACACTTATAATGGATGCGAATGGTCCAAAATACCGGGTCGTTACATGGGTTGACCATACTCTTAACATAATCTTAGGTATAATCACATCTAAACATAGTATACGTCTATCTACCACCCACATACATACACCAGAACCAGACGAGAGACTGATAACACATCTGCCTACTCCAGGAGCTACATATATGTCTGTCTGACATGACTCCTACAGTCATCGGTTACCATTATCTCTCCTTTTGGTATCGTGACAATGATCCACCAATGGCTTGACAACGCATAGCCTCTTTGGTCACGACCCGACATGTGCCCCTATGGTGTTAATAGGCCAAACAAATATCATTTAAAACATTACTTATTATGAACCAAACCACTTATCCTTCGGTGTTAAGTATAGAAAGAATGTTTCCATACCACCATAATTAAGAAAGATTAATGGTAAAAAAATCTCATTCCTTTATAAAATTCCTTTTTTTATAAGCCCATTATATTTACAAATACTTTTATAAATCTCCAAATTAATTTACAAAACTTCTTTATAAATCTTTAAAATGATTTATAAAATCCCTTTCTGTTAATAAAACTCTTTTATAAATATTCCTTTATAATTCCTTTATAAAATACCATTTACTAAATATCATTTGAAAAATCCCTTTTAAAAAATTCTTTTATGAAGTAAATCCCTTTTATAAATAAATATTATTTATAAATACCTTTATTTTATTAATTGATTTCCTTTAAACATCATAAGTAAATAATTAATTACTTTAAAACCTCATTAATAAATAATTAACTAACTTACTTTAAAACATCATTTATAAACAGTGAACCTCACATGGATATAAAATCGAAGTTAATTTAAATTCATAACTTTACAAATTCGAAAAGAGACTTAGCGACCACAATGGTACTAAATTAATTTACCATTTAATTCAATTTGACATTTCAAGTCACATAACTGGTATTTACATAAGCAACATATATGTAAATCAAATCCATAATTAACCATCAATAGTTAACACATCATTTTTCCAATATTAATAAATCCACATATTAATTAACCGGCACCTGAATAAATGTATGATTTAATATAATAGCAAAACGGGGATTTATTCTGCTAACTAGATGCCATCAATAATTTACACAATTTATCTATACCAGAACGGTGTTTTATCTGCTCAATAGATGTCCAAAATAATTTATTCAATTGAGTTATAGCAGGACATGGATTTATTCATTAAACATATGTCATTAATAAATTATTCATATTTACTTGGCTACTTAATATCGTAGACAAAAAGAATCCCTTATTTTAAACCTATATACTTGCAAAAGAAAGCTGCTTTTAAATAAATTGATCCTTGAAATAAAGTAATCAAAATTAAAACCTTTATTAATTAATTTAAAATAAATTTAAATCTTAATTTAATAATAAATAAATCTTAATTAAAAACTTAATTAAATCTTAATCAATTAACAATTAATTAATAATTAACTTTGCCTAAATAATATTAATTAATAATTAAACCTTACTTAATTAATAATTAATATTAATTAAAACTTACTTAAATCATAATTAATAAAATAATTAACCCTTACTTAATTAATAATTAACTAATCTTTACTTAATTAACTAATTAAAATTATCTCATTTATTTAATAATTAAGTACTAATTACTTTCGCTTAATTAGTGATTAAGTACTAATTATCTTTACTTAATTAGTTAATTAAATAATCATTAAACCTTTACTTAATTAATAAGTATTAATTACATTTTAATACATATAATATATTTTGGAAAACTTTTTTCAAGAATACTTAAAAGGAAACAATTTTTATTTATACAAAAGCGTTCGTTTTGCGAACTGCATCCATAACAACTATCGCTATGGATACCATACTCTAAAACTTGATTTTATAAACCAACTTAGCCTTCAAGGCTTTACCTTTTATGTTTTAACTTACTTTTTATCTTTGTATAAGGTTTTGGAAAATAAAAGTAAAGTTTTAAACTTTTCTAAAAACGCACAAGTAAAATAATTTTTTAATACAAGGGATTCAATGTCGCAACAAACAATTTTAAGTGCTAACTTCACTTTAGCATACATTACTAACACAAGTTCATACATTCACAATACATGCCTTAACCATAGGACATAAGTCAAAATCACAACTTTCCATCATCTCTTAACATACAAAATATATTTCCAAGATCCATAAATACACATTACATATAATTACACATATGTAAAGCACACAACATTATTTTTCCCTCTAACAACCAATGCAATAACTAGCAACATATAAAGTTAAAACTTTTAAATTTAAAAATGAGTTTACTCGCCAAAAGCTCATGGAAACAAACCAAACTTCCATTATAACTTAGATCGGCCTTATTTTTTTGATTTACTTTGCAAAAAACTTTATTTCAGACCTTGGAAAATGTTTTAGGTTCGGCCTAAGCCTAGGGTGTGAATGGGTGATGTGGGCTTGTTTTCTAAAGGAGGATGTTTAGCAAGAAAAGAAAAGGCGTTTAAATGATTTTTACGAGTTTAAAAGTGGAAAAAGGCATGATTTTTAAACTTTGAAAAAGACAAGGAAGTCGTTAAAAGTTTTTGAACTTAGAAAAAGAAGAAGATGAAGTTTAAAAAGGAAGAAATGAAATGAGAATCGAGAGAGAGAAATTTAGGAATTGTTTTTATACAAAATGAAATAATCAAATTATCAGAAAACCCTTTCAGAACATACCCTCCTTTTAAATTTTGTCACATCATCTCTACTATTCTCTCCTCCCTTCACACGCAAGGGATCAAGGTACCCCTTTTAACCACCATGCAATCCACTTCCTTTGTACCATGATGTTGAAATGTGACATTACCTTCTTATATTACTTTTATTTAAATTTTTGGATAAAAGTCACATCTCACTTTTATTTACTTAAGTAAACATATTTTTACCTTTTTCTATTACTAACCAAGTATATATTATTTGTATAAGTGAGTAAATATATAATAAAGTGTTCACAACATTCCCGACAACTTTTAGACGATGAAAAATCGAAATTTGGAAAATGATTTCCGATCATATTTTCTATTTTTCTTCGAACTAAATATTTTTGTAAACACGTTTTGAAAACCATTTCACCATCATTAGTTATTAATTAAAAGAGGGTATTTTAATTATTAAAACCATTAATTGAATATTTAAAATAAATTAAATATTCTCAAATCAAAATGATAAAATTTTGGGTTGTTACATGCTATGTTATGAAAGGCACGCTTAAGAGTCGCTTAAGCATCGCTTAAGTGCTAAATGCATACACAACGTTTAATTTTTTTTAAAAGGCAAAACAATTAAGTGATGAGCACTTAGGCGCTCTTAATTAGCGCTTTGCTTAAATTTAAGCGATGCTTAAGCAATATTTAGCAAAAAAAGTTATTATTTTTGAAAAATAGGAATTATGATTATATAAAAAAAACCACATTCCTGGGAAAATTTTATCATTTTCTATAATATAAATCAATTTGCATTAAGATATAATATTTTATTTAATAAATGTGCACAGTTTGTACTCAACTCGAGTATGCTAACTTTTAATGAATAGAGAAAGTGAAATCCAACTTTTGAAACCTACGAATTTATAAGTTAACTTCATAGTTAAACTTTAGTTCTTTATGATGAATTTGTGCATACACATATAGTACAGTTGTACATATATAATACACTTAATATAATCTCTTTATAATAGATTTATATAGGTACGAATAAAGTATGCTGAAAAATTATGCAGCACTTAAGCGATGCTTAAGCGGCGCTTAAGTGACATTAAGTGAAGTAAGACTTCTATCACCTCGCTTAGCGCTTATTATAACATAGGTTATATGGCTGTTGGTTGGTAAGAAGAAAAACTATACAGAGCTATCCACCTGTTCTTTCAGAACTCACAACGGAAGAATAAAATATAATAACAATAATAGTCCCATTTATTTCAAACCATTTTAAATGTCATAACACATAACAACAACCGTTACAACATCTTGTTAAAAAATACATTTCATGGGTACAATAGAAAATAATACAAAAAGATAGATAGTAAATGCCACAAGTTTCACTCTCACAATATTCAAGCTTCATCAACTCCTTCTCTAACCTGTGTTGTAACAAGGAGGGAATTAGAACAATATGTGTCTGATGAATAAAAACCTCGATTCTTAACATTTCAGTACTTGGGTAGTATATTTCGAAATAAGAATATGTCTACATACATAAAACCATTAATACTTCTTATAAGGAAAGGAGGCGGGTCCACAATCAACCACTTATTACCTTCCATTCCCGAAGCAGGTTTCTAAATCCTATAACCCAAATCTCACATCATAAATATCTAACAACGCGAGAGATAGTACCCAAGCCACTTAATACCTTTTATTGGAAAAAAGGCAAACTCTGACCATTTAAGACCTCAATTGAGGCAGACCCTATCATTTAATACATATTCCCAAGGCTGACTCCTCAATGGCAATTATCTAGCTAGCATCATGTGGAATCTCTCGGGTCACTTAATACTTCTTATGGAAAGATGGACCCTCAATCAGTAACATGCCTAATAACTTGCCCTTTGGGTATTTAATACTTCAATTGGGGAAAAGAGGTAGGCCCTCAAACAACCAATTAATACCTCAGGACCCCGAAGCAGGCCTTTCTTATTATGGCCCATACTCACAATGACGTCTTACATCAATCCAACTATTTGTAGGAACTGTAGCCAGATTAAGTGGGCAGATTTACCCTACAGAATTTGGGACTAACCTAGCGTCATCACAAATATTTATCATAGTAGATGTCTCGCATTAATAAGGAATGTACACAACTACCGGTAGTCTCAAAGTGAATGGCAGACTTATGTCGTGCAACTTTACTGACCTCGCATCCCTATGACTTAGCCGTAATTTAAATACTCTCCATATATATATATATATATATAATACTCAGCTTGCCATTTCATAATTAAGGCCTTATAAGGAATATTTCTTATTATGCCTTAAAAAACCAATTACTTTCCTAAAGGGGATTTAATGACAAATACTACCTAATTATCCATGCAATTATACGTCGTAATTATACGTTTATTATGCTAATTGAAATAATATATATTTGCGTGTAATAAATTCTAAGCGTGCAGTTCATACGCCTTAAAGTAGCTTAAAATGTCAATTCTTTTAATCATAATACTAATACAAGTTCTTTTTCTTTAAATTTCCAAGATTTCAATATCCATAACAATGGATTCTAATACTTATAATAAGGATGAAATATCCATAACCAAAACTGCAATAAATAAACTTGTAAATAGAAATAGAAACCCAATTTATTACATCAATTAAATGGAATATCCTAAACAATAGGAATTGCAATTCTAACTTTATATTCTATTCAACTCCTTTTTTCAAAGAGATAAATGAAGGGAATTTGTGTGGAATAAGTGGTGTAAACTATGAATAGAATTCGTACTATAAACCCTTATTTTATTATTAAAAATTCACAATTTGAATAAAGAAGGAGGATAAGTGGAATATATTATTAAATTATCAGAAATTGCAGAAATAATATAAATTCCATTAAATTAACATAAATAATTGGGAATTTCCATCTAGAATTAACATTTCGAAATAAAAAGAAATTTTGTGGGATTTTATCCATTTTGTTTTCGCAATCCCAAAATCCCTAAGGCATATTCAAATCCATAGATATATACTAATCAATCACTGAAATAAAAATACTAAGATTTCCACTCATAGATTATCCTTAGCTTCTCTTGTATGGATTTGCAATGCCAAAGCAACTCTTTTCTAGATCTCCTTCTTTTGATATATATATAAAGCGAAGGATATGTATATATATAATTTTGTTAGATCCGGAGAGGTTGGAAGAGAAGAAAATAGATTACAAGAATAATTAGAAAAGGATTAGAACCCTTACCTAAATTTCTAACTGAATTTCTGAATCTAACTAAAAAGAGAAAATGGAAGAGGTTTGAGGTATTTTCCAAATATTTATGAATAAAAAGTGGAGAGGATAGAGTCCTATTTACAAGAGCTGAAACGCACCAGAACCGTAGGATCAAGTCAGGTGAAAAACGGACAAATCTAGAATGTTTAATAGCATAAAACCCTAACCGCCGCCATGACCAAGCGGTTGACCTCTTCCTTTCAAGCGGTAGACCCATAGGGATCGACCTCTTGTCCTTTATTTTGGAAAATTTTGAACAGTTGCTTTTAATTAATTTTATTCCCTAATTAACTTTAACGTTAATTGATTAATTTAACGTTTACTTAACCAACAATTAAACCTACTGTTAATTTTTTGAAATTCAAACCTAGATTTAAAAGTCATTTGAATTCGAACCAAATTAATTCAAATCTGAAAACTTCAAACATTCATAACTTCTTCGTTTGAGCTCCGTTTTCAGCAAATTATATATGGAGATATATCAGAATTTCACCACGAATGCAACGGAATAACTTTTGTGGTCAAATTCCAACTTTTGTAAAAATTTCCTTTTTATCCTTACCCTAATTAATTGAATTTCTCTTAATTTACTTATTTAATTAGGGTTAATTTTATGGGGTGTTACACACACGTAAAATCCATTCACATCAACAAACACAAGATAAAATAGAAGAATTTAGACATAGTTGTGAGTGAAGAAACACTCACCTTGGCCAGCCATTATAATTTGCCTTCTTTCCATTTATTTTCTCTTCTTTAAAAATCATCATACTCCAAAACTTGATCAAAATGCAAACTTCTTCATAGAAATTGGTGTAGCTTGGTGTTGAGAGCAATATACTTTAATCTAAGAAATTATTGGATTGTATTTCTATTTTAATTTAAAGAGAAGAGGAAGGACTTGTTCACATTTTCTTTCATGAAGCCAAAAAGAAAAACCAGAAGAAGGGGGAAATGTGAATTGCACTGGTAAATGGGAGAAAAAATTCTCTAAACAAAAAAACTCTAGATTTTGGTTTCATGAAACAAATATGGGCTTGGGCTTTACACGCAAACCAACCCATTCCATCTCTTTTCATTTCTTTTACTTTTAAAACTATTTTCCTTTCAATTCAAAACACTATAAAACTTAAAATAAAAATTATATCAATATCATTAAAATGTTTACTCAACATTATGAAATTTTTGTAGAATTTATTTTCCATAAATTTTTATATTAATTAATTTAATCAAAACTACCATCTTTAGCCCACTTTATAAAAACACTTTTTATCAGCCAAAATTACTTCAAATCTTTGCTTAAAAATAATTACTATCACAAATCTTCATTTATCAATCATTATATAGTTTTATAAAATATTAATTTCATATTTTAATTTATTTACTTTTAATCATTCCATAATTACATTTAAAATGCCTTTACAAAATAAATTCCAAAATTACCTTTTTGAAGAAAAATAAAACTTCTTTTCTCTAAAATACATTTATAATCTCGATTGCTAAAAATATTTGATTTTATAAAATTATTCAATTACTTTAATCATATTTAAAACTATTTTAAATTCAAAAGTATAATCATCATTAATTAAACATTTAAACTCCTCATTTTTGAGAGAGATGAATGATCCTCTTTTAGAAGAGGAGAGCACTCATGTATTTTATTTTACACTTAAAAAAGTAGCCGTTAACATGCCTGACAGGTAGCGGTACCCACCCCATACAATGTGAAAATAATAATAAAAACCCAAACATAAAAAACTAAAGTCAATAAAAAAATACAATAATCCACTAAAAATGATAAGAGATCATCTCAATAAATCGGCTAAATCCATCATGACCACGAACATATCTATAACTACAAAAAACTAAACAAGAAGTGTAAGTCCAATACATATATATGTATATATACATACACACATATATATGCAATAATAATAAAACAACTAATATATTGAATATGCTTAATACGAAGCAATAAAGGCTATAATAAAAATCAAATTGACTGAAAAACTTACGAGTAAGAAATTATGAAAAACATAAGATACTTCTAACTAAAAACTAATTTTCTAAAATTAACAAATTATCATAGATGTCAATATGTCATTAGGAAAAATGTCTAATGATATTGAAATTAAGCTATTACAATTTCTTCTATTATTTAGAATAATTTATTCCTTTAAAACATCAATAATAAATTTTACCATTTTAAAGAATTCTTTGAATGTATCCTGTTTATTTAATTTTTAAATAGAATAAGAGATCTGTTTAAAACAAAATAAACTAATTATATATATTAAATTTTCCGTGTTGACGTTGGTTTTATTAAACACTCTTTGGTTTCTTACAAACCAAATATACCAACACGTAATTGTGTAAATAGTATCTAGTAAAAATCTATTGAATCCTTTATAATAAAATCTAAATTAGACCAATATTGTAACGACCCTGAATTTTTGACATTTGAAAAGTGAAAATTTAATTGATTTTAAATATTCGAATGATAATTTAATTTTAAATTCAGAAATCAGAATGAATTTGGCGATTAAATTATTGAATTTAATTATTGAAACTGGGTAAACATTTGAATCTTCAGTTTTAAGCTGATTTAAAATAATCTAAAGGTTTAGAAAATTTATATTTATAATTCTGAAGGTACTGGAACTTTCAGAATTGAATTTGAAACTATTTTTGTTCAGTTTTGAATTTATATCGTTTAAATTGAATTTAAAAATAGCGGTCCGGGGCACAGTCTCGGAATTCGACGAAACCAGTCCCATTGGATCCGTAATATTGAATTGTTACCGGGTTTCAATTTTCGTAGTGATTGGAGTTGTCGTGTGAGTGTACGATATACAAACACGCTGAAATTTATATCGAAAACAATACTTATACTGACTGTTAAATAAACTTAACATCGAAACTTTTACAAAATTTCTGTAGCCTTCTTCTACACGCCATCTTCTATTTTCAACACTTGTCCTTCATTTTTGACACGCGTCACTTTTAATTTTTTTTTCTTACACGCGTATTCATTCCATCTCTGCAATGTCTCGTACTCTTGTCTCCCTTCAATTTCGTTTAATATCTCACGCAATCCTTTCCTTTCCATTTCACCAGTTAATCAAATTGAAATCGCCCAGAAAGAAAATAAATCATGGCCGCCTCATATCTCGTTATAAATCAATTCGAACCAGTGCTAATCGTAGTCAATTCCAAATCGAATCGAAGCTCACAGAAACTCTTGAAGCATCGGCATGTTCGCACACGCGTAAGAGAAGCTCGGCGAATTGTGGGTCAGGAGCCTAGTGTAGTGAGGTGCGAACGTAGTCGAGATGACGTGATCGGGATGTAGCATTTGGTGATGGTGCAGTTGGTCGTGGTCGATTTCATGGCGAAATAGCGAAGGATGAGGCTTCACTGGCGAAATCTGGAGGAAGGCACGGGGCAGTTGCTCGTGGTGGACTTTCTGTGGCCGCATCAATGGAGGGGGAAAAGACGATATCTGGTCTTCGGCAGCACAACAGGGCCGAGGTGAGTTTCGCCGTTGATTCTTCGATGTTATTAGTCATTTAAAACTCACATAGTGTTCTTGTCAATTTAACACATGAAGGAAAATTTATTTTTTTATTTACAGTAAGTCTGCAAGGATAGTTATATGTATTTACAGTTTGCTTACAAAATTTTATTAATATATGGGGTTACAGAAATCAAAGAAAATTTATATTTACAGAAAAGGATATTTCTATTAAAGGAGATTTATTTAAATAAATAATTAGTTAAGAAGTTTATCAAAGGGAAAGTAATTGTCCAATAAGTTTGAATATTAATAAATTTATATAATATTTATACAAGGTCCGAATCCTGATGAATACAAGTTGAAATGGAAATTGGACTGCAAAATAAAAGCTAAGGTGAGATATTCTCACTCAGATTTAATTTTGAATTGCAGTTATTGATTGTGTAATTGCTATTGATTGTGATATTAGATATAGTAGGATATATCTATATATATAGCAATATATACATATTGGCATATGTATATATTGGATTGATTGATTTCCCGCCTCGTATAGCGGATGAGACCATATTGCGCCGTTAGTAAGTGGATGATTTTTATAAAACCCATATACCGCGATATTCCACCTCGAAGTGGAATTGGTATTGTGCTAACGTCTGTGGATGCAGGGAAACAGGTTGGAGGGATCCAACTGGATTCCTCAACTGTATTTATTTATTTACAGATATTGTGGTATATTATGTTTTTGTAACGACCCTAGATTTTTATTTGTTTAAATTAATAATTATTGAGATTTTTGAATAAAAATTTGTAAATTTAATTAGAAAATTGGAGCGAGTTTCTCCGAATACAGATAAATTCTGTATACATCATTTAGAATCTTAAAAATATTGTAAATTTGTATATATGTGTGAACATATATTTATATATTGGATTTGAAATTAAATCTTCAATAAATGGTTTTAAAATATAAAATAAGACAATGGAACAAAAGAAACAAATATACATAAGTTAAATTTTATAGTTGTAAATTATAAAACAAATACACTAAACATCTAAACAACATTCATTTACATTCCACTATCAACTAGTAACATATATTTGCATAGCACATAAGAAATAACATTCAACTACATTTCAAAATGTAAAACAAGGAGATATATTTGTATAGGGCATAGGAATGATTTGCCAGCCTTCAAAGATAAATCTGCATAGTCTAATGAACATAGAAAATATAATAACTTGTTAGAAAAAACTTGCATAGGGTAAGTGTGAAAACAAGTGGTTCGAATATATGGGTATGCAGTCTTAAGTACAACTGGATCTAAATAAATATGTAGGCTGGTAAGGTAAATAAGCACTTACAAGGACATAGCATTAAATGATAGTAAAGAAAATATCTTTTCTAAGTACAAAAGCATGTAATCTCGGCCATAAGCTATAAAAAATTATCTCGGGAAATTGTACAGCTTGTACACTGTTTGCATATAAAAAAATGATACCCTGTAACTTGTTTCATAAATATGACCCTGTAGGCTATTTCCCCTTATCAGTTTTTCATTTTCCATTCGAATTAAATAAAACCAAGATAAAAACTTCTTTTAAAATCTAAACAAACATTCTCAATCAAGCAACCCAATACAACAGAGAAGCAAGAAGAAGGACTTCAGCTTGAAATGTTAAAGCCTGTTGCTAAGCAAACTTTGTTCTCTGTTCTAAGTATAAACAGGTGAGCAAACTATTCTTTTATTAATATGCATGTGATGAATGATATTAGAAGATCGTGTTGCTTAATATATGGATAAGAATGCATGTATATGTATATATATATATATATATATATATGAGTATGTTACTTTGAGTATGCCTGTATCTTGTCACTGTTATTGTTTTCTTTTAGACCAGGTTTGCAAATCAATCCCAAATCTTTCGATCTAAGCAGAGATTGGGTTCAAGACTTAAAAAAAATAATTTGACTATTTTATCATTAGCTTTAATTTAAATATTTATTCAAGTTGAAACAGCTTGGTGATATCTCTGGAAACCAAGTTGCTGAGCAAAGCTTTGAACAAGTGAAAATTCGAACATTTTAATTTAGAAATCCAGGAATATAAATTGAAACCTTATCCAAAAATACGATTTTTAGAAGTAAAATTACAATTTTTAGAGTTAGCATTTGAGAGCAGTTCGAATTGAACTGGAAATGGAGTTTTGGGTCACCTTTGGCGATCCCGACGATCTGAGAACCCGGGGTTGCATCTGGTTGTAGAGGAGTGATCAGAGGTTTTGGCAAAAATGTCAGGAAGGTGATCGAGGCACGGTGGCGACGGTGGGAAGTCGAGATTGTTTTTAAACCTAATTTTGTCATAACTCAGAGATTTGGTTCGTACGTATTCCCTAGTGGATCGAGTGCAACGTAGCTCGAGAAGATGGACGCAGGGAGGTAGGCGAAGGATTGGTCCGAGTTTCGAACGTTCTGATGATCTTGATCTTGATGTCGAGGACGATGGGTTTTTCTGATTTGGGTTTTGGGTTCTAGTTCGATCGAGGAGCTCGATTTCGAAATCGAACTGACTTTGGATTTTGGGTAGTGGGGATCGAGGGAGGGGATGGTTCGTGACTTGCTGGTGGTCGCGACGTTCGCCTGAGAACCGCCGCGCCACTGTGCACGTGCACACGTTTGAATGCGTGTCAGGGCGTTTAATTTGGAGAAGAAGAATGTCTCGGGGAAACTTCGTGACGAACTCGAAGACGTGCTCGTGAAAGAAGGGGGGTGGTCTTGGGGTAGAACGCGGGTACTCGAACTGGACGACAGTATTTAAGTTTAAATACTTAAAACTAAAATAAAGAAACTGGAAAGGAATAGAAGAAGGGGAAACTCGGGGAAAATATGTTAACGGCTCGGGTTCCACTCGAGTAAAAGGGGTTTTTTTTAGGTTCGTTTTAATGCTAAAATTTTTAACAGTATTAAATATAAACAGTTTTTACAAGATAAAGGTTTTGACTTAAATCAATGTTTATTCAAGTTGAAATTTATTAAAGGTTTGAAAGTAAGATCATCCTTAAGTTTAAAATATTTCAATACATATAACCTTTATTTTAAAAGTTTATTTTAAATAAACTTACTAATGTAATTAAACGGTTAATTAGGGAAGTAAAATGTGTTTTTAAAGGATAAATTATTATTAATGGTTTTAAGTTAAATTGGTAATTGATAATTAACTCAAAAGGTTATTAATTAAGATCTTAAGTAATTAATGATTGTTAATCAATATAAGTAATTAAAGAATAATTACTTAATTAAAGATTTAAGTAATAAATTAATTAATTAGAGGAGGATTGGTTTTTTATAATTAATTAATTAATTATGGTAATTAATTAAGGGTTAATTTATTAATTAAAGATAATTAATTAAATAGTGAATTTAATAATTAAAGATTAATTATTAATAATTAAATGGTTAATTTATTTTTGATGGTTAATTAATGAATGAATTAAAGGAAAAAAAGTAATCAAAATAACTTGTAAATTTTTGGAGTTAATTAACCAGGATTAGAAATTTATTCATAAGAAATTAATCTGATTTAAATTTATCAGATGATTAACTGATCTTACTTATGAATGCTTGGATTCTATAGAATGGTTGAATTGTTTGATATCCCTGATATATGATGCTTTGTGATACACCCTGATTTATGTTGTGATCTGTAGTTTACTTACCTGTGATATATATATATGTGATCTGTGAATGAACGATAAGCGTTATAGTTTATATCGCTTATCAACTATATCCTGTATTTTGTTATATGATGATTGATGTTGTACTATTGTGTGTGAAACCCCTGGACTACACTTTTACACACACAAATATGGATTTCACGTGGAAATCAGTTAAGTCACAGATAATTTAAATTTGATGTTTTTGAAATTGAAATTTTAATTTCAATTGATTTTGAAATTAGAAATTTGGGGTTTAAAGTGAAAAGCTTTTGAAATAGAATTTCAAAGATAAAAGTTATTTTAAATAACTTAACCGAGTTTTGGAAATTTAAATAGTTAGATTTAAATTTGGATTCAAGTTTGAAATTAAGCTATGATTTGGAAACTAGGGAGTAAAGATGGTATAAATGTGTTTATATGAATTTAAACCATTTTAAAAAGTATAAGTTGGGAATTTGGATTTAACCCAAGAACCTTAACTCGTATAAATGAATCAGATTTCCAGAATGAAAACTGTTTGTTTTCAAAGAATAAAAGCTTTTAGATAAGAAATGAAATTCCAATTTAGGTAAAGGAATTTCAAGATTTAATTGAAAAATGATTTTCCAAGTTATAAATGAATTCTTTTTGAAAGCTATGAATTAAATCTGTCTATTTTTAACAGATTTAAAGTGATGATTTGTTTAACCCATTCGAAATGAAATTGTTTTGAAAACTATGAGTTAAATCTTTGATTTAAAGATTTAACGAATTAATCAAACTGAAATGGAAATCGATTTGGAAAATCTGTGAAGGAATCTTTGTGAAATTAAGTGAACTTTGTGAATTGAATCTTTTTGTTTAAAAAGATTAAAATGGTAATTTGTTAAACCATTTGAAAAGAAAGTTTGGGTTTAAATTGTGGCTTAATTGAAATCCCAATATCCATATGTTTTTAAAATATTGCACACATTATTCGGTTTAGCCGGGAGAGGACCTTAGTGTCATATAACCCATTCCGAATAGTGATACGTCGTATATGGATAACATTTGAAGACCGGTGTTGAAGACCGGATATTTTTCGAAAATGAAAGGACAACCTGTCGAATGTCTCTGCACTGAGTCGCGCCGGTATAGAGATTTATATCACTCTTTTTGTGACGGGAAGTCCGGACGTGATTGAGAGTTATCCGGAATTGCAAGGGCTTCGTGAGAAGTGCCTTCGGTTCTGTTCGATCCCGGAACAGACTTGTATGGATACATGTCTGACATTACACTTTGAGATATAAAGCCGATTTCTTTCAAATACATATCTGTTGGTGGCGGAGAATTTATTCTCTTAGCTTAACACCCTTCTCTGAGACGTACGAGCTCAGAGGTTATGTAGTTGAAAGTTATCAGCGATATATCCCAATTTGGTAATGTGGCATGCTGAGTGTTGCTGTGTGATGATCAATGTTTGATCATTTGTGATATGATCTTTTGTTTGATCATTTATCTTTGTGATCATAGGTTGATCATCTGTTGACCCAAAGCGTGGCTTTTTTTGAAAAAGAGTAGCTTTGTGGACGAGACTTCGTCGAGCCTCACAACCCGGTAATGGTCGAAACAGGAATTGTGCGGCAAGGTTTTCAGGGGTAGCTCCCCTAATGTATGACCATTCCTTCTGGAAAAGGGTAGTATCATGGTATGGAGCCCAGATACTTACTCATGTGGATACACTTTCTTTATGATGTGTGATGTTGGTTATCGAGCGCTCGGATAAAGGTCCCAAAGGACCGGGGGTGGCATATCTGAGGTTTCTTTTATCCCTTGGGAAAAGGGGTTGCCGGCCTTGTTTAGCAGAGAACGGTGTGGTTCTCGGAACGTCCCGCCAGAGGCGTTTCTTTCGTGGAATAGGAAGTTCCTTAGCCTGACCATTTGTTGGAAATCCAAACAAAACAATACGAGCCCTGTACGGTTTTAGTTGTATTACCTGCCATGGAATGTGGTGGTAACCTGCTATTGAACATGGTAGCTATAGTAGGCATAAGTGCGAAATGTCTATTCTGGCTAAGATTTATATTCTACTTTCGAAATTGTTTTCTACACTATGCACTAGTAATAATATCAAATGATTTGATTTTGCGTAGTAAGCATCTTTGACTATCATAAGAAGAAATCTCCTGTGACGACCCGAAATTCCGTGCTCAGAAAATCGCATCATCGAAAAGAAAGAAAGGGGTGAGAAAGTAGAAAAGATAGAGAAGAAGAAGAAACAACCACAGAATCTCAACAGCGGAACGAATAAATATAATATATCACATACTAGATTACATAATATCATATACATCAGAGTTACACAGATAATACAACACATACTAGACAGTTATAAACACCTGTCTAGTTAATACAACTCGATACATCTCAAAACAACACAGAAATATAACACAGCGGAAATACAGATAAACACTAACACAGCGGAACCAATATATATCTACACGCTGAAGCCTCCTGCTCCATTGCTCCTCCACAATTCGTCAAAGCTAACCTGAATCCCTTGGCTACCCGTAAAAATTTGGGTACCCGAGAGTTTATGAAAAACAGAAATAAACTTCGGGTCAGACATGGGTCTGGTATGAGTAAACGGTTAAAGTTGCTTAACTTTTAAAATTATTTGAAAACAAAGGTATCACGTAAGACTTCCCACGAATAAATATGGAAAAGTTTTTACCTTACGCTAACCAAACATTTTATAAGAAATCCAGTGATATTATAATAGTGTCTAGGGTTTTCAAGTAAATAGAAAATAGCTGAAATGCTTGCATCTCACATTTCAACATAGTTGGGCACAATCAAAACGTACGGCGCTTATTGGAGATTGGATTCCATACAATGGCTGGGCTACTGGGGTACCGCCCGTCACAGTACGTGGCCTAGATCACCGTACCGAGGAGTACGCCCGCTCCCCTGCAACACAAAGCCGGACCCGTTCCTTACTGAACAGTTCCAAATAGAATAACCCCGCAGATGGCTGCAGACCAACTGCCACTACCGAATAAAAAGGAACCTCTAGACAGGGGTATATCCTACTCTCAAGTGGGTGCTACCCACGAAGCTTTGTTGTACCTCCCCTGTTTTAGCCATTCCCGGTTGATGAGGCTTGAGGTCACGATTACCTTTATAGAACTCATCACTTAGAATGCTCATCGTCCACCTGACGATGTGCTGAAAGCATTCGATCCATACAAGTTCGTTCTGGGTTCGAACGAAACCGAAGGCATTATCTCGTCACACTCATTTTGGAATCACCCTCAGAGTCAACGACAATAACCCTTGCATTCTGAATCACCATCTCGAATCTATAAGTACTATCACCGTCAAACTCATTACGGAATCACCCACAGAGTTATACTGACATATAGTTCTTATACCTCGAGTCTTCACTTGCTCCATTTGAATTTCACGACCTAACGTTATTTTGGATCGATGTGGTATTCGGGTCTCCAGACTTAGAATCCCGGTATACGGAAACCCGATCCCGGTCTCATCGAAATCCAAACCGTGTCTTTTAAGGCCAAGTTGTTTTAAAGTTAAAACAATTTAATTCAATTACCTATATACTCACAGATAGATAAATCACAATATAACAATAGATATAACATCATCATCATAACCAGATAATCCATATTATCTACTCAAACAGATAGTCAATATCATCATTCTTAACCAAGCATCCATAACACAATAGATCTATATCTGAGATCACAATCAATCATGGAAATCAATATCATCCATCATATATAAACAAAGATTAATAATCACCTCATTTATAATTAATTTAAAATGAATTAAATTAATTACAAATCTCTAATTAATTTAAAGTAAATTAAATTAATTACTTTATCAATATTAATCTAGCTTACATAACCATTAATTAATTCCAAGTCAATTAATTAATCATTCTCTACTTTTCCATCTTAATTAACCTTTCTTGATTAATTATCTTTAATTACATTTAAGTAATTATCATTTAATTATTTTTCACAATTTAATTATCTTATACCAATTATAGAAAGTAATCTTTAAATTACTAAAATTAATTACATTACTTCTTTAATTAATTACATTAATGAATTCCTTCATTATTTAATTATTTCCAAATAAATCCATTTTAACTTACATCATTAATTACTATAATTAATGATCTCTAATTACATTTATTACATTTAGTAATTTATCTTCAATTAAACAAAATGTTAATCACCTTGATTAACTCCATTCAGTAATTAACTACCCTTAATTACTTCAATTAATAATTTAATTACTCCATAATTAATTATTCTCTAATTAATCCCTTGATTAATTTATACAAAGTAATTATACTCAAATTACTTTCATTATTACATCATCACAATTAATTACTTCCTTAAGTAATTATACTTATCATATCAACAAATGGTTATTTAAATTAATTAAACTTAATTAATTAACTTAAACAATTCATATTAAACTTGATTTATTAAAATGAGAAATTAATTTCTTAATTACTTCCCTAAGTAAATTATACTTATATAATTCACCATTTATTATCTTAAATTAATAAACCTAATAAATTATCAAATGATCATATTAATCCATTATTTTATAATACTAGTTAATAGCCTTCATTAATCATTAACACTTCTTAAATTTACTTAAAGTAATTAAATTAAGATTTATTATCTATTTACAATTACATTTCATCTTTAATAACTCATTAATAAATCCTTAATTATTTAATTAATTAAGTATTCAATATCACTTAATTAATTCTTGCTTACTTTATTAATTAATAATCATAGATTAAAATTCAACTCTTATTTAATTAATGATTCTTAAATATCTATTTATTACCAATTAATTATATCAAACCTTAATTAACTAATTTAACTTTTAATTACTAAATTAATTAATTCCATCATTAATTAATCAAATTAGTTAATATGTATTTTAATAGTCTCAACTCCTACATTTTCATTTATTTAAGAATAAAACATTTCCTTATCTAAAATCAAATTATCACTTACAAGTGTATTTGAACCATTTTACTTTTGCATTTACTTTTACATCCCTTTTTAAATTTAGATTCAAATAAATACAAATTTATCTTAGCAAGATTTAAATCACTCTTTAAAATATTCTTTAAACAATTTAAAGTTATTAAAACATTTTATTTTATAAAACTTATTTTTTATTTAAAACTATGGAGACAAAACTTAATTTGAATCCACATTTAAATTTTTGGTTTTAACTCTGTTAAAACCCTGCTTCCAAATTCAAAACTTAAAGCCTTACAGGCTTTAAAACTGGCAACACAAATATACCCGAGCCTACCCTATTTTACTTCGAGTCAAACAAATAAAAACTTCGGGCCTTTCTTCCATTTACTCGAGAAACTCGATTATCATTTCCCTGCTACCCCAGACTTCTTATCATCCACCAGAGGATCACCGTGCACGTGCACAGCGAATTCGATCGTCTCCGATCAAGTTCGACGACACTCCTTCGTCGACGTTCATGCCCAAACACCATCATCACCACCAGATTTCTCTATCCCACTCGAATTCAAAATTCGATATCAACTTGAGCCTGGAACCCATCAACTCGAACTCGCCCAAACCTGGCAACGCGTCGTTCGCCAACCTCCGACCACCTGAAAGTCAACCCTTCCGGCCTCGACTTCCCCTACGCGTCAACTATCATTTCCCAACTACTCGTCGAACTCGATCCACTACAGGGACCACGGTGACCGATTCTTCCTAGCTTCGCTAAATTAGGGTTCTAGACTTTGAATGACAATCGCCACCACCCCACTGAAATATATCACCATCAGGAAATTTTGTCGAAGTCCCCGCTAGTTCTACCATCTCCAGAAAGAACCACCACCTCCCAGATCAACTATATCACCAGAGAAACCCAATAACTCGAAATACAGACATCACCACAGAACACATTCAATACTACACTAAAAATTGTGAATCCGATTTTAAAAATCCTATCTTCTAGATACAATTTCAGATATATAATTAAATCAACAAAATTAAATGTTTGATTTTTAACAAGTTTCAAGTGGCTCTGTGTTTTCATTGTTTCCAGACAATGTTCCTACCTATAATTATTGCAATTATTTTTAAAGCCTAGTTTAGATTAAAACAACAAGCTTTGGTTTAACAACTTAAGCCTAAAGAAGATTAGAGAAGAAGAATTTGAAGTTTGAAACTGAGTTTAAAATCTCTGGAGCTTTAGAACAGAGATGATCACAGTAGTTTATCAAAACATACACACATGTTTCCAGAGTCTTAAAACAATCATACAAACATATTTCCATACATACATCACAAGTCTACTTAAAACATAAGTCATATCCATCAAAACTAAAGGTATCTTATGTTTACAGTTTAAAGCAGAGACTTGAAACTAAGATATGAGATGTTTTAAAACCACGGATATGCACACTTATATAAATTCACAAGCATTGCACATACATACATATAAACAAACATCATCACAGAAATTCTCAGAGTATTTAGGTTTTAGTTAAAAAGTTTACTCACCAGTCATTTAAAACAGAAAGCTTGAACTGGAAACTTGAAACTTGCATACATTCTTGTTGTTGATTCCAGAAAACTTGAACTAGCTTGAATCTTTACATTGCTTAGTTGATTTCAGGTTTCAGGTTTGTATATTCCTTCTACTCTTTCTTTTTCTTAGGTTGTATTTGTTTAAGGCTTTTAGAAACTGGGATTGCTTGGCTTTTGTATATGAGATGAAATGAGATAGTTTGATAAATAAACAAGTATACTCAATTGTTTATTGACCAGTACACGAAAATTCAGGGATTTTATTTTAAAAAGAAGCTGAGAATTAAATATCTCGTGTACTTGGTGATGGCATTCTATGCCTTGCTCCATATCAAGTCTACACAACCAATTCTTTATTCTTTTATGTACTTAGAAATCTTACCTATGTTTATTTTTGTTTACTTAGCTTAGCATACTTCCTATCTTCATTCGTATGTACAGAGATGAATTTTACTTGCCTGCAACATGTATACTTTGCTATAGTGTACATATATTTTACTTAAGCTTTTACTTAAGTTTTGATATGGTTATGGTTATGGTATTATGTTAACTTGTTATTTATTTCTATCTCCTAACATAAATGCATTTATTTTATTTTAAAACATAAACTATCAAATAATTAATTACCTATTATTATTATACTTTATACTTACTTTAAATGTTCATAAGGTATATTTTATTATCTATATATTATATTTATTTTAGAGATTTATATAAATTTAAAATATGTATAACAATTTCTATTTATAATAAAAATCTACTTGTATAGACATTAGATTATTAATAAAGCTCATTATTACATTAAAATAATTTATAAAAGAGATTATCACTTTATTTCTAATTTTTATTAAGCTATACTCTAAAAGAACAAAGTCATTTATTTAATTTAAATCTAAGCTAAAACCATTTAAACAACTTAACTTAAATCTTGAGTATATTTTAAAGCCATATGATTATTTATTTAATATAGAATTTAAATCAAATTTAAAACAGACATTGACTATTTACAATATATACAAATATATATATAAATAAATAGAAAACAATTTATTAGCCTTTAAAAGATAATTTATCAGTTAAATATCCATTTAAAAGAAATTATTAATTCAATTCATATCTTATTATCAAAGATATATCAAATCAATTTAATATTTTATATAGATTATTAAATTGATATTGCTCGAAATTTCGGGATATCACATTCCTCCCCTCTTAAAAGTATTTCGTCCCCGAAATTTAAAACAAAGGTAATTTAATAATCTCATAAAGATTTAATTTTAAACACAAGCATATATCATCAATATATACTAACAACCATAGCAATCAATCATCCAATCAAACAAATCTAACTATCCAGACAAAATACTGGATAGAATTTTCTCGAGTTTCCCCGAGTATAAATACCGGGTTACTCGCTCTATAGAATCCAAACAATCAATACTACAAAGCTACACACATCTAGATCTACGAACAAGATAGGATACCAGACTATAAACAAGTCTGACTCAAAATCCAAAACTCCCTGAACAGCTGGTTCTACAACCAGAGATAACTCATACACGTACTCCCTCAGAGACACGTGTAAACAACGAATCTCAGTTATCCAAACTGAAAATTCACTCCTGAAGATCAAACACTTATCCAAAATCAAATCTCCAATTCTTAAATCCAAATTCCTTCGGACGATCCTGGGACTCCTACATCCTTACTGATCAGCTTATCCTTCGCTGATGCCCTCGAAACGACCTGAACCAAAACAATCAATAAAATGATCTTTCCAAGATCAACCACAACTCAGAACTCCACTCTATTCCATAATCAAAACAAGTCTCACTACTCTTATCCAGAAGAGATAAACAGGTGCTCTCCAAACTGCTTCCGCTGCACAACTCTGATCCGAGCAGATGAAAATGCTGATGACGAACACAAGCAAAGACTGTGAAAAACACTTCCTAAAAATATGGTTCAACAGATCCAAAAATAAAACTCAGAAGTTCCTCCAAAACCTGAGCCACTCCACAAAAATCTTCCTCCAGAAACCATCCTACTACTAAGCGGAACCATCGGTACCACTCCTGGAATCCAGTCGATACCAAACTCAATCTCCAGATGCTAACAAAACTCTGACTTCCTGAAGACATCCAGAAAAGAAAATCTCTAACAACCCAAGAGAACACTCAGACTATCACAAGTCACTTTTGCGATCAACCCAAACTAATATCCAAAGAAAAACTGTTCTCTCTTTACCAATCAGAACAGCTGATGCTAAACCAACCAACCCATCAAAGAAACGGAACCACTCTGTTGCTCCTGAATTCACTGCTAAGCTAAAAAGCTTCCTTGCCAACACACAGAACACTCCGAGCTACACTGCTGATACAAATGCCCAAAGACTTCAAATCCAGAAGCTCCTCGAGAAACTCGAACCACAAGCCAAACACAAACGCCTTGCTGAACTCAGCCACATCACCGAAGTAGACACACTTCTTTAAGACTTGTTCCAAAGAAACACCTTTCGGTAACATCCATAGTCACTGTGTCTCATCACACAGCTACTAATCCCTGAGGTATCAAGATACCATCACTTGCTCTGTTCAACCGACAGATCCAAACTCTAGCTCATCCAACTTACACTTCGAAGATGAACTCCAAACCTTAACAGGTTACCTTCAGAGATCGATGAAATCCTTACATCAACAAAGCTTACTCGAGAAAGACTGTAGACCCAATACCGTCTCGGTAGATACACTTCCAATCTCAACAACTCCAACCATCGGTAGTCGTGTGACACACCACTACCCTATCTACCTTTATAACTTATATTGGGAAACCCGAACAGGTAACCCAACAGACAGGTAGAAATAGATAAATATATATATATATATATAATTAAAAATTACAAGTACGCTCTCTCAGGATAGACACCACTCCAGAGCCTAGGTATTCGCTCAACCTAATGCTCTGATACCACCTGTGACGACCCGAAATTCCGTGCTCAGAAAATCGCATCATCGAAAAGAAAGAAAGGGGTGAGAAAGTAGAAAAGATAGAGAAGAAGAAGAAACAACCACAGAATCTCAACAGCGGAACGAATAAATATAATATATCACATACTAGATTACATAATATCATATACATCAGAGTTACACAGATAATACAACACATACTAGACAGTTATAAACACCTGTCTAGTTAATACAACTCGATACATCTCAAAACAACACAGAAATATAACACAGCGGAAATACAGATAAACACTAACACAGCGGAACCAATATATATCTACACGCTGAAGCCTCCTGCTCCATTGCTCCTCCACAATTCGTCAAAGCTAACCTGAATCCCTTGGCTACCCGTAAAAATTTGGGTACCCGAGAGTTTATGAAAAACAGAAATAAACTTCGGGTCAGACATGGGTCTGGTATGAGTAAACGGTTAAAGTTGCTTAACTTTTAAAATTATTTGAAAACAAAGGTATCACGTAAGACTTCCCACGAATAAATATGGAAAAGTTTTTACCTTACGCTAACCAAACATTTTATAAGAAATCCAGTGATATTATAATAGTGTCTAGGGTTTTCAAGTAAATAGAAAATAGCTGAAATGCTTGCATCTCACATTTCAACATAGTTGGGCACAATCAAAATGTACGGCGCTTATTGGAGATTGGATTCCATACAATGGCTGGGCTACTGGGGTACCGCCCGTCACAGTACGTGGCCTAGATCACCGTACCGAGGAGTACGCCCGCTCCCCTGCAACACAAAGCCGGACCCGTTCCTTACTGAACAGTTCCAAATAGAATAACCCCGCAGATGGCTGCAGACCAACTGCCACTACCGAATAAAAAGGAACCTCTAGACAGGGGTATATCCTACTCTCAAGTGGGTGCTACCCACGAAGCTTTGTTGTACCTCCCCTGTTTTAGCCATTCCCGGTTGATGAGGCTTGAGGTCACGATTACCTTTATAGAACTCATCACTTAGAATGCTCATCGTCCACCTGACGATGTGCTGAAAGCATTCGATCCATACAAGTTCGTTCCGGGTTCGAACGAAACCGAAGGCATTATCTCGTCACACTCATTTTGGAATCACCCTCAGAGTCAACGACAATAACCCTTGCATTCTGAATCACCATCTCGAATCTATAAGTACTATCACCGTCAAACTCATTACGGAATCACCCACAGAGTTATACTGACATATAGTTCTTATACCTCGAGTCTTCACTTGCTCCATTTGAATTTCACGACCTAACGTTATTTTGGATCGATGTGGTATTCGGGTCTCCAGACTTAGAATCCCGGTATACGGAAACCCGATCCCGGTCTCATCGAAATCCAAACCGTGTCTTTTAAGGCCAAGTTGTTTTAAAGTTAAAACAATTTAATTCAATTACCTATATACTCACAGATAGATAAATCACAATATAACAATAGATATAACATCATCATCATAACCAGATAATCCATATTATCTACTCAAACAGATAGTCAATATCATCATTCTTAACCAAGCATCCATAACACAATAGATCTATATCTGAGATCACAATCAATCATGGAAATCAATATCATCCATCATATATAAACAAAGATTAATAATCACCTCATTTATAATTAATTTAAAATGAATTAAATTAATTACAAATCTCTAATTAATTTAAAGTAAATTAAATTAATTACTTTATCAATATTAATCTAGCTTACATAACCATTAATTAATTCCAAGTCAATTAATTAATCATTCTCTACTTTTCCATCTTAATTAACCTTTCTTGATTAATTATCTTTAATTACATTTAAGTAATTATCATTTAATTATTTTTCACAATTTAATTATCTTATACCAATTATAGAAAGTAATCTTTAAATTACTAAAATTAATTACATTACTTCTTTAATTAATTACATTAATGAATTCCTTCATTATTTAATTATTTCCAAATAAATCCATTTTAACTTACATCATTAATTACTATAATTAATGATCTCTAATTACATTTATTACATTTAGTAATTTATCTTCAATTAAACAAAATGTTAATCACCTTGATTAACTCCATTCAGTAATTAACTACCCTTAATTACTTCAATTAATAATTTAATTACTCCATAATTAATTATTCTCTAATTAATCCCTTGATTAATTTATACAAAGTAATTATACTCAAATTACTTTCATTATTACATCATCACAATTAATTACTTCCTTAAGTAATTATACTTATCATATCAACAAATGGTTATTTAAATTAATTAAACTTAATTAATTAACTTAAACAATTCATATTAAACTTGATTTATTAAAATGAGAAATTAATTTCTTAATTACTTCCCTAAGTAAATTATACTTATATAATTCACCATTTATTATCTTAAATTAATAAACCTAATAAATTATCAAATGATCATATTAATCCATTATTTTATAATACTAGTTAATAGCCTTCATTAATCATTAACACTTCTTAAATTTACTTAAAGTAATTAAATTAAGATTTATTATCTATTTACAATTACATTTCATCTTTAATAACTCATTAATAAATCCTTAATTATTTAATTAATTAAGTATTCAATATCACTTAATTAATTCTTGCTTACTTTATTAATTAATAATCATAGATTAAAATTCAACTCTTATTTAATTAATGATTCTTAAATATCTATTTATTACCAATTAATTATATCAAACCTTAATTAACTAATTTAACTTTTAATTACTAAATTAATTAATTCCATCATTAATTAATCAAATTAGTTAATATGTATTTTAATAGTCTCAACTCCTACATTTTCATTTATTTAAGAATAAAACATTTCCTTATCTAAAATCAAATTATCACTTACAAGTGTATTTGAACCATTTTACTTTTGCATTTACTTTTACATCCCTTTTTAAATTTAGATTCAAATAAATACAAATTTATCTTAGCAAGATTTAAATCACTCTTTAAAATATTCTTTAAACAATTTAAAGTTATTAAAACATTTTATTTTATAAAACTTATTTTTTATTTAAAACTATGGAGACAAAACTTAATTTGAATCCACATTTAAATTTTTGGTTTTAACTCTGTTAAAACCCTGCTTCCAAATTCAAAACTTAAAGCCTTACAGGCTTTAAAACTGGCAACACAAATATACCCGAGCCTACCCTATTTTACTTCGAGTCAAACAAATAAAAACTTCGGGCCTTTCTTCCATTTACTCGAGAAACTCGATTATCATTTCCCTGCTACCCCAGACTTCTTATCATCCACCAGAGGATCACCGTGCACGTGCACAGCGAATTCGATCGTCTCCGATCAAGTTCGACGACACTCCTTCGTCGACGTTCATGCCCAAACACCATCATCACCACCAGATTTCCCTATCCCACTCGAATTCAAAATTCGATATCAACTTGAGCCTGGAACCCATCAACTCGAACTCGCCCAAACCTGGCAACGCGTCGTTCGCCAACCTCCGACCACCTGAAAGTCAACCCTTCCGGCCTCGACTTCCCCTACGCGTCAACTATCATTTCCCAGCAACTCGTCGAACTCGATCCACTACAGGGACAACGGTGACCGATTCTTCCTAGCTTCGCTAAATTAGGGTTCTAGACTTTGAATGACAATCGCCACCACCCCACTGAAATATATCACCATCAGGAAATTTTGTCGAAGTCCCCGCTAGTTCTACCATCTCCAGAAAGAACCACCACCTCCCAGATCAACTATATCACCAGAGAAACCCAATAACTCGAAATACAGACATCACCACAGAACACATTCAATACTACACTAAAAATTGTGAATCCGATTTTAAAAATCCTATCTTCTAGATACAATTTCAGATATATAATTAAATCAACAAAATTAAATGTTTGATTTTTAACAAGTTTCAAGTGGCTCTGTGTTTTCATTGTTTCCAGACAATGTTCCTACCTATAATTATTGCAATTATTTTTAAAGCCTAGTTTAGATTAAAACAACAAGCTTTGGTTTAACAACTTAAGCCTAAAGAAGATTAGAGAAGAAGAATTTGAAGTTTGAAACTGAGTTTAAAATCTCTGGAGCTTTAGAACAGAGATGATCACAGTAGTTTATCAAAACATACACACATGTTTCCAGAGTCTTAAAACAATCATACAAACATATTTCCATACATACATCACAAGTCTACTTAAAACATAAGTCATATCCATCAAAACTAAAGGTATCTTATGTTTACAGTTTAAAGCAGAGACTTGAAACTAAGATATGAGATGTTTTAAAACCACGGATATGCACACTTATATAAATTCACAAGCATTGCACATACATACATATAAACAAACATCATCACAGAAATTCTCAGAGTATTTAGGTTTTAGTTAAAAAGTTTACTCACCAGTCATTTAAAACAGAAAGCTTGAACTGGAAACTTGAAACTTGCATACATTCTTGTTGTTGATTCCAGAAAACTTGAACTAGCTTGAATCTTTACATTGCTTAGTTGATTTCAGGTTTCAGGTTTGTATATTCCTTCTACTCTTTCTTTTTCTTAGGTTGTATTTGTTTAAGGCTTTTAGAAACTGGGATTGCTTGGCTTTTGTATATGAGATGAAATGAGATAGTTTGATAAATAAACAAGTATACTCAATTGTTTATTGACCAGTACACGAAAATTCAGGGATTTTATTTTAAAAAGAAGCTGAGAATTAAATATCTCGTGTACTTGGTGATGGCATTCTATGCCTTGCTCCATATCAAGTCTACACAACCAATTCTTTATTCTTTTATGTACTTAGAAATCTTACCTATGTTTATTTTTGTTTACTTAGCTTAGCATACTTCCTATCTTCATTCGTATGTACAGAGATGAATTTTACTTGCCTGCAACATGTATACTTTGCTATAGTGTACATATATTTTACTTAAGCTTTTACTTAAGTTTTGATATGGTTATGGTTATGGTATTATGTTAACTTGTTATTTATTTCTATCTCCTAACATAAATGCATTTATTTTATTTTAAAACATAAACTATCAAATAATTAATTACCTATTATTATTATACTTTATACTTACTTTAAATGTTCATAAGGTATATTTTATTATCTATATATTATATTTATTTTAGAGATTTATATAAATTTAAAATATGTATAACAATTTCTATTTATAATAAAAATCTACTTGTATAGACATTAGATTATTAATAAATCTCATTATTACATTAAAATAATTTATAAAAGAGATTATCACTTTATTTCTAATTTTTATTAAGCTATACTCTAAAAGAACAAAGTCATTTATTTAATTTAAATCTAAGCTAAAACCATTTAAACAACTTAACTTAAATCTTGAGTATATTTTAAAGCCATATGATTATTTATTTAATATAGAATTTAAATCAAATTTAAAACAGACATTGACTATTTACAATATATACAAATATATATATAAATAAATAGAAAACAATTTATTAGCCTTTAAAAGATAATTTATCAGTTAAATATCCATTTAAAAGAAATTATTAATTCAATTCATATCTTATTATCAAAGATATATCAAATCAATTTAATATTTTATATAGATTATTAAATTGATATTGCTCGAAATTCCGGGATATCACATCTCCTCCAATTCTGCGTTTGCATTGTGTGTGTGGTGGGAGGTCTTATAGTAGTTTCATTTTCCAAAAGCATTGCGAATTGACTTTAAAATTCTCTGCTATTTGTTTTAAAGATAAACTGTTTTTGTTTCTCACACCAGTCCCATGACTGATCCGGAGTTTATTGTTTCTTTCCTAAACTCTGGATGCTCAAAATTTTTCTACACGAGCAGTCTAGAGTTTGGTTTTTCAGATAGTCAGATTAGTAGGTTATCTGGAGCTAGTTCAGTCTTTGGATATGGACTGCACTTGCTTATCTTTGTGCCTCGTTATTGGGAGTTCAAGCTATTTCTGGATCGTGCTTTGGAGATGGAGATTATCCGCTGCTGATGTTATCGTTTTCTTTTCCGCTGCTATTTGTTGTATCATATCTCTTATGTATATATCATTCTGTTGTATCAGATATTGTATATCAATGTATTATTCATTTCTTCCGCTGTGTTATTTACTTAACTGTGTTATAAGCTCCGGCGACTCGGATTTGAATGCTCGAATCTACGACATTCGAGTACGATGTAAAGTATGGATGTCGATTTTCGAACGCGAAAATCCGGTTCGTTACAGTTATCATATTGATATATGATGTTTGCTGTTGTGATTGACTAATTGGTGCTGTTGCATCATCGGATTCAGTTTTGAAGTTTAAAAATAACTACTTTTACTTTAAAAGGATTCTTAAAGTGATTTTTGAAAGTAGACGTTTTATTGAATTATTGAATTGATTTATTTCAAATGAATAAACGTCTAAAATTTTAAAGTTATAAAAGTTAAGATTTTTGGTGAAATATAACCAAATTGTGATTTTTGAAATAAAGGTTAAGAAATTTATAAAATGGGTTAAATTGAGAATTTTTAAGTATTATAAACGGTTTATTGAAAAGATGTACAAAAATTGATATTTATAACTTTAAAATATTGGTATTATAAAACAAGTTTTTATAAGCGTTAAAATGAATTTTTAAGAATTCATAAGTAAATGAAATTTATAAATTGTGAACTTATAAATGAAAATGATTTTGTAAAATAAATGAATTATAAGTATTTAACTTATAATATGGATTTTTGGTATATACATTGAGTTATAAATTGAATTGGTCGTTAAAGGAGATTTATAAAATCGAAGTTAGAAAATAGAAATAGAATTTATAAACGTTGTTTTATAAATTTGAAATCAATTGAATTTGATAAATTAAATGTAGAAGGTTATTAAAGGAAATATATTCGCGATTTTGGATAGCGAATTATCCTTGAAATAAAATGTGTAGAGAGTATTGAAATATAGTTAAGTGAATTATTTTCACGATTTTGGACAGTGAATATATTATTGAATAAAATGGTTATGTTTGGGAAAGCAATATTTGAAATGAAGTTAATTGTTTTAACAATGTTTTAAAATGTGGTAAATATCCAAATCATAGATTTCAACATTTATTGTTAAAATAGACGTTTTCGAGAAATAAGGAAATGGTGAACTATAACACTGTTGTTATAGTAAATGATTTCCGAAAGGAAATGTTTTTATGTAGTATTGGGATTTATATACATCTATCTTAAAAATTCGAATCCCTATACTAGTGATTTTGAGTCATCGTAACGATGTTTTACGCAACATTCGTTTTGACTCAAATAGATTTCCTTAAAGAATGAAATGTATACTTAATATTGTTTTAAGTATATTGAATATTTTCAAATGTTGAAAATAAATAGATTTGTGAATTACTTATTTTTAAATAAGTATGGAAATGCTTATCCAAAATGAAATGAAACGTTTTTGAGAATTTATCTTTGTAAAGATAAATCGAAAGTGAATATTTGAAATCGATTGAAAATCGTATATGAGTAGATATTTGAAAATATAAATTCAATATGGAATTTATAAAGGAAAGGGAAATTGTTTAGAAAAATAAATGTTGATTTATTTTTGAAGTGTGGAAATTCTATATCTAGTAAAGATATTTTGGAAAATAAATAAATTGGAGAATTATTTGGAATCTGATGATGTTGCGCATCTTTATTGATAGTTAAATAACCGACTATCAATAATTACCTTGAATGGGTATTTGTTGTGAATTGGATGAATTTGAATGCCACACTTATTTTTGAATAAGCGCTCACTATTCGGGTTAGCCGGGAAAGGACCATGGGGTCGTATAACCCATTCCGAATATGTGATACGTCGTTATGAATCACATTTGATGACCGGTGTTGAAGATCGGATATTTGTGAAAATGGAAGGATTACCATCGAGTTACTCTGCATCGGTTGATCTCCGATTTAGAGGTTTTATCACCCTTAGTGACAGGAAGTCCGGACGTGATTGGAAATTATCCGGAATTGCAAGGGCTTCGTGAGAAGTGCCTTCGGTTCTGTTCGATCCCGGAACAGACTTGTATGGTTACGTGTCTGACATTACAATTTGAGATGTAAAGCTGATTTCTTTCAAATACATTTCTGTTGGTGGCGGAGAATTTATTCTCTTAGCTTAACACCCTTCTCTGAGACGTACGAGCTCAGAGGTTATGTAGTTGAAATTTATCAGCGATATATTCCCAATTTGGTAACGTGGCATGCTGAGTGTTGCCGTGTGATGATCAGTGTTTGATCATTTGTGATATGATCATTTGTTTGATCATTTATCTTTGTGATCATAGGTTGATCATCTGTTGACCCAAAGCGTGGTTTTTTGAAAAAGCGTAGCTTTGTGGACGAGACTTCGTCAGGGCCTCAACAACCCGGAAATGGTCGAAACAGGAATGTTGCGGCAAGGTTATGAGGGTCGCGCCCTTTAGGGTATGTCATTTCCTTCTGGAAAGGGGTGGTATCATGGTATGGAGCCCAGATACTTACTCATGTGGATACACTTATTTATTATGTGTGATGATACTACCGAGCGCTCGGATAAAGGTCCCAAAGGACCGGGTGATGACATATTCGTGAGTTACCTGTTACAGGGGTAACCCGGCCTTGTTTGGCAGAGAGCAGTTTGTCTCTCGGGACGTCCAGCCAGAGGCGATCCTATTCGGCAGGAGGAAAGGAAGTTCCTTAGCCTGACCATTTGTTGGAAAATCCAAAGAAACAATACGAACCTTGTACGGTATTAGTTGTAGAACCTGCCATTTACTTATGGTGGCACCCCACTATTTAGATGGTAGCTATAGTAGGCATAGTTCGGAATGTCTATGTTGGCTAAGATTAATATTATACTTTCGAAATGTTTTCCACACTAGACATTAATAATAATATCCAATGATTGGCGTAGTAAGCATCTTTGACTATCATAAGAAGAAATATCCTCCAATTCTGCGTTTGCATTGTGTGTGTGGTGGGAGGTCTTATGGTAGTTTCATTTTCCAAAAGCATTGCGAATCTGTTTTATTTTCTTTGTGAAAATAACTGTTTTACGATCTCACAACAGTCACCATGACTGACTCGGAGTTTATTGTTCCCTTCTAAACTCTGGGTGCCCATAATTTTCCACACGGGCAGCCTAGAGTTATTTTTATCAGGATATTCTGGATATTCTGGAGCTTTGGGGATAAGCTGGATGGCGAAGCGTACTTCCGTACTTGTTATTTATTTCCGCTGTGTATTCGGTATGAGGACAGGTTTATATAACTGTCCATTGTTGTATTGAGTTGTATATTGACTCTGATTGATGTATGTATAAACTGATATAGTTCTTTGTTTAAAAGACAAGTGATTATCTATTATATTTTGTTCCGCTGCGAAATGTGAGAATCTGATATTGTCTTTGATTCTGTGTTTTTTGTAGCTGTTCTTCTTTCTTTTTCTTCTATCTTTACTTCTACCTCTTCTTTTAACCCTAATGGTTCGGTTTTCCGGCATTCGATTGCGCGGCATTTGATATAGTGGACGTATTAATGTCGACTTTCGAGCGTCGAAAAATCAGATCGTTACAAATATATTTCGTAATTAGTATTCTGATTTATTATATTGAAATCAAATATACTAAAAATATTCAAGGGAATAAACCTAGTATTACTACGCTTGAATTATAAATGCTTTATGTCTTATGTTCTATTATCATAGAAAAAACAATAATTATCATTAAATATATTTTTCTCTTTTAACATTTCAATAGTATTTAGTTTTTCGTGTATTATTAATCACATATGACTTTTGCTTTATGTGGAGGATTAACTTTCCAAAGGTATTTAAAAATGTTTAATTTTTCTCTCGAAAAGTTTATAATTTTATAAAATAAACGAGATATATAAATTTTACTTTTATCCTAACACCATATTTTAAAGTCATTTTCATTATCAATATTGTACAATTCTAGCTTAGCACATAATAAGGAAAATTGACATTTTATTAATAATTCAAAATCTTCAAATTAATATATTCCTAAAATACTTCACTATAATGTTCTTTAATAATTTTCCTAAAACAAAATAGATTCCAACAAAGTGTTTTTATTCTCCAAATTCCAATATTTACCAAATATTTCTAAATTATCCTTAATTAATATTTAAAAATCCATTTTTAATTAATTAAAACACCATTATTACTATTTATTTATTACTGCTCAACACCAGGTTATTGCAGATTGGTTATTCATTCCATCACATTCCGTCCATAGCTTCTCGACCATCTTGGTCTTAGCCTCCTTTTCAATAGTCACAGTCTCGAGTCTAGCCTTAAGAGAGGCCCTCTCATTCTTCCAGTCCACTACCATTTTCTTCAATTCTAAAAACCCTATCTATATTCTACTAGTTATCGCTTGAATCTCATCCAGTCTTTTAGAGTATTTTTCCTTGACATTCTTATAGTCCTCAAACAATCTCCCAATCTTAGAATTATAGTCTTCTTTTGCAGCCTTGAGGACATGCATGTGCTCCATCTTCAGCTTCTCCAATTCTTCAAAATGAGCACTCTTGAGCTTTTCGATATCCTCATCTTGGGACCTCTCTAATATGGATAAATGGGGTATATGTAATCTGATGCGGAATGGATCTTAAGGCTAACTATACACTAAAGAGGAAGAATGTGTAATTCAATTACTAAAACTTACTTATGAATTTAAATCTCTATCTACTCAAATTGCAAATAGAAACAAGTAATCATAGAATAAGTAAATAGCAAAGTAAAACACAGTAAAGTAAATAACATCGGTGATTTTTATACTGGTTCGGATTGACCAATCATATATCCAGTCCTGTACTGCACCATACATAATTTCACTATAACCGCTTACTTTCCACGGGTGATAAAACACCTTTACAATCTTGATTTCATGAGCTACAAGATGTACCCTCTTAATTTATCAGGCTATAAGAACACCCTCTTGATTTCACAGGCTATAAGAACACCTTCTTCTCTTTACAAACAACAGTAGTGTATAGCAAGTAGTTGTATCTTTAATACGGATTCTTGCAGACTTTGTACAATAATCCTATAGACCTCCAGTAGGAATATATCTTTGAATTCTTTGAGGAATAGGATGAAATCAGAGAGAGAATGATATGAGTTGAAGTACAAACTCTTTGATATTGTGTGGTTTGCAAATCCATGAAGAATTGGAGTGAAAGTGTATGGATTTGCAAAGATAATGGAAGAGTATGCAATGGATTTCTCTCACAAATGTATGGATATGAAAGAGTAAGAGAAAATGTGAATTGTTGTTATGAAAATTCATTTTCCAAAGCCTTTGCATAGTGGTTGACGAGACATGTCTTTTGGTGAAGAGGTGGAAAGAAAATCCCTTCATTTGAATTTAAAAAAACTTTAAAATGGCTAGTATGTTGACATACATGGAAGATATATGTCGACATATAGGCTAGTATGTCGATATACATGGAAGGCATATGTCGACACATGGACTAGTATGTTGATATACATGGAAGGCATATATCGACATATGTGTTTTTAAAAAATCAGGAACTCCAATAAAGTATAGCAGATTTTCAGATATCAAAGTACCTCATATTTGTGGATATTTGGTTATTGGTTGAGGTCAATGGTTGATGATCTTCAAGTATAATTACCATGGGGTCTTTAACAAAAGATTCTAAGATTCATCACTTCAAATACATCTGTCGTTACAACATTCTTCTTCAATCTGTTTTGTTCTTCCATTTTATCTGATTAATCTTCATATATATACAATTCATTTGCTTCAACCTAGTTCTTGTTTATTCTATAAAATATATGCATAATATATTTGAAAGTACCACAACTTGGAGAAATGTTAGTAGTAATATTTATATAGTTGTTCATAAAAATCAATACTTAGGGTATTAACAATCTCCCTCTTTTGATGATGAGAACCATATAAATATTTAAGAGATAAAATATAATATATTTTTAATTGACACCCCCTAACTCTATGCACTCCCCCTATCATTTTGCCTAGTATATTTATACATTTTCTCCCTCTTTATCATCAACAAAAAGGGCAAAAAAGAATCGCTTAAGCACAACTAGACAATACGTATAGAGTTTGTATATAGATAATGTATATAAATAGAACCAACGAAGGGAATTAAAATCAATACGGAACATAAAATAAATTTATCAAGTAAAATATTTAAAATAAGAGTAGTTTTAGAGGTATCGGCTTTGCTGATGCCAATAACATATCCTTTTGAATTATATCCAAAGTTCACTATTTCACCCTTGATATCTATGGATTTCTAGTCATATGCTTTGAACATCCGCTATCCAATATCCATTGTTCGGTACCTAAAAAATATAAAATATTCGCATGGGTAACGTATTTTGTTTTGAGGTCCATGGGGTTAAGTATTGGGAAGCCAAACCCATAAAGAGTTTGAATGCTCTTTCAAAATATATTTATTAGATAAATAAACTTTATTAATAAAATTGTTAATATATTTTCTTTCTCCTTATTATTTAACCTTTTAGGAACCCATAAATTAATAAACTTATTTAGGGTTTTAACTTTAATTTTTTAGGTTATGGTTTGAACTTGGTAGCCTTGATAAATTTAGTACTTTGAGTACTATTTTTCTTTGATTTGAGCTTAGGGGTGTATCCAAGTCCATATTTATTATTAGTGGGTTTAGATCTAGATAATAAATTTTCTAGATTATCCTTCCCTTTGTTAAATATATCAACATCAGTTTTCATTTTATCAATGTCCTTATTATAGTTAAGAATAACATTGTCCAGAGATGGTATTTTTCCATTAGATCAGTGATCTCTGACTTTATTGAAAGATTTTCCGATTTTAAGAATTTATTTTCACTTCTCAGTTTTTCAAAACTTTCAAGTTTTAAATCCTTTCCATCATTAAGTCTTTCAATTTCATCTTCTAGACATTGTTTTTCTTCAGTTAGCATTTTGTTAAACATTTTTAATCTATCTATTTCTACTAAACTAATCTTGTACTCTTTTCTAAGCATTTTATATCCCTTATACGTATCATTTAAAACATTAATAATTTCTTTGTTAAAATTCCATACCTGGTCATCCTTTGCTATAAAGCACATGTTGGCATTTTCAGTTTCTGAATCGCTATCACTTGATGCTGTATCTGAATCATCCTAAGTTGCATTGAAAGTTGTTTCCTCTTCTTATTGAAGGTGTTTGAAGTGTACTGTGATTTCTTCAGGCTTGGACAGTCTATCTTCAAATGACCGGGTTTATCACATTCGAAACACTTAATAATATTTCCATTTATGGAAATATAATTGTTAGTTTTCCAAAGTTTATTCATTTTTCAATATTTTAGAATTACTTAAAATTAATAGTCATGAAATCTATTTCCTCATCATCATCATCGTATGGTTCATGATTGTCGTTTGTACCGTTGAGTGCTAGTGATTTCTTCTCATTTACTTGATTCTCTTTTCTAACCTGCAACTTTACTTCATGGGACATTAGATTACCAATTAAGTCTTATATTTTCATAGCACTAATATCATTGGCTTCTTCGATTCCAAAGTCTTCTGATCCCATTCACTAGAAAGTGAATTTAAGATCTTTCCAACTTGGTCCTCTTCGGTAACTTTCTTTCCCAATGATATTAATGCATGTAATATATCCTAAAATCTTGAACACATCAGAAATAGACTCATTTGGTTTCATTTTAAAAAGTTGAAACTGTTAGTTAGTATAGAAATATTAGTTTTTTTACTTTACTAGTGCCCTCATGTGTGACTTGCAGTGTTCTCCAAATTTCATATGTAGACTTACAAATAAAGACTCGATTAAATTCATTTTATCTATGGAACAAAATAAAATATTCATGGTCGTTGAGTTATTAACTGCTCGAATCTTTTGGTTGGGTATCCATTGTGCATATCAGTTTGGGGCTCAATGTACTTTGTTTGGGTAATGTTTTAAATATCTAAGCTATTAGACCACAAATAAATTTACATCCTACATGCCCAATATGCATAATTACTATCATCAGATAGTGGGGGTCTAGTTGTAGATTGCCCTTCTACAAAAGTGTTAAAGAAAGTGTTATTTATCATTAGACATTTATACTTTTTAAAAACCAAGTTACGAATTTTTGAAAACCAGTGCTCTGATACTAAATGTGGGTAAATGGGGTGTCTATAACCTAATGCGAAATGGATCTTAAGGCTATCCATACACTAGAGAGGAAGAAGTGTGTAGTTCAATTATTTAAAACTTACTTATGAATTTAAACCTCTATCTACTTAAATTACAAACAAAAACAAGTTTTCATAGAATAAATAAGTAGTAAAGTAAAATGCAGTAAAGTAAATAAAACCAGGGATTTTTATACTGGTTCGGATTGACCAATCCTACATCCAGTCTTGTACTACACCGTACATAATTTCACTATAACCACTTGCTTTCCATGGGTGGCAAAAACTACTTTACAATCTTGATTTCACGGACTATAAGATGCAACCTCTTGAATTATCGGCTATAAGAACGCCCACTTGATTTCACAGGCTATAAGAACACCTTCCTCTCTTTACAAACAATAGTAGAGTATAACAAGTAATTGTATCTTTAATACAGATTCTTGCAAATTCAGTACAATGATCCCATATACCTCCAAGAGCAATATACCTTTGAATTCTTTGAGAAATAGGATGAAATCAGAGAGAGAATGATATGAATTCAAGTATTTGCAAATCCTTGAAGAATTGGAGTGAAAGAGTATGGATTTGTAAAGAGAATGGAAGAGTATGCACTGGACTTATCTCACAATTGTACAGATATGAAAGAATAAGAGAAAATGATAATTGTTGTTATGAAAATTCATTTTTTAGAGCCTTTAAATAGTGGTTGAAGAGACATGTCTTTTGGTGAAGGGGTGGCAGGAAAATCCCTTCATTTGGATTTAAAAAAATTGAAAATTGGCTAGCATGTCGACATACATAGAAGGCATATGTCGTAGGCTAGTATGTCGACATACATGGAAGGCATATGTCGACATATGTGCATTTAAAAAACTCAAAAACTCCAATAAAGTGTTGCAGATTTTCAGATACAAAAGTACCTTATATTTGTGGATATTTTATGATTGGTTGAGGTTAATGGTCAATGATCTTCAAGTATAATGTCACGAGGTATTTAACAAAAGATTAAAAGATTCATCTCTTCAAATACCTTTGTCATTATAGCATTCTTCTTCAATCAGTTTTTTCTTCCATTTTCTCTGATTAATCTTTATACACACACACACAATTCATTTACTTCCATCGAGTTCTTGTTTATATTTGTAAAATGTCTCCATAATATATCTGAAAGTACCGTACAACTCGAAGGAATGTTAGTAGTAATATTTATACGATTGTTCATAAAAATTAGTACTTATGGTATTAACAACTAATGCATCCTATACCATACGGTGCTCTCTGTCCTTCTCATGCAGCTGCTTCCTTTGCTTGAAAATCTTCAAATTCCGATCGATGGTTTTCTTGCTGATCTCCTCGCTGGCCCTAATTGCTTTGGTGTGGAACTCCGATATTGCCTTCACACCTCTTAGCCCATCCTGGAGAAGCTTGTTTATGCCATCAAAAGGAAAAGCAGGGGCATCAACTAGTAACCGGGCGATGGGATCCCTCGATTGGTATGGTTGTTGGAACTCGTCATAATTGGGGTTAGTGAGATCGGTGATGATGCTAGTTTCATCCCTTTCCTTCCCCTTATCCTTACCCTTGGGAGCAACTATAATATCCCCCCTTCTATCTGTCTTCTCCTTCTGCTTGGAAGTCTCTGAGTCTGAGAGGAGGAAGGGTGAAGCCCTAGGAGATTTAGAGGAACGGGTAGGTGTCCTGAATCTCGACTTGCTACTAGGACAACGGGACCTCTTTTAAGAACCGTCATGAGGGTCCTGACCGCCCTTGTCTCTAACTGGGTGATAGTAAACTATCTCCCCTGTCTTAAGTTCCATGGCTGGCTGCCTAGCATTCTTACTCAGGCCAAATGATGAGGCGGCCTTTTTAATGTCTGTTAGAAGGACATGCGGCTTCAGCTACTTGAATTTGGACTGCAGCTTACCTTTTCTCAAGCTCATACTCCCTACAAAAACGCAAGAGACAAAGAGTTAGAACCATGCTACAACTAAGAAGTCCACTAGTGCAACACCGAAAAAGAGATGTGTGTGTATGTGTGTCTGTGTGTGTGTGAAGAGTACATGTCATATAAACGAACTTTTTGGGTCCTCATGCGTCTCCAACAACCAGGATCCTATAGATAGTCAGAGATCATGATGTTCTTGGAATAAACTCCTCTTAAGTTTTGTTCAGGGCCTCAACTTCAAGGTTGGATAAGGTATCACGGTCAATATGCCCAAAAGGGTGAGATTCGCTTTGATCTAAGGTGGTGGCGTCACTATCATAGGAATGAGGGCTCGCCCTCTTCGTTGTCTTTGTATGAACACTATCATCATCCCATTATCTTATAGACTTTAGCCAACCACTCAAAAGGGTTTGATCCTGAATCCAGCTCTGAACCTGTGTCGTCTATGTGCACTGCTAGATCGACCATGGACGGGACCGATGTTAAATCAGCAATGGAAGCGGAGGGCTGAGAAGATGGTTCCTCATATATCTCACCTACTTTAGAGGGTTTTCCTTTCCCTTTCTTTGTAGGCTTGCACATGGAGGGAGCTCTACCTTTCCCAATTGAGTGCTCATCAACTAGCAGCCCGAGCTATCTCAGATTATCATCCATCACTAAAACGTGGAACCTTCCTTAGTTCTACGAGAATTTTCTTCAAGTCCCTTAACTTCTCCTCCAAATCACCACCCGATGTAGCTCTCACTAAACCTGATGAGGAGACTAGAAGAGGGGGGGTAAATGATCGACACAAAGTTTGTCTTGGGTAAAAATGAATAGGAGCTAATGATCAAAGTAACCTACATCCCGAGTGCCATTGATGGAAGCATGGAGAAGCACCACAGATAAAGAAGTAATCTTTTTTTGAACATATTATACTTTGATTACAAGTCCTCCACCAGTTTAAACTTGTTCCCCACTTCGAGATAAATTTTCCCTTCCACCTTACTTTTGATCGCATACAGAAATCTAATCTATCGATGAGTAGGAGGAATCTGAAACTCCTACATGTAGATAGCGTAAAGGCTAGTCAATGTGGCATACCCATTAGGATTCAACTAAAAAGGGCGATCTTTAAGTACATCAGGAACCCATAATCCATTGAGGAAGAGGAGGCATGACCTCAACCATGCAATGATATCTTGAGTAGACCATATATCCTTCAAGAGGGGCATGAGCCCGTTAGTCGGTAGAAGGGAAGAGCATATCTTCCTTGGAAAGTCCATAAGTAGTAGCTATAATATCTAACTATTTAAATGATAGAGTGGAAGCCACAAATTCGATAGGATTTACCAACAATTGTGAAGGACCATACCCATATACCAAAGTATGAGCAGAGATGGGCTAACTCACCCCGCACCCAGATGGCGAAGGATCGGGAGGAGTAGAAGAGGAAGGAGCCCGATCTCCAGTAGCGCTCGACGAACGAGTACTACGATGACTTGACATGCCTTTCCAATATGTGAACGTGTCTCACGTACTAATGCCGAATATATGTGTCTGCATGCGCATATGTGAATATGATCAAGTATTAGGCATGCATTAATAAAAAAATGGTAACAAGCAAGATCGAATGTCAAACCCAATGATTTTTCTCATTCATTAAATTCGTACATCACAAGTGAAAAAGTATGCAATTGCAAGCCTATGGATAATACCAAATAAGCACATCTACATCCTAACATAGAACCCTGAATCCTTAAACAGGTCATCGAACAACACCCCAGTAGGAAAAAGCCTGGAAACTCTAGAGTTTATTGATTAAAAAGCTCACGGTGTACAAAGTTTAGAACATTACTAATTAAAATTACTATATCAATTTCGATACCTTCGCTAGGGCCGAACACCCTAGAAACCTTAACTTCCAAAAAGTGCCGAAACAATATGATTGATCCTAGTGACTTAAATAAATTTTTTGTAAGTAAATTAGTAATAAGAAACTTACCTTAATGGGTTTTAACGATAGAAGGCGGGTGTGGTAATCTAAAGACGCTAGGAACAAAATTAGGGAGGTAGCATCCGAAGGGGGATGAAGAAGCATAGTTTTTCCAAACAGGTGAGAAAGTGAAGGTAACCTACATGCCTAGGGGAAGTTCAGGCTATATATATGCATCCTACCTCGCTCGGTGCCGGACAACTTAAAACGAACAGAAAATTCTGTTTGGTGGGATATCCCCAAGCAAGGAGTGTCAAACCCGAAGCAAGCCGACCTACTTAAAACACTGGACTAAGGTGCATACCGAACCAAGACACTTGTGATTAACAATGGTTGCTTGACAAAGATGGTGGCGTATATAATGAATTTAAGTCTGTGGGAAGATGTCAAACAAAACACACTTTGTATCCTATGAAGCATACTTTGGGGGGAGGGGCAATTTTTATAGGCTCACTTAAGGAATGATGGAGGCAAGTTATTCAAGGTATTGCAGGAATGACAAAGGTGTTTGTACCACAAGGAGCGTAACTCATTCGAATAACCTTGAAGTGTAGAGACAAAGGAGCCTAAAGGCAATCCAAGTTAAACGCAGAGGAAGGAAGGAATGATATCCATTAATATTCCCCAGTTGACAAACTTCCGAACCTGATTTTCTATCCAGTGGTCTTGCCACCGGACAAGAATTGTTGTCCAATAGAGGAGCTACAGGACAAGATTTCTTATCCAGTATAAGAGACTACCGGATAAGATATCTTGTCTGGTGGTTTACACCTTAGAAAAGATTTCTTGTTCGATATAGCACAATGCCGAGCTAAGGGGGACTTCACTACACTTGGTCAGAAAGGCGTCCACCGACCGGGCCAAAGACCATCGAACAAGCCTACTTCAGTCGAACCGAGCAAGATATTTAAGGAAAGGAAATCTAAATATAAGGAAGTTCTAGATCGTATCTTCCATATATGAAAATAACCGAACCGAGCATATTATATAAGGAAACTACCTATTTTACTAGGCCGACCTCCCTACCTCTTCACTCCTATAAATACCCAAGTTTCCAGTAGCCATAGGACAACTTTTGGAAGTCACTAGACATTGCAGAATAAAAAACCACTAAAAAAACTTCTGGAGCTGCATATTTGATGATAAATCATTATACTTTGTAACTAAATTTTGTAAGAGCTGAAATATAAGTAAGGAAATAAGATTGAACAGTGGACGTTGGCATATTCTGGCTGAAACACTATAAATATGTGTGTACTTTATTTTACTAACATTTTCTACTTCTTTACTACTATAAATCGATTGGAGGTGTTTGTCCGTAATTTTTGCAAACACCACTTACATAACATATGAGTATAATTTGGAAAAACTAACCTAATGACATTAACCAACGCCGACTCTCTATCGCTTGTGAACACACTAGGCATTTCCACCCCCACAATCAACCATATTAGACATCAAATGTTCCAAAACCCAAATGCAATTTTCCTCACTTTCCATAAATAAGTAAGCAATGACAATACAAAATTCTGTAATCCATAGAGGTCTCACCAACTATCTCAAATAATGTCATTTTATACCTAATAGTTTGTAAGTACAATCCAATATGACAACTCAAGGAAATGTTTGTAAAACATCAAAACTAGTCATATACGCTCATAAAATATCTTTGATAATATCACTTCCATTTAAAGTCAGTTGATGCCATTCGAAGTATCCAAACTCTTTTAATTTACTAAGCAAATATTGCACTTGAGAGCGGCTGATTTGTTCAATTGAATTTGACCTTAAATTACATTATGTATGGTTTTGATGGTTATACATTTAAAGGACAATTTCTTTTATTGTATGTAGAATTTTCTTAGCTTTAACCATATTTCTATGCATTTTATCTCTTCTTCGCTTAATGCTCGTCGACAGAATTTCTATCGATTTAGAAACCCATCGAACGAATTTAGAAATAAAATAACCGCAAGCGCACGGCATACTATTGAAGTACATGGCAAATACGAGTCGATCCGCAGGGAATTGATGATTTTAAAATTCTATTCAATCAAATTAACCAAAGTTGAAAGTGTGATTAGCTAAAAATGTAAGAAACTAACAAAAACTAGCAAAAGAAAAATAGATAAAAATATGAGAGTTAAATGACAATTTAGAGATAAATCGACTCTCTAGATCATATAATTCAACAATTAATGAAATTATGATCTCTTTTTTTGGTCATAAGTGAGTTTAAATGATGTGTTTATCATAAGTATGGCTTATTTGTGCTATTAATTAGCTCAACATAAGCCGTCAAACTATAACACAACCCCTTAAACCACTTAATAACTCTCATGAAAACAACAAGAAAGTTGAAAATGAAATCTATTTTAAGCATGACCTATTAACTATTGTTTAGAAATATAGGCCATCAAATTTTAATTTCACATTCACTTCATTACCATCATCATATGTAGATGAAGAGGTAATTATTGCTTGTGATTGTTTAAGCATAGCCTATTTGTTATGAACAACATAGACTATCAAATTCAACATGAAACAATAAATCACATCAACATTCCTTTAAGCATAAAAGAGATCAAAATTATCAAAATGTTGAAGCTACATGATTAGAGGCTTCGTTGCCCCTAAATTGAAGGGGTTAAGCTCTCATTTTTGTTATCATATGAACAAATGTAGCTTGCAATATGAAAGCAAAAAGAAAGAAAAATGAAAGCTAAATGAAAGAAAACTATTCTAATTGCATAAAAGAAAATCTACACTACTAGCATGAAAGGAAATGAACATGTAATTAAAAGGAAACAATAATTACATTGCATAAAAAAAAGGAAAAGTACATGAAATAAAAATGGTTAAGTAGCCATGAAAAGAGAAAGAGAAGAGCTTTTTTATTTATGAGCCTAAACTAAAACTAAGAGAGACTAAGGGAGGAGAGCAAGTTACATAAAGATATGGGGTATTTATACAAGTGTTAAACCCTAATTCATATTTTTGGGGAATGCCCAAATTGCCCTTGAGAAAGTGTGGAGGCCAAGTAATCATTAGCTTATACTAATCATCATTTAAGTGTACATGAAGCCATTAATTCCATAAGCATGTGCATTAGCCTTTAATTTGTACATGAAGAAAGGTGGGTAGGTGGGGTCCTCCATTATCTTCACTTTGAATTATTTCCATCTTCATTTCTTTTCTTCACTCTTGTGCATGCATATATCATCATGAAACCACTTGTATATGAATTTAAATTCCTACAAAATAATATAGAAATTTTCAATTAAATTTTAGAGAATTAATATATGCACAAAAATGACCTTTTACCCTTGGATGAAGATGAATATGTGACAATTTGAAATAATTTGAATTTTGGTTTAAACAAGTTAAAATACCCGATATGATCATTTATTTAATTTAAATAGATTAAATATGGTGGTAAAAATATGCATATTTACGTGCACATCAAATACCTCCACACTTATCTTTTTATTCGTCCTCGAATAAAGGAAAAATAAGATAAATCCATTTTCGTAGGGAGCACGGTTGCATTGAGTGTATGCAACAAGCCGTTAAACCTCTAGGTCTCCCCAGTAGGACGAGTGTTGTCTCGTGAGGGTTTTCAGCAGATACTACCCACAAAATACAAATGCAGGATGAAAATATTTACAAAATGCAAAATTTATTTACAAAGAGATGAATGCGAGTTTTTGGAAATATTTACAAATGAAAGATTTACTTTAAAATAGACACAAATAAGTTAAATATAAGTTTTGGTCATTATCTTGAAAAATTAAGTCATTTACTCGTCAAAATTTCTAACAAAAATCAAGTTATCAAAGCAAATATACTATAGTTTAACTCGTTGTTTTGGTTATAACAAAGTGTAACTATGAAATGGATCCTTAGTTGATTATCTATAACAACCCTGTATTTTACAAATATTTTTTTTTATTGATTTTCCAGAGTCAAAGGCTTTATTTATGAAAAAGAATAAATTTTGTTATTTTAAGTATAAACTTTAATTTTGATGTGGATTAGAATTCCAAATATGACTAAATTTAATATTTCCAGAAAATGTGAATTTTGGTCAATAGTCAAACTTTGACTTTTAAATTTAAATTTTAAATATTTGAAATTATAAATTTTATCTTTTATTATGAAAATATATTTAATAACATGAATACTGCTTTTCATTTCGTTGAAAACGGAGTTAAAATGTAAAAGTTATGTACATTTCAATTTTGAGTATAAACTGTTTATTTAACAATTTTGTCTATTTTAAATTGTATAAATTACTTTTTCTTTGTTATATTTTATTTTAATATGTGTCAATATGTTAATTTATGTATATTTTCATCTCTAAATATTTTCAAAAATAATAATAGAATTTTTCCAAAATTTACTATGATGATTTCCTATTTTTAAAGGCTGTTTCCCTATTTTCTACTATTTTCTTCATTAAAAATTATATGTAAATTAAAATTTAAATATTTATTTTGTGAATATATTTTTATGTTATGTTATTATTTATGTTTAGAAATATATTACAAGCTCATATGAATTTTTCTAAAATTTATTCTATTCAAATTCAAATTTTCTAGACTAGTTTACTATTTTTAGCTATTTTCTTAATTTAACTTTATATGATTGATAAATATTTATATAAACTATTATATTTTGATAAGATTTCGAAATTTTATCTGGGATTATTATTTTTTTCCAGAAATATAAAGTTATAAAAATAAAATAAAGTAATATGAAAGGCCCTAAACCTTCTATCTTCCTATGGGCTTTTATAGTCCACCTTCTTTACGTTTTAACCTAACTTATCATCAATTAGACATTACTATTCCTCATTCTTTTTGTTTCAGCCGACTTCCCCATATTATACACAAATTTTCAAGCTCCAAAACCCTAAAAAAATTCATGGCCTCCATCTTGAAAAAAATTAGGTAAATCCCTCTTTTCTTTCTACTTTTTTTTTCTTACTTTTTCTATGCAATTTTGCCTTGCTTTCTCCCTTGTTTAGATCGGCCTCTCCCCCTTGTTCCACGGCCACCACGTCCTTCCATCTCTTCCAGACCACCACCACCATCTACCCCACCAGATCTGACCATGGCCGAACCCCCTTGATGGCCAAACCCCTCAAACTACAACCTAGATGCCTAGATCCATGCTTATTTGACCTCTACATGCTCATCCACTTCAACCACCACCCAAACCACCACCATAGCCGCCACCACTCCTCTGACCTGACCACGACACACCCCTCCCCACCTCTGTCCAGTCATGGTGCACCACAGGCCGAGCCCAATCCCCATGGCCGAGCCCTTGTTTTGACCAAAAACCACCTAGTTGCCTTCAAAACCACATCACCTTCTCATGTACAAACTCCACCTTGTCTTGCCTTGAACCCGAGCTATGTTAGCCCAAACCGGACCCAAAACTTGACCACATCTGAACCACATCAGACCCCAAAGCCATACCAAACAATAGAGAAGGCAAAGCAAAAGACTGCGTAGTCGTATCTCCTTTTATTTCAATGTTATTGCATTTTAAAGTCGTATTGAATTTTGCTATTTAGATTGTTTGTTTTGGGTTATACACAAGAGTTGTAGATTGGATTCGCTCTCCACTCAAGTCCGTAGTCTTGTCATCGTGCTTTTGTTTCCATTGTGTCATTGGTTTTGGTATCTCCAGCACAAACAAGTGAGTTATTCTCACTAGACAATATGTACCTATATAACCAGTAAATTGACACCCTGTGAATCTGTAAAAAAAATATTATCATGTTATACTTGACTATGTTATGATCATATGATGTTTATACACCTGTTATATCATATGTTACTGTTATTTAATGTTATTCTGTTATTTATATCAGTTATCACCATTGCAAGTTCCATGTAGACTAGAATCACTATGGGTTGAAATGATACATACCCGAACGGACTTTAGAATAGGGAAAAATCGTTATGGGCTGAAATGATAGGCCTGAATGGTTTTTATTTAATTTATTTTAACTTGGGATTGCGGGTTTGAAATGATAGAACCCGGATTTTTCTTTTTAAACTGCGGATTGAAATGATACATATATGTATCACTTGACCTAGGCTAGAAAACTATATACATGCCCGTTGTTATTTTATAAAGTGTTTTGGATATTTTTAAGTATTTTAAAAATATAAATTTATGAAATTTGATTTAAATAGATTTTGAAATGTTTTAAAATAAAGAAATTATGATTTTTCTATGAGTTAAAAATGTAATTAATGAATGGTTAAATTGGATTATTGAAATATAACTTAAGTTTGGAATTTGGAATTTTGGTTAAAAATGATATTTAAGTTATATGAATAAAAATGAAAATTTAATTATATTTGGAAAATGGTAAATATGATAATTTGATTAAATTTGAATTTAAGCGATTTATTAAAGTATTATTGATTTTTCTATGAATTTAAATGGTTAAATAAATGAATGTTTAAAAGTGATCTTTTAAAATATAACTTGACTTGGAAATGTGAAATTTGGTTTTAATTAAAGGTTTAAGTTAATTAAATAAAATTGGAAATTTAGTTAAATTTGTGAAATGGTAATTTAAATTTGAAGTGTTAAGTTTATTTGTTGAAATGTGAAGAATTGGAGACTTTTACACTTAAATTTATTAAGTAAATTGTTGAAAATTGGATTTAATTATAAAAAATTTATTGTGAAAAAGATATATGTTAAATGATATGTAAATGAACATTTTAAATGTTAAAATATGATTTTTTAAAATGTTTATGTGTTTTAAATTGAAGTTATTTAATTGCTGGAAATACACAAACACCTGAAATCTACTTTTAATAGCATTCAAAAATGTTATAGATTCTGTTTTAAACTAAAATTGTGTAAAAAGAGCTATTACAGCATTTCTGAAATGCTGTAGTTGCTGTAATTGAACTTATAGGCTAATATTGAACTCAGGCCTATTATAGCATTCTCTGGGAATGCTATAATGGTCTGCAGTCTATGTTGAAATCAAATTTAACCCTTGTTTTGAAATCTGAACTACCGCAGCACTTCTGAAATGCTGTCTTTTCTGTTTTGAACTATAATTCAACTAAAACTGAGTTTTAACAGCAGTTTTAAGTGCTTTCTTTGCTGAATTAAAAATGTTTTCAAATATAACTTATAGCAGTTGTTTTTAAATGCTGTGAAATGCTGAAATTTTAATAATTATGGTTTTTGACTTAGTAAACGAACTCAGAATGGTTTGAAACTTTGGAAATTGAATACTTGATTTGAAAATATAATAACTACACTTTTAAAAGGTTTAAATGAATTATTTTGATTGGAATATAAACTATTTAAAGGTGATTTGAAATGATAGTAAATGAACGATATCTTTGAATTTAAAAGGTATATAAGGTTGAATATTTAGATTTGAACTGATAGGATATTTTATTATATTAAAATGATTTGAAATGAAGTTTTGTAAGGATATGATATTTTATTATATTAAAATGATTTGAAATGAAGTTTTGTAAGGATATGATATTTTATTATATTAAAATGATTTGAAATGAAGATTTGGAAAGATTGATATTTGATATATTAAAAATGATTTGAAATGAAGTTTTGGAAAGATACGATATTTGATATATTGAAATGATTTGAAATGAAGTTTTGAAATGATATGATATTTTAAATATATGGAAATGGTTTGGAATTGATTTAATCTTTATTTTGATAAATATATGGTTTGAAATGATATTTTATTTTGAAGTAAAGTATTGTTTTAAAAATTATAACCACGGGTTATAATAACGATTGGTTGTTAAAGAGACCGGGATCGGATATGGACATACTCTCTGTCGATACCGAAAACCACTTTGACAACTGTGTACGCGGTGGAGTTTCTAGAATGAAGTAGGATGGTGGCGACGATCCTAAGGTATATACGTGGACCCAACTCCCGTGAGTTGGCATAAGGTGGCTAAAACAGGAGCGATCTCGGACCAGTGAGGTAGCACCTCTTATCGGACGCACTTCTTCGATTCCATTCTATTACTTTTTGATTTTTGGTGGCCACCCTTCGATTTGGGAGTGTTGTTCGAGGTGGACGGTAGTGGCTGCTATCCGCTCCATCAGTCCGTGTGCGTAATTGGTATATCTACCCTGGCATTGCCTTGTGTGCCGTGTCACCTACCATATCGAACCCACTACGATTATGATTTTAAGATCCGACCGCGTTAAGGTTCTCCATCCCCTTAACGCTATTTTCTATATGATTATACTTTACTAATTAGACACTACTGTATATAGCGTATATTACTACATAGTAAATAGTTTAACGGATCCTTAAAGAATGGGCGATCCCAAGCATTCTTTAAGTTACTTGTACCTTTATTACAGTTCACTTGAGTTGGTTTACATTATATAAGTATATATTGTCCTGACTCGAGTGTTTTGTGTTTTGCTTTACGCTCGGGTCAGTCTGAGTTATTCACAGATTTGGATTTCTACTCTCTTGGAGATTTGAATCGCTGGAGATTATCTACTTGTCATGTCCTATCTATTTCAATTCCGTTGTTCTACTCAGCTTGTACTTGGTTATTATATTGAGACTTTTGTTGTATTCTATTTCTTCTATTATATCTTATGTAACTCTGATATATTTATATAGTAGCTTCATGAACTACTATTTCTTTTACTTCCGCTGCATTATTTTACTCTGTGTCTGTGATCTGTGATTATATTTATTTACTGTATATTCTGAGATTTGCCCAATTTTATTTACAACGCGGTATTTTGAGCAATTCAATTCCGACATGTGTGTCTGCCTATGCACTTAGAGGGTGCAGCATGATAGGGGGTTCTTGCATTTGGTTTGGTAGCGAGCGGATGACTCTTACTCCTACATGTCCCTGCGGGGTTGGTGTAGTCGAGAGGCTGGCTGTAAAGGCAGAACACAGGTACTGATGTATGCTACGGTGGGCGTTACCCCACTGACGCGGTCTGTTACAGTTGGTATCAGAGCTTTGGATTTGAGGCAAAACTCAGCATATGGAGTGGATTTATTTACAGAATCACTTTCATTCGAGTTTGAATCTTTTCCTCTTGATTCGAATTTCCTTTGAATTTTTGGAACGTTCCATGCGGTTCCAAAATTCATTCTTGTCCCTCACTATTCATCTTCTTTTGATTCTGGAGTATTCCATAACCCCACTTCGAATGATCTTTATAGTGAATTGGCGGTCTCGCCAATATTCTAATTTTCTTGTAAAAGGGTGAAAATCCTTTATAATCAGCATCGATTCACCAAAGATTTATATTTATCCTTGGTTTAGATGCTAATATCTTTTATTATTCCAAACTCTATCTCTTGAGATCGAAGGTAGATTTACCCCAGAAAATCCACATTTGATCTTATCCATTAAGTCACGGTTGACCCGGTTAAGGTTGTCCGCGATTTATCTAAGCTTACCCATCTCTCTACTCTGTTTAACCATCTTGTCTTTTGTTTCTAAACTATCTCCAAACATTTTGAATCGTACTTGTAAATCTATGTTTTGTTTATATGTTGTGTTGTTTGGGTTGTTGATGTTGATTTGGGTTTCCGATCGATTCGTCTGATCAACGCTATCGATAGGATTTCTAAAACACTTTGACAGAACAAACTGACACAATATTATTTTAAAATTTGGTTAATGAAATAAATTTGGATATATAATTTTATGGAACTTAATAAATTGATTTAAATTGATAATTTGAAATGATAATACTTGATTTATCATTTATTGTTCTATAAATGAATTTATAAATAGTTGTTTATAAATTTATTTGGGAACTGAAATGAATTTAAAACAAGAAATTTAAATAATTTAATTTCCGATGGTTTCAAACCTTGTGTTTAAAATTTTTAAAAGGATATTATTTAAAGTATTTTGAATAAAAATTTGTCTCTAAAGGATTTTTAAGTTTAAAAAATTTAGTGCTCTTCTCTTTGTCGCTGGAAAATAATTTCGGTGATGACTGCAGCATCATCGACGTTCATTTTCGAGTTTCAGAGTGAAGAGACCATTCTGTCGTCTTGCTACAGCTTTGTTTTGGGGAATTTAATTAATATTAATTTCTAAAAATATGACTTGATTTATAATATATATAGATATATGATTTAAATTTGATTTGACATATTATGTACATATATTTATTTATCTCTAACTGGTTTGAAGGAAATCGGAAATTAATTCTTACATTTTTTTTCTTAAAGAATAATTTCAATTATAACAAGAAATTTTTTTTGGATAAATGATTCAAACTTGAGATAATTGAATCGGAAATTCTTATTTGTATAACACACAATTTCATTCCAATATAACTTACCTAAATTACACAGAAGTTGAATATGAAATTGGATAATATACAATATAGAAAGGATTTATAAATAAAATTTGAGTGGTTATAATAAATGTTATACACTTAAATTTTAGTTATAAAAGATTAACGGAGGCAAATAGTGAAAAAGGAATTTAAAGAGATTTATTTAAATAACTTAATAATCAAATTTGATTTACTATGGAACCTTAAGTCTAACCTAGGAATTTTAATAAAGGTTATTTCCTAAAATGAATATGTTGTATGATAAATAATGTATCTTTGAATAGATAAAATAAAATACATTTGAATTAGACATTTTGTAATAAAGTTTATTTAACTTGAATTCATAGTTTAATTGATGTCTAAATGAATAAATGTGTAGAGAAATTTGATTGTTATATTTGCTTTATAAATATTTTATTTATGAAATAGATATGTCTTGAAAAATGAATAATTATGATTTAAATAGTTAAAATGTATTTTAACATCACTAAAACTTGATAATTGAGAATTTGGTTTTCAAATGGAATTTTAAGTGTAACTTATTAAAGGAATATCTATTTATGAAATGGGTATTTTAAATAAAGAGTTAGGTTATGTGTTAAATCAAGAGCTAACTAAATTAGTGAGCTTTTGACTTAATAAACAAAGTATAGTTTAATTTGAATATTCCATTCATAAAAGTTTGTTTTAATAAGTCATAAGTTAAATAATATCCAAATGAATATTTCTGGAATTAAACTGATTTGAAGTACTAATATACCTACTGTAGCATTTTATAAGTGATGTTGTTTTGAAAATACAGTGTTTTGGAAATTTTTAAAATTGAATGAACTTAGAAATGTTACAACTTTAAAATGAATATTGTTTGATCTTGGATTAAAATGGTTTAAATGAAGATTATTTTTAAAAAGGTGTTATGATTTTCTAAGTGTTATGTTTTTTTTAGAATAACATTTCCAAAGTGTTATGATTTTAGTAGTATGATTTCCAAATGATAAACATCCCTAAATTGTTATGATTTCAAAGCATTATGGTTTCAAATTTATTATCTTATTTTGTTTTTTTTTCAAACTATCTTTTCGTTGTCCTTATTTCTCTTATCTTGTTACAGAATGGGAAGGCTATTGCTTATACCAGTCTGTTTAGAAAACTTTCTATAATCTTTGTTACTCATATGGATCTGAACACTGTTTTTCCATTCATAGACCGTCGGTCAAGTGAAAAGGGAGATTCAGACTCTAGAGGATCTTTTTCATGCTTATATTCTTGATTTGATCACCTCCATCTTGTCAAACTTACCTATAACAATAGTTATCAGGTGTAATTCCAATCTTCTTATCATCTTGTCTTAATTCTATTTCATTCTATCTTTTTCTGTGCTTTCCCGTACCTCGTTCCTTTTCGGGGACGAAAAGTTTTGAGTGGGGGAGAGTGTAACAACCCTGTATTTTACAAATATTTTTTTTTATTGATTTTCCAGAGTCAAAGGCTTTATTTATGAAAAAGAATAAATTTTGTTATTTTAAGTATAAATTTTAATTTTGATGTGGATTAGAATTCCAAATATGACTAAATTTAATATTTCCAGAAAATGTGAATTTTGGTCAATAGTCAAACTTTGACTTTTAAATTTAAATTTTAAATATTTGAAATTATAAATTTTATCTTTTATTATGAAAATAAATTTAATAACATGAATACTGCTTTTCGTTTCGTTGAAAACGGAGTTAAAATGTAAAAGTTATGTACATTTCAATTTTGAGTATAAACTGTTTATTTAACAATTTTGTCTATTTTAAATTGTATAAATTACTTTTTCTTTGTTATATTTTATTTTAATATGTGTCAATATGTTAATTTATGTATATTTTCATCTCTAAATATTTTCAAAAATAATAATAGAATTTTTCCAAAATTTACTATGATGATTTCCTATTTTTAAAGGCTGTTTCCCTATTTTCTGCTATTTTCTTCATTAAAAATTATATGTAAATTAAATTTTAAATATTTATTTTGTGAATATATTTTTATGTTATGTTATTATTTATGTTTAGAAATATATTACAACCTCATATGAATTTTTCTAAAATGTATTCTATTCAATTTCAAATTTTCTAGACTAGTTTACTATTTTTAGCTATTTTCTTAATTTAACTTTATATGATTGATAAATATTTATATAAACTATTATATTTTGATAAGATTTCGAAATTTTATCTGGGATTATTTTTTTTCCAGAAATATAAAGTTATAAAAATAAAATAAAGTAATATGAAAGGCCCTAAACCTTCTATCTTCCTATGGGCTTTTATAGTCCACCTTCTTTACGTTTTAACCTAACTTATCATCAATTAGACATTACTATTCCTCATTCTTTTTGTTTCAGCCGACTTCCCCATATTGTTCACGAATTTTCAAGCTCCAAAACCCTAAAAAAAGTCATGGCCTCCATCTTGAAAAAAATTAGGTAAATCCCTCCCACTTTTCTTTCTACTTTTTTTTCTTACTTTTTCTATGCAATTTTGCCTTGCTTTCTCCCTTGTTTAGATCGGCCTCTCCCCCTTGTTCCACGGCCACCACCTCCTTCCATCTCTTCCAGACCACCACCACCATCTACCCCACCAGATCTGACCATGGCCGAACCCCCTTGATGGCCAAACCCATCAAACTACAACCTAGATGCCTAGATCCATGCTTATTTGACCTCTACATGCTCATCCACTTCAACCACCACCCAAACCACCACCATAGCCGCCACCACTCCTCTGACCTGACCACGACACACCCCTCCCCACCTCTGTCCAGTCATGGTGCACCACAGGCCGAGCCCAATCCCCATGGCCGAGCCCTTGTTTTGACCAAAAACCACCTAGTTGCCTTCAAAACCACATCACCTCCTCATGTACAAACTCCACCTTGTCTTGCCTTGAACCCGAGCTATGTTAGCCCAAACCTGACCCAAAACTTGACCACATATGAACCACATCAGACCCCAAAGCCATACCAAACAATAGAGAAGGCAAAGCAAAAGACTGCGTAGTCGTATCTCCTTTTATTTCAATGTTATTGCATTTTAAAGTCGTATTGAATTTTGCTGTTTTGATTGTTTGTTTTGGGTTGTACACAAGAGTTGTAGATTGGATTCGCTCTCCACCCAAGTCCGTAGTCTTGTCATCGTGCTTTTGTTTCCATTGTGTCATTGGTTTTGATATCTCCAGCACAAACAAGTGAGTTATTCTCACCAGACAATATGTACCTATATAACCAGTAAATTGACACCCTGTGAATCTGTAAAAAATATATTATCATGTTATACTTGACTATGTTATGATCATATGATGTTTATACACCTGTTATATCATATGTTACTATTATTTAATGTTATTCTGTTATTTATATCAGTTATCACCATTGCAAGTTCCCTGTAGACTAGAATCACTATGGGTTGAAATGATACATACCCGAACGGACTTTAGAATAGGGAAAAATCGTTATGGGCTGAAATGATAGGCCTGAATGGTTTTTATTTAATTTATTTTAACTTGGGATTGCGGGTTTGAAATGATAGAACCCGGATTTTTCTTTTTAAACTGTGGATTGAAATAATACAAATCTGTATCACTTGACCTAGGCTAGAAAACTATATACAGGCCCGTGGTTATTTTATAAAGTGTTTTGGATATTTTTAAGTATTTTAAAAATATAAATTTATGAAATTTGATTTAAATAGATTTTGAAATGTTTTAAAATAAAGAAATTATGATTTTTCATGAGTTAAAAATGTAATTAATGAATGGTTAAATTGGATTATTGAAATATAACTTAAGTTTGGAATTTGGAATTTTGGTTAAAAATGATATTTAAGTTATATGAATAAAAATGAAAATTTAATTATATTTGGAAAATGGTAAATATGATAATTTGATTAAATTTGAATTTAAGCGATTTATTAAAGTATTATTGATTTTTCTATGAATTTAAGTGGTTAAATAAATGAATGTTTAAAAGTGATCTTTTAAAATATAACTTGACTTGGAAATGTGAAATTTGGTTTTAATTAAAGGTTTAAGTTAATTAAATAAAATTGGAAATTTAGTTAAATTTGTGAAATGGTAATTTAAATTTGAAGTGTTAAGTTTATTTGTTGAAATGTGAAGAATTGGAGACTTTTACACTTAAATTTATTAAGTAAATTGTTGAAAATTGGATTTAATTATAAGAAATTTATTGTGAAAAAGATATATGTTAAATGATATGTAAATGAACATTTTAAATGTTAAAATATGATTTTTAAATTTTTTTATGTGTTTTAAATTGAAGTTATTTAATTGCTGGAAATACACTAACACCTGAAATCTACTTTTAATAGCATTCAGAAATGCTATAGATTCTGTTTTAAACTAAAATTGTGTAAAAAGAGCTATTACAGCATTTCTAAAATGCTGTAGTTGCTGATTGAACTTATAGGCTAATATTGAACTCAGGCCTATTATAGCATTCTCTGGGAATGCTATAATGGTCTGCAGTCTATGTTGAAATCAAATTTAACCCTTGTTTTGAAATCTGAACTACCGCAGCACTTCTGAAATGATGTCTTTTCTGTTTTGAACTATAATTCAACTAAAACTGAGTTTTAACAGCAGTTTTAAGTGCTGTCTTTGCTGAATTAAAAATGTTTTCAAATATAACTTATAGCAGTTGTTTTTAAATGCTGTGAAATGCTGAAATTTTAATAATTATGGTTTTTGACTTAGTAAACGAACTCGGAATGGTTTGAAACTTTGGAAATTGAATACTTGATTTGAAAATATAATAATTACACTTTTAAAAGGTTTAAATGAATTATTTTGATTGGAATATAAACTATTTAAAGGTGATTTGAAATGATAGTAAATGAACGATATCTTTGAATTTAAAAGGTATATAAGGTTGAATATTTGGATTTGAACTGATAGGATATTTTATTATATTAAAATTTGAAATGAAGTTTTGTAAGGATATGATATTTTATTATAATAAAATGATTTGAAATGATGTTTTGTAAGGATATGATATTTTATTATATTAAAATGATTTGAAATGAAGATTTGGAAAGATTGATATTTGATATATTAAAAATGATTTGAAATGAAGTTTTGGAAAGATATGATATTTGATATATTGAAATGATTTGAAATGAAGTTTTGAAATGATATGATATTTTAAATATATGGAAATGGTTTGGAATTGATTTAATCTTTATTTTGATAAATATATGGTTTGAAATGATATTTTATTTTGAAGTAAAGTATTGTTTTAAAAATTATAACCACGGGTTATAATAACGATTGGTTGTTAAAGAGACCGGGATCGGATATGGACATACTCTCTGTCGATACCGAAAACCACTTTGACAACTGTGTACGCGGTGGAGTTTCCATAATGAAGTAGGATGGTGGCGACGATCCTAAGGTATATACGTGGACCCAACTCCCGTGAGTTGGCATAAGGTGGCTAAAACAGGAGCGATCTCGGACCAGTGAGGTAGCACCTCTTATCGGACGCACTTCTTCGATTCCATTCTATTACTTTTTGATTTTTTGGTGGCCACCCTTCGATTTGGGAGTGTTGTTCGAGGTGGACGGTAGTGGCTGCTATCCGCTCCATCACTCCGTGTGCGTAATTGGTATATCTACCCTGGCATTGCCTTGTGTGCCGTGTCACCTACCATATCGAACCCACTACGATTATGATTTTGATGATCCGACCGCGTTAAGGTTCTCCATCCCCTTAACGCTATTTTCTATATGATTATACTTTACTAATTAGACACTACTGTATATAGCGTATATTACTACATAGTAAATAGTTTAACGGATCCTTAAAGAATGGGCGATCCCAAGCATTCTTTAAGTTACTTGTACCTTTATTACAGTTCACTTGAGTTGGTTTACATTATATAAGTATATATTGTCCTGACTCGAGTGTTTTGTGTTTTGCTTTACGCTCGGGTCAGCCTGAGTTATTCACAGATTTGGATTTCCACTCTCTTGGAGATTTGAATCGCTGGAGATTATCTGCTTGTCATGTCCTATCTATTTCAATTCTGTTGTTCTACTCAGCTTGTACTTGGTTATTATATTGAGACTTTTGTTGTATTCTATTTCTTCTGTTATATCTTATGTAACTCTGATATATTTATATAGTAGCTTCATGAACTACTATTTCTTTTACTTCCGCTGCATTATTTTACTCTGTGTCTGTGATCTATGATTATATTTATTTACTGTATATTCTGAGATTTGCCCAATTTTATTTACAACGCGGTATTTTGAGCAATTCAATTCTGGCACGAGTGTCTACCTATACACTTATAATGGATGCGAATGGTTGAAATTATCGGGTCGTTACATTATCAAAGTTTATCAAAGTGGTATTTTAATTTCTTTTCAATAACAAGTCAAATCAAATAAGTTAAAATAGTGCTTGGATTTCATTTGCTTACTCTCTCCATTTTTTTCTTTTGAAAATTTTATTGATTTCAAAAATATTTACATATGCCTAACTCAGATAAACTGAGGCCAGATATATTACCTATGCACTGCCTTGCGGACTGATGTGAGGGGAATACAGAGCGTGGCGAGTGAACACGCAAGTGTGAACACTTATTGACTGTAGGCGTTATTAGTAAAATAATTTTTATATACACACCTAACTCTGATAAACTGAGGCCAGATATACCGATCGTGCACTGCCTTTCGGGCTTACGTGAGAAGGGTACAGAGCATGGCGAGTGAACACACGAGTGTGAACACTGACTCTAGGTGTTTATTAAAAATATACACATATATACAAGAATTTTTTTTTTGTTTTGTTTTGTTTTTTTTGAAGAGAGAGTTTTGAAAAATCATCTTAGCACCGTTTAACTTAAAAGACAAAAAAAATGTTATATCATTACTTTAAATCAACCACCTTTTAAAACAAAGATTTTCAATTAGGATATATTTCATAATTAACACGTATGAATCTTCCTATATATTAGTTAAACCATTGTTATTTGTAATCAAACTTCATTTTTATTTTTGTTAAGACTAATAAATTTTCAAAAATTTTAATTTAATAAACCAAAACCATATATTTATCTTATAGTGTTTCTTTAAAAATAAATCATTTTTTTTTTAGATTTTTTTTTAAATTTTGGAAAGAAAATAAATAAACCATGAAAAATCGAAAATGATGATGAGTCTCCCCCCCCCACACTTGATTTTGACTGTGTCCCCATAGTCAACCCAAGTAGAAGGAGAAAAATAAAAACAAAAACATGACCTTTATTTAAATGAAATTTAATGGTATTTACACGAGATCAGAAAGTATATCGTCAAAAAGTAAATGAAACGGTCTTCCAAAGACCGATTCATTTGTCTCGTCAAATATGCGAGACACAGCTTAAGTTCGGAAAACCAAACCATACAAGATTTCGAAGTTGGATTTGGATTTGGAAAAATGAATGTCGTTTTATTGAAAACCGTACGAGTTGTTTTATTTTCGATGATTTTCGGGGTTGATAGAATAATTAATTGAAATTCAAATTTGTTATCACCAAATTGAAATTCAAATTTACCGTTGAAAACTTCTTCAAAATTATTGAATTCAAAATCAAAATGGTGATTTAAATCATCCCCGTCGGAATTTGACGACTCGTTTTCGAAAAGTCCAAAGAAATCGTGTTCATTGAATTCGTCTTCCTTATTTGGATTATCAACAACTTCATTGTGTATCTCAAGTTCAAAATTCAAAGTTGTTGTATTCGAATTTTCGAAATCGAGAAAAGGAAGATCGAATTTTAAATTTATTTCCACACCCTCAAAAGAATTGAAATCCAACTCAATTATCGTGTTTTCAAAAACTTCATTAAGGTTGTTATTTTCAATTTCAAAAGTTGTTATTTGAAAATCGTCGATTTGGGTAAAAGATGGATTATTATTTAACTCGTCACATGTTGGAATTTGATTTTGTTTTTCACGTTGTTTCATATATGTTTCAAACAACGAATCTGTGTGATCATCGTAAATTTCGTTCATTTGTTCAACAAAATCCAATTTATAATTATTAGCATGAGGATTTTCACTTTGAAATTGTTGAGAACAAAGATTTTCAATCGTAACGTGGTTAAGATTATTCCCATTGCCAAATTCATTTGAAAAGTTGTTTCCATTTTCATTTTGAGTTTGAAATTCATTTTGGAGTTCGAAATTGAATTGGCATGGGTTATAATCGAAATCGTTTGAATTTTGAAGTGAATTCAAATTTTGATTATTTTGAAACTTTGATTTGAATCATTGCCCAAATATGAATTACACAAATCATTTATCATTTGATTTTGTTGTGTAGAGATTTCAAGTAAAGACGAAATGCTCTTTTCAAGACTTGAGGGTTGGTCATCGTTTTGAAAATTTTGTGGTTCAAAATTTGAATCATTTAAGCAATAGTTGTTGTTAACATATCCATACGAATTTGGAGTGAAATCATATGGATTATATTTATTTTCACAACTATTATAAAATTCACGTAAGTGGGGAAACTCGGACATTTTCAAGAATTTTTTTTTTGTAAAGGAAAAATATTTACAAATAAAATTTATTTTTCAAAAGGGAAATTGATTTTTGTTTTGTTTTTGATTTTTCAATTATTATTTTTTTGTTTTTTGAAAAGATTTTATATAATTTTTTTTTTCTAAAATATTTTTTTGGAATTTTGATTTGAAAATTTTCAAAGGAAAAGGAAAAAAAAATTAAGTTAATAAATATTTACAATTTTTTTTTTAGTTTTGGATTTTGAATTTTTTTTTAAATATGCATGGGCTAATGCAACTAAATGAATGCAAAGTTAATTACAAATGATTTATCCTAAGTTAACTCAAAATTGTATAATCACACATTGTCTTAGATAAACAAGATAGTTCTCAGTTACGTAACGGACAATATTTATCGGTGCACCACGAATCACCGTAGCAATGCAGCCGAAGGTTTAAGTACCTTCAGAGGAACAACCACTATAATATTTACGAATCACCGTAATATTTATAAATGGTTATTACTCTACCGTAGCCTAGACACCAAGAAATTAAATTGTTCAAAGAAGACAACTTGTCAATATATAATTAAAAGTTATCGATGTCTAATCGTTATTATTAATCAAAATCTAGGATGAAATGCAAAGCAGAAAATAAACGTGTATTAACAATACAACTACGAATGAAATTTCTGTTTTTTGTTTTTTGGTTTTTTATTATTTTTGATTTTTTTTCTAAAATGCAAGCAAACAATAATGCAAGGAAAATACAAACTAGAGATGAAAGAAAAAAAATTAAACAAGCAAGCGGAGCAGTTTTATAGCAGCAGCTCCTCTTCTTCTGAAATTCTGCTTTGTCAACCTGAAATAAAAACAAAATATATACAATTTTTTTATATCAAACAAAGACTAAAACAAATGAAAAAAATAGAACAAACTAAACCCCAACAAATTCAAAATAACCCCACCTTTTTTTAACAAATTCCAAAGTTTTTTTTTGGGAAGGAAACTTAAAAATGAAGTTTTACTTAAAAAAAAATTACACAAACTAAAACTAAACAAGTTGAAACAAAAGAAAACAAACTAACAAAAAACAAATAAAAAAGATAATTTTTTTTATTTTGCAATCTCAACTAAAAGCCCGGCCCAATAAAATCTTTTTTTAGAACTTATTCAAATACTCGACACAAACCCAAAGAAAAGGAAAGAAACTCAAAACCAATATCGAATTTTCCCAAATTCTTGTTCGCTCAAAAAAAAATTAAATCTCAATTGAGGTTATTGGGTGGTGTAACAAACCCTGTATTTTGTAATTATTTTAAATTATATTTCCTGATTTAAAAACTTTATTTTATTTATTAAATGGAAAATTTTGTTATTTTAAATATAAATTATGTTTTGAATGTGAATTATAATTTCAAACATGAATAAATAAGATATTTTCCAGAAATATGAATTTGGTCAATTTGGTCAAACTTTGACTTTTAAATTTCAAATTTAAATATTTTAATTTTTTAATTTTATCTTTTATTATGAAAATAAATAAAATTTCAAGAATACTGCTTTTCGTTTCGTTGAAATCTGATTTATAATGTGAAAGTTATGCCCTTTTAAATATTGTGTGTAATTTTGTTGTATTTAACAAAAATTGTTTATTTTAAATTATATAAATAATATTTTATTTGGTCATGTAATGTTCTAATTTATATTTATATGGGTAAAATAACATGTTATGTATATATTTTGGTTTTAAAACATTTTAAAGGTATAATTGACATTTTCCAGTGTTAGTTGTATTTGGTTTACAATTTCTAATTTCCAGTTTCAATTAATTAAAGTAATTCTTTATTTATTTTTCTATTTTCTTAAGATCTTATTTTATTCTCATTCCTACTTTATTTTGTTCCTCATTTATTTTATTTATTTGACCTTTTATTTGTTTTAAAGTGAAATAGAAATTTTCTAAAACTAGTGATATTCTATTTGTAATTTTTAAGTCCTGTTTTGAATTTTTAAACTATTTCTTTAATTCTTTTTCTATTTTCTTTAAATTTAATTATTTATTTTTATTTTATTTTATCTTGTTTCAGTTTTTAAATTTCATTTACTGAATTTTATTTGTTCTATTTTATTTAAAGAAATGGAAATGTGAAGAGTTTAAAAAGCTTTTAACCTAAGACTTTTCATTTACCAAACCTTTTCATTTTCTTGACTTTTCACTTGCTTGCTCTTTTTGGCCATATAATTTTTGATAGCCGTGAGTTTTATTTTGTTTCTCACGTGAAAAATGCTTCCTTCCATTTCATTTTCATGGCCAAAAAAGAATAGGTAATGGCTTCTCATCATTTTTCTACTGTTCCTCCTTCCTTTTGCATTGTTTTGCTTGGTTTTGACATGATTTCACCTAGCTTTGCTCGGCCAAACCCTCCACCACCTTCCTCCTCCCCTTCCACGGCTTCAAACCCCTCTCTTCCCCTCTGACCATATCAGGCCATGGCCTTTAAATGAAGACAAACACCTCAAAAGTTGCACAAAACCTTCCAAATTGCATGCCTAGCCACCTAGTCTTCATCACCTTCACCTTAGATCACCTTGGCCACCTCCCCATGCTCCACCACCACCATGATATGACCATTTACTCTCAGCCATCTCCTCTGTCCAGATCTGAAACTTGTATAGCCGAGCCCAAACATCCATGTAGCAGAGCCAAATGTTGTGCAAAACTTCACTAGGTTGCATAAGACTCATTGTATTCATGTTATGTAACCTCTTCCACTTCCTATTACTTGTAGCCATGCCTTTTTAGGTCCAAACCTGAACCAAAACCATGTTATGGCCAAGCCATATCAACCCCTAGGCCGAGCATGTGAGTGTGGAAAGCATGGCAAAAGCATTCAATTCATTTTTGCTTTTATTTTCAAAGTTGTCTCAATTCAATGTTGTATTGATTCATGTTTTATTGTCTTGTTTATTGGTTGTGCACAAGATCAATTGCTTGGTTCTCTTACCTCTTGAATCCATCGTTGTGTCATCGTGCTTTCTGGTATCCGTTTGTGTCATTTTATTTGATAACTCCAGCATAAAAAGGTGAGTAAATCTCACCTGACATTTATACTTATGCAAATGTGAATTGACAACAATTGAATGTGTAGAATATTATATATGATGTTATAAATGCCTATGATTATTAATTATATGATGTTAAACCTGTTATTTTACCTGTCATATTATCTGTTACTGTTATTTATTGTTAAACTGTTCATTTATACCTATTTATCACACTACAAGTTCCCTGTAGATTAGATTCACTATGGGTTGAAATAATACATACCTGAACGGACTTTAGAATAGGGAAAATTCTTATGGGCTGAAATGATAGGCCTGAACGGTTTTTATTTATTTTATTTTAACTTGGGATTGCGGGTTTGAAATGATAGAACCCGTATTTTTGCTTTTTAAACTACGGATTGAAATGATACATATCTGTATCACTTGACCTGGGTTAGAAAACTATATACAGGCCTGTGGTTATTTTTATAAAGTATTTTGAATATTTTAAATATTTTTAAAAGTGTAAAATTATGAAAATTTGATTTAAATTGGATTTTTATGTTTAAATAAAGAAATTTGGATTTTTCTAGAAGTTAAAAATGTAATTTAAATGAATGGTAAAAGTAAAATTTTGAAATATAACTTAAGTTTGGAAATTTGGAATTTTGGTTTTAAAATGATATTTAAGTTATATAAATAAAATGGAAATTTAATTATATTTGGAAAATGGTAAATATGATAATTCGATTTGAATTTGAATTTAAATGATTTAATAAAGTGTTATTGAGTTTTCTATGTATTAAAATGGTTAAATAAATGAATGCTTAAAAGTGTAATTTTAAAATATAACTTGACTTGGAAATGAGAATTTGGTTTTTATTAAAGGTTTTAAGTTAACTAAATAAAATTGAAAATTTAGTTTAATTTGTGAAATGGAAATAAAATATAAGTGTTAAGTTTATTTGTTAAAAATGTAAAGAAAAGAAAATTGTACATTTGGATTTGTTAAGTAAAATTATTGGAAATTTGGATTTTACTATAAATGTTTCTTATAAAAAAATCATATATTAAAGGAGTAATTTTAATGAACATTTTTGAATGTCAAAATATGATTTTTATAATGTTTAAAAGGTTTAATATTGAAGGTTATTATTTGCTGGAAATACACTAAAATCTGGAAATTACTTTTTATAGCATTCAGAAATGTTATGATTTCTGTAAATGAACTAAAACTTAAATAAGAGGCTATTACAGCAGTTCTGTAATGCTATAGTTGCTGAAGTACATTAAAAGGCTAAAAACTTGATAAAGGCCTATTACAACAGTTCTGTAATTGCCGTAGTCGTCTGCTGTCTTTGCTGAATTTAATGAAACCCTTTAATTTGAAACCTGAGCTATTACAGCATTTCTAGAAATGCTGTCTTTGCTGTTTAAAACTAAATTTCAACTAAAACTGAGATTTAACAGCATTTTTTAAATGCTGTCTGTCTTTGCTGAATTAAAATGTTTTCAAGTATAACTTATAACAGCTTTTTCTGAATGCTGTGAAAGGCTGAAATTTTCAATGTTTATGGTTTTTAACTTAGTAAATGAACTCATAATAGTTTAAAACTTTGGAAATTGAATACTTGATTTGAAAGTATAATAATTACACTTTTAAATGGTTTAAATGAATTTTTTTGATTGAAATATAAAGTATTTAAAAGGTGACTTGAAATGATAATAAATGAATGATATCTTTAAATTTAAAAAGTATTTAAAGTTGAATATTTAGATTTGAACTCAAATGATATTTTGATATATTAAAATGATTTGAAATGAAGTTTTGAAAGGATATGATATTTTGATATATTAAAATGGTTTGAAATGAAGTTTTGTAAAGATATGATATTTTAAATATATTGAAATGGTTTGGAATTGATTTAATCTTTATTTTGATAAAGATTTGGATTTGAAATGATATTCTATTCTGAAGTATAAAATATTATTTTAAAATTATAACCACGGGTTATAATAACGATTGGTTGTTAAAGAGACCGGGATCGGATATGGACATACTCTCTGTCGATACAGAAAACCACTTTAACAACTGTGTACGCGGTGGAGTTTCCAGAATGAAGTAGGGTGGTGGCGACGATCCTAAAGGTATATACGTGGATCCAACTCCCGTGAGTTGGCATAAAGTGGCTAAAACAGGAGCGATTGACGGGCCAATGAGGTATCACCTCTGATCGGACACACTTCTTCGATACCATTCTATTACTTTGTGATTGATTGGGTGCACCCCTTGAGTTGGGAGTGTTGTTCGAGGTGGGCGGTAGTGGCTGCTATGCGTCACCACCATCCCGGATGCGTAATTGGTATATCTACCCTGGCATTGCCTAGTTGTGCCGTGTCACTTACCATAGCGAGCTTTACTACGAGTTGTGATTTCTCCCGTAGCCTGTGGAGTATCGAGGGTAGCCCCCAATTTGGGAGTATGCTAATACTGGATAGACTACTGGGACTATTACGTGTTAAGGTGGAAAATGTAAAGCCTTAATGCTATTTAACAGTATGTTTATTTTATATTAGACATTATGATAATAGCGAATATTACTACATAGTAAATAGTTTAATGGGTCCTTAGAGGATGGGCGATCCCAAGCATCCTTTAAGTTACTTGTACCTTTATTACAGTTCACTTGAGTTGGTTTATATTGTATAAGTATGTATGTCCTGACTCGAGTGTTTTGTGTTTGCTTTACGCTCGGGTCAGACTGAGTGATACAGCATTAGAGACTCACCTTTGGAGCTGGAGTTTTGCTTTGAAGATCCAGATATCTATTCATTTTGTTATCCAGTTGACTCCAGTTGTATTTTGAGTTGTACCTGACTTTCATACTGTTACTCCTGTTGTATCTTGGTATTCCTATTGTATCTTACTTAACTCTGATGTATTTATATAGTAGCTTCATGAACTAGTATTTCTTTGTTTCCGCTGCATTATATTACTCTGTATCTGTGATCTGTGATTATTTATTTACTGTATATTCTGAGTTTTGCCAAATATAAATTAACAATTCGGTATTTTGAGCAATTCAAGTCCGACATGTGCGGATGCGAATGGTTGAAAATATCGGGTCGTTATAGGTGGCCTATAAGGCGATGTTGGATTCGAGGTGTTTTCATAGTGAGGTTCGTGATTGAGGTTGAATTGAGGTCGCGGAAGGGGATTTGGTGAAGGCGGCAATTTCGATTTGGGGATTATTTGAGGATCGAGGTGTTTGGGGGTTCGAAGTCGAGTTAGAAGGCGAGTTAGTTGCTGTTCGAAGTCAATAATTTGTTCGAAGTGTTCGTGATTTAGAAGAGGAGAACTGTGGATTCGGGGATGGTCGCGGTCTGTTGATGATATGTGGAGGTAGTCGCGATGGTTGTGATGGCAGGGGAGGGTTTCGGCAATTGATGAAGTGTGGCTTCGGTTGACTGTCAGCAGTTGCTCGAATTGCAGCAATGTCAGATGTACGTGGTTGTGGTCAGTCTTTGGAGATGATGTTGTTGTGACAGAGGTGGGCAAGGCAATGGAATAGTGGTGTATTGGTGGAGCAACCCAGTGATTTGAAGTTGGAGAGTTGCGTGAGTGATACTGCAGGCAGTTTAAAGTGCAGTGGTTTAGTAGGCAAATGGTGATGTTGGAAGTTGTGGTGGAAGGCCTATTCAAAGTAGTGAGTTAATGTGCTTCAGGCAATTGTTGTGCTAGAGTTCCTGGAGAAGGTTCGTGGTGACAAAGAAGTCGTCGAAGCTTGTGGTAGGCAGGTAGGCAGGTCGTAGGTCGAAGTTGATGGGAGGTGATAGAGTTGGACTGAAGTTGTTTATTATGTAGAGGAGATGTTAGCTTGTATAGAATGATGGGTGAATTGTTATATGGTGGTCAGATTGAAAATTGTGGCAGGAAGGTGTAGAAAGTTTTGTGATCAGGAGGAGTAGTGGATTTTGTACAGGGGGAAGGATGTTGTGATGTAAAGGAAAAGTGTTTGTGGATGGTGGTAGTTATGTCTGTATGTAGGCTGCTGGAAAATGCACAGAACAATGGAAACAATAGATCTGTAAGTAAGTGGTTTAGTATGGGTACTGTGTGCACTGTTTTGACAATTGGTGGTAATTGTGTGCAAAGAGATGCACAGTTTCACAGTTGTGTGCTGCTGCAAAATGATATGTGCGAGAATGGTGTGGTGGATGTGATGGTCTCGATTTCGAGGTGGTTTGTTCATGGTACAACAGCCACACCCGGCAGTGAAGCTTGTTGTTTTGGCAGAGTGGCAGTGACTGGAGGGGATGTTCTGGTGATGTATGCAAGCAGTGACTGGAGTATGTTAGTGGGGTAGCTGCTGTAGTGGGCTTTTGGTTGATGTCAGAAGAATGTACTAAGGCAGAGAAAAGTAGGGTTGTTTTGGTTGCAGATTTGTGGTTGTTTGTAAGGGGAGTTGTATGTAATGGTGGCAGGACCGTGATGACAGAGGAGAGGGAGGTGGCTGATATGGTCAGAGGATATCAAGAGGAAGTGGTGACTGGTATGTAATGTGATGGATGTGGTCAGGGAGTGATGGTCAAGGAGTTTGTTGAATGTAGTTGTGAAAGGAGTTGGAAGCAATTTGGATGGTCAGTTGCACGGCAGGCTTGTATGTAGGTAGTGGTATGAATGGCCAGGGTGCAGGGGGTTGTTTTCTGGTGGAGGAATTGAAGCAATTTGTAGAGATGATGGTGAAGTAGAATGTGACAAAAATTGTGAACTGTGGAGGTTTTTGTGATGAAGTAAACTGTGCACTGTTGTGAGATGAGTATGATATCAGTGTGCACTATGCAGTGTTGAAGACAGATCAAGTTGTAGAAGGCAGGGGGAGTTTGAGTTGTGGTATTTGATGTGGTAACAGTTGTATAGGGGGGTATGTGCAGGCTCTGTGCATAATGAACAGTGAGGAAGAGTGGAAAAGAAAAATTGTAAACAAAATGAAAAAAGAAATGAAGAAGAAATAAAATATTTTTGTCTTTGTTTGGAAATTGTGATGTGTTTTTTTTATGTATATATATCACCAAATGCAAATGGAAATAAAAAGAAAACAAGCACACAAAGGCACACAAAAATCAAATAAACACATAACAATTTTTTTTTAAACAAATAAAATGCAACACAAACACACAATAAAAATCAAATGAAAATAATTCGAAAAATAGAAAATCAAAATCAAAACAAATTCCCCGGCAATGGCACCAAAAACTTGTTTGTCGACGGAATTTCTATCGGTTTAGAAAACCGTCGAACGAATTTAGAAATAAAATAACCGCAAGCGCACGACATACTATTGAAGTACATGGCGAATACGGGTCCATCCGCAAGGAATTGATGATTTTAAAATTCTATTCAATCAAATTAACCAAAGTTGAAAGTGTGATTAGCTAAAAATGTAAGAAACTAACAAAAACTAGCAAAAAAATAGATAAAAATATGAGAGTTAAATGACAATTTAGAGATAAATCCACTCTCTAGATCATATAATTCAACAATTAATGAAATTATGATCTCTTTTTTGGTCATAAGTGAGTTTAAATGATGTGTTTATCATAAGTATGGCTTATTTATGCTATTAATTAGCTCAACATAAGCCATCAAACTATAACACACCCCTTAAACCACTTACTAACTCTCATGAAAACAACAACAAAGTTGAAAATGAAATCTATTTTAAGCATGACCTATTAACTATTGTTTAGAAATATAGGCCATCAAATTTTAATTTCACATTCACTTCATTACCATCATCGTATGTAGATGAAGAGGTAATTATTGCTTGTGATTGTTTAAGCATAGCCTTTTTGTTATGAACAACATAGACTATCAAATTCAATATGAAACAATAAATCACATCAACATTCCTTTAAGCACAAAAGAGATCAAAATTATCAAAATGTTGAAGCTACATGATTAGAGGCTTCATTACCCCTAAATTGAAGGGGTTAAGCTCTCATTTTTGTTATCATATGAACAAATGTAGCTTTCAACATGAAAGCAAAATGAAAGCTAAATGAAAGAAAACTATTCTAATTGCATAAAAGAAAATCTACACTACTAGCATGAAAGGAAATGAACATGTAATTAAAAGGAAACAATAATTACATTGCATAAAAAAGGAAAAGTACATGAAATAAAAATGGCTAAGTAGCCATGAAAAGAGAAAGAGAAGAGCTTGTTTATTTGTGAGCCTAAACTAAAACTAAGAGAGACTAAGGGAGGAGAGCAAGTTACATGAAGATATGGGGTATTTATACAAGTGTTAAACCTTAATTCATATTTTTGGGGAATGCCCAAATTGCCCTTGAGAAAGTGTGGAGGCCAAGTAATCATTAGCTTCTACTAATCATCATTTAAGTGTACATGAAGCCATTAATTCCATAAGCATGTGCATTAACCTTTAATTTGTACATGAAGAAAGGTGGGTAGGTGGGGTCCTCCATTATCTTCACTTTGAATTATTTCCATCTTCATTTCTTTTCTTCACTCTTGTGCATGCATATATCATCATGAAACCACTTGTATATGAATTTAAATTCCTACAAAATAATATAGAAATTTTCAATTAAATTTTAGAGAATTAATATATGCACAAAAATGACCATTTTGCCCTTGGATGAAGATGAATATGTGACAATTTGAAATAATTTGAATTTTGGTTTAAACAAGTTAAAATACCCAATATGATCATTTATTTAATTTTAATAGATTAAATATGGTGGTAAAAATATGCATATTTACGTGCACATCACTTAGCCTGTTTGTGTATGAATGACCTTCATTGTGCTTCAAGCCTTCAACTTAGAATGATTATGGACACAACTCACAACCATCAAACGTCAATCGTTCAAAGAAGGGCGTTTCAAGCCTTTTAGCCTAAATAGACAATTACATTTTCTGGTACATGCCAATCTCTAATTACTAGGATCTTTATTTTTATTCTTCTTATAAACACCATTACGCTCATATGCAAATATTATTCTCGATTTCTTACTAGAGCCTCCACATCCGATTTCATTACAATGATTACAAAATCAAGACTTTTGCATGTGTTACGAACCCAATCAATCAATTTCTGATGGGATCTGTATCTGCAAAAATAAAAAACTATATTATTTTATGTAATTAATATCAGATAATATCGCTAATATATCATCGATATATCTCATATCGCTCCTAGGCCGATATTTTTTCAAAATATCACTGAAAATATCACTAGTCCGATATTTGCCGATATATCATTCCGATATTTAGTACAGAATACCCGATATTTTTTAAGAATATCGTTCATTATTGTATCTATTAATTAGAGAAAATATCTTTATAAATAAATATCTTCACATTCTCAATATTTGTTTTTTGTATATGGTGGATGACAATTTGTAGACCATATTAGAAATCTCAATGCACTAATTTTTTAGTTTTAACCATACAGTTTCAGGCTTCTTCATTAGTCTTTCAATAAAAAAAAACTTTACTTATTCCATTATTTTATATGTTTTATTTTTCTTGAAGACTTTACCACTAAATACAAGACCATGAAAGAGCTACTTCTCTTTTTAGTTATTTTTTGTTCACCATTTCTAATTAGTAAGTTAACTTATGAAAATTCATCTTATTAGTTATTATCATGCACCCAGAACTAAAAGTTGAAGAACGGTAAAGTTATATATTTGACATATCGATAAGGAACGAGCTAAAGTAATAATTGGTATCAAATCAACATTGCTTGTTCGATAAATTAAGTGAAAATAAAAATGACGAAACTATAAATAATAAAAAATTAGGAAAGTAGTATAGATGGTCAGATGATTGAAGAAACAATGAATACATTGTAAAAACAAAGAAAATAATAAAGATGTACATTATAAGAATTTTTTCGTTTTTATAAGCCTATATTACGATTTGTATTAAATATAATATCTTAGCAAACTGATTATAATCTATAAACCATATGCAATCAACCTTTCATAGTAATTTGAAATTATTTATTCAAATATTTGAATTCGTAACATCAATATAATAATATAACATAGTACAATATTGTTTATAATATGCTCTACACGTGCTCGATATTTTACCGATATTATTTTTATATTTTAAAATATCTCATAACGGTACTTGACCGATACGTACCCAATATCGATATTAACTACTTAGGTATTAACTGACTGTTTACCAAATGAAAATCAATAGAGGAACATATATAACTTACATCATATGGTGTGAATTCATTTGTGCAATCTACCAAAATTTCATTCCCAATAACTTCATTGCTTAAGTATTATATAACCTGTAATAATCAAAACAAATGTAGGATGAGATTACATTACCAAAGATGCGGGAGGAGTTTTTTTTACTCTACCACACATAAGAAATTGTAACATAGCAAGCCGCATAGAGGCAGTACATGGATTTGTACACAACCATGCTTTGGCACTACGTAACTAGTCACACGGTTACAATACGTGATTGTAGTACAAAGCCACACATCGTCACAGTGCGATTGTGCTATCAATCTCACACTTGGCCTTCCACGACTTGAGCAAGTTAAAACTAAAAATAATAAAAAATATATATTTTTTAAATGCTAGATATACCACTTTCGATTCATGTGAATTCACATTATCATTATCAATCCATCAATACAATCAAAAATTTGAGATAATAGCTAGAATATGGAGTAGAAAGATTTAATTGTTAAGAGATTTTAAGTACAACATGAAAACGAAGAGAGAAAACAATAAATGAATGTGTAAATCTAACAAATATGATTTTGGTTTACAATTTGTTAAAATTGGCAAATTCTATTACCACGCCCATTTCCTCCTATTCTGCCCCAACACTTAAGAAAACACCCACGCACCCCTCTTTTCCCTTTCCTCACCCATGTTACTTCCTAAACTACCCTTCCTCAATCCATCTCCGTGTCGTTCCAAGCTTCTTGCTGCTGCTACACTGCGTTTTAAAAAAAAATTGATTAGCAATGGAGGGGGAGATCTGATCCAAACACAAGGTATTCTACTTTGATTTTCCATTTATCACTTCTTTTATTTTTCTTCTTCTATTCTTCTTTGTCTTTGTCAATGAACTTGCAAAACCCTAATTTGTGCAAACCCTAGTTTGTGTCTATGATTTGTGCCGTGCTCTAATTAAAGCGAGTGTCTATTTTGTACATGGTTATTGTCAAAACTACACAATAATTAAGCATGGGTTTTGCAGTAACAATATTCACATAGGATGTTATATTGTTTGTTTTTAGTCTATTTTTTTTCTGCATATCGTTCTAAAAAATCAACACGTAATCCACTAATTACTTCGGAAAGACAACGGCGTGTGAAGGCAAGAAAGAAAAAAAACTACAAATCAAGTGGAAGAACAAATTCGAGAAGAGCAAGTTTTCATAGAGCAAAATGTTGAACAAACAACGGGAGAGCAAAATGTGGAGCAACAAATTGAAGGTCAAATCGTTGAAGAGCAACACATTCATGATGGTATCGGTACATCTAGTGGCACATGTAACATACAGCCATCTTCTGGAGGACCAAAGATTATCGATGTGATTGGCAGCTATGATACTAATGTTACTTCATTGATATGGAATGACAAAGTATATCCTCTTAAATTTTCATGTAATAAATTATTTTATCGAAATAGTATAATATAATTTACATTATTTTCTAGGAACGTGATACTTTTTTGTGTGTAAATCATGGCACGAAGATTTTGAATTGGCAAGTTCCTATTAACGCTATAATTTTTAAAGGATATTTGGAATCTTCGGGATTGTATCCTCTCGCTGAGACTTGTTATAGTTCGGACAATATATTACTTATATTTGCTTTTGTCGAACGTTGGCATCCTGAATCAAATACATTTCACTTACCGTTTGGTGAAATGACCATAACATTAAACGATGTTGCATCTCTACTACATATCCCAGTTGAAGGATTACAGATACAATGGTCCTGAAATGATATAATTAATTTGGTTGTTAATAATTTAGGGATAAGTGCCAATGAAGCAAAATATATTATGAAGGACGGTGTTGGTTATAAATTAACTTATACCAAGCTACATAATTTTTTTTGATGGTATTTGCAATGAGTGGGAAGAAGAAAAAATCAAACAAGTTGCTCATGCATATCTTTTATACGTAGTACGAAATACATTATTTCTGGATAAAAGCAAATCCCATGTATCCATGCAATATTTAAATCAAATTGGTAATCTGGATGAAATTCATAATTATTCGTGGGGTTTAGCAACTTTATGTTGGTTGTATAGACAACTTGGTCTTGCAAGTAGAGCGGAAGTAAAACAAGTTGCTGGTTTTCTAGGATTGTTAGAATCATGGATATATGAGCATTTTATTTGTTTGCATCCAGCAACTAAAATTTACTTTGAGACTTCACCAAGAGCCACTCGTTGGGATCCAGCAAATGATCATCGTGCATCATTTAAGGAACTAAGAATTTATCTTGATAATATTCAAGAACATGAGGTACATTACTGAGTTTGTATCGCAAATATTTTTTTTAATTATGTAACCTCATCATTTATTATTGCATTATTTTAGGTAATTTTTTATCCTTACATGCATGCTAGAATTTTTCATCCATTTCCACAAATTGCTTGGTGTTCGAGTTGTTTATTATGCCTAAATGTAGTAGAACCGTATCATCCCACCCTGTGTTGAGGCAATTAAGGTTCAAAATATTCCACGTCCTATTATTCAATCAACAAGCCAAAAGACTCATAGAGGCACTACTACTTCAACCTATAAAGTTCTTTATGAGTTTGTAGAAAATATATGGAATGAGTGGCCAAACCATGTTGTTAGTGAGCAACATCGTTCTATTCCTCTACGTGAATCTAATCAAATGATGACTGATGATTATTTTGATTGGTATTTCCCTTGTACTATCTTAAGGGTCCATCCAGTTAGTGAACAAATTATTCGACGTAGCACTCGACCGTCCTATGATCATTTATACATGGTGACAAGCAAATATAATTTGCATGTATATAGTTACACTTTCCTTTTGTGGTGCTAATATTTTTTATTTCAAATTGTAGAGTTATGAAGAACTTGATAATGTGCTTAGCGAAGGAATTAGTTTGGCTTTGTCGCAGCCGGAGAGTTCGCGATTGACTCATCCCGATAGAATCCACAAAGTCATAAGTAAAGCAAGGAAGATTTGTGCTCATTTTGTTAAAAAAGATGATTAGTTTTGTTTGCAAACTTGCAGTTTAGTTATGTTACTTGTAGTTTTTTTTGCAAACTTACAGTTTAGTTTTGTTACTTGTAGTTTTCTTTGCATTCTTTGTTCAGTATATTTTGTTGCTTGCATGCGTTCAAACCTTTATGTACCAGTTATGGTTCAGTAAGTGAAATTATTGTAATGCGTTCAAAATGCAAAGAATTCATGTGCTTGTGTGTGTTCAAAATGGTTCAGTAGTTTACATTGTATGTTTACATTGTTATACTGAATCCATCACTATGTTTACATTATATATTTTGAGTGTTGCTATTGAATCCATCAGTGTGTTTACATTTTTATGCTTGCAATTGTTGTGTACATCTGAATTTTATTGTGCATTCAAATTACTGTGTTTTGGGTTTGCATTCATTTATTGGGTTTGTGTTTGCATTTATTGTTACAGCAGCCACTCAAATGTAGGTATATAATTTTTCACGCTAGGAGTGGACATTGAATATGATTCGCCCATGTTAAATATGAACGTGGTTATTGTAATGACATCGTCCGTATGTAGCTCGGAAAGTGGGGAACTCTCGGGTTTGCTACACCCTGTAGGGGATGATGTTCTATGTTCAACCTTGTCTAAGCTTAGCATTGGGTATATTTGTTACCACGTCTGATGATCACTTTGAAATTTCAATTCTCTCGTGCGTTGAAACTGGAGACAGGGGAAATCTCTCGGGTTAGCATTACCCTAAAATGGATGAGGTTTTATTAAAATCCACGTGTGCATATAACGTGGTTGTATTAAAAACCACGTGTACCTTTAATTCAAGACTATGTTAATTAACGCTACTTTTCAGACGATAAACTATTGCCATCCATGTTACCCATCACTACTTTTTCTGTGTTTCCATACCAAACTGTTTCCACTATATATTTAAAAAAATGTACTTCCACTGCAGAAATTGAATTGCTTACAAACAAAATAGATATAATTAAGCATGCACACCAATTGAATTTCATATAATTAAATAAAATAGATATTCTAACAAATTGGAATCATTTGCTTACAAACAACAATTCCTCAAACATCAAAGCATAATACTACATCATACTTTCTACTAACTTTCAGCTGCTAATACCATTTTTTTTGTAATATAATATAATTTCCTTTTTGCTTCTTTCCATGCTAGTCTTTTATTAAGCAATATGTCTTCCCATTGTTCCGCTTCTTTATAACGATGGTCTAACCATTTTGAATAAATTGGTGGTACCAGATGATTTGGTTCTAGAATCACCTGTACATTAATAAAATTACAGTTAAAATTTGAAATAATAATAATAAATTAAATAACATAATTTTACCTGAACAAAAAGACTATTGTTTACGTATAGAATTCCAATCTCTACATGTTGCAATATAGAAGGTATTTCACCTCGCAACGGAGGTATAGTCAAACTTATTTTTTTCTAATACTAAAAACTATAACATCATATCGAGTTGCAACAATGTATCCAATGTCCAACATAGCCATCCATTCACCCTCACAGTTAAGTAAACTAAGCAAGTCATCACTTCTACCTCGTTACAAGAACACTTGGTTGTAAAGATCTTGATGCTCGTGGAGTTCTTGAAATAACTCTCTATGAACTTGTAACCAATTATTTTCTCCTATTCCTAGTAGGGCGGCTACACATCTAAAACCGCAATTACCATCCATTTCAACATCAACAATTTCTTTCACGAACGATCTCCAATATTCTAGTATGTAACTGTCATATAATTTGGTCAAGTTTGCAGCCACTTCTACCTACAGGAAAAAAATTTAACAAAAATAACAAAATATTACTAATAAATTGAATATAGTTATCAAGACGTATAGTTGTTGGTCTTCGAATAAGTAATTTTTCTTTTTTCACAGTAACATGACAATTAAATTTCTGTTTTTTACCACGCTACATTGAGTGGAAACACTTTCACCCAACTCAAATTCACTTGAGAGTCTTTTTGTCGAATTGATTTTTTGGTTATGAGATCTACCACGCATTTTCACTTTACCAACCGGGGATGCAAGTAATGATATCTGTGGATAAACAACTTCTCTCATTTTTTTGTAAGCTTGCATTTGATGAGGCAATTCCAGTTTCAATATTTCACACCAGTTTCAATATTTCACACCATAATTCTTCTATTTTCTTTTTTATATCAACTCCATGGACTCTCCTTTTCTAATAATGTGTAATCTTGTCCGATGTAAACGAATTAAATTTACTGGTATTTCTGCATTTAAACCAAGTTTTTCTAGTTCATGGGCACGTGGAAGTCCATGTGTCTTGCGAATAACACAAGCACAAAAATTCTCATTTTTGTAACTACTTGATGTTACTCTAACAAGCTCGCAATGAATAAGCACTAGCGCCGAAAGAGAAACAACGTCACGCAAATGTTTGAACTTTTTTTGTGATAGACATGTGTAACTTTAAATAAACTAGTTTCAAACGAAGCTTTTAGTTTGGTAAATGAAAGCTCCAATAGCGAGTTCATACTCTCCCAACATCTTTAAAAATTGCCTTGACTTGTGGCCAAATGTTTTTTTAATTTAGAGTGTGCGGCCTCGACTCTACAAATTTAGAAAAAATTAAAAAAATAGCTTACAATGAGTGAATATTAAACATTTAAATATATAAAAAATGCGAGAGGTTACCTATTCGAAGTATAATTTCCAAAATGCATGAAATTATCAATCCATGCATAAACAAAACGATCCTTCCACGTATCATGCCAAGCTTCATGTACATAATTGATTAACTTGGGATGTTGTTCAAACTTCGCCTGTAGATCTTGTAAACTCGAGCTAAAAACATCTATTGAATATGCTAGTATATGATTTTTGTTTAATGATAATAAACATATATATATATTCATTTAAATGTATTTGTTAATGTACTATTTTAATTTCACATAATTAAATAAATATTTGCTAAACATAGAATTTAAATTCAAACAAATAATTTATTCAAACAAATATTTATTACAATTTTGAATAGTACAAATTTGTGCTCTCACTATATATACAAAATTTAAATTACAATACAGTTCAATTTACACAAATGTCCTCACTACATATCGCTCATTCACTCGTATTTATCTTCAACTTTATGTTAGTCCATGAGATGATGGTTTTGATGACAACAACCTTAGAATAGATTATAAAATATAAATACTAACATTACAAGTTTAGATATATATGTATATGCAGGATCTAACCATGCAGGTATCAAGAATGAAGACTGTACAGTATAGAGATTCAAGATATAGAGATAGAAGACTCATGAGTATCAAGATTATCAAGAGTTCAAGAGTTCAAGGTTAAGTTTGTTTTATTAGGAATATTTGTTAAAACTCGTAGAAAAGCTCTGGCATCTTAATATCCAATTTATTCGTGGAATGGAATCCACTTCGAGGCCGTTAAAGGGATGGAACCCTAAGTAGGATGGAACCTACGAAAATCTAGTGGGACATTGTTTGGTATCCACTAATTTTAATTCAAATGATTTTACAAAATTATCTTGTTTTCAAAATGATTTCAAAACTTTCCTTTTAAAAGATTCAAAACTCTCTATCCTGATTTTAAATAATTTTAGCCTCAAAACATCTTTAATTTCAAAGTCAAATTACTCCTGATTTTAAATGTCTTTTCAAATAAAATATTTAATTTTTAATATTTATACTTAGATTTAAATATAAAATTATAGTTAAATTATGTATATATTGTTCTTTATATTTACTTATGAATTTCAACTATATTCAAGTATATTTATAAAGTTTTAAATAGTTTTTATATAAGATAAATATTATTTTTATAGAAATTCAAAATATCAACTTTGGCTGAGGGATGTCGACATGCCCCTAGGCACTATGTCGACATAGTGACAGTTGAAGTTCAAAATTCAAATTTCAAAAGAAGTGTCTATTCGCCATAACTCTTCACCAATGGACATGACTGTTGTTCTTCTATAAATAGGGGTTAGTTTCAATGAATTTTTAATCACTTTTTTTTGGTTTTCACTCCTTTTCTTCTTCCACATTTCTTAATACAAAATCATACCATTACTCTGCCGAAATCAACATCGAATCATACTCGATTACTTCTAGTTTGATTCTACATCACTATCTCTACAAGGTTATCAGTGCTATTCAGAGTTATAGACTTCTTTGTAATATATAAGCGAGAAAAGGTGTGATTGTAGCCTTGGAAATCAATTAAGCGAGAAAAGGTGTGATTGTAGCCCTGGAAATCAATTGGGTGAACTTGTTGCCCCGGAAATCAAGTATCTCTACCTAGAGGATTGTCATTCTGGAGGGTGTACCTCGTAGCCTTGAAACCGAGGGTTGTAATTGTTGAATTGTTGTTGAAAGGAAATCCGTACTTGTGTTGCGGGACTGGATGTAGGGTAACTCCGAACTAGTATAAAATCCGGTGTGTTCTTTCCTTTATTGCTTTTACTTTATATTTGCATCTGTGTTTGATTCTGTGTTCATATCTATGTCTGATTAGTGTATACATTGTTAACAAATTAAGATAAAACTCAAAAAGATTAACAAATTTCTTAAAACACTATTCACCCCCCCTCCAGTGTTAATTCTAGCCTTAAGATCCTTAATCCGCATTTCTCACACTTTATTCCAATTTGTATCCCGCATCTGAGCTATCTGCAAAAAATAAACACTAACGCAGTAAAATTGAAAAAGAAATATTTTGCAGTGAAAAATTAATATGTATTCTGAAAATATTATTTGCCTCAGTTATTTGGGTTGTCCATCATCATTTATTTTGAATTCATCTACACGAACAACTTATGACATGCATAGTGTATCACCGTACAGGCCACAAGGCCGTACACACCAATATACACTTGATAAAATTACAGGTAAAGGTGAGCAGAAGGTCAAACCTGAGCCGAGCCTAGATTCAACTCAGGTGCCAGCAATACTAACATCCAGCATGAACCAAATAAAGCAGTAGACACAAAGGCTACAGCTTCAAGACACTACAAGTTCAAACCAATATAATGGTCATGTTCAAAACAACACCAGAACCGGAAACAAAGCAATGCAAAACTTTCAAAAGAACACACATGAATGATTAACAAAGACATGGTCAGAGCTATCACCAACCAGAGCATAGCACATATGGTCAGAGAATGCAAGTTACAACACAAACCAATATGCAAGTGAAGATATCAAATGCACCAACAATAGTTCAAGAATAAACCAATGACCAATATCAACACAAATTCTTCAGACCAGACCAACACGAAGTGCAACCGGATCAGTAACACACAGTAGCTCAAATGAGCAATTTCAGACAAGATCACATAAACATATATACATATATACATATGGTTGTACACATGTATACATATATAAATATATATAGGTCCAACCAAACAAAGTTCAAGCAAGATAACTAGTTCAAAAAGACAAGTCAGTGGAACTAGAATCAAACCAGTGCAAACCTTAAATGAATCAGCATACAATGTGACAGTGGGCCATGAAACAAAACCATGAAATGACTCGAAGCTATGCACACACATGACCAGACTTCCAGTGGAACCAAATATGCATGTGTGGAATATAATATCAAGTGCATAAAAATGGAACAACTAAATACAGTGCAGAATCTACTTTCAACATGCACATATGTATGACAGTTACAATATGAACTCAAGGAAATGTGCAACTTGATACAAGTGCACTTAATAAAATCAGTTGCAGTAACAAAATCAAGTGATTCGAGCTCAAGCATGAATAATCAGAAGCTAAAAGTGCTCAAATGTACAAAGTGGCAACCGAAGACACAATGCATATTGAAGCCTGCAAGAAGTTCAACTCGAAGTAATACTCACTAGTTCAACAAACACATATGATCAGACACAAAAACAATGGAATGCAACTGAGGTGAACACACACATATATACATACATAAATGTGTGTATGTATACAAGTGGAGATGACCATCAACCAAAATACAGATAAGTTCAGACATGAAATAGAGATATGTAGTAGTGAATAAGATTGCAATACCAAAGTACAATCACACAACAACTACAAGCATCAGGTCGAGTATGCTACAGGCATGAACATACACGTCGAACAAGTCAAAGCCAGATGATAACACATATGAATGTAAAATCAAAAACCAAACAAGCCATGGGTCAAAAGTTTTCAAACAGAGATATTTATATACAGTAAATTGAACAAGTGGTATCAATCCAGATTATCTATAAATTTAAGCCGAAGTCAAACCAGAAATTCACGGAGCAAGTTAAAATTAGTGAAGCCGTAACAATCAAGTAAATAGAAAATATACGAATTGAACTAGTCAGAAAACATCACCAACACTCCATTACAACTCAAACAGTAGAGCAAATTCACTGAAGAATTCAAACAATATCATGCGAACGAGATTATAGGAATTCGAATCCTATTTAACCCAAAGTCATCATCGGCCTTAAAGGTATTCGAGTTTAAACAACATCACAGAGCAAAGTTTAAATCAATAACTCAAATTGCATCGAGTTATTTGGGTTGTTCGTCATCATTTATTTTGAATTCATCTACACGAACAACTTGTGACATGCACAATGTATCACTGTACATGCCACAAGGCCGTGCACACCAATATACACTTGATAAAATTACAGGTATAGGTGAGCACAAGGTCAAACCCGAGCCGAGGCTGGATTCAACTCAGGTGCCAGCAATACAAACATCTAGCATGAACCAAATAAAGCAGTGGACACAAAGGCTACAACTTTAAGATACTTCAAGTTCAAACCAATACAATGGCCATGTTCAAACCAACACCAAAACTGGAAACAAAGCAATGCAAAACTTTCAGATGAACACACATGAATGGTTAACAAAGACATGGTCAGAGCTATCACCAACCAGAGCATAACACATATGGTCAGAGAATGCAAGTTACAACACAAACCAATATGCAAGTGAAGATATCAAGTGCACCAACAACAGTTCAAGAATGAACCAATGGCCAATATCAACACAAATGCTCCATACCAGACCAACAGGAAGGGCAACCAGATCAGTAACACACAGCAGCTCAAATGAGCAATTTCAGACAAGATCACATAAACATATATACATATGGTTGTACACATGTATACATATATAAATATATATAGGTCCAACCAAACAAAGTTCAAGTAAGAGAACTAGTTCAAAAAGACAAGTCAGTGGAACTAGAATCAAACCAGTGCAAACCTTAAATGAATCAGCATACAATGTGACAGTGGGCCATGAAACAAAACCATGAAATGACTCGAAGCTATGCACACACATGACCAGACTTCCAGTGGAAACCAAATATGCATGTGTGGAATACAATATCAAGTGCATAAAAATGGAACAACTGAATACAGTGCAGAATCTACTTTCAACATGCACATATGCATGACAGTTACAATATGAACTCAAGGAAATGTGCAACTTGATACAAGTGCACTCAATACAATCAGTTGCAGTAACAAAATCAAGTGATTCGAGCTCAAGCACGAATAATTAATAGCTAAAAGTGCTCAAATGTACAAAGTGGCAACCGAAGACACAATGCATATTGAAGCCTGCAAGAAGTTCAACTCGAAGTAATACTCACTAGTTCAACAAACACATATGATCAGACACAAAAACAATGGAATGCAACTGAGGTGAACACACACATATATACATACATAAATGTGTGTATGTATACAAGTGGAGATAACAATCAACCAAAATGCAGACAAGTTCAGACATGAAACAGAGATATGCAGTAGTGAATAAGATTGCAATACCAAAGTACAATCACACAACAACTACAAGCATCAGGTCGAGTATGCTACAGGCATGAACATACACGTCGAACAAGTCAAAGCCAGATGTAACACATATGAATGTAAAATCAAAAACCAAACAAGCCGTGGGTCAAAAGTTTTCAAACAGAGATATTTATATACAGTAAATTGAACAAGTGGTATCAATCCAGAATATCAAAAATTTCAAGCCGAAGTCAAACCATAAATTCACGGAGCAAGTTAAAATTCGGGAAGCCGTGATAATCAAGTAAATAGAAAATATACGAATTGAACTAGTCAGAAAAGATCACCAACACTCAATTACAAATCGAATGATAGAGCAAATTCACTGAAGAATTCAAACAATATCATGCGAACGAAATTATAAGATTTCAAATTCTATTTAACCCAAAGTCATCATCGGCCTAAAAGGTATTCGAGTTCAAACAACATCACAGAGCAAAGTTTAAATCAATAACTCGAATCGCATTGAGTTAAAAGCATATCAACAAAAGTAACAAAGCAAAATCGCATACCAGATATATTCAAATCGAACTCGACGTAATTGAAGTAGCCGTGTCCAAATCGAAGAGACGATCAATCGACTAAACAATCAACGTGAGAATATCAAATCAATTGATCAACCATCAAGTGGCGCCTCAATTTATAGAAGCCCTAATTTCAGATCAAAGAAGAACCCAGCCATGTTTTTAACGCAAAGAGAAGAAGGATACGGGTCGATAATATAAAAATAAAAAGGGGGATTCTCTTTTATTTAATTTGGGCCGGCCTCTTTAAATTATTAATTAGGCTTTAATTTTTAAAATTAGGGTTTTGTTTTTAAAATTGTATTTACTTTGAATTTCTAGGTTAAACTTTTGTAAATTCTAGTCGTGTGACTAGGGGACGAACTACGGTGGTGTAGTTCGAGAATTCGCAACTCAGTGGCTGAGTTGTGACAGGGTTTTGAGCGTAGAGTTAGGTTAGTCGATAGCGGGTGTCACGAGTTTACGTGTGTAAGCGTCTGACTACTTAATTTATAGTAGAAACCTTGGTGGCAACACGTAGGTAGGGTTTTGCCGAAGCTGGGTAATTCAGTGTTGTTCTATTTCTGTCTTTATTCTGCTATTATATGTGATGCTATTACTCTGCTATATCAGTGCTGTAATTATTTTATATATTTCCACATTAAATTTTTATAATTGTTAATATCACCCTATTCACCCTCCTCTAGGTTGAAATCGATCCTACAAGTGGTATCAGAGCTAGGAACTGAAGTCAATTTTTGTTTTATAAATTTGATTTTTCAAAAACCAATTCTTGTTTTAATAATTTGAATTTTTAAAATAGCTTCTTTTAATAATGATTTTGCTGAGGGTCAGTCCATAGTTAGACCACCAATGTTCGATGGTGAATATGCTTACTGGAAAAATAGAATGAAATTTTTTCTGAAAACCATTGATGCTTGGAATATAGTTGAGATGGGATATAGGACACCAACTATAGTAGTAGATAATCAGGAAATTGAAAAACCGATGGATCAATGAACAGATCTAGAAAATAAATTACATAATGCTAATGCCAAAGCTATGAATTCTATTATTTGTTCATTGGATCAAATTGAATTTAATCATGTCTCACATTGTCTAACTGCGCAGGAAATCTGGCACACACTTGAAGTGACTCACGAAGGAACATCTCAAGTCAAAGAATCTCGCCTTGCCATGCTCAGTAGCGAATATGAGAGCTTCACAATGGCCAAGGATGAAAATGTCAAAGAGATGTATGGACGACTTTCCAATCTCGTATACAAATCAAAAGCTCTCGGAAAATCATACACAGAGTTGGAAATAGTTCGAAAAATCCTCAAAGTCCTTCCACGAAATTTCGAAGCAAAAGTGACTGTCATTCAAGAATCAAAAGATTTGAAGCAAATTAAAGTCAAATAACTCATCGGAAATCTCACCACTTATGAGCTAGAAATGAAATTCAAGGAAGAACGTGAAGAAAGTGATACTCGAAAGAAATCAATAGCTCTTAAAGGAACAACGGAAAGTGATGATGATGATGATGGAGCAGCTGAGATGGCGCTACTAATAAAGAGATTCAAAAAGTGGAACCACAAGTACGGAAATCCAGCTCTAAATCAAAAATTGAAAAGCAGAATAGCCAAAGCAATAGACAACTCAGAAGAGCAGGAGATCATTTGTCACAAGTGCAATAAACCCAGTCATATCAAGCCCAATTGTCCACAGAATCGACTCAGCCAAGAAAAGAAAAAGAAAAGGAGAAGTTTTGCAGCCACTTGGAATGAAACTGATGAAGATAATAAAAGTACTAGTAGTGAGAGTGAAAAAGCAAATCTGTGTCTTCGAGGTGATATAACTGATAGCGATGATGACGAGCCAAGCGAGGTATCAAAACTTACTCACTCAGAATTACTTATATATTTTCATGAGGTAAATGGCTGTTTTGAACGACTTAGGGAGAAATACGCTAAAATTGAATCACAAAGAGATACTTTGATAGATTTAAATAAACAACTTGATCAATTGGTTAAAAAATATCAAACCAAGAGCCCTAAGTGTGACAAGTGTCCATCATTCGAAGAAGAAATTAAAAAATTAGAAATTAAAATTAAATCACTTGAAAATGAAATTCTGATTTTGAAAGAGAGTGAAAACACCAGGAGAAAAAGTTCTATTAAAAAATGCACTCAATTATTGAATGAAAATGAATCTCTCAAAACACAAGTCCAACAATTGTCTACAACTTTAAGAAAATTTTCCAAAGGAGAAAGACCACTAAATATGCTATTAGGGAAACAAACTGTTAATATAGATAGACAAGGACTTGGATATAATCAATCTGAACTTGTTAGAAGAAAAATTAATCAAGTCAAATATGAGTGCACAATTTGTAGAAAAATTGGACACAATCAAAACAATTGTTGGTATAGACCCAAACATGTGAAAATAATTCCAATTTGGGTTCCAAAAGGCACGAATATAAAATCCCTTAAAGTTAAACAAATCTGGGTGCCAAAAGGAACAAATATAAATAGTCTTAGGTCTATACAAGTATATTTTTCAAAATCTTTTGCCACTAACAACCATGGACCTATAAAAACAAATAGGTCATAAAAATCTTTTCTCGTGTAGGTGTGGTGGCAGGCTAAGGAACAACAACAGTGTTACCTGGATTTTGGCTGTTCCAGGCACACGACGGGCGACAAATCGAAGTTCCTTAGCCTATTATAAAGGTGACAGAATCACAATGGGCTACAACGAAAAATTATCGACAAAGGTAAAATAGGTAACGGTACATTTATCTTAAACGATTTATTAAATGTGATAATCTGCACCATAATCTGATTTAATTCAGCCAGTTATGTGATAATAAATGTTGATGATGATTCTGACTTATGAAAATTGTTGGCCAATTATCTTTTTATGCCAAGAACACTACATGTACCTCGAGAGTCTTTGAACTACTTCATATAGATTTGTTTGGACTAATGATGGTGTTCTATTTGATTGATGATTACTCATGATACATGTGGATATATTTGTTTATTCTGGATCTGTCATTATGTTCACTGTTTGTTTGCACTGTTTTAATTAAAGTTCATTCAAAAGTTGTAAAAATGATTTAAGGTATTTTGTTGCACACTTCACGATCTGGTCAATAACATCCATCTAATGACAAATTTGAGTCAACAAGAAATTCAGATGCGGATTACACTGGTAATCTAGTTGATAGAAAAATTACTAGTGGAACGTGTTTTATGTAGAGACATCACATTTTCAAAGAAAATATCTGCATATTTTTCATTTCATATGATTTTCAATTAGCAGACATTTTCTTTTATAAAACCCCTTCCAAAAAATAGTTTTTTTGTTGACCTTATTTCAGATTAGTCATTTTAGAAAATTTGATTTTATAATTATTTTTGGATTTGATTTTAAGTGACTACATTGACTAATCTGACTCCCTACTACTTATCGAAAAGATAAATAGTGATTAAAAAAAAGGTGATGAGTGTTAATATTAATCATATATTATTACTTGAGACAATATATTTAGTAAATTTCTTTAAAGATTTAAACAAAATTTATAATAACTTTTGTTGGTAAAAATTCCATGACCATTTCTATTTCTATCATATTTCTAACGACCATCACTCATCAAAATCCAATACAGTATGTCAATATGTGGTATTTTAAACAGAAAATTATTCGTTTTTATTTTATTTTATTTTTTAACATCCAAGGTATTCACTCTCATTTAAAAGTCCTCATGGTTATGCATGGGTGAATTACTTGGAATATTTGTATATGTGCTTTCATGCTCATTTAAAAGTCCTCACGGTTATGCATGTATGGAACGCATATCAAAATTGAGTATTAAATAAACAAGTTGATTCTAATCCCATTTAAAAGTCCTAACGGTTTATGCATGGTTGGAAGATACTTGAATTCATTTTTTTTATAAAAATTTGGAATACTAATAATCTCATTTAAAAGTCCTAACGGTTATGCATGGTTAGTAGATATTCAAATTCCTGATATAAATATACCACAAATAGACACAACTATATGGTTTTACATCATCCCTATCATTCTAAAGTGGAATATGCGCCTAACAGAGTATTTATGATTTTTGTTTGAAATTTAATATTTATACTTGATTGGGTATTAATATTGTATTAATGTCTATCACTTTATCTCTATTTTTCTAACACTATTACTCTTTTGCTGATAACAAAAGGGGGAGAGAAAAGTTAAGATTTTGACAAATAAAGGTCAAATATTTTATTGTTTATTTTTTTATTTGCATCTAGGTTCATTTGCATATTTTTATTTATATTCATGCATATATGAAGGGGGAGCTTTATTGAGCTTTGTTGTAAAGAGGGAGCATTCAAATAGGGGAGCAAATTGAATGATCAAATACATTTAATAAATTCAAAATCTTAAATATATGTTTTTATCATCAAAAGGGGGAGATTGTTGAATATGCTAGTATATGATTTTTGTTTGATGATAATAAACATATATATATATATATATATATATTCATTTAAATGTATTTGTTAATGTACTATTTTATTTTCACATAATTAAATAAATATTTTCTGAATAAAATAAATAACACAGAATTTAAATTCAAACAAATATTTTATTCAAATAAATATTTTATTACAATTTTGAATAGTATAAATTTGTGCTCTCACTATATATACAAAATTTAAATTACAATACAGTTCAATTTACACAAATGTCCTCACTACATATCGCTCATTCACTCATATTTATCTTCAACTTTATTCCAATTTGTATCCTGCATCTGAGCTATCTACAAAATAAACACTAACGCAGTAAAATTGAAAAAGGAATATTTTGCAGTGAGAAATTAAATATGTATTCTGAAAATATTATTTGCCTCAGTTATTTGGGTTGTTCGTCATCATTTATTTTGAATTCATCTACACGAACAACTTGCGATATTCACAGTGTATCACTGTACATGCCACAAGGCCGTGCACACCAATATACACTTGATAAAATTACAGGTACAGGTGAGCACAAGGTCAAACCCGAGCCGAGGCAGGATTCAACTTAGGTGCCAGCAATACAAACATCCAGCATGAACCAAATAAAGCAGTGGACATAAAGGCTACAACTTTAAAATACTACAAGTTCAAACCAATACAATGGCCATGTTCAAAACAACACCAGAACTGGAAACAAAGCAATGCAAAACTTTAAGATGAACACACATGAATGGTTAACAAAGACATGGTCAGAGCTATCACCAACCAGAGCATATCACATATGGTCAAAGAATGCAAGTTACAACACAAACCAATATGCAAGTGAAGATATCAAGTGCACCAACAACAGTTCAAGAATGAACCAATGGTCAATATCAACACAAATGCTCCAGACCAGACCAACAGGAAGTGCAACCGGATCAGTAACACACAGCAGCTCAAATGAGCAATTTCAGACAAGATCACATAAACGTATATACATATATACATATGGTTGTACACATGTATACATATATAAATATATATAGGTCCAACCAAACAAAGTTCAAGCAAGAGAACTAGTTCAAAAAGACAAGTCAGTGGAACTAGAATCAAACCAGTGCAAACCTTAAATGAATCAGCATACAATGTGACAGCGGGCCATGAAACAAAACTATGAAATGACTCGAAGCTATGCACACACATGACCAGAGTTCCAGTGGAACCAAATATGCATGCGTGGAATACAATATCAAGTGCATAAAAATGGAACAACTGAATATAGTGCAAAATCTACTTTCAACATGCACATATGCATGACAGTTACAATATGAACTCAAGGAAATGTGCAACTTGATACAAGTGCACTCAGTATAATCAGTTGCAGTAACAAAATCAAGTGATTAGAGCTCAAGCATGAATAATCAGAAGCTAAAAGTGCTCAAATGTACAAAGTGGCAACCGAAGACACAATGCATATTGAAACCTGCAAGAAGTTCAACTCGAAGTAATACTCGCTAGTTCAACAAACACATATGATCAGATATAAAAACAATGGAATGCAACTGAGGTGAACACACACATATACATACATAAATGTGTGTATGTATACAAGTGTAGATGACCATCAACCAAAATGCAGACAAGTTCAGACATGAAATAGAGATATGCAGTAGTGAATAAGACTGCAATACCAAAGTACAATCACACAACAACTATAAGCATCAGGTCGAGTATGCTACAGGCATGAACATACATGTCGAACAAGTTAAAGCCAAATGATAACACATATGAATATAAAATCAAAAACCAAACAAGCCGTGGGTCAAAAGTTTTCAAACAGAGATATTTATATACAGTAAATTGAACAAGTGGGATCAATCCAGATTATCAAAAAATTCAAGCCGAAGTCAAACCAGAAATTCACGGAGCAAGTTAAAATTCGGGAAGCCGTGATAATCAAGTAAATAGAAAATATACGAATTGAACTAGTCAGAAAACATCACCAACACTTAATTACAAATCAAACGGCAGAGCAAATTCACTGAAGAATTCAAACAATATCATGCGAACTAGATTATAGGATTTCGAATCCTATTTAACCCAAAGTCATCATCGGCCTAAAAGGTATTCGAGCTCAAACAACATCACAAAGCAAAGTTTAAATCAATAACTCGAATCGCATCGAGTTAAAAGCATATCAATGAAAGTAACAAAGAAAAATCGCATACCAGATATATTCCAATCAAATTCGACGTAATTGAAGCAGCCGTGTCCAAATCGAAGAGACGATCAATCGACTAAACAATCAACATGAGACGAATACCAAATCAATTGATCAACCATCAAGCGGCGCCTCAATTTACAAAAGCCCTAATTTCAAATTGAAGAAGAACGCAACCATGTTTTTAACGCAAAGAGAAGAAGGATACGGGCCGATAATATAAAAATAAAAAAGGGGATTCTCTTTTATTTAATTTGGGCCGACCTCTTTAAATTATTAACCGGGCTTTAATTTTTAAAATTAGGGTTTTGTTTCTAAAATTGTTTTTACTTTGTATTTCTAGTTTAAACTTTTATAAATTATAGTCGTGTGACTAGGGGACGAACTACGGTGGTGTAGTTCGAGAATTCGCAACTCAGTGGCTGGGTTGTGGTAGGGTTTTGAGCGTAGAGTTAGGTTAGTCGATAGCGGGTGTCGTGAGTTTATATGTGTAAGCGTTTGACTACTTAATTTATAGTAGAAACCTTGGGGGCATCACGTAGGCAGGGTTTTGCAAAGCTGGGTAAATCTGTGTTGTTCTATTTCTGTCTTTATTCTGCTATTATCCGTGCTGCTATTATTCTGCTATATCCGTGCTGCAATTATTTTATATATTTCCACATTAAATTTTTATAATTGTTAATATCACCCTATTCACCCCCCTCTATGGTGAAATCGATCCTACAACATCAATGCTATTCGCATTTGCCCAATCTTGGAAAAAAACTATTTTTTACTTCTTTCTTCATATTTCTTACTTTTCTTTGTATGAATGCAAAAATGTTTTTCTGAATATGCCATTTACATAGAATATGGGCCGTTTGAGGAAAAACAATATCGATAGTATTTATCAAAGCTATTTCTCGATCCGTACCAATGACATTAGGTATTTCGATATCACAATCAAGCATTACCGATTGCAAACGCTTTAAAGCCCAAATATAATAATTCTCACGTTCATAAACGAGATAAGCTACAGCATTACAAAAAGTCTGGTTTGTAGATGTGATACCAACAATTTTCAATAACGACATTCAATATTTATTTGTTCTATAAGTGCAATCCATGGTAAGCAAATGTGGAAATGTTCGCAGTAAATCTATACTAGTAGGATGAGCCCAAAATAAATCAGTAATTATGTCACTACCATCCAAAGTACTACGGTGCCACTCATAATATCCATTTTCTTTCAATTTACTTAAAAGGTATCGTACCTGTGAATGTCCAACTCGATCAATTTTTTTTGTTTGAACGAAACAATGTAAACAGTCTTTATTGTCGTGCAATTGGATGGATCATTTTTTTTCAAGGTATGTAAAATAGCTCTTGGTTTTACAATATTTTTATGCATCTCAATAGCTATTTTCTTTTCTTCTGCTATCAATCTTCCAATAAAAGAATGACCCTCGCTACTATAAAGTGCATAATGACTGTGCACACCACATTGTACATCTAATCTCCACTCGTATGTTGTAGAAAGCTTGACGCCTTTTAATCGAAATGGACAATTACACTTTTTTGTTCCAGTTAATCTAGGATTATTCGAATTTTTTCCTTTATACTCTTTGTATACTCCACTTCGTTCACAACCATAAAACATTCTTGGATTTCTATTTATGCAATTAATATCAGATTTCAAAATAACTACATCAAATCCAACTCTTCTAGCAGTGCAATCGATCCACTCTTTCATTTTCTCTCTATTAGGAAATATCTATTTATCATAAAAATAATAAGTACACTATATAATTAATATAATACAAAATTAAATGACTTGGGAAGAACACATACATCATAAGTAGTAAACTCATTCATATAGTTCATGATAATTTCTTCTTCTTGTTTGTCATCCAACAATGCAATCTAAAAAAGTAAAATTTGTTAAAATTTAATGTAGTATTACACAACACTAGGTTCAATAGCAATCCAAGTGCGTTAGTTACTAGGTTGACTAACAATATAAGTTAGGCCTACACTTAGTTGCTACAAAATTCTAATCATCTGAAGAAAACCCTATAAAAAAGCACGTCCACATTTAGAAAAGCACGAGAATTTTCAAAATACCCTAGATTCATTTTCATTTTCTTCTTCAAAATCAGTATCTCCTTGCAAAAAACTGTCTTCTTCACATATTCTATCATCAACAAGGAAATTCATGTTTAATGTTTACACTAGCAATAATGAGGAAGCAAATAAGAAGAATAGGAAAAGATAGAGTTATTTCAGCCTAAACAATTATAGGGGTAACTTAGTCAAATCCATTACAAAAATTATTAGCAGGGTGCGAAAGGAAAAAAAGGTGTGGTAATAGAATTTGCCTTGAAAATTAGGGGACTATCGAACAAATTAGCATGGTTAAACCGATTAGCCATTAGTAAATGTAGTGTAAACGCTAGCACCAAACGTAAAATCCTCTATCAGTATTTCCTTTTACGAACGCTCATACACCGCTTAATCCCTAGTTAGAGATTAAAAAAGAAAAATGCCGGCAACAGCGACGATGTTGGGCGCGCTTCTAGGGCTAGGAACGCAGATGTACTCCAACGCCCTCCGGAAGCTCCCTTACATGCGCCGTAATCCCCCTAACTTATCTCCTCTTTACTATTATGTCCGCTTGGGTACCTTTTGCAATTTGAACCAATTTGCGAATTGATATGCACAGATCCATGGGAGCATCTTCTCGGAATGGGTCTTGGTGCTGTGTTTGTGAATCAGCTGGTGAAATGGGATGATAAGTTGAAAGAGGATCTTGATAAGATGCTCGCTAAATCTAAGGCTGCTAATGAAAGCAGATATTTTGGTAAATTTTGACTTTGATTTTGTCTTTGATGTTGACTTAATTATTGGAGTTGAAACCTTAGGTATACTGTTCATACTTCATCTGTAGTTTTAGTTCATCTGTGGTTTTAATATGTTGCGGTTTAACATATATTTGAGCTAAATAAGGAGGTCATAGTAGGATTGGACAACTTAATTAGGCGTACATTAATACAATGAATGCCTAATGGTGATTCGTGAATTACATAGTTTGAATTACACAGCAAATGTAAATGAGTATATATTAGGGCATCTCCAACCAATCCAGGACCTTGAATATTCAAGGCTGAATCAAAGGATAACCATCAAACATGCGCCCATTTAATGGGCGCTTGATATAGGATGCTCATTAAATAAGCTTCTAAGATATATGGCCCATTTAATGGACGTCTAACGCTAGGCATTCATTATGAGCACCTAGAACCCAGACACTTCATAATAGGCTTGGTTCTGCAATGTTCTAGACGTCCATTTAATGGACGTCTATGCTCTAACTCATTAAATAGGCGCCCACAGTTAGGTACCCATTATAATGAGCGTCCCGTTTCAATTCAGTTTTCTGAATTGAAAACTGAACATACAGCTAATGTTCAGCCTGAATGATGCTGTTGGAGAAGCCCCCTCTTAATATTTCGTTGAGTGCACCGCTGTTGGAGTTGCTCTTAGAAGGCGGTAATTTTCACACCACGTTCATTTGTTTTCACACTCTTACATCTTAATGGTATTGCTTCTCTTCAGCTTAAAAGGTTGTGGAAGTACTAATATTGCTGTGGTTGATTGATATGCTATGATTTGTCAAAATGTTTACTACGTATAAGGCTGCTAATGAAAGCAGATATTTTGGTAATTTTGATTTGATGCAATGACATTTATTGATCTTTTCGATTGTTGTAGCGGAAACCCTAGGTTTATTATGTTAGGGAAAAATTGATTGTAATATTAATTTATCGCAAATCTTGGCGGAAATCTATCTAGGATCGATTATAGGTGAAATAAAACAATTAAATCGAATAATTGAACTTAATTTAGCAATCCACAACTAAACACAGACAAAACTGGAATAAACAAAAAATAGATAAAAGACAGAAATTTATAGTGGTTCCACTATCGACGTGATAATGTACATTCATTTTGAAGAAGTGGAATTTTACCAATAATCTCATAGGATTACAAGAGGCTGATATATCTATTTTAATGGATTCTTAATACAAGAATAGAGAAGAACTAGAACTTGAGAGGGTATATTTAGTGGAAATTAGGTTGAATGACATCTTATTACAGGATAATAAGTTTTAAGAACAACAATTCTGAATAATTAGTTTTAAGGACAATTTACAGAAAAACGATAAATTCATTTATCCTTTTAAGTTATATAGGAAAAAGATAAATTCATTTATCATTATTTTGTATAACTGAAAATGATAATTTCATTTATCTTTTTCCTATAATTTGTCCTTATAACTAATTTTTCAGAGTTACTGTTCTTAAAACTTATTACCGTGCACAAAGAAGCCCTTCGAGTGAAAATCCTCTTATATTTATTTCTAATGAATGACTATGGTTATACAGAGATTAATACTTGGGGTTGAAGAAATTGATTAATGTTTATAAATCAATGCCATATTAGTTCACCATTGATTGAAAATCAATTTCATATGGAAGCACATATTTTTCAATCTTCAATTTCTTCTGATATGCATACGTCTAATATCATGTCTTTATTAATCAATTTCAATTGATTGAGGAATCAATTATCTTTATCCCACAAATTCATTGCTCTACATGTAGACAATCATCTATCATTTTTATTGCAATTAATTTGCATTCAATTAATCAAATCATGACTAAATAGGCAATTCATATTCTCTAACATATATTTGAGTTACAATTTCAACATATTGCTCATAATTCATGTGTAATTTAGAACATGGGTCTAGATTTTGATCGGCATGCTAGAATTTTGGCCAATCCGTTCCGGTTCCGACGAGGACCGGGTCGGAATCGAGTCAGAATTTCGTTTTCGTATTTCATACAAAAAAACATAAAATTCGAAAAACCTCTTTTCTCTCCTTCGATGTATCATCATTAGTTGACTTCTCTTTCGAGTGATTAGCCTTGCAGTCATTCAATGAGTAGTTTGTCCTTTATTTTCTTTTGAACTTGTATTAGGGATGAAGCTAGGGCACAGTGGTTTGAATGAAGAGGAGAGAGAAATAGAGAACACATGAGCTGAGAGATGTTTGATTTTTAATTATTATGTTTTATAATTGGACCTGGATCTTGGGTTGACTTTGTTTATTTTGTATATACGATGTAATAATAAATGAATTTGGATTAATAATTCAATTGAAATAATTCTACAAATAAATTTAATATATCATATCTTGTAATCTGCATGCAATTCAAAGAATGTGGTATAAATTTAAGTTAGTATTGAACTTTTATTAACGTATTTAACCATTCATATGGAAAAAAGTAACGGAATTTGCAAACTGAAATTAAAGTAGAATTTTTGGAATTTCCAAAACGAGAACATAATCTAGCAAATTATCAATGATCGGAACGAAAGCTAAAAGCGGAATTTTGAATCTTGGCTTAGTACCTATCTGGACTGGATACGTTCTTTTGTAACGACTTAAATTGAACTTCAGTTGTAACTTTAAAGCAATGTTGAGGGAGTGATAAAAGGTAAAAGCGTTTGCATAGATAAGTTACTACTTTGATAAAGTCATCAACAAATAAGCTAGTGGAACGAGTGTTGTCCATGAATTGAAGCTAAAACCGAATTAGATTTCCCTAGACGAGCAAACGGTGATTCTAATTATAATTTTAACGCATCGACTCCGCTTATGGGGATAGAACTTCTTATCTATATTACCAATATTTTTACGTAGTTGGGTGATATCCTTTTCAATTTGGCTACGCACCTTGAATAAGGAGTGATTATATCCAAAAGTCAAGTGTGCTAACATTTATTTAGTTTGTAAAAGATGAAGTACACTATAAGCAAATTTTGTTAGTTATGCTTATCAACTTCGAAGTAACTCATGTCTCTTTCTTATAAGTTGTCGTCAAACATTAGTACTTTGAGTAACTTATAATTTGTTTCGCTTACTTTGTAGTTCAAAGGGGCTCTTTGTGTATACCTATCAAAATATGATCCAACTTATTAATCTGATTCGTAAATTGGTTTGGTCAACCCATTTATGATTCTTTATTCAAAGGATCATACTTATTTATGATCCTGTATTTAAAGAATCATAAAAAAGTAATTCATTACCTATTTATTGAAAATCTGAAATTTGAAAATATGAAAATTTAAAAACAAATAATTTTAAAATTTTAAATTTTGAACTGAAAATTCAAATTTCAAAAATTTAGAATTTCAGAAATTTGTATTCGAATGACTAGGTAGAAGACGCAATTTTTTTTCATTCCAAAGTTCCAAATTGTCGGTAAATTCTTCAACTTACTCGAAATCAAACGAGATTTTGACCAATGAACACATTTACATTGTAGACAAAATTGATCACTTGGATACTTATAGTCTGAACACAATTTTTCATTATGACTAACAGTTGTGTTTAACAAATGACGGACTACATCCGCATATCTAAACTTTGACATAAACAAAACTTCAATGATTCATTTGTCTCTAAATCATCGCATAGTCATATGGAAATTTACTCACAATAATTTGAATTTAAAAAATCTGTACTTGAAGACTAGATAAAAGTTGCTATTCTTTATTTTAAACTGCAGTAACTTCTATGTACTAAATCGTACCAATATTATAAACAATATGAAACATTCAGCTACTTCATATTTTAAACGTATGCTATAGTTCTTCATGGTAACTAATAGTTATGTTTAACAAGTAACAGCCCATACCCATACATTTGAACTATGATTAGAACAATACTTCAGTGACTCGTAAAAATTTGATTTTGAAAATTTAAGTTTTGAAAAATTGAATTTGAAAATTATGTTATGAAATATTGCATTTTTACTTTGAAATTGAAAATTTGAAATCTATTGAAAGTTAGGATTTGAATCTAAAATTTTAATTATTTTAGAATTCAAATGGTATAAAAACAGAATTTTTTTTTTAATTAATCGAATCTAATTTAAATCGTCAAATGAGTTAAATGAATAACTCGTATATTAAGTGGGTTGGGTCAGATTGATCCTTATACTAAATGGGTTAAATGGAATAGTTTTAGACAAGTCAGGTTAATTTCACCCGATCTTTTACGATCCAACCCCACTTATGTGACAGGTTTAAATTATTGTATGCCTATTGTAGATTTTTGACAGGTTTAAATTAGCGTATGCCTATTGTAGATTCGCCGAAGAATTAAATAGTTTTGCTTACACAGCAGACGTAGGTGAGTAAATATCAGGAGTGAGTTTATTTACGCACCATTTTCATTTATTTCCATGTTCTTGCAGCTAATTTTTTTTTCTCCAACCTGAAAGGTTGTGGAAATAGTCTCTTTGCGATATTGTTATAGCCAAACAATTTGGTCTGATTTCCGAGTCGTCCAAAATGTTCATTGGCTCCCATATAAGCATATCGCCATTTTCCTTTTAACTTAAGAATGAAACAAATTGGCGTTGCAATCACAATGGGAATTGATAGATGAAGGGTGATGTTTGATTCTATTCACGAATTCATTTTTCAAATTAAAGAACCAGCAGTAATGAAATGTAGATACTCATGTTAGTGAACTTACAGATGACCAGTAGCGTATTGCAATATTTGCACATTGTGTTTTGGTCATGTAAGTTGAATTGACCCTGTTAAATTGACAACGATCTTACTACAATTAGATACACTCAGGTGCATGTTTAAACTATTCATGCATCTAGAAATGACACTTGATAGGATGATGAAACAAACTATGAAATGAAATCGATGTGTAATATCCATGATCACATGCCTTGCTCTTCATGAAAATAAATTTTAGAAGTCTACATAAAATTATGTTGGTTGTTTATATGTGATTGTTTGCTTAATAAACAAACAAAGAATATAGTAGATACAAATTACCAAACAGGATATTGTCCACTGCTTTCTATTATAAGATATAGGGATCCTTTTCATTTGGCTGTTTTTCTGTATGAACCTTTTCTAGTTTAAAATCACCTTTAGCTCATTTGAAATGATACTGTTTAACAGGAACTATCATTCTTGACACGAAGAGAATTTCAATGGTTAACCTACATCTGTTTCATTGATGTAAAACAGTTTGCAGTATGTTGTTTCATTTAATTTGATACTATATACATGTATGTAAGTATGTATTTGTGTATATGTATCGAGACGTGCCGGCGTGCGCGCACACACTATTTTGGTTACTTATACGTAGATATTAAATAGGCTCTTAATGTGTGCCTAATGGTAATTCGGTGAACAACTATATAATTTGGAGAACAAATGTAGGTGAGTAAATTCTAGATTAAGATTTTTTTCTCCATTTGTTTCCATACTTTTGAAATTAAGTGGTTTTATTTTCATCCTGTTTAAAAGGTTGTGGAAATAGTTTTACTGAAAAATCATTACAGTTGAACAGTTTGCTATGATTTTATGCATGGTCCATGTGATAATTTTCATATAAACTTGAGATTGACAAACTGGTATAGCAATCACGTTATGTGTTGATGGTTAATGGGTCATGTTTGGTGTCATAATTCAATTTTAATGCAAGAACACATAACAGAGAAATTTAAATGTAGACAGATGTTTACAATGATCACAAATTTTTGAAAATAATTGCACATTCTGTTAATTTCATTCTTAATCTATTTCCAAGTGAAATTCTCAGTATTAATGCATTATAAGTATTTGTGTTCGAACCTTTTAAGTTGAATCAGCCATCCTTCATGAAAATTATATGCTACATCATAAAATTCACATAAGTGCATGTTTCTAGAATAAAAGCATGATAGGATAATATAGCATATTATGAAACACAATCAATATTTTTTGTATCTGTAAACATATGACTTGTTATTGATAAAAAAGTATTTCCATCCTAGTATCATGATCTATAAGTTAACATACATATTGGTTTATTTTGGTATCTTTTATATATTGCTCGCTTGATAAACAACATGGTGGAGTATTATAGTTTTTTTGGGAAAACCTAAGTATATCCTCTATAAGTTTCTATTACAAGAGCAAGGATTAATGCCAATCCCTTTTATATTATTGTTATTAGGAAGAGACTAGTGAGACGCTAAAAGAACTATGTGTGACAATGACACCTTCCTTCGAGAGAATAATCATTCTGGACATAACACTTTTAATAATTAACTTACATTTCAATGATACGGAAGTCTGTTATTTCGTTTTCATGTGGCGCTAGTCATACTATGATATTCTTTTTAAGTATGAAAAATTATTATTATGGTTATTATTAACTTATTATACGAGGAGGGATCATGGGGTAGGACTGATAATTAGAACGAGACCCACAAACCTGACCTGATCCAAACCCGATGAGTTTTGGGTCTCAGGTCTAGGGGATGAAAAATATCATTTTGATCCGATCAAATCCGATCCAAACCGATCTGATACGAAAGACCCGACAAAAAAACATAAAATATAGGTAGTTCAAGTGTAATCATCCAATCGAACCCGAACTGACTTGTCCCGACTCGAACCGAACCCTTAGGTCAGGTCGGGTCTAGGTTTCAAAATGTACAATTTAGACCTGACAAAATCCGACCCGCGTAGAATCGAGACACGCCGGGTTGTGTCTGACCCAACATGTCCAATTACCTCCCCTAATCATGAGATTATGGTAGTCAATGAGTAGATGGATAAAATGGTGATGTAAGAGAGAGAATGATGAGAATATTGTTAAATGCTCATTTATTAAATCAACCCACTCATCTATTAAATCAACTCACTCATCTATTAAATCATATGAGCTATGTATCCCTCTCCGCTATATATATGTGTGTGTGTAAGGTACGTCCTAGTTAATTATTAATGCAATTTTTATAGGTTGTGCCTTTCACCAACGTTGAATGGTGTGTTCCTTGGTAGAGTTATGTCCTTGATATTGAAGATTCACTTTGAATAATTATAGAGTTATGTCCTTTATTTTGAAGACGTGATGTTGTTTTGCCTTGAATGGGGAAAATATTTGCTCATTCACTTGAAGGCACAGTTAGAAATAAGTGACATCGTATTGTTAATATTATTTAGATTACTTAAAAAAATTGAAATCGTTTGAATTTCAAAAGACATGAAAATAGTGATTTAAATTAACAATTGGTAAAATTGTACTCATTGGAAATCATAAAGGGAAATTTTGTAAAACACCATTTTTAAGTTTCAAATTACACATTGGTCGCTTCTTTTCAAAAACAAGTTTTAAAAAACACTCATGTTTTTAGTTTCAGCCAAAATGCAAATATTTGCAGTAAAAACTGTAAATACTTGCAGTTTAAAATGCAAATATTTGCAATCTCTTGAAGTGCAAATATTTGCAGTAAAAATGCAAAGTTGCAGAAAAATGTAAATATTTGCACTTCTCCAAAGAAAATACAAAATAAACAAATAAATAGTTTTGGTTATAGAAACATGCGATTAAATTCAGATTTAATTTTTGAATTTTTTTTATTGAAAATAAAAGTGGGGGTGTAATTTAAAACATGTTGTTGAAGAGAGTTTTTCGTATATCAAACTTCAAAATAAGGCGTGGAGTGGATCCGAATTTCCACAATTCTAAAATTACTGTGAATTTGTCTTTGGGGGAGTGTATATCCTTAAGTTGCAGAATTGTTCTTGAAATTTCTAAAGTGAAATCAGTGTCATAAAGAACTTTGTAAACTAAAAGATACAAAGATGATAAGAACTATGCCGAGATTAGAATTGCATGGCATTACTTTAAGATAAGTGATTATTGGTTATATTGGATACATTAGTGTATAGATGCCATGTGCAGTCATCTGGAGGAACCATTTTTAACTTGATAAATGTGGTGATATCAGAGTCTTTTGTTTGCGAGTTCAGAATAATCACTCACCTAAATACTCCAAAAAGCATCAGCTGTCAGTCTAAAAATTGCACTTGTAATGGAGAAGCCAAAATGGAATATTTTCGTACTTGGATTTCAACATTGAAATCCATGCAAGGTTTTAAAACCCCATCAATATCATTTTAGTTGCTGCTACCTATTTGGTTGCAACTCATGTACGCGCACTAATCAGTTGTAAGACAAAAACTTATTAGCCTTGAAATTACAGCTTAGATTATTGGTTTGTCATGTATAACTAATACTAAATGATGCTTTCTTTGCAGATAGTGACGAAGATTAAGGTGCCTGTAATATTTACTGATTTCTTTTAATAAGCCTTGTCTGTAATTACAGTCAGTAAGTATCATTTTTCAAAAATAATGGTTCATGAGAAACATTTTCTTTTCGGTATAAGATATTTTACCATGTTTTTTACTTTGATTAGCAATCAAATTGTATGACTGCTATGTAGTGTACATCTACTTGTTATTTTTTGTTTGGATAATCTTTTATCTCTGCGTTGATTTACTTTTGTACGTTATGCAATTATGTAACATGTTGCATCCTGATTTGATCATGTTATAATCTGTTGTTTTTCTCCTGTTTTCTGCGGAACCGTGTTATTTCAGACTATAATGTTTATATTGCGTAGCAAACGTCAGACCATAAGTTGCCTTTCATCTGCTTTCCTCCCGGTCTTAAACATCATTTAAACTTTCAAATTTAGCCCATGCATGTATAATTAGATAAGTGGAATGTAGGAATAGATCTTGGTTCTACAGAAACTAACACATCTTTTTCGCTTCACATATGCACTAAAATTATTGGTCCAACTATTTCCAATGTAGAAGAGAGATTATCTTTCGGTAGAATTATCAGATTTGATTTTCAATTTTATTATTAAATCTCAAAATTATGATTTCTTTCTTTTATATTTTTTTTATTTTGAAAATTCAGGAGAACCCGGCGGGCCGGTAAACTCCTGAGGAAGGTATAGTAAAGCCGTCCGTTGATCCAAGCCACCATATCTTCTGGTAAATTTATATAGGATAGGGAAGCGCATGGTAGGAATCGAACATGGGTCAAAATTATGATTTCTCTGATGAGGTCCGCTAGTAATATATTTTGATGATTTTTTTTTCATTCTAAATAATTACAGTACAAAACTGAAAACGCAGATAAACACAAGAAAGACATGATTCTGCGTAATAGCTGAAGATAGGATCCGTGCTATATCAAAACCCGAAACCTTGCCCAACTTGTCGGGGGTTGCTTGGTGCAGATAGAACTAAACATGGTTTAGTATCCTCCACCATTAAACTCGCATAAATCCTTAATCCAATTTGAAAATTGGAAAATTTTATCATACATCATTATAATTATTATAAAAGTTAAGTTTTAGATTAATCACGATTTCTTTTTATAAAATACACTTTTATTTTCAGAAAACATGTGTAGTACACGAGAGTATTTTAGTAATTTTACTACCTTTAACATGTGCTTGTGTATCATTTTGGAGAATGTATAAAATAGTTTCTAAAAGGGAGGTATGTAAAACAAGTAAGTTTTAGAAAAAATGGCGTGTTCTTAATTTTCACTTAAATAAAAAAATCACAAATCCTGCCATCCTTGTCGACCAAGCGCATTGAAGGATTATTCATTAGTAGTAGTGGCTAATTCAAAGGTTGAAAGGGATTTGTTCGAATCGGAACTAATTAAACCTGGAGAGGGAGGCGAATCCCTTTCATGACGAAGGCGCTTTTGCTATCCCCAATATTTACTTTGTCTGATTGATCAACCACAAAAGGAAAGACCGACTGCTTTATTAGAAGAGGAGTGAAGAAAGGAAGCCGTTCTCGCCATAAGTCGTGAAAATGCGAGTTATTCGACCAATGAACCAGGTGTCAATTTTGGTACCAATTTGATGACAAAGTCTACAGTGTTAAAGCTTGGCCAAAATTTCGCATGTGATGATTAGAACTAGGTTTATGACCACTCGTACCAATTTTTAGGGTTTTTGTGGCAGTAGTCGAAGGAGGCAGTAGTCGAAGGAGGCGATATTGGAACTAGTAGATGTGAGTTTTGATGTAGTGTCGATTGGTTGTAGTTGGAGGCGATATTTGTGCTTATAGCGGTGGAGAAAGCCTGTCAAAGTTGGTGCAATGTCGATGATTATAGGTATCTACTACAAACAATCGCAGGGCAAATATTATCACCAGTTTTCTTTTTATAACTTCTAACTCTAGTGGGTGAACATTCTATCCCATAGTTGGTCGAGATTCACATAATGATATCCTTTTATGTTCCTAATACCATAGATCAACATCTTAAGAGAGTTAAGGATGTGCCCTAAAGACAATTATGTAATTTGTTATATATATCTATCCCTGTAATCAATCTTGTTCGTAATAAAGGTGTTTGTTTTCTTTTATATACTTTGTTATATAGTGATATAATTAATTAAATATTAATTTAAAGTATATAAATAAGAAAATTCTTAAATAAAATGTTATGTGATTGTAGTTGTAAATAGTTGCAATCGCGAGTAAATAATCACAATATATATAACTTTTTTTTTAATTATTCTTGGTTAAGATATTTTAGAAAAGGATATCGATACATTTGTTTAGACCAGAGTACATATAACTCTTCAAATGTTGGATAGTGTATTACTCATGGCTGCTTAGGACACCAAGGGTTACACACTAATAATTATTAGATAACTATAGGATGACTCATTCGAGAGTTTCCTGTTGGTTGATAACAATTAGGTCAAATAGAAAATATCAATGTGACAATGTTACATGGTTCCATCAACTTGAGAATACCACAGAACTTCAATATGGATACTACACTTTGATTATAGTTAAATCATGACATCACGAACATTTAGCGACTGTAGTTAGATCTGAGTTGAAGCATTGAAAATGAATCACTATTCAATAAAAAATTCTTCTTCTTAGTTGTATGAGGGAAGTATCATACTCAACTTTAGTCAATTCAAAGTCAAAATCTCTGACCAGAGTAGAATGATTAATAATAAACATTATTATTGAACCAATGACTTTGTTTATGGACTGAACAATTGAATGTGGATATTAATGGAGTTATGACTGATAGAAAACTCCATATATTCTAAAGTAATATATTGTTAATGAAGATAACATTTGTAAATTATTGTCACTTATGGAATCGCTTAAGATGATGTAAAATATGATTTTACCGAAAAGATATTTAAGCGATGAATTCGACTAAACTATCACACCACTAGATATAGTGATGTGTGAATGTTAATATTTGAATTGTTCAATATTAATCATTGACCGAATCACATCTCTAAGTGACACAACCATATTCCGTGAATTCTTCAAAATACCACACGATTTTATTAGTTTATATATTATTGTAATATGTTAAACTAATTAATCTTGAAGAAATATTAATTGTTAATGTTTTTGAAATTTGGGGTGTTATTGGTAAATAGGCGGCTGTTAGAAATTTTATTGGTGATATTAATAATTATTTGGGTTTATATATAAACGTTAGATATGCATGTATCGATCTGATATCGAAATATATTTTAACATGCTTTAAACATAATTTATTAAATGGACTTTGAGATTTCTTGGGTCCATGTAGGGACCAAGTATGGCTGGCCATAAAGAGGTTGGAATGCGTATGAATTTGGATCTAAGTTGAATTGGTAAGAGAGAATGAGTAGAAGATGACAATTTTATTCTCCCTTTTCCGTCTATAAATACCAAGCTATTCAATATCATTTTATTTTCCCAGCTCCTACTTTTTCTGGCTGTCACCTCTAGTTATACTTACCCCTTAGCCGAACTCACTTCACCTATACAATTTAATATCGAACAAGATTGACTACCAAACATCAAATATAATGACATAATTTTGTACGCAACTGTTCACAAATTGAAGTATCATAAATGGCATGATCAATACAGATATAATTCTTATTTTACATTTCACATTCATATACGCTCATCCATGACCCATGTTGATGTATATGATATATTTTAATTACCATTGAATTTTATTATAATTTAATTTCTTTATAAGTGTTTGTTTATAAATTAAATTCAATACACATACACATGCATGTATGTGTGTGTGTGTGTATATATAATTATTTATTTTCGGCTTTGATTTAAATATGCATATTTTGTATATCCAATTTTCTTTTAACATATTTATGTATAAAAAATATTTTGTACTATTATTAACTCACGGCCAATAAAATATTTTTTAAATTAATCTCGGTCATGCATATATTTTAATATATATATGTATGTATGTATATTGATATATAATTATTTCTAATATAAAATTACTTTCAATATATGTGTGTGTGTGTGTATATATATATATATATGGTTTATTAAATCATTCTAGGTCGGGATAATTTATCATTATAATTTTATAAATTTAATATGTTTTAATATAATTAATATCTAAATATTTAAATTTGAATTTTACATAAATATCTTTATATTATTTAAATTTAAATATCTAATTAAGTCAATTATACTTTTAAATTGACATATTTTGATGTTTACTTAATCAAGAAGATAAAATTTGAAATTTATTTTTATTGATATTTTCGGATTGTAATATATATTATGTATATGTATGTATGTATATATATATATATTCATATGTTTATATAAACTTAATTTTATAATTACATGGCAATATATATTACATACATATGTGTGTGTGTATAGGTCTAAATTATATATATATATATATATATATTTGTATGTGTGTGTGTGGTACTAGTAATATGTGTATACAAACCATATTTATATTATAACATATTTTAACATATGTATATACATAGGTATTTATATTTCTGATATACGTATGAATTTATCAACATGTGTATGTAAGTATTGAAAGAGTTAGTAATGTGTTAAGTGGCAATTGGGTAACTTATACGTATATCTAACTTTGTAGTCAATCTTGTTCGTAATAAAGGTGATTGATTTTTGTTATATACTTTGTTATATTGTGATATAATTAATTAAGAAATTAATTTAATGTATATAAGAAAATTCTTGAATAAAATGTTATATGATTGTAGTTACAAATAGTTGCAATCATGAATAATTAAGCACAAAATAGAATAATGTTTTGTATTAAATATTCATGGTCAAGATGTTTCGAGAAAGGATATCGATATATCTAATGAGACCAGAGTACGTAACTCTCCAAATGTTGGGCATTATATTACTCAGGGCTATTGGGGGTACCAAGGGTTACATGCTCGTAGTTATTAGATAATTATGGAATGATTTTTTCGAGTTATTCATCGGTTGATAACAACTAGGTCAAACAAGAAATCTCAATGTGACGATGTTATAAGTTCTCTCAATTTGGAAATACTATGGAACTTCAATGTGAATACTCCACTTTAATTATAGTTAAATCATGGCATGATAATCCATCGAGCAACTATAGTTGGGTCTGAATTAAAATATTAGTAGTGAAACAATGCTCAATAAAGAATTCATTTCCTTAGTTGTATGAGGTTGGTATCACGGTCAATTGAAGTCAACTCAAAGCCAAAATCTCTGGCCAAAGTAGAACAGTGAATAATAAGTATTATTGTTGAACCAAGGACTTCGTTTATAAACTAATCAAGTTGAATGTGGATAACATTGAATTTTTGACCCACACCAAATTCTATATATCTTAAAGTGATATAGTTCTGATGAAGAGAACATACGTAAATTATCATTACTAAATAGTACCATTTAAGAAAATACAAAATTAGATTCTATAAAAAAGATCTGTAAGTAACGAATTTGGCCCTACTATCACACCACTAGCTAAGGTTAAGTGTGAAACAATAATATTAGAACTGTCAATATTAATCGCTGATTGAATTCACACATCTGAGTCTCATAACTACATTTGTGAATTCTTTGAAAAATCACACGATTTAATTAGTTTATAAAATGATATGAATTAATTAAATTAATTAATATTCAGCAAATATTGATTGTTAATTTATTTGATGTTTCTTTGGCGTTGTTAGCAATTGTTTGGATGTATATATAAAGTTATATATGCGTATATCGATATAAAATATCGATATTTATTTAAATGGGTTCTAAATAGAGATAACTACTCATAGGGCCTTTGAAAAAACATCCATGCAACAACAATCATTTCCAACCATATTTTAGAGAGAGGAAATGCTTGGATTAACTGAAAATTGATTGGACATTAAAAGAGGAAGTTTTAATAAGTGAACGAGAGGTGTTATTCTCTCATTAAAACAAATTCCTCCCATTTATTTTCTCGCTTTAAATTCCTCTTTCTCTTTTCTTCATTCATCCATGGCCACCACCATCTCTCTCTATCATGGGTGAACCTTTTTTTTCACCAAAATTTAACTCAAATAAAATAAAACAAGGTCTCTCATCCAATTTCAACAAAATTGGGAATTGATTTAAGGAGTCTTTTGAGGATTTTCAAGCCAAGGTGTCACAAATAGGCCGGATCTATAAGGTACATCCTAAATTTAGATTTACAAGTATTAATTGTATCTTTCTTATCACAATGTTATATATGTATTATTGCCTCATCTTGATTTGGAATTAATGTTACATTTTGAACAACTAATTGATTGATTTAGTTTGATTTAATTTAATAGATTAAAATCAAAATATGTATATGTTTAAAATTATATTTTTAGCTATTAATATGTTTTTAATAAACATGTAACATAATATACAATTTCTGTGATTCAATTAGTTTGTTTTAAATTTTGATCGTTTAGAAACATGAAATTCATTGATCTCTTATTCAACTTAACGTATGTTTTTGACTTCAAACTTTTGGTTGCTTTAAAATAAGAAGGGGTATTTTGCAAAAGGTTCATTTATATACATATACATAAATACATATATGTGTGTGTATGGGTGCGTGTGTGTGTTTGTTTATATATATGCGCTTATGAATGGAATTTAATTGTTTAACATAACATGTATGTATATTTTGAATTAATTGAAAATTATTTTAATCTTACTATTACATATGCATGTATATATATGTATAATTTATAATATTAATACAAAGTCAATTATAAATATTTTACATTATTAACATAATCTACATCTGAATTTAAATATATTGCACAAGTAAAAATTGGATCTTTTAGTCTATAATTTTTGAATTTGTAACTTTATAAATTCAATCTATCTATATAAGACTAGTATAAACTACACGTACGTGCAACTAATAAGTAGAGATATTTGTATTTTATTTAATATAAAATATGCTGTAAATGTAAATGTTTAGTAGTCACAACATTTTTATTTCAAGTTGTTTTATTAGTAGTGTCGGTTACAAATAGGGAGTAAAATTCCGTTGACGGGTGGTTGAGAAGAAGAGGTGGTGGAGGTTGCAAACCGGTGGTTAGATTCCGTTGATGGACAGGGCTATTTTTGGAATTTCAAAAAGACACCATGGAAATCCTATTAATTGAATTCTCTTTATTAATAGTAGAGATATTGTCAATTCAACCTTTATGTTATTAAGATGTATATTTTAGAAATATTTTATATCTATATACATGTATCTTCACCAAACAATTAAAATTAAGGCAATCAATATATTTAAATGGCGGATATATACATCGTGGATATAAATTCCAATATCTACACATGTATATATTAACTTTGTAATTGTTTGTCATATCATCATGCTATACTCCATGTGTGTTATTAATATTTGTGTGTGTATATATTGGATAGGGCTGGTCCTAGAAGTTTCGATACCTAAAGCCAATTGCAAAAACAAGACCCTTGTACAAAAAACTAATGCTTCATGAGTGCAAAAACAAGTCCAAACGCTATGAAATATTCACAGAAGACCACGTGTATGCTAAAGAATGTCCACGCCAAATTTCGACTCCATTGGATGAAATCTTGAGCGAGTCGAAATCAGTTCGTGTCAATCACGGATCGGACCGAAACTTCACGGGCTTGGGCATACGGGCCTGGTCATGTGCCAGAGAGGGTCTCCCGAGATCTGAGCGAAATATCAGCCTCCTACACCTATAAATAGACCCCCAAAGCCAACAAAAAAGGGTTCTTCTTCCTCTTTGAGATCTCCAACGCCCGGACTCGTTCAGATCCAGATCTGAACTCTGTCGCTGCTGCTACCAATAAGATTCACTGCTGCAAATAATAGCTACCTCTTGTAATTCATTGCATCCACTTGTAAACATCAAAGGAAGATCAATAAAACAAACTATTTCATAGTGGACGTAGGCTATACGCCGAACCACTCTAAATCCTTGTGTCTCCTTGCACTTTAATTATTATTATTTCTGAAATTTGGAGTTTTTGTTAGATAATTCCTCTTTTTTCATTTAATTTCTCCACTTTATCTCTTCATAGACTTCCGAAGAGTGTTGTGCCCAATTTTGGATCAAACACTTTGGTGCTTTCATTGAGAAAAACCCAATATTTCTCCCACTCTTTGGATCTCCTATCTATATTGGATTGCATAAATCTAAGAAGAAGATCCAGATCTAGAACCTTGAAGCCCTTCCATTCTATTCAGATTTGCAATATGATCTAGGAAAGGACTTCGCCAATTCGCTATGGTGAGCACACGTACCGTCTCCGCAGCTGCTGATCAAGGAACACGGGACCGACAAAACCCCGTGCAATCACCTCCATCCAACCAAAATGCTGCAGGACCTTCGGATCCATCAGGTCCAATAACTAGACAAGAATTCCAGACATTGCTTCAGGAGTTGACCCAAAGTTGACAGCAGCTTGCGGAGCAACTACACGCCAACGCGGAGTTGACTAACCAGCTAAATCGCCAAAGGCGAAGAAGATCTAGAAGAGACCAAGGTTCTCACTCTTCCACAGAGAGCTCAGCCTCCTTCGATGGCCAAACTAGATCCACACGTCCACGGTTGGGTGGAAGCTACACCCAGGCCACGGGACACCAACTTGCTTCGAACCTTGGGCAACCTAGAGCTGGACCATCCGTCAGCCTCCGCACAGAACCTTCAACTCGGGGAGGAGCTGCTCCTTATCATGTTACCGGCAACATTGCTACTACCACCACTGTTGGACGAGGAGGTGACGCTAGGAACCAAGCCGATCCTCAACATAGCCGACGAGAGCAGACTCCTGAACCTTATGTCCCTGAGGATGTTGAACCAAGGAGGCGAGACACGGACCGTCGACCGCGTCCGGTCCAGACTCGCGCTGTGGAGCCCGACCACACCTTGGCATAACATGCTCCAAATGTCCAAACAACAGATATACCAGCGATGATCCGCCAAATGATCCGTGAAAGTCAGGGTCTATCTACTGACGACTGGGGAATCTCCCGAAGTCATACCCCTTTCACTGATGATGTATTATATGCTGAACCACCTCGGCACTTCAGGATGCCAGCTTTGCCAGTTTATGAAGGGAGCTCTGACCCCAATCAACACGTCCTGAAATACGAATGGCTGATGAATGCTGCTAGAGCTGATGACGCAGTAAAGTGCCGTAGTTTCCCCATTTCCCTAAGGGGCATCGCTACCATGTGGTTCACTCGTTTGCCACCGCGATCCATCTCTAACTTTGACCAGATGGCAACTAAGTTTGTCGAACAATTCCGTATGCATGTGGCGAGGCCGAAGGATGTTAACACTCTGTCTAGTGTTACGCAAGCTCCCGGAGAAACGCTTAGACGTTACTTGGAGCGATTCCATGCTGCGTGTGCAGAAATAAGCAATCCCAACAATAACTCTATCCTGATGGCTCTGAATAAGGGGATTGATGCTGATTCCGAGTTCGGAAGTTGGTTAGCTGGGAAACCACCTGCGTCATTGGACCGTTTCTATTCCAAGGCAGCCCAATTCCTGAGAAGGGAGGATGCGAGACAGTCTAGGAAGCAGGATGATGCAGGACCCAACATCGAAGGTATCCAGAGTAACGTCGCTGTTAAACAGTCCGGAAATAGTTCTTGAAAAGTTCAGTTGAACGTCCAAAATAAACAGAATCAGCAGAGGGACAATAAAAATCAGAACAAAAAACGCGATCAGGATCGTGGACCACGACGTAGGGCTTCCATGTACGAAAACTACACTCCATTGAACACGTCGTTGGAGAATGTGTACTTGCAGACCTGCAATACCATGCAGTATAAGAAGCCTGCCCCGAAACCACCAACTGAAAGACAAATCCAAACAGGAAAGTTCTGTAGATTCCATGAGAGTTATGGCCACAACACCAATGAGTGTCGTCACTTGCAAGACCTCATTGAAAAACTGATACGAGAGCGGAAGTTGGATCAGTATGTGCGGGCGCCGCAATCCGGTGGTGCGGGCCCATCAAATCAGAATTGCGCGCCGAATCAGGAAAGACAGGAAGACCCCGCTCGTGCGGACGGGAGGTTGGTCATTAACACAATAAGCGGTGGTCCTCACCCGGTAGATCGAAGCTGGAAGGAAATGGAGTCGTATGCCAGTTCTATCAGGCATGCAGACTTCGAGTGTTGCAGTAGTTTTGATGAGGGGGCTCCGGCCAAGCAACAAAGAACGATGACGGATGACATCGTGTTCAGAAGCAGAGACGTAGATAAAATTGAAGCTCCCACTATTAATCCACTGGTCATCTCAGCACAAGTAGGTCCCGCTTGGATAAAAAGGATCTTAGTTGATAGTGGAAGCTCTATGAATATTTTGTTCAAACGAGCTTATGATCAAATGAAGATTGAAGCCACAGACTTGAAGCCTTGTCAATCTCGAGTCCATGGTTTCAACGGAAGTGCCACAATTCCCACTAGGATGGTGGAACTGCCAGTGGAGTTGGGGGTAGGAGAACGCCGGAGAGTACGAATGTTGCAATTCATCGTTCTGGTCATAGACTCCCCTTACAATGCTTTCTTGGGCCGACCGGCCCTCGCTGAATTCAGAATAGCCATTGCCCCATGGTGTTTGACCTTGAAATTTCCCACTGATCATGGAATAGGAATCGTTCATGGAGATCAGGCCACTGCTAGAGCCTGCTATGTTACTGAGCTACTGGAAGCACAACGGAAGGAGAAGGGAAAGGACGTAGAGGAGTCTCTCTGCGTCCGTTTCGCCAACAATTGACAATTAACGCCCGGGCCCAGACCCGGGCACCCCAGCCAATTCCTCAAGGACCTTGACCCGAGAGAAACTGAAGACGAAGGGGAATCTAAAGAAAGTCAAGCGTCCCCAGCCGAACTGACGATTGGTGTCCCAATTGACATTAACGATGAATCGAAAATGATAAAGATTGGTTCTCAGCTAAGCCGGAAAACTCAAGAGGAATTGGTTGAATTTCTACGGGCAAACCTTGACGTATTTGCCTGGACACACTCTGATATGTGTGGGATCTAGCCGGACATCGCAAGCCACACTCTGAACATTGACCCGCGGCATGTCCCGGTCAAACAAAAAAGGCGCGGTACGGATCCAGAGAGATCTGCCGCCCTTAAAGAGGAAGTAGAAAAGCTTGAAGCGAACGGATTCATTTGAGATGCGCTATATCCCGAATGGGTGTCAAATTCCGTGCTCGTCCGAAAGCCAAATGGGAAGTGGAGAACATGTGTCGACTATTCCGACTTGAATAAAGCATGCCCCAAAGACAGTTTCCCGCTTCCTAGGATTGATCAGCTAGTGGATTCGACGGCTGGACACAAGCTCTTATCCTTCATGGACGCGTATTCAAGCTACAATCAAATACCGATGCATTTACACGATCAAGAACACACCAGCTTCGTGACCAATCTGGGGCTTTACTGTTACAAGGTTATGCCGTTCGGACTCAAGAATGCCGGAGCTACTTACCAACGGTTGGTCAATCGGATGTTCGCTAATCAAATCGGGAAGACAATGGAAGTATATGTAGATGACATGCTTGTGAAGTCATGACTCTCCACCGACCATGTAAAAGACCTGGAAACTATGTTCAACATACTTCGGGAATACAAGATGAAGCTCAACCCACTGAAATGTCACTTTGGAGTTGCATCCGGAAAGTTCCTCGGGTTCATCGTCAACGCCCGGGGAATCGAAGCCAATCCCGAAAAGATTTGGGCAATCAGAAATCTTGAAACTTCTAAAACTATAAAACAAGTCCAGAGTCTCAATGGAAAGGTAGCAGCATTGAGCAGGTTCATTTCAAAATCCACTGACAAGTGCATTCCCTTCTTCGATCTGATTCGAAAAGGGAAACGAAACTGTGAATGGACCACAGAGTGCGAGGGCGCTTTCCAAGCATTGGTCCAACATCTGTCCACACCACCGATACTGTCAAAGCCTATTGATCATGAGAAGCTGTTCATATATCTGGCAATATCATAAAATGCTATCAGCGCTGCGTTAATCCGAGAAGAAGACAAGATACAGAGGCCCGTATACTATATCAGCAAACGATTGACTGGGGCTGAAAGAAATTATCCGAAGCTGGAAAAGTTGGCTTACTGCCTTGTCATTGCATCAAGAAAACTCCGACCATACTTCCAGGCACATTCCATTATTGTTTACACCGACCAGCCGTTATGACAGGTCCTCTCGCGGCCTGAGACGTTTGGAAGGTTACTCAAGTGGAACATCGAACTGAGCCAGTTTGACCTTACTTACGCTTCGAGACGGACCATACAAGGACAAGTCCTAGCCGATTTCATAGCTGAATTTACCATCCCAGAGGACATGCCCGAAGCCAGTAAATCCCCCGAATACGTCTGGAAGCTTTATACTGACGGAGCATCAAACGACCGGTGTTCAGGCGCCGGTATTGTGCTTGAAACTCCCGAGGGCCGATCCATATGTTATGCCTTAAAGTTCGATTTCCATGCAACTAATAATGAAGCTGAATATGAGGCACTCCTAGCCGGCTTGAAACTTGCTAGAGATTTGAGGATTATCGCAGTGGAAATTTATTGTGATTCACAATTGGTTGTGTGCCAAGTACGAGGAGAGTATCGAGCAAGAGATCGAAGGTTGGCTACTTATTTAGCGCAAGTTAAGGAAATACTAGACCATTTCGATTACTACGCCATATTCAGTATACCTCGAGAACACAACCAAAAGGCCGATTCGTTGGCGAAGTTAGCCAGCACAGGCGAAGCTCAACAAATGGGACTCGTACCCGTCGAAACGCTATCTTCCCCAAGTATCGACCGAGCAGAAATAAACCGGGTATGCGAAACTATCCCCGAAAAGGATTCATGGATGACTCCACTCAAAAATTACATTGAGCACGGGACCCTACCGGAGCGCAGGAGTGAAAAAAGACAAGTCCTTCGAAAGGCCTCAAGATTTACCATCCAGAATGGACTCATGTACAGAAGGGGGTACTCAGTTCCCCTACTCCGATGTATCGCTCACGATGAAATTAAACAAGTGTTACGCGATGTACATGAAAGAGAATGTGGCGATCACACCGGGGGGCAAGCACTTGCCAAGAAAATACTTCGCTATGGATATTACTGGCCTACCGTGAATCGCGATGCGTTGGATTATGCAAAGAAATGTGATAGGTGCCAGAAGTACGCCCGAATCCCTAGGGCTCCTCCTACTGAGATAACGCAAATGGTCAGCCCATGGCCGTTCGCAATGTGGGGCATCGACATCATCGGTGCCCTACCTCTGGCAAAAGGTGGTGCGAAGTACGCTATTGTCGCAGTTGATTACTTTACAAAGTGGGCTGAAGCTGAAGCTCTCGCTACCATTACAACGAAGAAAGTAATCAACTTCATGGTTCGTAACATCATCTGTCGATTCGGTCTCCCACACACCATAATCACGGATAACGGAACCCAATTTGACAGTGCTGAATTCAAAGATTTCTGCAAACGATTTCACATCCAAAAGAAATTCTCCGCAGTTGCACACCCTCAAGCGAACGGACAGGTCGAAGCTGTTAATAAAGTCATAAAGTCCATCCTGAAGAAACGACTAGAAAAGGTCGGGGGCAAGTGGGTTGATGAACTTCCTATGGCTCTATGGGCTTACCGAACAACCCACAAGACCGCGACCGGCCACACTCCGTTCTCTCTTTCTTACGGTTCAGAGGCCGTTATTCCAGTCGAGCTAGAGTTACCTTCTCATCGTGTGACATACTATGATCCGAAGACAAACGCTATATTACTTGCTGAAACTCTCGATCTAATAGATGAGAAGCACGAGGAAGCTGACTTGAGGGCGGCTGCGCATCGAAGTCGAGTCGCCCGATTGTACAACGCCAAGGTCCGTCCGCGAACCTTCGAGTTAGGCGATCTCGTCTTAAAAAGGATCTATCCGGTTCCTTCGCATATGAAGCCTACATGGGAAGGACCGTATGTTATTGAACAAAGGCTCGGAGATGGCACATTCAAATTATCGACCATCGACGACCTTACCCTGCCAAGAGCTTGGAATAGCGAAAGCCTTCGCCATTATTACATCTGACAGGCTATCTCTATCCATTTAGTTTACTTTCATTTTCTGCAATTTGTTTATGCATTTCGAAATTAGGACTTGTAATAAGGCAACTGACTTTTCCATACTTTCTTATTTCAGCAATAAAATGCAACCTCTTCGAGTCAGAGCTGTGATTTACTTGAAATACTTCATATGACCATCACTACGCACGGAGAGCTAAGTCTCATCATACGGTGGGATTTATTCAAATAGAGAGTGGTTGCGGTGCAACCAATCACTCCCTAAGTGAAACCCGAGCTCGGGGGCAAGCCATTACATCAAAGTCAAAAAAGGGATTGGTACACGACAATCCTTCATCAACTCCGAACTCCCAGAGCGCGAGTCGGAGTATAAACATTCAACTCCGAATTCCCAAAGCGCGAACCAGAGTATAAACATTCAACTCCACATTCCCGGAGTGCGAAGTGGAGTATAAACATCCAACTCCGAATTCCCAAAGCGCGAACCGAAGTATAAACATTCAACTCCACATTCCCGGAGTGCGAAGTGGAGTATAAACATCCAACTCCGAATTCCCAAAGCGCGAACCGGAGTATAAACATTCAACTCCACATTCATGGAGTGCGAAGTGGAGTATAAACATCCAACTCCGAATTCCCAAAGCGCGAACCGGAGTATAAACATTCAACTCCACATTCCCGGAGTGCGAAGTGGAGTATAAACATCCAACTCCAAATTCCCAAAGCGCGAACCGGAGTATAAACATTCAACTCCGCATTCCCGAAGTGCGAAGTGGAGTATAAACATCCAACTCCGAATTCCCAAAGCGTGAACCAGAGTATAAACATTCAACTCCACATTCCCGGAGTGCGAAGTGGAGTATAAACATCCAACTCCGAATTCCCATAGCGCGAACCGGAGTATAAACATTCAACTCCGCATTCCCGGAGTGCGAAGTGGAGTATAAACATCCAACTCCGAATTCCCAAAGCGTGAACCGGAGTATAAACATTCAACTCCACATTCCCGGAGTGTGAAGTGGAGTATAAACATCCAACTCCGAATTCCCAAAGCGCGAACCAGAGTATAAACATTTAACTCCACATTCCCGGAGTGCAAAGTGGAGTATAAACATCCAACTCCGAATTCCCAAAGCGCGAACCGGAGTATAAACATTCAACTCCGCATTCCTGGAGTGCGAAGTGGAGTATAAACATCCAACTCCGAATTCCCAAAGCGCGAACCGGAGTATAAACATTCAACTCCATATTCCCGGAGTGCGAAGTGGAGTATAAACATCCAACTCCGAACTCCCAGAGCGCGAGTCGGAGTATAAACATCAGTCCCGAATTTCCCGAGGGCAAGTTGAAGCATATATGTCAACTCCGGATTCCCAGAATGCAGAACGGAGCCTGGACACCAACTTCAAAGTTCCCAAAGCATGGATCGAAGTATAAGTGTTAACTCCAAACTCCCGGAGCGCGAGTCGGAGTACAAAAACCAATCCCAAGTCCCCAGACGGCGGGCATGTGATCGAAACTCAAGCCAGCATGACCATTCGCCAGTAAACAAATGAGGATCCCCGGGATGCGAAAATGATTATCGACAATCAAACAAGTATGGATGCATTACTCAATCTCCACTTGACTCAGACGTCCATTCGGTGGCATAAGGCTCAGCATGTTATAAGTAAGAAGCGATCGTCAACTGACAGTCTACTGCTCATCCCCAATACTGGGGGGCAGAACTCAAGCATCAACCTTGGATCGAAGCGATGCGGCGTCAGAATTCAACTCGCTTCTCAATCGTAAGCCATGTCCACAACCTCCGAACTTGGCAAACTAAAACAAACTTGGGTTGGAAACTGAAACTTCACAAGCGCATTTCGGACACTGGAACACTTAGACAAGTACACAATGACAAAAAAGAAAAAGTTTCATTTCTATTGATTATAGAAGACGTTCGTGTACAAGTTTCCAAAAAATTCCTACTAGCAGGGGCCGAACCCGCATCCATACACGGCTAACAAAATGCAAAATCAAAATACGCCAGATGATCAGGCCTAATCTCCCTTCTTCCTTGGCTTCCTCTTCAGTGCGGACCTGCTGGAGCCATCGCCAACCTTCCTCTTCGAGCCTTTACTTTTCGGCGGTTGGTCTTCAGGTGAGGGCATTATGTCGACGTCCTCCTCCGGACTCGTGTGAATAAGTATGCTCCCTACGGGCGGAGTCGGAGGAACGGGATCAATTTCAGAAGGTGGAATAGGTAGGCTGGTGAGGAGGACAGAACCCCCAGGAGACATCTTTTCGAGCGGGGCAGGTCCCGATGCTGCCATCCCACCTCCAAAGCTGCCGCGATAACCCGCTGCTGCCAGCTCGGCGTCAATCTGGGCAAACATGTCCTCTTTGGTTACTGCTTGAGCCCCGCCGAGGGCATCAGCAGTCGGCATTGAGGAGCTTGCAGCCGGATCAGTCCCACTCATAACAGATGACAAGTCAGCACGAGGATCGCCGTGGCGACGGAAGAGTTCATCCATCAGCTGCACATCGAACACGATCGTACCACCTTGCAGATCGCCAAGCGGGGCAGCTGTACTCATGGTGGTTGCCTCGGTCATGATAGCCTCCTGCATTTGATATGACTCTTGAGTGGCAGGAGGCATGGCCGGTGCGGCACCGATCACTGGACAAAGAATAAAAGAATTGTTAGAAATTAAACTCAGTCGAAGACTTCGACTCATGAAAGACATATGGAATGTTCGGAGTACCTTCCTCAGTTTTGCTTGTAAGCGACGGGGCGGCTTCAGTCGTTTGCGCTGTAATCGGAGGCATCTGCGGCTGATCCGGGTTATAGGCAGGAACAACTTGAGGATCAACCGCAGGCAAAGATTCAGGCTGAGTTGACACCGGAAGATCGAGACTTGCATCGTGATGACCAACCCCGGAGCCCTCTCCTACCTCCAGGTGCTGGGTGCCGAGCCTCTCCTTCTCATAAGAGATCATTGAATCATGGAGAATCTTCTTTTCGTCATCAGTTAACAGGCGATTCTCGAGCTCGAATTCATCCACAGATTCACCCGAGTGCGCCTCTTTCTCTTCTTCGATCAGTCGGCCCCAAGCACTGTGGAGATGCGTCGAATAATCATCGAGCCAGGCCAGACCCCTGTGCCTCGGCACATTAGCATTATAAACGACGAGGAGGTCTTCGATAACGGCCTCTAGCCTGGACTCGGCCAATTTCACCCGACTCCACTTTCTGGACTTTGGCCACCGCCGCATCTCGTTCTCCCTTGAGCAGAACAGCCTGATCGCATACCTCCTGGGCTGCGTTGTTCGCATCATCTTTTTCTTTGATCAAGCTGGCAAATTTGGCTTTCAGATCATTAAGCTCCTTGACCGCCGTGTCCCGCTCGGCAATTACTTTGGTATTCCGGTGGCCCATTTCCTCCACCAGGGCAACATGTGCCTGACTCAACCTCTCCATTTCTGCCTTCGCTTCGTCAGCCTTCTTAATGGCCTCAATCTCAGATTTCCAAGAAGACTCGGATTCAGCAGAAAGTACTTGGATAATGCGATCCCTTTTGGCAAGCTCAGTCTCCATCTTCTCGATCTCTTTTGCTCGCTCGAAGGCCAATTTAGAAGATTTTTCGGCATCCTTCGCCCACTCTCGATATTGGGTATAGATGTCGTGGACAAAGTCATGCATCGTGCCTTCTACCGACGATGGAATCCTCTTCAAGTGGGGAGGGAAAACATAACCGTCGAAGCAAATATTAGGAAAATCCTTCTTCATTTGAGCCAACTTAAGAGCCCCTTCTCCAGTGGGATCAGCGGGGACCTGCTCTGTAACCACGGAAGATGTAGTCTCGACTCTCTGGAGATGAGTCTCAGATCTGGAAGTGTGAGAAGAAGGCCTGTGACGAGGAGGCTCCGGTGGATGTAAAGTTTGAACGGGAGGAGGAGAGGGAAGCCTGGGGGGAGGAGAGCGTGATCTAGACCGGCGCCAGTATTCTCTATCCCTGTCACGCCCATACCTATCCTGACTAGAGTGCTCGCGATCGCGATCCCTATCAGAATCCCTCCTGCGATAATCATAGTAACCAGAAGCCTTTCGGGCTGAACGAAGACTGTTCAGCATTGATCCTCTCCCGGACATGGTACCTGAAAATGAGAAGCGAAGAAAGAGTTAGCGACTTCCTAAGTTGGACGAAGTACAGTTGTGGATCATGAAGTGTAGTGATGTGTATGCATGTGCAATCTCCCGACCAACCAGAAATGTCGCCCGCACCCATAGCAAGCGACCCGCTCGGTTCAAAAGCACTATCAAGCCCTTCCATCCCGGCATCGTGAGGAGACGACACGAAATCCGGGATCGGAATATCATCAAGCCCGGCAAAAGGACTCTCCGCTTGCGGGGGAGGAGCCTTTGAGATTCTAATCCCCTGAGAAGGTAAAGACACGACCACGGATTTAAATCTCTTTGATTTAGGGCATTTGTAAGCAGCGGCCTTGCCTTTTCTTTTTCCTCCGGAATCCTGAACATCGGAAGGAGGCACGGCCAGGAGCTCAGTGTCGGTGGGCGTTCTTTCTGGATCAACTTCTTCGGTGATCGCAACTGCAGGCGCTTTGCGCTTCACGCATTTCACGCGCTTCTTCGAGGCCACCCTATGTATCACATCTAGGTGTATACTCTGTCTTCGTTCTATCAGCCCGAGAGCCCTCAAATTCCTATCGGTCAGGACTAAGTCTATGTGCCTCTCTTCACCCGGAAACGCTTGAAGAATCCGAACAAGCTCTCTGGAGTACGCACCATCGGGGCGAGAGATTGCGGCTGCAAGAAAGGAAAAGTACATCAGTTCTTGGAGTCGGTCACTAACATCTCAGTAAATCATGAGGGATGGCGACACTTACGTCTATCCAACCATCGCCTAGCAAATCCAGGGGGGCACCGAACGTAGAACCATTCGGATTTGTAATAGCTTAGCCTCCCCCAGGAACCCAGCACAATATGACAGCTTCTGACTACCTGCAGGAAGGTAAAAGAGGGACTATCTCCACGGCTTTTAACATTGAATAAATATCTGATCTCGATCGGCTTCGGCGGTCGAAAGAGAATCTCCATGAACAGAATGAAGGTGCTGTTTAACAGGGCGTACCCGTTGGGATGTAGCTGGGACGGAGCTATACCAAGGAATGATAACGTCTCCCTTATATAGTATGCCGATATGAAGCTCGTCAGAGGCAGTTGTTCGAATATGTGAAAAGTTTAAAGTTTTTGATCAAATTTGTATTGCTCATGAGAGCCAGGCTCGCATCGATGAATTATAAGCATATGCGTTTGAGTTATACACGAACATAGGGATGGAGTGCAAGTTCGACTCGTTCCGAGAGCCATCCCCTTCGACTCCATCCAAAAAACCAATTCGACTCGCTCAAAGTCATGAATTTCGACTCAGTTCAGAGCAACCAATTCGACTCGCTCGAAGTCATGAGTTTCGACTCGGTTCAGAGCAACCAATTCGACTCGCTCCGAAGTCATGTATTTCGACTCGGTTCAGAGAAACCAATTCGACTCGCTCGAAGTTATGAATTTCGACTCGGTCCAAAGCAGCTACTTCGACTCGATCGAAAGCCACCACTTCGAGTCGATCAGGCACAGCCCCTTCGTACCAATCAACAGACTCGAAGCGTTCGACTCGATGCGAAGCTCCACCATCGATCGACACGAAGGCCTCCGCCTCATCCTCTCGAATCCACTACTCCAGATCGACACGAAGCTAAGACCAGGAACTCTTCAATCGATCACGAATCTGATCGATTTAATGTCAGAAATCGAATCTCCTCGTTTACGAGATGTTTCCATTCGGTGGATTACCTTGGTTTGTTAGTTGATTCGAGTAGATGAAGATGCAAATCGATTCGAAGGCGAGGGCGTTTGTTTCTTTTGCTCGAGTTTCTGAGCGTTACGAGGGCAGGTAGAGATGAAAGGTAAAAACCAGAAAAAAGGCTAAGTATGGAGTATTTATATGGAGTCAAAAACAAGAGGAATAACCGATTCGAATTCCAGTAGGGTCGAGCGCGTGCTTCGACTCCCTCTTCAGTGCACTGATGCGGAGCTCCTTTTCGTGTCGCTCCTTCGACTCCATCCTCGTGACTAGTTCGACTCCCTCATACAGCCATAAAAGACGCCACTTCGACTCGCTCAATCTAAGAATGTCTTGACTCGCTCTACTGCCTCCTGTATGTTTCGACTCGCTTCCCTGCGATTCGAACCAAAGACCGAGTCGAACGGCCAGTTCGACTCCATCAGGGAGTTTACGTCGACTCGCTCAGTTCGAGTCCATCATCAACTCGACATACTTACTTCGCGTCCACAAATCCAATGGAAACTCTCTTCGATGTTTCAATCCTTCACAACGATTCAGGAGAGGATCGTTACGATAGGACAATCAAAACAACAATACAGGGCACAACAGTCGACAGTCAACGGATTACATTATCAAGAAGGACGGTCAGAGATTACAGCTCTTATCGAAAGGACGATAACTATTCAGAGTAAAGACTACAGCACTTCAAAGCACATCATGTTTTCACAAGACGTACTTTGGGGGGCAAATGTTATCCCGCCTTTTGGCAAGGCCGTAATACCAAAGGATTGACTAGTAGCCAGTAAATGGTCCGTCCCAGAGATCAGTTATACATGGGCTCACCACGGATATCGATGAATTTTGTCCGAGTCCGGATCGAGCAAAAATTGGTAGGACATGGCAAGCTAAGCCAAGAGAACCAACGTTTCAAATCTCAAATCAATCCGAGTTCATATGCTCAAGTTATGAACGATGCAAGGTTGGATGGAGATCAACTACCAATCGACTCGCTCCTTCGACTCGCTCCTTCGACTCGCTTCCCCAACGTTCGGTCCGAAGCCAACTTCGACTCGCTACATGGTGCCCAGGAGTGAGGTCTTCGACTCGCTTCGCTCAGAGGCCAATCTCGAGTCGATCAGGTTCGACCCGATCCACATCCTTCAGAGCTGCTCTTTTCGACTCGCTCTGGTTTAAAGCCATCAAGAGTGCACACTTCGACTCGGTCCGCTCAGACAACTGGTTCGACTCCATCAACGTCGACTCCACTGCTCGAACCTCCCAGAACGTCCCATTTCGACTCGCTCGACCAATCCTGGCTTCGACTCGCTCGACCAAGTACTCACTTCGACTCGCTCGAAGCGACATCCAGGACAGAGTAAGAATCAAGTGCCACGTCATCGAGTCGAACGGAAGCGAGTCGAAATGGAAGCGAGTCGAAGGAAACAGCCCACCAAAAACTCTATTTCGTATCGATCATATCTCCCAATCTACAAGTCCAAACGCTATGAAATTTTCACAGAAGACCACGTGTATGCTAAAGAATGTCCACGCCAAATTTCGACTCCATTGGATGAAATCTTGAGCGAGTCGAAATCAGCTCGTGTCAATCACGGATCAGACCGAAACTTCACGGGCTTGGGCGTACGGGCCTGGTCACGTGCCAGAGAGGGTCTCCCGAGATCTGAGCGAAATATCAACCTCCTACACCTATAAATAGACCCCCAAAGCCAACAAAAAAAGGGTTCTTCTTCCTCTTTGAGATCTCCAACGCCCGGACTCCGCCAGATCCAGATCTGAACTCTGTCGCTGCTGCTACCAACAAGATTCACTGCTGCAAATAATAGTTACCTCTTGTAATTCATTGCATCCACTTGTAAACATCAAAGGAAGATCAATAAAACAAACTATTTCATAGTGGACGTAGGCTATACGCCGAACCACTCTAAATCCTTGTGTCTCCTTGCACTTTAATTATTCTTATTTCTGAAATTTGGAGTTTTTGTTAGATAATTCCTCTTTTTTCATTTAATTTCTTCACTTTATCTCTTCAAAGACTTCCGAAGAGTGTTGTGCCCAATTTTGGTACAAACAATATAAATATATATATATATATATATAAGGATATTTTTGCATTTTAAAACGGAGAAATCTAATGGTAAGTTCAATGGGTTTATTTAGCATTATAACTTTTTTTTAGTTATTATGTAATTTATGTTTATTAGTTGTGAAAAACAAATCCTTATGTATCTTTCTATGCATCTTAATTATGAAATGATTAGATATAATATCCTTGTTCAAATTTAAGATAACAGGTTAATTAACATGCTTTATTGGGAAGATTTACATATCCTAAATTGTACTAGTAAATCTCTGATATATAATTATACAATAGAACGAATTAAAAACAGATATACACTCATTTAATGGAGGACTAGTATGGTATGCATATGACATACTTATCAACCTGCATTTCCTGAAATCAAAGAAGAAATTTTAATGCGATTGTTTGGAAAGATGGTTTGTAAATTGAATAGAAACCGCAGTTTTACTTCCACGCCTTTTCAAGTTGCGCTTGCGCTACTAGTAGTTTGAATAGCAAAGTTTTTCTTCCACACCTTTTTAAAATAATATACATTATTTTCCATGCACCATCAACCAAATACCAAACAAGAAAAAAGAAATTCACACCTTTTCAAGATGCGTTTGTGCCGATGCTAGTGATGGAGTCGCTGCCTCGTGGAATCTGAAGTCGTTGCCTAGGAATTGGAGTTGTTGCCTCGTGGTGGAGTCGTCGCCTCGAAATTGGAGTCACCGCAGTCGCCACCGAGCAGCTGCTGTCGCCGTCAGAGTTTGGAGTCGCTGTTGCGCCTGTTCCTAAATCACGACAGTGATGCAATATTATTTTTTTCTTGCTGGCCATTGCGTTTCCATAGACATGAACCGGTGCCTTATAATTTTTGCGACCCGGAGCAATTGCCTCTCTTGCTTTACCGAAAGGCCAGGCCTGATATTAGATGTAGTAGTCCATATATTAATCGTTAATTGGTTGGCGACACAAGAAAGGATGTGCTCTAATTTTTGGTTAAAAGTTTTACAATAGAGAAATGAAAAGATTTCTTTTTTAAATGAAGTAAAATCTTCCTTTATTATTTGAATGAATTTGATGCAATTTATTCCTTCATCTGTGGTCGATAACTCCCTCCTCTACCTCTCTTGACTGCATATTCACACCAAATATATTTATTTGATTGATTAATCAAATAAATAAAGAATAACAAATATACTAAAATAAAATATGTTTTATTGAGTAATTATATTAGATATAATGCTACATTAAGATCCAAAGAATGATTATTTTGAAATTTACACATATCACCTGCTAAAAATGGACTGGGGTCATACAAAGATATCAGGGCCCTTATGGTCTACGATTAGCCAGTATTAGGGGTCATCCAATAAAATTTTCTATCTGATTGGTGTATGGAATAGTAGTGTCCAGAATTGGGTTGAATAAAATGTATTCTCTCTGCCTTGACTATTGGCCTAGCCCAATAGGCGGAGTAAGTCTAAAAGGTTGGCCCGAATTTAAGAGCCATATTTATTTTGGGCCTTGGGCTAACTTTCAAATTAAGATTTGAAAACTTAAAAATATTTTAAATCTAGATATGAAGTTCAAAATATAAAAGGAAATTCTATAAAAGTTACAAAATAAATCTAAACTTTTTCAAAATTATTTATGCAAGTATTTTAATATTTTATAATTTTTTATAAATATTTAATTAATTTTATTAATTAAATAAATATTTAATTAAAAGTTTATTAATTAAAGTACACAGATATATTCATATATATGTTTATGTAACTATAAAAGTGTTTAGTTAAAAATTATCTTAAATTCTTTAAGGTAAAAGGTGGAACCTAGTGCACGAGGCTCCCGCATGATAGCAGACTCTGGGGAGGTCGATAATGTACACAGACTTTCCCTCGGATTGTGAAGAGGCTGTTTCCAGACTCGAATCTGGACGTCCAAATCACCATGCGGGTGACCTAACCGTTACGCCAAAGCTCCACCTCCGAGGTAAATTAAATGAAATTTGAAATTTATTAAATTATTTATCAAAATGTTTAATTAAACAAATGATTTATTTGATAAATAATTAATTAAATGTTAATTAGATATACTAATATATATGTAAATAAAACTATAAAGGTTATCGCTTAATAATTTAGAATGTTTGATTTTCTCAGAATTGTTTTGAGAAATTAAACTAATTTTTTTTTGAAATTATTTAATATTTAATTAAAATGTCTTAATAAATAAATAATTAAATTGTTAAATAACTAACACACACATATGTGCATATATATATATATGATATTTGTAAAACTATAATGGTTATAGTTCAATATTCTTCTTAAATAGTTTAAGGTAAATAAAATAAAATTTTTAAATTTTAAATAAAATATAATTAAATTAGTTAATTAAGTTAAAGAATTGAAATCAATTAGATATTATTTAATTAGTAAGATAATAGTTAACTAAATATCGCTACAACAATATGGACTTTTAATAGCGTTTTAAAAATGCTATTACATGTTTTAATGGCGTTTTAAAGAATGTTGTATATCAACATGCCATTATAGATTAGGGACCTACAATAGCAAAATCAAAAACGCTAAGAATAAGCACATTTATAGCATTTAGAAAATGCTATAAATTAATTTGATAGCGTTTGTAATAACACTAAAATCGACGTGCTATAAAAGTGAGTGATATTATATAGCGGAAAAACGCTATCAAATACTAATACCGATAGCGTTTATATGATGCTGTTAAAAGTCAATAATGATAGCGTTTTAAAAATGCTATCGTTATCAGTTATAGCGTTTTTAAAACACTATAGTTAAAATTATAGCGTTTTAAAATGCTTATTAACCGTTATAGCATTTTCTATACCGGTTTGAGGCAATTCAATGCATATATATTACAAATTTAAAATATCACTAAGATCACATTTGATAACCAACATATGTAATCAAATAAAATTACATAAAAACACAATATACGTCAATGATATTTCATAACAAAGTATGAATATTACAAATGCTAGTAACCAAAAGCAGTAATATATACAAGCATTCTAACCAAACGATATATAAAAATATTCAGACCCAAATGATACATAGACACTATATATTACTTCAGATCACCTTGTTACTACTTGCTTGCACCAAGTATCTAGTTACCTATACAGGAAAAATTCAACAATTAGCCCTAATAGACATGATTCATCACAAAAATGCAGATAAAATGGGATTTTTAAACAACAATATATGATTTTTATGTACTCATTTAATTTTAAACTACTGTTATTATTTATACTATTAGTAATAATATTAATTTTTATGAACTTATTTAATTTTTATAAAACTTAGTTTATTTTTACAAAACCTCATTAATTTTTAGAAACATAGTTAACTTAGTAATATTCACTAAACTTAATAAATTCTTTAAAATTTTAGTTAGTTTAATTAAATTTTTATAAAACATGGTTAATTTTTATAAACTTATTTAATGGTTATAAAACTCTGTTATTTTTTATAACACTTGGTTAAATTTTATTAACTTAATTAATTTAGTCAAATGCTTATAAAGCTTGGTTAACTTTATAAAAATTAGTTAAAGTTTATTAATTTAGTTATTTTTATAAACTTAGTTTTTTTAAAAAACTTCATTAATTTTTATAAACTTAGTTATTTTTTATTAAACTTAATTAATTTTTATACTTGGTTATTTTTATAAGCTAATTTAATTTTTATAAAACTTAGTTAATTTTTATAAATTTAGTCAACTTTTATAAAACTTAGATAATTTTTATAATTTTTATGAAATTTTAATAATAGTTAGAAAATTATTTAATTTTTATAAATCTTGGTTAACTTAGTTAAATTTCTATATAACCTGGTTAATTATTATAAATTTATTTAAGTTTTTTAAAACTTAGTTAATTTTTAGCTAAAACATGATTAACTTGGTTAACTTTTAATAACTTTTAGTCAACTTAGTTAAATTTTTAAAAATTAATTATTTTTTATAAACTTAGTTATTTAACTTTGTTAACTTGGTAAAAATTTGTAGAACTTAGTTAATTTATATATATGTTAAATTTTTATTAATGTGTTTCATATGAAAATTGCTTAATATAGTTTTGTAAAAAAAGTTAGTTTCTGTAAACTTAGTTAATTTAAAAAAAAATCAACTTAGTTAAATTTCTATAAAAGTTAGTTAATTTTTACATATAAACTTATCGGATTTCATATTGTGCTGTTAGTGCTTTCTCGCACATTCCAATTCAATATATATTTACATGATCAAAACAAGATCAAATTCATATCATATGAGCAAGAATGCGTATATATTGGCCTAAGTATATTCAAAAATTAACAAACTCTTGTTCACAACAATGTTAGGCATAACCGACAATATAACTACATTCGAATATAAAAACGAATTCATTGTTACTCTCTTAGAAGAACAATCATGATTTTACTTGTTAATTTTTTTGGGTTATCGTGTTAATTAAAAATCATTAGAAAAGGTAAGGAATTTTGTATCCAAATATAAGAAAACTGTATAGACATATGAAGCCTGTTTCATTTCGTCCCTTGCTTTATGTCAATCTAGCAGCATAATCAGAGATGGCATACCAGATTATCAGATCTAAGGAACTAATATTGAAAGGTGTAGGATTTAGTATTATTCACTGTTGTTTATTATTAAATATTGCACTGATAGTTTAATTCTTTGAGAGGAAAAGAAATTATTTGTTAAAAAGAAAATTTGTCAACATCCTCAAAGCTACGTGGTTAGCAAATAATTTTATTTATGATGCAAAGGAGAGTTACTAAAAGAGATTACTCCCTTCAAAACCCCCCTTTCGATCAGGTTGAATTGATTCAATCAACCTCCCCAAGATGAAGATTAAGGAGAGAGTATCTCATTCGCAACCCCTCTTTCGAATGAGTCGAAAGTAGCCATTTATATCATATATTCATCCCTTTCGACCATGCCGAAAGGTTCACTAATTGCTTTCGATCATACCGAAAGGTCTACTTTGCCTTCAAAAAGAAGAAATTGCTTTCGACATCATTGGTTTCGTTCCTTTAGGGGGAACTCCTTCAAAAGGGTCATAGGCATTGTAAGGTTCATATACCTTTCGAAGGAACTCATTTCATATAACATTGCTTTACATTTATGCATCTGGTCTTCCTCGAAACGTGCCTTTCGATCAAGTCGAAAGGGATCTGGCTCTTTCGAAGTGGATCGAATGTATAATATGCAAAGCCTTATTCAATATATGCAATGGGAAATTATCTTAGATAACACAAGTTCTGTAAACTTGTTAAGATCGAAACATCATCATTATCTTTATTTGTCATAATGTATTGTTAATCATGATGATAATGTGTTTCGTATGCATATTATCCAAGTCGATCCTATGGAATTGCATAAGACAAAAGGGAGTTTAGAAGATAAGATAGTATCATGTGCAATTGATCATTAGTCTAGCTAATGATCGAAATGATCTCCCTCATGATCGAAATCTTTATTGTATCCATGCATTTCCTCTATTTCACATTGATCCAAAATGAGTTACAAGTTTGAGAGATTTTTCCCCAAATCAATTTAGGGTTACAAATTTTTGATTTTCGCTAAGAAGTGGAAGAATGAGTTTTGAATTCCCAAAATCTGGTCCCCAAATTGGAACCCTAGGGTCTTATTTATAGATGCAGGTCGGCCCCCTTTCACGCCCCTTCTTTCGACTCAGTTGAAAGGTCCTCCTATCTTCCACATCCATCCTTTCGACATAGTCGAAAAACCCTCTTTCTTTTTTCAGTGCGCCTGCTTTCGATGCTGCCGAAAGGCATTCCTTTCGAGTTTCCTCATTCATCCTTGCACCTCCAATTTTCTTGTTCTAGACCTTTCGGCCTAGTCGAAAGGGTCTCCTTGTCCCTCTTTCGCCGTCATTAAGGTCCAAGTGTCTCTTTTCTCTGCTTTCCCCTGGATTGCTTTCGACTTCGTCGAAAGGGTGATATATGTGCTTTTCCTCTTTGTGTTGCTTTGTTGTCATAAGAAGCAAAGATACGAGCTTCTAACTCTGTCGATAGGGAGTTTTTTGGGGTTTCGAAGGTGTTGAACTGTTGATGGTTTCGACGTGGCAGATAGCTTCCGAATGCATGCTTGCGAATTGATGCAGAACCTTCTCTAGATGTTAAAGGCTTCGACCGGTTCAAAAGGCTTGATTATGCTTTCGAAAGGGTTGTTCTGATCAAGGTATCTTTCTGAGTAATTTGAATGAAGGCGAAACCTTTAGTTTCGAAAGGTTTGGTGCGTATACGAAGGGTTGTTATCCATTGCCTTCGAAGGGGGTTTCGAACCCATCCTGCTTTCTTTATATATGCGAACCCATCTGCATCAAAAGGTTTTGACAAGGTGGAAGGGTAGCCTTGCTTTCTTCTTTCATATTTTCGAAAGCTTTTGCACTGTTTATCATTTGTGATGACGCCTGGTGCTTGCGACTCCTTCAAAAGCCATCTCAATGCCTTCGAAACACCCTTCCGTGAACCTTGACGAAACTCATTTCTTCAATTTTAGTAGAGCCTAACACTTTTATTAACCTTATTTCATACCTTTATTCTTAAGGGGATTTTATGGTTAGTATTTTGCCCTCCCTAGTATGAAAGAAGATTTTGTTCTTTAGGACAAAAATTTCACAACTTCTTCGTTCTTAATAACCTCGTTTTCCTGCAAAATTCAAAGCAAGTACATTTTCTATTGTTAACTCATTATTTATTAAATATAGGCTTCATGATTTGGAAATAAAGTCAATATAGCAGTGCTTCTAAACTCAAATGATTAATTAATCATGATCTTGAATTAATAAAGGATATGAAATCCTCAATTGAATACGATTGAGAACTAAGGACTTTTGTCCGATAATATTATGAGTCCCACCATTTAACTTTTATAGTTAAAAATGAAATTCATAGTTGAACTCCCACATAATCAATAGTTATCCCTGCATACAATAATTGAAGTCCAAGAACTTTCTGTTGGAGACAACCAATGTTTGGAAATAGGAGGTCATAAGCTATCATCCGAAAATAAGTCATTGTGATCTATAAATCTTTATTTGGGGGAATAAGTAATATGTATTTAGAAACTCCTCTTTGAGATAAGAATGAACCAGCGGCCTAAATTCAAATGCTGGAGAACGTCGTTTAGAGTTGCAAACTAATAACCCTTATTTGGGTATTGAGAAGACAAACTCAAAGTTTTTGGTTGAAGACTTAGACGTCCATTGTAATTTCAATACCACTGCTTTAAAACCCAGATTCGAAATTGATAGATGGAATCCAAAATTGATGATAAAATACCCGAAATTCAAATTCAGGTATTAAAAAGTTAAGAAATCTAAAACCCAGATTAAGGCATCAATAAGTGAAGTTCATAAGTTAATAGTAAGATGTCCAGAACCCAGATTCGGGTTTCAATAAGTGAAATTTAGAAATAGTCTTCATAATAGAATCCTTAAACCCATATTCAGGTATTAGTCGTGGATAATCAAAAATCCACAATAATTATCTTCATGATAGAAATCTCAAGCCCAGATTAGGGCATAATGTTGAATAATGAGAAATCCATAATAATTATCTTTATAATAGAAATCTCAAGCCCGGATTAGGGCATTAATAAGTGAAGCCCGGTAATAGTTTCGAAACCCAGATTCGAGTATAAGGAAGACCATAAGTTATAAGTAAGACCCGAAACCCAGATTCGGGTATTAATGAGCGGAGTTCTGTTCCATTCATTGGATTTTGTCTCCTTTGACATGTGTAAACCCTTTAAGCCTTGTATATAGTTGCGGTTTGTTTGGCTGCCTCTCGAGCTTGGATGTAACGACCCATAATTTTGGTAATTAAATTTATTAAATTAAATAAGTTTTGGAGTTTGATGTTGTAAAAAATTAAAAATTTAAGATTTAATAATAAGAAAATAACTAGAATGAAATGTGATGGTATTAATTTAAGGTAATTGATAACTACTTTAAATGTAATTCCCATTTTATTGAAATGGTTAAAAGTTATAATTGGTTATAGATTGTAAATTAATTGTAATAATGTGTGTATTAATTGATAATTGGATTAAAAGAGTAATTGATAATTTAAATGTTGTATTAATTAATGAAATAATATCTAATAAATTGTAATTGAATAAAATTAATGTTGTGAAAATAATTATAACATTTGTGTAGACAATCAACTTATAAATGTGATTAAATTAAGCTAAAGGTGACAATTGTTATTTATTACCTATTTGTTTAACTTGTTGAAATCAAATTGGAAATAAAGTGCAATAAATGTAATTTAATATTACGTTAATGTAAATTTAGAGGATATTGTAGAGTATTATTGTAATAAGATATAAACCAATATTAACTATGTCCATAGAATAATGATTAATTGAATAAAAAGATTGAAATCAAATTAAATCAATTTATTGGAATTAAATTATAAATAATTGGATTTAATTACAGTTGAAATTGAACACTGTAATTAGTGAAATATTTAACACTGCATTGATATGTAAATTTGTTTTAAACTATTGTAAATGTCTAAGTAATCAAAAGTGATAAAAATTGTTAGTTATTAAATCTGAAATTAAAAAGTGATTTTATCAATTTAATAATAATTTAATTAATCAATGTGAAATTAGCCATTTTGGCCACTGTCTCGAATTTCGACGAAACCAGTTTCATCGGATCCCTAATGGTGAATTATTATAGGATTTCAAGTTTCATAGCGATTGAGCTTGTCGTTTGATCGTACGGGCTTGAAACGCGTAGAAATCAATTTAATTGAAATCAATTTGAAATAAGATGATTTTAAAGCTAACTTCTTCATACGATGGAATTAGGACTTGAAACCTATTCCATTGAGTTTAAAAATATCGAAAACATCTATTTTGATATATGGGATGACCCACTTTCGTTTTGGAGGCTGAACGGGCTTTTTGGGTCGCAATTCGTCGTTCGTACAAATTTGATATGTGTTTATTTTCTTATCGGGCCTTGTCCATATAAATAGTCTTGTTTTCCAAATCCTAGTAGTCATTTTTCTTATTCTGTACGTACATCAAATTCTGTCTGTCTCATTCTTTTCAATGGTAGAAACAAAATCAAATTGCAAGCCCTCAATTCAATTTCGAAACCAAATCCAAAAAATCAAACTCCTTAAAACTATGTCATATTATATACTGTTTCGAAGCCCTCGACGAGTGTAACCCAAATCTGCAATTCGTTTTTGTATTTGAATCATCGTTTGGCCAAAAATCAATGATTTATTCTCGGTCGTTCATAGATCATTGATTTGTTTAACGGCGGATCTTCGTGGATGGGACGATTAGGGGATACTAGAGCGTAGAAGGGGTCGAGACAAGCTCATCCATACGGTTAGCTCATCTCCTAGGGGTTACGATTTTCCATGATTGGGCTTGAAAGGGCGCGGCGGCGTTGTGCGCCTGAAGGCTCGGTGGGTGGTCGCGACTTGGTGGTGAGGTCGGCTTGAGGCGTGAGGGCAAGTGGCGTGCTCTGATCAGGTCGTAGGCGCTTGTGCTTGCGTGCGTTCGGAGATAATCAATAGCGGCTGGGAACGTTGTCGTGTACGAGGTGATGGAGGGTTTCACTATTGAGGTGACGTGTATTTTATTTCCTTTTATTTCTTTTTAATTGAAATCTTAATTTTCAATCGTTCTAATCTTAATATCTTTCCCATACGAACTCGGATTTGCGCACGGTTTGTTCCGTTGGGATCGTATTGAAATTCTGGACATTATGGAACTGGTTTAGACGAATTTTGAGACTATTGAATTTTAGGCCTTATTTTGAATTTGAAGTCGATTTGAAATCAAAGGTGCGTGTTTTAACCCACTCACAACTACTAAATTATGTTATGTTAGTTAAATTAAAATTTTAATGTGATTAGAAATTGATTGCTTGATGTTTGGTATATTTAAATTATCATTCCAGTTAAATATGACTTTTATTGCATTTAATCGTCATTTAATTTAATATTGAATTTAATTGTCAATTTAATACCAGTATATGATAATCAGTTGATTAATGTTATTTATTGGTTGGTTGTATGGTGATTGTGATGTATGTTTGATTGTTGATATTGGATGACTGCATGTTATATTTTTATATTGTTATAACACTGCAAGTTCCCTATGGTTTGAAATGATACACACCCGAACGATCTAATAGATTAGGGAGAAATCGTTATGGGTTGAAATGATAGACTCGAGCGATTTCATGTATTTGAAATTAAATTCTGGGATTGTGGGTTGAAATGATATATACCTGTAAAATTTTAAATTGCGGATTGAAATGATAAATATCCGTATCACTTGACCATAGAGTAGAAAATTATATACGGACACCGGATTGGTTAAATTAAATGATTTTTAAATCTTTAAATTTTGAATTCTGTTAACTGGTATTTTAAAATAGAAATTAATTTATATAAACTGAATTATTTTCGAAAATCCAAGCGTTGATGTTGAAATTGGAATTGATTTAATGAATTGTCCAAAGGATTTAAATTGGAATTTTAAAGTTGAATTTGAAGTATAAACGACAGTCATCGAAATTGAGTTATTGAGATGTTGGAAAATGTAACTTTGATAATCTATATAGATTGGAATAGTTAAACTTGATACTTCAAGATTTGAAATTGGGTTTTGAATTGAAATCTGGACATGGTCTAGATTTGTTGGGATGGAAGAAATGGTTAAATATGATGTTAATTTCAAAATTTATTATCTCAATATAAACTGTAAATGTTCTTTTACATTCTAATTTTTAGATTTTCAACTATTAAAATAAGTTAATCTATTTTAAACCAACTTAATCAATTTAAAATATTTAATTTATTTTAATCTAATTTAACCTATTTTAAACTAATTAACCTATTTAATCTATCCTAATCTATTTTAATTTATTTAATCTATTTTGGAAATATGAATTCGAAAGTGATATGATTTCAAATGTGATATAATTTCGAAAGTAAATATGATTTCGAAAATGATATGGTTTTAAGAATATGATATTTTGATATAAACTATAAATCAGTTTTGGAAATGTAAAGAACCATCCGGTGTGAAATAAGCTTTTGGTTGTTAAAGAGACAGGGATCGGATATTGTCATACTCTTTGCCAATACCGAAAACCACTTTAACAACTGTGTACGTGGTGAAGATTCCAGAAATGAAGTAGGATGGTTTGGCGAACGATTTCTGTATGAAGTATTTACGTGACCCTGACTCCCGTGAGTCAGCTTAGATATGACTAAAATAGGAGCCATGCCGGGCCAAGTGAGGTCATTCCTCCGATCGGACACATTTCTTCGCTACCATATTATGACTTTGTGATGATTTGGTGGCCACCCCTTGATTTTGATTATGGGAGTGTGTTTCGAGGTGGACGGTAGTAGCTGCTATGCGTTACCACCAGTCCGGATCCGCAAATGGTATATCTACCTTGGCATTGCCTCGAGTGCCGTGTTCACATGCCCTATCGCGCCTTCTACGAGTTTGGTTTGCACCATACCTATGGAGTGCCCTCTGATAGCCCTCCAGTTTACGGAGGAATTACGGTACTGTATAGACTGTGGGAATGTATAAAAATGTGTTAAGTGGGATATGGGTAACGCCTTAACGCTATTTTAATACTTTATTTTACAGTAGACACTATTATAATAGCGTATTGTACTACATAATATATAGTTTAACGGATCCTTAGGAGATGGTAATCCCGACATCTCTTAGGTTACTGCACTCACATTAGACACTGGATAGGAGATGTCAAAACCCGTAAACATCTCCGACGCCATTACAATCATATTTATTTACTGTTGATTTAACTTACATAAGATCTTTTAGTTCTGACTCGAGTGTTTTGTCTTTTCAATTCGCTCGGGTCAGTCTGAGCTTTTCAGTGTATCGAATACGAAGATTTAGCACTATTATTATTTATTTTATTTATTCCGCTGCATCATACTATTCTACTGCATTATTCTTTATTATTGCTGTATGTACTCTGATTCTGAAATGTAAATGTGAAATCAATTGTTATTTGTAAAACAGCTTCATGAACTGTTTATTTGATTATTATATTTTGTCATTCCGCTGTGAGATTCTGTGTTTATTTTATTTCTTTTTCTTCTTTTTCTTATTTACCCCATAACAATCTGCCCTTTTGAATGGTTTGAGTCTGACATGTGTGTCTGCTTCGATTTAAACCGTCCAAAAAGGCAGGTCGTTACAGTTTTCTTAGTCCGTTGTTTGATATGCCACTTCTTGGGCTTGAACATCTTAGTCCGTTGTAGATATGTCGCTTCGTGGGCTTGGACGTCTTAGTCCATTGTAGATATGCCGCTTCTTGGGCTTGGATGTCTTAGTTCATTGTTGACTGGTGCGCTTGGTTAGCTTATTCTCAAGCTGGAACCAAGTACTTACCCAACCTCCCTCAAGGAGGTGCGTTGACCTGGCCATAGCATGACGCGATCAAGGGCTTGTTCGACGCCTTGGCCAAACCATAACATGGCGGGACCAAAGGCTTACTCCGTCCTCCCTCTAGGAGGTGCCTTGACTTGGCCATAGCGTGGCGTGGTCAATGGCTTGTTCGGTGCCTTGGCCTGGCCATAGCGTGGCAACACCAAGGGCTTACTCCGTCCTTCCTCTAGGAGGCGCCTTGACCTGGCCATAGCGTGGCACGGTCAAGGGCTTGTCGATGCTTTAACCTAGCCATAGCGTGGCGTGGATAAAGACTTACACTCCTTCCTCCAGGAGGTGCTCTGCCCTGGCCAACTTGGCGCGGACAGAGGCTTTGACCGTTAAAGGTAGTGTCCAAGTGAAAGGAGTATTTCACTCCCAACCATGTAGATTATTCTTTTGAAGAAAAGAGATGCTTTATTCATTCATTGTAGGAAAATATGGTATCAAATGTTCTGCGTTCCATGTTCTAGGAACCATATTGCCGTTAGGTCAGCATAGCTTATAAGCTTCTGGAGGAATTACTTTGCATATGATTAGGGGGCCTTCCCAATTTGGCCCCAACGGTTCATCCGCGGGATTTCTCGTGTTTGCCATTACCCTTCGGAGTACTAGATCTCCTTTTTGAAACGACCTTGTTCTCACTTTTGAGTTGTAATATTTCGAATTTCTTCTTTGATATTTAGCTGTTCGAATTATTGCTTCATTTCTCAACTCATATATTAAATCTAGCGATTCTCTCTTTAGTTCCTGGTTTAAATCGAATGCATATGCAATCCTTCGATGTGAGGGTATTTCAATCTCAATTGGTAACATCGCCTCACACCTATATATTAATGAATAGGGAGTATGTCCAGTCGCTGTTATGGTAGATGTTCGATAACCCATAGTACAAGTGGCAACTCTTTTACCAAATTCCCTTTGGCTTTGTTCAGTCTCTTATTTAGAATAGTCTTTATAGTCTTATTTGCAGCCTCAATGGCCCCATTTGTCTTCGGATGTGCCACGGAGGACAAGCTCTTAATAATCCCATTCTTTTGACAAAATCGAGAGAATTCTTCACTTTTAAACTGCGTTCCGTTGTGTGAGATAATCTTATGGGGAATCCCAAATCTGGTTATAATGTTTTTAATGACAAATCTGAGTACTTTTCCAGAGATGATCTTGAGGAGCGGTTTTGCTTCAACCCACTTTGTAAAGTAGTCTATGGCGACTACAACATATTTTTCTCCCCCTTTAGAAATTGGCAATTGGCTGATTAAGTCAATTCCCCATATATCAAAGGGCCATGGACTTAAGATCGGGGTTAAATGACTTAGTTGTAACTGAGGAATCTTCGAGTATTTTTGGCATTTCCCGCATCTCCTTACATATTCAGTGGCTTGGCTTACCATATGAGGCCAATAAAAACTCTGTCTCATTAACTTTTTTGCTAACTTTTTCCTGTTAGAGTGATCTCCACAGAATCCTTCATGTGCTTCTACTAGCAATTTCATCCCATCTTACAAGCTTACACATCTTAAGTAAGGTAGTGCGTATCCGTTCTTGTAAAGGATTCCATCCACTATCGTGAAAGTTTGAGCTTGTCGCCTGATTTTTCTAGCCTCACCCTTTTCAGATGGCAACTTTCCTTTAGAATAATATTCAATAATTGGTGACATGCAAGTATGGTTGTACCAGTCATTTGTTCCTAGCTGATTGACTCTTTCATCTGAGATTTCTCTACTAATTTCTCTTCCTTCTTTCTCTTGCAACATGGCTCGGGACATTGTTAGGACTAACAATTCCTTTTCTTGTTTGGGAGCTCCCTCTTTAATACTTGGAGTCGCTTGGTACCATACTGGCACAACCCGGGTTTCTAGGGCTCCCCTTGAGCTAGTCAACTTTGCTAATGAATCCGCATGTGAGTTTTCACCTCTTAGATCTTGATGTATGGAAAAGTCTTCAAATAAAGCGAGCATCTTTAATATATTCTTTACGTATAGAGATAGCTTGGCGTCTTTTGTCTGATATACTTGCTTTATTTGATTTACCATTAATTGGGAATCACTAAAGATTTGAATTCGTGGGATTTTGAGTTCTAATGCCAAAGTCAACCCCGTCACCATTGATTCATTCAGCTACATTATTTGTTGCGGGAAATCCTAACTTCATGGCATAGTCTAGGTAGTGTCCGTCTGGTGTTATTATCACATGCCCTACACCGGCTCCTTGTTCATTTGTGTAACGACCCAGAATTTCCGTCATTTGGAATTCAAATATTTAATTAATTTTAATATTTACAAGTAAATTTAATAAGCTGAGTAACTTAAATTTTGAATATCTGGATTTAATTGGATAATTAAATCGACAATCTAATATTTGAAATTGCGTAAATAATTGGAAATTGGGTTTAATGTGAATGAAAATGATTTATAAAGTTATATTAAATCATATTGGAGTTAGAATGATGTTGTAGAACTTTTAAAATTGAATTGAAAGTTAATTTGTGAAAATTGAATATTTTAATATTTAATTGACGACTAAAAATAGTCATTTTTCAACCAGTCTCAGATTTCGACGAAACCAGTTTCATTAGATCCGTAATGTTAAATTATTGTATGGTTTCAAATTTCGTGTCAATCGGATATACGGTTTGTCCGGGGCAAGCCAAAACGCATAGAAATCATTTTAAATCGGTTTAATTTAATTTTGATCGTTTATTTCCGTAACTCGCACATATGACCAAATTAGCTCCTGAAACACGTCCATTGTGTTCAGAATGCGGGTAAAACCTTAGAGACGCCAGCTGGCACGCTCGATTTGGAGTTCGGAAAATTTTCGATGAATAGTGTTTTTGGCAATTTTCTATAAAAGGACTTCAACATTTCATTTTCTCTCAAACCCTAGCAAACAAGCTTCAGCCGGCCCTAATAATTCAATGGCCAGAAAACATCCACCTTCATATCCTCCGATCTCCTCATCCATCGACTTTTACGCGAAATGTTCAACTACAATGTTGTAGAGGGAAGTGAGATCTATAATCTCAACGGTGGAGATCGAAAACGAAGCTACGGATCAACGGAAAAATGGTGATGAACGTTCGCCGTTCACACACGTTTTTCGAGATATATAGGAGGCCGAGTTCGACGTGTTTGAGGGTGAAGGTGGAGTGAAGCAAGGGCTTTCGAATGGAGGTGGCTGATCGACTTCGAGCATCGCGTGGTGGTCAGGAAAAATTGATGAAGTTTGGCGGCATGGGTTCTTTGCTCACGGCTTTGGAATGATGGAAGGGAGAAGGTGATTCTCGGCCCAGATCTGATGTTGGATGGATGAGCGGCCTGGATTATTTATGGGTATAAAATATTAAAAAAAAGAAAATTGTAAATTATTATATTATAAATTCGTTCGAACTTTAAAAATGCATAACTTTTTGATGCGAGGTCCGTTTCGGATGAAACTTTTTGCATTGGAACCATATTGACGAGCTCTTCGCAATGGAGCTGGTTTGGAGTCAATTGGAGTCAGTGAAAATTTTGAGTAAAATTAAACGTGCGTTTAATTTTATTTGAAATAAAATACCGCAACCTTTATTGAAAGCAAGGTGAGAACTTCTCACTCAATCGAATATTGTGTTTCAATTTAAATTTTAAATAGTTGAATTTAAAATTGCTTGATTGTGTTGATTGTGTGAATTGGATGATAATTGCCATCTGTTGTGTTAAAATAGACCCTATACGCCGTATATTAAGCGGAGGTTATTTATTAAAAACATATACCGCGATAATTTCACCGTGAAGTGGAATTGGTATTATATATGTATTTGGAGGTGATTTCCCGCATTATATAGCAGATGAGACCCTATTGCGCCGCATAATAGCGGATAATATTTATAAATCCCATATACCACGATATTCCACCTCGATGTGGAATTGGTATTGTGCTAACATCTGTGGATGCAGGGAAAAAGGTTGGAGGGATCCAACTGGATTCCTCAAATAATTGAATTTATTTCAATGTTGTGTGTTGATTTATTTATAATCGCCGTGTGATTATATTGTGATTGAATTTGTTGACGGCTATAAATTAGCCGAAGATATTTTTGGTATCGTTGGATACCGAAAATAAATAAAATTGGATTTTCGAAATTTAAGTTGAAAATTTATCGAAAATTTATTTTTGATAATTGGATAAATTTAAAAGGAATTTTATAAGATAAAAGTTTTATTTTTGAATTATATTGGATTTAATTTCAAATTTGGGAAAAAGGGCTTAATAAATGGATTTTGGAAATATTATCTATAAACTGAAGAATTTATCTAAATTTGGGATTTTTAAATAGATTTGAAGAGATAAAGGAATTTATTTTAGAAGGAAAATAATTTTGGAAATTTATTTGGAATTTGAAAATCAATTGAAAATTGATTTAGAGTTGAAAGTGAATATTTGTGAAATCGATTTAAAAACCGTATAAAGAATGAATATTTGGAAATGTAAATTCACAATGGAGATTTACAAGTAAAAATTAATTGGTTTTGGTAATTAATTAAAAATAATTGATTAAGTATTAAGTATTAATTTTTAATTAAGGGTTAATTAATGATTAATAAAAGGGAAATTTATTAAATGTTTTGAAATTAATTGATTATTAACTTACCATAACTAGAAAAAATTGATTTATAGAAATTTATCTGACTTTAAATTAATCAGATAATTAAATTAATCCTACTTATGGATGTTTGGATTTTATTGGATGTTGAATTGTTTGACATCTCTGATATGTGATATTTTGTGATATATCCTGATTGGTGTTGTGATCTGTGATTTATTTATCTGTGATATATATATATGTGATCTGTGAATGAAAGATAAGCGTTATGGTTTATACCGCTTATCAATTATATTGTTATATTTGATCTGTGATGGTTGAATGTTGTTGCACTATTGTGTTAAACCCTTGGACTACACAATACACACACAAATGTGGATTTCACGTGGAAATCGGTTAAGTCACAGATAATTTTCAATTTTGGAAAATTGAGTTTTTGAATCTAAAATGGTTTTGGAATTGGAATTGAAAGTTTTTGAAAATGAGTTTCAGAAATAAAAGTTATTTTAAATAACTTAATAAAATTTGAAATTTGAATAATTTGATTTAAAATTTGAATTCAATAATTTGGGAATTTTAGTCTAAAAGATTATACAAGTGGAAAAGGGTGTTTATATGAATTTAAACCATTTTTAGAAGTGTTGTTGTGGAAATTTGAATTAACCCAAAAACCGTAACTTGTATAAATGAAATCAGTTTTTCCCAAAACGAAAACTATCTGTTTTCAAATAATAATAACTTTCATAAAGTGAAAAGATTTTCAATTTGTATCAAAACATTTCAAGTTGAAATGAAATTGTAAATAGTTTGGAAAAACTATGAATTAACCTTTGTGACGATAATTAAACTTTATTTTGAAATCAAAGAAGATTTTGAAAGGTGTATCTTTTATATTATAAAAGACTTGAATTGTGAATAGTTTTGAAAGCTATAAATTAAATCTTGATTTAAAGATTTAATGGGTTAATCAAATTGAAGTGGAAATTGATTTGGAAATCTATGAAGGAATCTTTGTGAAAATGGGTAAAACTTTGTGAAGTAAATCTTTTTGTTTAAAGATTTAAAATGGTAATTTGTTTAAACCATTTAAAGGAAAGGATTTGGGTAATAAGTTGTGACTTAATTGAAATCCTTATATCCATATGTTTTAAATATTGTGCTCACTATTCGGGTTAGCCAGGAAAAGACCTTTGTGTCATATAACCCATTCCGAATTAGTGATACGACGATATGGATCGTATTGAAGACCGGTGTTGAAGACCGGATATTTTTGAAAATGAAAGGACAACCTGTCGAATGTCTCTTCACCGAGTTGCTCCGGTATAGAGATTTATATCACTCTTCTTGTGATGGGAAGTCCGGACGTGATTAGTGAATATCCGGATTGCAAGGGATTCTTTGGAAGTACCTTCGGTTCTGTTCAAACCCGGAACAGACTTGTATGGTTGTATGTCTGACATTACACTTTGAGATGTAAAGCTGGTTTCTATCAAATACATTTCTGTTGGTGGCGGAGAATTTATTCTCTTAGCTTAACACCCTTCTCTGAGACGTACGAGCTCAGAGGTTATGTAGTTGATGGTTACTAGTGATACATTCCCAATTTGGTAATGTGGCATACGAAGTGCTGTTGATCATTTGTTGATCAAAGCGTGGCTTTGTGAAAAAGCGTGGCTTTGTGAAAAAGCGTAGTTTTGTGGACGAGACTTCGTCGAGCCTCACAACCCGGTAATGGTCGAAACAGGAATGTTGCGGCAAGGTTGTTAGGGGTCGCGCCCCTAGGGTATGTCATTTCCTTCTGGATAAAAGGTGATATCATGGTATGGAGCCCAGATATTTTACCTATGTTGATGCTGCAAATTTATTATACTTTGTGGTTGTTGCTTTGTGGTTGAGGATCCTCGGATAAAGGTCGGTAACGACCGGGGGATGGCATAACTCGTGTGTTAGCTACCTAGTTACAGCTGTACAGCGTGAGGTAGCGTCGGCCTTGTGTTTGTAGAGAGCAGGTTGACTCTCGGGGCGTCTTTCCAGAGGCGTTTCCATTTCGGTGTAAGGAAGTTCCTTAGCCTGACCATTTGTTGGAAATCCAAAGAAACAATACGAACCTTGTAAGGTTTTAGGATTAGAACCTGCCATTTACTTATGGTGGTCACCACTGTTTAGATGGTAGCTATATTAAGCATACAATAATGGTTGTATGTTAGCTAAGATTGATATTATACTTTCGAAATGTTTTCTGCACTATGCACTAATAATAATATCAAATCAAATGATTTTGCGTAGCAAGCATGTTTGACTATCATAAGAAGAAATCTCCTCCAACTCTGCCTTTGCATTGTGTGTGTGGCGGGAGGTCTTATGGTAGTTTCATTTTCCAAAAGCATTGCGAATGTCTTTTACTTCCTTTGTTGTTGTTTTAAAGACAATAACTGTTTTAGTTCTCACACCAGTCACCATGACTGACCTGGAGTTTATTGTTTCCTTCCTAAACTCTGGGTGCCCACCAATTTCCACACGGGCAGTCTAGAGTCAGGTTATCAGGTCATTCTGGATTTAGGAGATGCTGTGGAGCTCATTGGCGAGCTGGATGACGAGGCGTAGCATTTGTATATGATATTCTTTATTCCGCTGTGTATTCTGTATGAGGACAAGTTTATATAACTGTCCAGTTGTGTTGTACATTGTTGTTGTAAACTCTGATGAAAATGTAATGTATAAACTGATATAGTTCTTTGATTTAAAGATTATTCATTTATCTATTATATGTTGTTCCGCTGCGATATGTGAGATTCTGATATTGTTTCTGTTGTTTCTTCTTTCTTTCTGTCTTCTTTTACCTCTTCTTTTTAACCATAACAATTCGGTTTTTCGGCATTCGATTGCTTGGCAGTTGATATAGTGGACGTATTAATGTCGATTTTCAGAAGTTGAAAATCTCGAGTCGTTACATGTGGTATCAGAGCATATGGTTAAGCGATAAACTTTGGTTCTGTTGGGAATTACTCATTTGAGATAGAGTCAGTAGTACTCTAGAATGAGTGTGATTGTAATAATAGATATGAGCGCGTATTTGTTAGTGAATATGAAATTGTTTTATATTGTGTTTGCTTATCCGTTGAGCTGTTTTTGAATTCTGGTCGGTATGTGGGACGCCATATTATCGATAGGGGTTTCTAAACACTTAAATGAGGCAAGTCGACATAGTATCATTTTAAATTGGGTAAATGAAATAATTTTACCTCGATCATATTTTGTATATAAAGAAATAATTTTTCAGAATTATTAAAGTGTATATAAAATTGAATTGTTTGGTTGTTGAAAATGTAAGAGTATATATATGAGTTAATAAAAGTTGTTTGAATAATCTAAATAAAAACAACAATTGTAAAAGAATGAAGTATATAAGCAAATGAATTATTAAGTATGGAATTATCATTAAAATGATTTACAATTGTGAAATAATCTTGCATAAGTAAAGTTAAATAGTGAAATTATATAAGAAAAGGATTTATAAATGTGATTTATAAATAAAAGGAAATTTTTGAAAGAATTTAAGCACTGAATTCACTACTGTTACTGGGAAATAATAAGGGCGATGACTGCAGCATCATCAGTATCATTTTCGAGTTTCTATGTGATTGATTTGCTACCATAGTAAATTGAAAAATTAAAGTTTTGTTGTGATAAACAAAATTTGAAATTAAAATCCAACTTGTAATTGATAAATATAAGTAAAACGAGTTTTGAACTTATAATATGAGATAATAAATTTGACTTTGGTAAAAGTTAAATAGAATTTACTTTAGAATTGGAATCTGAATTGGATTTATAAGTGGAAATTTAAGATAAGTTAAACAAATGATGCTTAATTGGAATATAACTTAAGTAATGTTGAATGAAGTTGATTTTGGTATCGAAATAAAATAATGAAGTGAATTAAATGAATGTGAACTTGAGGTTTATAAATGAAATTCAACTTTATTTGTAAAATGAATTAGCAATTGAATTAATAAATGGATTGAATGTTAATCAATCGAATGTAAATAAATTGATATGGAATAATGGATATAAGTGTTAATTCATTAAAGCTAATGTAATTGGAAATTGAATGAATTGAATGGAAACCAATTTAATATTAAACCAATTGGAATTAAAAGTGTTGAACCAAATTGAATGTAAGTAATGTAAATTTAATAATTTGGTTGTGTTGAATATACATTGGTTGTTATATGATTGTTGGTTGATTGTATATATTCATTAAGTGTTAATGAAATTGAATTGATAAAAATTGAAAGCTATGTAATTGAATTTGAATTGAAAGTGAACCAACTTGAATGTAAATCAGTGAATGTGAACTAATTGAAAATGAATACATGTATGGTTTGAATTTTTTTTTGAAAGCATTCGAATTCGTTTTGAAACCATATAAATTGCATATGGGAATTATTTGATTGCATTGCTTATGGAAACTTTGTGTTTGTTATAGAAAATTAATGAAATGTAAATGAATTTCCTATATATGTCACTTACGTGTTTAAATTGAATAAGTACAGGTGCCGTGGCTGCCGTCCGGCTGATTGGGTCGCGCAAAATGCTTAATAAATAACTGCTTTGCTTAAAAATGCTAAAAGGTACGCCTACGCAATAAAAAAATAGGAAATATGAACTGTTTTCTGCTTTTCTGACCGTGTGGGTCAATGTATATATATTTATGTCTATTGTGATCCTACTACGATCGAACCGCGCAAAGGAGGCTATGGCGATTTTTTCTTAAAATTTAAGGCGTTAGAAATTTTCGAGAAATTTTGAAAAATTTGTGAAAACTAAATTTTGGATTTGAAGTTAAAAGTTAAACGATATAGTTTGTTTTGAAAAGTATAACTAAGTATAGATTTGAAAAACTTAGTAAAGTTTTGAAAGAGTTTAACTATTGGATTTTGGGGAAGTTGTACACTTAAGTGATTTTGAAATCTAATTTGAACAAATTGTTTGAAAAGTTAATAGATTTGGGCATTTTTCCTACTTTGCAATTTCGAGGACGAAATTCTTTTAAGGGGGGAAGATTGTAACGACCCAGAATTTCCGTCATTTGGAATTCAAATATTTAATTAATTTTAAATATTTATAAGTAAATTTAATAAGCTGAGTAACTTAAATTTTGAATATCTGGATTTAATTGGATAATTAAATCGACAATCTAATATTTGAAATTGCGTAAATAATTGGAAATTGGGTTTAATGTGAATGAAAATGATTTATAAAGTTATATTAAATCATATTGGAGTTAGAATGATGTTGTAGAACTTTTAAAATTGAATTAAAAGTTAATTTGTGAAAATTGAATATTTTAATATTTAATTGACGACTAAAAATAGTCATTTTTCAAACAGTCTCTGATTTCGTCGAAACTAGTTTCATCGGATCCGTAATGTTAAATTATTGTATGGTTTCAAATTTTGTGTCAATCGGATTTACGGTTTGTCCGGGGCAAGCCAAAACGCATAAAAATCGTTTTAAATCGGTTTAATTTAAATTTGATCGTTTATTTCCGTAACTCGCACATATGACCGAATTAGCTCTCGAAACACGTTCCATTGTGTTCGGAATGTGGGTAAAACCTTAGAAACGCTAGCCGGCACGCTCGATTTGGAGTTCGAAATTTTTTCGATGAATAGTGTTTTTGGCAATTTTCTATAAAAGGACCTCAACATTTCATTTTCTCTCAAACCCTAGCAAACAAGCTTCAGCCGGCCCTAATAATTCAATGGCCAGAAAACATCCACCTTCATCTCCTCCGATCTCCTCATCCATCGACTTTTACGCGAAATGTTCAACTACAATGTTGTAGAGGGAAGTGAGATCTATAATCTCAACGGTGGAGATCGAAAACGAAGCTACGGATCAACGGCAAAATGGCGATGATCATTCGCCGTTCACACATGTTTTTCGAGATATATAGGAGGCCGAGTTCGACGTGTTTGAGGGTGAAGGTGGAGTGAAGCAAGGGCTTTCGAATGGAGGTGGCTGATCGACTTCGAGCATCGCGTGGTGGTCACGAAAAATTGATGAAGTTTGGCGGCATGAGTTCTTTGCTCACGGCTTTGGAACGATGGAAGGGAGAAGGTGATTCTCGGCCCAGATCTGATGTTGGATGGATGAGCGGCCTGGATTATTTGAGGGTATAAAATATATAAAAAAAAAGAAAATTGTAAATTATTATATTATAAATTCGTTCGAACTTTTAAAATGCTTAACTTTTTGATGCGAGGTCCGTTTCGGACGAAACTTTTTGCGTTGGAACCATATTGACGAGCTCTTCGCAATGGAGCTGGTTTGGAGTCAATTTGAGTCAGTGAAAATTTTGAGTAAAATTAAACGCGCGTTTAATTTTATTTGAAATAAAATACCGCAACCGTTATTGAAAGCAAGGTGAGAACTTCTCACTCAATCGAATATTGTGTTTCGATTTAAATTTTAAATAGTTGAATTTAAAATTGCTTGATTGTGTTGATTGTGTGAATTGGATGATAATTGCTATCTGTTGTGTTAAAATTGACCCTATACGCCGTATATTAAGCGGAGGTTATTTATTAAAAACATATACCGCGATAATTTCACCGTGAAGTGGAATTGGTATTATATATGTATTTGGAGTTGATTTCCCGCATTATATAGCGGATGAGACCTATTGTGCCGCATAATAGCGGATAATATTTATAAATCCCATATACCGCGATATTCCACCTCGATGTGGAATTGGTATTGTGCTAACATCTGTGGATGTAGGGAAACAGGTTGGAGGGATCCAACTGGATTCCTCAAATAATTGAATTTATTTCAAGGTTGTGTGTTGATTTATTTATAATCGCCGTGTGATTATATTGTGATTGAATTTGTTGACGGCTATAAATTAGCCGAAGATATTTTTGGTATCGTTGGATACCGAAAATAAATAAAATTGGATTTTCGAAATTTAAGTTGAAAATTTATCGAAAATTTATTTTTGTTAATTGGATAAATTTAAAAGGAATTTTATAAGATAAAAGTTTTATTTTTGAATTATATTGGATTTAATTTCAAATTTGGGAAAAAGGGCTTAATAAATGGATTTTGGAAATATTATCTATAAACTGAAGAATTTATCTAAATTTGGGATTTTTAAATAGATTTGAAGAGATAAAGGAATTTATTTTAAAAGGAAAATAATTTTGGAAATTTATTTGGAATTTGAAAATCAATTGAAAATTGATTTAGAGTTGAAAGTGAATATTTGTGAAATCGATTTGAAAATCGTATAAAGAATGAATATTTGGAAATGTTAATTCACAATGGAGATTTACAAGTAGAAATTAATTTAAAATAATTGATTAAGTATTAAGTATTAATTTTTAATTAAGGGTTAATTAATGATTAATAAAAGGGAAATTTATTAAATGTTTTGAAATTAATTGATTATTAATTTACCATAACTAGAAAAATTGATTTATAGAAATTTATCTGACTTTAAATTAATCAGATAATTAAATTAATCCTACTTATGGATGTTTGGATTTTATTGGATGTTGAATTGTTTGACATCTCTGATATGTGATATTTTGTGATATATCCTGATTGGTGTTGTGATCTGTGATTTATTTATCTGTGATATATATATATATATGTGATCTGTGAATGAAAGATAAGCGTTATGGTTTATACCGCTTATCCATTCTATTGTTATATTTGATCTGTGATGGTTGAATGTTGTTGCACTATTGTGTTAAACCCTTAGACTACACAATACACGCACAAATGTGGATTTCATGTGGAAATCTGTTAAGTCACAGATAATTATCAATTTTGGAAAATTGAGTTTTTGAACCTAAAATGGTTTTGGAATTGGAATTGAAAGTTTTTGAAAATGAGTTTCAGAAATAAAAGTTATTTTCAATAACTTAATAAAATTTGAAATTTGATTTAAAATTTGAATTCAATATTTTGAAATTGAATTCAATAATTTGGGAATTTTGGTCTAAAAGATTATACAAGTGGAAAAGGGTGTTTATATGAATTTAAACCATTTTTAAAAGTGTTGTTGTGGAAATTTGAATTAACCCAAAGACCGTAACTTGTATAAATGAAATCAGTTTTTCCCAAAACGAAAACTATCTATTTTCAAATAATAATAACTTTCATAAAGTGAAAAGATTTCCAATTTGTATCAAAACATTTCAAGTTGAAATGAAATTGTAAATAGTTTGGAAAAACTATGAATTAACCTTTGTGTCGATAATTAAACTTTATTTTGAAATCACAGAAGATTTTAAAAGGTGTATCTTTTATATTATAAAAGACTTGAATTGTGAATAGTTTTGAAAGCTATAAATTAAATCTTGATTTAAAGATTTAATGGGTTAATCAAATTGAAGTGGAAATTGATTTGGAAATCTGTGAAGGAATCTTTTTGAAAATGGGTAAAACTTTGTGAAGTAAATCTTTTTGTTTAAAGATTTAAAATGGTAATTTTTTTAAACCATTTAAAGGAAATGATTTGGGTAATAAGTTGTGACTTAATTGAAATCCCTATATCCATATGTTTTAAATATTGTGCTCACTATTCGGGTTAGCCGGGAAAAGACCTTTGTGTCATATAACCCATTCCGAATTAGTGATACGACGATATGGATCGTATTGAAGACCGGTGTTGAAGACCGGATATTTTTGAAAATGAAAGGACAACCTATCGAATGTCTCTGCACCGAGTTGCTCCGGTATAGAGATTTATATCACTCTTCTTGTGATGGGAAGTCCGGACGTGATTAGTGAATATCCGGATTGCAAGGGCTTCTTTGGAAGTGCCTTCGTTTCTGTTCGAACCCGGAACAGACTTGTATGGTTGTATGTCTGACATTACACTTTGAGATGTAAAGATGGTTTCTATTAAATACATTTCTGTTGGTGGCGGAGAATTTATTCTCTTAGCTTAACACCCTTCTCTGAGACGTACGAGCTCAGAGGTTATGTAGTTGATGGTTACTAGTGATACATTCCCAATTTGGTAATGTGGCATACGAAGTGCTGTTGATCATTTGTTGATCAAAGCGTGGCTTTGTGAAAAAGCGTGGCTTTGTGAAAAAGCATAGTTTTGTGGACGAGACTTCGTCGAGCCTCACAACTCGGTAATGGTCGAAACAGGAATGTTGCGGCAAGGTTGTTAGGGGTCGCGCCCCTAGGGTATGTCATTTCCTTCTGAATAAAAGGTGATATCATGTTATGGAGCCCAGATATTTTACCTATGTTGATGCTGCAAATTTATTATACTTTGTGGTTGTTGCTTTGTGGTTGAGGATCCTCAGATAAAGGTCGGTAACGACCGGGGGATGGCATAGCTCGTGTGTTAGCTACCTAGTTACAGCTGTACAGCGTGAGGTAGCGTCGGCCTTGTGTTTGCAGAGAGCAGGTTGACTCTCGGGGCGTCTTTCCAGAGGCGTTTCCATTTCGATGTAAGGAAGTTCCTTAGCCTGACCATTTTTTGGAAATCCAAAGAAACAATACGAACCTTGTACGGTTTTAGTTGTAGAACCTGCCATTTACTTATGGTGGTCACCACTGTTTAGATGGTAGCTATAGTAGGCATACAATAATGGTTGTATGTTGGCTAAGATTGATATTATACTTTCAAAATGTTTTCTGCACTATGCACTAATAATAATATCAAATCAAATGATTTTGGGTAGTAAGCATGTTTGACTATCATAAGAAGAAATCTCCTCCAATTCTGCGTTTGCATTGTGTGTGTGGCGGGAGGTCTTATGGTAGTTTCATTTTCCAAAAGGATTGCGAATGTCTTTTACTTCCTTTGTTGTTGTTTTAAAGATAATAACTATTTTAGTTCTCACACCAGTCACCATGACTGACCTGGAGTTTATTGTTTCCTTCCTAAACTCTGGGTACCCACCAATTTCCACACGGGCAGTCTAGAGTCAGGTTATCAGGTCATTCTGGATTAAGGAGATGCTGTGGAGCTCATTGGCGAGCTAGATGATGAGGCGTAGCATTTGTATATGATATTATTTATTCCGCTGTGTATTATGTATGAGGACAAGTTTATATAACTGTCCAGTTGTGTTGTACATTGTTGTTGTAAACTCTGATGAAAATGTAATGTATAAACTGATATAGTTCTTTGATTTAAAGATTATTCATTTATCTATTATATGTTGTTCCGCTGCGATATGTGAGATTCTGATATTGTTTCTGTTGTTTCTTCTTTCTTTCTGTCTTCTTTTACCTCTTCTTTTTAACCATAACAATTCGGTTTTCCGGCATTCGATTGCTCGGCAATTGATACAGTGGACGTATTAATGTCGATTTTCGGAAGTTGAAAATCTCAAGTCGTTACAATTTGATGCACCATCAAAAAATAACTTCCACATAGGTTTTTGATCCCTTTCTTTTTTTTGATTGTTCCTTAATGAAGTTAGTACACTCGTTAATAAAATCCACCAATGCTTGCCTTTTGATAGCGGCTCGTGGCTGAAACTCAGTATCATATAGTGTAAGCTCAATTCCCTATTTTACCAGTCTACCCGAAGTTTCCGGCTTACTGAAAACTTGTTTGAGGGGAAATTTGGTTAATACCCTGATTGGATGTGCTTGTATGCTCTCAGTTTTCGCGCTGTGAGTATCAAGCAATATGCTAGTTTTTCTATAACTAGTCACCGAACTTCTGCATCTTTTAATCGCCTGTTTACATAATATACAGGAAGTTGAGCCCCACTTCCTTCTCTGATCAACACTGGACTAACTGCATGCTCTGAAACTGCCATGTATAGGTACAAGATTGCTCTATTCTCGGGACTATATAGTATTGTTGGGTTTTCCAAATGGCTTTTTAACTCCTGAAAAGCTTTTTTACAATCTTCTCCCCATTCAAAGTTTTTCTTCTTCTTGATTACATCGAAAAAGGGAATACACTTATCAGTTGCTTTGGAAATGAATCTGCTTAGAGCGACTATCCTCCTGTTCAAACTCATTACCTCTGACTAGTTTTGGGTTCGTCCATGTCCTTGATAGCTTGAATTTGGTCTAGGCTAGCTTCAATCCCTTGAGCACTCACAAGGTAGCCTAAAACTTCCCTGAATGTACTCCGAAGGAGCATTTCTGTGGGTTCAGTTTCATCTGATATTTTCGTTGTACATTGAACATCTCTTCTAGATCTTCAAGATAATTTTTAGCCTCGTAAGACTTCACTAGCATGTCATCCACATAAACCTCCATATTTCGGCCAATCTGTTCTTTAAACATCCCATTGACTAGCCTTTGATATGTAGCCCCTTCATTCTTTAGTCCAAAAGGCATTGCTTTGTAGCAGTAAATTCCCCAATCAGTAATGAAATTTGTGTGTTTCTCATCTGGCTTGAACATGGGTATCTGATTGTATCCTGAGTGTGCATCCATGAGAGATGACAATCTATGCCCACTAGTTGCATCAACCAACTGATCAATTCGTTGCAACGGAAAACAGTCTTTCGGACATGCTTTGTTCAAATTAGTATAATCGACGCAAGTCCTCCACTTTCCGTTCGACTTTTTTTACTAACACTGAGTTTGCTAACCATTTTGGGTAATAGATTTCCCTAATAAATCCATTTTCCAGGAACCTTTTAACTTCTTCTTTCAAGGCATTAGACCGTACTTTATCTAGTTGTCTCTTTTTCTGTCTAATGGGGGTTACTTCTGGATTGATGTTTAGCACATGACACATGACCGATGGATCAATCACAACCATTTCTGAATGAGACCAAGCAAATACATCTTTATTGGTTTTAATAAACTGGATTAAATATTTCTTCAAGTTGCTATCCAATTCATTTCCCACTTTGACTATTTTAGTGGAATCATTTGAATCTATGAATGCCTCCTTAAGGTCTTCTATGGGTTTGATTCTTTCCGCTTCCCCTCGGCAATCAAATTCTGTGACGATTGGGCTTTCTTCAATAGAATTAGCATCAACCCTCTTATTTTTGCCTCCAGGGGGAATGTACCTTTCAAACGTACGTTTTTTAGTTTTATTAGATCTAATTTTTGCTTCGAATGTTGGATGTAAAAATCCATCATCCGAAGGCTGGAAAATCATAGAAGAATCAAAGTAAGCAGAAGACTCCCTTTTGTATTGATGAATTGTAGCAAAATACATTTCACGAGAGATGAATTGCTCTCCATGGACTGTGCCCCAGCCTCTCCTCGTCAAGAATTTCACCATCAGATACTTCGGAGAAACAAAAGCATCTATCTCATTAAGCACAGATCTGCCAAAGAAAGCGTTGTAATAGGATGACTGGTTAATGATCATAAAGAGAGTTTCGAAAGTCCGACAACATGGTGGCACCCCCATTTGTACTAGCAGTTTTACTTGTCCCACTAGGGTCAACCCTTTGTTGTTGAACCTAAAGATTGGTTCAATGCTGGCTCTAGATTGTCATCAGGGATGTTCATTTGATCAATGGCATGCTTAAAAATGACATTGACTGCACTACCCGCATCCACAAGAATCTTGGACATGATAGAGAGTCCAATTTGAGCTGTGATCATTAGGGGATCGTTGTGTAGGTGATGGACTCCTTTTTTCAACTCTTGGGGAGTAATGACTAGATTTGGCATTGGGATGTTGAGTCGCTGATTTTTTAGCGGGGGCTCTTCTTGGACTGAGAACACCCCCTCTCTTGCCTCCTTAATATACCTGTTCCTTGCCCCTTTGCCGGTCCCCACTAGATGTGGCCCTCCATGAATTGCATCGATCCTATTCAGCGGAGGACTTAAGCTCAAAGGATCTTCCTCCTCCAGAATTTTAATAGCATTACTAGGGAGCTTTTGCGGACCATCCCCCATCCATGGAGCTTTCTGTTTGTTTTGGATGAACTCTTTTAAATGACCCTCGTGAATCAACTTCTGAATAATTCCCGCCAAGACTCTGCATTCGTCAGTCTTGTGACCATTTACTTTGTGGTACACATAGTAGTCGCCCTCCTTCCTCTGTTCTGGGTGATTCTTGGCCTTGAAGGAAGTTGGAAAATTGACTCTCTCCTTTGCCACAACATAGATCTAAGATAATGGTTTGTTCAAAGCAATTGAATTAGCAATAGGCTCTTCCCATCTTGCTCTTTTATTCCCTCGATCCAATCCAAACCTTCCACCTTCCTTTTTAGGGATTGCTTTCTTCTTAGCGTGATACGGCTCATCCATTTGAATGAATTTGTCAGTCTGAAAATGGAAGTCTTAAAGATACTTGCACCCATAATAAAGAGTTGTTTCCAGAACGGGGTATTCTCTATTAATCCAGAATGTACCGCAATGAGCTTATCCTGGTCATTCATGTCCTTAGCCTTTAACGCTTCGATATTGAATCTTTTGAAGTAATCTCCCAAAGACTCTCCTTGTCTCTATTTAATGTTAGCCAGAACTGTATAGTCTATGGTTGGGTCTTTGCATATGCAAAATTGAGCAGAGAATTCAAAAGAAAATTGCTTCCACGAGTAGATTGTCTTTTCACGGTACTGTCGATACCATTTAGCTACAACCCCTTGGAGAGTCACTGGGAACAACCTACATCGAACGACTCCAGATGCATTATATAGATCCATTTGGCTATCGAAAGCCATCAAGTGGTCGTTTGGATCTGTAGTTCCAAGGTACTTCATAGTTGGGATCTTCACATAAGAGGGGATGGCTATTGCCATGATTTCATCCGTGAAAGGCGCTACCCGCTCATTATCATTTACATTCTCGTCCAAGGTCCTCTTCCCCTTTGCATTCAACACATCTTTAATTGCTTTTTCTACCGCGTCTTTTAGATAGGCTTCGGCATCATGATAATTTTTCCGGTCTAGATAGTATTCTTTCGATGTTGAGCTATCAGACCGTTCAAGAGATTAATCTAGCACTCTTCCTTGATGATAGGCTTTAGTTGGAGGAAGTTCTTTCTTTTTTGAAGATGTTTTTATCAATTTTGCTCTTGTCTTCATTTGGATAAGCCTTTGAATTCCTTCTCGGAGAGATCACCTCATCTCCATTTGTTGGCCTTGCTATCTTAGAAGATTTTTGGGACAATGCCATCTTGAGAAGTTCCTGCATCTCGAGCAATTGCTGTTCTAAGTGCTTTATTTTGGTGACGTTATCATCTTGTTGAGCTGATGTTGATGGTTGCCCTGGTACGACACCCTCCAAGTTGAAAGTTGGAGTGATATTTTTCCTCTAAAGTTGTGGTGTGAACAACCTCCTCGTCCATTCTGCTAAGTCTCTTGGATTTCATTTTCCTATGCCAAGTTAAACAACCCTTAATTAGTCTATAAGATAATCGCAAGGTCGGAGGTTCATGCCCTCCTTCTAGCGCCAAAATTGTTAACAAGAAAATTTATCAACATCCCCAAAGCTATGTGGTTAGAAAATAATTTTATTTATGATGCAAAATGGAGTTATTAAAAGAGATTACTCCCTTCAAAAAACCCCTTTCGATCAGGTTGAATTGATTCAATCAACCTCCTCAAGATGAAGATTAAGGAGAGAGTATCTCGTTCGAAACCCCTCTTTCGAATGAGTCGAAAGTAGCCATTTATATCATATATTCATCCCTTTCGACCATGCTGAAAGGTTCACTCATCCCTTTCAATCATATCGAAAGGTCTACTTTGCCTTCAAAAAGAAGAAATTGCTTTCGACATCATTGGTTTCGTTCCTTTAGTAGAAACTCCTTCGAAAGGGCATACGCATTATAAGGTTCATATACCTTTCGAAGGAACTCATTTCATATAACATTGCTTTACATTTATGCGTCTGGTCTTCCTCGAAACGTCCTTTTTGACCAAGTCGAAAGGGATCTGGCTCTTTCGAAGTGGATCGAATGTATAATATGCAAAGCCTTATTCAATATATGCAATGGGAAATTATCTTAGATAACACAAGTTCTGTAAACTCATTAAGATCGAAACATCATCATCATCTTTATTTGTCATAATGTATTGTTAATCACGATGATAATGTGTTTTGTATGCATATTATCCAAGTCGATCCCATGGCATTGCATAAGACAAAAAGGAGTTAAGAAGATAAGATAACATCATGTGCAATTGATCATTAGTTTAGCTAATGATCGAAATGATCTCCCTCATGATCGAAATCTTTATTGTATCCATGCATTTTCTCTTTTTCACATTAATCCAAAATGAGTTACAAGTTTGAGAGCTTTTTTCCCAAATCAATTTAGGGTTACAAATATTTGATTTTCGCTAAGAAGTAGAAGAATGAGTTTTGAATTCCCAAAATCCAGTCCCCAAAATCGAAACCATGGGGTCTTATTTATAGATGAAGGTCGGTCCCCTTCCGCGCCTCTTCTTTCGACTCAGTCGAAAGGTCCTCCTATCTCCCACGTCCATTTATTGGACATAGTCAAAAGGCCCTCTTTCTTTTTTCAGTGCGCCTGCTTTCGATGCTGTCGAAAGGCATTCCTTTCGAGTTTCCTCATTCATCCTTGCGCCTCCAATTTTCTTATTCTAGACCTTTCAACCCAGTCGAAAGGGTCTCTTTGTCCACCTTTCGTCGTCATTAAGATCCAAGTGTTTCTTTTCTCCGCTTTCTCCTGAATTGCTTTCGACTTCATCGAAAGAGTGATAGATGCGCTTTTCCTCTTTGTGTTGCTTTATTGTCATAAGAAGTAATGATACGAGCTTCCGACCCTGTCGATAGGTATTATTTTGGGTTTCGAAGGTGTTGAAGTGTTGATGGTTTCAACGCGGTAGATAGCTTCCGAATGCATGCTTGCGAATTGATGCAGAACCTTCTCTAGATGTTAAAGGCTTCGACCGGTTCGAAAGGCTTGGTTATGCTTTCGAAAGGGTTGTTCTGATCAAGATATCTTTCTGAGTAATTTGAATGAAGGCGAAACCTTTGGTTTCAAAAGGTTTGGTGTGTATATGAAGAGTTGTTATCCATTGCCTTCCAAAGGGGGTTTTGAACCCATTCCTACTTTCCTTATATATGCGAATCCATCTGCATCGAAAGGTTTTGACAAGGCGGAAGGGTAGCCTTGCTTTCTTCCTTCATCTTTTCAAAAGCTTTTGCACCGTTTATCATTTGTGATGACGCCTGGTGCTTGCGACTCCTTCAAAAGTCATCTCAATGCCTTCGAAACACCATTCCGTGAACCTTGAAGAAACCCATGTTTTCAATTTTAGTAGAGCTTAGCACTTTTATTAACCTTCTTTCATACCTTTATTCTTAAGGGACTTTATGGTTAACATTATTCTAGATGCTAATTCATCCAACTTTGAAATAGCAGATGCTAGTTCCCCAAAACAAACACAACAGATAATAGCTGTTAGAAAGCAAGAATAGGTGCATTTATAAAATAAACTATGCAACATAAAGAACATAAGGCATTTGATGATAAAAATAGCTTAATCTATTCATTAACTTGTGTAAAATCGTACCTTCCAACCCTTTATGTCCGACTTTTCTTTTGGCATCCATGCCATGAGTGTACAGAACCTTTTTTGCCAATGGTTGGTGTGTTGAATGAAGACCAGGAATTCCTAGTAGAGGGCTCTGAATTTCTAACTGTATGTCATTGGGTCTTTTTTGCAACTGTTTACTGTGCTCTAAAGAAAATAAAAGGATGGTTCCATTGACATTGGACTCATAGCACGTAACAAACAAAATTAAAGGTATATTGCAAATATAATAATAGCATATTACTGTCCTATGACCGAGTTGAACAGGGATTAGAAGTAGTTTCAATGTTTGCATGCCATAAACAATTGATAAAATATGTCTTGTGGTTATTCGAAATGTTTGAGCATCTCCTATTTGACACAAGGTTAATACATCACTGCAACTTTTAGTAGATCCAGTTTTCATTTTTCTACTCATGAAATCTTTCTTGTGGAGCAGATGTGACATCTGAGTAACAAATGACACATAAACTTAAGCTTTATTTCAGACGTAAGAATTCATAACAAGTATAGATAGAATATAATATTGCTACTTACAGATTTATTCTCTTTAAATTATAGATTTAAGACATACAAAACTATGTTTTGAGATAGCCATAAAAGGAATAGGGAATGTACTTTTCCATATTCCAAACTCCAAACCCAGTTGAAAATGGATCTACAGCAGACTTAAATAATAATGGACTATGTAGTAGTTGTTTATTGCACTTCATTGCACACATCTAGGTTATTTTATGACGTGCTTGTTATCATGTTGTGAAATTGTTAAGCATCTATGTAAATATACATCACATTAGGAAATCAGCATTCCAGGTGAGCAAGTAACCTCCTAGTGCCTACACAACAGATTTACCAAAAGCAGATTATTTCTTGTAAAAGGCAGATTTTCTCTTCTGCCAACAACAAAACTATTTATCTTACTCCCTTACATGGGCAGGCAGTTCAGGGTAACTATACACAGCCTGTAGTTGATCCATTTGATTTGAGGTTTTTGATCTCTCCTTTAATATCCCGTTTACTCCAACTGCATAAGGAATAATATAACACGAAATGAATTAGTGATGTGAATAAGAGCAAGATATTTGATATTGTCCTAAATACGACTACTATGTATTGGTATAGATCTCAATACAAAACTTTTGCCATATGCTAAGGTTAAAAAATCATGGAGATGGACATATACAGTCCAATATACCTAACCTGAAAATTAAACAAAAACGAAGCAGAAACATAGGCATGCATACTAGCACCGAAAATATTAGATCTCCAAGAAGGGTAACCTATCACATACACCATGAATGATACCAAACATATGAGATAAACATAGCAGAAGAATAATGTACAATGATGTCATGATAAAGCAATCGGAGAATTTAATCACCTGGGGGTAATGCATCTCTTCTACCAGCAGCATTCATAACTCATGCAATTTTAGCCCTATCAAAGCAATTTCTATTACCTAAAACACTTGAAAATTAGGTAACACGGTTACTTTAATGAGTGCCTTGAATCCAAAAGTTGATTAAAAGCAGTAGTTTGTCCAATATCAGCAACATGATCAAGATATTAAAAGATAAATCTAAGACTTACAAGCAAAGTTTTTAATGAGATATCAATATCTCAGGCGTGAATGTTCACCTTTACAACTCTTTATTTCAAATTAATTTTCAGCAAGCAATGTCATAAGAGTTAGAATTTGTGATGTATTAAGAAAAGAGATTGAAGAGGAAAAGATAAATTGCTTTATTCATTTTATATCTTTATACATGCCTATTCAGGCCTTTATATAACAGAGAAACAGAGAAAATACGAAAATGGGCTTGGGCCTGGGCCTGATAACAATGAGAGCCCGCGACTGTCTTGAGATAGTATAACCGGGTTAACATACCCGTGTACTTCATTTCTCCCCCTCAAACCAATACTAGGGTTAGGGTTCCTTCAGGTCTTCTATGGCGACGCCGAAAAGCGATTCCTTCTTCTCTTGATTCTCACAGCCATTAGTTCTTATTGAAGTTGCTGCGTGTTCTTCTAATGATTTAGAATTCGCAGCAGCTTCGATCCTCCTTTCAGAGTTTGATACATGTTCTTCAGATCTGGTTTTAGAGTGATCTTCGAGCAACTTGCTTGCTGTAGCTATGGCTTTGTGAGATGTATCTTTATCTTTGCTGGAGACTATCTTCCCGAGGTCTGTCTTGCTCTCAACTTTCAGATCTGCTCGAAACCTTAAGAAATTTCTTGCAGACAGTGCCTTGGTAAGTGTGTCTGCTCATTGGTAAGCTGAAGGTATGTGATTGATTTGTAGATTTCCTCTTTGAACTTGATCACGAACAAAATATAAATCGATTTCGATATGTTTTGTTCGTGCGTGCAAGATTGGGTTCGCCGTCATATATACAGTGCTTTGGTTGTCACACCATAATATTGGTTTGGCTGTTGTGTTGATTTGTAGTTCCTTTAGTAGTGATTGTAGCCAGATTATCTCTGCTGTAGCACTTGCAACACTTCTGCACTCTGCTTCCGTGCTAGATCGCGAAACAGTGGTCTGCTTTTTCGAACACCACGACACTGGGTTGTCCCCAATATATATATAGTATCCCGTTATAGATTTTCTGTCGTCGGTGTCAGTGGTCCAGTCTGCATCTGTATAGGCTGTGATGTTTAGATTATTGCAAGCTCTTAACTTTAAACCAAAATTTGCTGTTCCTTTAAGGTATCTGAGAATCCTTTTTACTGCTTTCCAGTGTTCATCACGTGGTTCCTGCATAAATTGGGAAACCTTGTTAACACTGAATGATATGTCTTGCCTAGTAATAGTAGTGTATTGTAGTGCTCCTACAATACTTCTGTATTGTTTGACATTTAATATGGATTCTCCCCTGTTTTTGGATAATTGCTGATTGCTGACCATAGGAGTAGGTTGAGATTTTGCTTCATGCATCTTTGACTTGATCAATATCTCTTTAATATAGTTTGTCTGACTTAGCAGCATCTCTGTATCTGTTTTCCTGTTAACTTCAATGCCTAGAAAGTAGTTAAGCTTGCCGAGATCCTTGATAGAGAATTGTTTGTTAAGATATTGTATGATGCTTGTAATTTCAGCTGTGTCATCACCTGTTATAATCATGTCATCAACATATATTAGAACATATGTAATATGATTATTATGACTTTTCACAAATAGTGAGTTATCTGATTTGGTAGATTGATAACCCAGAGAAGTTAAAGTGCTTTTTACTCTCTCGAACCATACTCTTGGTGCCTGTTTCAAGCCATATATAGCCTTGTTTAACTTGCAGACTTGGTGATTATTCTGTTTATATCCTTGTGGTTGCTCCATGTAAATTTCTTCTTGTAGAATGCCATTTAAGAATGCATTGTTGACATCTAGTTGTCTTATGTCCCAATTTTTGCTTAGGGCAATAGTGAGTACCACCCTAATAGTTGTTGGCTTAACCACTGGTGAGAATGTCTCACTGAAGTCAAATCTATACTGTTGAGTATATCCCTTGGCAACTAGCCTTGCCTTGTATTTGGACACTGTTCCATCAGGTTTCTTTTTTAGTTTATATGTCCATTTGCATCCTATTATATTTTTGTTTGCTGGAGGTTGCACAAGACTCCATGTTTTGTTCTTCATTAATGCTTGATATTCTTCATTCATTGCCATCTTCCAGTTTTCATCCCTGTATGCTTGTTCAAAGGATTCTGGTTCTTCATCATTTATTGTTGCTGCATAGACTTTTGGTTTGAATATTCCTCTTTTGGATCTTGTAATCATGTGATGACTTGGTCTGATTGATACCTCAGTGTCAGTTGATGCTGAGCTATCAATCTCACTAGTGTTGTCCTGAATTTGATCTTGAGGTTTGTCATTACTAATTCCTTGTCTCTGATTGCTTGATGTAGTGGGAGATTGTACAGGTATATCAGGCTGCTCTTCTGTTTCATGACCTGGTTCTGGTAACACAGTGTGTAGTGGATCAGAATCACCTGCTTCCTGGAGATTCCATGTCTCAGAATATACAGGTATATTTGAGATAGATGTTCCAGGATTATATATTTTCTGGGTAGTCTTTATATTAGCTGAAGCAAAAGGAAATATCCTTTCATTGAACACTACATGTCTGCTAATAAATATCTTTCCTGAGCTATCTAAACATTTGTAACCCTTTTGTTTAGTTGCATAACCCAGAAATGTACATGGATGAGATCTGAAATCCAATTTGTATCTGTTATATGGTCTTAGGTAGGGAAAACATAGACACCCAAAAGTTTTTAGACTATCATAATTGGGTTTAATTCCCATAAGTTTTTCAACCGGGCTTACTCCATTTAGTACTTTAGTAGGGAGTCTGTTAATCAGATATACTGAAGTACTAAATGAGTCAGGCCAGAACTTTAGAGATAGAGATGCCTGAGCGAGTAAAGTTATCCCTGTTTCTACTATGTGTCTATGTTTTCTCTCAACTAGACCATTTTGTTCAGAAGTGTATGGACAAGTGATTCTGTGTATTATACCTCTATTTAGGAAGAATTTGTCAAGTGACTTGTATTCACTACCACCATCACTCTGAACTGTTTTAACTTTATGACTAGTTTGTCTTTCAACTTGGTTAATAAAGTGTATAACAGCATTGTAAGTTTCTCCCTTAGTTTTTAGAAAATATATCCATGTATATCTAGTGAAAGCATCAACAAGGGAAATATAATATTTATAGCCATAGTCAGAACTGATGGGTGCAGGCCCCCAGAGATCAGTTGTAACTAATTCTAGTGGCATTTTGTACTCAGTAGCTGAGTTAGCAAAAGGTAACTTATGGCTTTTGCCCATTTGACAGTAAGTACAAACATATGGTAAGATAGGATCACTAAAAGACACTTTAATTTCTTTCAAAACCTGCTTTACAACATTTGCATTAGCATGTCCCAACTTATAATGCCACTGATCAAATATACTGTTATTATTTTCAACAGATGATACTTCACAATTATTGCTATGCTTTGTTTTCTCAACAATGCTTCTACAGTTATCTGCAGTGAACCTGTACAACCCATTCACTGCATCACCCTGCAAGAGTTTTTCACCTGTTAGTATGTCTTTGATTAAACAGTATTTAGGGTAAAATTCAAAATACACATTATTATCATGTGCAAATTGAGAAACACTCATAAGATTTTTCTTGATTCTTGGTACTCTTAGTAAATTGTTAAGATATAATTGCCTTTCACCTTTGATGTAGGCATTACCAATATGAGTGATCCCAATAGGTTTGCCATCCCCCATAAATATTAACCGTTTACCTCTGTATTCTTTGTTGCCAAGATTTAAGTTGTCGAGATTATTTGTCAAATGATTGGTTGCACCTGAGTCTGAATACCATGCTTCATCTTGTATGTGTTCAGATCTTGCAGTTTCATCTTGATGTTGATTCATGTTGCCACCACTTTATTTGTTTGTTTCTTGTTGGGCTTGTGCCATGTTTGCAGTACCATTACCATTTCTTTGATTGTTTGAGTTTTGTCCTGGTACAAAGTTGGCATTGAATCTGAAATAACACTTGGGTGCAGTGTAACGACCCAGAATTTTTGATAATTAAAATTCGAATATTTAATTGATTTTAAATATTAATAAATGAATTTAATAAGTCGAATAATTTATTTAAAGGATATTGGATTTAATTTGGTCAATTAAATCGATAATTTGATGATTGAAATTCCAGAGATAATTGAAAATCGAGTTTAAAATGATTGTTAATCTATGAAAATTAAATATTTTAATATTTAATTATCGACTGAAAAATAGCCAATTTTCGAACAGTCTCAGAATTGAACGAAACCAGTTCCATTGGATCCGTAATAGTTAGTTATTATCGGATTTCAATTTTCGTATCCATCGGAGTTGTCGTTTGACCGTGGCAGCTCGAAACGCATCGATATCGTTTTAATATTAATTTGGCGAGTTAAAATAGTCATTTTTCAAACGGTCTCGGATTTCGACGAAACCAGTTTCATCAGATCCGTAATGTGATATTATTGTATGGTTTTAAATTACGTAATTTTTGGATTTACCGTTTGTCCGGTACAAATTAAAACGCATCGAAATCGATTTAAATCGGTTTAATTTAAATTGATCGTTTATTGTCATATCTCACACATACGATCGAATTAGCTTCCGAAACCTTTTCCATTGTGTCCGGAACGCGGGATAAACCCCAGAAACGCCAGTTTCTGCGCGTAAATCGGAGTTCGGAAAAGCCGGATGAATAGTGTTCGTCAAAAGTCTATATATAGTACTTCATTTATTTCCTTTTTGAAGAAAATAAACCCTAGCTAAAACGTGCAGCCGCCACTTCTTCAAATCAATGGCCGACATCTTCATTCGATCTCCCTCGAAAATCTTCCAATCCACTCAATAATTTCACAAACTTTCAACTAGGAAATTGTAGAGGCCAGTGAGCTCTACATATTCAACGGCTGAGATTGTCATAGGCGAAGCTGTTTGACGGCAATTGGATCTTGAAGGTGATGCGTTCGCACACAATTCGAGGGGGTTTGGGGCCACCGAGATGGACCGGTCGCTGGCCAGTGGGAGAGCACGAGATGGCCTTTCAAATGACGGAGCTTGATCACGTTCGAGATCAACATGGAGGTCGCGTGAATTAGGGCAAATAGGTGGCGGAGTGGGTTCTTCGTTCTGCTGTTCGAACGCGAGGGGGGAGAAGACCAATCTCGCGGCCCAGTTTTGTTGAGAAGGAAATGAACGGTTAGGATCTGTTAGGTTGAAAATTATAAAAAGAAATTGTATAATTATTTATATAAAAATTTGTATTAACTTCAAAATGTCATAACTCTTTCATACATTATCAGAAAATGACGAAACAAAATGCGTTGGAATCGTCTCGACGTGTACTTCGCTATGGAACTGAATTGGAGCCATTTGGAGCTAGTTTGAATTTTGGGTAAAATTAAACGCCGTTTAATTTTATTCGAAAATAAACGCTGGAACGGAATTTAAAATCAAGGTGAGATCTTCTCACTCAAATGAAAGTGGATTTTCTTTTACAGTTATTGATTGATGATTGACTGCTTGGATGTGATATTAGATATAGTAGGATATATATCTATATATAGCAATATATACATATTGGCATATGTATATATTGGATTGATGATTTCCCGCCTCGTATAGCGGATGAGACCCTATTGCGCCGTTAGTAAGCGGATTATTTTTATAAAACCTATATACCGCGATAATTCCGTACTGGAGCGGAATTGGTATTGTGCTAACATCTGTGGATGCAGGGAAACAGGTTGGAGGGATCCAACTGGATTCCTCACCAGTAGTTATTTATTTACAGATATTGATGTATATTCTGTTATCATATGTTGATATATGATGTTGTTGTTGTGATGGACTAATTGATGCGTTGCATCATCGGATTCAGCTTTTGAAGTTTAAAAATAATGACTTTTACTTTAAAAGGATTTTTTTAAGTGATTTTTGAAAATAAACGTTTTATTAAATTTTTGAAGTGATTTATTTTAAATAAATAAACGTTCAGATTTTAAAGTCATAAAAGTTATAAATTTTTGTGAAATATAACCAAAAGGTGATTTTCGGGATAAATAGTAAAGTAATTTATAAAATGGTTAAATTGAAATTTTTGAATAAGTATGAAGGGTTCATAGACGAGATAAAAAAAATGTATACTTTATAAATCAAAACAAGGGAATTATAAAAGTATTTCGGTTATTATTGAATATAAGGTTATAAACAAAATCTTATAAGAAATAAGATTTAAAATCTGTGAAGTTTAAAAGAACGATTTCTTTTAAATAAATGAATTATAAGTATTCAACTTATAATATGGATTTTTGATGTATACATTAACTTATAAATTGAATGGGGCATTAAAGAAGATGTATAAATTGAAGTTGTTATAAAATGGAAATAGAATTTATAAACGTTGTTTTTATAAATTCGAAAATAAATCAAATTTGATTGATTTTAAATATAGAGATTATTAAGGGAATTTTATCCACGATTTTGGACAGTGGGTAATTCTTGAAATAAATGTGTAGAAAAGATTGAAATTTGGTTATTGAAGTATATTCACGATTTTGGACAGTGAATATATTATTGAGTAAAATGGTTATGTTTGGGAAAGCGATATTATAAAATGAAGTTAATTGTTTTAAAAGATGTTTTAAAACGTGATAAGTATCGAATACATAGATTTCAACGTTTTATTGTTGAAATAGACATTTTCGAGAAATAAGGAAATGATGGACTATAACACTGTTGTTATAGTAAATGATTTTCAAAAGAAAATGTTTTATATAGTATTGGGATTTATATATCTATCTTAATTCCGAATCCCTATACTAGTGATTTCGAGTCATCGTAACGATGTTTTACGCAACATTCATTTGGACTCAAATAAATGTTGTCAAAGTAAATGATTTCCTTAAATAATGAAATATATACTTAATATTGATTTAAGTATATCGAATATTTTCAAATGTTGAAAATAAATGATTTGTGAATTACTTATTTTTAAATAAGTATGGAAATGCTTTCCAATATGAAATGAACTGTTTTGAGATTTTATCTTCAAAGATAAATTGAAATGTGGAAATTGATTTGAAATTGTTTTCAAATGGTTAAGTGTGGAAAATAATATATCTAGTAAAGATATTTTTGGAAATTAAATAATTCGGGAAATTATTTGGAATCTGATGATGTAGCGCATCTTTATTGATAGTTAAATAACCGACTATCAATAATTACCTTTATATAGGTATTTGTTGTGAATTGGATGAATTTGAATGCCACACTTATTTTTGAATAAGCGCTCACTATTCGGGTTAGCCGGGAAAGGACCATGGGGTCGTATAACCCATTTCGAATATGTGATACATCGTTATGAATTGCATTCAAAGACCGGTGTTGAAGATCGGATATTTTTGAAAACGGAAGGATTACCGTCGAGTTACTCTACATCGGCTGATCTCCGATTTAGAGGTTTTATCACCCTTAGTGACGGGAAGTCCGGACGTGATTAGAAAATTATCCGGATGTGCAAGGGCTTCGTGAGAAGTGCCTTCGGTTCTGTTCGATCCCGGAACAAACTTGTATGGATTGTGTGTCTGACGTTACAATTTGAGATATAAAGCTAATTTCTTTCAAATACATTTCTGTTGGTGGTGGAGAATTTATTCTCTTAGCTTAACACCCTTCTCTGAGACGTACGAGCTCAGAGGTTATGTAGTTGAAATTTATCAGCGATATATCCCAATTTGGTAACGTGGCATACTGAGTGTTGCTGTGAAATGATCAGTGTTTGATCATTTGTGATATGATCATTTGTTTGATCTTATATCTTTGTGATCATAGGTTGATCATTTTTGTTTGATCCGAAGCAGGGCTTTGTAGAAAGCGTAGCTTTGTGGACGAGACTTCATCGAGCCTCACACCCCGGAAATGGTCGAAACAGGAAGGATGCGGCAAGGTTCTAGGGAGTAGCGCCCCTTAGTGTATGTCATTCCTTCTGGATAAAGGTGGTATCATGGTATGGAGCCCAGATACTTAACCTCTGTGGTTGCTGTAAATTTATTACTTTGTGGTTTGTTGGAAATCGGGGATCCTCGGGAAGATCGGTGACGATCGGGGGATGGCATACGCGTGTCAGTAGTTACCTATTTTTGCAGAGGTAACCCGGCCTTGTGTTGGCAGAGATCCGGTTAGGTTCTCGGGTCGTCTATTCCAGGGACGTACCCATCGTGGATAGGAAGTTCCTTAGCCTGACCATTTGTAGGAAATCCAAAGAAACAATACGCGACTTGTACGGTTTTAGTTGTATTACCTGCTATGGAATGTGGCGGTAACCTGCTATTGAACATAGTAGCTATAGTAGGCATAAGTGCGGAATGCCTATGCTGGCTAAGATTAATATTATACTTTCGAAATGTTTTCTACACTATGCACTAATAATAATATCAAAAATGATTTGATTTTGCGTAGTAAGCATCTTTGACTATCATAAGAAGAAATCTCCTCCAATTCTGCGTTTGCATTGTGTGTGTGGCGGGAGGTCTTATGGTAGTTTCATTTTCCAAAAGCATTTCGAATTGACTTTAAAAATTATTTTGTTGTTATAAAGAATAACTGTTTTACGATCTCACACCAGTCACCATGACTGACTCGGAGTTTATTGTTCCCTTCTAAACTCTGGGTGCCCACCAATTTCCACATGGGCAGTCTAGAGTTATGTTATCAGGATATTCTGGATATTCTGGAGCTTTGGAAGCAAGCTGGATGGCGAGACGTAGTATTTGTATCTGATAGTATTTATTCCGCTGTGTATTCTGTATGAGGACAAGTTTATATAACTGTCCATTGTTGTATCGAGTTGTATATTGACTCTGATGATTGATGTATGTATAAACTGATATAGTTCTTTGTTTTAAAAGACTAATGATTATCTATTATATATTGTTCCGCTGCGATGTGTAAGATTCTGATATTGTTTTCTGTTCTGATGTTGTTCTGTTGTTCTTCTTTCTTCTCTTTCTCTTCTATCTTCTTCTTCTTCTACTTTTTCTTTTTTTTTAAAACCCTCACTATTGGAGTTTCCGGCACTCGATTGCTCGGCAGTCGATAAAGTGAGTATCAATGTCGAATTTTCGAAAGTCGAAAATTCCCGTTCGTGACAGCGTGGTATCAGAGCATATGGTTAAGCGACAACCCTGCTCTGTTGGGTGTTACTCATTAGAGATAGAGTCAGTAGTACTCTAGAATGAGTTGAGTGTAATAATAGATACGAGTGCGTATTTGTTAGTGAATATAAAATTGTTTTATATTGTGATGATTGGTTTGTTGAGTGGTATATGGATTCTGGTCTGTATTGTCCGTACAACTCTATCGATAGGGATCTCTAAACACTTGTATAGAACAATTCGGCACAATATTGTTTTAAAAGGGTAAATGAGATAAATTTGCCCGAAACTATTTTTGTATAAAAAAGAAATGTTTTTCTATAAAGTACTATAGTATATGGTTGCATGGATGTTAGGAAGTAATAATAGTGAATTATCATCACTAAAATTGAATAAGAAATTGAAATCGTAACTCTAAAGTTAAGAAATAAATTCACATACAAATGAAATTTAAGAATGTAAATTATAAATGTGAATTGTGATTTAAAACGGAATTCCAGAGAAGTATTTGGAAATGTTTTGAAAAGAATTTGAAAATTTTGGAGATTTGGAAAGTTTGAATCCTTTTTGATTTGAAAATGAATTTCAAGGGTTTTGAAAAGTATTTTGAGGGAATGGAAAGCTCTAAACTCTTTTCGGTCGCTGGAAAATAATTCCGATGATGATCGCGACATCACCGGTGTTCATTTTCGGGTTTCCAAAAGAGGAAATTGCTGCCAAATTATTTTAAATGGAAGTGTTTGGAAAATTTGGATTTTGTTTTAGAAAATTCAAAAGATAAATTTGAATTGTTTTCAAAAAAATGGTTTTGAAAAGGTTGAAAAAACTCTGGAATGCTATATGAAAATGTTTATGAAATATTATTAAGTTGATAGCTTATACAATTTGAATTTTGATAAAATAAATTTAACTTAAAGAATGAAGTTAAATCAAAGTAAGTATAAGTGAATCAATTAAATAAAGTGAAAAGATTTCTTAAAGAAAATTTATTAAGTTGAAAATAAATTTGGAGTAGTAACAAATAAATTGGAATGTAAATAAGTCGAAGACTTATAAATATTTGAAAATTTGATGTATGAGATGCAAATTGAAAATGAATGAATTTGTGAACGAATAAATAAATTTGCAAGTGCAAGAAAATGAAATTGAAATGTTAAAGTTCATTTTGAATTTGTAAGTAAGTAAGACTGAATTGAATTCAGATTTGTTGAAAACAAAGTGAACTATTAAACTGAAATTAGTAAGTGAAGCTAATAGAATTCAAAAACTGGAATTAAAACTGAATGTTGAAAACGAATTTGAATTTGTAAGTGGATTAGAATTAGAAATGAATTAGTAATTGAAACTAATCTAAAAATAATCAGTTATGAATGAAAGCTGATAAAATTCAATATTCAGGAGATAAACCGAATCCAAATTAGATTGGAATTGTGAATTGAATTCAAATGAAATTGAAATGAAAAATTGAACGAAATTGAATATGTAACTTCAATAGCAAATTTAAAGAGGATATAAGAAGTATATATTGAAATTTTGTAATCGAATTTGCAAAATAGTTTGAATGCTGTAACTAGATATAATGGCTAGTAGGATATACAGGTGTAAAGGAATTGGGATTTTAATTTTGAAGATAATTTGAATTGCTCGACAAAAGGTAAGTATTTGAATTTCAATATGAAATTTGATGATTTCTTGTCTAGCCGCTTGGTTTTTTCTTTTCTTTTTGAAATCTGAGAGTCCGTAGGGACGTTTTGTAGTCGTACCGTATTAGCCATGCAAAGGAGACGCTGGCGAATTTTTTTTGGAAATTTAGGGCGTTAGAAAATTTTTGAGAAATTTTGAAAGTTTAAAATTTGAATTTAAACTCGAATTTGAATTTTGAAGTAAACAATGTTGTTTAAAACTCATAATTGAAGTTAGAAAGCTAGTTGAATGATAACGAATCTTTATTAGAAAGATTTGTTTTGAAAATTTGAGAAAACTATTGAATTGTGAAAAATAGTAGACGAGTTAAGGACCTTTTTTCCTTACTTCGTAATTTCGAGGACGAAATTCTTTTAAGGGGGGAAGTTTGTAACGACCCAGAATTTTTGATAATTAAAATTCGAATATTTAATTGATTTTAAATATTAATAAATGAATTTAATAAGTCGAATAATTTATTTAAAGGATATTGGATTTAATTTGGTCAATTAAATCGATAATTTGATGATTGAAATTCCAGAGATAATTGAAAATCGAGTTTAAAATGATTGTTAATCTATGAAAATTGAATATTTTAATATTTAATTATCGACTGAAAAATAGCCAATTTTCGAACAGTCTCAGAATTGAACGAAACTAGTTCCATTGGATCCGTAATAGTTAGTTATTATCGGATTTCAATTTTCGTATCCATCGGAGTTGTCGTTTGACCGTGGCAGCTCGAAACGCATCGATATCGTTTTAATATTAATTTGGCGAGTTAAAATAGTCATTTTTCAAACGGTCTCGGATTTCGACGAAACCAGTTTCATCGGATCCGTAATGTGATATTATTGTATGGTTTTAAATTTCGTAATTTTTGGATTTACCGTTTGTCCGGTACAAATTAAAACGCATCGAAATCGATTTAAATCGGTTTAATTTAAATTGATCGTTTATTGTCATATCTCACACATACGATCGAATTAGCTTCCGAAACCTTTTCCATTGTGTCCGGAATGCGGGATAAACCCCAGAAACGCCAGTTTCCGCGTGTAAATCGGAGTTCAGAAAATCCGGATGAATAGTGTTCGTCAAAAGTCTATATATAGTACTTCATTTATTTCCTTTTTGAAGAAAATAAACCCTAGCTAAAACGTGCAGCCGCCACTTCTTCAAATCAATGGCCGACATCTTCATTCGATCTCCCTCGAAAATCTTCCAATCCACTCAATAATTTCACAAACTTTCAACTAGGAAATTGTAGAGGCCAGTGAGCTCTACATATTCAACGGCTGAGATTGTCATAGGCGAAGCTGTTTGACGGCAATTGGAGCTTGAAGGTGATGCGTTCGCACACAATTCGAGGGGGTTTGGGGCCACCGAGATGGACCGGTCGCTGGCCAGTGGGAGAGCACGAGATGGCCTTTCAAATGGCGGAGCTTGATCACGTTCGAGATCAACATGGAGGTCGCGTGAATTAGGGCAAATAGGTGGCGGAGTGGGTTCTTCGTTCTGCTGTTCGAACGTGAGGGGGGAGAAGACCAATCTCGCGGCCCAGTTTTGTTGAGAAGGAAATGAACGGTTAGGATCTGTTAGGTTGAAAATTATAAAAAGAAATTGTATAATTATTTATATAAAAATTTGTATTAACTTCAAAATGTCATAACTCTTTCATACATTATCAGAAAATGACGAAACAAAATGCGTTGGAATCGTTTTGACGTGTACTTCGCTATGGAACTGAATTGGAGCCATTTGGAGCTAGTTTGAATTTCGGGTAAAATTAAACGCCGTCTAATTTTATTCGAAAATAAACGCTGGAACGGAATTTAAAATCAAGGTGAGATCTTCTCACTCAAATGAAAGTGGATTTTCTTTTACAGTTATTGATTGATGATTGACTGCTTGGATGTGATATTAGATATAGTAGGATATATATCTATATATAGCAATATATACATATTGGCATATGTATATATTGGATTGATGATTTCCTGCCTCGTATAGCGGATGAGACCCTATTGCGCCGTTAGTAAGCGGATTATTTTTATAAAACCTATATACCGCGATAATTCCGTACTGGAGCGGAATTGGTATTGTGCTAACATCTGTGGATGCAGGGAAACAGGTTGGAGGGATCCAACTGGATTCCTCACCAGTAGTTATTTATTTACAGATATTGATGTATATTCTGTTATCATATGTTGATATATGATGTTGTTGTTGTGATGGACTAATTGATGCGTTGCATCATCGGATTCAGCTTTTGAAGTTTAAAAATAATGACTTTTACTTTAAAAGGATTTTTTAAAGTGATTTTTGAAAATAAACGTTTTATTAAATTTTTGAAGTGATTTATTTTAAATAAATAAACGTTCAGATTTTAAAGTCATAAAAGTTATAAATTTTTGTGAAATATAAATAAAAGGTGATTTTCGGGATAAATAGTAAAGTAATTTATAAAATGGTTAAATTGGAATTTTTGAATAAGTATGAAGGGTTCATAGACGAGATAAAACAAAATGTATACTTTATAAATCAAAACAAGGGAATTATAAAAGTATTTCGGTTATTATTGAATATAAGGTTATAAACAAAATCTTATAAGAAATAAGATTTAAAATCTGTGAAGTTTAAAAGAACGATTTCTTTTAAATAAATGAATTATAATTATTCAACTTATAATATGGATTTTTGATGTATACATTAACTTATAAATTGAATGGGGCATTAAAGAAGATGTATAAATTGAAGTTGTTATAAAATGGAAATAGAATTTATAAACGTTGTTTTTATAAATTCGAAAATAAATCAAATTTGATTGATTTTAAATATAGAGATTATTAAGGGAATTTTATCCACGATTTTGGACAGTGGGTAATTCTTGAAATAAATGTGTAGAAAAGATTGAAATTTGGTTATTGAAGTATATTCACGATTTTGGACAGTGAATATATTATTGAGTAAAATGGTTATGTTTGGGAAAGCGATATTATAAAATGAAGTTAATTGTTTTAAAAGATGTTTTAAAACGTGATAAGTATCGAATACATAGATTTCAACGTTTTATTGTTGAAATAGACGTTTTCGAGAAATAAGGAAATGATGGACTATAACACTGTTGTTATAGTAAATGATTTTCGAAAGAAAATGTTTTATATAGTATTGGGATTTATATATCTATCTTAATTCCGAATCCCTATACTAGTGATTTCGAGTCGTCGTAACGATGTTTTACGCAACATTCGTTTGGACTCAAATAAATGTTGTCAAAGTAAATGATTTCCTTAAAGAATGAAATATATACTTAATATTGATTTAAGTATATCAAATATTTTCAAATGTTGAAAGCGTAGCTTTGTGGACGAGACTTCATCGAGCCTCACACCCCGGAAATGGTCGAAACAGGAAGGATGCGGCAAGGTTCTAGGGAGTAGCGCCCCTTAGTGTATGTCATTCCTTCTGGATAAAGGTGGTATCATGGTATGGAGCCCAGATACTTAACCTCTGTGGTTGCTGCAAATTTATTACTTTGTGGTTTGTTGGAAATCGGGGATCCTCGGGAAGATCGGTGACGATCGGGGGATGGCATACGCATGTCAATAGTTACCTATTTTTGCAGAGGTAACCCGGCCTTGTATTGGCAGAGATCCGGTTAGGTTCTCGGGTCGTCTATTCCAGGGACGTACCCATCGTGGATAGGAAGTTCCTTAGCCTGACCATTTGTTGGAAATCCAAAGAAACAATACGCGACTTGTACGGTTTTAGTTGTATTACCTGCTATGGAATGTGGCGGTAACCTGCTATTGAACATAGTAGCTATAGTAGGCATAAGTGCGGAATGCCTATGCTGGCTAAGATTAATATTATACTTTCGAAATGTTTTCTACACTATGCACTAATAATAATATCAAAAATGATTTGATTTTGCGTAGTAAGCATCTTTGACTATCATAAGAAGAAATCTCCTCCAATTCTGCGTTTGCATTGTTTGTGTGGCGGGAGGTCTTATGGTAGTTTCATTTTCCAAAAGCATTTCGAATTGACTTTAAAAATTATTTTGTTGTTATAAAGAATAACTGTTTTACGATCTCACACCAGTCACCATGACTGACTCGGAGTTTATTGTTCCCTTCTAAACTCTGGGTGCCCACCAATTTCCACACGGGCAGTCTAGAGTTATGTTATCAGGATATTCTGGATATTCTGGAGCTTTGGAAGCAAGCTGGATGGCGAGACGTAGTATTTGTATCTAATAGTATTTATTCCGCTGTGTATTCTGTATGAGGACAAGTTTATATAACTGTCCATTGTTGTATCGAGTTGTATATTGACTCTGATGATTGATGTATGTATAAACTGATATAGTTCTTTGTTTTAAAAGACTAATGATTATCTATTATATATTGTTCCGCTGCGATGTGTAAGATTCTGATATTGTTTTCTGTTCTGATGTTGTTCTGTTGTTCTTCTTTCTTCTCTTTCTCTTCTATCTTCTTCTTCTTCTACTTTATCTTTTTTTTAAAACCCTCACTATTGGAGTTTCCGGCACTCGATTGCTCGGCAGTCGATAAAGTGAGTATCGATGTCGAATTTTCGAAAGTCGAAAATTCCCGTTCGTGACATGCAGTGTGACCAATTCTCTCACAAATCTGACATTTAGGTTTGTTGTTGTTGTTGCTCCATCTTCCTCTGCCTCTTCCTCTTACAGCAGTGTTGCCCCTCTGATATTGCTGATTATTGTGATTTTGATTTCTGTTTTTATTGTTTCCTGAGGCAAAGTTGATAGACATTTCATTGTCTGTTGGTTTCTTGAAATCTAATCTTCCTTCATGTGCAAGGAGGATAGAGCTGACATACTGGAGGGATGGTAAGGTTTCTTGAGAGGATATTACAGCAACCACTGACTCGTATTCATCACTTAAGCCTGTTAGAATAGTCAAAACTTGCTCAGTGTTGGACACTTTGTGTCCTGCAGCTTCGAGCATATCACATATGTTCTTGACCTTAGCCAGATAGTCTCTCATTGCTTGATTTTCCTTTCTGACATTCTGCAACTGTCTTTTGTAATGCATTACCCTTGCTGCAGATTGAGTGTTGAAAATTCTTTCTACTGCTAGCCAAATTTCATTAGCAGTTCTGCAGCCAATTACTTGAGGCAGTAATTTGACATTTATTGATGAAAGTAACCAAGAACATATAAGACTGTCTTGTCCTTGATACTTTACATGTTCTCCATTACTTACAGTTTTGTTTTCTGAACAGTAATAAATTTGGGAGGAACAGCGGTGGTACCAAGAATGAATCCTTCCAAACCATATCCTCTTGTTGTAGTTTCGACTTGGACCTTCCAAAGAAGATAATTATCTTCTTCAAGTTGAGCAGTGATGAGTTGTATCTGAGGACTGATTGTGGCTTTCAGAAGATTTTCTGCTGCGACAGTGGATTGCTGTGGTGGGTTGGATGAATTATCAGAGGTTTCTGAGTTGTCATCAGCCATGATGAAGCTTCTTGAAAAAGAAATGCTCAAGAAAAACTAAGATCAGAAAAAGTGATCAAGATCTTGCTTCTGCAGAATCCAGGTATGTTGCAACCGGGTTTAGATGATGATGCTTTATCTGATAGACCAGTGGTTTGGCACTTGCCTCTTTTCTGTTTTGATGAGTTTCTTGACTTCTTGACTGATTTCTGAATTCTTTCTTCGAACAAGATTTGATCAGTGAGAGAGAACAGTGCAGCCAAAGTTTTCTAGGCGAGGCACTGTTCTTTGGAGACAAATCTTTATGTTATCTAGATGATGATGATGAATCTGATAGGTAACTAATCTCCAGATGATGAGATTTCTCTGATGGAGATCAGTATCTTCTTCTTCTTCTCCTTTATTTGAAAATTTTGATGTAAATTTGCTTTTGCAAACTGGCTCTGATACCAAGTTAGAATTTGTGATGTATTAAGAAAAGAGATTGAAGAGGAAAAGATAAATTGCTTTATTCATTTTATATCTTTATACATGCCTATTCAGGCCTTTATATAACAGAGAAACAGAGAAAATACGAAAATGGGCTTGGGCCTGGGCCTGATAACAATGAGAGCCCGCGACTGTCTTGAGATAGTATAACCGGGTTAACATACCCGTGTACTTCATTTATAAGGAAAGCTATGAACATGTTGAAAGCGATGCATGCATCTTAAATTAACAATAGTTAAGCAATCCAACTAATTTAACTTTACACGTTTAATGATTAAGTCTCCATTCAATATATTTTCTTCCTAAATCTTATGATAATATGCATTGAAGATAAGTTACTATAAAAATATTGATTCAAAACCAATTGAAGATATGCAGATAGATTGATTTTTGAGGATTGTAGATATTGCCTACCTCATCTAATTTAATAAACTGACGCTTTTCATAAAATATCCGAATCCTTGTTTCAGCAATCGCAAAATATGTTTGAATTTATCAATCATCACTTACCATTTGATCTACATAGTTGAATTTATATTTTACACAAGCTTTAGATTATTAATTGTAATACGAAAACACAAGATTAACAAACATTGTCAGGACCATGCCATATTTGTACTAATTAGTCAAATGCCTTGTATTCTTTCGTCAACTTTTAATAGCGCAAGCACATTTTATTCTGGTGCCCAATATTTTTTTCTATGATCATTTTCATGTAGATGATTTTACTTCTACAATATGAAATTTGATCATAATATTATATAAAATTAATAGGAAAATGAAAATATATGAATAAATGGCAACTTGAAAACCAAAATTTGTACAAACCATTAATAAGTAGCAATAAAATAAAAATCATTGGATGTAAAAATAGAGGAAAAGAAAAAACAAGGGAGTAATGATAAGTAAAAAGATAAACAAAGGAATACCTAAAACTCAAATTTACGGAAGCAGAGGATGGACGAAAGGCTATACTGACCAAATTTATAATGTTTCTACACTTCACAGTCGAGCAATATTGACCGATTAACCCCATTCTTAATCAAATGTGTAAAACTCAATAAAATATCATTTTCATAAGGTATTTACACTTCATAATCGAGCAATGCTGAAAAATTGACCCCGTTTTTAATCAATTAGAATGAAATCAAGTATCAATGATCAACTAACATTAAAATAATAAAATATTTGTGTAGAATAACAAAATTTTTTAGATGAATAGATGGATAATGGACAAAAAAGAATGAGCACTAGCAGTACCTGAACATGTCGCACATTTGCTGAAGAAGCTTCTATAAATGAGACAAGATATAATCTAGGTGAGAGAATCAGAATGAGAGGAACAAGGGCAATAGATATCAAATTGAAAAGAGGAATTTTTTTAGGATTTGTATGTTCTTTTGTTAGGTTTTCTGGAGGAAGCGTTAAATGGAGAAAAGAGAAATGGGCGGTCTGTAAAATATTTCATTGAAATTTCATGGAGTTGTAAGCGGGAAGATTTCACAGCATGTCATTGTTTAGTTTTGTTTTATACAATGATTAACAATGGCATTCAGTATGAAAATGCTAATTTTTTAAACTATTAATGCTATGAATAAGGACTTTTTTATAGTGTATGATTTAATTAAAAATATACATATAAACATTATATAGATTAACTGTCCAACACCACTATCCTAATGGTTATGCACTTCAGTTTTGATTTCTGAGGTCATAGGTTCGAATCCTACATTGCATGATTTGAATCACTGGACATATGTTAACATGTAGTATGTTATATACTATATAAGACTTGTAGTACTACCATGTACTACAACCTAATTAAGTGCCAATTGCAAAATAAAATTATATAAATTAATTAAACTGTAATAGTTATAAATAAACTAAACATATATAATTATATATGTATAATTAAAAGTCAAAGACCTCTAACTCATGTGGTTAGCAGTGTGACGCTTTAGACAGAGGTTATAGAGGTCATATGTTCAAGCTCATAAGACGTCAAAATGAGTGCTATGCTTGAATAGTATATCACTCTTGCTGTTAAAAAATTATGTATAATTAAAATATAAATGGAACTGAAATAAACCCAAAATAATTTTGGAATAAATACATGCGTATGGTATGTGTATCATGATTTGAGATGTGTTCGACACTTGAATCACAAGGGTATTTCAAAAGAATACATTATACCTTAGATCAATATTGATCAAAATATATTAATCGTTGTGGATATTTAATATAAGTCACCATGTACCATTTATATATTGATAAATTACTTGCATATGCACTAGTTGTTGAGAAAACCCAAGCTAGAGCTGTTATGTGCAATAATATTAATATATTGCCTAAGCAAAGTAAGATACATGCATGTATTTGTTAAGCAAACTTAAGGCATATGCATTATACTTAGGCCGTCGTGAAATGATAGGTAAAAGTGAATAATCTTTCTTTGTTGAGCAAACTCAAGATTGAGGTCAAGATAAGGGCAAAAGACTATGGTTAGAAGTTGTACATGATACAATCAATAAGGAGTCATCTATCTCTTGCGGGCCTATGATTTATTGAGAAAACTCAAGGTCAGAATCCTAAGACAAGGGAGTCCTAATATGCATAAAGAAGTCGAAAGATTTCTATAGATTTGAGTAATATAAAATCTAGTAGGAGCCCTTTTAGAAAAATGTAATGTTTACCTTTAACTTTTCTTGTGTAGTAAGAACACATACTATACAAAGTTAAATAATCTACTTCAATAAATTTATGTAACCATTGAAATTGATAAAATTGTTTATCAATTGAAATATATAAGCAAACTAAATTAGGATTGACAAAGAAATATAAGATATACTTACCAATAAATTATTTGGCATGTTGTCACTTCAAGGCCCATGGAAGAGCCAAACAATACGACTATTAAATACATTCGTACCTTGGATGCTTAAATGTTTATTTGTTTAATATTGTGCATTATCTTCCATGACTCTAAAGCAATACAAGGCTATGGATTTTGGTTTCTTATTAGATCGCATACAAAATTTATATGGTGAACAATCACATCCGTAATGTAAGAAATCTCAATGAAATTGGTTCTTTCGAATTAAGCAAATAAATCATAATGCAAGATCATGTGTTTAATATGATCGAATAAAATAATAATTCTTTTGTGTTGAAAATACTGAAAGACCAAGGACTAAAGACTAACCTAGGAATTAGATCATTGAAATGTCAATTCTGATCAGTCTACTTAAGTGCAACCTATTCGATTTCCTTAAAATGTTAAGGATGTATGAATACACTCTTGTAAAGAGTATAATGTTGTCCTATAGTAATTTTTTTGAATGGCTCGACTATTTAGAAAGGAAAGCGATTTTTCGATAATGGATGTAAAATAGGCATAGTTGGGATGGAGAGATTGAATGACAACTTTTACTTCCTGAAGAGATATTGGAAACAAGGATTGTATAAAATACTTAGCAGCTACTTAATATGGAATGATAAATGTGATTTATATTCCAAATATATTTATATTGTAGAATTTTTTTTTCTATATGAGTTATTCCATTGAGTTTAAGATTCTTCAATCTGAAACCCTTGATTGTAAACTAGTTATAGTGGATGAAATCAGTAGCCCATAATAAGTGGCCAAATGGAGCTTCACCTTTCATGCATCATTATAATAATGGTGGAAATAGTAGGAACATACCATATGACACTTATTAGTAAATGCATCAAGTCATGAAAGATTGCTTTCGTATATATATCAAATATTATTTGTGAAATAATATCAGTTTTCAATATTGACTGAGATATATATCGTTTTATTTTAACATGAATATTATAAATAATTTTATAAATTAAAGCTATTATAATAACAATATTTGTTTCTATAACAATGGTGATGAATTAGCTTCGGAAAATACAAAGGCATCTAAAATTTTATACATTTATTTTGGAATTATGGACTAAGCCATATTTTTAAGAAATAATTCTTTAATCATATGATTATGAATCGTATGATACTTGTGAATTGTATCTAAATAGATTGAGGAAAAGCCACCCATTTAGTGAGAGTAACAATAGAGTTAACGAACTCTTTGGATTGATACATATAGATGTATTCAGTCCAAGGTCTATAGGTACCAAAATGGATCCACTTGATTCGTTAGACTCAATATTGAATTTTCACAGACAAGAACTTGTGTATCTGATACACAAGTATTATATATCTATCATTTCATAGAACTTAAAACGAAAGTAGAAAATATAACATGCACAGAAAATTAAACTATTCAATTTGATTGAATAGGTGAGTATATTGGAAAGAGTTTCAAAAGTACCTAAAAATAACCTTTCCCTCCTCCGTGTGATTAAAACGATGTATCGATAAGGAGTAATCAGACACCGTTGGACAATATACAATTGATGATGAGTGACGCTGAATTAACTTATTTCTATAAGGATAAGTACTTAATATTAAGTAGGTATGTTAAAGTTAATTTCAACTAAATCACTGTTTACGAAATCATATAAGATATGAACTGACATGAGACCCGTACATGTCATATGTTAAAGGGTTGACAGTTGCGTAAGTTAAGAGGGTTCACGTAAAATTCGAGTGTGTGAGATCTTGCGTGAACTACCTAACAGGAATTTGACATCGACTAACAATGGTTAAGTAATTTATGTAATGAACATAAATTTCGTAAACTCAAAATTGAATCAATTTTATATAAATATTGGATACAAACTAAACAATCTAACATGGAAACTAATTATGTAAGATGAAAAGAAATTAATTGAGCCTAAAACAGACATAACTCATTTGGATGTCTAATATGAATTCTTGCCTTAAAGAGAACTATGAGTTTCATATCAATGTCGAGAAAAAGAATTGTTAGTAGTAATTTCCTCGGTTGCCAATTATCCACAAAGAATATCGACTCTACCATATGGCGAGATGCTTAAATCAGGAAATGATTCCGAGTACATTATTGAAATATGATTTTGATAGCTGTACCCAAAGTGATATGATTCATCAACTGTAGATGTATCCTCAAAAGGAATATTGATGCATTTGGAATATAGTAAGCAACTTTGATGAAGAATTTCTCATAAATTTCAATTTCTAAAACTAGTGTAATAGATTCGTCAATCAAGATGCTTAAGTTAATTTGGATTCTACTCACAAAATTATATCCAATATGACTTTGAATTTTGGTACATCTTTATTTAATGAAAATTTTGAATAACGATTTAAAATAGACTGTTTGCACATAATAACCAAAAATTTACGATGCCACTTGGAGCCATAACTTAATTTGTAAGTGTTGGATAAGTTCCAAGAACTAATACTGCAGTATCATTCGACAAGCATTAAAATTGATTAAATATTTTGATGGAGAAACCAAACAGTCCACTTACTAGTCAAAATATAGAGAAAACGTGTGTCTATAAGAAAGAACAATAAGAGGTACTAAAATATTTCCAAAAATATAGTAAGGACATTAGGATTTTCCTAAACGATATACATAGACACCATTTGCTTAATGCGAAGCACATGATTTGGATTCCTTATGCATCGATAATATGAATTATCATATTTGCTATGCCGTTTATAATATCACTATTCACTTATGTAATTGATGCATTGAGCGGGTATCAAATCCGAATTAAGATCACTAAATGGTAGTTATGATTACTCTCAAGTATTCGTGAATGGCTAGTATTTTTTATGGAAACAACGAACTCCTTATAAAGGAGTATTTTGACAAGAACTTCAAAAGTGATATAGAATATGGCATGCCAACCCTAAATTTATATTCAACCTTAGTTAATGAGCTTTGAGTTGGAAATGTACCAAATGAGAGGTGGTGGCCGATTTAACCAAAGGCCAAGTACATCGCCTTGAGCAACAATAAAATAAAAGTAGTTTACGTAAATGCATGCACAAATTTAAAACCGAGCAAGGGGTGGTTCCATGTTGAGAATACCATGACATTGTTTTGTAAAAACAATGTTGCGATAAAGATCTTAACCTAGGGCTAACAACATGTCCATATACATGCTATGAAAATTCCATGTGATAAAGGCAGTTTATCAATTATGGAGTGTTGTTGGCAGATATAGTATATAGTAAAACAATATAGCAGATCCACTCACTAAGGGACAAGCTCGATTGTTTTGAAATGATCGGAGGAATGTGATTAGGATTCCATAATTGTCTCCAAATGAAAATGAGATATTGATTGAGTTACTTGTGTATCATAGGTACAATTATGTAATTTGTTACGTATATCTAACTCTATAGTCAATCTTGTTCGTAATAAAGGTGTTTGATTTATATTTATACTTTGTTATATAGTAATATAATTAATCAAGTAATTAATTTAAAGTATATCAATAATAAAATCATTAAATAAAATTTTATGTGATAGTAGTTGCAAATAGGAGTAATTAATTACAAAATAAAATAAGAAAATCCTTGTCAAGATGTTCCGAGAAAAAATATCGATACATCCATTAAGACAGAATAAGCAACACTTTCCAAATGTTGGGTGGTGTATTACTTACAGCTAGTAGGGAGCATTATGGGGTTACATGCTCATAGTTATTGGACAATTAGGGAATGACTCGTTCGAGTGTTTCCTATTGGTTGATTAGAACTAGGTCAAACAAGAAATCTCAATGTGATAATGTTACAAGTTCTTTTGACTTGAGAATACTATTGAACTTCAATGTGAGTACTCCACATTGATTATTGTTCAATCAATGCATGGTGATCCATGATTGTCTATAGTTAGGTCTGTATTGAAGAATCGAAAGTGAAAAAATGTTCAATAGAGAATATGTTTTGTCATTTGTATGTAGACAGTGTCACAGTCAACTGGAGTTAACTCATATGCAAAATTTCTGGCCAGAGTAGAACAATTAATAATAAACTTTATTATTGAACCAAGGACTTTATTTATGGAATCATGTTAAATGTGGATGATGTTGGAGTTTTGACCAATACTAAATTCGATGTATGCTAAAATAATATAGTTTTGACGAAGAGAATGTACATAAATTATCGTTACTAAATAATATCGATTAAGAAAACAAGAAATTGGATTTTTACTGAAAATTTCTATAAGCGATGAATTTAACCAAACTGTCACACAACTAACTAAAGTGATATATAAATGTTAATATTTAAATCATTCAATATTAACTGCTGACTGAATTCACACCTCTGAGTTTCACAACCGCATATGTGAGTTCTCCAAACCATATAGTTTATTAATTTATAAAAATTTATGAATTAATTAATATATAAAAAAATACAAATTGTTAATTTATTTGATTTTTTGGGTATTGTTAACAGTTATTTGGATGTATATATAAAAGTTATATATGTATGTATCGACATACAATATCAATATTTATTTAAATGGTTTCTAAATAGAGATAATCACTCAATGGACTTTTGAAAAAAATACCCATGCAAGGGTAATGATGGCATGCCATATATAGGAGGGTGAGAATGTGGGATTAATTGAAAATTGATTGGAAACTAAAAGAATAAGTTTTAAAGAGAGAAATGAAAATAAAATTGTTCTCTCATTAAATCAAATCATCCGATTCATTTTCTTCCTTTAATTTTCTCTCTCTCTCTCTCTCTCCTTCATTCATCCATGGCCTCCAATATCTCTCTCTATCATGGTCGAACTCTTTTTTTCTTTTCATAAATCAAAGAAACAAAACATGGTGGCTCATATTATTCCAGCAAAGCTAGGTGTTGATTCGAGGAATCTTAGAAGGATTTTCAAGTTAAGATGTCACAAATTGGCCAGATCTACAAGGCACATCCTAAATTTGGAACTACATGTATTAATTTTAGCGTTCTTATCATAATTTTATATACGCATTGCTACTCATCTTGATTGGAATTAATTATGTTATAAATAACTGATTGATTGATTTGGTTTGATTTAATTTAATAAATTAAATTTCAAAATTTCAAAATTATTTTTTAGCCATAAATATGTTTTTAGTAAAAATGTTATAGCTTTTTGAACATAGTATAAAATTTCTGTAATCCAATTATTTAATTTTGAATTTGAGCATTTAGAAACATAAAATTCATTGATCTCTTATTCAACTTAACATACGTTTTTTACTTCAAACTTTTGGTTGCTTTCAAATTTAAAAAATGAAATTTTAAAAAGGTTCATTTATATAATTTCACATGTGTGCGTGTTTATATGTATGTGCTTGTAAAAGGACTAGATAATGTTTTAACATAACATGTATGTGTATTTTAATTACTTGAAAATTATTTTGATCTTATTATTACATAGGTATGTATGTATATATTTTATAATATTAATACAAAGTCGATTAGAGATATCTTACAATGGTTAACATAATTTAGATCTTAATTTAAATATATTCTTCAAATCAAACCCGGATCTTTTAATCTACAATTATGTTTTTGTAACTTTAATTCAATCAATCTATGTTAGATATTGTCAATTCAACTTTATGTTATTAAGGTATGTATTTTAGAAATATTTTATATTCATATATATGTGTGTGTCTTCACTTAAGAATTAAAATTGATGTGATTATATATATATATGGTAGATAAATCCCAATATTTACATATGTATATATTCAATTTGTTATTATTTGTTATATCATCATGCTATAACCTATGTGTTTTATTAATAATTGTGTGTATACATATTGGATGTAGTAGTCCATATATAAATAATTAAAGGATGCACTCTAATCGTTGGATCTGGAATTAAAGAAAAGATTTAAAACAGAGAAAGAAAAGGTTTACTGCTCTAAATGAAATAAAACCTTCCTTTTTCATTTGATTGAATTTGATTCATCTTATTCATTTATGGTCAATCACACCCTTGTTTTACTCTCTTGACTATATACTCACACCAAATATTTTGGATCAATTGGGTCAATTAATTAAATTAATAAAAAAGTCATTCAAATAAAATATGTTTTATTGAATAATTAGATTTTATGTAATTCTAGTTAATGAACTTCATAAGCCAATTAAGATCCAAATGAGGATTTTTTTTGAAATTTACTCATTTCACCCGTTGCGAAATGGACCGGATTCCTCTACGTATAATATATATTTATATAAAATATATATAAATCTCAATATCTGTATGCATATATACATAGTTAAACACAAGCTTGTATATCTATTATGCTACCATGTTAGTTAGGAATATAAAATAAAGATTAAATAAATTTAGTCAATATGATCAATTGAATGAATATAAAATATTTTAAATAAAATAAGATTTTATTTTAATATATAGATTGGATCTAACGCTATTTAATAGATAGATTACATAGTCTTATTAAGATCCAAATAAGGATTTTTTTGAAATTTACTCATTTCATCATTTGTGAAACGTGTCTGTTCCAACAATGGTACCAGAGCCTCTATGGTCTATGCAATCTAATTAATCAATATTTAGGGTCAACAAATAAATTTTCAATCGGATGGCACTATAAGAAAATACATGGTTAATATGGGCCTGTCAACGGATGCTTTTGGATGCGGATAGTGCCATATCGGCATCTGAAATCATTTTCGGATATTGGATATCCGCATCCGCGGATACGGACGGATATCAGATAATTATCCTATCCGCTAACGGCCGATAAAACAAGAATTACAAAAAGAAAATTTTAGTTTAACATAAATATTTTTCAATCTCATTGATTATAAAAGTGTAAAAAATTAACAAATATGATGATAATAAATAGCTTCGAGCGGGTTAATAAGTACTAAGTGCATATAATATAAACCACTAACTTAATAAAATAATAAACGAATATTATATACTGCATTAAAATACACATAATTTAAACTATAATCTTGGTGTTGTGCAAAAATGGTAGCGCTTTGCGGAAGCTTATATCAACGGATCTTTGTCACCCAAATCACAAAGAGATAACTTGGATTGAAAACAAGACGGAATTGAAATCAAAACACAATAACACAGGATATTCCACCCAACCATCCACTTTATTGATTCACCAAATTTTTTGTTTACAATTAGTAGAACAAAGCTAAAATAAACAAAATACCATTAAATCAATAACCAAATTGAGAAAGGGAGAAAATATCTATATTGCTAAAATTGTTGGAGGAGAAGAACAAAAATGAAGAAGAGAAAATTAGCAAATAGATTTTCCACCATACTTTTACCCTCTCTTCTAGTCTCTATTTATATAATCAATTACTTAATGCCCAAGTTAACATTAGATGGCAAAAAATAATTTGATTAGCCAATTAGAGAAAGAAATAAACATAGTCAATATGCCTATTAATTAGGGGAAACAAAATCTTCTCTTTCTTTCTTTTGCATATTTCTTTCCCTCTATTTGTGATTTTGTATCACCAAAATTTAACACTCCACCTTGATGCAAAATCACATATCTCCAACATATCGAGCATACCATATCTAGATCTATCACAAATCCCCATATCTCAACCACACTAAATTACAAACCTCAACTACCGTCTGCAAGTGATGCATCTCCCACATGAGGTGCACCACACAAATCCGGTCTCAAAAATGTTTGTAATAACACAAAGATCTCTAAATAAACTTTATAAAAATAAACCGATTTCTATAAAAATTAAATAAGTTTATAAAAATTAACCATGTTTTATAAAATTAACTAAGTTAACTAAGTTTCTAAAGAATTTATTAAGTTTCATAAATGTTTCGCTTGACTAACTAAGTTTCTAAAAATTATCTAGGTTTTACAAAAATAAACTAAGTTTTATAAAAATTAAATAAGTTCATAAAAATTAATAGTATTAGTAATTAATTAAATAAGTTCATAAAAATTAATAGTATTAGTAATTATGTATATTATGTTATACTGTAAATTTGAATCAAAATCTTCTAACTAAGTCTATATTAAAATTCAGGCATGGAAACTATTTATTTATTGTTAGAAGTCGAGGAATATACGGAACAATCTATATTAAAAGGTGTGGTATGCTGCAAACTTTATCAATGAATGCATCTAATGAAATGCAAATATCTATTGTTAAATTACATGAGATATTTTGGTGAATTTGAAGAGCATGATGTATCCTACTTAATTTCCGCCCTGTATTACTACTAGTTTCATCATTTATCCATCATTGCATATTTTTAGTCAGAGATGTATGCATTTAAATGTATGGTGGTATGTATATTTTATGTAGTGCAGTATTTAGCACTGTAATCATTATCTGACCAAACTTCTCCCATTTGAAATGAACATAATATGGTCAGATATAGCAGTAATCTAAAAGAGAAAATAGGAAGCAAGTTGAAGAAAAAGAACCATTTACAAATGAGTAGTGCGTTTGTAAAGCCTCATATTTTACGTATTGGAGGATCTTAAAATATTATTTTTAAATTTATATTAGGTCCTACTTAGATATAACGTTGGATAATTTGAAGTAGGGATTTTTTTACCTTTAGTAATTTTATTGGATGATTTCGACCGTAGATTTATTTTTTGACATTTCGGTAGTTATACATATTCCATTGATATATGTGCATTGATATGCATCGGAGAATTTGGATGAACTGAAAACATTCTTGGTTGAGAAAAAGTGTACAAGCCGCACAGTTGAAGAATTTTCAAGATTACACATTTCAGCATCCCGTATGACTCAAAAATGTTCAAAAATAGCCACTTGAAGCAGTCTCGAGTTTTGACGAAACTGTACCATTGGAACGAGAAAAATACAACGAGTCGCACCGTTGAAAAGTTATCGTAATCGGATATCCCTAAAAGTCGTACGACCAAAAAACGTGTGTTCGAATTTTGAAGATAAAGTAAAATAGGGTACATACTCCCTAACACTCACTATCCACTATCCTATAAATACTCACTCCTCTGTAGCTGCATTTTCACATATCCTCTCACGTATCTTCTTTCTCCTCCATAAAACTATCTTCCTACCTATCTTCTCGTCCTCTTTCTAAAGCAAACAATTGTCATTTTGGCCGAAATAAAAGTCGACTTCCTCTATTTTTCTGAGAGCTATGCAACTGTGGTCTCGATTAGACCCAACTTCGACTGTGGTGGTTGAAAATTGAAAATCCAATGAAGGGGGTTATTTTGGATGAGATCCGAATGGAAAATCTTTATATGGGTATGTTCGTCTCGACGAGGGAATGACGATGACGTAGATGGTCTGAGGCGTAGATGAATGTGGTGGTCGGGGAAAGCTAGAAAAAGAAAATAAGGATGATGGGTTATCCATGTTTTTGGTGGTGGTAGATCGTCGTGGTAGCCGAGGGAAGGATGGAGTGGTGGCGGCAGAGTTAGGTGGTCAAGCGAAGTGCGACGACAGTTGGCATATGGGGGCAACATGAGTGGGTTTGCTGCGATTTTATGGCTGGAAGTTGATTATAGGGGTCGTCGTGGTCGGTTGTAGGCGGAGGGCTAGGCGTGTGGTGTTGGAAATAAACTTAATTTTGTTAATCTAGATTTTTCATATAAGAAATATCTTGAATCTAGAATATATGGAATAATATGTTTCAAATTGTATGAGAGAATATCTAGGAAATATTTATGGACTAATATATTTGAAATTATATGAGAGAATATTCATGAGATATTTATGGAGAACCATTAGATTGAGATAATCTCCACCATTTATTTGTGATGTGAACGCATATAAATAGAGGTGGATTCATTCAATTTGGATGTAAGAAAAAAGTGAGAAAAATGTAGTGAGGAAAAAATATAAACTTTTGTAATAAAGTTTAGCAATAAACTTTTTCTCCTTATTAAAAAAATCATTTTTTCTTCTCCAACCTCTTATCAATCTTCTTCTAAAATCAAATCTATGTTCTATTGAAGAAAACTTACAACAAAGTGGTATCAGAGCTTGAAGATCCTCCTAAAAAGATGGAAAATAGTAGCGTTCCCTTACAAGTCTCAATGCTCACTAAGACCAATTATGTAACAACCCGAAATTTAATGCATAATAATTAATTCGTTAATTAATGAAATAATAAATAACTTTGTGAAATTATCAGAATTGAGCCCCGAGAGTTGCACCATTGTATCCATAGTAATTTTCTGGTCAATTTCCATATATAGAACGTCAGAATCCGAGCTAATACGAGCAAGTTATGAACTAAACAAAAATAAAGAAGAATCGGGAAAAAAAATATGGGCTAGGTCGACCGGCTGGTCGACCTAGGCACCAGGGCGGTCGACCGCCTGATCGACCCGCCTTACCTTTTGTCGTTCGTTTTGTTCGTTCGAACGTTGTACGCGTCATTTGTGTTTTTTTAACTAATCCGGTCCTTCCGTTCTTGCTTCTGATGGCTCCTATTCAGCCTATGACGTGGTTGCATCCTGTTCAATCCTCAAATCCAACGGTTCGAGATCCACTTCTACACCTATAAATATAACCCTAGGCCTAACACGTTTTCTCATTCTAGATTTTCTCCGCTTGGGTTCTCCTTTTCAAGAAGGACCCTAAAAGGAATAATTTTCCAAGGAGAGAATCATTTTAATAAAAATATTTTAATACTCTCAAGTGGATCCGGGAAGACCAAAAGGGAGGAGCTTAGGACCACAGGTGAGTGATTATAATTATTTTAGATTTCTTTAAGTAATTTAAAATAATAGCGTTTCCAATAGTTGTAGTTTTTACTATGATTTTTGGAATAACCTTTTTAGTAATTTATTTACGGTTTTTAGAATTATTTTCAATCTATTTCTTTTAGCTATTTTTTTCAGTTAATTTTAGTTTAATTCTGTTAATTATAGCTTTTCCATTTATTTACAGTATTTTAATTTATTTACGGTTATTTATGCGTTATTTACATCTTTTTCCTACGCTTTGGATTTTCTTCTATTTTCAGTTTTCTTTTATTTCTCCTTCTTCTTCGCATATGGATTAGAATAGATTAGACGCGAATATGGATTAAAATTATAAGAATACTGAAATAACGTAAGATAAGATGTAAACTGTAAAGATTGTAATAAAAATGGAATTAAGACTGAAATTGAGCCTACTTATGATATTAATGTTAGAATTTGACTAATTAAAGATAATTGGCCTAGTTATAACTTAGAATTATAACTAAAAAGAGTATAAGATGAAAGAAGCTTATTTTTACACTTAGACCTTGGGTTAAGTAATAAGCATGATTATAACGTAGGTTATAATAAGAAAAAGAACAGAATGAAGATTATTTTAAGACTTAGGATAAATTAATAAGCACAAATAGCAAGAACAAAAGTAAAGGCTTATTTAAATAATTTTTCTAAGTTAATGAGCAAAAATTAAAGTAAGACCTGTATCAAATAGCATTCCCCTATTATTTCTATGGACATGGTGTTTCACATAATCCTGAAGTGAGACGAGGGGAACGCTTATACTAATAAGGGTAGTAATTGGTCAATAAGTAGAAGTCCAAATCATGGGGATTTGGGCAAAAAGCGTAACTAGATATTGTTTGGATGACGGGCCAGCACCAACAGCATTTCCCCATATTCTATGGCCACGGTGATCTCACATTAGCCTGAAGTGGGATGAGGGGAACGCTTATGCTGGAGTTTGAGGTAATAAGAAGACCCAATAGGTGGAACAATAGGTAGCATGAGCATGGTGGCAGTTACGCGTGCGACTTTTATTCGGGTGCTCAGTAATCGTTATGAGTTCCAAGTTTTTAGTATGTGTGCCTTTCGTAGGCACCATTGCCTTCTGTGTAGGGAGATATATAACGTCTAGTCCACAATAGATACTTTGCGTGTCATTCGTAGACACCATTTCTATGTAGGGAGTTATATAGCGTCTAGTCCGCGGTAAGGACTATGGAGTAGCAGGCCGTTCAAAGGGTAGAATTAGGATTTCAGCCTAATTATAAGATTAGGAATTCAGCCTAATCAATGCAACTATCAAAGACAAGTGCAAACAATCAAAGTTAATCAATTATATTTATTTAGTTAATTCGTATTCCTTCTCTCTATTTCCTTTGTTTCCTTTTATATACTAGAACTATTGTAAGGTCTATTACTTTTACTTTGCTTAAAGATCTTAATAATTACTGTCATTCATTAGACTTTTTGTCCGATCTACTCCTCTATTTTCCCCTTTTTTCTCCCCCCATAGGCAATCAGGGGCAAGGAAGATAGACCGCAGCTTCTTGGAGACTTGAAGACCCTATCATGTATTCCTTCTTTTTATTTCTAGCTTTTTTTTTATTTTATTGTACTGGCACTGTATTGAGAGAAAGTTTGTGTTTGTACTCTGGTTTTTTTGATCAAACTGAGATTTTATTTTCATAAGACAATTGTATTTGGTATTTGGAACATATGTGGTTTGTCTAAAGTATTTATGAAGTATTAATTTTTAAAATCACTTATTGGTTTTAATTACTTCCGCTATGTTATAATCTATCTATTTTGTCTTGTAAATCTTAGTCTCTGCTAGCTTTAGTTATACCTACAATGCACCATATCTTTTAGTGTGTCCTTTTGGGTATACTAAGGGGTGTGAGGTGTTTCACTTGGTATTAGAGCCTAAGGTTACAGGATTCCTAAAATTTATTTTAAAAGCAAAGTATTTTTCAAATATAACTTGTTTTAAAGTATTTTTTAGAAAAGAAGTCTTAAAAGTAGTTTTTAAGTATAAAAGAGTTTTTATAAAAATCCCCTCAAAAGTCCAGTTCAATCTCCCTTAGACTCTTTCCTAAATTATCTTTTTATTTTCGTAGAATGGCGGATGCCCCAACCTTCCCGAGGGCATTCCAGTCCCAGCCTGGTTTCGTATGTATCTACAAGCCACAAGTCCCGAGGGACATGGGCAAGCGCCTAACCCAACACCATCAGGTGGGAATCCCATCAACCCACCTGCCACCGCCAATTTCTCTAAGATTTGTAAGGATTTGGCAAGTTTGGGTGGAAAGACTTTTTCTGGTAAGGAGAATTTTATGGAGGGGAGAGCTTGGTTTAGAGACACGGAGATGATATTCAGACTATTGGGATTGGATGATCAGCAGCGAGTTCAGCTAGCATCTTGGCAGCTGAAAGAGGAGGCTTCGTATTGGTGGGAGGTCATTGAGTTAGAAGGAAGAGAGGTGACATGGAATGGGTTCCGGGAGCGATTTGATAGGAAGTTTTTGTCTCAAGCAGAGGAGAGTGTTCAGTTGGAGCGATTCATTAATTTGAAGCAAGGGAGTTTGTCGTTGAAGGAGTACATCAATTAATTTAATGAATTGTCTCGGTTCGGAATGGAGTTGGTGAATACGCCGCACAAGAAAGCTATGAAGTTTGCAAAGGGATTGAATCAGCCCCTTCAGGGATTGTTTTTGCTCATGTAAGGATGGGAGCTACTTATGAGTCTTTAGTAGAGATGACACTTATGTCTAATGCAGTCAAGGAAGGAGAGTCTAAGGAAGTTGTTAAGTCGGAAGGTCCAAAGAAGAAATGGTGGAGGAACAACAAAGAGAAGAAAAAAGGCGATGGCCCTTAGAAGCAGATTAAGAAAGGAATGAGGTGCAAGAGTTGTGGTATTATGGGACATATCGCCAAGGATTGCAAAAGGGAGAAGATGAAGGGAAAGTACTTTAATTGCGGGCAGCCCGGTCACTTGAGTAGGAGTTGTACCCAGAGAACGGGACAGGGAGCTAGTACAGCAGTTGCGCAGATTTAGGCGTTAGACGCAGGATCTTCAGGCGGCATTCCGGAAAGAGGTAGGAATGTCACAGTTGAAGGTTTGATTTCCATTTTTGATTTTCCCATTCGAACTTTATTCGATTCTGGAGCATCACACTCTTTTATCTCTAGTTCTCTTGTAGATTGTTTGCACTTAGACATTTCTTTAGTAGTGGACCCCATCGTTGTTTCAAACCCCATAGGAGGATCGACACACTTATCTATGGTTTGTAGGGGTTTGAAAATTTATATCCTAGTTGTAGAATTTGACTGCGATGCCTATGTATTAGGATTTTCGGGGTATGGGATGATCTTGGGGATGGATTGGCTATCCACATATGGAGCTATATTAGACTGCGAGAGGAGAGTCGTTAGACTGGAGACATGCAGCAGTAGGACTCTCGAGGTTTCTTGCGACCCGCAAGGGTCAGTCATGTTGATTTTCCTTCATTTCCTCGATTCTTCATCGTCAGAGTTAGAATCAGTTCCTGTCGTCAGATATTTTCCAGACATCTTTAAGGAGGTTAGTAGACTACCCCTAAGAGAGAGATTGACTTCAGGATTTATTTAACTGAGAATGCTAAGCCAGTAGCATTACCTATGAGGCATATGGCACCAGGGGAGAGGAAGGAATTGAGCAATCAGATCCGTGAGCTTTTGGAGAAGGGTTTCATAAGGAGGAGCATATCGAAGTAGGGAGCACCAGTCGTCTTTGCTACTAAGGCGGATGGTTCTCTTCGACTTTGCGTTGATTATAGAGAATTAAATAACCTCACAAAGAAGAACCAATATCCACTCCCTAGGATTGATGATCTTTTTGACCAGTTAGTTGGCTCTTCGGTATTCTCCCAGCTTGATTTAGCCACAGGATTCCATCAGCTTAGGGTCGTCGATGACAACATAAATAAGACTGCGTTTTGGACTCCAGATGGATTTTATGAGTGGTTGGTTATGCCTTTTGGGCTAACCAATGCCCTAGCCTACTTTGTGGACTTGATGAGCCGCATCTTTAGAGAGGTCCTAAATAAGTTTGTGGTGGTATTCGTGGATGACATCTTAGTATTTTCCAAAAAAATGGAGGAGCACGCTGTTCATTTAAAGGAGGTTCTTCACACACTTCGTAGTCATCATTTGAGAGCTAAGTTTTCGAAGTGTCACTTCTAGAGAGAGGAGGTACGTTTCTTAGGGCACGTGGTCTCGAAGGAAGGTTTGGCTGTTGACCCCGCTAAGGTGATTGCAGCGAAAGATTGGAAAGCCCTCAAGAACGTCACCGAAGTTAGGAGCTTCCTAGGATTGGCGGGCTAATATAGGAAGTTCATTAAAGACTTTGCCAAGGTTTTGGCACCATTCACGCGCCTTGCTAAAAAGAATAAAACTTTCGTATGAGACGTGGATTGTGAGGATTCCTTCACGAAACTTAAGAGAGCTCTTACTAGTGCACCAATGTTAGTTCTACCCGATGGAGCTAAGCCTTTTACTGTATACACTGATGCATGTGGGACAGGTCTAGGAGCGGTGTTGATGCAAGAAGGAAGGGTGGTATGTTATGGTAGTAGGCAGTTGAGGACGCATGAGAAGAACTACCCTACCCATGATTTGGAGTTATCTGCCATAGTATTTGCACTCAAGTCTTGGAGGCACTATTTGCTTGGAGGGAGGTTTGAGCTCTTCACCGACCATAAGTCATTGAAGCACCTATTCTTGCAGAAGGATTTGAACTTGAGGCAGCAGCGGTGGATAGAGTTTTTGGCGTCGTACGATTTTGAGATAGCTTATACCCTTGGCAAGGGTAATGTGGTTACAGATGCATTAAGTAGGAAGAAGGCAACCCTTAGTCCTTTGTTCGTAGAGTGTAGGAGCTTGGAGTTTATTTCTACTTTTGATTTTAACCCCACTACCCCTGGATTGTTAGCTACGCTTGAAGTGAGGCATACCCTTATGGATTAGATTGGCTCGAGGCGGCGAGAGGATTTAGAGCTCATGGACATTATGGATAGGATTAGCCGAGGAGAGGTCTCTAAACATATCCAACGTTATTCCATGGACGATAAAGGATGGCTTAGGAGAGATGGGAGGCTTTGTGTTCCCCGCACCAATGATTTGTCAAAAGCGGATTAAGAGGAAGCACACCATTACCGTATGACTATTAATCCGGGTGGTGACAAGATGTATAGGGACATGAAGAGGATGTTTTATTGGAAGGTCATGAAGAAGGATGTGGCAGAGTTTGTAGCTAAGTGTCTTATTTGCCAAAGGGTTAAGGCAGAGCACCAAAAACCCGGTGGATTACTTCAGCCCTTAGATGTGCCAAAGTGGAAGTGGGACAACATTTCGATAGATTTCATAGATGGTTTACCCCGTTCTAGAAATGGGAATACTAACATTTGGGTAATCGTAGACCGTTTAACCAAAAGTGCCCACTTCATTCCTGTTAAGAGCAAGAGGACGGCATATTATTTGGCATCCCTATATGTTCGTGAGATAGTCCGACTTCATGGAATTCCCTCTAGCATAGTGAGCGATAGAGACCCTATTTTTACTAGCGAGTTTTGGAGAAGCTTGTAAGAGGCTTTAGGGATGCAGCTTAGATTGAGTACGGCCTATCACCCTCAGATTGTTGGCCAAACGGAGAGAGTTAATACAATGCTTGAGGACTTGTTGCGGATGTGCATTTTCGATTTTGGAGGAGCTTGGGAGGATCATCTTCCGTTGGCGGAGTTCGCGTAAAATAACAGTTACCAAGCAAGCATAGGAATGGCACCATTCGAGGCTTTATATAGGAGACCTTCAAAGTCACCTTCATGTTGGGTGGAGTCTACGGAGAAGTTGCTGCTTGGGCTTGACATGGTAAGGGAGACATCGGAGAATGTGGATTTGATTCAGCGAAGGATGAAGATAGCTCAAGACAGACAGAAATCTTATGCGGACAAGCGGATGACGGAAATTGAGTTTGAGGTTGGAGACTTAGTTTTTTATTAAAGTATCCCCGCTTAGGAAGGTGGTAAGGTTTGGGTCGAATGGAAAGTTAGCCCCCAAATTTGTAGGACCATTTCCTATCTTAGAGAGAATTGGGAAGATGGCATACCGAGTGAAGCTACTGGAGAGGCTCGCAGGAGTGCATGACATTTTTCATGTTTCGCACTTGAAAAAGTGCTTACATGACTCGGCGGAGGTTGTAGATCCTAGTCAGTTAGAGGCGGTGGAAGTAGAAAGGGAAGCATCGGTTCAGCGTATTCCTACGAAGATCATTGGACGAGATACCAAGCGACTTAGGAATAAAGAAGTTTCGTTAGTAAAGGTGCAATGGGGAGACGATGTTGCAGACACTTCGTGGGAGACTGAAGAGAAGATTCGTACTTCTTATCCTCATCTTTTCGATAGTAAGTTTTTGAATTTCCTATTTTCCATCTTTAGTTCTGAATAGGTCCTTTCCTTTATTATCCTTTGGGAGGGTAGAACTTAGGATTTAATTTATGGATGATAGGATTTAATGTAAACATGTTAATAGAACATGTTATGAATGATGTATGTCGGTGGTTGCAAGTGTTTGCTAGTGGATGCTAATGGACGCATATACTTACACTAAACACTATTATCTCTTAGGGATCGACCTAACTAGGACACTAGAGCATATGCATATGGATGTGTGCACATTTTATTTTATTTTCCATGGTTGCTAAAAATGGATGATTTTCACATGATTATTGCATTTGGATGATGTTTGTAGCATGCATATAAAACTATCGGTTATCATTAGGGAATTTGCATTCATTTGGATACATGGCACAGACATGATTGCATAAAATGAGGTCAACTGAATCAGTGGACCGCCTAATCTTTTGCATTAGTTAGGGACATAGACACTACACTAATCGCATAAGTATCATAAATTGCATTAGAAAAGCTCAAGGACAATAGATGAATGGATGATGGTTGGGTAGTTGGTTGTAGAACTTGGATGAAAACATTTAGTACATTCTTTTATCCTTAGAGATTTCGGGGACGAAATCCCTTAAGGAGGGGAGAATGCAACAACCCAAAATCTAACCCATAATAATTAATTCGTTAATTAATGAAATAATAAAATAACTTTGTGAAATTATCAGAATTGAGCCACGGGAGTTAGACCATTGTGTCCGTGATAATTTTCTGGTCAATTTCCATATATAGAACGTCAGAATCCAAGCTAATATGAGCAAGTTATGAATTAAACAAAAATAAAGAAGAATCGAAAATAATAATAATAATAATAATAATAATAATAATATGGGCTAGGTCGACCGGCCGATCGACCTAGGCACCAGGGCAGTCGAATGACCGGTTGACCCGCCTCACCTTTTGTCGTTCATTTCATTCGTTCAAACGTTGTATGCTTCATTTGCATTCTTTTAACCAATCCGATCCTTCCGTTCTTGCATCCGATGGCTCCTATTCAGCCTATGACATGACTACATCCTGTTCAATCCTCAAATCCAACGGTCCGAGATCCACTTCTACACCTATAAATAGAACCTTAGGCCTAACACTTTTTCTCACTCTAGATTTTCTTCGCTTGGGTTCACCTTTTCAGAAAGGACCCTAAAAGGAATAATTTTCCAAGGAGAGAATCTTTTAATAAAAATATTTTAATACCCTCAAGTGGATCCGGGAAGACCAAAAGGGAGGAGCTTAGGACCACAGGTTAGTGATTGTAATTATTTTAGATTTCTTTAAGTAATTTAAAATAATAGGGTTTCCAATAATTGTAGTTTTTACTATGATTTTTGGAATAACCTTTTTAGTAATTTATTTACGGTTTTTAGAATTATTTTTAGTTTATTTCTTTTAGCTATTTTTTTCAATTAATTTTAGTTTAATTCTGTTAATTATAGCTTTTCCATTTATTTACAGTTTATTTACAATATTTTAATTTATTTACTGTTATTTATGCGTTATTTACATCTTTTTCCTACGCTTTGGATTTTCTACTATTTTCAGTTTTCTTTTATTTCTCCTTCTTCTTGCGTATTGATTAGAATAGATTAAATGCGAATATGGATTAAAATTATAAGAATACTGAAATAATGTAAGATAAGACATAAATTGTAAAGACTGTAATAAAAATGGAATTAAGACTGAAATCGAGCCTAATTATGATATTAATGGTAGAATTTGACTAATTAAAGATAATTGGCCTAGTTATAACTTAGAATTATAACTAAAAAGAGTATAAGTTGAAACAATCTTGTTTTTACACTTAGACCTTGGGTTAAGTAATAAGCATGATTATAACGTAGGTTATAATAAGAAAAAGAACATAATGAAGCTTATTTTAAGGCTTAGGATAAATTAATAAGCACAGATAGCAAGAACAAAAGTAAAGGCTTATTTAAATAATTTATCTAAGTTAATAAGAAAGAATTAAAGTAGGACCTATACCAAATAGCATTCCCCTATTATTTCTATGGACACGGTGTTTCACATAATCCTGAAGTGAGACGAGGGGCACACTTATGCTAATAAGGATAGTAGTTGGTCAATAAGTAGAAGTCCAAATCATGTGGATTTGGGTAAGGGGTGCAACTAGATATTGTTTGGATGACGGGCCAGTGCCAACAACATTTCCCCATTTTCTATGGACACGGTGATCTCACATTAGCCTGAAGTGGGATGAGGGGAACACTTATGCTGGAGCTTGAGGTAATAAGAAGACCCAATAGGTGGAATAACAGGTAACATGAGCATGGTGGCGGTTACACGTGCGACTTCCATTTGGGTGCTCAGTAATCGTTATGAGTTCCAAGCTTAGTTTGTGTGACTTTCGTAGGCACCATTGCCTTCTGTGTAGGGAGCTATATAATGTCTAGTCCATAGTAGATACTTTGCATGTCATTCTTAGACACCATTTCTATGTAGGGAGTTGTATAGCATCTATTCCGTAGTAAGGTCTATGGAGTAGCAGGTCGATCAAAGGGTAGAATTAGGATTTTAGCCTATTTATAGGATTAGGAATTCAGCCTAATCAATGCAGCTATCAAAGACAAGTGCAAACAATCAAAGTTAATCAATTATATTTATTAAGTTAATTCATAATCCTTCTCTCTATTTCCTTTGTTTCCTTTTATATACTAGAACTGTTGTAAGGTCTATTACTTTTACTTTGCTTAAAGATCCTAGTAATTACTATCAATCTTTTATTCTGACCCACTCCTCTATTTTCCTCTTTTTTTCTCCCTCATAGGCAATCAGGGGCAAGGAAGATAGACCGCGGCTTCTTGGAGACTTCGAGACCCTATCATGTATTCCTTTTTTTTATTTCCAGCCTTTTGTTCTTTTATTGTACTGGCACTGTATTGTGCGAAAGTTTGTGTTTGTACTCTGGTTTTTCTGATGATACTTCGATTTTATTTTCATAAGACAATTGTATTTGGTATTTGGAACATATGTGGTTTGTCTAAAGTATTTATGAAGTATTAAGTTTTAAAATACTTATTGTTTTTAATTACTTCCGCTGTGTTATTATCTATCTATTTTGTCTTGTGAATCTTAGTCTCTGCTAGCTTTAATTATACCTACAATGCACCACATCTTTTAGTGTGTCCTTTTGGGTATACTAAGGGGCGTGGGGTGTTTCAAATTATGACTATTGGAGTTTAAGGATGATAGCTTTCCTTGGAGGACACGACGTATGGGAGATAGTCGAGAAAGGCTACATTGAACAAGAGAATAAAGATAGTCTATCTCAAACTCTAAGGAATAGCTTGAGAGACTTAAGGATGAGAGACAAGAAGGCTCTCTGTCTAATCTATCAAGCATTGGATGACGATACTTTTGAGAAGGTTTCAGGATCAAAGTCAGCCAAAGAAGCATGGGAAAAGCTTCGAACATCTTACAAAGAAGCGGATCAAGTCAAAAAGGTATGTTTTCAAACTTTAAGAGAAGAGTTTGAAACTTTTCATATGAAAAAAGTTGAACTTGTCTCTGATTACTTCTCAAGAGTTTTAACGGTTGCTAATAACCTAAAAAGAAATGGTGAGAAGTTAAATGATGTAAGAATTATGGAGAAGATTCTTAGATCATTAGATCCAAAGTTAGAACATATTGTCACCATCATCGAAGAGACAAAAAACTTGGAGGCCATGATAATAGAGGAACTTCTCGGTTCATTGCAAGCTTATGAAGAAAAGAAAATGAAGAAAGAAGAGATTGTGGAGCAAGTACTCAAGACAAGAATTGATTTAAAAAGGAAGAAAGCAATCACAGTCAACAAAGACGAGGTTGTGGTCAAGAATGAGGAAGAGGTCATGGATATGGACATGGACGGGGTTGGAGACCCAATAACGACAACAACAACGACAACAATAACCAAAGAGGAGAAAGATCAATAAGAGGTCATGTGAAAAGAAATTCAAAGTCAATGTATGACAAGTCATTCGTTAAATGCTACAATTGTGAAATTTTTGGACATTATGCTTCTGAACGTAGAGCTCCAAACAACAATAAAATTAAGAGAAGGCCAATTACATTGAAGAAAGAAGTCAAGAAGATGGTACTTTACTATTGGCTTACAAGGAAAATGAAAGAGGTGAGGATAATCAATGGTACCTAGATAGTGGTGCCAGCAACCATATGTCCAAAAGAAGAAGCATGTTTGTGGAACTTGATGAATCGATGAAGGGAAACATAGCATTTGGAGATGAATCCAAAGTAGAGGTGAAAGGTAAAGGAAATGTTCTCATTCGACCAATTCATTTCCAATGTTTACTATGTACCAAACACGAAGAGCATCATCTTGAGCATAAGACAACTCTTAGAGAAAGGTTATGATATTCGATTAAAAGATAAAAACCTTTCTATAACAGAATGTGCAAGTAACATCATTGCTAAAGTGCCGATGATAAAAAATAGAATGTTCGTTCTCAACATTCAAAATGATGTTGCATAATGCCTTAAGACGTGCTACAAAGATAATTCTTGGCTTTGGCACTTCGATTTGGGCATCTCAATTTCAGAGGATTAGAGTTGCTCTCCAAGAAGGAAATGGTAAGAAGATTACCTTGCATTAGCCTTCCCGATCAAGTGTACGAAGGATGTCTACTTTAAAAGCAATTTAAAACGTGCTTTCCAAAGGAGTCATACTCAAAAGCTAAAAACCATTGGAACTCATACACACAGATGTGTGTGGTCCGATCAAGCCAAGTTCACTTGGTAAGAGTAACTATTTCCTTCTTTTCATTGATGATTTTTCAAGAAAAACATAGGTATATTTTTTAAAGGAGAAATCAAAGTTGTTTGAGAACTTCAAGAAGTTCTAGGCCCATGTTGAAAAGGAAAGTGGTCTTGTGATTAAAGCCATGAGATCTGACCGTAGAGGAGAGTTCACATGAAAGGAATTCCAGAAGTATTGTGAAGATAACGGAATCCGACGACAGCAAACGGTGCTTAGATCCCACTAGCCAAATGGTGTAGCAAAAAGAAAGAATATGACAATCTTTGAGATGGCAAGGAGCATACTGTAACACCCCTAATTTTTGATAATATTATTCAGGAGATTTAATTAGATAAATTAAATAGAATAATGTAAATATAAGTGATAAGGGGATTGAGACTTGAAATAATTAATTAAGGCCATGCCTAATAAACTAGCTAATGGGCTTAAGAATGGTTTTGGGTTAATTAAATTACATATGGGTATAGTTGGAATTGCCACCCAATGACCCTTACCCATATATATATTTTCGTTTTATATTCATTCCTACCTTATTCTTCCCATTCACGTCATTTTAAAAACTAAAATGCAAATCAAAAGAGAAGGAGCGGTTGGTCATTAAAGAGGAGGAAATCAAATTAAGAGCTAGAGAATCAAGCTTAGGGGAAATCAATCTCAATCCAATCTCCTTATCTAAATCAAGGTGAATAATCTCTATTTTGTTTTAAATCATATATTTTTAGATTTAAAGGTAAATTCCTTTTTATGATATATTGGATGATGATATGCTTGATTGATGATTTATTTGATTTAAACAAGGTTGTTTAAAAGAGTTTTGTACGTTTTTAGGTCAAAACCGAGATTTAATGATGTCTAAATGCCATGGGAAAATTTTATGTTATGAGAAACATGATTTTGGAGTTGGGTTTCAATTTTGATAATTTTTCAAGCTATGGAAAGATCATTATGAATTTTCAAAGGAAAATATTGTTATTTGGGTTTATAATTTATGTTGGAAAATATATTGGGAATTTGGGTCTGGAAATTTGATATGTTAGATAACATGATTAAAGTGAATTTCTAGAATTTTTGGGGATTTTTCCAAAGTGATTTGCTATGCAAAATAAAATGTTTTAGAAGAGGGACTTCGTTGCAAAAATTGGAAGGGCTTAATTGATTAACTTAACCATGGTTTAGATCTGGATTAGCGGTAGTTATTTTTGAAAAAGAATGTGAAAATGTTAAGGTAACCAATCTGGAGTTGACACGTGGCAGGTTAGTTAGAGAAAAGTTTGCATAAAGTAGTATAAAACTTGGTTTACAACAGAAAATTGGTTTCGCCTACTTAGGAAAGCACCATTCAACGTAGTTGCTTCCGCCTTTATCTTAGTTGAAACCTATCATGCCAAAACGAACACACAAGGTATCACAAAGATGGTGCACAGTGGATTGGAGGAAGGCGGAAGGTAAGGTGTCGAAAGAATAGCTTCTGAAGGAGTCGAAACCTTGGTTTGTTTATAAAAGAAAAGCGCCTGCCTATGTTTTGTTTTAAGCCTTCGACAGTGTCGAAGTGTTTGGTTTTGAAAAAGGATTTAAAGGGTTTCGAAAGGGTTACCATTAACTTAAGTTTGCTTTCGACTAGATTCCTTACTTATGAAAGAATGTTTTGAAAGAAGGGGTTTCGATCTAGTCGATACCTTGCTGCCGTTCTTTAACCTTTCGATGGTGTTGAAGATATCAATGCTGTCGAAAGGGTATTTTATTTTATAAGTTCAAGCCACTTCCTATAGCTTTCGAAAGGGGTTAGGGGTTTCGAAGGTGATGGTTTCGAAAGGGGTTTCGATGCCAACCTTCCAATGTTTTACCCAGATGTTTTATGCTTTTGAAAGAGATGGTGCCGATGCCATCAAGTTTTCCCCAATATTTTATATAATAAAGGATGGCTTCGAAATAGATGCTTTCGACTATATTCACTTTGACCCAAATTATGTTTTAAGTATAAACCCAATGCTTTCGAAAGTGGTACTTTCAATGGTTTCGGAAGGGTTACTTCCAAGAGTGTCGAAAGGGGTACTTTCAACTGGTTTTGAAGCTAAGCTTCTAAAGGTTAAATATTAATACTTCAATGTATTCGAAAGGTTCCAAAAGGTTGATTTTAAAGTATTATAAGGCAGGAACCTAATGTTTTGAAGATAGATTTTTAAGACTTTCGAAGGAGGTCATCCTATGAAGTCGAAAGCTAGGTTTCGAAGGTATCGAAAAGTTTTATGACCCAAACTCTATTTTTAAAGGAAAATCCCAGGGCAATATCAAAGGAGTTTTTATAATGGTTATAAGCAGTAGCTATCTTTGATAAAGAAATAGGTTAAAGGGATTAACCATGTTTTATATTAAACCCATATAAGTGGTATTGCTATGTTGTTATATTGCTTCTTCTAATATGAATATATTCACTTTATAATGGACCCATAACTGCATTTTAGGGAAAAAGGGTAGGAGAACCAGTTAGGTTAACCCAGTAATGAATATAAATTGAATAAACTCCAGTAGAATTGCATCTAGGAGGTCAGGAAGACTAGAATATAGGATGCTAAAATATAAAAGAAAGATATTGGAAGGGACCAATAGGTTCACAGTAAGCCCATGAAAACTATGTATGGGAAAAGATATTGGCAGGGGCCAAAAGGTTCATAGTTAGCCCATGAAAACTATGTATAAAGGAAAATGTCAGATATATAGGTTCATAGTTAGCCCATGAAAACTATTTATAAAGGAAGATGTCAGATAGACATGTTCATAGTTAGCCCATGAAAACTATGTATAAAGAAAGATGTCAGATAGACAGGTTCATAGTAAGTCCATGAAACTATGATTGGATACTGGCAGGGGCCAGTAGGTTTGTAGTTAGCCCATGAAAACTATATCCGGATGAAATATTGACAGTTGTCAATAGGTTCCTAGTCAGCCCATGAAAACTAGGGTAAAAAGAAAGGAGTTAGGACATTCAAAATATGTCAAAACGACTCAAAACTTGACTGGAAGCCTAAAAGTACATGACTAAGGAACCCTGGGAGTTTGAGCTAAAACTATGCAAAGTATTTGGATCGGCATCGATCCGAACCAATTGGATTGGTACCGATCCAAAATGATGGCTCGTGGGTTCTCCAATCCACTTGCATGATGTCCCTATATCTCTTCTAAGCTTATCTACCAAGTTTGATAACATTCCGAGCATCCAAGTTGAAGAAGTCAAGACTTATCCGAATTAGATTGCAATTCAATTTAATTTACCTATGAACCATCGTCAAAACAAGTCAATAAGCTATGAAATTACATGGAGAACCTAGCGTGCAAGGAAGGAAGCCAACAAAGTAGGAGTTGTGCATAAATTGCACAACAATTTGGATCGGCATCGATCTGATCCAATTGGATCGGTATTGATCCAAAAAGTTAGTTCAAAACGTTTCCAAATTTCACGTGCCTCCTTCTATGGATAACTGTAGGCTTCTAGTGCTCTAGTTCCGATCCAAGTGCTATTTAAATCCTATAAATACCATCCTATCTGCAACAGAGAGGGGACTGGCTGCTTTGATCACTGGGGAAACTCTGCTACATAGATTCTTCAGCTTTCTTCCTCCTCACAACGGCTGCCATGGGACAATTGAGATCCATCCTTTTGTCTCCATCAATGGTGGTCTGATCACTCTTAGTTCAATCATAGGAATTGTAAACAACTTGTACAATAAAATCCGTAAAGTGGACGTAGGCTTTGTTAACAGCCGAACCACAATAAAAACCTTGTGTTTCTCTACTTTATTCGGTCTTTTCTGCGATTTACTATTCCTTTTTTTCCATTTTATTTGCTTTGATAAACAGGGCTGGTGCTTTCATACTCGACCCAGGGTGTTGATCCAATTTTTGGATTAACATTTTGGTGCTTTCACCGAGAAATTCCAACTCAAGTGTAGATCTAGCTATCTACTTTGAATCAGACAATTTCAAAAGTTAGATCCCTAATTTCTACTTAAAAGATTTGCAATTGGGAATCAATGTCACCAGGAAGAAGGAGAATCACTTATGGAAGGTCCATAGGAGCACTAATTGCTTGAGAAGAAACCAATTCTTAGCAAACTGAAGTTAACGGCATCAACATTTCATTAATCAGGGCAAATTCTGGAGCAAATGCAAAAGATCAGATGCCAGGAACTTCTATCTAACATGAAGTAGTCACTAGAGACGAATTGGATACGATTGTTGATGAGATTAATCAAAAGATGGAGAATAGCCAAAAAGCTCTTATGGACAAATTAAACGCCCTACTAACCTTGCAATAACTTGCTGCTCCAAGAACCATGTCAGACCCCGCTGCTACCACGGAGCAGGAAAACTCTTTTGTTTCTAGCCTAAACAGGAGAAACAGAAAGCGGTAGCAAAAAGGAGTGGTGGGTGGAGCCGTAGGAAAAACTATGGAAGGAAACGTCAGCACTCCACCAACCGTGAAGCAACCTGCTTTGAATTTGAATCTAGGGGCAAAAACCCCACGGGAAGATATAGTAATGGATCTCTCCGATTCAGAAGATGGCGAACAACTTGATGATGACAAGTTGGAAGGAAACACTAATGCATTCAATAATGGCAGGGAGATCCAAACTGCCCCTACTTGACCAACCTCAAGCCAATGTAACTCTGAGGGAGTGGCTCTCCCGAAGACAGGGGAGCCTTGGCTTCAATCCACTTACCAGGACCGTTTGCAAAATCAAAACTTGGTGTAGTCACTAACAGCGGACCCGTAGATTACCGGACATCTGAGGCACGTATCACGGACATAGTTAAACAACCGATGGATGAAAGTAAGGATCAAAGGGATGATGAATGGGGATCCGCTCCAAGTTGGACTCCCTTCACTGATGACATTTTGAATGAACGATACCCAAAAAAGTTCACTATGCCAACTATTCCGTCTTATAATGGAACAGAGACCCAAAACTCCACTTGTACAAGTACAATTGGTACTTGGACGGAGCAAATGCTTCGAATGCTATTCGATGTAGATGTTTTTTGATCTTCCTAGAGGGAATTGCTTCCATATGGTTCACCAGGCTTCCACCAAGATCCATCTCCACCTTTAATGAGTTTGCGACAAAATTCCTTGATCAGTTCAGGCTTCACATGACACAGCCGAAAGATGTGATGTCCTTATCTGGCCAATTCAAAGGACATAATGAAACTCTAAAATCCTTCATGAATTGGTTCAACTCCGCGATGGCTGAAGTAAGTAATCCAAACGAAGATATGGTTTTCAAGGATCTGGTCCGTGCTATCCATCCCGACACTGAATTTGGAAAGTGGATAAAAATAAAACAACCTACTACAAAGAAGGACTTCTACCGAAAGGCAAGTCATTACTTGAGGTTGGAAGAGGCACAAGAATTAGAAAGAAAATATGCTAACTTAAAACCAACCAACGTTGGGTAGAGTGCTACGGCGACGAACCAAGATATAAATACCTCTAGGACCGTTGAAGGAAATGAAGGAAAGGAATGAAATCAGCAAAGGAAGAACCAGAATTCCAACAAGTGGAATGGAAGTAATAAGCGACTTAAAGGTTTAAGGCCCGAGGAATACACCCCACTCAACGATACTTCAGAAAGCATCTATCTCGCAACACAGGGGACAGAAGAGCACAAGAAGCCTCTTAAAATGGAAGCAAATGAACATCAAAAGCATTTCGAAAAGTACCGCCGCTTGTGTGAAATGCATGGGCACAACACAAATGAGTGCCGTCACCTAAAGAACTTTATTGAGGAACTGATTCGGGAAAATAAGCTTCAGCAATATGTGAGGAAACCACAAAATCCTAACCAACCTGCATCATCCCAAGCTCCTAGAGATCGAGGAAAATAAGCTGGAACCAGCAAAGAGGGATCTAGACGGACTTACCAGAGACTCATCATCGAAACAATATCTGGAGGACCCCATCCCGTGCAGAAGAGCAGGGAAGAAATGGAGCGGTATGCAAGCTTATTAAAACACGTTCCGAAGGATTCGTGCTTTGGGATCGAAGATGGAACCCATGCCAAGCAGTAGAGAACCCTGAACGATGACATAGTATTTCGAAATCGAGACACTGAAGGGATAGAAGCTCCAACTCTCGATCCCATGGTCATTACAGTAGGAATCAGACCCGCCATGGTCCGATGAGTATTGGTAGACAGTGGCAGTTCTATAAATATCTTTCAGATGCACCTTTGATTAGATGAAGATTAGTATGAAAGATGTATCTGCTTGCCGAACAAAGATCCAGGGATTCACCGGTGAGCCTAAACAACATACCAGAACAATTGATTTACCCATAGAACTCGGGGAAGGTGACCGAAGAGTCACCCTCATCCAAACCTTTGTAATCATAGATGAAAGTCCCCATATGACGCCTTCCTAGGACGGCCCGCCTTGGTAGATTTCAGAATTGCTTTGGCTCATTAGTGTCTAACCATGAAATTTTCGACAGAGAACGGAGTAGGGGTGATTAAAGGAGACCAAATTGCCACCAGGGAATGTTATATCGCGGAACAACATGAGTCTAAAAGAATTGAAAAGGGGAAGAATGTGTGGAGAACTCTCCACATTCGCGAACCTATCGAATAACAACTACATAGCCACCCCTTGCTTGGGGACCATAGCTGATTCGACAAGGCTTTGGACCCTAGAAAGAAGAGTTCAGGGAATGATCGGGCAACACTAGTAGAATTGATGGTCTCTGTCCCTGTTGATAGGGTCCTGAAAATTGGGTCGCACCTTTGAAACAAGACGCGGTTGCAACTCATAAAATTTCTTCATGCCAACCTGGACGTATTTGCTTGGAAGCATTCTGATATGTGCAGGGTGTTGCCGGAGATTTCATGCCATGCACTCAACATCGATCCCAAATATACACCAGTAAAGCACAAGAGGCGCAGCTTAGGACCCAGACGGTCCAAAGCGCTGCAAGAAGAAGTAGACAAACTGATGGCAAATGATTTTATCCGCGATGCAACGTACCTCGAATGGGTTTCTAACCCGATCTTGGTCAAGAAGTCCAATGGAAACAACAAACTTGTATCGACTACTCGGATCTAAACAAAGCATGCCCGAAAGATAGCTTTCCTTTGTCTAGAATCGATCAGCTTGTGGACAGGACAACTGGACACGAATTGATGTCATTTATGGATGCATACTCGGGATACAACTAGATCATGATGCATGAACCCGATCAAGAAAACACTAGTTTCATTACCGATCTGGGGTTATACTATTATAAGGTGGTGACATTCGACTTAAAGAATGCTGGGGCAACCTACCAACGACTGGTGAACACCATGTTCAAGCGTCAGATCGGGAAAACAATGGAAGTCTATGTAGATGACATGTTGGTTAAATCGCATATAGCCGCAAATCAATTAGATAATCTCGCCGAAATGTTCGAAATACTCCGCGAATAAGGAATGAAACTCAATCCCCTCAATTGTCACTTTGGAGTAGCCTCTGGAAAGTTCTTGGGATTCATCGTAAGTGCCAGAGGCATTGAGGCAAATCTAGAACAAATCACTGCTCTACGAGAGGTCGAGTCCCCAAAGAACAAGATGGAGTTACAAAGCTTGAATGGAGAAGTTGTAGCACAAAGCTGGTTCATCTCAAAAGCAACTGACAAATGTATACCGTTCTTTGATGAACTAAAGAAGGCAAAGAAGAACTTCGATTGGAATTAGGCTTGTCAAACTGCGTTCGAAGAACTACTACGACATATGGAAACCCTGCCGATCCTATCAAGCCAGTAGATGTGGAAGACTTGTTTATCTACTTAGCCGTTTCACCGCAGGCGGTAATTGCTGTGCTTGTGCGTAAAGAAGCTAGGAACCAGTAACCCGTATACTACATCAGTAAACGGTTTACTGGAGCCGAAAGGAATTATCCAAAGTTGGAAAATATTAGCCTATTGCCTCCTAATCGCCTCAAGAAAGTTACGACCATATTTTCAAATGCACCCGATCAGTGTACTAACAAATCAACCTTTGAAGTAAGTGTTGTATCGCCTAGAGACTTCTGGACGTCTTATCAAATGGAACATTGAATTGAATTAATATGAAATCACTTATCAGCCTTGGAGGTCGATTAACGGGCAGGCACTACCAGATTTCATCACCGAGTTCACCATGCGAGATAACAAAGAAGAAATTATTTTGCAAGTAGAGACGCGTTGGAAGCTGTTCGTTGATGGAGCATCTAACAACTTCTGTTTGGGGGCAGGAGTCGTGCTTGCAACTTCCGAAGGACGATCTGTTTGCTATGCCCTACGCTTGGGATTCCCTATAACAAATAGTGAAGCGGAGTATGAAGCATTGATAGCTAGACTAAAAGTTGGGAAGGAACTCGGGATAAAATCTGTTCACATCTATAGCGACTCTCAATTAGTTATCTGTCAGGTAAAAGACGAATACCAACCCCGAGGAGAGAACCTCGCCGTATTTATCTAAAATGCAAGAGATGTTAAGTGACATCGAACACTACACCATAACCCATATTCCGAGGGAACAAAACACGAAGGCAGACTACCTAGCCAAACTAGCTAGTTCCAAGGAATCCCAATCAGTAGGACTAGTTCCAGTTGAGACTTTAACCTCTCCAAGCGTAGGCAAGATGGAAGTTGACTGGATTATTGAAACAACCAAAGAACCGAAAACATGGATGATGCTAATCAAGGATTACCTACTCACAGGAACTCACCCCGCAGACAGGAATCAACGGAAAAAGCTTCTTCGAAAGGCACCATGGTTCGCAATATAGGACGGGATACTCTACCGAAGGGTATTCTCTACCCCATTGCTCAAGTGTGTAACCAACTATGAAACTCGAAGAATCCTCAGGGAAGTTTATGAAGGCGACCGTAGAGATCACACTGGAGGGCAGACCCTTGCAAAGAAAGTTCTCCCATACGGATATTTTTGGCCAACAATGAACCATGATGCAATAGATTACGCTAGACGATGTGATCAATGCCAAAGATTCAACAAGATTAAAAGAACTCCTTCAACAGAGCTAACGTAGATGGTCAGCCCATGGCCATTCGTAGTCTGGGGAATCAATTTAATTGGTATACTACAAGTGGCCAAAGGAGGAGCCAAATACGCTATCATTATTGTTGATTATTTCACCAAATGTGCCGAGGTGGAACCGCTGGCCACTATTACTACAAAGAAAGTTATTAATTTTGTCACTAAAAACATTATTTGCAGGTTTGGGGTGCCAGAAAAAATCATCACGGATAATGGGACTCATTTCGAAAGCGCCGAGTTCAAAGACTTTTGAAAACGCTTCCAAATCAAGAAAACATTCCTGCTGTCGCACATCCGTAGGCAAACGGGCAAGTGGAAGCAGTGAACAAAATCATCAAGTCAACTATCAAAAGCGGCTAACTAAAGCTAAAGGAAATTGGGTTGATGAACTTCCACTCGCATTATAGGTTAACAGGACAACGCACAAATCTGCAACCGGGCACTCTGCTTTTGCCCTGGCATATGGTTCAGAAGCAATGATCCCAGTCGAACTAGAAATCCCCTCTTATCGAAGGAGAAACTTCAACCAAAAGCAAAACGAGCAGCTCCTACTCGAGTCGCTCGATATGGTCGATGAGAAGTGGGAAGAAACAAAATTAAGAACAGTAGCCTACCAAAAAAGGGTCGCATGGTACTTCAACTCCAAAGTCCACAACCAAAACTTCAAAGTGGTAGACCTCATCCTCAAACGTGTCTATCTCGTACCGGGAACGTTTGGACCAAACTGGGAAGACCCGTATGTGATCGGTCAAAAGCTAGGGAATGGAACATTCAAGTTGACAACTGTTGACGGAGTCTAAATTCCTCGAGCATGGAATAGTGAATTGCTGCATTGTTACTTTATCTGAAATTATATTAGGTATTTCCTATTTCCAACAAATAAGCCACCCTGGAGTACCGAAGACATTGTGAATAGGTAGAACTTGCCCGATTTATATTAGTGAAATAGCTTTGCTTTTTGAACCGATAAAACTGTGTTCATAAAAGTAACTGTTGAGTCGACGGGGTTAAATCGACTCAAACCTATTTAACCGTTGCTTGAGATAGTGGAATCACGCTCAAGTACGCCCCACCTGCCCGCCGAGTCGACGGAAGCAAATCGACTCAAGTCGTTGGATCGACGGAACCCGATCCCCGCCTTCTAAGAACCGGTATCGCTCCGGTGACACCGAGAAGGCTCAAATCAAAGCCATGCACCGCCTCATGGATTGTGGAATCACATCCAAGTAAGCACAACTACCCAAGCCATGCATCTCATAAGCCACGCATCGCTTCGTGGTTCGCAAAACTACGACCACGCAAGCCCCAGTCCCACCGTGCAAATTTCGTAAGCCGCACATCGATACTTGGATTAGCAAAATTGCATCCAAAGACAAGGAATTAATACAATGCAAAGATCGCATGTCGCCCCAGGGTCCAAGTAAATAGCACTCCAAGGAGTGATATGCGTGCGCAATAGCCTGAATGTTAGCATCACAATGAAGTGAATTAAAAAAGTAATCAAGAAATCGTTGTTGCTCCAGGATCGCCGATCACTTAAGTACACAAATCACTAGAGTGCATAAAATGCTCGCCATTAGGCCACTAAAATAGCTTCATGAATAATTTAAACTAGGAATTCCCAAAGATAGCAGTTGCAATGCAAATTTCACCGGAGGCATCCAAAAGGCCACAAAAAGCACCCAGTCTTATGTCAAATGTCTGAAGCAAATAGCCCCATGAACTAAAGGGCGCACACACTAATACTGAACAAATAAAAAACCAAATACTTCACAGTTCTGTTACTCCAAACGAAGAATTTTGATAGTAATTACAGGACTAAAAAAATTCCAAACAAAGAATTTTGGTAGTAATTGCAGGACTCAATAAAATAGCGATAAATAAATATGGCGTAAGTGCATGAAATATAGAGAAGTAAACAAATAAAGTTGCAATCAAAATGTCAACATTTTATTACTTATAACGTTTCTATGTACAACAACAAACAGTGAAGGCCGTGCCTGCACAAAATTGGCCAAAAAGAAAATAGAAAAATACAAAACACCAATGTGACAACAACAAAAATGCTAAGTATAAACTCTGCACTTGTACAAAAGGTGATCAAAAAATAACAAAAGGAGCAAAAGACAAATCAAGGCTTCTTCTCACTGCTTCCTCGGTCGCCTTTCCTGCCTCTAATCTACACTTTCTCTGGCTTGTCCTTCCCCGGAGAAAGCTCGCTCTCCAAAGCATGGCCGTTGGTGGATCCTCCTTTCCCTTTATGCTTGTGGGATCGGTGGGAGCTCTTCGATGACTTCTTCTCTGCTTCGATCTTCTCCTTTTCACCGCGATCATTTGTTGCTCGATATTCGACTGCTCGGCCTCTGCTCTCTCTGGTTGGCTTCCTTGGTCTGCTTGCTCTCATGTATCACCAGCTGCCAAGCCCTTCTCTTGAGAAACAGAGTGGTCGTCCAAACCATGCAGCGTTGCAATTTGCTCAGAGTGCGAACCGGGCTGCAAGCCAGAAGCAAAGACGACAATTGATGTGTTTAAAATAGCAGAAGACTGGGCATTGTACCAAAATGGAATTTCAATAGGAAGAGGGGGTTGATCTATAATATCAGAATAAAGGGTGGTTATCTCAGCGATTTCATTAGGCGTGAATTGAAAATCTTCAAGCATGGGAGAGATAAGAAAGATACCTATTATAGGGGTCTGTTAGACAACCTCAATGCCATCTTAACCGGATTATGACCTAGCTAGAATGATCATCTACATGATGGATCAGATAAGAGGCCCATTAAACCTTTAATCACACCATGGAAACGAGGCCACATGTCCTCAATCGGACTGAGTGCTACCTCAGCCTTATAACTTAAGGAGGAGGGCATCCCTTCCGAAGTGAAATCACCTATCAGTTCCTTTATATCTAAAAAAACATCACTTGCATCTCCCAAGTAAAAATCGATGCCCTTTGGAAAAGGGCTGGGAGCGGGTTCATTCTTGGAAGGAACTTCTTTAAGATGTTATTTTGGAGGAGGTGAGGGAGTATGCTTAGGACTCAACTCCGGGGCTTTATCACTTAAATCGACATCGCCTTCGTCGATATTTGTATCCCTGTCTTTTTCTTCTTCGATTGTAGGGAGCCCATCATTGATTCCTCCCGTCTTCTTCCCTTTAATAAACGGAGCCTTGCCCGTCCGTTGAACAAATTCTTCTTTTTTTTTCCTCCGTGATCGAAGGTATCTTGGGCGGACTATCAACCCTAACTTGAACATGAGTTTCTTCAGAAGTTTTCTCTGACCCGTCGGACGAGTCACTTTCTTCTTTATCATCATCATCGCCTTCATCAGAATCGTGGGAAGAAGAAACTGAATGAGTTTGGGCTTTGGAGCGAGAAGAGGCACTATCAAAACCAACAGAACTCTCGGGATGTAATAGCCCACACCGGCGATGATTTTCATCTGTAGGAAAAAACCTTATCATCCACGCTCATGCATCGACAGCTTTCAAGGCACTGAGAATGGGTTCGAGTGTCGGATCTTTGTTAATTCTCAGGAGAACTGCGAAAGAATAGACGGTCGTTCAAAAGACTTTTTAGTAGCTAAAGGAAATTCCAAGCGCGGTGAAAGAAACTTACCCCCCGTGGTCCACAGATGGGTGAATCCCTCTGGACACTTGGCAAAAAAGAATTGATTTTTGAATGAGCGAACCTTGCTACTAAGATCGAGTATAAGTTTTCGGCTGCATTGCGCCTCAATGTATACAAGTGACGAGTTAGCCTCCCTCTTTTAGAATAACAGGAGATACTGCAGTTCGGCAAAGATTAGGGTGCAGTTAAGTGTTCCCATGAACAAAATATATAAACATGTTAACTTAGCCATTCAGAAGGATTTGGAATGGAGCCAACCCCATGTTCTGAAGAGTCGCCATAAGAAAGTTGTTAAATAGGGGCACTGCACCATACATACACATGTAGCGATGGCAAGCCACGTATTTGAAATGTGGCCTGTGAGCGAATTCCCCTCTTGACGGCAGAAGCACATCGTCTACCGAGATGTTGTATTGCGAGCAAATGCTTCACAATGCCCTGTGTGTAAGAATCAAAGAAGCTTTCTCCGGAGGGTCAAGCAAAACCCTAAAGTTGGGGGAGTACGGTCAACGACAGGGCCAACTAGGATCATACGACCATATTGATCTAAAGCTATGGAATTAGAAGGTCCAACCGGGATCGACTAAGACTCCGCTTCAAAAATGGGTGATCTTCCTTCAACTGAATTACACCGAGAGGATTTGCGCATCATTTTATATAAGAAAGCTTATGTTCAAAATGGTCAGGTGTGCTGAATCACTAAACTGTAAACCCCTAACATGGATGATACTTGGAATTTGGAAGATGATCGATGTGTACCAATCACCGATCGGATTCCAAGTATTAACCGTGAGTGTGCGTGCTGTGTAATCTATGTGAGAACAGGCTCGGCATCCTGAATGCTGTTAACAAACCATTCGGTGTAGATGGATCACTCACAACGGAAAAAGCAATCCATATCAGCTATTGATGTCTTTTCTTCTATACTTACCCATTATCGACCAACGATCGATAACGGATACATTGTCCGAAGCGACACATAAAGCTCTTCTTATTTTAGGTATACCGACCGTGCAATGACAAGTCCAAACCAATGTGAGCAACTATAGGTCGATGAGTCTGAATTGGCAAGAAAATTATCAACATAAGTCGATTTTAGTTCTTTAGAAAGTGATAACAACTCAAGCTGCATACAAGACGCTATCCTAATTTATTATCACCTCCTAAGAAAACCAAAATCAACCTGCAATCCACAAGATGTCACGCCGGGGGCGACTATGAAACTTGGTACAAGTTACTTCTGATTATGTAGACGAAGATAGCAAAAGATGTCGAGTTCCGAGACAAAACCCTGGCTTCATTCCATGAAGAACTTAGGACACAATTTATTATCTTCCTCCACAAAATCACAATTAGCTTGAATCTTCCACTCCGTCCATACCAACATGACCTCACCACCAATCGATGACGTAATATTATGACAGAGTCTGCTTCACCTACCATTGAAATTGAGAAGAATGATGAGGTCATCAATCAGCGGTGGCTCGAACCAAGGTATTGTGGATCAGCAACACTTAAAAGGAATTAAATGGTAGGAGAGAACATATATAGGGGTTAAGGGTTCAGTCTCCTTCGATTGGCTAGGAGTGAAAATCGACGGTAGCGGCGCTCTGATGGTTGCAGAAAGTGGATTGTTAAAGGTTCGGTCCCCTTCGATCGGCTCGGCTAAAATGAATAATGAAGGAAGGGAGATCCGATCCCACTCATATATTAAAAAAAGAGAAAGGCTGTAAATTTTCCTAAGTACTTGGATCAGTGCCGATCAAATCCAATTGGATCGGTACCGATCCAATTTATTTTCCCCATATGACCGTGAACTTTCCATGTTTGCCCAATTTGATGATCGTATTGTCTGGAATTTATCGAGTCAAGATCGCTCCATAATTACAACTGTAACATCCCCCTACTTAGAGGTCCAAAACTAACGTCTACGGATGCTGCAGTCATCCATAGTTATTAATCCTCGGCGACCAAATACGGCAGTGTTAGATTCATTGATACACAAAAACACATGATTATGGAAAATTTTTAAAACTTCAAACAAGATCACATTCCATATCAAATCAATTTCCAATTCATTACATAATCTCATAATCATCAACCATGTTCAGAGAAATATATCTATTACAACATACGCCAAGAGCGACATAAAGCCTGGTATGAATAATAATCTACCATCTCAAATCATTTAGATATCTAGTAAGACCACGCCGCTTAGCAGAATGGGTTTTCCCGTCACTAGTATCCTAAAACCTTTATAAAACCATATACTGTGCTCTTGCATCCACAATGGTTAAAAACATAGTCATTTCAAAATATTATGATGATATGCATACAAGTTAAAACATTTTGGATATCCCATCCCTTGTTTAATTGACTCCCTATCGTATTTATAGTTTCTAGGGTCAATATTAACCTATTAGTTTTCATGGGCTTAGTAATAACCTGCATTTAATTTCTTTACTCCCCGTCGTATTTCATAGTTTTCATGGTTGCACTATGAACCTATTGGCCTCTGCCAATTAGCTTAACGCTACCACTCCTGTGGGTTTAATTTATTCATGGGTTCCCCTGAACCTATTGATGACTTCAATAACTTCTCTCTTATCCTAGTTTTCATGCTTGACTAGGAACCTATTGACAACTGTCAATAACTTAATCCAGATATAGTTTTCATGGGTGCACTACCAACCAAATGGCCCCTGCCAACCACTCTTTATAACATAGTTTTCATGGGATCACTATGAACCTATTGGTAAATCCAATAACTTCCTAATCATAGTTTTCTTAGGTGCACTATGAACCTATCTCCTTGACAACTTCTATATTTAGGCATCCTATATTCTGGTCTCCTTGACCTCTTTGACGCAATTCTACTCATCCAGGAGTTTACTCAATTATATTCATTACTGGATCAACCTAGTTGGTTCTTCTGCCCTTTTTCTCCAAAATGCATTTATGGGTACATTATAATGTGAAAATATTTATATTTGAAGAAGCAAACAACAAAACATAACAATACCACTCCTGTGGATTTATTATAAAACATGGTTAATCCCTTTAACCTATTATTTTATTAAGGTAGCTTCTTCTCAAAACCATTACAAAAACTCCATTAATTTAGCCATTGGGTTTTTCCTTCAAAAATGAGTTCGGGTTACAAAACCTTTCGAAACCTTGCTTTCGACCTCATTGGATACCCTCCTTCGAAAGCACAAAAATATATTTTCAAAGCATTAGGCCCCTGCCTTTCGAACACTTCAAAACTTTCTTTCGAAATCTTTCGAATGTAATAAAGCATTAGCATTTAATCATTTAGAAGCATATCTTCGAAACAAAGTGAAAGTCCTCCTTTCGAAACCATTGGAAGTAACCCTTCCGAAACCATTGAAAGCCCCCCTATCGAAACCATTGGAAGTATCCCTTCCGAAACCATTGAGTTTATACTTAAAATATTATTTGAGTCAAAGTGAATATAGGCAAAAGCATCTCTTTCGAAACCATCCCTTATCGTATATAAATATTAGGGGAAAACATGATGCCGTCGGCACCATCTCTTTCGAAAGCTTCAAACCATTTAAATAAAACATTGAAGGGTAACATCGAAACCCCTTTCGAAGCCATTGCCTTCGAAACCCTTAGAATCTTTCAAAATCATTTAGGAATTAGTTTAAAACAACTTTAAAAACAAACACTACCTTCTGATAGCATTGATGACTTCAATACCATCGAAAGTCTAAAGAACGGCAACAGGGTTTCGACTAGGTCGGTACCCCTTCTTTTAAAAGCAATATTTCATAAGTAAGGAACCCATTCGAAAGCAAACATAAGTTGATGGCAACCCCTTCGAAAGCTTTTAAAAACCCCTTTCGAAAACATATGCTTCGACCCATTGAAGGCTTAAATAAAACAAAGGCAGGCGCTTCTTTTTAAAAACAAACCGAGGTATCGACCCCTTTGGAAGCCTAGCTTTCGCACCTAACCTTCTTCCTTTCTCCAATCCACTACGTACCATCTTTATGATACCTTGTGTATTGGTTTTGGCTTAGTAGGTTTCGACTTGGTTGAAGGCGGAAGCTCTAGGTCGAAAGGTACTTCTAAGGAAGGCGAAACCTACTTTTTTGGATAAACCTGTTTTAATTCTAATTAAAGCAAACCCTTTTCTAACTAACTTGTCACGTGTAAAAAGAAGAATGGTTGCCTTAACTTTTCAAATTCTTTACTGCTGCTAATTTTAGATCTAAACCATGGTTAAGTTAATCAAATAAGCCCTTCCATTAAGCAAACTAATATTGCAAAGAAGTCCCTCTTCTAAAATAATTTAATTTTCATAGCAAATCACTTTGCAAAAATCCCCAAAAATTCACTTTAATAATGTTATCTAACATATCAAAATTTCAGACCCAAATTCTCCATATATTTTTTGAAATAAATTTATAAACCCAAATAACTATATTTTCCTTTGGAAATTCATAACAATCTTTCCATAGCTTGGAATATTATCAAAATCAAAACCCAACTCCAAAATCATTTTTTGACGCAACATAAAAAAATTTCCATGGCATTTCAACATCAACATAAATCGGTTTCTCCTTAAAACCGTGTATATTCTAATTTAAACAATCTTTTTTAAATTAAACAAATTAATATTCAAGCATATCATCATCTAGTTTACCATAAAAATGAATTTACCCTTCAATTTGAAAACATATGATTACAAAACAAAATAGAGATGGAATTATTATTTACCTTGATTAAGATAAGGAGATTGGATTGTGATTGATTTCCCCCTAAGCTTGAATCTCTAGCTTTTAATTGAATTCCACTTTTCTTAATGGCGGGCTCCTCTTAATATTTTTGGTTTGCGTTTTCAAAATGACGTGAATGTGAATGAAATGGTAGGAACGAACATATATAGGGGTTAAGGGTTATGTGTCGCAAATACGCAATATACCCTTATGTAGAGTAATTAGCTTATAACCCATTCTTAATCCCATTTAATTATTTTATTAAGCATAACCTTAATTAGATTTGTTCGAATCTCAACCCCCTTATCACTTAACATTTACATTATTCTATTTAATTTATCTAATTAAATCTCCTGAATAATGTTATAAAAAATTAGGGGTGTTACAGGCTCCCCTCCTTATAGAATTTCGCCCTCGAAATTCAGTAAGGACTAAATACTAAACATAGCAATCATCTGTAATGACTCTTAACAACCATACTAGTCTACCTGACTAGGAATTATCTATACAAATCTAATATAGACATACCCTCAAAGCATATTAGGATAAGTATCTCGAATCCTGTCCTCTGTCTGCCTATCTGTCTGCGGGTGATATGCAGTACTCTTCTTGAGCTTAGTGCCTAACACATCCTGTAGACTCTTCCAGAATTCGCTAGTGAATAAAGCATCTCTGTCACTGACTATGCTACTAAGAACTCCATGTAGTCTAACTATGTTCTTCATGAACAGCTTTGCCAAAACAGGTGGTATCCTGGTCGACTTTACTGAAATGAAATGGGGACTCTTGGTCAACCTGTCCACAATGACCCATATACTCTCATTTCCTCTACTTGACCTTGGCAACCCATCTATAAAATCCATGGATATCGAATCCCATTTCCAAACTGGTATCTCTAGAGGTTGAAGTAACCCACTCGGCTTCTGATGTTCGGCTTTCAATTGTTGACAGTTTACACATTGCCTAACCTACAAGCCAACATCCCTCTTCATGCCTTCCCAATAGAAGCTTATCTTCATATCCTGATACATCTTGGTCCTTCCAGGATGAATCATAAACTTGGATCGATGACATTTCCCAAGAACTTCTTTCCTCGAGTTCTCAACATCTGGAACACATAATCGCCCCTTCTTTCTCAACCATCCTCTCTGGTCAAGACAAAAATCTTTCAAATCATCGATCTTAGTTCCAACCTCAAGCCTTTTAATCCTCTTGGCTAATAATGGATCATCCTTCTGTTTGGAAGCAATTCTCTCGATCAACACTGGTCAAACTTCTAAACAGCACAACATGGCAGTACTCTGCCTAGAACTAGCAGTCAATCTTAACTGCACACCGCAACTGACCAAAGCTTCTAGATCCTTCCATTCTTCCAACATAGCCAACACCACATTCTGATATCATCTGCTAAGAGCATCTGCTACTTTATTACCTTTTCCTGGGGTATATTCTATACCAAAATCATAAGCAACCAAAAACTCCAACCACCTCTGCTGTCTCATATTCAACTCCTTCTGAGAGAATAAGTATCTTAAAGACTTATGATCGGTATACAACTCAAATCTCTCCCCCAAAGAGATATTGCCTCCAAATATTCAAAGCAAACATCACCGTAGCCAACTCCAAGTCATGAGTAGGATATCTCACTTCATGCGGTTTAAGTTGTCGTGATGCGTAGGCAATCACTTTACCCTTCTGCATCAACACAGCTCCCAATCCAGTTCCACATGCATCAGTATACACTACCAACCCTTGGTTTCCGTCTAGAACTACAAACACTGGTGCAGTGGTCAAAAAATGCTATAACTTAAGGAAAGCTTCCTCACATTTGTCGGACCAAACAAACTTCACCTCCTTCCTGGTAAGCTTAGTCAAAGGCGTTGCTATCCCTGAGAAATCCTTGATGAATCTCCGGTAGTGGCCAGCAAGTCCAAAAAAACTTCTGATCTCGATCACCGTCTCTGGTCTCTTCCAATTGTTCACAACCCTGATCTTATCTGGATCGAATGACAACCCTTTCTCTGAAACCACGTGACTAAGAAACTTAACCTCTTTCTTCCAAAAATGACACTTGGAAAACTTTACCTTTAGCTGATTCTACCTCAGCGTCTCAAGCACAAATCTAAGATGATCTTCATGCTCACTTTCATCTTTCGAGTATACCAAAATGTCATCTATAAACACCAACACAAATGTATCAAAATACTCTCGAAAGACTCGGTTCATCAAATCCACAAAGAAAGAAGGTGCATTCATTTACCCGAATGGCATTACTAACCACTCATATGAACCATATCTAATTCGAAATGCTGTCAAAGGAATGCTGTCCTCTGCCACTCTTAATTGATGGAACCCCGTCGCTAAATCCAACTGGGAAAACACTCTGGCTCCACTCAACTGATCAAAAAGATCATCAATTCTCGGCAAATGATACTTATTCTTTATCGTCCTTTCGTTCAACTTACGATAGCCGATACACATTCTCAATGACCTTTTTGGTTTCTTCACGAACACTGCGGCCGATCCCCAAGGCGAACTACTTGGTCTAATAAAATTCCTTCCTTCTAGATCCACTAGCTGCACCTTCAATTCCTTCATCTCTATCGATGTCATCCTACTAGGTGGTCTACTTACAGGTTCAGCTCCTGGCACAAAATCTATCCTAAAATCGACAGCTTGTTTTGGTGGTAGTCTTATGACTGGCTCAAAGACATATGAAAAATCTTGCAACTCGAACCTGACTTAGCTCTTCTCCCACTTCCATTGCACTTAACAAAGCACAACTACTCCTGTCAGAATTCTCTACTGAGAATATAATTCGGTTATGATGATCTGGGTGGCTCAATGATATCTCGCCATCTTGGCAAAATATCCTGGCCTCATACCTTATCAACCAATCCATACCCGGAATGATTCCAAAATCTATGAAATCAAAAACATACAGACTACATGCAAACTTATGACATAACAAGTCAAGTTCTAACTGGTCACATCTTATCCCCAGAGTTGCATACCCTCCTATTAGATTCACAACCCTTAAGGAAGCAACAAGGTATGTGGGTTCTAAGCATAACCTATCAACCAAATACTGTGATATAAATGAATGTGATGCACCGGTATCAAATAGTACCCTAACTGGTATACTCTGAATTAAAAGCGTACCTTCCATCATAGTTTTCCCTTTCTCTGCTGCAGTAGGCCTAGAAGAAGATGGTGGTCCAATAGCAAAAACCTTCCCTTTGTCCGCCCTGACTGGCTCTGGACACTGGTTCTTATAATGCCCAACTTGGACGCAGTTGAAGCATTTCACATTCTTCTTTTCTGCAGGCTTCTTTCTATTGCCTGACCAGCACTCGTGAGCATAATGACATTTCTTATCACACTTGAAGCACACTAAATCAGCCTTTGACTTATTGGCAGCATCCCCTTTCTGGGCTCCCTTCTTCTTAAAGAATTTCCTCTTCTTTCCCTGTGGACCTTGGGATTCAACTGGCTTCTCTCTAACACAACCAGCTAGCATCACTTCATGGTAAATAACCATCTCCACCACCACATTACAAGGTTCTCAGATATGGGTCATGGTCATTCTAGGAAACTCAGGTCTCACTCCTCGAATGAACCTCTCATTCCTTCTGATGTCAGTGTCTATAGTGGCATATCCATAATGAGACAGCTCATCAAACTTAGCAGCATACTCGATTACTGACATCTCTCCCTGACTAAATCCATGAACTTTCTCATCAACGCCGACTTAGCAACCTCAGATAGAAACCTCTATTCAAACTCCTTCTAAAATTAGCTCATGTCAATTCTTCCTCTAGAACTCCAGCAGTCACACTATTCCACCAGTGAAGCGCTGCTCCTTGCAACCGCTGTTTGTACCAAAATTGGGCACAACACTCTTCGGAAGTCTTTGAAGAGATAAAGTGAAGAAATTAAATGAAAAAGAGGAATTATCTAACAAAAACTCCAAATTTCAGGAATGAGAATAATTAAAGTGCAAGGAGACACAAGAATTTGAACGTTGGCTCCCATGGCTTAGCTTTTCATGTCCTAGTCGCTTCCATTTGACTCGATGATGTGGCACTTCCTGGATCGCTCCGCCTTTGACGCTGCTTTGAGCGAGTCGAAGCGCACACTAATTTGAGCGAGTCGAAGTGTACAATGGTTGATCGAGTCGAAGTGCATGGTTCGATCGCTTCGAGTAGTGACTTTGCCAACCGGAGCTGAATTCGATGGAGTCGAATAGCTGTTTGAGAGGAGCGAGTCGAAGCGTGCACTTTCGATGGTTCCCAACTGGAGCGAGTCGAAGAGGGCCGTTCTGGGAGGTTTGAGCAATGGAGTCGAAGTTGATGGAGTTGACCAGTGGTTTGAAGTGAGCGAGTCGAAGAAGGAAGCTGAGCGAAGCGAGTTGAAATAGGTACTTCAGATGGCAGTGAAGCGAGTCGAATAGGAACGAGTCGAAGTTGGTATCTGAGGGAACCGAAGCGAGTCGAAGGGAGCGAGTCGAAGGAGCGAGTCGAACGGTAGCTGATTTTCGTCCAATTTTGTATCCTTCATAACTTGAGCATACGAACTCGGATCGACTTGAGATTTTGAACGTTGGCTCCCATAGCTTAGCTTGTCATGTCCTACTAATTTTGGCTCGATCCGGACTCGGACAAAATTCGTCGATATCCATAGTGAGCCTGTGTATAACTGATTTTTAGGATGTGCCGTCATTTGTTACCGGTCAATTCCTTGGTGTCACGGTCTTGCCAAAAGGCGGGACAACAATCGCCTAGAGACCAGCCTCCTCTTTTGCCCATCATCCAATCCTAGATCAGTAAATATCCTCTCACAGTGCAATAGCCAATTCTCAACTTCGATAGCATCCTCCGTTCCAACAAACGGCTTTCCACCCAGACTGGTGTAGTCTCTACTCAACTTTGCATAGTTATTCCCAACTGGAGCCATATGATAAGCTCCTCCAACATTACCAGCAACCCCAGCTTGCAAAAGATTGGCTAATAACTGATACACCATCCCCGCATCTACTAGCGGATTTCCAGCAACAACATTGGCTTCATTATTTGGGTTAGCATTAGCCTGTCAACCTTGGTTCCTCCTGGTATTAGGTCGAGCATATCCGTTGGTTGTGGTGCTTCCTCTACCTAGATTTCCTCTTCCATTTCCTACTTCCATATCCTCTTTCTCGTAAATTTGCATACGAACCTTAGTAAGATACAGAAGAACGGTCTATGAGAGAAGGGAACGCGTACTTATATACATATGTCAAATACAAGTACATTACTATAACGTTATCCCAAACCTCGATCATATTTCTAGTTCATTGGATTATGTTTGAAAAAAAGCTTTTAGGTTTAACTTTTCTTTTAAAGTTTCACAAACTTATGCTCTGATACCAACTCGTAACATCCCCCTACTTGGAGGCCCAAAACTAACGGCTACGGATGCTGCAGTCATCCATAGTTATTAATCCTCGGCGACCAAATACGGCGGTGTTAGATTCATTGATAAACAAAAACACATGATTATGGAAAAAATTTAAAACTTCAAAGAAGATCACATTCCATATCAAATCATTTCCAATTCATTACATAATCCCATAATCATCAACCACGTTCAGAGAAATATATTCATTCAACATACGCCAAGAGCGACATATGAAGATGCCTCCTTGGATGATCAGAGTATATACAGGCAATATAACAACTTTGCCATAACAAACAACACGGCGGAATCAAATAAAAGAGAACTCTAAATATTTATTATGCCTTCTGCATTTCTCCAGAAGCTTTATTCATCTAATGAGGTACCTGAAAACCTCAACTCTCAAACTACTCAAAATCAATTGACTACCTGAGAGTTTAAAGAAGAAAACATAAACTTCGAGTCAGACATAAAGTCTGGTATGAATAATAATCTACCATCTAAAATCATTTAGATATCTAGTAAGACCACGCCGCTTAGCGGAACGGGTTTTCCCGTCACTAGTATCCTAAAACCTTTATAAAACCATATATTGTGCTCTTGCATCCACAATGCTTAAAAACATAGTCATTTCAAAATATTATGATGATATGCATACAAGTTAAAACATTTTGGATATCCCATCCCTTGTTTAATTGACTCCCTATCGTATTTATAGTTTCTAGGGTCACTATTAACCTATTAGTTTTCATAGGCTTAGTAATAACCTGCATTTAATTTCTGTACTCCCCGTCGTATTTCATAGTTTTCATGGTTGCACTATGAACCTATTGGCCTCTGCCAATTAGCTTAACGCTACCACTCCCATGGGTTTAATTTATTCATGGGTTACCCTGAACCTATTGATGACTTCAATAACTTCTCTCTTATCCTAGTTTTCATGCTTGACTAGGAACCTATTAACAACTGTCAATAACTTAATCCGGATATAGTATTCATGGGTGCACTACCAACCAATTGGCCCCTATCAACCATTCTTTATAACATAGTTTTCATGGGATCACTATGAACCTATTGGTAACTCCAATAACTTCCTAATCATAGTTTTCATGGGTGCACTATGAACCTGTCTCCCTGACAACTTCTATACTTAGGCATCCTATATTTTGGTCTCTCTGACCTCTTGGATGCAATTCTACTCATCCAGGAGTTTGCTCAATTTATATTCACTAATGGGTCAACCTAGCTGGTTCTTCTGCCCTTTTTCCCCCAAAATGTAGTTATGGGTACATTATAATGTGAATATATTTATATTTGAAGAAGCAAACAACATATCATAACAATGCCACTCCTGTGGATTTAATATAAAACATGGTTAGTCCCTTTAACCTATTATTTTATCAAGGTAGCTTCTTCTCAAAACCATTACAAAAACTCCTTTAATTTTGGCCATGGGTTTTTTTCCCTTCAAAAATGAGTTTGGGTTACAAAACTTCTCGAAACCTTCGAAATCTTGCTTTCGACCTCAATAGATACCCTCCTTCAAAAGCACAAAAATATATTTTCAAAGCATTAGGCCCCTGCCTTTCGAACACTTTAAAACTTTTTTCAAAACCTTTCTAATAAATTAAAGCATTAGCATTTAATCATTTAGAAGCATAGCTTTGAAACCAATTGAAAGTCCTCCTTTCGAAACCAATGGAAGTGACCCTTCCAAAACCATTGAAAGTCCTCCTTTCAAAACCATTGGAAGTAACCCTTCCGAAACCATTGAGTTTATACTTAAAATATTATTTGGGTCAAAGTGAATATAGGCGAAAGCATCTCTTTCGAAACCATCCTTTCATATAGAAATATTGGGGGAAAACATGATGGCGTCGGCACCATCTCTTTCGAAAGCTTCAAACCGTTTAAACAAAACATTAAAGGATAGCGTCGAAACCCCTTTCGAAGCCATTGCCTTCAAAACCCTTGGAACCTTTTGACAGCGTTTATGAAGTAGCTTAAAACATCTTTAAAAACAAACACTACCTTCCGAAAGCATTGATGACTTCAATACCATCGAAAGGCTAAAGAACGGCAGTAGGGTTTCGACTAGGTCGGAACCCCCTCTTTTAAAAGCAATATTTCATAAGTAAGGAACCCATTCGAAAGCAAACATAAGTTGATGGCAACCCCTTCGAAAGCTTCATAAAACCCCTTTCGAAAACATATGCTTCGACTCCTTTGAAAGCTTAAATAAAACAAAGGCAGGCGCTTATTTTTAAAAACAAACCGAGGTATCGACCCCTTCGGAAGCCTAGCTTTCAACACCTAACCTTCCACCTTTCTCCAATCCACCGCGTACCGTCTTTGTGATACCTTGTGTATTGGTTTTGGCTTAGTAGGTTTCGACTGGGTTAAAGGTGGAAGCTCTGAGTCGAAAGGTACTTCTAAGGAAGGAGAAACCTACTTTTCTGGGTAAACCTGTTTTAATTCTAATTAAAGCAAACCCTTTTCTAACTAACCTGCCACGTGTAAAAAGAAGATCGGTTGCCTTAACTTTTCAAATTCTTTACTGCCGCTAATTTCAGATCTAAACCATGGTTAAGTTAATCAAATAAGCCCTTTTATTAAGCAAACCAATATCGCAAAGAAGTCCCTCTTCTAAAATAATTTAATTTGCATAGCAAATCACTTTGGAAAAATCCCCAAAAATTCCAAAAATTCACTTTAATCATGTTATCTAACATATCAAAATTTCAGACCCAAATTCTCCATATATTTTCTGAAATAAATTTATAAACCCAAATAACTATATTTTCCTTTGGAAATTATAACAATCTTTCCATAGCTTGGAAAATTATCAAAATTAAAACCCAACTCAAAAATCATGTTTTACATAACATAAAAAATTTTCCATGGCATTTCAACATCAACATAAATTGGTTTCTCTTTAAAACCGTGTATATTCCAATTTAAACAATCTTGTTTAAATTAAACAAATTAATATTCAAGCATATCATCATCCAATTTACCATAAAAATGAATTTACCCTTAAATTCGAAAACATATGATTACAAAACAAAATAGAGATGTGTTGGCGTCAAAATTGACCACCAACACCTAATTATACGTGAAAGCACCAATATCCAATCACAGATCACAAATAGTATATGATGTGGAGAGTATAATATGAAGAATAATCAAATTAAAATGAAAGCAAATGAAAGAGACAAGATATATAGTGGTTCGGCTAACTCTGGCCTACATCAACTCCAGAATAATCCTTTTTATTTATACTGAAATTTGATTACAACTACAATCCAAAATTTTAGAATAAAAATGGCAGAGTATCCCTTAGGTAGGAGATGAAGAGAAGTAGATTGAAGGTCCTTTTTTGAAGCCAAGCCTATTGTATTTATAGGTGAAACTATGGCTATAGGGCCTTCTCACCTACATGGGCCTACCATAACGATCGGCATGCCCAATTCGTCCATAAATAACGATCGGCATAGTCATACCGATCGTTATTCCTCTATCCAAATCAATGTCGATCGCTTTCGGTGAGTCCTTCATGCCGATCTCCCTTTTTCCATCATACCGCGTCGATCCATCCGCCCTGAAGCGTGCCGATCCCTTCCTTTCCATGTCGCTACGCCGATCCAACTCCTCTCAATGTCCCATACCGATCAATCCTCCATGGAGTGTGCTGATCCGTCTCCCCCATGAAGATATGTCGAACCCTCCTGATCCATGAAAGTATGTCGATCCCTCTAAGTCATGCCTATCCTTGGCACTTAGGTTACTACGCTGATCCCTAACGTTTTAAGGCATTACGCCGATCCAACCCTTTCCGGTGCATGCCATACCGACCCCTATCACAAAACTCCAATATGCCGACCCCTTAGAGTACTATCAGGGCCGATCCATTCATCGTGAACAATGCTGATCCATGCTTTGCCGATAGCTCATGCTCAGAATGCTATGCCGATCCATGGAGTATCGACCCATATCATGCCGAACCATATTTAGCCGATCCTTCCTCCTATGCCGATCCATGCAATGCTGAACCTTCCTATACTAATCCTCCCTATGTCGATCCCTCACTATGCCGAACCCTCTTATGCTGATCCATATTATGCAAATCCAACCTATGCCGACCCATATCACGCCGAACCCTCCTATGTAGATCCTTCCATTTTCAAGCCAAAATTCACATTTCAAACACCATGCATCGTTTATCTACCGACTACGTTTAATCCTGGCTTCGTGTTATTATTTGTAGTTGACTTCCGGACCCAACAATCGTCACTTTGCAATCGATCATTGTGAAGTCTGTTGGGTTAAATCTGCCTGTATACTGGCTTGACAAAAGGCGGGTTAACACTTTGCCCTCAAAACATGCCTTGCGATAGGAAGGTGTGTTTTGTATTGCCATAAATTCAAAATCCGAAGTTCGTAATCCTGTGATTGCCATATTATCTAATCTAGAATCCAATCCATTGCTAATCCGATTCCCTGATCTTTCCGGGTCATTAGCAAAATCCATGGCTATTCCGAGTCGATATCCAATTCCGAATCCATCCCAAATCCATTAACCAAATCCAGGATCTCTCTGGATCGCTTTATCCAAATCCGGGACCACTCCAGGTCCATATCTAAATCCAGACCTCTCCGAGTCGTTTTGTCCTAATTCGGGACCGCTCTGAGTCCATATCCAAATTCTTAGACCTCTCTGGGTCATTTAATCCAAATCAGGGACCACACCGGGTCCAAATCCAAATCCTTAGACCTCTCCGGGTCATTTAAGCCAAATCTTGGACTGCTCCGGGTCCTTGCCGAGCACAACCCATACTCGATGACCTAAGTAGGCCGATCATGTTGCTCTCCGGCGAAGCGGCCTACCCCTTGCCAGGCATAGGCCATACTCGATGATCTTGTGGGTTCTATTCTCCAGCCTCGACTCTTCGGTTGAGGACTTAATCTGTGGGGTATCCTACTATGGCCTTGATCCCAGTCAAGGACTTAATCCATGGGGTATCTTACTCCGGCCTCGATCCCTAATCGAGGACTTATCCGTGTTCAAGTCCATCCTGCCACTCTCCAGCGAACACACAATTATACGTGAAAGCACCAATATCCAGTCACAGATTACATATAGTATATGATGTAGAGTATATAATATGAAGAATAATCAAATTAAAATGAAAGCAAGTGAAAGAGACAAGATTTATAGTGGTTTGGCTAACTCTGGCCTATGTACACTCCAGAACAATCCTTTTTATTTATACTGAAATTCGATAACAGTTACAATCCAAAATTCTAGAATAAAAATGGCAGAGTATCCCCTAGGTAGGAGACAAAGAGAAGTAGAATGAAGGTCCTTTTTTCAAAGCCAAGCATGTTGTATTTATAGGTGAAATTGCGGCTACAAGGCCTTCTCACCTACATGGGCCCACCATAATGATCAACAAGCCCAATTTGTCCACAAATAACGATCGGCATAGTAATACCGATCGTTATTCCTCCATCCAAATCAATGTCGATCGCTTCTAGTGAGTCCTTCATGCCGATCTCCCTTTTTCCATCATGTCACGTCGATCTATCCACCCTGAAGAATGCCGATCCCTTCCTTTCCATGTCACTAGGCTGTTCCAACTCCTCTTAATGTCCCATATCGATCCATCCTCCACGGAGTGTCCCGATCCATCTCTCCCATGAAGATATGTCGAACCCTCCTGATCCATGAAAGTATGTCGATCCCTCTAAGTCATGCCGATCCTTGGCACTTAGGTTACTACGCCGATCCCTAACGTTTTAAGGCATTACGCCGATCAAACTCTTTCCAGTGCATGCCATATCGACCCTTATCACAAAACTCTAATATGCCGATACCTTAGAGTACTATCAGGGCTGATCCATCCATCATGAACGATGCCGATCCATGCTTTGCCGACCCCTCATGCTCAGAATCCTATGCCGATGTATGTAGTACCAACCCATATCATGCCAAACCATATTTAGCCAATCCTTCCTCCTATGCCGAACCTTCCTATACTAATTCTCCCTATGCTGATCCCTCACTATGCCGAACCCTCCTATGCCGATCCATATTATGCTAATCCAACCTATGCCGACCCATATCACGCCGAACCCTCCTATGCTGATCCTTCCATTTTCAAGCCAAAATACACATTTCAAGCACCCTGCATCGTTTATCTACCGACTATGTTTAATCCTGGCTTCGTGTTATTATCTGTAGTTGACTTCCGGACCCTACAATCATCACTTTGCACTTGATCATTGTGAAGTCTGTTGGGTTAAACCATCCTGTATACTGCCTTGACAAAAGGTTGGTTTAAAAGATGGAATTATTATTCACCTTAATTAAGATAAGGAGATTGGATTGAGATTGATTTCCCCTAAGCTTGAATCTCTAGCTTTTAATTGAATTCCTCTTTTCTTAATGGCCGGCTCCTCTTAATATTTTTGGTTTTCGTTTTCAAAATGACTTGAATGGGAATGAAATGGTAGGAACGAACATATATAAGGGTTAGGGGTTATGTGCGGCAAATACCCAATATACCCTTATGTAGATTAATTAGCTTATAACCCATTCTTAAGCCCATTTAATTATTTTATTAAGCACGGCCTTAATTAGATTTTTTCAAATCTCAACCCCCTTATCACTTAACATTTACATTATTCTATTTAATTTATCTAATTAAATATCTTGAATAATGCTATTAAAAATTAGGGATGTTACAACAACTAATGAAGATTCCCACTAAGAACTAGATAGTTAACCAGAATGTCATAGGCAACTACTCAAGGTAGCTAAATATGACCAATAAAGCTCCATAAGACAGAAGCCAGAAGTTAAACGATTCCAGAGCACGCCTTGCTTCCAACAAAAGCATGCTTTGTGGGGCAAATGTTAACCGGGTTTTTAACCCAGCGGAATTCAAAAGGTGCTAGGACATTCAAACTATGCCAGAATGACTCAAAACTAGAGTGCAAGACCTAAAAGTACATGACTAAGGAACCCTGTGAGTTTGAGCTAAAAATATGCGAAGTATTTGTATTGGCACCGATCCGATCCAACTGGATCGGCATCAATCCAAAATGATGACTCGTGGGTTCTCTAAACCAATTGCATGATGTTCCTACATCTCTTCTAAGCTTATCTACCAAGTTTGATAACATTTCGAGCATCCAAGTTGAAGAACTCAAGACTTATCCAAATCGGATTGCAGTTCAATCTAATTTATTGGTGAGCCAATGTCAAAACAAGTCAACAAGCTATGAAATTACATGGGGAACCTCATGTGCAAGGTAGGAAGCCAACATAGTAGGAGTTGTGCATAAATTGCACAATAATTTGGATCGGTATCGATCCGATCCAATTGGATCGATATCAATCCGAACCAATTAGATTGGTACCGATCCAAAATGTTAGTTCAAAACACCTCCAAATTTCATGTGCCTCCTCCTATGGATAACTGTAGGCTTCTGGTGCTCCAAAGTGTTATCTAAATCCTATAAGTACCATCCTATCTTCAATAGAGAGGGGACTGGCTGCTCTGATCACTGGGGAAACTCTCCTACAAAGATTCTTCAACTTTCTTCCCCCTCACAATGGCTTCCATGAGACAATTGAGATCCTTCCTTTTGTCTCCATCAATGGTGGTCTGATCTCTCTTAGTTCAATCATAGGAATTGCAAACAACTTGTACTTGTAATCAACAGTCAATCCATTAATAAAATCCATAAAGTGAACATAGGCTTTGTTAACAACTGAACTACTATAAAAACCCCATGTTTCTCTATTTATTCAGTCTTTTCTTTGATTTATTATTCCTTTTTTTCTATTTATTTGCCGTGATAAATAGGGCTAGTGCTTTCATACTCGACCCAGGGTGTTGATCCATATTTTGGGTTAACAGTAGTTAATTATATCTCAAACAATTATGGGCTATGAACCCATTTAGTGGGAGCAAGAGTTAATGAATTCTTTAGATCGATACGTATAGATGTATGAAATTGTATGTCTATTAATACATAAATGGTTCCATACACTTTGTTATATTCACCGATGAGTTATCATAAACGTGAACATGTGTATTTGATACACACGTATAAGTCTATGATATGCTCATAGAATATAAAACGGAAGTAAATAAAATAACATGCGATAGAGTTGATTCTATTTGGTCGAATGGGTGAATATATTGAAAAGAGTTCCAAACATACTTAAAATGAATAAAGATTCATTCTCAACAGTAACTTCTTCCTATAACACATAATGATGTATTAATAAGGTGTAGTCGAACTTTGTTGGACAAAGTACGATTAATTCCTAGTGAAGTTGAGTTAACTTTTTTCTATAAGGTCATGTACTTAAGAGTAGTGCACAAGGTTGATATTATTGCATATAAATAATAGTTTACAAAATCATACAAGGTAAAAGTTTGTAGAAAACCCCAACATATCCTAAGCTAAGGAGTTGGCAAGTTGTTCAAGTCGAAAGTCTGCACATAATAATTGTTCGTAGAGGATCTTGTATGAATCGCCCAAAAGAAGTTTTGGTACAATAGTCATTGGATGACTGATTTATGCTGTGAACATAAATATATCGTGGAATAATGCAAAATCAATTTTATATAAGGCAACTCGTAAAATGTTTATGATTGCACATTCCGTTGCACTAGGAAACAATTGTTGTTTCAAAAAATACCAACTTCATAACGAAGGAATTTCTTTGAGAAATTGTTAGTATTAGAATGGATTTGTATATGATCCAAAGATGAAACTGATTACGTGGGATGAAATGAAATTAACCTAACCTAAATAAACACATCACATTAGAACGTCTAATGAGTATTCTTATATAAAGAGAAACTGTGAATTTCTTATCAATATCAAAAATAAATAATCCTTGGTTGTTTAATTAAACCATTAAGAGATTGATTTTATGATATGGTACGATACGCTAATTTTGAAATGGATTCCAAGTACATTATCAAAATATGATTTTGATAGTTGCACTCAAAGGGATATGATCCATTGGCCGCAAATATGTCTTTAAAAGAAAGACAAATGAAGTTGAAATATAGTGAGCCACATTGATAAGAATAATATAGTATATTTCACTTGTTGAAATTAACTTAACAGATTCATAATTCGATGTTCTTAAGTTGATTCAAATTTACTCACAAAATTATAATATGACTTTATGTTTGGTATGTATGTGCTGAAATGGAAAATTCTAAATAATGATTTAGAATAGATTGTCTGCACATAACAACCAAAGTGTCTCAAAGTTAATGGGAGCGATACTTGGGTTTGTAAGTTTTTGGATATGATTCAAAAACAGATTCAAAAGTGACGTTCAACAAGCATCAAAATTGAACAAGTGTTTTGATAGAAATATCAAATTTTGATTGTCTTTCAAAATGCAAAGGAAGCGTTTGTTCATAAGAAAGAATGTTAAAAGGTACATTGATATTTCTAAATCATAAGTAAATAACACAAAACTGATTGTTAATGATGCACTTGAGTTAAAATCAATTTTAGTTATTTTAATACTCAATATTGGATTTATAAATGATGTCTTTTATACTAAGTATAAAAGATATTGGTAATGTCCCAAAATGATATTCAATGACACCTTATTAAAATGCTTAATACAGAACATATAAGATGGATTCCTTATGCATTAGAAATAGGAATTATCATACATGTTATGTTGTCTATGATATCGTGATTTATTTATGTACCTTATACATTTGAAAAATATCAAATTTAAATTGATATCACAAAATGATAGTTTGGAGTGTTCTCGTGTATTTATGAAATACTAGAGAGTTGTTTATAGAAACATTGAACTCCTTATAAAGGAATGTTCAGACTCAAATTTCAAAAGTGATATTGAGTATAATATGTCAATAATAAATTAAGAATTTTTAAGTTGGAAATGTTTCAAATAGAAGAGATTGTGGCTAATTCATTGACTTGAATAGCGCCACATAAAACAATGTGTGTATGTGTGTGTGTATTAAATGCACAAATTTATAACTGAGCCGAGGAAGGTTCCAAATATAAAGAATCACATAACATTGTTATATTATAACAACATCATGATATAGTTCGTAACAGAACTTAGAGCTCACTGGAAGTCAAGAACATACCCCGAATTGTTCCACATGATAAAGATAGTTTATCAGCGTCAAAGAGAGTTGATTGACAGAGTATATAATTGAAACATAATAGAATACCTGTTTACTGAGGGATTGACTCAATTGGTTTTGAGAAAACCGATTGGAGAAGGATTCCATAATTGATCCCAAGTGCAAGTGAAAGATTGATAGAGTTAGGAGTATGTAACTTGTTTCATATATCTAACTCATTGACCAATCTTGTTCGAAATAAAGGTCTTTTCTTTCTATTATATACTTGATATAATGTGTTATATTAATTAATTAATTTAATTAAAAGTATATTTAATAAAAATCAATAAATGTTATGTTTTATGATAGTAGTTACAAAGTGTTGTAACCGTGAGTCATTTATCACAATAAAAACAAATATACCATTTTGAATGTTCCTAGTTAAGATGCATCGAGATTGGATATCAATGTATCATTTAAGATTAGAGTACGCAATGTTCTTTAAATGTTGGGTAGCGTATTACTCATGACTGTTGGGGGCACTTAGGAGTTACATACTGATAGTTATTAGATAACCATGGAAAGACTCACTCGATAGTTTTCTGTTGGTTAATATAACTAAGGTCAAGCAAAAAATATCGATGTGACTGATTTACACAGTATTCTCGACTTGAGAATACTATGGATCTTCAATATGAAAGCTCCGCTTTGATTATAGTCAACTCATGACACAGTGTCCATCAAGTGACTATAGTTGGGTTGAATGGAAGTATTAGAAGTGAAGCACTATTCAAGAGTGGATTCGTCTCCTTGGTTATATGAGGTTACTATCATAGACAACTCAAGTCAACTCAAAGTCAAAGTCTCTGGCCAGAGCAGTTTGGTTAATAATAATTGTCATTATTGAACCAAGGAATTTGTGTTTGGACTATAGAGTTGAATATGGATGATATTTGAATTTTGGCTATTACCAAATTCCATAAGTCCTAACTGATATAGTTTTGACGAAGAGAATTGGTGTAAATAAATGTCACAACCGGGTAACGCTTAATAAAGTGAAATTTTATTTTACCGAAACTAAGTATGTGATATTTGGCCAAAATGTCACACCACCTGTTAAGTGACGTATGAACATTAACATTCGAATAGTTTGATATTAATCGCTAAACAAATTTACACCCGACGAGTCACACAACCGAAAGATGTATTCTCTTTAGACCAAATGATTTATTAGTTTATAATTGTTATAAATTAATTAAATTAATTCATATCTATGAAATATTAATTATAAAATTTTGAATATGATTTGAGGAATAAATATTATTAAACATATTTATAAATATATCGATCGATATGTGATACCGATAAGCAATTAATCAGATTTAATTAGTAATATTTATGTGGACCTAAATGGGTTATTAGCCTATAATGTTATAGTGATATTTCGACAGCAATAGGGATATAGGAGGCGGATAAAAATGGGCTAGGAGTATTTTAGTTGGATGGCTCAGATTTAGGGAGAATGGGTGTGAGATATGATCCACCTTTCTCTCTATTCCTTTCATTATAAAAGGACTAGTAACCCTAATGCAAAAATGACTTTTGGCTGCTATTTCCCGTCATTTCTGGCTGAATTTATATACATAGGATCTCCAACAAATTCATCTCAAATCAATTTCAAAGCAACAACTATTGGATGGTCAATGGTCTACGATTCAAGGATTAGCAGTCTACCGAATCGAGAAGAGTTCTAAGATGGGAGATTCATCATTACAAGGTGTATTTCAAGGCATTGGTTTTGGTATGCATTTACTATACCTTATGGCTTATGATTACCGTATAATATTCTGTTGTTTGTTTGTATATCATTGTTATATTATTAGTTAGGTGAGATTTTCATAAGTATCAATGCTATCACATATTGGATTGGTTATATGTGTGTATATTACTATTAAAATAAAACCATTTCTTATATAGATCTGGTGTATACACAGTAGAATAAATATATTTTAATTATTATTCTTTTATATATATATATATATGTCATATAACATAAATTAAATGACTTATATTTAATTATGTCATCATATCATGTTGATAATTGATCTTATACTTTATATATGCAAATTTACACTAACTATAATTTTAGCTGACAACGAACTATTTATTAATAATTATTTAGTATTATTTAATATTATTAAAATCAAAATACAAGTTGAATAATTCATACAAAATAATATATGTTTCAAAAGTTATATTTTAAATTTATAAAATTATTTCATCGTCATATTATCTCTCGACCAAAATCCTAGAATTTAAAAATTAAAATATTTATTTTTAAAAATCATTTATATGTGTGGTTGATAATAAATAATTAATAAAAATTGAAATTTTGACATAGAAAATTATGGAATTTATTTCTTGACCTTAAAATATAATGTTTGAATTTCTGAAAATTTAAAATTTGTAAAATATATTACGAAATTATTTTTAACATTATTTTAATGCTTTTCTGCTAATTAATATATATAAATAATTTTATATGATAAAATTATAGTCGAATATTTTATGTGTTGTGTATTCAATCTAAAATACAGTAAGATAAATAAATACATTTTATTTATTTTTCATAATCAATATAATTATGTAAGTATATATAGATATATATATTTAAATACATATATTTATAAATACTTTAGATATAATAAATATAATTATATATAGATACATACATATATATATATATAATTTTATTACCATAAAATATATGTGTATATTTTATTTAAAAAACTTTATATATTATGTGTGTGTATGTATATATGTTTATATATTTGTATAATCATTTATTTAATTAATATCTAATTCAATGTGTGTGTGTGTATATATATTATTAATATTTTACATTATGCAGTACATATAATTTTCATATGTATATATATAAGTATGTATCTATATTATTTTAATATTTATTTAAATAACAAGTTTATATACATACATATGTTTAGACAACATACAATACATATAACATGAGCTAACATGTCCATTGCAATGTAAATCCAAACATCTATATACATGCATGCTATACCCTGCATACATACATATATGTATATGATACATATGTGTACCATTATATTTAATTGAATATAAATTAAATTAAATTCCATTTATTACTTACAAATTCAAGTGAAATAAGAGATTTTATTTAAATTAAATTTAGAAATGTTCCAAAATAAATTAGACTTCATAGGCCTAATATAGATCCAATAAGGAATTTTTTTTGAAATTCACTCATATCTTATACTACGTGCTGGCTCAATTCTGACAAAAGCGTGAAGGCATATGCATTGATTGTCATTCCTATTTCGTCGAGTGCTCCATCGATGAAAGAGAAAATAAAGGGAATTACCATATGAGGAATGCTTCCCATTGATGAGGTTTCCATATGTGTTTTATTTGATACTATGGCATCACATTCCTTCATATCTAGGGATTTGGTAGATGGATCGGAATTGAAACCCGGTATAGTATAGCGACATTTAATTGTGACAACACTGTTGAGGGCTTAACCGACCTATGCATGATTTGTAGAGACCGAGTGTTATCGAGTCACAAATGTTCTTTTGTTTATGATTGCTTTGTTTTAGGTTTTGTTGGGTTCAGTATTATTCTAGGAATGGAATGGTTGAAGGGATATGGGGCAGTGGTGGACCGTGTGGGGCCGTTTGTGACGATTAAGATCGAGGATGGGCGGAAGGTAGAGTTAGGCTGCCCACCATAGGAAGAGGTGATTTTTAGCTTTCTATATTCGTTGGAGGTCCCATAGAACAAGTTTTCTTCTATGTTTGTATCTAGAGAGTACCCAAACATATTTGATAAGTTGACCGGGTTACCACTACATAGGAAGGTCGAGTTCCGTATCGATCTGGTTAGAGATGCTAGACCAGCAGTTATGACTTTAAGAAAGGCTAAGTGCAAAACCAACAGTCCAGGTCTCCTAGGAAGGGATTAGTTGAGCTCTTGTAGAGTGGTAAAGAAGATTAGGTCTCCTCGGGGACCCAAAGGGTAGAGAGGACTAGAGGTGCAAGCAGATGACCTATTGAGGTGATGGTTCATTCATAGGAGCATATTAGAGTAAGGTGCACTTGTAGTGTTCGCCACTAAGGCGGATGACTCTTGAGATTGTGTGTTGATTACCATAAGCTGAATAAGATGACCAACAAGTATCCACTCCCGCATATTGATGATTTTTTCAATCAGCTTCATGATTTGAGGGTGTTCTCTCAAATAGACCTTGCGATGAGGTTTCATCGATTGTGAGTAGCTAGAGAGAATGTGTTGATCACAGTGTTTCGTACGTCATCTGGGTTTTACTAGTGGTTGGTTATGCCGTTCAGGCTAAGTAATGCGCCTGCATACTTTGTTGAACTCATGAACTATGTTTTGCGATATTAGTTAAGGAAGTTGTGCTTGTGCTTGTTGATGATATTTTTGTCCACTCATGGACGAAGTTGGAGCACAAGACGCATTTGGGAATTGTGTTTGAGGTGTTGAGAAAACACCGGTTGATGGTGAAGTTTTCGAAGTGTCACTTCTGGAGAAGGAAAGTGAGATTCTTGGGTCATATTTTTTTAGAGCAAAACATTGTTATGGATGCTACGAAGGTAGTAGAAATATAGCATTGGAGTCAACTCAAGAGTGCTACGGATGTGAGGAGTTTCCTTGATTGGCATGATACTGTAGATGTTTTATCAAGGACTCCTCAAAGGTAGCAGCACCTTTAACCGATTTGACGAAGACGGATTGGACTTTTATTTCAGACACGAGGTGTGAGCATGTTTATGAGCCTAAAAGAGAGGTTGACAGGTGCACCAATGTTACCCATTCTGATTGGGAATAAGGAGTTGATAGTATACACAAATTCTTGTGGTACTAGGCTAGGTGTGGTATTGATGTATAAGGGTAAGGTTATTGCATATGCTAGTCGATAGTTGAAGCTACATGAGAGGAAGTATCTGACTCATGATTTGGAGTTGGCAGGCGATAGTACTCTTTTTGGAGATTTGGAGGCGATATTTATTAAGAGAGAGGTTGGAACCGTCCACTGATTCCAAATCATTGAGCTACCTCTTCTCCCAGAAGGATGTCAACCTTTGCCAGTAGCGATGGTTCGAATTCTTAGCCTCATGTGCTTTAACATTTCCTATATGATAGGAAAAAGAAACGCCATGGCTGATGCTTTCAGTGGAAGACATACTAGTTTGGGAGTGATATTCCTAGAGTGAACATGGCTTGAGTTTATTGCTAATTATGACTTCAGAACTCGATGTAACCTTGAGCCTAAGATGATGGCAAGTTTAACTATCAGGCCTACTTTGATTTAGTTGATTACTACTAGTCATAGACGGGATACTAGTGGCTAAGTTATAGAAATGATTAGAGTCTGTAGAGGTGATGCAGTGTGGACTCGACTGAGATAGTTGGCTCCATAAGGATGGGAAGTTGTTTGTCCCCAAGTGGAAATGGGAGCAGATATCGACGTACTTCATCGATGGATTGCCGAGGATCAGAGGAGGGTACAACAACATTTGGGTCATACTTGATAAATTGATGAAGAGTGCTAGATTTATACCGTTAAGTCCAAATTGGCCGAGCTGTATGTAAAGTGGATTGGGTGATTCCGTTGTATGCCAAAGAGCGTTATGAGTTACCAAAACCCGTTGTTCGCTAGTGGATGTTGGTAGATTTTACAAAAGGTATGGGGAAAGATAGCACCAGATTGACTAAATGATATCGAGATTGAACCAAAAGTTCAAGATCTCGTAGTCCTACTTGTATCATAGGACATGATACGAAACAGCTTAGAAGGACGACGATGAACTGGTAAAGGTTTGGTAGAGTGAAAACAAAGGCGATTGCATATAGGAGACCGAGAGCACGAGGACCACTTATTCGGAGCTTTTCACTTGGTAAGATTTCCATTTTATCATTGACTTTCACATTTGATGCTTTATAGTAGATAGTTTGGTATCTTACATGCCAGGGTAGGCATGGGTGTTACTTCTTGATATTTGACATTATATTGCATGTTTGATATTTGATGTTTGATACGATTACTTTGCTTATTATGGTTGTTAGGCATATGGGATAGCTATGGTCGATTTTGACTTGTTGATTTGGGGATTTCAGGGGTAAAACTCCTAAAAGGGAGAGAGTGTAAAAAGTCGTATTTTATGTATCGGAGTATCGTAAAATATTATTTTTAAGTCCAAATTTGTTCATATTTGGATATAACTTTGGGTCGTGTTAAGTAGCGATACTTTTTATCCTTAATAATTTTATTGGACGATTTTGACACTAGATTTTTTTTCGACAGTTCGGTAGTTATACATATTGCAGCGATATATTTGAATCGATATGCATTAGAGAATTTGGACGAACGAAAAACACACCCGGACAAGAAAAAGTGTACGAGCAGCATAATCAAAGAATTTTTGAGATCGGACATTCCAGCCGTCTGTACAAACTAAAAACACCCAAAAATAGCCTTCTAAGGAATAGTCTTGGATTCTGATGAAACATTTATCGTCTGAACGGAAAAAAGTACGATGAGTCACGCCATCGAAGAATCGTCATAATTCGACATTCCTAGAAGCCGTATGACCACAAAACTTTCATTTGAAGTTTAGAAATAAAGTAAAATATGGTACACCCTCCCCAAACCTACCCATTACCATATAAATACTCATTCCTCTCTATCGTTGCCATATTTTCACATATCCCCTCACGTATCTTCTTCCTTCTCTATAAAACCCATCTTCCTACCTCTTTTCTCCTCCTTTTACTAGAGCAAACAATTTCTGTTTTGACCGAAATAAAAGTCAGGTCTATCTATTTTTCTGAGAGCTACACAACCATGGCCTCAAATTGACCCATCTCCGACTGTGGTGGCCGAAAATTGCAAATCGATAAATGGGGTGATTTTGGAGGAGATTCGAATGGGAAACCGTTTATATGAGTTCGTTCATCTTGGCGAGGGGATGGTGCTCACGTAGATTGTCTGAGGCATAGATGAACATGGTGGCCAGAGAAAGCTAGAAAAAAGGAAATCATAAGTTGTCCACATTTTTTGTGGTGGTAGGTCGTCGTGGTCATCGGGGAAAGGACGAAGTGGTGAAATCATCCAGAGCAAGAGTTGGGTGGTTAGGAAAAGTGAGACATAAGTTGGCATGTGGTGGCAACGTGAGTGGGTTTGCTGCGTTTTTATAGCTAGAAGTTGATCAAAAGGGTCGTCATGGTCGGTTGTAAGTAGTGGGCTAGGCATGTAGTGGGCTCAGTGATGGTGTTGGAAGTGGTGGCGTGCGTGCATGAGGGAGGACGTGAGCATCAGCTCATGTAAGAATAAAGAAAAGAAAAAAGAACGAAAGAGAGAAATAGGTTGTGGGTGACCGGGCTAGTGGCCAAGGCAGGTAGAGTTGAGGTGGAAGGAAGAGGTGTAGGTGCTGGCATAGGGCGGAGTATGCGGCGTTGGATGCTGCAAGGTGATGGGTTGTTATGTGCATGTGTGGCGTATATAGGTTGCATGCATAATTTACTTGAGCATCAAGGAGGAGACAATGCGTGAGTGGGCTTGCATAGGAGAATGACGTGTCCAAATATGCGTGAGGAGGTCCACTTTGGATGTAGTTTCTGTTGCGCTCGGATTGGAGCCCTCTGCGATTCGACATAGGATTTAACAGCTTTTATTGAGATAAGTGATATTATCTCTCATAATACTATGATTGTTAGTGCAGTATTACAATGAAGTTTTGAAATAATTTCCAACTTTAAAATGTGATTTTCAATGTATATATTCAAAACCACTTCTGGTTTTATAAAAGAATTTTAACGTGTTTTAAAATGGTTTTAAATCAGATATCACATATGTTATCACGAACATACTATTTTCTGAAAATCACTAGATTTAGGCCATTTTTATATAAATCCCAAATTTGTTGATATAGATGTGCTGTGCAGGTTGTGCATGTTTTATGTATGCTATGTTAGTTGCTTGTACGCTATGTCGGTTGTATGTATGTTTGTTTGCATGTTCTGGTTAAAAATGTCGATCGATGGGCTATATATTGTTAGGGAATATCCCATAAGATTGTGTTTTGTATAGGTTGATTGATTGCACACATGATGGGAACTCGAATGATTGACAGGGTTCCATGCATATTAATTAAATGCATACATGATGGAGACTCGAATGGATGGGATACATATGTGGAAGATTATTGGGATGCGTGCCGATCGATTGGAAGATGAAAAAATAAACTTGGGCATGGGCTTTGAACTTTAGGATGGAAGCCAAACGTTTTCATTTTGTTTGTAATTAGCCATTTTCGGCTAAGCACACGACCAAAGTGGTCAGTATTTACCACAGTAGTGTGGTCGGTACCCATCACTATTGATGATTGCTGATTTGGCCGATCTTTGACATGGATGACAAGGAGGCTTCATGGTGGTTTGTTCATGCAACCGACTCTTGGTTTTGATGTTGAAGATTCGATGTGATGTGTTTAGGACTTGGTGTTCACGGTTCTACGACTTAGGATGGATTCTAGAGGTGTATCGATGACGACGACTCAAGTGAGGGAGTCGTGGTGATGATCCATGAGGACGAGTTCATGGATGAGAGCTCTTGAGTAGAATAAAGAATGAGTTCTACTATGGATAAATGGAATGGAACGATGACGGTTTTAGAGATGTATGCGAAGGGATCGTTGATACTCGAAGGTTTCTAAGGGGTACTCATATAGTAGGGTTATATGGCGATGCTCACCGTTATTATGCAGATTCTGGATCCTTATATGGATTGATGACCCTAGACCTTATGCGGATGGTCTAGGCCTTGACTGTATAAAGTGGTGGGATGCGAGTACTGAAAAACCAAGACATTTCTGTTTGTACCAAAATTGGGCACAACACCCTTCGGATGTGTTTGAAGAGATAAGATGAAGAATATAAATGAAAAAGGAGGAAGATCTAACAAACACACCAAAAATAAACAAGAGAAACGCACAGAAACACACAGATTTAGAGTGGTTCGGCGTATGGCCTACGTCTACTATGAAATGATTGACTTTTATTAACTTTTGCTTGCTGGTTACAACGAATTACAACAGTAAAACTTGAATACAACAGTGATTTCGGTAGAGTCTGGACGTAGAAGAGCCAAAAGTCCTTTTTCTGTAAGTCCAGGGCTGCTATTTATAGGCGTAGGCTGCAAATATCTCGCTCAGATCTCGAAAGACCTCTTCTCGCACGTGGGTGGGCCCATGCGATGTATCCCTGACCGTTTGGAGTCGATCCGTGATCGATACAAATGCAATTCGTATCGATTAGGATTTGGTCCAATCGAGTCGGGATCGATCATGAACATTCTTAAAGGTGTGTGCAAGCTCCTGTGAAAATTTGGTGGCATTTGGACTTGTAAATTTTAAGTTATGATCGATGCAAGTTTGGGTTTTCTGAAGGCTGTTGAATTCGTATCGATGTTGTTCGTATCGATAGCGTCGTATTGATAGTTCTGCACGTGATGTCTAATGACGTGTCGCTTGCTTTTAGGATCGATCCACATTTCCTGCCGAACGATCGAGTCTTTCCTATGTGTTCTCATCGACTAAAGTTCTATAAACTAGAAAATAGCCGAACTAATTTTATAATAAAATAACCACAAGCGCACGATGTACACTCGTAGTACGTGGTGATTACGGGTCGATCCGCAAGGAATTGATGATTTTAAAAATTCAATTCAATCAAATTATACCAATTTCAAGTGAAAGTTAAGCTAGAGAATTAACTAACTAACTAAAAGAAAAGAGAAGCAAATATAAGAGCTAAGTGACAATTTAGAGAATAAATCCACTCTCTAGATCACATAGTTCAACACATGAAATCATGATCTCTCTTTTATGGTCATTAGTGCTTTAATTGATGTGCTTATCATAAGTATGACATATTTATGTTAATAATTAGCCCAACATAAGCCATCAAACTTTAACACACCCCTTAAACCACTTACTAGCTTTCATGAAACTTGACAATGAAAATGATATCTATTTTAAGTATGGCCTATTAACTATTGATTAGAAATATAGACCATCAAATTTTAATTTCAAATCACTTTCTTTTGACATAATCATATTTTGATGAAGAGGCAATTAGTGTTACTGATTGTTTAAGCATAGCCCATTCGGTGTCAACAATATAGGCTAACAAATTCAAAGCAAAAACAATTAGTAAACCATTTCTATCATCGTCATTAAGCACAAAAAGAGAGCATGAATTAACAAATAGCTGAAGCTACATAATTAGAGAGCTTCATTACCCCTAAATTGAAGGGGTTTAGTTTCTCATATTTGTCATTTGATTAATAAATGTAGCTAGCAACATGAAACTAAAAAGAAAAGAAAAAGAGAGTAAAATGAAAAAGAGAGCTAATTAACAAGAATTAGAGCTATTCTACTTGCATGAAAGTAAATCTACACTACAACATGAAAGGAAATAAACAAGAGAGGGAAACGTCGCGCCTTCTCTTTTTCGGGAGTATGGCCAGTGTGATAGTTTGACGGTCTGGTCAGTTAATGATTAGTGTTCGAACGACGGAAATTCTATCGAATTAGAAAACGTCGAACGAATTTAGAAATTAAAAATAACCGCAAGCGCACGGCGTACACTTGTAGTGCGTGGCGAATACGGATCGATCCACAGGGAATTGATGATTTTAAAAATCTATTCAATCAAATTAAACCAAAGTCGAGTGAAAGTTAAGCTAGAGAATTAGAGTATTAACTAACTAACTAAAAGAAAAGAAATGCAAATATAAGAGTTAAATGACAATTTAGAGAATAAATCCACTCTCTAGATCATGTAGTTCAACACATATGAAATCATGATCTCTCTTTTATGGTCATTAGTGCTTTAATTGATGTGCCTATCATAAGTATGGCATATTTGTGCTATTAGTTAGCCAACATAAGCCATCAAACTTTGACACACCCCTTAAACCACTTACTAACCTTCATGAAACTTGACAATGAAAATGAAAATGAAATCTATTTTAAGTATGGCCTATTAACTATTGATTAGAAATATAGACCATCAAATTTTAATTTCAAATCACTTTCTTTTGCCATAATCATATTTTGATGAAGTGGCAATTAGTGTTAGTGATTGTTTAAGCATAGCCTATTTGGTGTCAACAATATAGGCTATCAAATTCAAAGCAAAAACAACTAGTAAACCATTTCTATCATCATCATTAAGCACAAAAAGAGAGCATGAATTAACAAATAGTTGAAGCTACATAATTAGAGAGCTTCATTACCCCTAAATTGAAGGGGTTTAGCCTCTCATATTTGTCATCTGATTAACAAATGTAGCCAACAACATGAAAGCTAAATGAAAGGAAACTGAAAGCTTAATGAAAAAGTGAGCTAATTAATAAGAATTAGAACTATTCTACTTGCATGAATGTCACTACACTACAAACATTAAAGTAAGTAAGCATGAAAAGAAAAGATCATGTCTTAAATTGCAATAAAAAGAAAATTACATGAAAACAACAATGAATGGCCATGTAGCCATGAAAAAAAATAAAGAGAACTAAGCTAAATTAAGAGAAGAGATGGCCTCCATAAGAGGGCTTAAAGAGGGTATGAGAGGTTACATGAACATAATGGGTTATTTATACAAGCATGAAACCCTAATCCATACTTTGGGGAATGCCCAAACTACCCTTGAGAAAGTGTGGAGGCCAAGTAATCATTAGCTTCTACTAATCATCATTTTAGTGTACATGAAGCCATTAATTCCATAAGTGCATTAGCCTCTAATTTGTACATTAAGGTAGGTGGGGTCCTCCATGATCTTCACTTTGAATTATTTCCATCTTCATTCCTTTGTGTTCTTTTTGTGCATGCATATCTTCTTCATGAAACCACTTGGAATTGAAATCAAATTCCTACAAAATAGTATGGAAATTTCTAATTAAATTTTCTCAAGTTAATCTATGCACAAAAATGACTATTTTTCCCTTGGATGAAGATGAATATGTGACAATTTGGAATTAATATGATTTTGGTTAAAACAAGTTAAAATACCCAATATGATCATTTATTTAAATTAATTAGAATAAATATGGTGGTAAAAATATGCACATTTACGTGCACATCAAATACCCCCACACTTATCTTTTTATTCGTCCTCGAATAAGCTTAAAACTAAGATAAATCCATTTTCGTAGGGAGCACGATTGCATTGAGCGTATGCAACAAGCCGTTAAACCTCTGGGGGTCCCCAGTAGGACGAGTGTTGACTCGTGAGGGTTTTGAGTGGATACTACCCACAAAATCCAAATGCAGGATGAAAATATTTACAAAATGCAAGATTTATTTACAAAGAGATGAATGCGAAATTTTGAAAATATTTACAAATGATGGATTTACTTTTTAAATTAACACGAATAAGTTAAATATAGGTTTTGGTTATTATCTTGAAATTTAAGTTATTTACTCATCAAAATTTCCAATAAAAACATAGTTATCGTAACAAATAGACAATAGTTTAACTCGTTGTTTCAGTTGATAACACAGTGTAACCATGAAATAGATCTTTAGTCGATTATCAAAGTTTATCAAAGTGGTATTTTTATTTCTTTTCGATAACAAGTCAAATCAAATAAGTTAAAATAGTGCTTGGATTTCATTTCTTACTCTCTCCATTTTTTTTTGAAAATTTTGTTGATATTAGCAATATTTACATATGCCTAACTCAGATAAACTGAGGCCAAATATATTACCCATGCACTGCCTTGCAGACTGATGTGAGGGGAATACAGAGCGTGGCGAGTGAACAGACAAGTGTGAACACTTATTGACTGTAGGCATTATTAGTAAAATAATTTTTATATACACACACCTAACTCAGATAAACTGAGGCCAGATATACCGATCGTGCACTGCCTTTCGGGCTTACGTGAGAAGGGTACAGAGCATGGCGAGTGAACACACGAGTGTGAACACATGACTCTAGGTGTATATTAAGAAAATGTATACATATATACAAGAAATAATATATTTTTTGTGTTTTTGTTTTTTTTAGAGAGAGAGTTTCGCAAAATCATCTTAGCATCATTTAACTTAGAAGACAAAAAAAATGTTATATCCATTACTTTAAATCAACCACTTTTTAAAACAAAGATTTTCAATTAGGATATATTTCATAATTATCACGTATGAATCTTCCTATATACTAGTTAAACCATTTTTATTTGTAATCAAACTTCATTTTTATTTTTGTTAAGACAAATTAAATTTCAAAAATTTCAATTTAATAAACCAAAACCATATATTTATCTTATAGTGTTTCTTTAAAAATAAATCAAAATGCTTTTAATTTTTTTTTCTAAATTTTGGAGAGAAAATAAAAATAAAAATAAATAAACCATGAAAAATTGAAAATGATGATGAGTCTCCCCCTCACTTGGGTTGATAGTGGCCCCACAGTCAACCCAAGTGAAAGGAGAAAAATAAAATTAAAAAAATGGCCTTTATTTATATGAAAATGAACAGTATTTACACGAGATCAGAAAGTATATCGTCAAAAAGTAAATGAAACGGTCTTCCAAAGACCGATTCATTTGTCTTGTTAAGCATACGAGACACAGCTTAAGCTCGAAAAACCAAATCGTAAAAGATTTCAAAGTTGAGTGTTGATTCGGAAAAACGAATGTCGTTTTATTAAAAGTCGTTCGAGTTGTTTTATTTTCGATAATTTTCGGGGTTGATAGAGTAATTGATTGAAATTTAAGTTTATAATCACCAAATTGAAATTCAAATTTATCATTGAAAACTTCTTCAAAATTATTGATTTCAAAATAAAAGTGGTGATGTAACTCTTCCCCATCAGGATTTGACAACTCATTTTCAAAAATTCCAAAAAGTTTGTTATTATTAAATTCGTCTTCCTTTGTTGGATTATCAACAACTTCATTGCGTATCTCAAGTTCAAAATCCAAAGTTGTTGTATTCGAATTTTTGAAATCGAGAAAAGGAAGATCAAATTTCAAATTTGGTTCCACACCCTCAAAAGAATTGAAATCCAACTCAATTACCGTGTTTTCAACAACTTCACAAAGATTGTTATTTTCAATTTCAAAAGTTGTTATTTAAAAATTGTCGATTTGGATAAAAGATGGATTATTGTTTGACTCGTCACACGTTGGAATTTGATTTTGTTTTTCACGTTGTTTCATATATGTTTCAAACAACGAATCCGTGTGATCATTATAAATCTCGTCCATTTGCTCAACAAAATCCAATTTATAGTTATTAACATGAGGATTTTCACTTTGAAATTGTTGAGAACAAAGATTTTCAATCGTAACGTGGTTAAGATTATTCCCATTGCCAAATTCGTTTGAAAAGTTGTTTCCATTTTCGTTTTGAGTTTGAAATTCATTTTGGAGTTCGAAATTGAATTGGCATGGGTTATAATCATCGTTTGAATTTTGAATTGAATTCAAATTTTGAAATCCTTGACTCGAGTTGTTACACAAATATGAATTACACAAATCATTTATCATTTGATTTTGTTGTGTAGAGATTTCAAGCAGAGATGAAATGCTATTTTCGAGATTCGAGGGTTGGTCATTGTTTTGAAAATTTTATGGTTTGAAATTTGAATCGTTGAAACAATAGTTGTTGTTGAAATATCCATAAGAATTTGAAGTGAAATCATATGGATTAAATTGATTTTCACAACTATTGTAAAATTCAAGTGAATATGGAAATTCGGACATTTTCAAGAATGTTTTTGGTTTTTTTATAAAGGAAAAATATTTACAAATAAAATTTATTTTTCAAAAGGGAAATTGATTTTTGTTTTGTTTTTTATTTTTCAATTTTTTTTTGATTTTGAAAAGATTATATTTTTTTTTTGGATTTTGGTTTTTCTATTTTTTTTTGGATTTTTGAAATTTCAAAGGAAAAGGGTTTAAAAATTTCAAAGAAAAAGAAAAGGAATATTTACAATTTTTTTTGTTTTGGATTTTTGAAGTTGTTTTTTTAAAATATGCATGAACTAATGCAACTAAATGAATGGAAGGGTCTAATTACAAATGATTTATCCTAAGTTAACCCAAAATTGTGTAATCACACTCTGACTTAAATCAACAAGATAGTTCTCAGCCAGGTAACATACAGGATTTATCGGTGCACCACGAATAACCATAGCAATGCAGCCGAAGGTTTAAGTACCTTCAGAGGAACAACCACTATAATATTTACGAATCACCGTAATATTTATAAATGGTTATTACTCTGCCGTAGCCTAGACACCAAGAAAGTAAATTGTTCAAAGAAGACAATTTGTCAATATACAATTAAAAGTTAACGATGTTTAACAGTTATTATTAATCAAAAATCTAAAATGTAATGCAAAGCAAAAATTAAATGTATATTAACAATGCAGCTATGATGAAATTTTTGTTTTTTGTTTTTTTTAAATAAAATGCAAATGCAAACAACAATGCAAGGAAAATAAAACAATAGATAAGGGTTAAAAGCAGTAGAATTTTTTATGAGCAAGCAAGCAGTTATTATTATTTTTTGGAAAACTAAGCTAATCAAGCAACTCTTCCAATCTGCTTTGACAACTTAAAAATTAAAAACAAGATATATACAGTTTATTTATTATTATTATTATTAATATTATTATTATTTTTAATATCAAAGGAGTAACTTAAACAAAGGAAAAATCAACACAAATGAAATCAAAAGAAGTAAAACAAGACAAAAGAAAGTTATTATTATTATTGTTTTTAATATCAAAGAAGTCTTAAAACAAACGAAAAACACAACAAACTAGAACCAGTTGAAAGCAACTCACTCTTCTTCTTTTTTTAATAGGAATATGCAATTGCAAATATAAACAAGAGATGCACACAAGAATGATAACAAAGATCACACACAAACACACACAATTTTTTTTAATGCAAACACACACAAAATAAACACACCAAAAATTAAACAAAAATAATCCAAAGAATAGAAAATTAAAATCAAAGACAATTCCTCGGCAACGGCGCCAAAAACTTGTTCGCGTCGACTAAAGTTCTATGAACTAGAAAATAGCCGAATGAATTTTATAATAAAAATAACCGCAAGCGCACGGCGTACACTCGTAGTACGTGGCGAATACGGGTCGATCTGTAGGAAATTGATTATTTTAAAAATTCAATTCAATCAAATTATACCGATTTCAAGTGAAAGTTAAGCTAGAGAATTAGAGAATTAACTAACTAACAAAAGAAAAGAGAAGAAAATATAAGAGTTAAGTGATAATTTAGAGAATAAATCCACTCTCTAGATCACATAGTTCAACACATGAAATCATGATCTCTCTTTTATGGTCATTAGTGCTTTAATTAATGTGCTTATCATAAGTATGACATATTTATGCTATTAATTAGCCCAACATTAGCCATCAAACTTTAACACACCCCTTAAACCACTTACTAACTTTCATGAAACTTGACAATGAAAATGAAATCTATTTTAAGTATGGCCTATTAACTATTGATTAGAAATATAGACCATCAAATTTTAATTTCAAATCACTTTCTTTTTCCATAATCATATTTTGATGAAGAGGCAATTAGTGTTAGTGATTGTTTAAGCATAGCCTATTTTGTGTCAACAATATAGGCTATCAAATTCAAAGCAAAAACAACTAGTAAACCATTTCTATCATCATCATTAAGCACAAAAAGAGAGCATGAATTAACAAATATTTGAAGCTACATAATTAGAGAGCTTCATTACCCCTAAATTGAAGGGGTTTAGCCTCTCATATTTGTCATCTGATTAACAAATGTAGCCAACAACATGAAAGCTAAATGAAAGGAAAATGAAAGCTTAATGAAAAAGTGAGCTAATTAACAAGAATTAGAACTATTCTACTTGCATGAATGTCAATCTACACTACAAACATTAAAGTAAGTAAGCATGAAAAGGAAAGAGCATGTATTAAATTGCAATAAAAAGAAAATTACATGAAAATAACAATGAATGGCCATGTAGCCATGAAAAGAAATAAAAGAGAACTAAGCTAAATTAAGAGAAGAGATGGCCTCCATAAGAGGGCTTAAAGAGGGTATGAGAAGTTACATGAACATAATGGGTTATTTATACAAGCATGAAACCCTAATCCATAATTTGGGGAATGCTCAAACTACCCTTGAGAAAGTGTGGAGGCCAAGTAATCATTAGCTTCTACTAATCATCATTTAAGTGTACATGAAGCCATTAATTCCATAAGCATGTGCATTTTCCTCTAATTTGTACATTAAGGTAGGTGGTGTCCTCCATGATCTTCACTTTGAATTATTTCCATCTTCATTCTTTTGTGTTCTTTTTGTGCATGCATATCTTCTTCATGAAACCACTTGTAATTGAAATCAAATTCCTACAAAATAGTATGGAAATTTCTAATTAAATTTTCTCAAGTTAATTTATTCACAAGAATGTCTATTTTCCCCTTGGATGAAGATGAATATGTGACAATTTGGAATTAATATGGATTTTGGTTAAAACAAGTTAAAATACCCAATATGATCATTTATTTAAATTAATTAGAATAAATATAGTGGTAAAAATATGCACATTTACGTGCACATAACTATGTATACGCCTCGTTCGTATCGATCCAGTTTTACTCTGTTCGTATCGATCATAACTGCTCTGTTCGTATCGATCACTAACCGATCGATACAAAGTAGCGGCTTTGTGTGGTTTTGATGGATACGAAGTGGAGTTGGTTGATCGATGCGAACAAGCTGGAGATGATGGATGCGAAGAAGTTTGAGGAAAGATGGATACGAAGAACACTGCCCTCTATCGATACGAACTCATGCTCCCCTGATCCATACGAAGTCGTGCTCATTTGATGGATTCGAATCGGATCGATATGAAAAGGGGGGTTTCTTTTGGTTGCTTGATCGATACGTACAAGGTGATCACTTGAGTTGCATCGATCATATCTTGAGCATACGAACTCGGATTGACTTGAAATTTGGAACACTGGCTTCTATAGCTTTGCTTGTCATGCCTTGTCAATTATATCTCGATCCAGACTTGGATAAAATTCGCCAGTATCCATAGTGAATCTGTGTATAGACGATCTTCGGGACGAACTGTCCTCGGTTTCCAGTTAAGTTCTTGGTGTCACGGCCTTGCCAAAAGGCAGGATTACATTTGCCCCCCAAAGTACGTCTTGTGAGAACATGACATGCTTTGAAAGTTGCAATCTTCATCCTGAACAGTTTTATCCGACTTATCTGAACGTGTTCTCTTTTCGTTGAAAGCTGTGACTTTTGATTGATCTTTAGAAATGTAAATTATGAACTGTTGACTGCCAATTGTTGTACCATGTACTGTTATAGCTGAGTGTTGTATGATAGTAATCTGTCATTCGTTGTTGTACTTGTCACCAGGTGAGCATTCAATTCCTGTAAATTTTAATAATTAAATGTTGATTTATGGCATATAAATATATATAAACTTGGCTCTCATCAACGTTTGTTTGTTCACGAGTCGTTGCCAAGTCCTTTAGTTATTGTTTAGATCGAGTTTCGTATCAATCCTCTCCTGAATCGATGTGAAATTCTAGTTGTAGCAACGATCGATAGTCGTTTTAAGTAACTTCTTTCGTATCGATCCTCTCCTGAATCGATACGGGATGTTGGAATGCATGCTTCGTATCAATGGCTATCGATACGAAATGGATAACCCTCAGAGGTACATCGTATCGATGGAGTCACTTGGCTCCAGTGCAACCTAGCTGCTCCTTTCGTATCGATGGTTTAATGGATACGATAATCTGTTTCCAAGATCGACCGTAGATGGATTCGAAGAGAGCTCTTTTCGTATCGTTCTGGCTCTTGACTGTTTCGACCGGTTCATTATACTGCTAGACAAATCGTCCCTTTCCCTCGAGTTCGAGTCCATATAAAAGCGTTTTGGACTTAACCAAATTTTCTCACTTGCTGTTACATTCGCATCTGCTTCATATTAATTGAAAATAGAAGAGAGCCTTGAAGTCTTCGTCTCCAAAGCAACAAACCCTTAGATCTCCAAACCAATTCTGTAGATTAGATAATTGACTAATTGAATCGACTTCAAAATAATAAGACTTGAGGCTCGATGCCGTTTCATCCACTATCATGGTCGATTTTGGCATTGTTGATGCCGGAATCTGGTTAGAGCGAGGTCGAGGGTGATGGAGGTGACGCCTAGATGGTTTTGGAGAATAAGAAGCATGGAGATATGAAGTGCTTATGGAAGAAGAGCTCGGCCTCCACTTCGTACCGATGGAAAAAAGGAGATCATAGCTTTCGTATCGATTTTGGGGAGAGTGCTTTGCATCGATCTGTAACCAATGGGCATGAGTAGGAAATTCGTATGGGTCTGGAGCTATGAAACTTCGTATCGATCCAAAGCCATCGGTACAAAGTGATGGCAACGCGATCGATACGAATAAGCATTAGGTGACCGATATGAAATCCTGAAGAACGATCGATAGGAACGTGGGCTCCTGGCTGATACAAAATAGGCTTGTGGTGACCGATACGAACTCGAACTTTGCCGGTTATGAAAATCATGCACACTTGAACGTTTGACTCTGACGAGCTTCCGCCTTGCACAACTTGACCTAATCTTTTTGTTGCACATTTGACTGCACTTCGAAGCTCGTCGATGGAACTGTAACTTGACTGAATTTAATAAACTTTAACTTGGATCGGTCTCTAAAGTCTGGATGGTACGGTTGTGACAGTCAGCGATGACGGTCGCTCCGATTGAATCTTAAAGTCTCGTCGTTTGAATATTCCTTAAATTTTCGTAGAAATTCTTAAGTAATATGTAGAACTGCACTGCACAACACATTCATGCACTTCACACTGGGGAACACACGGGCTTATTATCATCTAATGATGGTTTTTACTGAGTTGACTAGTTATGGAACCTACAAGTTCGCAACAGTAGGAGCCTCAAAGCTTGTCTTCTTTGACAATAGAGATCCCAACCATCGCAGCCGAAGTAATATATCCAGCTCCGGACGAGCTTCTAGGAGCAACCTTTATTGCGAGCCCACAAGATTCCATGCCGTCCAACGTCTCCGAAGACATGCTAGAGCGAATATACTTAAGACATGGTTTATCTTTAAACGACGTCCTGTTACCCGGACCAAATGACAAGCCGCACGCTCCCCCAGAAGGATTCATGGCTTTCAATCGGCATTTGTGCACAGTTGGAACACTTCCCCCATTCAACCAATACATTCGGGAAGTGTTGGCTTTTTTCGGAATTTCCCCCTCGAAATTACATCCCAATGGATATGCGCTGCTGAACGGCCTATTCATTGTATTCTTGGAGCAACTTTTTCGACCCCCGACCCCGATCGAGATCAGATACTTGTTTAACGTTAAGAGTCGGGGAGACAATCCTTCATTCACATTACTAGAGGCAGTTAGGAACTGCCAAGTGGTGGCTGGATCCTGGACCAGACTTAGTTATTTCAAGATAGAGTGGTTCTATGTACAATGTCCTCCAGGGTTTGCTAGTCGATGGTTGGTCAGACGTAAGTGTTGCAATTTTTCCAATAGTTAACGAGATAACCATAGTTGATGTTGAGACTAATATCTTCTTTCTTTTACAGCTGCAATCCCACGACCCGAAGGTGCTCACTTCAAAGAAATGGTGCAAATTCTCCAGGAAGTGCCGAGTGAAATGAGAGATATAGATTCGGTGCTAACAGACAGAAACTTGAGGATCATTGGGCTGATCGAGTGAAACCAAAGCATAAGACATGAAGGAACGCTTAGGGTAGCCCCGACGAGGCTGGTGAAGCGTAAAGCACCCGGGGTCATGATAGCTGAGGAAGGCGACGAAGAAAATACGCCTATTGACGACGAACCCATAGCCGGGCCTTCTTATAGTTTTCAGGGTTTAGAGGGAAGGAGAAAAGGCAAGGCAGTAGCACACAAGCATCATAAATCTTCGAGATGGAAATCTGTAGTTATGTCCCTACCAGCTCCTGGTGTTAGAATTTCGGAGGCTCCTCCCTCGCAAGTAGAGAATCCTTTTGAAGGACTTGCTGATATTTCGATTCCGGACTATGTGTCACTTCAACACGACACCGGATTGGAGGGGCTTCAAAGTGCTCTAGATTTAAGCGAGTCTCTTCCCACAAGTGTGGCCGACATTTCCTGTTGGTCAGGGGGTTGCACACACATATACACTTCACAGCACTACATGGTTTCTAGTCTTAAGTTGTCTGCTTCGGGAGATTACTAATTGTGTTTTTCATTTATTCTACAGATACAATGACTAGGCGAGATTCTATGCTTGGAAGCCTCCGTTCAACACACCAGTCATCGAGTTCATATTATGAGTCCCGCTGGAGGGAGGATGATAGACACCGCGATCGTGGTTATTCTAGCCAAGAACGTTATAAGAGGGATAAGGATAGAGATAGAGAAAATATATATCGCTCCCGATCACGCTCTCCACCTTCTCGAGCTCCAACACCACCCTCCGGACATGGGAAACAATCCCTAGAGCCTCCACGTCAAAAACCATCTTCCCAAGCTCCCAGGCCCGATCCGCAACATCGTAGAACCGAGGCCGAAACTCCCCTTGTCACTGAACAAGCCATTACTGAGCCTACTGGGGAAGGAGCGATCAAAATTGCTCAGTTGAGAAAAGATTTCCCGAATATTTGCTTCAACGGCTTTATCTTCCTTCCTCGCCTAAAGAAAATCCCATCTGAGGCTGAACAAATGATGCATGACTATATCCATGATGTTTATACCCAATACAAGGAGTGGATGAAAGCCGTGGATAAAGCGTCGGTAGTAGCTTTTGAGCGAGCGAATATAATTGAGAAGTTAGAAACCGACCTTGCCCAAAAAGACCGTATTATCCAAGTGCTCAATGATGAAGCTGAATCTTCTTGGAAATCTGAAATATAGGCCACCCAAAAAGCTGATGAGGCAACTCAATCTATGGAAAGAATGTGACAAACGCATTGCGCTTTGGTGGAGTAGATGGGCCACCGAAACACCACAGTCACAGCCGAAAGGTATTCTGCTCTGAAAGAACTTAATGAGCTTAAAGCCAAACCTTTTGAAATCATCAAGGAGAAGGATGATGCAAATAAAGCAGCCCAGGAGGCATGTGAACAGGCTGTGGTGCTTCGGGGTGAACGGGATGCGGCATCACTTAAAATCTGGGAGGTTGAGGCTAAGGTTGAGGATGAAGTTAAAATGGCTGAAGCCAGGTTAGAGGCAGACATTGAAGATCTCTTGATTATATACAACGCTAGAGCGTTGAAGCACAGGGATCTGACCTGGCTTGATAATTATACAACACATCTGTACAACGCTTGGGGTCGGTTTGTGCAGGATGAGAGAACTGAACCACAAGCATAATCGGTTGATGAGTTCGAGCTTGAGAATCAGGTGCTAAACGAAGATGAAAGAAAAATTCTCCATGACATCATGATTGTATATGAGAAGGAGAAGCTTAGCACTCAGTAATCTGTGGCTTGAGAAGGTTCTGGTATTGAGCACCACGATGCGGGCTCTGAAATTCTGGTGCCAACTCAGCCTTCGTCTACATCTACGGTTGATCCCCAGTCTATTCCTGCATATAATCCCGATCAACCGCGGTTGTCTCCAGGTCATGAGCACGTCACGGAAGCTGCTCCAGCTCCGCCTACAAGTCAAACTGAGGAAGGTATTCTGAACATCTTTTGTGCTCACCAAAAGCTGGAAATGTTGATTGAATTAATCTCTAACTCTTTTTATTCATCTCTATTCAGTGACACGAGCTTCATCTGCCATGCCTCCAGCAACCCAAGAGTTACACTATGAGCAGGAGGCTATCATCACTGAAGCAACCACGACAACGGCTACTGCACCTACGGATGAGGTGCAAGGGAGCACACTTATCTTCGCTGAACAGATGATGGAGGAACTCCTCGATCTTCATAGTGACCCCTTTGCTGATCTGTCGTTTGTCATGAGTGGGAGTGCACCTGTGACTAGCTCCTTAAGCCCAACTGCTAGTGTCCCCAGCGAAGCTCAAACAATTCACGAAGAAGAAATACTGACTGAAATTAACGCTGAGATGGAAGCAGCTGCACGGGGCAGTGGCTTTGGAGGTAGAATGGCAGGACCTGCCCAGCCTTATGCGGATGATCTCCTTGGGTGGAACGGTCGTTGATACAAATGTGCCTCCTCTGCCTGCTAACATTGATCCCGTCCCTCCGACTCCGCCTTCGGGAAGCATTCCTATCCACTTGAGTTCAGAGGAGGACGTTGATATAATGCCCCCAACTAGAGATCGGCCGCTAAAAGGCAAGGGTTCGAAATGGAAACAAAGCGGCGAATCTAGCGGGTCGACGCCGAAGAAGAAGCCGTGAAAGAAGAAAGAATAGACATGTCTCTTCGGCTCATTTTTGGTAGATAGGCAGGAATCTGCTTTTGTTTTCTTTTTTGTAGGCCGTGTATAGATGCGGGTTCGGTCTCCGCTAGTAGGGCTTTTGGTATAGTTTTTTACGTACCTTTTTTCTTCCAAAAAATAATTGGAATAAAGTTTCATTTTGTCTTCAGTTCGATTTGTGTTCATTTGTCAAAGTGCTTCAGCATTTGAACTTTCATTCAACACACTTATGGAGTTTTAGCTTTTAAATCGGATCCAGGTTTAATTGCTAAGTTCCAGAGTTACGGTCTCAGATCTCGATCGAGCGCTAAGTCAAACATCGATATTGCACTGTCCCGATCAGTGGTTGGCACTTATATTCTGCCCCCAGTTCCGGGGAAAATTGAAAAGATTGGCTACAATCATTGATTGTCTTTGATATATCGAGCTACACTTCGCTGATGTAGAATTGAAACAGGACGAGTTCAGGTGGTCGAATCACACTTGCTTGTCTATCGGTAATCGCATCCACACTCTGGGGATTATACTTGTATATCGGTGGTCTGTCACACCTGCACAATGTTTTGAGATACGTCCGCGCTACGGGGACTTAAGTTATTTTATGGGCAGGCAGTCACGCCCATTTGATATTCAGAACTTCGTTCGTACTCTGGGGACTTAGACTGGTTCGTGGGTGGTCAATTACACCCAACTAGTGTTTATACCCCCAATCCGTACTACGGGGATTTAGAGTTATTCGATGTTTATACTCCAGTTCACACTCTAGGAATCTGGAGTTATTTAATGTTTATACTCCGATTCGCACTCTGGGAATCCCGAGTTAGTTAATGGGTGATCATTCACACCCATTTGGTATTTATGTTCATACTCCAGCTCGCACTCTGGGAGTCTGGAGTCAGCCAACAGACGGTCAATCACATCTGTTTAGGCTTTAGGATTTCGTTCGCACTCCGGGAACGATGGATCCATCAGGATCGTGGATGGTATTTACCCCGAGTTAACAAGTGAGGTCATTAGATGGACGGATCCATCCTCCTCGAACTTGGTTCGAATACGGGTGAAGTCGTTAGGTGGATGGATCCACCCTCTTCGAAACTGCATTTATGAGTTTATACTCCAGTTCACACTCTGGGAATCTGGAGTTAGTTAAAGGATTGTCGTGTATCAATCCTTTTTTGGCTTCAGTGTGATGGCTTGTCCCCGAGCTCAAGTTTCACTTAGTGAGTGACCGGTCATATCACAGCACAGGCACTCCCTATTTGAATAAATTCCACCTTATGGTGGAACTTAGCCTCCATGCATAGTGATGGTCATATGAAGCATTTCAAGTAAATCACAGCTCTGGCTCGAAGAGATTGCATTTTATTGCTGAAATAAGAAAATACGGCAAAATCAGTTGCCTTATTACAAATTCAAATTTCGAAATGAATAAACAAATTCAAATGAAAAATAGACTGAATAAATAAACAGAGCCTGTTATGTGTAGTAGCGACGAAGACTCTCGCTATTCCAGGCTCTCGGTAGAGTGAGACCGTCAACGGTCGATAGTTTAAATGTGCTATCTTTGAGCTTTCGTTCGATAACATACGGCCCTTCCCATGTTGGCTTCATATGTGAAGGAACCAGATAAATTCTCTTGAGGACGAGATCGCCGAGCTCAAAGGTTCGGGGTCGGACCTTGGGATTATATAACCGGGCGACTCGACTTCGATATGCGGCTGCCCTCAAATCAGCCTCTTTGCACTTCTCATCCAATAAATCGAGAGATTCGACAAGTAATATAGCATTTGTCTTCGGATCATAATAGGTCACGTGATGAGAAGGTACTTCCAACTCGACTGGAATGACGGCTTCTGAACCGTAGGAAAGAGAAAATGGAATGTGGTCGGTTGTAGATTTGTGGGTTGTCCGATAAGCCCATAAAGCCATAGGAAGTTCATCGACCCATTTGCCCCCGGCCCTTTCCAGTCGTTTCTTTAGAATAGACTTTATAACCTTATTAACAACTTCAACCTGTCCATTCGCTTGAGGGTGTGCAACTGCGGAGAACTTCTTTTGGATGTGAAACCATTGACAGAAATTCTTAAATTCAACACAGTCGAATTGGTTCCGTTATCACTGATGATGGTGTGTGGGAGACCAAATCGACAGATAATGTTGCGTACAACAAAGTTGATCACTTTTTTCGTTATGATGGTAGCAAGGGGCTCAGCTTCCGCCCACTTGGTAAAGTAATCAACTGCAACAATGGCGTACTTCACACCACCTTTGGCCAGAGGTAGAGAGCCAATAATGTCAATGCCCCATACTGCAAACGGCCATGGACTGACCATCTGAGTTATTTTGGTAGGCGGGGCTCTGGTAATCCGAGCGTGTTTCTGACATCTGTCACATTTTCAGGCATAATATGATGCATCACAATTTACAGTTGGCCAATAGTATCCATATCGGAGCACTTTCTTGGCAAGAGCTTGCCCCCCGGTGTGATCGCCACATTCTCCTTCGTGTACATCATCATCATGCAATACTCGTTTGATCTCATCGTGAGCGATACATCGGAGCAAAGGAACAGAGTATCCTCTTCTATACATGACTCCATTCTGGATGGTGAACCGCGAAGCTTTTCGAAGAACTTGTCTCTTTTCACTCCTGCGCTCTGGCAGGGTCCCATGCTCGAGATAGTTTTTGAACGGAGTCATCCATGACTCCTTATCGGGAATGAACTCAAATACCCAATTTGTTTTTGTCTGATCGATGCTGGATGAAGATAATGTCTCCACGGGAACGAGTCCCATTTTCTGTGCCTCACATGTACTGGCTAGTTTTGTTAACGAATCGACTTTCTGATTGTGCTCTCGAGGTATGTAATAAATGGCATAATAATCAAACTGATTCAATATCTCCCGAACCTAAGCAAGGTAAACAGCTAGTCTTCGGTCTTTGGCTTGATACTCCCCCCGAACTTAACACACGACCAATTGCGAATCACAATAGATTTCCACAGCAATGATTCTTAAATCTCTGGCAAGTTTCAATCCAGCCAGTAGGGCTTCATATTCGGCTTCGTTGTTGGTTGCACGGAAATAGAACTTTAAAGCATAGCATATAGATCGGCCTTTTGGAGTTTCAAGTACGACTTCGGCGATTGAGCAACGGTTATTTGATGCACCATCAGTATGCAACTTCCAGATGTACTTGGGAGATTCACTAGTTTCGGGCAAGTTCTCTAGAATAGTGAACTCAGCGATGAAGTCTGCCAGGACTTGTCCTTGGATAGCTCGCCTTGGAGTGTAAGTGATGTCAAACTGGCTTAGTTCAATATTCCACTTAAGTAATCTACCAGACGTCTCAGGCCGCGTAAGGACCTGTCGTAACGGCTGGTCGGTGTAGACGGTGATAGGATGAGCTTGAAATATGGGCGGAGCTTCCTTGAGGCAATGATAATACAATAAGCCAACTTTTCCAGTTTTGGAAATTTCTCTCTGGCCAGGTCAGTCGTTTGCTAATGTAATATGCTGGCTGTTGTATTCGGTCTTCCTCCCGAATTAGGGCAGCACTGATCGCGTTTTCTGACACCGCCAAGTAGATGTATAATCTCTCATGATCAATGGGCTTCGATAGAATAGGTGGTGTAGAAAGATATTGAACTAGTGCTCGGAATGCGCCCTCACATTTCGTAGTCCATTCAAAGTTTCGTTTCCCTTTTTTGATCAGGTTGAAGAAGGGAATACATTTGTCAGTGGATATTGAGATGAACCTGCTTAGTGCTGCTACTTTTCCGTTGACGCTCTGGACTTGCTTTATAGTTCTCGGGGTCTCAAGATTTCTGATTGCCCAGATTTTTTCATGATTAGCTTCGATCCCTCGAGCATTGACGATAAACCCAAGGAATTTTCCGGATGCAACCCCAAAGTGACATTTCAACGGGTTGAGCTTCATTCTGTACTCTCGGAGGTATTAAACATTGACTCTAGGTCTTTGATATGATCAGTGGAGAATCAAGATTTCATGAGCATGTCATCCATATATACCTCCATGGTTTTTCTGATCTAGTTAGCGAACATTCAATTAACTAACCGTTGGTAAGTTGCCCCAGCATTCTTGAGTTCGAAAGGCATAACTTTATAGCAGTAAAGTCCCATATTGGTTATGAAGCTGGTATGCTCCTGGTCGGGCAAGTGCATGGGTATTTGATTGTAGCCAGAGTACGCATCCATGAAGGATAAGAGTTCATGTCCAGCCGTTGAGTCTACGAGTTGGTCGATTCGGGGAAGTGGAAAACTGTCTTTAGGGCAAGCTTTATTTAAGTCTGAGTAGTCAACACATGTTCTCCATTTCCCATTTGGCTTTCGGACCAGTACAGGATTTGACACCCATTCTGGATATAATGCATCTTGGATAAACCTATTCGATTTGAGCTTTTCTACTTCTTCCTTAAGGGCGACATATCTCTCTGGATCCATACAACGCCTTTTTTGTTTGACCGAGACATGCCGCGGGTCAATATTCAATGTGTGGCTCGCGATGTTTGGCCAGTTCCCACACATGTCAGAGTGCGTCCAGACAAACACATCAAGGTTTGCCCAGAGAAATTCAACCAATTCCTCTTGCATTTGTTGGCCTAGTTGAGATCCAATCTTTATCATTTTAGAATCATCATTATTGTCGATCGGAACATCGATCGTCAGTTCGGCCGGGGAGGCTTGACTATCTTTACTTTCGTCTTCACTTTCAGTATCTCTCGGGTCAAGATCCCTTGGGAATTGGTCAGGGTGTCCGGGCCTGGACCCAGGCGTCAATTGTCAATTTTCAGCAAAGCGAACGCAGAGAGATTCCTTTACGCCCTTTTCCTTTTATTTTTGCTGCGCCTCTCGCAGCTCAGTAACATAACGGGCTCGTCCAGCAGCCTGGTCTCCCTTAACAACTCCGACTCCATTATCGGTAGGGAATTTTAAAGTCAGACACTAGGGGGCAATAGCTGCCCTAAATTCAGCTAGGGTCGGTCGGCCCATGAAAACATTGTATGGCAAGGCTATGTCAAATACAACAAATTGTAATATCCGGACTCTCCGGCGTTCTCCAATTCCTAACTCTACTGGCAATTCAACTACTCCAGTGGGTATGGTTGCGCTCCCATTGAAGCCATGAATACGGGACTGACAAGGCTTCAAATCCTTTGTTTCCATTTTCATTTGGTCATAGGCTCGCTTGAATAGTATGTTCACTAAGCTTCCACTATCTACTAAGATCCTCTTCATCTAAGCAGGACCTACCTAAGCTGATATAACAAGTGGATCAATAGTAGGGGTTTCGACCATATCGTCATCTCGATCTCGAAATACGATGTCGTCTGTCATCGTTTTCTGTTGCTTGGCCGGAGCCCCATCTTCCAAATTACTACAACATTCAAAGCCCGCATGCGTGATACAACTGGCATACGACTCCATTTACCTCCAGCTCCGATCTACTAGATGTGGACCACAGCTAACAGTATTTATCACCAACCTCCCACCAGTACGAGCGGGTTCCTCCTGTCTTGCCTGATTTGGCACATGGTTCTGATTCGATGGGCCCACACCTCTTGACTGCGGCGCCCGCACAAACTGCTCTAACTTTCTCTCACGTATCAAATTTTCAATGAGGCCTTGTAAATGGCGACACTCATTCGTGTTATGGCCATAGCTCTCGTGGAATCTACAGAACTTCCCTGTCTGGATCTGTTTTTCTGATGATTGTTTCGGAGCAGGTTTCTTATACTGAAAAGTATTGCAGGTCTGCAAATACACATTCTCCAACGACGTATTCAAAGGGGTATAATTGTCAAACATAGGAGCCCTGCATCGCGGCCCACGATTCTGATCTCGTTTCCTGTTTTGATCTCCATTGCCTTTTTGTTGATTCTGTTTATTTTGTATATTTAGTTGTACCTTTCTAGAACTCTCCTCGGTTTGTTTAACAACAACATTGCTCTGGATTCCTTCCACACTAGGCCCTGTATCATCCTTCTTCCTAGACTATTTCGCATCCTCCCTTCTCAAGAATTGGACTGCCTTCGAATAGAAAAGGTCCAATGAAGCAGGGGATTTTCCAGCCAACCAGTTGCCGAATTCAGAGTCGGGGTCAATCCCCTTAGTTAGTGCCATCAGAATTGAATTATCATTGGGGTTACTAATTTCAGCACATGCGGCAAGAAATCTTTCCAAATAACGTCTAAGTGTCTCTCCAGGAGTTTGAGTGACACTAGACAAAGTATTAACATTTTTGGCCTTGCGACATGCATACGGAATTGCTCAACAAACTTTGTCGCCAATTGATCAAAACACGAGATAGATCAAGGTGGTAAATGAGTGAACCACATAGTTGCTATGCCTTTTAGAGAGATCGGGAAACTTCAGCACTTAACTGCATCATTAGCTCGCGCAACATTCATTAACCATTCATACTTCAAGATATGTTGATTAGGATCAGTGCTCCCTTCATAAACGGGTAAAGTCGGCATCCTGAATCGCCGAGGTGGTTCAGCATAGAGTATCTCATCAGTAAAAGGGGTATGACTCTGGGAGATTCCCCAGTCGTCATTAGTAAGACCCTGACTTTCACGGATCATTATCGAGATGTCCGGCATCCGAACATTTCGAGCATGTTGGGCCAAGGTGTGGTTGGGTTCCACAATGCGAGGAGGGGCCGGTCGATGTCGACGGTCCATGTCTCGCCTCCTTGGTTCTAGGTCTTCTGGGATGTAAGGCTCAGGAGTATGGTTGTGTTGGCGGTGGGTCGGATCCGGTCAGTTCCGAGCATCAGCTTCCAATTCAGTAGCAGTGGTAGTAGTGCAGTTATCGGTAATATGATATGGGGCTGCACCCCCTCGGGAGGAGGATCCATTCTGATGGCTGGTTGACGGGCCAACTCTCGGTTGCCTAAGATTCAATGCGTGCTGATGCTCAGTGACTTGTGTGTAACTTCTGTCCAGCCGTGGGCGTGTGGATCTATGATTAAAGTCAGAAGAGGCTGAACTTTCAGTGGATGAATAGGAAGCCTGATCCCTCCTGAATCTCCTTCGTCTTTGACGGTTTAGTTGATTGGTCAATTTTGCATTGGCATGTAGCTGCTGAGTAAGCTATTGACGGCTTTGAGGAAGCTCTTGCATTAGTAATTGAAATTCTTCCCCGGTGATAGGGCCTTGCGGGTCTGATGGTTCGGCAACATTCTGATCAGCAAGAGGTAGTTGTACGGAGTTCTGTCTGTCCTATCCTTCTAGATCTGCAGCAGTTGAAGTGGTCCTATTGTTAACCATGATGGATAGCGAAGCTCTTGCTTAGACTTGATGCAAATCTGAATAGGATGGAAGAACTTTAAACTTGGAAATCTGGATCTTCTTCTTAGATTTATGCAATCTTGTATCGATAGTAGATCCGATGAGCAGGAGAAAAACTGGGTTCTTCTCAGTGAAAGCACCAAAGTGTTTGTATCAAAATTGGGCACAACACCCTTCGGATGTGTTTGAAGAGATAAAATGAAGAATATAAATGAAAAAGGAGGCAGATCTAACAAACAAACCAAAAATAAACAAGAGAAACATGCAGAAACACACAGATTTAGAGTGGTTCGGCGTATGGCCTACGTCCACTATGAAATGATTGACTTTCATTAACTTTTGCTTGCTGGTTACAATGAATTACAACAGTAAATCTTGAATACAATAGTGATTTCGGCAAAGTCTGGACGTAGAAGAGCCAAAAGTCCTTTTTCTGTAGGTCCAGGGCTGCTATTTATAGGCGTAGGCTGCAAATATCTTGCTCAGATCTCGGAAGACCTCTTCTCGCATGTGGATGGGCCCACGCGATCGATCCCTAACCATTTGGAGTCGATCCGTGAGCGATACGAACGCAATTCGTATCGATTAGGATTTGGTCCAATCGCGTCGGGATCGATCATGAACATTCTTGAAGGTGTGTGCAAGCTCCTGTGAAAATTCGGTGCCATTTGGACTTGTAGATTTTGAGTTATGATCGATGCAAGATTGGGTTTTTTGAAGGCTGTTGAATTCGTATCGATGCTGTTCGTATCGATAGCGTCGTATCGATAGTTCTGCACGTGATGGCTAATGACGTGTCGCTTGCTTTTAGGATCGATCCACATTTCATGCCAAACGATCGAGTCTTTCCTATGTATACGCCTCGTTCGTATCGACTCAGTTTTGCTCTATTCATATCGACCATAACTGCTCTGTTCGTATCGATTGTAACTGCTCTGTTCGTATCGATCACTGGCCGATCGATACGAAGTAGCGGCTTTGTGTGGTTTTGATGGATACAAAGTGGAGTTGGTTGATTGATGCGAACAAGTTGTAGATGATGGATGCGAAGAAGTTTGAGGAAAGATGGATATGAAGAACACTGCCCTATATGGATACGAACTTGTGCTCCCCTGATCGATACAAAGTCGTGCACATCTGATGGATTCGAACCGGATCAATACGAAAAGGGGGGTTTCTTCTGGTTGCTTGATCGATACGAACAAGGTGATCACTTGAGTTGCATAGATCATATATTGAGCATACGAACTCGGATTGACTTGAAATTTGGAAAAATGGCTTCTATAGCTTTGCTGGTCGTGCCTTGTCAATTATAGCTCGATCCGGACTTGGATAAAATTCGCCAGTATCCATAGTGAATCTGTGTATAGCCGATCTTCGAGACGAACTGTCCTCGGTTTCCAGTTAAGTTCCTGTTGTCACGGCCTTGCCAAAAGGCGGGATAACAATTTCTATTGGTTTTTGGCTTACGTGGATGCCATATGAGTTATCATATATCCAAAGCACACGAGTGATGGTGAGGATTGTTTGATGGATGTTATGATTGCCAGGTTTTTCTTATCACTCTAGCGATGTCACGTGAGGTAGGTATTTTTGAAGTGGACACCTAGATACCCAATACTGTACTTAGGATATAGTACACCTTTATGATGATAGTAGATGATAAATTAGCATATATTATTACATGCTAACTCTTTAGATGCAGAAACAAGTCAGGCCATACCCTATGTTCAATAGACTATATCGACTTTGGTAGTATTTTAAAATTATTTATCACTCACACTAGACTGTTGTCTGACTCGAGATTTTATGCTCTGTTTCTTATAATCTCGGGTACTCTTAAATGAGTAGACTAGATAGCATGTGTAGATGATACGTAGAGCTGTGTAGATGGGCGAGTATGAGGAGTTGCTTACTCATACTTATATTTGGACTCATTATTGTTTATTGCACTATGCAACAATGTGGAGCCTTGACAGTGTTGTTTATTCTATTTAGAGATAGATATCTTTTGAGCTTTTTCTTAGTCGTTTAAACTATACTATTATCTTGTACAACTTTGTAAACCTGTGTACTCTAATGTTGTGGTTCATTTAGTTATTACTGTCTCATTTGTTTTATATCTGTGATGACATTATCTTTTATTCAATGCATTGAAAGATATATGACATGTTATTTGATTATTTTATTTACTTTACACCTGTAATGACCCGCATTCTACGTATTAGAAGATTGTAGAATATTAATTTTATTTTTATATGAGGTCGTACGGTTCTATGTGTAACGACCTAGAATTTTAGTCATTTGAATTTGGAATGTTTGATTGATTTTAAATATTGAAAAGTTAATTTTATAAGTTAAATTACTTAAATTTCAAATATAATGGGTATTGGAATATTTGGAATTGTTTAAATAATTAAATCTTGAATTTTATGTGAATAAAAATGATTTCAAAAGTTGTTTTAAATTCTATTTGAATAAGAACGAAGATAGTAAACTTTTAAGTTTGAATTAAAAGTGAATAAACTAGTTTTTAATAATAATCGTTTTAATTAACGTGTGAAAATAGCCTTCCGAGACACTGTTTCAGATTTCGATGAAACTAGTGCCATTGGATGGGTAATAGAGAGTTATTGTATGCCGTCGAATTTCGGGGTGATTGGATGTATTGTGTGGTCCTGCGAGATCGAAACACATACAATTTTAGAATTTATATAATAATTGGGTTTAAAAAGCTATGTTCTGTATATGATCGAATTAGGTTTCGAGACTAATTCCATTATGTTCGGAATAGGGTTATTTAGTATAGAACGCCAGGCGGCACACCTTGATTGGGATTTGAGATTTTTAGGGTATACAGCATCCGATATTATTATATAAATAATATAAATATTCTTCATTATAACTATATTTCCCCTCACTCAACCCATATCCTTGCTCGCGTTTCAACTGTGTTGACCATACCCTCCCTCCTCTGTTTAAAATCGCGTTCAAAACCAGAGAAGTTCTCGTTTTCAATATTTAATTCATCTCCCATCATCCTACGACCAAAATCAATCGGAGCCAATCGAGGCGTTTTCAGGCTAGATGGTCAACTAGAGGAATGATGGCGATGAGGTGATGAAGCTAATGTGCAGGGGATTAAGCTATGGTAGTGTGTGGTGGCCAGGGAGGAGCTCCGTTAGCGAGCAGCTTGAGTTTGAATTTCGGGCGTTTACGACGTCGTCATCAAGTTTTGTTCGATGGGCTGTGAAGAAGAAAGGAAGAGGAGGACGTGGGCAAGGCGCTAGCAAAGTTTGGTGGCGAATGATCAAATGTGGTGATGGGAAAACGAAGTTGAACGGTGCGATGTCGAGGCCAATTTTCTAGCGAACAACAAGGTGAGAAGGGATTATACCAGGGGGAAACGACACAGCATGGCGGCAGCGGTCTTCGGCGAGCTCGCGGCGGCGACAGGCGACACGAGGCGGCGACGACACATGGAAATCTTGGTCAAGTTTGGGTTGGCCTGGGTTGGAATCGAACGCAAGAGAGATAGAAGAAGGCGGGTTAATTATTTAAACAAGGTTAATTAACGGCTAACTATGTAATTAAGGATTTAAATTTTTATTTTATTTTATTCATAATATTATAAATGCAATATCTAATCCATATAAGGTGGAATCAAGCGCGACCAGTTGCGTTATACTTGTATCGAAGAATACTAAGATATAGAGTTGGATTGGATGGATTTGGAGCTAGTAGGAATCTGAATTAAAATTTAACGCCTGCTCGATTTTAATCCAAAACCCGGACGCCTCGGCTAGAACAAGAATTTCGGTGAGTTAAACTCACCTTTTTGGGTAACCAGTAATATTATATAGTTGATAAAAATTGCGATTGGATGTTTGGTTGATTTACTATTTTATCAGTTGGTTTGGATTTATTCCTGCCACCGGAGCAGATAACCATTTATATATACCCGCCTTGCAGCAAATGACCCATAGTACATGATTATATATTGTTTGTGATGCAGGAAAACATGTTGGTGGGATTTCATAGGATTCCTCACCACAGTTGATTTTATTTACAAATATATGTGCTTATACATACATACATACATACATACATACATATATATATATAAATCGTGACGTAGGGGGTCAGGTTGGAGGGATCCAATGGGATTCCTCGCTATTGTTGATTTTAATTTCGTTAATATTCCTATCATATGAATTATTGGATATTAAACTTGATTTTGGCTCTATTGATTATGTCATTGTTATATGTTCAAAACTTAAACCCTGTAGTGGTAGAAGATCGATGTTGATATTTGTTAAGCGTTTGGTAGCTATTGACCTTAAATTAGTATTTTAAAAATACTATTAATTGCCATTTGAGTTGGAATTGATTTTTGAGATAGGAAATGATTTTAAAATCCAAATTTGGATTTCGAAAATATTTTGTTTAAAGGATTCAACTTCTATTTTGCTCTAACCTTTTTATCTGTCTTTTCTAAGTTATTTATTTATTTTCAATAATGTTTTAAGATTTATTTATAATTAATATTGTTTTAAAGATTATTTATTTATGTTGAATGTTGTTTTAAAGTTATTTATCAATATTTTGAAATTTTAATTATTTAAATAATTAATAAGGTTTGAATTAATAATAGGGATTTATTAATAATGTTATGGAAAATTAATTATTTATAATTTATAATAATGGTAAAGATTAATTATTATTATTTATTTAATAATGTTTTGAAATTATAAATTATTATTTTAAGGTATTTTGAAGCTATTAGTTATTATGTAATTATAATGTTTAATATTGATAATTATTATTATATAATAGTGTTTTGAAGTAAATGGTTAGTATTTATTTATAAATGTTTTCGAGATTTGTAAATAGAGTTTATAAATAGACATGGTTTATAATAGGAGTTTTATAATTAGTTTTATGGATTTATAAAGAGCTTATAAACGATTTGAGAAATGACCTAGAGACGTGTATAAGTTTTTTTTGAGATTTAATAAATAGTTATAAATGGGTTTAAAAATTTATAAAGGAATTTATACATAGTTCTAGCATTGTGTAAAAGGAAATCTTCCTCTGTTTTGTGAATATACTTATACCATTGAGATAAGTACATGTATATTTTCTAAGTATTGAAAATATATTGATTTGTGGGTATATCTTTGTAAAGGTATTTATATACAAGTATTACAAAGTGATTTTTATTAAAGAAAAGATTAATTAAAAGGAGGCTAGTGGTTGCTTATGTGCTTAACCAATGTTGGTTTTCTTTATGGGATTAAATCCTTGATTTGGATGTGTGTTTGTTGACAGTTAATAACCGACTATCGAATATGGACCAAAAACATAACTTTGGAAATATCTAGGAGAAACACGTGAGTTATATGGTTCAATCATCTCCGATGATGTTGTACTGTGCGTATAAATCTCGTTTCGTTCTTTTGGGACAAACGATAAGGAAATCCGTCCACTAACGGTTAGGAGGTGATCTCCGCTCTTATCTTTGATTGTTTATTTCCTAAAGATCCAGGGTTGAGTTTACCGAAAAATATCGAATGTTGTTTCGAAGAGACCAGATCAGATATGTTATCCAAAAACTACTTCGATCCCTCAAGCGTTTTGAAGTGAAGACTTCTTGAAGATGGTGGAATTGAAGACAGAGCTCTTTGAAGTGCAGGGGCTGCTTGCTACTAATACTAAGAGTTATTCTAAAATGGATGTAGTAAAGGCAGTGCCTTTAGTTCGTTCATCTCCTGAACAACTTGTGTAGTGAATGCTGACACTATGTTGTCGATTGGAAGGTAGTGTTAGCATTCCAAGTGGGAAGTGCTACACAAAAAGGTAAAACATAGCCTCAAGCCTCATCAACCGGGAATGACTAAAACTGAGGAGATGCAGCAGGGCTTAGTGGTTCGTTCCCAAGTAGGGTATGATCATCCCTATCTAGAGTTGATATTATCTCTTATTTGTATGCTTCGGGGCACATTAACTTAGGGGTGATCATATTCGGTACGGTCCAGTAAAGGGTAGGCCTGTTCTGTATTGGAAGGTGTCGATCGGTTCAACCTCCGTATTATTTTATCTAGAGATGCACCATGACGGGCGGTACCCCTGTAGCCCAGTCATTCAATGGAATCCCTTTTCAAATACGTGCCTTTACGATTTTAGTCATATACCTATTATGTTAGAATTTATTTAATGTAACAATTTTGGCTATGATTAGTAATATTTGTATCATAGACACTATTATAATATTAGAGAAATTTCATATGAAATGATTTAGTTATCATAAGGTAAAATCCCGTTCGTGTTTATATGCGGCATGGTCTTCGAGATTCTTTTGATTTCAAAGGTTTTTATAACTTTAAAATACATTGGTGTGTTTTTCTCACGTTCGTTTTCTAGACTGACTCGGGTGTTACTTTATTATAATGCTCTGGTCAGACCGAGCATATTTACAGGTTGCATTGGCTGCATTGGCGCTCAGGAGATGAGCTAGGTGTCCAAGACTTATCTACGTATTTCTTGTGTTCCACTGTGTTGTCTGTTGGTTGCATTTATCAGCAATTGTTAGGGCAGGCTGTTATAACTGTCCGAGCTGAAATATGTTAGTGTACTCTGATTGGTGTTTGTATATTACATTTTTCTCTGTATAAAGTTTTTGTCGTATATTATAGATTATTCGTTCCGTTGTGAGATTCTGTGTTGTTTAGTTTTCTTCTTATCTTCTTTCTACTTCTTTTCCCCTAACAATTGAATTTTTTGGTATTCGATTGCTCGGAACGCTATACAGTGGACATATTAGTGTCGATTCAAGGTTCAAAAATCCTGAATTGTTACACTTGGTATCAGAGCGCGAGTTTAAGCGAGAACCTTTGCTTTGATGGGGTACTCATTATAGATAGGGTCAGTAGCACCATAGAATGAGTTTAAGTGTGTTTATATATATATATATATATATATATACATATGAGCGCGTATTTATTAGTGATATAAAAATGTTTTATATTGTGTTGATTGATCTGTTGAGTGGTTTATGGATTCTAGTTAATTAGAGTAATTAACGTTATTGATAGGGATCTCTAAACGCTTGAACAGAGAAATTCGACATAGTATTGTTTGAAAATTAGGTAAATAAAAATAAAATTACCTAAATTATATTTTATATATAAAGGAATAATTTTTCAGAAATTAATATAGTATGTATGGCATGTTTGGCTGTTAGCGAATGATAATATTTGATTATTATTCGTTGTTTGTTGTTAGTGTTCTAACTAAAGTTGTTATTATTATAATGAAAACAAAGATAAATAATTAAGAAATGTTTTATATAACCTTAGTGAAAAAGTATATATAAGGGAAATGTATAAATATGATATGTAAATAAAAAGGGTTAAAGCTGAGAATTTGAGGATCGTTGATTTTGAAAATTGTTTCCAAAGTTTTGGAAAATAATAATAATATTATTTGGAAAATATTTTTTTAATGGAAATATCTTAAAAATTGAATTTAAAAGTGTTAAGAAAGCACTGAATTCACTTCGGTCGCTGAAAAATAATTTCGATGATGATTACAACATCATCGACGTTCATTTTTGGGTTTCCAAGAGAGGAATTGCTACCATAGGAGATTTGTTTTGGTAAAACAAGTTTTTATTAAATCCCAAAAATGATTTGTTATACAAAAAGTGATGTATATATATTATATATTTTTTCAAAATAGAGTTAAAATAAAACAGAGTGTTCAAACTCTGAAAATTTTCATTTGAGTATTTTGTTGAAAAATATAAGAAATCGGTTTTTGTAACTAATAAATTATGGAATAATAAGTTAAAACAAAGTTTTAAATTGTTGAATATTGTTAGCACCAGATTTGGTCACTAACACCCAAAGAAAGGTTTGTGTAGAGAGATTAATGAAGAAGGTAAATTAAAACTGTGGAATAACACAATGGAATGCAGTGATAACTATAAGAAATAAGAACACCCAATTTATAGTGGTTCGGCGTAACTGCCTACGTCCACTTTCAGTTTTAATCTTTATTGCTTTTCAGAATAATTGAATACAGATACAATCCGTACACCAACAACTCGAACACAAGTTCTAACTGAAAAGAATAAGTCTCGAAAGTAGTAGAGTCTCCCCAGTGTTCTCCCAAAAAAGGTCCCTTTCACTGTGCACCTGCCCTTCTATTTATAGGCGAAGATAGGTCGGACTTCCTTTGCGGGCCCAAAAACAAAGTACCTCAGCCCATAGTACGTGACTCTTGTGCACCGAGCCAGGCATGCCGAACGGCAGTTGCCGAGTGAGGAATGCCGGTCGAGAATGGCCTGGTCGATCATCAAGTGACTCGAGGTAAATCCTTAGGAGAACTGAACCATATAGCAGGTTGACTCGGAGCGAAGTCATGCCGAACGAGGTAGCTATGCCGAGCCAGGCGTTCATGCCGAACGAGTGAATACTGACCGGTGAAGTAAGGACGAAAGGTACCTAGGCCGAACGAGATGTCCCTGCCGAACGACGTTCGAATGCCGAGCGAGGCATTTATGCCGAGCGGCATTCGAATGCCGAGAGAGGCATTTATGTCGAGCGGCACATCGTATGCCATACGAAGTATCTATGCCGAGCGAGGCCCTTAATGGCGAGCGAGGGGTAAATGCCGAGCGACTTGATCTGGCCAAGCGCTAGTGGTCGAATGAGGGATGCCGAACGGCGGCACTCAGGTCAATAACCGGTACCTCGTTCCTAAGACAAGTTACCGGGTAACATCTACCCCCCCAAAGCGCATTGTGTGAACCAGTACGATGCGCTTTGAACCACGAGCAATCCATTTTTCTCCTTTTAGCCCTTGCTCTGACCTCTCAATGGTGGATTCTTACGATCTCCTGAATGCCGAGCGAGGCCTGAATGCCGAGCGAGGCCTGAATGCCGAACGAGGCCTAAATGCCGAACGAGGCCTTGTATGCCGAACCATCGAGAGATCTCGACCGGTTCCACTGGTTGATGCCTGTTCACCTCCCCTCTTTCCTATATAAGCCAATACTTCTCATTTTTCTCCTTTTACTTTTACTTCCCTTCTATAAGACTTTCGAACTCATCTTCCTCCAAACTCCTGCTAATACCTCAACCTTCCTTTTCTTCCCGAGTCCAGTACGTTGCTTCACAATCTCTCCCAACAACGAACCTGAACGAGTTTCAATTCCAAATCCAGCATTTCCCTAAGCTTCGAGCCATTTCCTTAGGTATGAATTTTTCACTTATTCGACTATCCCGATTAGGTTTTTGTACGAGACTCGAATTCATAACTTTCTTTCAAACTACAAACAGTAGAGGTCGTCTAGATGAGGAAGATGAATTTAAAGTTTAAACATGCCTTAGGGCTAGATGGAGAGGAGGAAGGAAGAGAATGATGTAGGCTTTTAAGACGTAGGTTCTTGTTGGGTTGCTGAGTGAGGGAAGAGGAAGTGTGGTCGGCTCAGTAGGAATTAACGAGATTAGGAAGTGTTGGTGCGTCGTGGTGTACGAGTAGGAGTGACGTTCGACCGGCTTCGTAGAAAGGTTTTTAGGTTACTCGAAAAAGTGAGTTGGAGTAGAACGTTCGGTTGTGGCTCGGTATCGTCTGGTATGAACGAGAGTGTAGGATTTAGTCTATCGAGTGTTGTGCTATGGCCTGGTAAAAGACCAAGGACTCGGTCCGGTATGTCGAACGAATGCGGCTTGGCATGACTCCCGCTTGCCGAACGGTGAAGAGAGAGTGTAGGAGAGAGTTTAGGTGGTTGTTTAGTCGAGTCTTTTGAGTGTCGCAGTAGGCAACAACAGTCGAAACCATCCCAACTCGAGCATAGTTCATGTCGACTTTATTCATTTCCTATGCCTAAACACATGACAAAAAACAAGGACAAGGACTTAAGCAAACAAACATATCGAACTAATTCGGACCGATAACTTTCCAGTTTCAACAACTATAATCCTGAGTTTAACTCGAGTAAAACAAATAATAGCCTTCAACATACTATGCCAATGCCGAGTTCAAAATTGAAACCATCATACAACAGGCTATCGGAGACGGTCAACGATGACGGCCTTCGAAGATTACAATCCAAAGCTTAACTTTATTTTATCAACTTCATGACTTTTAATCCTTTTATGCTTATACTCGAACAATTGCACTAGTCCACACACCAAACGGGGGGAGCACTTTTGTCGTTATGTCTAATATTGATTGTCTTTCAAGTATAGTTCAAACAGGTGTTTAATCAAATTCAACATTCATTGAAGATGTCTAGAAAGTCAAGCTCCGCCACAGTTTCAGATAAACCTGGGCCGAGTTCTCAACATGAAGTGGTTGGAACTTCAAATCCATCGACAATTCCTGTACAAGATATTCCAAGTCCCACGATCGCATCTGTTGATCTGGCTCCCGATGCCCTAGATGCAGCGATTTTTCTAGACAATCCGGTCGATTCTCAAGCTTCGAGAGTTAATGAAAGCACCCTTCGTCGTCTATGCTCGATACATGGAATTCCTTTTGACGATGTACTGGTCCTATCAGGGCAAGATCGTCCCCACTTGCCCTCAGCCGGATATACTGCCTGCAACAAATTTATGTGCTTGGTTGGTAGCGTGCCACCATTCAACTCCTTCCTCCGCGACGTGCTGCAATATATAGAGATCGCCCCAGTGCAGTTACATCCCAACAATCACGCGTTTTTATATGGCACGTGCATTCTCTTCATGAGCATTCTATTCAGGCTCCCGACTCCTGGCGATATCCGCTACATTTACTGTTTCAAGAGGCGGTCCGACAGCCCATCCTTCGTATTTCTCGAGCCACATAGCAAGTGCCAAATCCTCACAGGGGCGTGGAGCAAATTCGCCCAATATAAGCAAGAGTGGTTTTACGTGCACTGCCCCCCGGGTTCGCGAGGAGATGTCTAGAAGGGAGTAAGTTCCTTTTCTAGATCAATAGTCGTACGAGTCAGGAAGTGCATTCTTTCTAAACCTTTTCTCGATTTTCTACAGGCATCAGCCCACGTCCCGAAGGCTCCGAGTACTCTGAGGCAGTCGAAGCTATTCGAGCTGTCCCCGCGGGAGACAGGGACATCAAATCCATCATTTCCAATGAATCGCTCATGAAATTTGGGCTGCTGGCGGAAGGTCGCCGAATAAGTCTTCCTTACGGCGCCACTTCAACTAGACCTGCCTTGGATAATGGCAAAAGGCAAGCTGGGCCTTCGTCACATGATGCCCCTGACACACCTGAGGAGTGCGAGATTAGAGAAACTAAGGTCTCCGAAGCACCTGGTGAGAATGTTTGTCCCACTCTAGAACTGGTGGTTGAGGTACACGATATTGAAGTAACGCCTCCTCCTTCAAAGGGAGAGAAGAAATTGGCTTACAAATTGAGGAAAAAGACAGTGGGCGGAACCTCAAAGGTCACAATCAGTCCAGTAGAGAGAGAGCCTTCTCCTCAACATTTAGAGAGTTCATTGAAAGGCTTGTCTGACCATACAATTCCTGATGATTTGCTCAACTATGGTTTCAACGACCCGGAAGCCATAAAACTTCACTCGCTGGCGAAAGGCAGTGAAGGATTTCCAGGACATCACCAAGGAGAAAGAACTCTGATAAGTAGAGCTAAAGAAACTGGTCCGTTGGGGGGAAACACTAGGACACACACGAACACTCGCACTTCACCTTGCACTTAAACTTCAGCCGTCATGCCATTTCTGCTAACTTGTCATCACTTAACTTCTGCGCAGATGATATGGGATGCTCTCATGGATTCGACCGCCTTCGCGGCTCTTCCATTTTCCATCCTTCCGGCCGAGACTCTGGATATGGCAAACACCGAGATAGAGGTGACGACAGCGACAAAGATTATCGCTCTCGAGATTCATCTTCTCGAAGGAAAATTCACAGTCACTCATCGTACTCCAACGATCCCCCCACCTCCACCGGAACAAGGTAGGGAGAAATCAGGTCAAAGGGGGCCACAATCCGAAACTCTTTGCGACCAACACTCGGGTTCCTCAAGTACTAGGCAATCTCGGGAGGTTCATAAGCAGTCCGTAGTTTCAACAAAGCAAACCTCCTCTACTCCTGCACCTGATCCGTCGGTAGCGGAGAAACTTGACGAGGTTAAAGCGACATTCCTAAGAATATGCTTTAACAGACTAAAATTTCTTCCAGCCATCCATCCTATTCCGGTGAATGTTAAACAGAGTGCCCTTGCTTGCACCAATGATGTTTATGTCCAACACGACGCATTTGTTCACTTGGTAGAAAAAGTTTCTGAAGTTTCTATGGAACGCCAACATGAAATCGATCATCTGAAGCTCGAGGTCATCCATGAAAAAGACATAATTGGGGCCCAAGATAAAGAGCTTTCCACGTATAAATCTCAACTTGAGGCCACCTAGAAGAACGCTAAAGATACTGCAGAGGCTGTCAGTCGCTTGGAGGCCACACACAAAAAGGAGGTCGATGAAGCTGTCCAACGCTGTGACGCTTTAGCTTTAGAGAAAGACTACATTTAAAAGGAGAGAGACGCGTTCGCTCATTGAGTCAAAGAGTTGGAAGAGCTACTTCTTAAAGAGAAAGAAGAAAAGGTTGCAGCTCAAGAGGAGTCGCAACGTTACTGCGACGAGATTGTCGCTACACGACTCCTGAAGACAAAGCTCGATGAAGAACTCTCAAAGGCCGAGACGCTGAAGGATGAAGCCCGCGAAGAGGGAAAAAGAATAGCGTTTAAAGAGATGGACTCTCGCCTTGAGCCGGCCGCCAAAGCTGGTAGGGAGGAGATCAAATGCCAATTCGATCCACTTATAGCCGAGTACAACGCTCGAGTCCTCATGCATCGTGACTTAACATTTCTCGGCGAGGGTTACCTCGAATCTTTGGCCGAAGCATGGGAGACTTTGATAAAGATCAAAAAGGTTGAGTTGGGGACTAAAGAGGTTGACGAAGAAGCTTTAGCAAAGGAATTTCTCTGGGGGAATGAGCCTTCGGACTTGTCTGCAACGAAGGCTCTTTACAGCAGAGACTCCCCTTTATTAAAAGGAAAAGACGCCTTTGCCGGTCCATCCGGAACCGAGTCTCCGGTTCCTCCCCTACTCTGCTGTCCAGTCTTCCACCACTTGACCCCTTCGAGCAACACATTGGCTATGACCCGGAGGACCCTGGACTTAATATTCACGTTCTATCTCCTATTCCAGAAGGCGAAACTCCCCGAACAGTTGAGAGTCAACCAAATACTATTACATAACTTTTCCTCCAAAGTTCAAAGGGTTCTCGCTTTCAGCGAGTGATAAATGTATTCTAACATTTGTTTCTTACGATTCCACGTTGGTCATCCTTATCCCGTACCTACTCCAAGGAGCGATGCCGCCACGGAGAAGGAGGAGAAGACGGGAGAAACAACGCAAGCTGAAGAGACTCCCGAGTCCGACGCTCAAGTGATTGAGGCGTTTAACGAAGACAAATCCGATAATCCGTTGCCCGTCGAGGAACATTACGAAGTTGAAATTACTGGCACCTCCAAACACACTTCAAAGCTGAGCATGAAGGAACAGGTCATTGAAGAGGGGAGAAAGAAAGCCGAAATTAAGGCTGAGCCTCAAGTGGTAGGACTTGATGACCCACCAAACAGGCCTTTGAAGATTATTCTTCCAGGTGGGACCAAGCCGTTAGAAGTTCCTCCTTCCTTTGACAACCTTTCTCTGGCGAGCAAAAGGTCCAAAAGAAAATGCGTGGGGGAGGAGTTGTTTGAGAAATCGAAGAAGGAGAAGAAGCCAAAGAAGTAACTATCATGCTCGTTCAACGAGAATCAGCCTGGATTATGTAATTATTTTTTTCTATTTTCATAGCCGTTGTAGACAGACTTTTTGCCTCGAGTTTGGGAGAAGTTGTAGTAGGACTTCATTCTGAATTAATGAATAAAAATTAGTTCTTTGTCTTTCAAATGACTTTTGTTGTTCAGCTCCCTGTATAACTCGTAGTCGAAATCCAAAATCTTGTGAGTTACATAAGCCCTAGTTCACTTCCATATGACTCGGAGATTTTTTGGGTCGCTTATACTCTGATCTGTACTCTTGAAACTCAGAGTATTCCAGTCCACGCTTAGGGGACTTTGGAGATTTCGAAGTTGTTTATACTCTAGTCCGCACTCTGGGGACTCAGAGTACTCCAGTCCGCACTTTGGGGACCTAGAGATTTTTCAAGTCGTTTGTACTCTGATCCGCACTCCGGAGACTTAGAGTACTCCAGTCCGCGCTCTGGGGACCTAGAGATTTTTCAAGTCGTTTATACTCTAGTCCGCACTCCAGGGACTCAGAGTACTCCAGTCCACACTCTGGGGACTTAGAGATTTTTCAGTCATTTATACTCTAGTCCACGATCTGGGACTCAGAGTACTCCAGTCCGCACTCTGGGGACCTAGAGATTTTTCGGTCGTTTATACTCTAGTCCGCGCTCTGGGGACTCAGAGTACTCCAGTCCGCACTATGGGGACGTAGAGATTTTTTAGTCATTTATACTCTAGTCCACGCTCTGGGGACTCAGAGTACTCTAGTCCGCACTCTGGGGACATAGAGATTTTTTAGTCATTTATACTCTAGTCCGCGCTCTAGGGACTCAGAGTACTCTAGTCCGCACTCTGGGGACATAGAGATTTTTTAGTCATTTATACTCTAGTCCGCGCTCTAGGGACTCAGAGTACTCTAGTCCGCACTCTGGGGACTTAGAGATTTTTTAGTCGTTTATACTCTAGTCCGCGCTCTGGGAACTCAGAGTACTCAAGTCCGCACTCTAGGACTTAGAGATATTTTAGTCGTTTATACTCTAGTCCGCGCTCTGGGGACTTAGAGATTTTTTAGGTTTGGGTGCGCGTTCATACGCCAGACAGAATAACGCAATTTAATTTTTGTCACAGAAGTGTACTATATGGTGACATCAATAGTTCATGGAAAAGACGGCTTCAAGCCTTTATTGATCATAATAAATAAAAACAAACTAAATTGTCTTATTACATGCTGACAACTAAAAACAACGAAAGGAACATAAACTAGAAATAATTACAACTAAAATGCGAAATAATTGGGCTAAGTGTAATAACGACGCATGTGTTAGCTATTCCATGCTCGGGGGAGTGTCGCACCATCAACGGTCGCTAGCTTGAAAGTTCCTTCTCCAAGCTTCCGTTCGATGACATATGGACCTTCCTATGTGGGATTCATATATGATGGGGCTGGAAAGACTCGCTTCAAAACAAGATCGCCCACATCGAAACTTCTTGGTCGGACTTTTTCATTATAATATCGAGCAATTCTGTTCCTATGTGCAGCCACTCTCAAATCAGCTTCTTCACGTATTTCATCAACAAAGTCCAGTGATTCCAATAAGAGATTCTGACTTGTCTTAGGGTCATAATATGTTACTCGATGAGAAGGAACTTCAAGTTCCATGGGTATCACAGCTTCATTATCGTATGCCAAGGTGAATGGAGTATGGCCAGTCATGGACTTGTGGGTGGTTCTGTAAGCCCAGAGCACTGTCGGAAGCTCATCCACCCACTTGTTTCTGGCCTTCTCCAAACGTTTCTTTAATATTGACTTGATTATTTTATTTACGGCTTCCACTTGTCCATTCGTTTTAGGGTGAGCGCCCGCTGAAAATCTTTTCTTAATGTGATATTTTTGGCAAAAATCTTTGAACTCCCTACTTTCAATTGAGTTTCGTTGTCCGTAATGATAGTTCGTGGGAGGCCAAAACGGCATATGATGTTTCGTACAATGAAATTGATGACCTTTTTAGTGGTGATTGTGGCTAAGGGCTCGGCTTCCGCCCATTTGGTAAAGTAATCAACCGCAACAATTGCGTACTTCGCACCACCTTTTGGAAATAGGTAAGGTACTGATTATATCGATCCCCCAAATCGCAAATGGCCAAGGACTAACCATTTGTGTGAGTTCCGTTAGCGGAGCTCTTGGGATTTTCGCAAACTTTTGACATTTGTCACACTTTCTCATGTAGTCGGCAGCATCCCGATTTACAGTTGGCAAATAATATCTATAGTGAAGGATCTTTTTTGCGAGTGTTTGCCCCCAGTATGGTCGCTACACTCTCCTTCGTGCACTTCCATCAAAACTCGTTTTATCTCATCATGGGCGATGCACCGGAGTAAGGGAACCTAGAATCCCCTCCGATACATTATTCCATCTTGCATTACATATCTCAAAGCTTTACGAATGACTTGTCGTCTTTCGTTCTTTCTATCGGGCAAGGTCCCGTGTAGTATGTATTGTTTGAATGGGGTCATCCACGACTCCTTTTCAATCTCTGTTTCTAGAACAAAATCCATCTCCATTTCGTTTATACTCGAAGATTGTAAAACTTTGACGGGAACCAAGCCCATCTGTTGTGCATCGCCTGTACTGGCGACTTTAGCCAATGAATCGACCTCCTTGTTTTGCTCCCATGGGATATGGGAAATATTGTAGTATTGAAGGTCTACCAACAGCTCTTGAGCCCGAGCGAGGTACGGAGCAAGCCTCTACCCTTTTGCTTGATAATCTCCCCACACTTGGTAGACTACCAATTGTGAGTCGCAAAAGATTTCAATTGATTTTATTCCAAGTTCCCTGATAAGTTTCAAGCCAGCAATCAATGCTTCATACTCAACTTCGTTATTTGTGGCTGGGAAATTGAGTTTCAAAGCGTAACAAACTGATCGGTTTTCGGGAGTCACTAGAATTATATCGGCCCCAGAACAGTGGTCGTTGGATGCCCCATCGGTGTATAGTTTCCATCGAATGGGTGGAATGACATCATAATCATTTGAGTCTTCTGACACGGTGAATTCAGCGATGAAGTCTGCTAGCGCTTGCCCTTGTATAGCCCTTCGCGGCAGGTAGGTAATATCGAACTGACTCAACTCGATATTCCATTTTAACATCCTTCCAGAGGTTTCTGGTCGTTGGAGTACCTGTCGCAAGGGTTGATCGGTATAAACACTGATCGAGTGTGCCTTGAAGTACGGACGTAACTTGCATGATGCAATCACCAAGCAGTAGGCCAATTTCTCAATTTTGGGATAATTCCTTTCTGCCCCCGTTAGACGTTTACTGACATAGTACACCGGCTTTTGAACTCGGTCCTCCTCGCGAACCAAAGCCGTACTGATATCATGTTGGGATACAACCAAGTATACATACACCACTTCATGGTCTACAGGCTTCGACAGTACAAGGGGACTTTCCAAATGCCTTACCAGAGCTCGAAATGCGTCTTCGCAGTCGGGTGTCCATTCGAAATTTCTCTTTCCTTTCTTTATTACATCGAAGAAGGGAATACACTTATCTGTGGCCTTGGATATGAATCGACTCAGCGCGGCTACTTTTCCGTTCAAGCTTTGTACTTGCTTTATAGTTCTGGGCACTTGTATGTCTCGAATAGCGTGAATCTTCTCCGGGTTAGCTTCGATTTCTCTTGCATTAACAATGAAACCGAAAAACTTTCCCGATGCAACACCAAAGGAACACTTCAGTGGGTTGATTTTCATTCCATAATTCCTGAGTATATCAAACATCTCTGCCAAGTCTCGGATGTGGTCGTTTGACTGCCGTGACTTCACGAGCATGCCATCCACATAGACTTCCATTGTTCTACCAATTTGGTCTTTAAACATCCGATTCACCAAGCGCTGATAAGTTGCTCACACATTTTTCAACCCGAAAGGCATTACCACATAACAGTACAGTCCAATGTCTGTGACAAGACTAGTGTGTTCCTGATCTGGAATGTGCATCAGGATTTGATTATATCCCGAGTACGCATCCATAAATGACAATAACTCATGTCGTGTGGTTGAGTCGACCAGCTGATCGATTCTAGGTAATGGGAAACTATCCTTAGGGCATGCTTTGTTCAAATTCGAGTAATCAACACAAGTCCTCCATTTCCCATTTGCTTTTCTCACTAATACAGGGTTAGAGACCCATTCTGGATAGAGGGCGTCGTGGACGAACCCATTGGCTTTGAGTTTGCCCACTTCCTCTCTGAGAGCTATGGACCTCTCCGGATCCATGCCTCTCCTTTTCCGCTTTACTGGAACGCACCTCGGGTCTATGTTCAACATATGACTCGCAATAGCAGGAGAAATCCCGCACATATCAGAATATGTCCAAGCGAATGCTCGGAGGAAATCAGTGAGATCCTCGGTCATCGAGGGGTTGAGTTGTGATCCAATCTTAAGTACTCGTGATGGGTCATCTCGGCTAACCAGAATGTCAATCGTCAGTTCAGCCGGTGCTGCTTTTTCTTCCATGGGTTCCTCATAATCATCTCTCGGATCTATGTCTTTATAGATCCGATCGTGTTGCTCGAGCCAGGGCTCGGGCATTACTTGTCAATTTTCAGTGACTCGGGTGTGGACGGAGCTGTCAACAACCTTTCCTTTCTCTCTTCGCTGGGCCTCTCTCAGCTCAGCCACATAGCATGCACGACCAGTCGTTTGATCGCCATGTACAACACCAACTCCTTTGTCTGTGGGAAATTTCAAAGTAAACACCACGAGGCCAAAGCTGACCTAAACTCTGCCAGGGCTGGTCGACCCAAAAATACATTGTACGGAGAATCAACATCCAAAACAATGAAAGGTAGGATTCGTACCCTCCTACGTTCACCTTGCTCTAGTTCAACTGGCAATTCAACATAACCCACCGCATCGGTTGCTGCACCATTAAAGCCATGGATACAAGCTTTAGATGGTTTTGAATCTTTCGTCTCCAACTTCATTTGGTCATATGCTTTTTCGAAGCTGATGTTAATAAAACTTCCACAATCAATCAAAATTCTTTTCACAAATGCTGGCCCGATTGTCGCGTATATGACCATTGTGTCAACGGTAGGAGCGTCCACCTGATCAGCATCTCTACTCCTGAATACTATATCGTCTGTCATCATGCGCTGCTGTTTAGTGGGGGTCCCATCCTCCACATTCAAACAACACTCAAAATCTGCATGCCTCAAGGAGTTGGCATCGCTCCATTTTTTGCCAGTTCTTATCTGCAGGGTGAGGTCCACCTACTATCATGTTTATGACCAGTCTACCCACGGTCCGAGCAGGCTCCTTAGGGTGACGTGGAGCTGGTGCGCGACTGGGATTGGACGTTCCCTGTCCACCCTCTTGAGGATTCTTTAAAAACTCCTGCAACTTTTTCTGTCTAATCAACTTTTCTATAGCATCATGGAGGTGCCTACATTCCTCGGTATTGTGCCCGTAAGTCTCATGGAAGCGGCAATACTTCCCAGTCTGCTTTTGCTCTTCAGTAGACTCTTTTGATCATGGCTTTTGATATTGGAATGTATTACAAGTTGACAGGTAAATATTTTCCAGAGATGCATTCAAAGGAGTGTATTTGTTGTAAGTTGGGATCCTTGGTTTCCACTTTCCGGCTTCCCTTTTCTTTCTGGGATTTCCCCCACCGGATCCTTTAGATTGTTCAGGCTTGTTTTGAACATTGACTTGTACCTTTCTAGAGTTGTCATCGGATTGTTTTACAGCGACGTTACTTTGCACAGCCTCCTTGCCATGTACCGGTGCATTATCTCGCCTCGTCCACCTAGCTTCCTCCCTTCTTATAAATTGGTGTGCCTTTGAATAAAAACGTTCCAGCGTGGTCGGAGGCTTTCCTGGCAGCCAGTCTCCAAACTCTGAATTCGGATTTACTCCTCGCATCACGGCCATTAAAATAGCATGGTCGTTGGGGTTGCTAACTTCAGTTGCGGCAACGTGGAATATTTGCAAATACTATTTTAACGTCTCCCTTGGAACCTGAATCACACTGGACAAGGACATCACGTCCTTGGGACCGGTGGCATGAATCCTGAACTATTCCACAAATTTTGTCGCTAACTCCTCAAAGTTGGAGATAGTCCACGGAGGAAGTCGGGTGAACCACGTGGTAGCGATTCCAGATAAAGTAATTGGGAAGCATCTACACTTAGTTGCGTCGTTTGCTCTTGCTGAGTCCATCATCCATTCGTATCTCATTACATGATGTCGGGGATCAGTCTTTCCTTCGTAGGCCGGAATAGTCGGCATGTTAAACTTTCTGGGGTACTTGGCTTGTAAGAACATCTGTGAATGGAGTATGACTCCTGGATATCCGCCAATCGTCATTTGATAAGCCTTGATTCTCTCTCATAAGTTGTCTGACCATAGCTGATAGGTCTGGGGTTTGTATGGAGGATGGCATGTTGGTGTTCATCCTACAAGACCATTCTGGTTGGTGTCTCCTCTATTGGCGATCTACCAAGCGTGTATCCTGAGGAACAGCATCATTAGGACCTTGATGAGCCGGCCGTCCAGCTTCCACTCGTGCTCCAGATCCTAAGTTCACAGTTTCAGCTTGGGCACGGTTTTCTTGATGCACTGCACCTGTTTGCATTGTTTCAGTTCTACGGCGCCTACGCCTAGGTGGTTCATCAGATGAAGTAGAGCTATCAAATGAGGAGTAAGGAGCGGGGCTTCCTCCAGCATTCTAATGATGTTGTTGAGTAAGCCGAGTCATAAGGTTGGCGTTAGCTTGGATTTGTTCGCTAAGTTGTCTCCTGCTCTCCATGAGTTCTCTCATCAGCTCGTTGAACTCCGTCCTAGTGACAGCTTCCATATGATTTTGGGCAGTGATAGTCCATGTGCCCAGATTAATTTGTTGATTGTTGGGTCCTACTTGTTGGACACTAGCAGTCTCGTTGACATCCGCATTGTGAGAGGTTGATCTAGTTCGTGGTCTTCCCATTATAGAGTTATCGGTAGAAACTCTGAGTAGAATCAACGGATTTCTTGTGAATGACTTGGATCTCCTTCGGGGGATTTCTTCAATCTAGTAGCTACAAAGTAGATCCTAATGGCCTGAGAATGGTTCTCAGTGAAAGCACCAAAATGTTAGCACCAGATTTGGTCGCTAACACCCAAAGAAAGGTTTGTGTAGAGAGATTAATGAATAAGGTAAATTAAAACTGTGGAATAATACAATGGAATGAAGTGATAACTATTTGAAACAAGAACACCTAATTTATAGTGGTTCGGCGTAACTGCCTACGTCCATTTTCAGTTTTAATCTTTATTGCTTTTTAGAATAATTGAATACAGATACAATCCGTACACCAACAACTCAAACACAAATTCTAACTGAAAAGAATAAGTCTCGAAAGTAGCATAGTCTCCCCAGTGTTCTCCCAAAAAAAGGCCCCTTTCACTGTGCACCTGCCCTTCTATTTATAGGCGAAGATAGGCCGGACTTCCTTCGCGGGCCCAGAAACAAAGTACCTCAGCCCATAGTACGTGACTCTTGTGCACCGAGCCAGTCATGCCGAATGGCAGTTGCCGAGCGAGGAATGCCGGTCGAGAATGGCCTGGTCGATCATCAAGTGACTCGAGGTAAACCCTTAGGAGAACCGAACCAGATAGCAGGTTGACTCGGAGCGAAGTCATGCTGAACGAGGTAGCTATGCCGAGCCAGGCGTTCATGGCGAACGAGTGAATACCGACCGGTGAAGTAAGGACGAAAGGTACCTAGGCGGAACGAGATGTCCATGCCGAACGACATTCGAATGCCGAGAGAGGCATTTATACCGAGCGGCACTTCGTATGCCGTATGAAGTATCTATGCCGAGCGAGGCCCTTAATGGTGAGCGAGGGGTAAATGCCGAGTGACATGATCTGGCCGAGCGCTAGTGGTCGAATGAGGGATGCCGAACGACGGCACTCAGGTCAATAACCGGTACCTCGTTCCTAAGACAAGTTACTGGGTAACATCTATGAATGTTAAGAAAAGTAAATTTGAAATGAAATTTAACTTAAGTTAAGTTAAATGTAATGATTTGTAAATGAAATTGATCATGATATGAAATGAATTTTGAAAAGAAATTTGACTCAAGTAAAGTTAAATAAAATGAATTAATGAAATGAGCAAATTAAATAAATTAGTGAATTGAATATGGTTTTGGAATGTCGTTTGATAGAATTGAGTATGAAATTAAGTTGTAAAGTGGAAATAAACATGTGAACTGGTGGTATAAAATGTTTATAATAAACTTAAGTAAACTTTGATGGAATGGTTCTTTAGTGACATTAGTATTGAAAGAAATATACTAATTAATAAATGAATGTGAATAAAGCAACGTGAATAATGATTATGAATAAGTGAATGTAAATAAAAGAATCTGAATAATGGAAACCGATTAAAATAAATATGTAAGTTGCACATATATTATTTTATTCGCATAACTATTTGATCCAGATTCGAATATACGATTTCGAGATGATTTACTTCAATCCGAGTTAGGATTTTTCACTTGATTCTCGACGACGAACACTGGATATGGATTCTTGATTTATTCTGGAGTCTCTATCATAGTATATGGCTATGCAAGGAGAATGGTGGTTTCAAAACAAGGAACCGGATCTGAGTCCGCACTAGGGTGGTCGTATGAACAATACTAGTTCGGAAGTGAAATTGTATGATCGGGCGAGCGATCAGATTTGATATTATGTACGGATGATATATGTACATCATACGGGCTTTAATAAATTAAATGTTGACATTGGAAATGTAGATTGATATGGTTATGAATTAATTGGATGGATATTATTTGATTGAAGGTTTCTCTGCTTACATTTGTTACATTTGCATATAGTCATTGTATAGTCTATGTTATATATTGATATTACTTTCTATATACATGTTCTCATTGGTTGTTGAGTGATTAGTAGGTGCAGATGGCATATGCTTTGCATTTGGAGCTTACTTTCGCATTATATATTGATTGAATATGCTTGCTAATACTAATTAAAGGTACGCACTTGGATACATATCGTATTTTTATATTTTTTCCCTATGGGATGTCTCATCCTTGAAGATGAGATGTATATTTGTGATTATATATATATAGTAAAAAAATTCGATCGAACAACGCAAAGGAGACGTTGGCAAAAAAATTTGAAAATTTAAGGCGCTAGAAATTTTTGATAACTAAAAATTGATTTTTGGTGTTATAACTTAGAATTTATTAGTTGGTATTGGTGAATGAAGTTAAAGGCTTAAAAGAATTTGGTAATCTATTTTAACTAATTGGTTTTTAAAAAGTTAACAGGTTTGAGGCATTTTTCTTACCTTGGAAGTTTCTAGGACGAAATTCTTTTAAGGGGGGAAGAATGTAACAACCTAGAATTTCAATCATTTGAATTTGGAATATTTAATTGATTTTAGATATTGAAAAGTTAATTTTATAAGTTAAATAACTTAATTTCAAATATAATTGGTATTAGAGTATTTGGAATTGATTAAATAATTAAATCTTGAATTTTATGTAAATAAAAATGATTTTGAAAGTTGATTTAAATTTTATTTGAATAAGAATGAAGACGGTGAACTTTTAAGTTCGAATTAAAAGGGAATAAACTAGTTTTAATAATAATCGTTTTAATTAACGTGTGAAAAAAGCCTTCCGGGACACTGTTTTGGATTTCGATGAAACTAATGCCATCAAATCCGTAATAGTGAGTTATTGTATGCCGTCGAATTTCAGGGTGATTGGACGTATCGTGTGGTCGTGCGAGATCGAAACACATAGAAGTTAATTTTAGAAATTTATATAATAATTGGGTTTGAAAAGCTATCTTTTGTATATGATCGAAGTAGGTCGAGAGACTAGTTCCTTTGTGTTCGAAATAGAGGCATTTAGTATGAAACGCCAGGTGGGACGCCTTGATTAGGGTTCGAGATTTTTATGGTATACGACGTTTGATATTATTATATAGATAATATATATATTCTATATTATAACCATACTTCCCCTCACTCAACCCATATCCTTGCCCACGTTTCAACTGTGGTGACCATACCCTCCCTCCTCTATTTAAAATCATGTTCAAAACCAGAGAAGTATTCGTTTTCAAAATTTAATTCATCTCCCATCATCCTACGACCAAATTAATCGGAGCTAATTAAGGCGTTTTCAGGCTAGATGGTCAACTAAAGAAATGATGGCGATGAGGTAATAAAGTTAATGTGCAGTGGGATTGATCTATGGCAGCATGTGGTTGCCAGGAAGGAGCTCCATTTGTGGGCATCTCGAGTTCGAAATTTGGGCGTTTCCGACATCATCGTCAAGTTTTGATCGATGGGCTGTGAAGAAGAAAGGAGGAGGAGGAGTTGGCAAGGCACTGGCAAAGTTTGGTGGCTAACGATCAACTGTGGCGATGGGAAAACAAAGTTGAACGGTGTGACGTCGAGGCCAATTTCCTTGCGAACGACGAGGCGAGAAGGGATCGGACTAGGGGCAATGGTGCAGCATGGCGGCAGCGGTCTTCAACGAGCTCGCGGCGGCATGTGAGACGAGGCGGCACGAGGAAATCTTGGTCGAGTTTGGGTGTGCCTGGGTTGGAATCGAACGCCAGAGAGAGAGAGAGATAGAAGAAGGCGAGTTATTTATTTAAACGAGGTTAATTGACAGCTAATTATGTAATTAAGGATTTAAAATTTTTGTTATTTTATTCATAATCTAATAAATGCAATATCTAATCCATATGAGGTCAGAATCAAGCTTGAAGAGTTGCATTGTACTCGTATCGACGAATACTACGATATAGAGTTAGATTGAATGGATTTGGAGCTAGTAGGAATTTGGATTAAAATTTAATGCCTACTCGATTTTAATCCAAAACCGGGATGCCTCGGCGACAATAGGAATTTCAGTGAGTTAAAGTCACCTTTTTGGTTAACCAGTAATATCATATAGTTGATAAAAATTGCGATTAGATGTTTGGATGATTTATTGTTTTATCAGTTGGTTTGGATTTATTCCCCCCAGGAGCGGATGACCTTTTATACATACCCGCCTAGTTGAGAATGACCCAGAGTATATGATTATACATTGTTTGTGATGCAAGGAAACAGGTTGGAGGGATCTAACAGGATTCGTCACCACTGTTGATTTTATTTACATATATATGTGCCGATATATATATATAAGTTGTGATGTAGGCGGACAAGTTAGAGGGATCCAATGGGATTCCTCCCCATTGTTGATTTAATTTCAATAAAATTCCTGTCATATGAATTATTGGATTTTAAACCTGATTGTTGGCTCTATTGATTATGACATTGTTATATGTTCAAAACTTAAATTCTGTAGCGATAGAAAATCAATGTTGATATTGCTTAAGCATTTGGTAGCTATTGACCTTAAACTAGTATTTTAAAAATACTATAAATTTCCATTTGAGTTGGAATTGGTTTTTGAGATGGAAAATGATTTTAAAATCCAAATTTAGGTTTCGAAAATACTTTGTTTAAAGGATTCGACTTCTATTTTGCTCCAACTTTTTTATCTGTCTTTTCTAATTTATTTATTTATATTTAAAATTGTTTTAAGATTATTTATATTTAATATTGTTTTGAAGATTATTGTTTTATGTTGAATGTTGTTTTAAAGTTATTTATCAATATTTTAATATTTTGAAAAATTAATTATTTAATTAATTAATAAGGTTTGAAATTAATAATAGAGATTTATTAATAATATTTTGGAATATTAAGTATTACTATTTATAATAATGGTAAAGATTAATTATTATTGTTTATTTAATAAAGTTTTGAAATTATAAATTATTATTTTTAAGTTGTTTTGAAGCTAATAATTATCATTTAATTATAATGTTTTGAAGTAAATGATTAGTATTTATTTATAAATGCTTCCGAGATTTGTAAATAGAGTTTATAAATAGACTTGGTTTATAAGAGGAGTTTTATAATTAGTTTTATGGATTTATAAAGAGCTTATAAAAGATTTGGGAAATGATTTAGAGACATGTATAAATGTTTTTTCTGAGATTTATAAAATAGTTATAAATAGGTTTAGAAATATATAAAGGAATTTATTAATAGTTCTAGAATTCTGTAAAAAGGAAACCTTCCTCTGTTTTGTGAATATACCTATACCATTGAGATAGGTATATGGATATTTTCTAAGTATTGAAAATATAGGGATTTGTGGGCATGTCTTTGTAAAGGTATTTATATACAAATATTACAAAGTGTTTATTAATGAAAAGATTAATTAAAAGGAGGCTAGTGGTCGCTTATATGCTTAACCAATGTTGGTTTTCCTTATGTAATTAAATCTCTGATTTGGATGTGTGTTTGTTGATAGTTAAATAACCGACTATCGAATTTGGAACCAAAATGTAACTTTGGAAATATCTAGGAGAAACACGTGAGTTATATGGCTCAGTCTTCTCCGATGATGTTGTACTATGCGTATAAATATCATTTCGTTCTCTTAGGAAAAACGATAAGGAAATCCGTCCACTAACGGGTAGGAAGTGATCTCCGCTCTTATCTTTGACTGTTTATTTCCTAAAGAACCAGGGTTGAGTTTACCAGAAACTATCTAATGTTGTATTGAAGAGACCGGGATCGGATATGTTATCCGAAAACCATTTCGATCCAACTCAAGCATTTCAAAGTGAAGACATCTTGAAGATGATAGAATTGAATACGGAGCTCTTTGAAGTGCAAGGGATGCTTGCTACTAATCCCAAGAATGATTCTAAAATGGATGTAGTAGAGGTAAGGCCTTTAGTTCGTTCATCTCCTAACGACTAGTATGGATGAATACTGACACTGTGTTGTCGATTGGAAGGCAGTGTTAGCATTCTAAGTGGGAAGTGCTATATAAAAGGGTAAAACGCAGCCTCTAGCCCCATCAATCGAAAATGACTAAAATAAGGGAGATATAGCATGGCTTTGTGGGTCGCTCCCAAGTAGGGTATGATCATCCCTATCTAGAGTCAATATTACCTCTCATTTGTATGCTTCGTAGCCCATTAACTATGGGGTGATCATATTCGGTACTATCAAGTAAAGGGTAGGCCGGTTCTATGTTGGCAGGGGTCGATTGTTTTGACCTCGGTGTTATTTTATCTAGAGATGCACCGTGATGGGTGGTACCCTAGTAGCCCAGTCATTGTATGGAATCCATTTTCAAATATGTGCCTTTATGGTTTTAGTAGTATACCTATTATGCTGGAATTTGATTAATGTAGCAATTTCGGCCATGATTAATAAGTATTTGTATCTTAGACACTATTATAATACCACAGAAATTTCATATGAAATGGTTTAGTTATCGTAAGAAAAAAACCATCCGTGTTTATGAGCGGCATGGTCTTACGAGATACTTTTTATTTCAAAGGTTTTTGTAACTTTAAAATCCATCTGGATGTGTTTTTTCTCACGGTGGTTTTCTAAACTGACTGGGGTTTATTTTATTATAATGCTTGGGTCGGACCGAGCATATTAGGGATTGCTTTGGCTGCATTGGGGCTTAGGAGACGAGGTGGATGTCCAAGACGTATCTACGTATTTCTTTTATTCCATTGTGATGTCTATTGGTTGCATTTATCAGCAATTGTAAGGACATGCTATTATAACTGTCCAGGCTGAAATATGTTAGTGTATTCTGATTGGTGTATGTATATTACATTTTTCTTTGTGTAAAGGTTTTGTTGTATATTATAGATTATTTGTTCCACTGTGAGATTTTGTGTTGTTTAGTTTTCTTCTTATCTTCTTTCTTCTTCTTTTCCCCTAATAATCGGGTTTTCCGGCATTCGATTGCTCGGCACGCAATCGGTGGATGTATTAGTGTCGATTTTCGAGGGTTGAAAATCCTGAATTGTTACACTATGATGTTGGGAAATGACCACTAGAGCCATTTTGCATTGTTAGAATTTCTATTGGACAATTTTGACACTGAAAATCTTGTATGGCCTATAAATCTTGATTGGAGTCGAATTGGGGTCTGAACCCACTTCCATTGGATCGGGATGATTGTTCCCTTTTTGTAAAGTGGTCACAATTGGAAAACAGACTTATCATCAGGGAGTTATGACTGTTTGAAGTTTCAGTTGATTTTGGATAGCTTAATGGGTAATGAGTGAGTTAATGGTTAGGTCCAAAACTCATTTTGAGATTAGCATGGGATAGGGCTGATGGGACTTTTCTCCATCATTCACGCTTCCTAAAAATAGGGAGAAAACCACCCATTAACCATCTTTTAGCTAAGATGTTACCATAAACTCTACTTTAATTAGCTAAAATGTGCCATTAGAGGAAGATTTGCAATGTTAGCACCGTGGATTAGAGTGTCATTAGAGAAAGATTTGTGATGTTAGCACCTTGGATTAGAGATTTGCTGCTAGAAGATTAGTTGAAGCTGTTGTTCATCTATGGATTTGTGCACATTTGGATTTGCTTTAGATTTAGGTGAGTGGTTTTAAGCCTCTACTCACTAATTAGCCACAATATGATGTTTAATGATGGTTTTAAACGATTTTCAAACTCTAAAATATGTTTAAGCCTTCTTTAATCACATATGTAAATTTTAAACGATTTGAAAAAGATTTGTAAAATTAGTGTTTTTATGGATTTCTTTTATTCTTATAGTTCTACCTTTAGATTTAGACTTCATATTGATATGTATGGATGTATGTTTATTAGGATATATTAAATATGATGATTGCTTGAATGTGTGATGTTTGTTTGGTTGAAAACGCCGATCGAATGGCGATTTAGTTTTAGGAATGAGTTATGGATCGGTATGGATCGATTGGTGATGAACCATAGTGTCGATTTGACCTAAATTTGGCGCAATCGATGTCGTGCAACAAAGAAGGCCTCATAAGACTACATTTCAAGTTTCAAGTCATTTGGAGTTCGTTTGCTCGAGTTATGGATGGATCGATGGTATTTCAAAGGTTATGGATTGATGGATGGTTGCTTCGGGGCGTGCTTGAACCATAGGATGGATTGCTTAGAGTTCTATGAGTGTATGCTTCGATTTTCTTGCTTGCATGCATGGATCATGCGAGGAAGATAGAAAATAGCCGAGTGTGGTATCGGTAGTACCCATGGATTGGTGCCGATCCATGGGATTACTTGGTTCGTGATAGATGATGGGCTAATGGAGCAAGGGAATTGGGAAATTGGCTAAGGCATGGATTTGTGGTCATGGATTCATTCCAATCCATGGGGCATCGATCGTTGAAGGTGATGGATCGGTGAAGGGGAGTCGTACGTGATGGATCATGGCTTAGTTGTGTGAAGTGTTGGATTGGAGTAGGCATGGATCGGTGGCGATGGTTTGGGCCTTATGAATCGGTGGTGATTGTACAACATATGGGAGTTAGACTTTAAGTTCTTCCTATGCTTGCTTCGAGGTGTGACAAACCAAACACTTAGCTAAATATGGTAAAGTTTTGGATCGGTACCGAACCATAGTGTTCGGTGGCGATTTCGACGATGACGATGCGTAATGTGGCAATGATGATTACATGGTGGGAAGTGATAGCTTCGACGATGGATGGCTGTACTTCGACACACAGAGTAGAGGACTATAAGTCAGATTGAGGAGACCGTTGGAGGAATATTTCATGATGCATAATGATATTGCACGACTAACGACGACTGTCTAGAATAATTCCTGACCGCGATAACTTCAGACGAGAGTCGTAAGGGCAGTTTCAGGATAAGTCTGCTATAGATGAAATGTGCAAAGGGATTGTTGAACTCGAGGGTACGTAGAGTACTTGTAAAGCAAGGGTAATATGGGGTACCCATTCGGACCATGATGGGTCTTGATCTCCATGACGGGTGAGCCGATCTCCATGATGGGCGATCTTTACTTTGGATCAGCCATGACGGGCAATCTAGTTCCTGACCTACTAAGTGGCATGGATTTGAGCACTGAGGAACCAAGACATTGAGTATTCTTATACCATGATGGGTAGTTCGAGTTATCACATATCCAATGCACTAAGTGAGTGAATGTGAGGATGGATGATGAATGTAGTGTTTGCCTGATTGCTTATCTCCCTAGGGATTGCACACGATGTAGATATTATCGATGTAGGTATCTAGACACCCCTTAGTACTTTGTTATATAGTACATCATGATGATCACGATGTAGAGTAGCATGTGTTTTATGCTATGTGCTAACTCTATGGATGCAGCGACATGTTAGGTATGATTCTCCATACCTGTTGTCATATTTTAGTGGTTTATTAGTATTTAGAGATTTTTACCGATCACACCAGACTGTTTTCTAACTCAGGATTTTATGCTTCGCTTCCCACTATTATGGGTACTCTTAAATGAGTAGATTAGGGATATTAGGTCTGGTGAGCATGTGGAGCTGGATAGGTGACAAGCAGAAGGCAATACTCTCGTATTCTATATTTAGCTATTGTTTCTTATCATTTCACTACGTAGCACTATGAAGCTTACTAGTGCTATTTTATATTTAAAGACGATTATCCATTTTGAGTTTATTATTAGTTGTATAAACTCCATAACTTATGTTATATAGTTGTTTGGATTTGAGTACTCTTATTCTGTGGTTCATTTAGTTATTTATTGTCTCACCTATTTTATATCTGAGATGCTTACTATTATATTTTATTCAATGCAATATGAAATATACGATAGGTTATGTGATGTGGTGTTTTATTTACCTTACAACCTTGATGGCCATTCTATAATAGCTGAGCACCGTCGTAGTGCACTATACTTGTATTATTGAGCATCGTTGTTGCAGGTGGTCATCACATTTGGTATTAGAGCTTCGGTTGCATAGTTTAACCTAAGGGATACTAGAGTCTAGTAGAGATAGGGTAGGAGTTCTCGCCTTAGACTAGATCAAGTGTTTGTGTGCGTGTCTGTGTGTGTGCATACGAGAGCACGTACTTGTTATATATTCTAGTTTTCAAAACTATATAGTAGTATATAGTATATAAGTAGCACTGCACACATGAGTACTACTTAAACAAAATTTCTTATAGAGAGACCGATCGTCCTTATTACAGATTGAAGGATGAGTCATCAAACAAGGAATGTTGCTAGGAACTACGTCTTTAAAGTCAAAGAGGCAGCTGGCTCTGGAGTTGCTAATCTCGATTTTCAGACCATGTTCAATACCATAATGCAGAACATGCTAAAAAATGCTCAAGTTGGCGCTCCAAATGCTGTTGTTGCTGGTGGTGCTCTAGTGTAGGCATCCAGAGCCGATTTCACTAAGCTGAACCAAAACTTTGTTAGTCTAGGTGGCAAATCGTTCCAAGGAACGGAGTCGGTAATGGAGGTGTAGAATTGGCTTGACACTTTCTAAAGGACCTTCTATGACTTAGAGCTGAATGATGCTATAAAAAGGTGATTGGCTTTTCGACAGCTTCAAGGGAAAGCCATGAACTGGTGGAATGCTATGAAGGTTGCTAATCCCGAAGACCAGTTCACATAGAACCAGTTTAAAGCCAAATTCGAGGAGAAGTTTATATCGATAACTCGGAAGTCAGTCTTGTTCCATAAGTTTGCATATCTAAAGCAAGAGGAGATGACTACCTTTGAGTATGTTGCTGAGTTCAACGCCCTATCAAAATATGGGACGTGCTTCATCGACACTTCATTAAAGAAGAACGAGAAGTTCATCATCGGCTTAGATGACTACTAATTGTACCAAAATTGGCACAACACTCTTCGAACGTATTTGAAGAGATTAAAATGAAGAATTTAAATGTGAAAAGAGGATAATATAACAAACACACCAATTCAAGCAAACAGAAATAGAAAAAGACAGAGATTTATAGTGGTTCGGCGTTGTAGCCTACGTCCACATTGAATGATTTGTTGTTTTATTGATGATTACTAACTGGTTACAACAGAGAATAACTCAAACACTCAAGTTACAATGGATCTCTGGCAGAGTAACGGCATAATGGAGTCAAAAAGTCCCTTTTCTATTGGCATTTGAGTGCTATTTATAGGTGCAGTCTGGAACTATCTGGCTTAGATCTCGGAATACCCCTTCTCACACATGGGTGGGCCCACCAGATCGATCCGAGTTCATTTGGGATCGATCGATGATCGATCCAAGTGCTCTTCGTATCGATCAAGATCTACTCCTTTTGGGCTGCGATCATTTAGAGGCATTCTCCAGGTGGTAAGTAAGCTCCTGTAAAAATTTGATATCATTTGGACTGGTAGATTTTGAGTTATGATCGATCCAAGATTCCCTTTGTAGGTTGGCTGGACTGTGCGTATCGATACCTTCGTATCGATCAACTTCGGATCGATCTTGTGCGTATCGATCAAGTGTGTGGTGATGACGTGGAGCGATGACTTAGGGAAGGTCCACTTTTTATGCCGCATGACCATTTCCATTGCTTGACTATGCCTCCTTCGTATCGTTGCTTTGAAGTTCCTTTCGTATCGATGTTGTCACGTGTCCTTCGTATCGATCATTTTGTGGTTGGTTTCGTATCGATCGTTGGCCGATCGATACGAAATGTGTAGATAGGAGGATCGATACGAAGAGTGTCGAGTGCTAATAAAATGAACCCTGACCGATGCCAGTGCTTGATGGATACGAAGGAAAGGGATGGATAAGAAGAGAGGGTGGCTCTTGATGGATACGGACTAACACCTTCTTCATTGATTTTAATCGATCCACAACTTGAGCAAACGAACTCCGATTGACTCGAAACTTGGAATTCTACCTTCCATAGCTTGTTTGTCGTACCATTCTAATTGTAGCTCGATCCGGATTCAGACCAAATCTACAAGTATCCATAGTGAACCTGTGTATAACCGATTGTCGGGACAGACTATCATTGGTTTCGAGTCAAGTTCTTGGTATCACGGCCTTGCCAAAAGGTGGGATAACATTTGCCCCCCTAAAGTACATCTTGTGTGAGCATGACATGCTTTGAAAAGCTACATTCTTTGCTCTGAAAAAGCTCTATCCGATTCGTTGAATAGTCATTGCCTTTTCATCAGGAGATGTAACCTTTGATTGATTTCCAGTAATATAAATGCTGAATTGTTGACTACCAATGATCATGCAGTATTTTGTTGTAACTGAGTGCTAGCAATTTGTTGTCCGTTGTTTTGATCGTCATCAAGTGAGCATTCAATTCCTGTTAATTTTGAAAATTGAATGTTAGTTCGTCATACATGCACATATGTTAACTTGACATTTGTTCACGTTTGCATGTTCACAGGTCGTTGTCAAGTTCTTTAGTTTTGGTCAGGATCGAATTTCGTATCGATCCTCTCCTGGATCGATCTGAAATTCGAGTTGTAACAACGTTTGATGGTTGTTTTTAAGTCATCCCTTCATATCGATCCTCTCCTGGATCGATCTAAGAAGTTAGAACACATGCTTCGTATCGATGGTAATCGATACAAAATAGACAGTCTTTGGAGATGATTCGTATCGATGGATACGAGCTCTTGTAGCCTTCAAATGGATGGATATGGAACCGAGTGATCGATGCATAACCTTGTAGTGCATTTAATATCGATGAGTTTGAAGACCGATTACAAATGGATATGAACTGTTTCATTCTGGATCGATCTGGGCAAATGGATACGAAGATGGTTATTCGTATTGATGGAACTGGTGACCGTTTCAAATGGTTTTGACCACTTTTGTATCGGTTGGATTCCAACTTCTTCAACCGGTTCATGCTACTGGGAGACAAATCGTTTCTTGCTTGGATACGAAACCCTATAAATATTTTTTGGACTTAGCCAAATTTCTCACTTGCCATCATTTTGCCATTTGCCTTCGTATCGATTAGAATAAGAGAAAGAAGAAAACTGCCTTTGTCTTCAAATTGAACAACCCATTAACCTTTCAACTCGAAACTTTAAACTAGGTAATTGACCAATCAAAACTGCTATAAAATAATAAGACTCGAGCATTAATGCCAAATCATCCAAAGTCATGGCCGATTCCGGCATTGGCGATGCCAGAGTTGGGTCAGAGCAAGGTTGAGGAAGGAGGAAATGGCATTAAGTTGCTTAGGGAAGAAGGCCTACTGATGGATACGAAGGAAACACTGGAACATGTGGAAGTGGCTCGTATCGATCTGAGAACGTAGAAACTTGTATCGATCTGGGAGCAATAGAGATTCGTATCGATCTGGAAATGATGGATGGAGGGAACCGGCTTCATATCGATCTTGAGTGGTGGGTGTTCATATCGATCTGGTGCGATCGATACGAAATCTCAGCTAGTGATCGATACGAGGTCCTAAGTGACGATCGATACGAAATGTATCGATCTTAAACGATCGATATGAAGTTCCATCCTCGAATCGGTACGAAATTCGAACTTAGGGATCGATACGAAGCTGGCTTTTGGGGAGCAATCCAAATTTGAACTTTGATGGATACGAAAGCTTTGCCTATTCGAAAATTTGACTGCAACGAGCTTCAGCCTTCCATAATTGGACTTAAACATTGAACTGCATATGTGACTACCTTTCGAAGCTCGTCGATGGAACTGTTATTTGACAAAATCAACGAACTTTAGCATGGATCGTTCTCCGGAGTCAAATTGGCACTACACAAGACGACCACTCACTTCACAATCACGGGGGAACACGGGTTTATTGCCATATAATGATGATTTTTACTGATTTCAATAGCTATTGATCCCGGAAGCTCTGAGCCGCAGGAATTAAAAGTCCCCCACATCCAGTTATAGAGATGACAAAGATTGCAGCCGAAGTAATAAGTCTTGCCTCGGATGAACTGCCGGGTGCAACTTTAGTTTTAAATCCGGAGGACTCAGTACGCTCCAAAATTTCCGAAGATATGTTAGGCAGGATCTGCCTCAGCCACGGCCTATCTCTAGAAGATGTTTTGGTACCGAGCATGGAAGACAGAGCCCATAATCCCCCAGAAGGGTATACTGCTTGCAATAGATTCATGTGCGTTGCTGGAACGCTGCCTCCTTTCAATCAATTTATCCAGGAAGTGCTGCTTTTCTTAAGGATCGCTCCGTCTCAATTACATTTGAATGGATACGCTCTGCTCAACAGCTTGTTCATTATCTTCATGGAGCATCTCTTTCGACCTTCGACTATCGAGGAGATCAGGTTTCTTTTCAACATCAAAAGTCACGGGGACGGTCCTTTTTTCACCTTCCTGGAAGCGGTTAGAAATTGCCAAGTAGTGGCAGGAGCTTAGAGCAAGCTAAGTTACTTCAAAAACGAAAGGTTCTTCATTCGGTGTCCACCGTGATTCGCCAAACGGTGGCTAGTTAGACGTAAGTGTCCTAACTTCTTCGTCGATTAACTGAGTAATTCAAGCTGATGTTTAGGCTAGTACTTGCTTCTTTTGTAGCTTTGATCCCACGGCCTGAAGAAGAGCGTTTCAAAGAGATGGTACGAACTCTCTAATTAGTGTCGACTGAGCTTAGAGAGATTGATGAAGTTCTCACCGACGAAAACTTAATCGCTGTTGGGCTTATAGAGTGAGGCATGGAGGAAGAAGAGCCCCTAGAATCGTAATCACTGAACATGGCGATGATGAGAGTGTGCCCGTTGGAGATGAGCCTGCAGTTGTGCCTTCGCAGAGCCTTCAATCTTCAGAGTTGAAAAGAAGAGGCAAGGCTATTGCCCACAAAGCCACGAGTCGCAAAACTATCGTGATATCTACGCCTGTTACAGCTGGTATAAGTTCAGAGACTTCTCTTCCACAAATGGAGAGTTCTCTAAAAGGATTGGCGGATATCCCTATCCCATATAACTTAAATTCATTCCAAGATTTTGGACTAGAGGAGCTTTAAAGTGCTTTAGATATAGAGGAGCCAACTCATTCGAGCACGACTGCCATGCCCGGTTGGTTGGGTGGTTTGCACATGCACGCACACACTTCATGGCACCACACAACTTCTAATCACATGTTTCGCAATTTCCGAAGATAACTGACTCTGTTTCTCTTTTCATTTTACAGATACGATGGCGAGAAAGGGATCTATGCTCGCCAGTCTGCGTTCCAAACGCTAGTCTTCTAGTTCTTATTCTGAGTATTATAGACACAAGACTAAAAGAGATTATGATCGCGGCCGCTCCAGCTAAGAGAGTAACCGTTACGAAAGGGAAAGGGAGAGGAAACACCAAAGTAGGCGCCCTCCCAGTCGTGATCACCACCACCCAAAGGTTACTCCAAACCCTCTGGTTCCGGAAGGTATCCTTTAAAGACTTCTCGTCAAATAGTGCCTCCTCAAACTTTGAGATCTGACGAGCAACGTCGAAGGACTGAGGTTGAAACTCTCATTATCACAGAACATGCCGCTTTAGAACCCACTGGGGAGGGAGCAATCAGAATTGCTAAGTTGAAAAAAGATTTTCCAAATGTCTGCTTTGACGGCTTTGTATTCCCTCCGAACTTGAAGCGAATCCCCAACGACGTGGAAAGAATGGTGCATGATTATGTACACGATATCTATAATCAGTATCGAGAATGGGTGAAAACTACGGAGAAAGCTTCAGCGGTGGCCTTTGAGTGGGCAAAAACAATCGAGAAACTGGAGACCGATCTCACTCAGAAGAACCGTATAATCGAAGTACTTAACAATGAGGCCGAATCTTCTAGGAAATTGGAAATAGAGGCCAATAAGAAAGCCGACGAGGCAAACCAGTCTATAGAAAAATGCAACAGATGCATTTTGCCTTAGTCGAGGAGATGGGCCACCGGAACACCACTGTTATAGCCGAAAGAGATACTGTGCTGAAGGAGCTTAATGAGTTATAGGTGAAGTTTGTTGTGGTCGTCAGGGAGAAAGATGATGCTAACAAAGCTGCCCAGGAGGCATGCGAGCAGACGACAGTTCTTAAAGACGAAAGAGATGCGGCAAACTTGAAGGCTCTGGAAGCCGAAGCCAGAATTAAGAGTGAAGTTAAAGCAATGGAGGCGAGGATGGAGGATGAATTTGAAGATCTTATGGTCCTATATAACGCCAATGTTTTAAGGAATCGCAATCTCAACTGGCTCGAAGATTACCCCTTCCATCTATATAAGGCTTTGAATCGCTTGGTCGAAGATGAGAAAATAGCCTGCAACACTTCAACTATTGATGAATTCGAACTAGAAAATCAGATACTAGTTGGAGATGAGGCTAAGGTTCTTCTTGATACCATTATCGCCCTTGAAAAGGAAAAGCTCGCTGCTAAGTACCCGGACGTTGGAGAAGGATCTTGAGTCGAGCATCATGAAGTAAGTTCTGAAGAGCCTGCAACGACCAAACCTGAGCTTACTTCTGCAATTGATCCTCCAGCTGTTCCGGCGTACGACCCTGACCAACCGCGCTTATCTCCAGTACATGAACATGGTCCTGAAGGCGCATCGGCTCAACATGTGAGTCAATATGAGGAAGGTACTCTGAACACTTCTTTCATTCGCCTAAATGCAGGAGCATTGTCGGAAGATGTCACTAATATCTTCCCTTATCTTCATTCAGTTATAGATTCTGCACCAGCCGATCCTCCTACAACCCAAGAATTGCATCATGAGCAGGAGGATGTTATGATGGAAGCGATGACTACAATGGTGGCCGCATCAACCGGGGAGATGCATGAAAGCAGTTGCATGCTCGATGATCAAATGCTGGAAGCACTCCTCGATCACCAAAGCGACCTGCTCACTGAAATACCTTTCGTCATGGATGAAGATGCAAACATTACCAGCTCCTTGGGTCTGACCACTAGCATTCCTATGGGCATTCATGTAGAGCGGGCTGAGGAGATAATGACAGAGATTAGAGCCGAGATGGAGCAAGCCAGGCAGGGTAGCAGTGTTGGCGGTGGCATGGCGAGTCTCGGTCTGATCCCTATGCTTATGATTTATCTAGGTGGCACCATCATCGATACCAACGCACCTTATTCTTCCAGTGCTGAGGGTGCCAACGTTCCTCCAATTCCGCCTATGGAGAATATTCCGATCTCCGTGAGTTCTGAGGAGGAGACAGTTGGCATTCCCCCGGCCGAAGACAAATCGGTTAAGGGAGGCCGGGGAAGTAAAGGCTCGAAGAGACATCCGAGCGGTAGTTCAAGTGGGTCCACGCCGAAGAAGAGCAAAAAAGATAAAACACCAATGGCGTAGACTTGCACTTTTGGTTCTTCTTTTTGCAGATAGCTTAGAATAAGATTTTCTTTGCTTTTGTAAGCCATGAATAGATGCGAGTTGCCCCCTGCTTATAGGAATTCATTGGATAGATTTTTGTACTTGTCTTTTCTCCAAAGAATAGTAGAAATAAAATATCCTTTTGTCTTCCAGCATAACTCTGTGTTTATTTGCTTAAGTATTTTAGCGCTCGTGTTTCCATTTAATGTACTTGTGATGCTTTAGTCTCTGAATCGGACTTGAGTTCAGTCATTAAGTCCTGAAGTCATGGCTTCGGGCCATAACCAAACATCAAGTTGAGTCCCAACGTTGCGTTGTCTCGATTAGCGGCTTGTACTTGAGTTATGCCCCAATTTTGGGGAGAATTGAAGTAATTGGTCAGCAGTCGCTTTCCGCGCTCAATAATTTGACTTAACTTAGTCGAAACATAGTTAAAGTGAAATGAGTTTAAGTGGTCAGATCACAATCGCTCATTTGTTGGTATTCGCGTCCACACTCTGGGATCAAACTTGTACGTCGACAATCGATCATGCCCGGATAATGTTTGAAGTCATATCCGCGCTACGGGGATTTAAGTTATTTCACGGGTGGTCAGTCACACCTGCTTAATATTTAGAATCGTATCCGCACTCTGGGGATTTAAGTTGTTTCATAGGCGGTCAGTCACACTCGTTTCATGTTTACACTCTAGTCCACGCTTTGGGGACTAGAGTTGGTTGATGGGTGGTCAGTCACACCCATTTGGTGTTTATACTCCGGCCCGCGCTCTTGGGACTAGAGTTAGTTAATGGGTGGTCGATCACACCCGTTTTAATGCTTATGCTCCAGTTCACACTTTGGGAACCTGGAGTTAATTGACAGATGGTTGATCACACCTGTCTAAGTATTAGGATTTCGTTCGCACTCTAGGAACGAGGAGTTGACCAGGGTTCTGGATGGTTGGATCACATCCACCTTTAGTAGGCAAGCGAAGTCGTAGATGGATGGGTCCAACTTCTTCGAGCTTGTAAAAAATGAAGGCGAGGTCGTGGATGGACAGATCCATCCTCTTCGAGTTTAGATTGAATATGGGCAAAGTCGTGGGCGATTGGATCCACCCTCTTCGAGCCCATGTGTGAGAGTTTGTACTCCAACTCGCACTCTGGGAGTCGGAATTTGTTTGAGGATTGTCGTGTTTCAATCCTCTTAACTTTCATCGTTGCCTGCCCCCGAGCTCGGGGTTTCACTTAGCGAGTGACTGATCGTATCACAGTCACTTCCTATTTGAATAAGTCCCACCGTAAGATGGAACTTAGCTCTTCGTACATCGTGGCGGTCGCGCGATGCATTTCACAGATTGCTTGTCTAGCTTGATAAGTCTGTATTTTATTACTGAAATAAGAAAGTATGGCAAAGTCAGTTGCCTTATTACAAGTTCAAATTTTGAAATGCATAAACAAATTTCAAAGGAAAAGCAGACTAAATGAATAAATAAATCTTGTTATGTGTAATAGCGACGGAGACTCTCGCTGTTCCATGCTTTTGGTAAAGTGAGACCATCAACGGTTGATAGTTTGAAAGTGTCGTTTCTAAGTCTCCGTTCGATAACATATGGCCCTTCCCATGTGGGTTTCATGTGTGAAGAGACTAGATAAATCCTCTTGAGTACAAGATCGCCAACTTCAAAGGTTCTGGGTCGGACCTTAGCATTGTACAATCGGGAGACTCGACTGCGGTGTGCGGCTGCCCTCAAATCAGCCTCTTCACACTTCTCGTCCAATAAATCCAGAGATTCGGCAAGTAATATAGCATTCGTCTTTCGATCATAATATGTTACATGGTGAGAAGGTACTTCTAACTCAACCAAAATGATGGCTTCAGAGCCGTAGGAAAGTGAAAATTGAGTGTGGCCGGTCACAGACTTCTGGGTAGTTCGATATGCCCATAGGGCCATAGGAAGTTCATCGATCCATCTGCCTCCAGCCTTCTCCGGTAGTTTCTTTCGAATTGACTTAATAACTTTATTAGCAGCTTCGACCTATCCATTTGCTTGAGGGTGAGCAACTGCCGAGAACTTCTTATGAATGTGGTAACGTTGACAGAAATCTTTGAACTCGACAGTGTCGAATTATGCTCCGTTGTCAGTGATAATCGTATGCGGGAGGCCAAAACGACAGATAATGTTGCGTATAAAAAAGTTGATTACTTTCTTCGTTGTGATAGTAGCAAAGGGCTCGGCTTCCGCCCATTTGGTAAACTAGTCAACTACAACGATGGCGTACTTCGCACCACCTTTAGCCAAAGGTAAAGATCCTATTATATCGATGCCCCATGTGGCGAATGGCCATGGACTGACCATCTGAGCGACTTCGGTAGGCGGGGCTCTTGGAATTCGGGCATGCTTCTGGCATTTATCACATTTCTTGGCATAGTCTGATGAGTCTCGATTCACTGTCAGCCAGTAATATCTGTATCCGAGTATTTTCTTAGCAAGAGCTTGCCCCCAGTGTGATTGCCGCATTCTCCCTCGTGCACATCATGTAACACTCGTTTGATCTCGTCGTGGGTGATACATTGGAGTAAAGGAACAGAGTATCCCCTCCTGTACAGGACTCCATTCTGGATAATGAATCGCGAAACCTTTCGAAGAACCTGTTCTCACTTCTATGCTCAGGTAAAGCTCGTGTTCAAGATAATTTCGGAACGGGGTCATCCATGACTTCTTCTCGAGCATTGCCTCATGTATCCAGTCTGTCTCCATTTGATCGATACTCGGAGTGGTAAGTGTCTCAACGGGGACGAGTCCCATTTGCTGCGCTTCACCGGTGCTGGCCAGCTTTGCCAAAGAATCGGCTTTCTGATTGTACTCCCGAGGTATAAAGTGGATGGCATAGTAATTGAACTGATTCAACACTTTCTGAACCTGAGTAAGATAAGCAGCCAACCTCCGGTCTCTAGCTTGATATTCTCCCTGAACTTGGCATACAACCAATTGCAAGTTACAATGAATCTCCACAGCGATAATTCCTAAGTCTATGGCTAGTCTAAGTTCGGTAAGTAAAGTTTCGTACTCGGCCTCATTGTTAGTTGCGCGGAAGTCAAACTTCAAAGCATAGCATATGGATCGACCTTCTGGGGTTTCAAGTACCACTCCCACGCCTGAGCAGCAGTCGTTTGATGTGCCATCAGTGTATAGCTTCCATATGTACTTGGGAGATTCACTTGTTTCAGATAAGTCCTCCGGTATAGTGAATTCAACTATGAAGTTCACCATGACTTGTCCTTGAATGGTTCGTCTTGGTGTATAAGAAATATCGAATTGACTCAACTCGATGTTCCATGAGCAATCTACCAGACGTCTTAGGTCATGTAAGGATCCATCGTAACGGCTGGTCAGTGTAGACTATGATCGGATAAGCCTGAAAATATGGACGGAACTTTCTCGAGGCAATGACGAGGCAGTAAGCCGGCTTTTCCAACTTTGGGTAGTTTCTCTCCGCCCATGTCAATCGCTTGCTAATATAGTAGACCGGTCGTTGGATCCGATCTTCTTCCCAAATCAGTGCACCACTGATCGCATTTGCTGAAACCGCTAGATAGATATACAATCTCTCATGATCAACCGGCTTCGATAAAATAGGTGGCGTCACCAGATGTTGAGCCAACGCTTGGAATGCGCCTTCACACTCCTCCGTCCATTCGAAATTTCGCTTTCCTTTTCTGATTAGATCGAAGAAAGGAATACACTTGTCTATGGATTTTGAGATGAATCTACTCAAGGCTGCCACCTTCCCGTTAAGGCTCTGCACCTGCTTTATGGTCCTAGGAGTTTCGAGATTTCGAATTGCCCATATTTTCTCAAGATTTGCTTCAATTCCTCTAGCATTGACAATGAATCCAAGGAATTTTCCGGTCTCGACTCCGAAGTGACACTTTAACGAGTTCAGCTTCATTCAGTACTGTCGGAGGATGTTGAACATTATTTCCAAGTCTTTGACATGGTTGATGGACAATCGTGACTTCACAAGCATATCGTCCACGTACACCTCCATGGTTTCCCGATCTGGTTAGTGAACATTCGGCTCACGAGCCTTTAATAAGTTTCCCCAGCCTTCTTAAGTCCGAACGACATCACTTTATAGCAATAGAGTCCCAGATCGGTGAAGAAGCTTGTATGGTCTTGGTCGGGTAGATGCATTGGTATTTGATTGTAGCGGGAGTACGCGTCTATGAAAGATAAGAGCTCATGTCCGGCCGTTGAATCCACAAGTTGATCAATTCTGGGAAGTAGAAAACTGTCTTTAGGGCAGGCTTTATTCAAATCTAGGTAATCTACACATGTTCGCCATTTCACGTTCGATTTTCTGATGAGCACTGGGTTGGATACCCACTCCAGGTATAACGCATCATGAATAAACCCGTTCGACCTGAGTTTATTTACCTCTTCCTTCAGGGCGACAGATCTCTCTGGATCCATACCGCGCCTTTTTTGTTTGATCGGGACATGCCGCGGGTCAATATTCAGTGCATGGCTCGCGATGTTCGGCGAGATCCCACACATATCCGAGTGAGTCCAGGCAAACACGTCGAGGTTTGCCCAGAGAAATTCAACCAATTCCTCTCTCATCTAGTGGATAAGTTGAGATCTGACCTTCACTGTTCTGGAGTCGTCGTTGTCATCGATCGGAACATCGATCGTCAACTCTGTCGGGGAAGCCTGACTGTCTTTGACTTCCTCTTCATTATCATTATCATGGATTAAGATCTTTTAGGAACAGGTTGTGGCGCCCAGGCCTAAACCCAGGCGTTAGCTGTCAATTCTTAGAAAAACAGACGCAGAGAGATTTCTCTACGTCCTTGCCCTTTCTCTCTACGTTGCGCATCTCGCAGCTCAGCAACATAACAGGCACGTCCAGCCGCCTGATATCCATGAACCACTCCAACCCCATTATCAGTGGGGAACTTTAGAGTTAAACACCATGAGGCAATCGCTGCATTGAATTCAGAGAGGGCCGGTCGGCCCAAGAAAGCTTTATATGGGGAATTAATGTCTAACACAACAAACTGTACCATCCGGACTCTCTGGCGCTCTCCAATTCCCAACTCAACTGGCAACTCCACCATCTCAGCATGTATAGTTGCACTTCCATTAAAGCCATGTATGCGAGCCTGACACGGCTTTAGGTCTGTCGCCTCCATTCTCATCTGGTAATAAGCTCGTTTAAAAACAACATTCATAGAGCTTCCACTATCGACCAAGATCCTCTTCATCCAAGCAGGACCTATCTGGGCTGAAATAACTAACGGATCGATAGTGGGGGCTTCGACTCTGTCAGCATCTCGGTTTCGGAAAACGATGTCATCAGTCATCATTTTCTGTTGTTTTTCTGGAGCCCCGTCATCAACATTACTGCAACATTCGAAGTTCGCATGCCTAATCGAACTGGCATACGACTCCATTTCCTTCCAGCTCTGATCAGTTGGATAAGGACCACCACTAACTGTATTTATAACCAACCTCCCGCCAGTACGCGTGGGTTCCTCGGGCCTAGCTTGGCCTTGTCCTTGATTCGGCTTAGATGGGCCCGCACCTCCATTCTGCGGTGCCTAAACAAACTGTTCCAACTTCTTCTCTCTGATCAACTTCTCAATCATGTCTTGTAAATGACGACACTCATTAGTATTATGGCCAATCATGGAAACTACAGAACTTTCCAGTTTGAATCTGCTTCTCAGATGACTGTTTCAGAGTAGGCTTCTTATACTGTCCGGTATTACAAGTATGCAAATAAACACTCTCCAAGGATGTATTCAAAGAGGTATATCGGTAAAACATGGGAGCTTTGGGTCTCGGTCCGCGATTATGGTCTCGCTTCTTTCTTCTGACCTCCGTTACCTTTCTGTTGACCTTGCTTGTTCAGTATATTCAATTGCATTTTACCGGAGCTCTCACCGATCTGTTTCACAGCAACGTTACTCTGAATGCCTTCGACACTGGGCCCCGCATCATCCTGCTTCCGAGATCATCTAACATCTTCTCTTTTCAAAAACTGGGCCACCTTAGCATAGAAACGATCCAACAACACAGGGGGTTTCCCAGCTAACCAATTGCCAAACTCGGAATCGGGATCGATTCCTTTAGTCAATGCCATTAAGATAGAATTGTCATTTGGGTTGCTGACCTCGACACAGGCAGCATGAAACCTTTTTAGATAACGTCTGAGTGTCTTTCCCGGAGCTTGGGTAATGCTGGACAAGGTGTTAACATCCTTTGGCCTTGTAACATGCATACGGAATTATTCAACAAACGTTGTAGCCAACAGATCGAAACTCAAAATGGATCTGGGTGGTAGTCGAGTGAACTACATAGTTGCGATACCTTCCAAGGAAATAGGGAAACTCTTGCACTTAACCGCATCGTTGGCTCGAGCGGTGTTCATGAGCCATTCATACTTCAAGATGTGCTGGTTAGGATCCAAACTTTCCTCGTACACGGGCAAGGTAGGCATCCTGAATCGACGAGGTGGCTCAGCATAAAGAATGTCGTTGGTGAATGGAGTATGACTTCGGGAGATTCCCTAATCGTCATTAGTAAGACCTTGACTTTCTCGGATTCATTTGGCGAATCATGGTTGGAATGTCAGGCATCTTGACATTCGGGGCCAAGGCATGGTCGGGTTCCATGTTGTAGGGGCGGTTCGAGCGTTGTCGACGGTCCTTCTCTCGCCTCCTTGGCTTCCGGTCTTTGGGAACGTAGGGTTCGTGAGCACGGATGTGTTGATAAAGGGATGGATTTGGCTGGTTCTGGATCTCGGCTTCCAAGTTTATATCGACAGCAGCTGCATGGTCATCCATTGTGTGATAAGGAAATGCCCTTCCTCGGGAGGAGGGTCCAGCTTTGTGCCCTATAGAAGGACCAGCCCCGGCTTGTCCGAGATTCACAGCACGCTGCTGCCCGAAGGCTTGTGCATAGTTTCCATCCAGACGTTGGCATGTAGATCTATGGTTGAAATCAGAAGAAGCCGAGCTTTCGGTTGATGAATAAGAAATACGATCCCTTTTGGATCTCCTTCGACTTTCCTCGTTAATCTGGTTTGCGAGCTCCGTGTTGGCACGGATCTGTTGGGTGAGCTGCTGACGGCTCTGAGTTAGCTCTTGCATTAAGATCTGGAACTCCTCCCTAGTGACATGACCTTGTAGATCTAGAGCTCCGGTTGAGGCTTGGCCTGCTGTGGCTAGTTGCGTGGGATTTTGCATATCCCTTCTTTCTGGATCTGCAATAGTTGAAGCAGTTTTGGTAGTAACCATGTTGAATGACGTAGCTCTTTCCTAGATCTGGTGGAATCTGAATAGAATGGAAGGAACTAATGGATGATAGATCTGGATCTTCTCTTTAGATTTAAGCAATCCAACGACAGCAGTAGATCCACAGAGCAGGAGAAAAACTGGGTTTTCTCAGTGAAAGCACCAAACTGTTTGTACCAAAATTGGGCACAACACTCTTTACCTAACAAACAAGTCAATTCAAGCAAATAGAAATAGAAAAAGATAGAGATTTATAGTGGTTCGGTGTTGTAGCTTACGTCCACTTTGAATGATTTGTTGTTTTATTGATGATTACTAACTGGTTACAACAGAGAATAACTCAAACACTCAAGTTACAATGGATCTCCAGCAGAGTAACGGCGTAATGGAGTCAAAAAGTCCCTTTTCTGTTGGCATTGGAGTGCTATTTATAGGTGTAGTCTGGAAATATCTGGCTTAGATCTCGGAATATCCCTTCTCACACATGGGTGGGCCCACTAGATCGATCCGAGGTCATTTGGGATCGATCCAAGTGCTCTTCGTATCGATCAAGATGTACTCCTTTTGGGCTGTGATTGATCAGAGGCATTCTTCAAGTGGTAAGTGAGCTCCAGTAAAAATTTGGTAGCATTTGAACTTGTAGATTTTGAGTTATGATCGATCCAAGATTCACTTTGTAGGTTGGTTGGACTGTGTGTATCGATACCTTCGTATCGATCAACTTCGGATCGATCTTGTGCATATTGATCATGTGTGTGGTGACGATATGGAGCGATGACTTATGGGAGGTCCACTTTTTATGCCGCATGGCCATTTCCATTGCTTGACTATGTCTTCTTCGTATCGTTGCTCGGAAGTTCCTTTTGTATCGTTGCTGTCACGTGTCCTTCGTATCGATCATTTGGTGGTTGGTTTCATATCGATCGTTGGTCGATCGATACAAAATGTGTAGATAAGAGGATTGATACAAAGAGTGTCGAGTGCCAATAAAATGAACCTTGACCGATGCCAGCATTTGATGGACACAAAGGAAAGGGATGGATACGAAGAGAGGGTGGCTCTTGATGGATACAAGCTAACACCTTCTTCATTGATTTTGATCGATCCACAACTTGAGCATACGAACTCCGATTGACCCGAACTTGGAATTCTACCTTCCATAGCTTTGTTTGTTATACCATGCTTATTGTAGCTCGATCCAGGCTCGGACCAAATTTGCCAGTATCCATAGTGAACCTGTGTATAACCGATCGTCGGGACAGACTGTCTTTGGTTTCGAGTCTAGTTCTTGGTATCACGGCCTTTCCAAAAGGCAGGATAACAACTACTTAGGAGAGACTCATGAGACATATTGATGAGACTTTTGAGATGATAGTCGAGAAGGCTGTGAGGTATGAGAGTCTTTATCTGAGGCCAAAAGCTATTGTTCCTAAAGACAAGCCAAAGCCACAATCGGGCAGAGGGGGCAAGAAGAAGTGGAACAATAAGAGAAAATAGTTTCAGAACAAAGATGGCCAAAGGAAGAGCAAGCCAACTTCGACTTGCTACAATCGCTTGTAGAGGAGTCACTATAGTCAAGACTACAAAGCTGAGGGGACGAAATGCTACGATTGCAACAAGCTTGGGTACATTCAGAAGGACTGTCCTAAGCTACTAAAGCGGAAGTAGATGGTGAAAGCATATGCTATTAATGCCGTTTCGACTCCATTAGATGCTCCATCAATGAAGGAGAAGGGGAAGGGTATCATTATTTAAGGTATGCTTTCCATTTATGATGTTCACATACAAGATTTATTTGATCCTGGGCTTCACATTCATTCATATCTAGTGACTTGGTAGATAGATTAGGTTGGGACCCGAAATTGTTGACTGACCTTTGATTGTGACGAACCCTGTTGGAGACTCCACTAGCCTGTGTATGGTTTTTCGTAGTTTGGTCTTATCGGGTCGTGAATGTTCTTTTGATTATGATTTCTTTGTTTTGGGATTCATTGGGGTTGGATTATTCTTGGTATGGACTGGCTTCATATATACAGAGTGATGGTGAATTGTGAGAAGTCATTTGTGATGATGGGGTGGATGATGGGCGGATGATGGGGGTGGATGATGGGTGGATGATAGGCGTGGATGATGGTAGGATGGTAGTGTTAGGCTACCTACAAGATGATGAGGTGATGGTTGACTTTCTATATTCGCTCAATATCCCACACGATGAGTTGTCATCTGTGCCTATAGCTAAGGAATATCCAGACGTATTTGAGGAGGTGACCAACCTTCAGCCACACAATGAGATCGATTTCCATATTGATTTAGTTAAAGACACTAGACCGATAGTTATGCCTTAGAGGAGGATGACACCTAGAGAGCAACGGGAGCTCGAGGTGCAAATGAATGACCTATTACAACAAGGGTTTATTCGCAGAAGTATATCCGAGTGGGGAGCACTGTAGTATTCTCCATGAAGGCGGATGGTTCCTTTAGATTGTGTGTTGATTACCGTAAGCTGAATAAAGTGACGAGGAATAACAAGCATCCACTCCTATGTATTGATGACTTGTTCGATCAGGTTCATAGTGCTAGAATATTTTCTCAGTTGAATCCTACTATAGGATTTCACCAACTAAGAGTAACGAAGGAGAGTATGAAGATTACAACGTTTCGTATGTCGTCACGTTTCTATGAGTGGTAAGTTATGCCGTTCAATGATATTCTTTTCTATTCACGGACATAGGAAGAAAACGGGATGCATTTGAGGATCGTGCTTGAGGTTATGAAAGAGCACCTACTAAAAGTAAGGTTTTCAAAGTGTTATTTCTAGAGGAGAGAAGTATGATTCTTAGGTCATGTTGTTTTTGAGTAGGGCATTGTCGTAGATCATGCAAAAGTCATAGTAGTTCAAGATTGGACTAGACCCAAAAACGCTACAGATGTGAGAAGTTTCTTAGGGTTGGTGGATATTATAGACAATTTGTCAAGGACTTCTCCAAATTAGTCACAGCATTAACTCAGTGGAAGAAACAGAATCATACTTTTACTTGGGATGCGAGATATGAACATGCATTTGTGAGTCTAAAGGAAAAGTTGACGAGTGCAGCAGTATTGACCATTTCGAGCGAGAATGAAGAGATGATGGTATACACTGATGCTTGTGGCATTGGATTGGGGAAGGTATTGATGTAGAGAGATAAAGTTGTTGCATATGCTAGTCGACAACTGAAGCCACATGAAAAGAAATACCTGACCCACGATTTAGAATTAGCACGGATCATGTTTGCGTTAAAGATTTGGAAGGACTATCTTTTAGATAAGAGGTTCAAGCTGTCCACTGACCATAAATCATTAATGTACTTCTTTTCGCCGAAGGATCTTAACCATCGTTAGTAGTGATGGTTAGAGTTCCAAGCCTCCTATAACTTTGATATTGCATATACACCAGTGAAACCGAATGCAGTTTGTAACGACCCATAATTTTATTCATTTGATTTTGAAATATTTAATTAATTTTTAATATTGAAATGTTAGTTTCTAGGTCAAATAGCTTTAATTTCAAATATAGGGATTTATTTGAATATGTGAATTATGAAATTAACATTTGATTAGCAAATTTAATATTTGGATTTCTAAAGTAAATTTTGGATTCAATGTGAATAAGAACGATTTTGTAAACTTATTTAAGTTCTATCTAAATAAGAATGAAAACAGTAAACTTTTAATTTAGAATTAAAAGTGATTAAAATGGCTTTAATAATAATTTGCTTTAATTAACGTGTGAATTAACATTCTAGGGCACTATCTTGGATTTTGACGAAATCAGTGTCATTGGATCCAAAATAGCGAATTGTTGTATGCCGACGAGTTTTGTGATGATCCGACGTATTGTATGGTCGTGCAAGCTCCAAACGCGTAGAAATTAATTATAGGCATATAATATAATTTGATTTTGAAAGGTAAGTTATGTGTATGATGGAATTAGGCCCTGATACTAGTTTCATTGTGTTCGGAATGGGGGTATTTAGTATAGAATGCCAGGCGGGCATGCCTCATTTGGGGTTTGAGATTTTTAGGGATGATTAGTGTTTGAAAATTTTCTATAAAAGGACCCTCAATTTTCTTTTATTTTGAAAAAAAACCCTAACCCTAAAATCAACTCCTCCATCCAATGACCGATGTCAATCGACGCCACTAGGGGCCGTTTCTGGCAAAGTGTTCAACAGCGAAAACATATGGGGAGTGAGATGAGATAGATGATCGGTTGGATTAGGTTGCGATGGCTCAAGGTGGCGTATATCAAGGCATGAACAACGATGGCATTTTTCGTTCTTTCTCGACGATGGAGGTGTTTCCGGGGGTGAGGTTTGTGGCTGTGGGTACATCATGGTCAGGGCTATCTCCGGTGAAGAAGCGGTTGCGGCTTAGGCGATGTGGTGGTTGCGGTGATTGAGGGATCGTGATGTAAGGTTTAGAAGTTGAGGCGGCCTGGGTTTGTAAACATATTATAGGAGAAGGTAATTTAGCTAATTTCCAATTAATTAAGGTTAATTAATATAAACTAATCTCAAAACGTTCAATAATTCGTATCTTGTCCATACGAGGTCAGATTTAGATGCGGTCAGTTGCATTGGACTCATAGCAATAATATCCATGTCATCAAATTAGATTGGCTTAAAGTGGAGCTTGTAGGAATTTTAGGAAAAATTGAACGTAGTAGCATGTCAAGGTTGTCAGGTTACAAGTTGAGTTAACCCACCTCTCTGGACCCACTTACCTTTTATATAAGTGCATATATATTTATTGATGCCTGTGTGTTGCCTGTTCTGATGATTTACTGCTTTATTGGTCGTTTTGGATTTATTCCCACCCTTGGAGTGGATGACATTTTATATGTACCCGCCTAGTAGCGGATGACCCATATTATATGATTATATAGTGTATATAATTCAGGGGGACATGTTGGAGGGATCCAACAAGATTCCTCACCACTGTTGATTTTATGCGCACGCGCACACACACACACATATGCTGATATATATATATATATAAGCTGTGGTGTAGGGGGATAGGTTGGAGGGATCCAACAGGAATTCTCACACTGTTGATTTTAATTTTCATATATTGTAATATATAATTTGTCGGATGCCATATTTGATGATATGGACATGATATTACTTATTTAGTGCTAAAGTACTATAAAATAACGATCTTAATTTGAAATGATTTTTAAGCCGATACTAGAAATAATACATGTTTTAGTTATTATTTATAAATGATTAAAAGAAGGAGTTTATTGAAATGAAATAAAAACATGATTTTTGAATATTAATTTAACTATTTGTGAAGTTTTTCAAAATAGAGATTTTCGAGCTATATTATAAAAGTTTTAAAACTTAATAGATAAGTCCATCTTTTATTATAAAGGAAATACAGTTTTAAAGAAGATAGAAATAGTTTGAAACAAATATTTCTGAAATGGTTTATACAAAAGATTTATAAAAGTAATATTTTGTAAATATAGCAATAAATTTATACACGGTGTTTTATAAATATTAATAATGGATTTGTAATTGATATTTCATAAATAGATTTATAAATGAGATTTTATAAAAAAAGGATTTAAAAAGAAATAAATCTATAAATGGAATTTTATAAATAAAAAGATTTTATAAAAATAAGTTTTATAAAATAGGAACGAGATTATAAAACATGGTTTTATAAACATAAAAGGGTTTATCTTGATAAGTGGAGGATGGTTTTTATAAAGGGAGATACATTTCATTTTAAAAGTTAAAATAATCTCTTAATGGAATGTTTTAAAAGTGATTTAAAATGTGTTAAGTGATAGGAATACATGGATTTCAACAATTTTGTTGTAATAAATGTTTTTTGAGAAAGTGAGGAAGTCATAGACTATAATACTGTCGTTATAGTAAGTAATCTCGAAAGGAGATGTTTTATATAGTATACGGGATTTATTAATATCCTATTTGATGTTAATATTCGAGGTGGGTAACTTATATCTATTTCGAAGTTAAGAATGTCATCCATTCAAGGTCTGAGAGGTAATGATACCCCAACTTGATTGGCTTCATTATTAACTAATAAATAGTTTAATTTCAACATCGAAGATTAATAATAAGTATAATTAATCGAATCCCTATACTACTATTTTAGGGTTATCATAACGATGTTTTACGCAACATTCATTTTGACTAAATAAAGTGTGTTTTGGAAAGTATGAAGCTTTCCTCAAAGATTTAGTAAATATACTTATTACGGATTTAAGTATATAGAGGTATTTTCTAAGTGTTGAAAATGAAATGGTTTGTGAATATAATTACACCGTTGAGATAAGTATATGGAATTGTTCTCCAAATGTCGAAAGATTAAAAGTGGTATCGAGAATATGTCTTCGTAAAGATATTTTGACATAAATATTTGGAAAGTGATTTAATTAATAAAAGATTGATTAAACAGGCCTAATGAATACTTGTGTGCTAGATTTTATTTTTGGTTCCTTGACCGGATGTGTAAACTGATTAGTTGTGTACTTAGCACGAAGCCAACTGAGTAGGCTTGATTATAATTTGATGTTAAGAATAATGATTCGAGTAGAGTGGAGTGACTATGGCACTCCAATCTACCGGGTTTCCTTCTTGGACGAAGGATAGCAAGTTGAAAGTTGGAAATGTGATAAGTCTGCGAGACTTGGTTTCTATATGAGGTTGAGGGCCTCTTATCGATTGTTGGTCCGGAGAGACCAGGATCGGATTTATCCGAAAACCACTTCAAACCAACATATGCGTTCGAAAGTGAAATTTTCTTGAAGACAATGATTATGAAGATGGAGATCCTCATGATGTAAGGCTGCTTGCCACTAACCTTTCGAGTGATTCCCATATTTTATTAATATGGTGGTAGTTGTGCCTTCATTTTGAATATCTTCGATTTGTAAGGACTGCTCGCTACTAATCCTTGGGATGATTCCCAAACAGGATGTAGTGTGAAGGCACCTTCGGTTTGTCCTGTTCCTTGACAACTTGTATGGAAGAATGTCTGGTATTGCATTTCTAAGATCACGTACATTGGTTTTTACAAATGTACATCTATTTGGCGGTGTAGGAGGTAACCTCTCTTACACTTAACACCCTTCCTTGAGGTGTATGAACTCGAGGGGTTATACTTTTGTGGAAATCAATCTGTGTATTGTTGAAAATGGCAATGTGGCATTCAAAGTGAGATTTGCATGTGAAAGGTAAAAGGTTACCTTAGGCCTCACACATCGGGAATGACAACAACAGTGTAGATGCGGCATGGCTAAAATGGTCGCTCCCATTAGGAGATGTTCATCACCTTTCTAGATTACCTTCTATATTTTGGGTTGTTGTGTATGCTGTGGTCACGGGTAGGTCGGGAACGACCAAGGTGATGACATATTCGGTACTATCCATGGCAGAGGTAGGCCCATCCTGTGGTGGTAGAGGGAAGTGAGGCTGTGCCTCAGTACATTCTTCTAGAGATACACTGTCAGAAGGTAGTCCCTTACCTTGTCATTGTATGGAATCCATTCTCCAATACGTGCCTTTACGGTTTTTATTGTAGAGCCTTGTTTGTTTGAATTTAATTAATGTAACAATTTCAGCTATGATTAATATGTATTTGTATCCTAGACACTATTATAATATCAAAGGATATGATATGAAATATTTTGGTTATCGTAAGGCAAAACCCGTCCATGTTTATGTTCGGCGTAGTCTTACGAGATACCTTTTGAAATGACCTACTTAATTTTATTTTTTTTAAACAATGGCCATTTAATCAAGAAAATATTTAATTCCAATTTTCTTCTATCCAGGATCTTTATGCCAATAAGAATATTGGTTTGCTTAATTTATCTTAAACTTATATATATGAGGATATATAAGTCATTTTCTACTTGAATCAGAGTACAGAAATTTGAAAGCAGAAATCTGTTTGAGTATTACTTAAAGGAAATACTCTCTACATAGCAATGGTGTTTCTAAAACTAGATTTTCAAAGGACACTTGGGTTAATGCATAACTATTGATTTTATGTCTCAAGACTTATCATTTTACATAAATTTCCATAATTTTATTACTGTATAAACTGGGCTCTTGCTTGTGCATGTGTGTGTGCATGTTCCTGTGCATATGTGTCTGTGCTCTTGCAAGTGCCTAACTTCTTTCTCTTCTTGCTAGTAAAAAGGTCTTAGTCTACCTTATATTTGGGATGTAACATCATAACTGAAAGTTTAGTTTAAAAACTCTTTAGTGCTGGCTTAACCCAGGCTCAAGAAAATGGTTATGTTAGCCATATTCAATTTGAACTGTTTCTCAACAAAATACATGTTATTTTGTTCTATCTTTTCAAGGCATGCTCAAAACCTTTCTGCCAGATTTTTCCTTTTTATTTTAACCTGAATTTCTCATGCCAAGTACCTAGTTATTCATTTAGTGTTTAAATCCTTACAATCTTAGGTTTCCTATCATCATAAATTAATTAATCAGAAAGCTTAGAAAACTTCATTACTTAGTGAAACATTTTCAAAATAAAACTTACAAGTTTCAGCTGAAACACCCATTTAAGTCCAATACTTACAAAACAGCAAATAACAATACATTGGTTTTTCTAAGCAACTTAAACAAAATATCTTAACATAGTTCAACATGAATATCCAATTTAACTTCAGCAAAGTCTTTAAAAACTAGCATCCAATTCCTTAAGCAGTTAACTCATCCAAAGCCTGATCAACAAAATTCCTATCTTCCTGCATAATCACCATGAACTGCCCCATATGAATATGAGACACCCAATGGTGCATAAACACAAAAGGGTCAGACTAATGTCTGGTATGAGTAATCTACTTGGAAACATGATTTTATATGACTTTTATTTATATCCAAATACTTTGAATTAATTAAGAAACTCAGTATCATCTTGGTGCATGTTTTTGTGAGGCATGTGCATTCATATTAGTACTAAACAAACTATATATTATCACAGTGATTTAGTTCAGAGAAGACAATCATAAGATTCAGCAATAAAACATCATAAACCAACCAATGCAATCATCAATTCAGTCATCAAGCCCCCTTTTCAAATTTACTGGCCATCAGGGATTTTGCCCAAGCCTCTCCTGAACCTATTTCTATAGTTCACTATCAAATATAATAGGTCTTTAGCTACTTTCTCTTTTTTTAAACACACACTTCCTGGGACATCTCTCTGTTAACCCAGCATACTCAGGCCCCTTGGTATAAACATACCATGTGTGAGCTTGCAATGTTCACCTTGCCAAGCTATATTTTTGTAGCCCTAAGATTCAAAATCCTTAGTTAAATTACTAAGTGTTAATTTTCCCTTTTTCTCAGTTGTGCTAATCCCCTCTGCATATCACAGTTTAATCAGAGAAAAACAAACCATTCAACCAACATGTACTTATTCAAGAGTTGGTAAGTCATGTTCTCATAAACATGCATTTAATCAAACAAACAGATGTGAGTTCTCAGTATACATGTTATTTTGTTCATGGGTTTTAATGGATCATGTTATAAATATATGGTCATAGATAGTTTCATTGGTTGCCTCCCTTTTTACCTCTGGTTTACTCAGATACTCATCAATTTATAAGATCTGGCTAAACCACAAGTATATTTTTGATTTGGGTAGTTCATAAAACATAGAAGCTCAGCACATGTATAACATTGCACTTCTACATTTTCTTTTATTTTAGTTAACATGAGACATAAGCAACAACAACATAATGTTGCAGCCCCATATTTCTTTCCATTTACAGACCATATATCTACCACATAAATCCTGGGATTTTCATAAATAACTTTATGAAGAAAACACATAAAAGAAAACATTTCATCTCAAGTTTAATCCACAACACATATGATCATTTTAAACATGAGATCTATGACTCATTTTTTGGGTAAATCACCATGAAAGGGTTACACACTTGAACAGATCATTAACAAACCAGAGTCATCAAATCATAAAATGAACATAACTTGCAAAAGTGAATTATTAATTCAAATAGGCTGCCTCAATATTCAGGGCTTAATGCCAAAGTTTTCAGTGAGGTTACTCACATTAATTCCCTTTTTTCCTAAGCCTTTCTTTTCTTTTGATCCTCTGCCTTCCTCTAACTCTAATGGTTGGTGCTCCTTATTTTCTCTGGCTTATATTTTTTTTTCTTTAGGTTATGAAGAGCAAATGGGTATGATCTCACTACACTAAGCCTTTTTATACAAATCCTGGCTATTACTAGGGTTTATGGAATTACCCAATGTCATTTCTACCTCATACAAAACATAGTCTGCCTCTTATTTGATTCAAGAAAATAAGAGGGTATGTGGTCCTTGCTAATTATTTTTTAGAAAATAAACCTTATTCTTCTAATTTTTCCCCCGGGTCATGTTATATGCATGACTTTAGTTTTTGTCCTAAGCAAAAGAATTGCTGGAAATGGATAAAGTGTTTATCTAAAGGTTCATACCATTTCCATGCAATTTCTGTTTTCTTCCAGAAATTGTTTGCTTGTGCACATGTATATGTATGCCTATAAATTTTTTTCCTTATTTCTGCCTAGCTTTTATTTTCTCTGTGCCAGATTTTATTAAGGACATTATCCTATCTTTATACATATGTATTTCTGAATTACTTATTTTAATTTATATATTGATTTCTGCTTAATTTTATTACACAGAAAACTGTGTGCATGTGTGTACACTATCTTGTGCACATGTACATGTTTTAAACCATGTATCTGCAAATTAGTTTCCTATTCCTATCTTTTCAATGCAATTTCTAAACAAATATAAACTAAATTAAATCATGAATCTGCTCACAAAATCAGGGTTATCACATATACCCCTCCTTTTAGGAATTGTGTCCCACAATTCTTTCATACTTACTAAGTATCATTACTCCAGAAAAATCAATTTTCTGATCTCAAACTATTGTCAAGCCAATCACTTGATTAAACACTATGCATAAAAAAATCATAATGCATATTCAATCAAAACATTCATCAATATTTATAAATTTACCTTTCATTTAATCAAACAGTTGTGGATAATCATTTCTGATTTTATCCTCCACTTCCCATGTGCAATCATTTGGGTCAAGACTCCATTGCACTTTCACTAATTTAATTTCTTTGTTTCTCAATTTCTTAGTTTCTCTAGAAACTATGCCCACTGGCTCCTTTTCATAGATCATCCTAGGGTCAATCTGCACATCCTTAGAGAATTCTAGGATTGCCTCCTTATCATGAACCCATCTTCTAAGTTGAGACACATGAAAAACATCATGCATTGCTCTCATTTCTTCTGGCAACTCTAGCTTATAGGCTACAGTTCCTATTCTTTCTAAAATTTTATATGGCCCTATATATCTAGGAATCAACTTTCCTTGTTTCCCAAACCTTAGAACCTTTTTCATGGGTGATATCTTGATAAATACATAATCTCCAACATCATATTGTACTGCCTTTCTTCTTTGATCTGCATATTTCTTTTGCCTATCTTGGGCAGAAGCAATTCTTTTTCTGATCAAAGCTATCTTCTCAGAAGTTTCCTTCACATTTTCTGGTCCTAAGACCACTTTCTCCCCAGATTCAAGCCAACATGAGGGTGATAAACATGGTCTCCCATAGAGAGCTTCAAAGGGTGCCATGCCTATGCTACTATGATGGATATTGTTGTATGCAAATTCAGCTAAAAAGATACGATCCTCCCAACTTCCTCCCCAATCCAATACACAAGCTCTAAACATGTCTTCAAGCAATTTGTTCACAATTTCTGTTTGGCCATCAGATTGAGGATGGTATGTTGTGCTTAAGCATAAATCAGTCCCCATTGCCTTGTGAAAACTCTGCCAAAACTTTGAAGTGAAGATGGTATCTCTATCACTTACTATAGTCTTTGGTATACCATGCAGTCTGATTACTTCCTTAATAAACAACTGGGCTAGTGTATTTGCATTTCTTTCTGATTTTACTGGTATAAAGTGGGCTGACTTGGTTAACCTATCAACCACTACCCAAATACTATCATTTCCCATCCTAGTTCTAGGCAAACCATCAATGAAATCCATTGATATGTCTTCCCATTTCCATTGTGGTATTTGCAAAGGTTGAAGCATCCCTGAGGGTTTTTGATACTCATCCTTCACCTGTTGGCAAACCATACATTTAGATACATAGGTTGCCACTGCACTCTTCATACCACTCCACCAATAATCTCTCTTAAGGTTGTGATACATTCTTGTGCTTCCTGGGTGTATAGTGTATTTGCTTTTGTGGTAAGCATCCAAGATTTCTTGCTTCAACTCATCAATTGCTGGAACACATATTCTTTTTCCTTTCTTCAAATGGCCTTGATCATTCAACTGAAACCTTCCACTGCCTCACCATTTAATATTTGAGTCTTCTTTTCAAATAAAAATGGATCTTGGTCTTGTAACATTACAACTTTATTCTTCAATTCTGACCCCAGAGTGATAAAACTTAATTTTCCCATTTCCACATTCTCACTGCATAGGCTCATGTTTTCTATATTATCACTTTCTATTTCTGAATCAATTAATAATGATAAAGTGTTAAACTATTTTACCATCAATCTAGCCATGTTAGCATGTTTTCTACTTAGGGCATCTGCTACTTTATTAGCCTTACCAGGTGTGTACAATATTTCAAAGTCATATGAGGCTAAGAGTTCAATCCATCTTTGCCGCCTCATATTTAATTCTTTTTGTGAAAACAAATATTTAAGTGATTTATGGTCTGTATACACTTCAAATTTTGCTCCTAACAAGTAGTGTCTCCATAACTTAAGAGCATACACTACAGCAGCCAATTCAAGGTAATGAGTAGTATACCTTACCTCACTTGGTTTCAATTGCCTAGAAGCATAAGCTATCACTTGATGTTGTTGCATCAATACTGCCCTAAGCCCTTGTCCACTTGCATCATTATACACCACCAAGTTTTCATTTCCTTCAGGCACTTTAAGGATTGGAGCTTGCACTAGTGCTTCCTTTAATTTCCCAAAGGCTTTCTCACACTCTTCTGTCCAAGTGAATACTTGATTTTTCCTAATCAATCTGGTTAATGAAATTGAGATTTTTGCAAAATCTTTTATAAATCTCCTATAGTAACCAGCCATTCCCATGAATGATCTGACCTCAGTGACATTAGTCGGCCTTTTCCAAGCTTGCACTACAATGACTTTATTGGAATCCACAGATATTCCTTTTTCTGATATAATATGACCTAGAAAATTCACTTCATTTTGCCAAAAAGTGCATTTTGAAAACTTTGCTTTCAAGTCTTCCTGCCTCAATTTCTCAAATACCATATGCAAATGATTTTCATGCTCTCTGATTGACTTAGAATAAATTAATATATCATCAATAAATATCAATACAAACTTATCCAAGTATTCTCTAAAAATCCTATTCATCAAATCAACAAAATAGGAAGGAGCATTTGTCAAACCAAATGTCATTACTAAAAATTCATAAAGTCCATATCTTGTGTTAAAGGCTGTATACTTAATGCTTTCCTCTTCTACTTTCATCTGATGAAAGCCTGAAGCTATATCAAGCCTAGAAAATATTTTTGCACCACTCAATTGATCAAAGAGATCATCAATTCTTGGTAAGGGATATTTATTTTTAACCGTGACTTTATTTAATTCCCTATAGTCAATACATAACCTAAGGGATCCATCTTGTTTCTTAACAAAGACTACTGGTGCTCCCCATGATGAGCTACTGGGTCTAATAAAACCTTTTTCTTCTATTTCAACCAATTGCTTTTTCAGCTCCATCAACTCCTTAGGCCCCATTCTGGTTGGTCTCTTAACCACTGGGCTAGCTCCTGGAATTATTTTAATTGAGAACTCAACTGGCCTGTGGTTTGAAACTCCTCTCACTTCACCAAACACATCAACATATTGATTCACTATGGGGATTTCTTCTAATGTGTTGGGTACGTTTATACCACCACCGAATCAGAATGAGGAAGTAGACACCGAACCGAAGCAAGGAACGAACTACCGGATCAGAAGCATGCTACCGGACCAGATCTCATCTCCCATCTACCACCGGACCAAGGTCCCACCGAACCACCTGCCTCCGATCCATCTCCACTGCCTACCGGACCAGACTTCACCGAACCAACTGCAAAGCATCCCTGCCGAATCAACCTCCACTGAACCAGAGTTCTACTGAACCAGCCACCCTCCATCCACTACCGATCCAAGCATTGCCGAACCAAATTTGCCAGGCCAGATTGTATCAGCCCGGGCCCATCAGCAGTTGTATACATCAAAGACCCCTACCCCCAGCCTCACTCTATAAATAGAGGGGCAGGGGTACAACAATGGGGGACAAGTTTTGAGAGCTCAAGCACGGAGAGAACTTTCAAACAACTTTCTTTTACTTGTATCAAAGTTTTGTACTTGTAATCTAAAGAAGAAAAGAGAAATAACATATAAAGTGGACGTAGGCACATTCAGGCTGAACCACTATAAATCTGCGTGTCTTTTTACAGTTTAGCCCCTGCTTTTCATATATTTGCATAAATCACTCAAATCACTAAGAACAACATAAGATCTACTAAATCATACAACTTTGATGTGTTTGTCCATTTTTTGTGCAAACATTTTTGGTGCTTTCACTGAGAACTAGAAGCTCGAAGCTTCAGCTTCCACTTAACAGTTTTCCTAACAGCATAGTTCGCTACTTGGAAAACATGCCTCCCAAACAGAGAAAAGATGTTAACAAAGGAAAAAACATCGCATCCAGCAGTCTTCCAGATCCAGCTGTCACGAATCAAGTAAATCCGTCTCCTCCAGCAGTAGTACCAGATGAAAGGCAGGCTAATCCGGCTACTCCTGCCGCAGAACAGCCTGCAGCGATTACTAGAGCAGATCTAGACAGGGTTGTGGTTGAAGTAACTAACCGCTTCACGTCCCAGCAGGAAGCCTTGGTGGACCATCTCATGTCACACTTAAGGGATGCTGAAGAGTCCAACCGCAACACCGAATCATGGGGTGAGTCCCAGTCTGGAGGATCTCAGAGACAACAAAGGTCTTCCTTCCTCGAAGGAGCTAACGACAGAAGCAGCCATGGTAGGAGCCGAGACCGAGCTCAGCCCGAAGATAGGCCTGAGGAAACGCTTGGAACCGAACCCAACAGGGGAGGTACCGAACGGAGGCCAACTGTAGCTGAGCCTGTCATACTGCCTAACCACGAAAACACCAATGAACGGGGCCGAGCTAGAGTCCAGCCCGAAGTTGGACCCGAGGAAGTGCTTAGATCAGAACCCAGCAGGGGAAGATCAAGGCAAGGGCCAACTGTAGCTGACCCTAGCATGCTCCCAGAAGACCAAAGGCAGCCACTGAAGAATATTAGGAATGATAGGTGATACCATCCCTACAGGTCATTTGGGCGAAATCAATCCCACAGAGATGAACCGAACTCATTTTTATCTGCTCCAAATTCTGATGAAAGGATGGCACGCTTGTTCAGAGAGTGCGTCCAACGGGATCAAAGAAACCGAGGAATAGGCGCTAGGGTAACCAGCCCTTTCGCCCGCAATATCGAAATTGCCATCACCCCCCGAGAATGGAAAATGCCAACAATGGAACCTTACAAAGGAACCTCTGACCCCGTTGTACACTTACAGAGATACACACAACATATGCTCATGAGTGGAGCAACAGAAGGAGTGATGTGCAAATGCTTTCCGCTATTCTTAGCAGATCTAGCTACCTCCTGGTTCTGCCATCTACCCCAAGGATCCATCAGCTCATGGGAAATGTTGAAAGAAAAATTCATCAGCCAATTCCTCATTCATGTGGAACAACCCAAGGACGCTTATTCCTTATCTAGTATCAAGTAGAAACCTGGAGAGAAAATGCAGCAATATCTAACGCGATTCAATGCCGCAGCAGTCGCAGTCCAAGATGCCGATGAGAAGCTTATCTTAATGGCCTTATGTAGTGGCGTGCATCCGGATACTAAATTTGCTAGAAGATTGACCAAAGAAAAACCAGCTACTTTACCCGATTTCTTCCAAGAAGCTGGGAAATATATGATACTTGAAGACGCTGCCACTGAGAGGCAGACATGGCAACAGAATAAGGCAGCTCACGGCAACACGCCCGCTGTAGCAAAGGACGTTCGAAGAAATGATTCTAGAGACAACTCTGGGGGCAAGAAGGGAGAAAAGCGTCTATAGCGGCCAGGACCGAGATTTGACATTTACACCCCGTTGAATAAAACGATCGAAAACATCTTTCTGGCCCACCTTAAGCAAGGACGCCTTGGATTTTGTCAAAAAGTGTGACAGATGTCAGAAGTTCGCTAAGATTCCGCGGCTACCAACGACTGAGACTACTCAAATGACCAGCCCTTGGCCCTTTGCAGTATGGGGAATTGACTTAATCGGCGAGCTGCCAATAGGCCGAGGCGGGGCCAAATATGCTATAGTGGCAGTCGACTATTTCACCAAATGGGTGGAAGCAGAACCTCTGAATAAAGTATCTTCAACAAAAATTATTAACTTTTTGATCTAAAATGTTCTGTGTAGGTACGGAGTCCCACTCAAAATCATATCAGACAATGGGCTTCAGTTTGACAGCGAGGAATTCGTCGACTGGTGCCAAGAGCACGGAATTCACAAAAGCTTATCATCCGTAGCGTATCCCCCAAGCAAACGGACAAGTCGAGGCCGTCAACAAAATTCTGAAAACTCTAATAAAAAAGAAGCTCGAAAAGTCAAAGGGCGCTTGGGTGGACGAACTCCCTACGGCACTGTGGGCCTATCGTACATCTTTCAGAACATCGACGGGGCATACTCCTTTCTCTTTGGCATACGGATCGGAGGCTATGCTCCCAGTTGAAACCATTGTGCCTTCCCACCGTAGGGTCCACTATAACCCAGAAGAAAACGAAGAACTCCTTTACATGTCTTTGGATCTAATTGAGGAGAGAAGAAATAATGCAGCCCTCAAAGCAGCAGCCCACAAGCAAAAAGTGGCAGCACAATACAATTCCAAAGTCAAGCATCGTACCTTATGAGAAGGGGATCTTGTCCTCAAGAGAATCTTCCCTCGCCCCGGAGCACTAGATCCAATCTGGGATGGTGTAATTCATAAAGATCTCCACAATGGAGCTTATATTTTGTCAACAGTGGACGGGGAGGTGTTCCAGAGGGCATGGAACATCCAACACCTTCGTCGATACTTTTCTTAACTTGTACTGCCCATATGAAGTGAATTAACAAAGAGAATCAGTGGACGTAGGCATTTTCGTGCCGAACCACTTTTAAAAAAACTTGTCTCTTTTTAACTTGTTCCTTCATATCTTGGCTGCTTGTTAACTTTATCCTTTTCTGTTGAACAAAATCCTGTGCAAATAGCATTTTCATTCAAGGCGCTCCACAGCGCGACTTCTCCTGGACAAGACCTAACAGGTACTATACGAATCTATGCCCTCGCCAATGAGACACTTTTGCTCCGGCATCCCTCTGCTGCGGGTTAACTCATTGCTCGCGACGGCCCTTAAAGCCAACTGTAATGAGCCGATTATAAGCCACCGAGAAGGCCGACTATAGCCGAGGCAGCTCATTACGGCGTTCGGCTCGCCGGCAACTGTGAACCGATTATAAGCCCCAACATAAGGTGTGGCCAGCCAGGGGCAGTTCACGGTTGACAATCGACACCCACGCTAGCCGGCCACAGTAAATCGAATAATACCCACAATTACGGGCCATAATGGCCCGGGTAGTTACTGTGCACGATCTCGGCTCCGATGTGTCTTAAGTGCGGCTGTGGTAAAAAAGAATTAACTCCCCGCAGAGGCGTAAGATGGGTGACAAATGTCTACAAGACCCATAGCTAGGGAAAGTGACTACAAAGCCCGTTTGCCACGAACTTAAGCACATCGAAGGCCTTCCGTGATTGGAAGTTTTACTATTTCACATATTTCAATTTTACTTAAGAAACTTTTCTCCTATCCTCTGTAACAATCCTTGAAGTGCAGGACACAAAACAGGAGACACTTACTAATAGAAGCGGATACTCACAGCAAGATACTGGACCGCATCCCTTACTCGGTCACACAGGATATTCAAAGCTGCCATCTACAAGCAAAATATAAAGGGCGGTCCAATCAAGGAGCCGGCTGCGTCGGAGTTTTCTCCTTGTCCTGTTGCCCACCTATCCGGTCAGAGAAAGAATTCATTAGTGATCAGCAACCAAATTAACGGAAAGACTAGAAAGGAAGATTTACCAGCATCTGCTCCTTGATCATCTTGATCATCATCCTCTACTTGCACACCTGCCTCCTCAGCTGCAAGCAACCGCATGCCCTCCTTCACCGCCACCTTCTCCTCCTTAATATCATGAATAGGCTGGAGTGGGGCCAGGGGACCAGGAAGAGATTCGAATGTAGACCGACTCCTCTTCTTCTTTTGTATATCTTCTTCAATAACTCCAAGAAGAGGACGATAACCGACTACGTCTCCAGGATGGTTAGTAGGAGGCTTCGGCTTGGCGGAAGCTTTGAGGAGTTTGTATTGTTCAAGCCTGTGCCAAAGATCTGAGGTCTTGGCCATTTTGCCCGCTCCTGGAATGAAAACCCAGTGTCACCAACATGTATTGAGCCATCATTCAAAAATTAAAAAGATTAAAGAGAAATTCACCTTGAACCGCAGAAGTTGCCTCAGTAGAAGCACTCCCAGAAGATAAATCGACGCCGGTCCCAGCCTTATCAGCTTTCTTGGATTTCTCCGTTTCCTCCAACTCTTCGAAGGCTTGGCGGAGAGCGTCATCTATCCACTCTTGAATCATGCTGCCTGCCCAGGGGGCAAAGCCCCGGTGCCATCACCACCCTATCCTTCGCCACCATCATCACCATGGCGATCACCGTCACCCTCACTACCACTTCCGCTCTCCGCCTCACCTCCTTCGTCCTCACCCTTTTCCCCCTCCACCTTTTCCTCCTCCTGAACATCCGGATGTGTGCTGGGAGAGAGTCCATCGGACTTCTTGAGTTTCTTCCCCCCGGCAACTGGATGCATCAAGAAGGGTCTCCTTTTTGCTGCTTTTCGCCGTGGCCCCTCCTGTAGCTTTGGCAGCTCTCTCCTCCGCCGTGTCTCTCTGCTTAACCACGGACTGATGTGGAAGGATCAGGTTGTGCCCTAGAAGTGTAGCATTCCTGATCAAGTAAGAAGCCGACCTATCCCTTCCCGTAATGGCCTCCATTTCCACTGCCGTCTGAACCAGGCGATCATTCTCCACGACTGCAAAGCCACCTGTCGCTAGCAAGGAATAAAAACACATGAGAAGAAGCATTGCAGTCAGAACAGAAATCATAAATAAACTTCGACTTACAGCTTGAGGTGAAGCGACGGATGGAAACAGAGTCATCCTTAACAAAAAACCATTCTTTCTTAAACATGCTGAACTTCGAACATAAGTCCAGGACTGGTTTGAAAGATACGACTGATTCCAAGCTAATGTATGGAGACCCCTTCTTATAGCCTCTCAGATTGTACAAATACCGGATCTCCCGGTTGGAGGGAGGACGCCCGTATCTCCTTTGGAAAATGACAAACAGGCTCACCAGAATGGCGTAAGAATTAGGCTGAAGCTGGAATGGAGCCACCTTCAGATATGTGACAAAGCTGACTATCCAGGCATTGAGAGGCGGGATGACACCACACATACAGTGATACCTGCTGTAAGCAAAATAGCCTTCAGGGGGGTCATACGGCATCACTCCCTCCCCCGGCAATAGCATGCGTGCTTTGTCAATCCCAAATGAGCGAGAAATAAGATCAAGCTGCTCGCCTTTGAGTGAGCTAGGGAAACAATCAGGAGGCGAGTTCGGAAGCTCCTGAGGACCATATCCATCTACCAATGATCTCGGAGTGGGCCCATAACGTCCCGGTCCTGACTGGACTGGGGGCACGGCAGAAGGCTCTTCTCTATCCTGGGATTTCTTCTTTTCTGATCGGGTTTCCACTTTATGAGACATTTATCTGCAAACACAAAAAAGCATGTTGTTAGAACGAAAGATGTAGATATATAAAACAAGTAAGTGTATGATGTCTGAAGTTTAACATGTAGTTCGAAACATAAACTCATTCGGTATTGAAAGTTTTCATGTCCATTCGGCATTGAAAATCTTTAGGTTCATTCGGTAAAACAAAGAAATTCAACCTTAAAAGGTCGTTCGGCAGAAGAGAACTTACCTGGTCCGGCAGCTAAGATTGGACCGGCACAATAATTGATTCGGCAGTTCAGAATTTAACTCAACTATTTCGGTCGGTAAGGAATGACGAAGGCATGTAGCTCCTACTTATAGAGGAAGGTTGGATAGCCGGACCAGCCGGTTCGGTCCTCGGGCTGAATATGGTCGTCCAAACTGAAACAAAGCACGACGTATGCTAGCATATGCCCTACTTTGGGGGGCAAATGTTGGGTACGTTTATACCACCACCGAATCCGAATGAGGAAGTAGACACCGAACCATTCGGTACCGAACCGAAGCAAGGAACGAACTACCAGATCAGAAGCATGCTACCGGACCAGATCTCATCTCCCATCTACCACCGGACCAAGGTCCCACCGAACCACCTGCCTCCGATCCATCTCCACTGCCTACCAGACCAGACTTCACCGAACCAACTGCAAAGCATCCCTGCCGAATCAACCTCCACCGAACCAGAGTTCTACCGAACCAGCCACCCTCCATCCACTACCGATCCAAGCATTGCCGAACCAAATTTGCCAGGCCAGATTGTATCAGCCCGGGCCCATCAGCAGCTGTATACATCCAAGACCCCTACCCCCAGCCTCACTCTATAAATAGAGGGGCAGGGGTACAACAATGGGGGACAAGTTTTGAGAGCTCAAGCACGGAGAGAACTTTCAAACAACTTTCTTTTACTTGTATCAAAGTTTTGTACTTGTAATCTAAAGAAGAAAAGAGAAATAACATATAAAGTGGACGTAGGCACATTCAGGCTGAACCACTATAAATCTGCGTGTCTTTTTACAGTTTAGCCCCTGCTTTTCATATATTTGCATAAATCACTCAAATCACTAAGAACAACATAAGATCTACTAAATCATACAACTTTGAGGTGTTTGTCCATTTTTTGTGCAAACATAATGCAAGCATGGGTTTTTCATTAGACAATGTAAAAAGGTTGGCTATACTTCTATTCTTGTTTGCCTTACAAAGAACAACTATTCTTTGTCCATCAGAAACTTTCAATGATATGGTGGATGTCTCCATATTTATGATAGCCTTATGTCTACTCAACCAATCAACTCCTAAAATAATCCCTATGCCCGGATATTGCAACACATATAGGTCTGACTCAAACACATGTCCTCCTATATTTAATCCTAGTTGCATACATATCATACCCAGAACACATGAACTACCTATAGGGCTTCTAATTAATAGTGGCTTATCAACAATCATACAATTCAATTTTAATTGTTGTGCAATATAATGAGAGATCAATGAGTGTGTAGACCCAGTATCATACACTACTGCAAAAGGTATTGAGTGAATAAGCAAAGTACCTTCAACTTACCATGCTTTTCAACACTTGATCCCTCAGCTGCCTTGCCTTTCCCTTCCAAAGCCCCTAATTTTCCTTGCTTAAATCTGGACAATTCCTCTTTATGTGACCTTCCTTCCCACAATGGTGACAATTGAAGGATCCAGGCCTAACATTTGTGCATCTATTCTTCATATGCCCCTCTTGGCCACAGTTATAACAAGTAATCTTCTTTTTAATTTCAGCAGCCCTAACTTCTTCTGGTTTCTTGGTGGAAGCTATGTCTGATTTCTTCTTGTCATAAGGGTGAAATTTCCCCTTTCCCTTATTGTTTTGGTTATTCTTGAATGCCCTGAAATTCTCTCTAGCTTTATCATGTTGTTCAATGCTCAGAGTCAAATCCAAAACTTGATCAAAAGTCTTGTCCTTGTATGGTAGCATGGCTCTACTAAGGCTAGGGTTCAACCTCTGAATATATCTGCCATTCTTAGCCTCCTCAGTGGTGATGAGTATTGCACCATACTTTGCCAATGATTCAAACTTCTGAGTGTACTCAGTGACACTCATAGTCCCTTGCCTTAATTTGATAAATTCCTCTAGCAAAGATTCCTTGGCTGATGTAGGGACAAATCTACCTTCCAGCATTGCTTTAAATTGATCCCATGTCACTTCTCCTTCAGGTCTTCCAGCTATGATAACCTCCCACCAATCCAAAGCTGCTCCTCTCAATTGCCTGGATGCAATTTGCCTCTTCCTTTGGTCTTCAACTTGCATGTCTGTAAAGATTCTTTCCAAAATTCTGAGCCAATTTTGAACTCCCATAACCCCTTCTGTGCCATCAAAAGTTTTGCCTCCAAGATTGGTAAAAGTCTTGAGTAGTTTGGAAAGCTCCTCATGTGGATTTTCCTGCCTGTTGCCTACTCCATCCCTTATGGCTCTCATGAATTATTGCATATTCACCATGGGTGGTCACTTGTTCCTACATTTTGATGTTTGGGTCCTACCATAGCTCTATGGATATAATACTTAGGTTAGTCTGTTTTGCCTAATACTCTATAGATTAATTCATTTTAATCTATCACTATTCTGTCATAATAGATATTAATAGTGTAAACATTAACAAACAAAGCATCCAAAGCAGTCAACACTTCCATACATCTAATGCAAACAAGTTCATACAAAATTTTGCTATTTTATTTAACAACATAGCTTTGATACCAAATGAAATGACCCACTTAAAGTTTTTTTTTAAACAGTGGCCATTTAATCAAGAAAATATTTAATTCCAATTTTCTTTTGTCCAGGATCTTTATGCCAATAAGAATATTGGTTTGCTTAATTTATCTTAAACTTATATATATGAGGATATATAAGTCATTTTCTACTTGAATCAGAGTACAGAAATTTGAAAGCAGAAATCTGTTTGAGTATTACTTAAAGGAAATACTCTCTACATAGCAATGGTGTTTCTAAAACTAGATTTTCAAAGGACACTTGGGTTAATGCATAACTATTGATTTTATGTCTCAAGACTTATCATTTTACATAAATTTCCATAATTTTATTACTGTATAAACTGGGCTCTTGCTTGTGCATGTGTGTGTGCATGTTCCTGTGCATATGTGTCTGTGCTCTTGCAAGTGCCTAACTTCTTTCTCTTCTTGCTAGTAAAAAGGTCTTAGTCTACCTTATATTTGGGATGTAACATCATAACTGAAAGTTTAGTTTAAAAACTCTTTAGTGCTGGCTTAACCCAGGCTCAAGAAAATGGTTATGTTAGCCATATTCAATTTGAACTGTTTCTCAACAAAATACATGTTATTTTGTTCTATCTTTTCAAGGCATGCTCAAAACCTTTCTGCCAAATTTTTCCTTTTTATTTTAACCTGAATTTCTCATGCCAAGTACCTAGTTATTCATTTAGTTTATAAATCCTTACAATCTCAGGTTTCCTATCATCATAAATTAATTAATCAGAAAGCTTAGAAAACTTCATTACTTAGTGAAACATTTTCAAAATAAAACTTACAAGTTTCAGCTGAAACACCCATTTAAGTCCAATACTTACAAAACAGCAAATAACAATACATTGGTTTTTCTAAGCAACTTAAACAAAATATCTTAACATAGTTCAACATGAATATCCAATTTAACTTCAGCAAAGTCTTTAAAAACTAGCATCCAATTCCTTAAGCAGTTAACTCATCCAAAGCCTGATCAACAAAATTCCTATCTTCCTGCATAATCACCATGAACTGCCCCATATGAATATGAGACACCCAATGGTGCATAAACACAAAAGGGTCAGACTAATGTCTGGTATGAGTAATCTACCTGAAAACATGATTTTATATGACTTTTATTTATATCCAAATACTTTGAATTAATTAAGAAACTCAGTATCATCTTGGTGCATGTTTTTGTGAGGCATGTGCATTCATATCAATACTAAACAAACTATATATTATCACAGTGATTTAGTTCAGAGAAGACAATCATAAGATTCAACAATAAAACATCATAAACCAACCAATGCAATCATCAATTCAGTCATCAAGCCCCCTTTTCAAATTTACTGGCCATCAGGGATTTTGCCCAAGCCTCTCCTGAACCTATTTCTATAGTTCACTATCAAATATAATAGGGTCTTTAGCTACTTTCTCTTTTTTTAAAACACACACTGCCTGGGACATCTCTTTGTTAACCCAGCACACTCATGCCCCTTGGTATAAACATACCATGTGTAAGCTTGCAATGTTCACCTTGCCAAGCTATATTTTTGTAGCCCTAAGATCCAAAATCCTTAGTTAAATTACTAAGTGTTAATTTTCCCTTTTTCTCAATTGTGCTAATCCCCTCTGCATATCACAGTTTAATCAGAGAAAAACAAACCATTCAACCAACATGTACTTATTCAAGAGTTGGTAAGTCATGTTCTCATAAACATGCATTTAATCAAACAAACAGATGTGAGTTCTCAGTATACATGTTATTTTGTTCATGGGTTTTAATGGATCATGTTATAAATATATGGTCATAGATAGTTTCTTTGGTTGCCTCCCTTTTTACCTCTGGTTTAATCAGATACTCATCAATTTATAAGATCTGGCTAAACCACAAGTATATTTTTGATTTGGGTAGTTCATAAAACATATAAGCTCAGCACATGTATAACATTGCACTTCTACATTTTCTTTTATTTCAGTTAACATGAGACATAAGCAACAACAACATAATGTTGCAGCCCCATATTTCTTTCCATTTACAGACCATATATCTAACACATAAATCCTAGGATTTTCATAAATAACTTTATGAAGAAAACACATAAAAGAAAAAAATTCATCTCAAGGTTAATCCACAACACAGATGATCATTTTAAACATGAGATCTATGACTCATTTTCTGGGTAAATCACCATGAAAGGGTTACACACTTGAACAGATCATTAACAAACCAGAGTCATTAAATCATAAAATGAACATAACTTGCAAAAGTGAATTATTAATTCAAATAGGCTGCCTCAATATTCAGGGCTTAATGCCAAAGTTTTCAGTGAGGTTACTCACATTAATTACCTTTTTTCCTAAGTCTTTCTTTTCTTTTGATCCTCTGCCTTCCTCTAACTCTAATGGCCGGTGCTCCTTATTTTCTCTGGCTTATATATTTTTTTTCTTTAGGTTATGAAGAGCAAATGGGTATGATCTCACTACACTAAGCCTCTTTATACAAATCCTGGCTGTTACTAGGGTTTATGGAATTACCCAATTTGAGTTCTACCCCATACAAAACATAGTCTGCCTCTTATTTGATTCAAAAAAATAAGAGGGTATGTGGTCCTTGCTAATTTATTTTCAGAAAATAAACCTTATTCTTTTAATTTTTCCCCCGGGTCATGTTATATGCATGACTTTAGTTTTTGTCCTAAGCAAAAGAATTGCTGGAAATGGATAAAGTGTTTATCTAAAGGTTCATACCATTTCCATGCAATTTCTGTTTTCTTCCAGAAATTGTTTGCTTGTGCACATGTATGCCTATAATTTTTTTTTTCTTATTTCTGCCTAGCTTTTATTTTCTCTGTGCCAGATTTTATTAAGGACATTATCCTATCTTTATACATATGTATTTCTGAATTACTTATTTTAATTTATATATTGATTTCTGCTTAATTTTATTACACAGAAAACTGTGTGCATGTGTGTACACTATCTTATGCACATGTACATGTTTTAAACCATGTATCTGCAAATCAGTTTCCTATTCCTATCTTTTCAATGCAATTTCTAAACAAATATAAACTAAATTAAATCATGAATCTGCTCACAAAATCAGGGTTATCACACCTTTATTTTAGAAGGTTTTCTAGCATTAAAATACAACTGAGATGTGTTTTCTCATGTTGTTTACCAGAATGATCCGGGTGTTCCTCCCATTTAATGCTTGGGTCATACCAAGTATATTTACAGACTAGATTCAGATGCATTTTGGAGGAGCCTGGAGCTGGAGGCTTCTTCGATAGCTAGTTATTATCTTATTTCTGTTGCATTAGTTGTTTAAAATTATAAGCATTTGTGAGGACAGGTTGTTATAATTGTCTAGGCCGATGGTTAGTGATTTATTCTTGTACTTTGATAGATGTATGTATATTACAGTTTTTTCTTTTGTAAAGATCATTATTATATTATATATTATTCCGTTGCAATGTGAGATTATGTGATTATTTTAGTTTCTTCTTATGTTCTTTCTTCTTTCTTTTACCCTCAACGATCGTTGTTTCTAGCACTTGAATGCTCGGCACGCAATACAATGGGCGTATTAGTGTCGATTTTTAAGGGTTGAAAATCTTGGGCCGTTACATGTAGTATCAGAGCTTAGGTTTAGCTAACACTTGGGCTTTGGTGGAGTAGACTAATTATAGATAGGGTTAGTAATACCCTAGAATGAGTAACTCATTAGACATAGGGTCAGTAGCACCCTAGAATGAGTTTGAGTGTGTGTGTGTGTGTATGAGCACGTATTTGTTAGTGATATAAAAATGTTTTATATTGTGTTGATTGATCTATTGTGTGGCTTATGGATTCTGGTCAATATTAGTAATTAACGTTATTGATAAGGGTCTCTAAACACTTGAACATAGCAATTCGACATAGTATTGTTTTGAAATTGGGTAGATGAAATAATTTTACCTTGATTATATTTTATATATAAAGGAATAATTTTTCAGAAATTATTATAGTTATATATGGTGTGTTTGGTTGATAGAGAATGATAATATTCGATTATTATCATTTATTGTTTGTACTTTAATAAAGGTCATTTATTATTATAATCTAAGCAAGGATAAACAATTATGAAATGATTTTATATAAGAAGTGTAAATTTTATGAATATGATTTGCATATGTGGTTTATGAATTAAAAAGAGTTAAACTGGAAATCTGAGAACTTAAATCTCGGAGAATTTGGAAATGTTTTTCAAAGGTTTTAGGAAAAATAATCATAATATTATTTTGAAGTATTTTTGAATAGAAATATTTTAAAAGGATTTGAAGAAGATAAAACACTAAACCCACTTCGGTCGTTGGAAAATAATTCTGGTGATGGCTGAAGCATCATCAGTGTTCATTTTTGAGTTTCTAAATGGCAGATTGGTACCATAGAAGTTCTGTTTTGGTAAAAAAAGTTGTTTAAAATTTCAAAAGTATGATTTGATATGCAGAGGAGTTATGTATATTATTATTATTTCAAATTGATTTGAAATATAAACTGGGTGTTTAATTATTGAATTTTCAATCATGTGATATTATATAGACTCATGCATCCTTTCCCTTAGGATAAGTTGGGTTTATGCATCTCGTTTTGAGATGTTGTTGAAATTTTTATTTATTGAAATAAAATTGAATTTTCGACGATTTTGGTCAGTTGAAAATTTCCAAGTTGGAATATATTAAGTTAAGTGTTTTCTGAAAACATAAGATATAAGTTTTATAACTTAAAAATTTGAGAATTAATTAGTTAAAACAAAAATTTGAATTTGTTGGATATGCATGTTAAGAAAAGAAAATCTGGAATTGAATTATGAAACGAAATTTAACTTAAGCAAAGTTAAATGAAATTGATTGTGATTTAAAATGAATATGAACTTAAGTTTTGAAGTGATAATAAAGATAGTTTATAAAATGTTTATAATAAACTTAGGTAATGGTTTTATAAAATGGTTCCTAAGTGTTTTAATTAAAGGAAATATACTAAGTAAAAATGAATGTGAATAAAAAAGAATATGAATAAAAAAAGAATTGGGTATAATAAGAAACCAATTGAATGAATACGTAAGTTGTATGTAGATCATTTTATACGCATAATTGTTTGATCTAGTTTCGAGTACACGATTTCAAAATGATTTAAATCGGTTTGAACAAGGATTTTTTGCTCGATTCTTGATGGCGAACACTGGATATAGATTTTTGATTTGAGTCCGAAGTTCTCCATCATAATATATGTCTATGCAAGGAGAATGACAGTTTCTAATTAAAGAACTAATCAGAGTCCACACTAGAGTGGTCGAGTGAGCGATACTAGTTCGGAAATGAAATTGTGTGATCGAGCGATGGATCGGATTTGATATTGCATACTAATGGTATATGCACATCGTGGGCTTTATTAAATTATATGTTGATCGATGTTAGGAAATGCAAGTTTGGATGGATATTATTTGTAAGTAAGAAGCGGGTTTACAGAAGCAAAGGCTAGTTGACGCCATTGGTTTCATGAGCATAGCTTGGTTGCCCGACAAATAGGTACACATTTATGCCGTTGTTTGGATTTGATGATTTTATGACCAGCCACTTGGCTTTTGTTTTCTTTTGTTGGTTTGGGCCCATAGTGGTGATTTGTAGTTTTTCCGACCGGGCCACGCAAAAGAGATGCTGTCGAAATTTTCTATAAATTTAAAGACTTAGAAAATTTCAAAACAAATTTCAACTAATTGTTTTTGAAAAGTTAACGGGTTCGAAGGCATTTTTCTTACCTTGAAAATTTCGGGGACAAAATTCTTTTAAGAGGAGAAGAATGTAACGATCCAGAATTTTAGTCATTTGATTTTGAAATATTTAATTAATTTTAAATATTGAAGTGTTAGTTCCTAGGCAAAGTAGCTTAAATTTCAAATATAGGGATTTATTTGAATATGTGAAATTAATATTTGAATAGCGAATTTAATATTTGGATTTTTAAAGTAAATTTTGGGTTCAATGTAAATAAGAACGATTTCGCAAACTTATTTAAGTTCTAGTTAAATAAGAATGAAAATAGTAAACTTTTAATTTAGAATTAAAAGTGATTATAATGGTTTTAATAATAATTAATTTTAATTAATGTGTGAAATTAGCATTCCGGGGCACTGTCTCGGATTTTAACGAAACCAATGCCGTTGGATCCGTAATAGCGAATTGTTGTATGTCAGCGAGTTTCGTGACAATCAGACGTATTATATGGTCGTGTGAGCTCGAAACGCATAGAAATTAATTATAGGAATTTAATGTAACGTAATTTGATTTTGAAAGCTAGCTTATGTATATAATGGAGTAAGGCCACGATACTAGTTCCATTATGTTCGGAATGGGGTTATTTAGTGTAGAATGCCAGGCGGCACGCCTCGTTTAGAGTTCGAGATTTTGAGGGATAAATGGTGTTTGAAAATTTTCTACAAAAGGACCCTCACTTTTCTTTTATTTTGCAAAACAAAACCCTAACCCTAAAATCAGCTCCTCTATCAAACAACCGATGTCAATGGGCGCTACTAGGGGTCGTTTCAGGCAAAGTTTTCAACTGTGAAAACATGCGTTGGAGTGAGATGAGATAGATGATTGGTTGGATTGGGTTGCGATGGTTCGAGGTGGGTTAGATCTAGGCGTGAATGACGACGAAATTTTCCATTCGTTCTCGACGACGGAGGCGTTTCAAGTGGCAAGGTTTGTGGCCGTAGGTGCATTGTGGTCAGGGCTCTCTTCGGTGAAGAAACGACATCGGCTCAGGTAATGTATTGGCGGCGGTGATTGAGGGATTGTGAAGTCGGGTTTAGAAGTTAAGGTGGTCTGGGTTTGTAAAATTATTATAGGAGAAGGTAATTTAGCTAGTTATTAATTAACTAAAGTTAATTAGTATAAACTAATCTCAAACATTCATTAATTCGTTTCATGTCAATACGAGCTCGGATTTGGACGTGGTCGGTTGCATTGAACTCGTAGTGATAATATCTATGTTGTCGAATTGGATTGGCTTAGAGTAGAGCTTGTAGGAATTTCAAGAAAAATCAAACGTTGCTCGATTACTTCATTGAGCAAAAGCGCATCAGCGTTGTCAGTTTATGAGGTGAGTTAACTCACCTCTCTAGGTCCACTTACATTTATATAAGTGCGAATATTTTTATTGATGCCTGTTTGTTGGTTGTTTGGATGATTTACTGCTTTATTAGTAGGTCTAGATTTATTCCCGCCCTTGGAGCGAATGACCTTTTATATGTACAAGCCTAGTAGCGGATGACCCATATCATATGATTATATACTGTATGTGATGCAGGAAAATAAATTGGAGTGATCCACCAGGACTCCTCATCACTGTTGATTTTATTTACGTATATATGTGCTGATTTATACATGCATATATACATATACATATACATATACATATACATACATACATACATATATATACATACATACATATATATATATACATATATATATATATATAAGATGTGATGTAGGCGGATAGGTTGGTGGGATCCAACAGGATTCCCCACACCGTTGATTTTACTTTTCATATACCATAACATATGATTTGTTGGATGCCATATTTGATGACATGGACATGATTTTACTTATAGTGTTATAGTAGCACTGGGCCTTATTTTCAAATACTATAAAATAACGATTTTGAATTAAAATGATTTTTAAGGTGATACTTGAAATAATATATGTGTTAATAATTATTTATAAATTATTAAAAGGAGTTTACTGAAATGAAATAAAAACATGATTTTGGAATATTAATTTAACTAGTTTGAGAAATATTTCTAAATAGTGATTTTTGAATTGAATTATAAAGGTTTTAAAACTTAATATATAAGTCCATCTTTTATTATAAAGGAAATACAGTTTAAAGAAGGCAGAATAGTTTGAAACAAATATTTCTAAAATGGTTAATACAAAATATTTGTAAAAGTAATATTTTACAAATAAAGTAATAGATTTATAAACGGTTTTTTATAAATATCAAAAATGGTTTTGTAATTGATATTTTGTAAATAGATTTATAAATGAAGGAGATTTAGAAAGAATAGATCTATAAATGGAATTTTAAAAATAATGAGATTTTATAAAAAGAATTTTTATAAAATAGGAAGGAGATTATAAAACATGGTTTTATAAACATAAAAGGGTTTATCTTGATAAGTGGAGGATGGTTTTTATAAAGGGAGATACATTTCGTTTTAAAAGATAAATTAATCTCTTAAAGGAATGTTTTGAAAGCGATATTTGTAAATAGAGTGTAATGGTTTTAAAAGTGATTTAAAATGTGTTAAGTGATAGGAAGACATGGATTTCAACAATTTTGTTGTAATAAATGTTTTTCGAGAAAGTGAGGAAGTCATAGACTCTAATACTGTTGTTGTAGTAAGTTATTTCTGAAAGGAGATGTTTTATATAGTATACGGGATTTATTCATATCCTATATTTGTTATTAATATTCGAGGTGGGTAGCTTATATCTATTTCAAAGTTAAGAATGTCGTCCACTCAAGGTCTGAGAGGTAATGATACCCCAACTTGATTGGCTTCATTGTTAACTAATAAATAGTTTATGTTCATCATTGAAGATTTATATTAAGTATAATTAGTCGTATCCCTATACTAGTATTTTAGGGTTGTCGTAATGACGGTTTGCGCAACTTTCGTTTTGACCCAATAAAGTGTGTTTTGGAAAGTGTGAAGCTTTCCTTAAAGATTTAGTAAATATACTTATTACGGATTTAAGTATATAGAGGTATTTTCTAAGTGTTGAAAATGAAATGGTTTGTGAATATACTTATATCGTTGAGATAAGTGTATAGGCTTCGTTTTCCAAATGTCGAAAGATTAAAAGTGGTTTGGGAAATATATCTTCGTAAAGATATTTTGACATAAATATTTGGAAAGTGATTTAACTAATAAAAGATTAATTAAATAGACCTAGTGACTGCTTGTGTGCTAGATATTATTTTTGGTTCCTTGATTGGATGTGTAAATTGATTAGTCGTGTACTTAGCACGAAGCCAATTGAGTAGGCTTGATTATCGTTTGATGTTAAAAATGATGATTCGAGCAGAGCGGAGTGACTATGGCACTCCAATCTACCGGGCTTCCTTCTTGGACAAAGGATAGCAAGTTGATAGTCAGAACCGTGATAAGTCTGCGAGACTTGGTGTGTGATGACCCACCTTTTTGGATGGTTTAAATCAACAATAAACCAAACATGTCTAACTCAAATTATTCAAAAGGGTAGATTATCAATGGGGTTTAATAAGGGAAAAAAAGAGAAAAGAAGGAAAACAAAATACAGAATCTCGCAGCGGAATGAAAAAATATAATAATCAAATAAACAGTTCATGAAGCTGTTTTACAATATACATTTGATTACACAATTTTCACAACATAATCAGAGTACAATCACAAACATACCAAATAATGATGCAGCGGAAAATTATTAATAATATAATATACCAAACTCTGTCTTCGTCCTCCAGAATTAAAGTCTTCAAACACTGAAAAGCTCATGCTGACCCGAGCGTAATGAAAAGACAAAACACTCGAGTCAGAACTAAAAGTTCTTATGTAAGTTAAATCAACAACAAGTAAATATGAGTGTAATAGCTTCAGAGATGTTTGAGGGATTTTACATCTTCTATCCAGTGTATAATGTGCGTGCAATAACTTAAGAGATGTTACAAGATTTTCCGTCTCTTAAGGATCCATTATACTATCTATATATAGTAAAATACGCTACATATGTAGTGTCTATCAGTAAAATATAATATTGAAAATAGTGTTAAGGCGTTACCATTATTCCACTTAACACATTTTTATATAAGCATCATAGTCTATACAGTAATGTAAACCCCACCGTAAACTGGTGGGCTATTAGGGAGCACTCCATAGGTACAACACAAACCAAAAGTCATAGTGGGCGCGATCAGGATAATATGACAAGGCACACGAGGCCATACCCACGGTAGGATTCTACCAGATTGCGGAACTAGGCGGGTGGTAATGCATAGCTACAGCTACCGCCCACCTCGATCAACACTTCTGTAATCAAGGGCGGCCACCAATCAATCACAAAGTAAGAGATATAGTATCGAAGAAGTATGTCCGATCGGAGGAGCGGCCTCACTTGGCCTGGTTATGGCTCCTGTTTTAGTCATTTTAATTATGATCTGAAGGTCAAGGCTATCCATCATCGTTCTCTTACTTCATTCCAGTAGTGTTCGTCAATCCATCCTACTTCATTCTGGATTCTCCACCACGTACACAGTTGTTAAAGTGGTTTTGGTATTGATAGAGAGTATGCCAATATTTGACCCCGGTCTCTTTAACAACCAATTGTTACATTTTCACACCAGTAGGTTCTTTTACATTTCGAAAAGGATTCATGTTTGATATCAGAATATCATATTCACTTCAAAAATATCACTTCATTTCAAAATACCATATTTACTCAAAATATGTCATTTTCACTTGAAAATATCATTTCAAATTCCAACTTAGGTTATAACTTCATTTAACCACATTCGCATTTAAATCAATGATTTAAATATAAAAATTCCAACTTTGCACAGTTTGAAATTTCAGAAAATAGTTTAAGGATTTTAAAATAGTTAAAACAGTTTAATATAAAATGGTTTGAGTATTGAAAATGGTTTATATAGTAAAGTGGTTTGGAAAATCAGAATAATTTAAGTATAAAAACAAATAGATTTTTAACAATTTATATTAAAATAATTTATTTTGAAAATAATATCAAATCAAACTGTTTCTTTCCATTTCAACAAATCTGGGCCCATGTCCAAAACTAAATTTCCAATCTTTCAATTCAATTGACCCACTTTTGATTTATAAACATATGTTCATTTCTGAAGCATTTTTGTTACTTAAGCTTTTGCTTGTTTGATATTCTATCACATTCATATTTAACATTATAGCTTTTAAACATTTATGGTAAGTTTTATATATGTTTTTAGAATGTAATTGAGTGTTATAGAAATTTATCTTATTCATCTTAGTTAACAAAAATGTTCAATAATTTACATCTTCTTAATTTTCATTATCTTTCAATTTGCAAGTGACAAATCTCCCATTTCTTTACAGTTTCATTAAACACTTAGCTTCTAATTTCTTATTTCTCATTTTAGAAGTTTCCAACTATTAAAATTTCACTTTATTTCCACAACTGAAAATCATTAATTTAACAGGAACTTAAGAACTAAATACCGGGTTCATTTCAAATTATTTTGAAATAATATATATACTCATATATTTTACATATAACAAATCATACTTGGAAAATTTAAATCAAAATCTGTTTCACCAAAACAACTGTGTAACAAAGCTACTATAATGGTCTTCCCACTTTGAATCTCAAAAATGAAAGTCGATGATGCCGTGGTCATCACCGAAATTATTTTCCAGCGACAGAAGAGGGGAGTACAGAATTTGTTTCCTTTCAAAAATTATTTCAAAACATTTCCTTCAAGTGCAGTTTGAAAACATTTTGAAGACATTTCTATTTGCAAATACTTCCAAATAATATTAATATTATCTTTTCTCAAATCTATGAAAACCAAATTCAAAACACATCGGAATTCAAATTCTCAAATTTCAAATTAAATTCATTTTATTTATAAATCTTAATTAATACCATATTTATAAAATTACACTTTCTTATAACATACAGTAGTTAATAGTTTTAAGGACCTTGACTATCCAAACAATAATGACAATAAGTAAACATTATCATTTACTAACATCCAACAAAACAAAAATAACAAAATCAATTTATGAAAAATTATATATATATATATATATATTTATATATACAAAATATAATTACTAGGTAAAATTATTTCATTTACCTATTTCAAAAACAATATTGTGTCCGTCTGCCCTATTTAAGTGTTTAGAAACCCCTATCGATGCCATAGCGTCCTATGTACCGATCAGAATTTATAAATACTCAACAAAACAAATTAACATAATACAAAACATTTTTATAGCACTAACAAATATGCTCTCTCATATATATACACTCAGACTCTATTAATAACCATATCTCTAATGAGTTAGCCCCAAACATGCTAAGGTATATCTAAACCAAAGCTCTAATACCAATTGTGATGACCCACCTTTTTGGACGGTTTAAATCGACAATAAACCACACATGTCTAATTCAAACCATTCAAAAGGGTAGATTATAATGGGGTTTAATAACAGAAAAAAAGGGAAAAGAAGGAAAACAAAATACATAATCTCGCAGCGAAATGACAAAATATAATAATCAAATAAACAGTTCATGAAGCTGTTTTACAATATACATTTGATTACACAATTTTAACAACATAATCAGAGTACAATCACAAACATACCAAATAATGATGCAGTAGAAAATTACTAATAATATAATATAATATACCAAACTAAGTAAGTAATATTATTTATTGTGTGTTGATAACAAAATTAAATGTGTACAAAATTTCATTTTCCTTTGGTTTGCAAACTTTCCCACTCCTACGTACATTTCCTTATGCATTATTAATGCCTGAAGCTTTCAAAACAAAACATAACTTTCATTTTTGTCCCTCCACCTTCATTTCCTTATTATTAAATAACTTGAAATTTTATTTCTTCATTTGCGTTTTGTTTCTCCTGACACATCATATTCATTTAGTTCAAATTGTTCTTCGCTGAAGGTATATTCTTATCATAAAATTGTTCACGTTTTAAACTTGTCCCTTAATTTTTTTTGTCACCACCTAATTTCCTATGTTTATATCTCCATTTCAAATCTTTCTTTCCTCAAATCATTTTAGTGTGAGCAAATTCAAAAGCTCTCATTTTTGCAAATTCAAAAGCTTTCTTTTATGAAACATGAGTTTTTTTTTTCATTTTTCCTACACCTCCTGCCCTTATCTTAGTTTGTTCTTTCATCTTTGCCTGAAGCCTCATCTTGAGAAAAAGGTAAGTATTAAACTTTGTTTTTTTATTAAACGTGTACCAATTATTATTTTAATAATATTTCTTATAACATCTTTTGCATATAAACTACGATTCACGCGCGATATCTTATGTTGGATTCATATTTAATTCCGGACAACATGAAATTGATTTGGTTGAATTTGGGGACTGTTGAGATTTTGCGCTATTGTTTGGATTTTTATGGGCTAAAATCAAAGGTGAGTGATTTAATCCACTCATGCAATACTAAACCTTCTTATGTTAGTTGAATTAAATTTATGATGTGGTAAAAAATTTATTGGTTGTTGTTTGTTAATTTAAATTGTCATTTGTATTTAATTTGAATTTTATTGAATTAAATTGCCATTTAAATTAATATTGAAATTAAATTATTAGTTAAATACATGATATTGATAACCAGTTGATTGTTGTCATTTATTGATTGATTTGGATGTTGATTGTGATGGATGCCTATTTGTTGACATTTTGGATGATTGGATGTGTATTTATTCTTATATATCCCCGTTATCATTCTGTATACTAAGTGATAGCATATAAACTGTTATTTGAATTATTTCGAATAAATTAAGAAATAGGTTGAGATGATATATTCCTATGACTCTTTGATTTGGATTGAAATGATATATACCCATCCCAGAAATTAAAATAGAAATAACTGATCACTTGGTCATAGGGTAGAAAATTATATACGGACACTGGATTGGTTAAATTAAATGGTTTTAAAATATGAAATTTGGATTTTGGTTAATGATATTGTTTTATAGGAAATAAATTATGGATTTTTATGAATTGAATTATTTTCGAATTAAGCTTTGAAATGTTGTAATTAAAATTGGTTAAAAGAAATTGTTTTAAATAACTGAATTGGAAATGTGAGGCTATAAATCGATAAATGTTTTTAATTTTGAAATTTTAATTATTTTAAAGTTTGAACCTTAAATTGAACGATGAAGTTTAGTTTGTTTTAAGTGTTTTAAATCAATAAATTGAAAGTGGACTTGAAATTGATATAAATCGAAGTGGTTTAAAATAAGTACTGAATTGGAGTTTTAAATAATTGAATTGAATTATTAAATCAAATTTGTGGTCAAAAATGAACGTTTCAGAATTGAAGTTAATTCGAATTGAAACTGAAATCAAGTTGATTTGAAACTAAATCAAAATGGCTCAATTGAATTGAAAGATTGGAAATTTAGTTTTGGACATGGGTCCAGATTTGTTGAAATTGAAAGAAACAGTTTGATTTGATATTATTTTCAAAATAAATTATTTTGATATAAATTGTTAAAAATCTATTTTTTGTACTCAAATTATTCTGATTTTCCAAACCACTTTACTATATAAACCATTTTCAATACTCAAACCATTTTATATTAAACTGTTTTAACTACATCATTATTTGGTATATTTGCGGTTGTACTCTGATTATGTTGTAAAAATTGTGTAATCAAATATATATTGTAAAACAGCTTCATGAACTATTTATTTGATTATTATATTTTGTCATTCCGCTGCGAGATTCTGTATTTTGTTTTCCTTCTTTTCTCTTGTTTTTTCTCTTATTAAACCCCATTGATAATCTACCCTTTTGAATGATTTGAGTTAGACATGTGTGGTTTATTGTCGATTTAAACCGTCCAAAAAGGAGGGTCGTCACACTTGGTTTCCATGTGAGGTTGAGGGCCTCTTATTGATTGTTGGTCCGGAGAGACCGGGATTGGATTTATCCGAAAACCACTTCGGACTAACATATGCGTTTGAAGTGAATTTTTTTTGAAGATGATGACTTTGAAGATAGAGATCTTCAAGATGTAGGGCTGCTTGCCACTAACCACTCGGGTGATTCCCATATTTTATGTATATGTTGGCAGTAATGCCTTCATTATGAAAATCTTCAATTTGCGAGGACTGTTCGCTACTAATCCTTGGGATGATTGAAAATAAGGATGTAGTAGGAGGGTACCTTCAGTTTGTCCTATCCCTGGACAAATTATATAGACGAATGTCTGAAATTGCATTTCTAAGACAACGTACATTGGTTTTTACAAACGTACATATGTTTGGTGGTGCAAGAGCTAACCCCTCTTACACTTAACACCCTTCCCTGAGGTGTATGAACTCGGGGGTTGTAATTTTTTGGAAATCAATTATTGTGTTGTTAGAAATGACAATGTGGCATTCAAAGTAGGATTTGTCATGTGAAAGGTAAAATGTTACATCAGGCCTCACACGTCGGGAATTATAAAAACAGGGTAGATGTGGCAAGGCTAAGTGGGTCGTTCCCATTAGGATATGTTAATCACCTTTCTAGATTACCCTCTATATTTCGGGTTGTTGTGTATGTTGTGGCCACAGATAGGTCGGGAATGACTGGAGTGATGGCATATTCGGTACTATCTATGGTAGAGGTAAGCCGACCCTATGTTGGTAGAGGGCAGCGGAGCTGTGCGTCGGTACATTCTTCTAGAGATGTACTGTCGGAAGGTTGTCCTTTATCTTGTCATTGTATGGAATCCATTCTCCAATATGTGCCTTTACGGTTTTGATTGTAGAGCCTAGTATGATGGAACTTAACTAATGTAACAATTTTGGTTATGATTAATATATATTTGTATCATAGACATTATTATAATATCTGAGGATTTGATATGAAATGTTTTGGATATTTTAAGGTAAAAACCCATCTGTGTTTATGTGCGACGTGGTCTTACGAGATACCTTATTGTCAAAAGGTTTCCTAGCATTAAAATCTGATTGAGATGTGTTTTCTCACACTAGTTTACAAGACCGATCCGGGTATTTTTCCCTTTTAATGCTCGGGTCGGACAGAGTATATTTACATATTAGATTCGGATGCATTTTGGAAGAGCCTGGAGCAGGAGGCTTCATCGATAGCTAGTTATTATCTTATTTCCACTACATTTGTTGTTTAAAATTATCAGCATTTATGAGGACATATTGTTATAACTGTCTAGGCTGATGATTAGTGATTTGTTGTTGTACTCTGATGGATATATGTATATTACAGTTTTTCCTTTTGTAACGATCATTGTTATATTATATATTATTCCATTGCGTTGTGAGATTCTATGATTGTTTTAGTTTCTTCTTCTTCATCTTTTCTTCTTTCTTTTACCCTTAACGATCGGTGTTTCTAGCACTTAAATGCTCGGCATGCAATACAGTGGACGTATTAGTGTCGATTATTGAGGGTCGAAAATCTTGGGCCGTTACGTAGCTGTTGATGCATTGAGTATGAGACATGCCAGCTTGGGAGCTTTGTTCCTAGAGTGACATAGTTATAGTATATTGCTAGTTATGATTTGCGATGGAGATGCAAGCTAGAGCCAGAGACATTGGTGAGCTTGACTATCAGACCTACTCTAGTTGAGAGGATTGGTACTAGTCAGAGGCATGCTGCCAGATTAGCTGAGATCATTGCTAAGATTGAAGGAGGAGTAGTGTATGAAATGATGAGACAGTATGGACTTGACCGAGACTGTTGGCTTGATAAAGATGGGAGATTGTTTGTTCTTGATGTCGATGAGTTAGGGTATGAGGTGCTACAAGAGTGCCATCATTCAAAATTATCTATCCATCTTTACGGTAGTAAGATGTATTGTGATATGAAGCAGAACTATTATTGGGAAGGGATGAAGAAAGACGTTGGGATATTCATCTTAAAATGCATGAACTACTAGTTGGTTAAGGCAGAGCAGACGAAGCCTAGTGGGTTGATGCAACCTCTAAAAGTTCTCAATTGGAAATAGGAACAAGTATCAATGAATTTCATCGATGGACTACCAAGGACTAGAAGAGGGTACGATAGCATTTGGGTCATAGTCGATAGATGAATTTCAATCTCGTTGAATTCGCATACAACTATAACTATCGGTCTAGCATCAATATGGCAACATTCAAGGTATTGTATGGCTGATCATGTTACACTCCTTTATGTTGGTGGGAAGTGGGCAAAAAACTGATACTTGGGCTGGATATGATTAAAGAAACCTCGAAGAAGATCGAGATCAGTTGGTAATGGATGAAAGCTGCTCAAGGTAGACAGAAGAGCTACGCTGATAAGAGATGCAGAGATTTAGAATTCTCTATCGGTGATATGGTATTTATCAAGATCTCTCTATTAGAGAATGTAATTCGGTTCGGTAGTAGATGGAAGTTGGCAATGAGATTCATAGATCCTTTTCCAATACTAGAGAGGACTGGAAACCTTGCTTAAAGAGTCGACTTACCTCAAAGAATGGTGGGAGTGCCCAATCTTTTCCATGTTTCTCACTTGCGAAAATTTGTGCACGACTCAAGCATAACTATCGCACTGGATCAATTAGATGATATCTAGATTGAACTGGAGGCTTTGAGACCTCGTAGGCCTATTCGTATCGTCGTACGTGATACGAAGCAACTTAGGAGAAAGATGGTGAAGTTGGTGAAGGTTCAGTGGAGCAAAAGTAAAGCCAACTACACTTGGGAGATCGAGAGAGCATGAGGATAGCTTTACCAGAGTTCGTTACTTAGTGAGACTTTTTATTTATCACTTTTACTTTCACTTGTGATATCATGACATATACCCTAGTGTAGTGTCCTGCATGCTAGGATAGGTTTGGGCGTTTCCTTTTCCATTTGTTGTTGTGTATGCATGTTTGACGGTTGATGGTTGCATATACTTGTATATGGTTATTAAGCATTCAAAATAACCTTATTGATTTTTGGTTGGGATTTCGAGGGTGAAATTCCTAGGGGGCGGGGAAAATGTTACGACCCATAGTCTATGTATCAAAGGATCGTAGAATATAAACATTATTTTTATATGAGTTTGTACAATTCTACGATTTTGGGAAATGGCTACTAGTGCCATTTTCCATACTTAGAATTTCTATCGGATAATTTTGACCTTGAAAATCTTATATGGCATATATATTTTGATAGGAGTTGAATTGGAGTATGAAACCACTTCCATTAGATCATAATGATGGTTTCTCTTTCCGTAGAGTGATCAAAATTGAAAAATGGACATACTGTTAGGGAGCGATAGCTGTTTGAAGTTTCACTTGATTTTGGATAGCTTAATGGGTAATGAGTGAGTTAATGTTAGACCCAAGACCCATTTCGGAATTAGCGTAGGGATGGGGTTGATGGGACTTCTCTCCATCATTTCACCCTTCCCACAAATAGAGAGAGCACTCCTATTAACCATCGTTTAGCTAAAAAGTTACTCTAGACCCTACTTTAATTAGCCAAAACGTGAGACTAAAGGAAAATTAGCGAGATTAGCATCTTGGATTAGAGATTTGCTATTGGAAGATTACTTGGAACTGCATTTCATCTTGAGATTTTGCACATTTGGATTTGCATTGAATTTAGGTAGGTGATTTCAAGCCTCTACTTGCTATTTAGCCATTATATGATGCTTAATGATGTTTTTAAACGATTTTCAAACTCTATCTCTAAAATATGTTTTAAACCTTCTTTAATCACATACGTAAATTTCAAACGATTTGGAAAAGATTTGTAAAACTAGTATTCTTATGGATCTTCTTTGTTCTTATGGTTCTACCTTTAGATTTAAACTTCACTTTGATATTTTTGGATGTATGCTTATTAGGATATATTTTGTATGATGATTTCTTGAATGTGTGATGTTTGTTTGGTGGAAAACACCGATCGAATGACAATTTTGTTTTAGGAACGAGTTATGGATCGATCGGTAATGATCCATAGAGTCGACTTGACCTAAATTTGCGCAATCGATATGGGGAAACATTGAAGGCCTCGTAAGACTGTGTTATAAGTTTCAAGTCATTTGTAGTTCGTCTACTCGAGTTATGAATGAATCAGTGATTATTTAAAGCTTATGGATTGGTGGAAGGTTGCTTCGGGGCATGCTCGAATCATAGGATGGATCGCTTTGAGTTCGATGAGTATGTTCTTCGGGTCGCTCGCTTGCATGAATGGATTGTGGGTGGAAGATAAGCCGAGTGTGAGATCGTTAATACCTATGGATCGGTGCCGATCCATGGGATTACTTGGTTCATCATAGAAGGTGGGCCAATAGAGCAAGGGAAGGGGAAAATTAGCTAAGGCATGGATCAGTACCAATCCATAGGGCATCGGTCGGTAAATGTGATGGAATGGTGAAAGGGAGTCTTACGTGATGGAGCATGGCTTATTTGTGTGAAGTGTTGAATCGGGTTAGGCATGGATCGGTGGTGACTTGGATCGGTGGTGATGGTTTGGGATTTACGGATCGGTGGTGATGGTACAACATAGGGGAGTTGGACTTCAAGTTCTTCCTAAGTTTTCTTTACGACGTGATGGTGTTTGCTTCGAGTCTTGAGTGTGTGTTCACTCAAACTCATGACAAACCAAACACTTAGCCAAATATGGCCAAGTGTTGGATCGGTACCGAACCATAGGGTTCGGTGTCGATTTTGACGACGACGATGATTACATGGTGAAAGTTATGGCTTTGATGATGGATAGATGTACTTTGACGCGTAGAGTAGAGGATTGTGAGTGGAATTGAGGGGACTATTCGAGAAATATTTTAGGACACAAGATGAGTTTTACGACTTACGATAGTTGTCTAGAATAGTTCTCGATTGTGACGACTTAAAATGGGAGTCGTAAGGATTGTTCCGGGATGAGCTCTACTATAGATGACATGTGCAAAGGGATCATTGAATTGGTGGGTTCAGAGAGTATTTGTAAAGCAAGGGTAATATAGGGTGCCCATTCGGACCATGGCGGGTCCTAATCTCTATGACGGGTGATCTGATCTCCATGGTGGGCGATCTTTACCCTGGATCAACCATGATGGGCGATCTAGTTCCTGGCCTACTAAGTGGAATAGATTTTAGTACCAAGGAACTAGAACGTTGAGTAGTCTTTGACCATGACGGGCATTTGAGTTATCACGTATCCAACACACTAAGTGAGTGAACGTGAGGGTGGATGATGGATGTTATGTTTGCTGATTGCTAATCACCCTACGGATGTCACACGGTGCAAATATTATCGATGTATGTATCTAGACACCCCTTAGTACTTTGATGTATAGTACATCAGGATGATCATGATGTAGAGTAGCATGAGTTTTGTGTTATGTGCCAACTCCGTGGATGCAGGGATAGGTCAGGTATGACTCTTCATACCGTTTGTCTTATTTTAGTGGTTTATTAGTATTTATAAAATGTAACACCCCATATTTGGAGGTCAAAAGCTAAGCACTACAGATGCTGCAGTCATCTATAGTATTAACTTCTGGTGACAAAATACGATAATGCTGTTGAATATGCAAGTATATGATTTTTGTTTGATGATAATAAACACATATATATATATATATTCAATTAAATGTATTTGTTATTGTACTATTTTATTTTTTATATAATTAAATAAATATTTGCTGAATAAAATAAATAACACAGAATTTAAATTCAAACAGGTATTTTATTCAAACAAATGTTTATTACAATTTTGAATAGTACAAATTTGAGCTCTCACCATATATACATAAATTCGATTACAATACAAATTTGATTACATCACAATTTTCAATTTACATTTGCACCTCACTACATATCACTCGTTCACTCATAATTGTTCTTCAACTTTATTCCAGATTGAATCCAGCATCTGAGCGATCTGTAAAATAAACAATGACGCAGTAAAATTGAAAATATAATATTTTTGCAGTGTAAAATAAAATGTATTTTTGAAAATATTATTTGCCTCAATTATTTGGTTGTTCGTCATCATTTATTTTGAACTCATCATACACGAACAACTTGTGAAATGCATAGTGTATCACTGTATATGCCATAAGGTCGTGCACACCGATATACACTTGATAAAATTACAGGGATAGGTGAGAACAAGGTCAAACCCAATCAAAAGCCGGGTTCAACTCAAGTGCAATACAAATAAAGTCACGACACGAGCATAAGGTCAAACCCGAGCTATAAGCTGGATTTAACACAAGTGTGTTATCCCGCCTTTTGGCAAGGCCGTAACAACAAGGGATTGACTAGTAACCAGTGACGGTCCGTCCCAGAGATCAGTTGTACATAGGCTCACCACGGATATCTATGAATTTTGTCCGAGTCCGGATCGAGCCAAAATTGGTAGGACATGGCAAGCTAAGCCATGAGAGCCAACGTTTCAAATCTCGAGTCAATCCGAGTTCGTATTCTCAAGTTATGGACGATGCAAAATTGGACCGAGATCAACTACCAATCGACTCACTCCTTCGACTCGCTCCTTCGACTCGCTTCACAACATCCAGTTTGAAGCCAACTTCGACTTGCTTTGCAATGCCCAGGAGGGGCATCTTCGACTCGGTCCGCCCAGAGGCCAACTTCAAGTCAACCAGGTTCGACTCGCTCCACGTCGCTCAGAGCTGCTCTCTTCGACTCGCTCCAGTTTGAAGCCATCAAGAGTGCACACTTCGACTCGCTCCGCTCGACAACTGTTCGACTCCATCTTCGACTCCACTACTAAAACCTCCCAGGACGTCCCATTTCGACTCGCTCGACCAGTGCTTGCTTCGACTCGTTCGATCTGGGCACGCTTCGACTCGCTCAAATTAGAGTACACTTCGACTCGATCAATACAACGTTAAAGGCAGAGCGATCTAGGAAGCGCCACGACATCGAGTCAAGAGGAAGCGAGTCAAAGTGGAAGCGAGTCGAAGGAAACAGCCTGCCGAAGACTCCAGTTCGTATCGATCATATCTCCCAATCTACCAGTCCAAATGCTACGAAATTTTCACAGAAGAATACATATATGCTAAAGAGTGTCCACGCCAAATTTCGACTCCATTGGATGAAATCCTGAGCGAGTCGAAATCAGCTGGTGTCAATCACGGATCGGACCGAAACTTCACGGGCTTGGGCGTACGGGCCTGGTCATGCCAGAGAGGGTCTCCCGAGATCTGAGCGAAATATCAGCCTCCTACACCTATAAATAGACCCCCAAAGCCAACAGAAAAAGGGTTCTTCTTCTTCCTCCTTGAGATCTCGAATGCCCGGACTCCGCCAGATCCAGATCTGAACTCTGTCGCTGCTGCTATCAATAAGATTCACTACTGCAAATAATAGCCAACTCTTGTAATTCATTGCATTCACTTGTAAACATCAAAGGAAGATCAATAAAGCAAACTACTTCATAGTGGACGTAGGCTATACGCCGAACCACTCTAAATCCTTGTGTCTCCTTGCACTTTAATTATTCTTATTTCTGAAATTTGGAGTTTTTGTTAGATAAATCCTCTTTTTACATTTACTTTCTTCACTTTATCTTTTCAAAGACTTCCGAAGAGTGTTGTGCCCAATTTTGGTACAAACACTTTGGTGCTTTCACTGAGAAAACCCAATTTTTCTCCCACTCTTTGGATCTCCTATCTATATTGGATTGCATAAATCTAATAAGAAGATCCAGATCTAGGACTTCGAAGCCCTTCCATTCTACTCAGATTTGCAATAAGATCTAGGAAAGGACTTCATCTATTCACTATGGTGAGCACGCGTACCACCTCTGCAGCCGCTGATCAAGGAGCACGGGACCGACAAAACCCCATGCAATCACCTCCATCCAACCTAAATGCTGCAGGACCCTCAGATCCATCAGGTCCAATCACTAGACAAGAATTCTAGACATTGCTTCAGGAGTTGACCCAAAGTCGACAGCAGCTAGCGGAGCAACTACACGCCAACACGGAGTTGACTTACCAGCTAAATCGCCAAAGGTGAAGGAGATCTAGAAGAGATCAAGGTTCTCACTCCTCCACAGAGAACTCAGCCTCCTCCGATGGCCAAGCTAGATCCATATGTCCACGGTTGGGTGGAAGCTACACCCAGGCCACGGGACACCAACCTGCTTCGAACCTTGGGCAACCGAGAGCAGGACCATCCGTTAGCCTCCGCACAGAACCTTCAACTCGGGGAGGAGCTGCTCCTTATCATGTTACCGGCAACATTGCTACTACCACCACTGCGGGGCGAGGAGGTGACGCTAGGAACCAAGATGATCCTCAACGTAACCAACGGGAGCCGACTCCTGAACCTTATGTCCTAGAGGATGTTGGACCAAGGAGGCGAGGCACGGACCGTTGACCGCGTCCGGTCCAGACTCGCGCTGTGGAACCCGACCACACCTTGGCACAACATGCTCCGAATGTCCAAACGACAGATATACCAGCGATGATTCGCCAAATGATCTGTGAAAGTCAGGGTCTATCTAATGACGACTGGGGAATCTCCCGAAGTCATACCCCTTTCACCGATGATGTTTTATATGCTGAACCACCTCGGCACTTCAGGATGCCAGCTTTGCCAGTTTATGAAGGGAGTTCTGACCCCAATCAACACGTCCTAAAATACGAATGGCTGATGAATGCTGCTAGAGCTGATGACGCAGTAAAGTGCCATAGTTTCCCCATTTCCCTAGGAGGCATCGCTACCATGTGGTTCACTCGTTTGCCACCGCGATCCATCTCTAACTTTGACCATATGGCCACTAAGTTTGTCGAACAATTCCGTATGCATGTGGCAAGGCCAAAGGACGTTAACACTCTGTCTAGTGTTATGCAAGCTCCCGGAGAAACTCTTAGGCGTTACTTGGAGCGATTCCATGCTGCGTGCGCGGAAATAAGCAATCCCAACAATAATTCTATCCTGATGGCTCTGACTAAGGGGATTGATGCTGATTCCGAGTTTGGAAGTTGGTTAGCTGGGAAACCACCTGCGTCATTGGACCGTTTCTATTCCAAGGCAGCCCAATTCCTGAGAAGGGAGGATGCGAGACAGTCTAGGAAGCAGGATGACGCAGGACCTAACATCGAAGGCATCCAGAGTAACGTCGATGTTAAACAGACCGGAGATAGTTCTGGAAAAGTTCAGTTGAACGTCCAAAATAAGCAGAATCAGTAGAGGGACAATAGGAATCAGAACAAAAAACGCGATCAGGATCGTGGACCACGGCGTAGATCTTCCATGTACGAAAACTACACTCCATTGAACACGTCGTTGGAAAATGTGTACTTGCAGACTTGCAATACCATGCAATATAAGAAGCCTGCCCTGAAACCACCAACCGAAAGGCAAATTCAAACAGGAAAGTTCTGTAGATTCCATGAAAGTTATGGCCATAATACCAATGAGTGTCGTCACCTACAAGACCTCATTGAAAAGCTGATACATGAGCGGAAGCTGGATCAGTATGTACGGGCGCCGCAATCCGGTAGTGCGGGACCATCAAATCAGAACCGTGCGCCGAATCAGGAAAGACATGAAGAACCGCTCGTGCGGACGGGATGTTGGTCATTAACACAATAAGCGGCGGTCCTCACCCGGTAGATCGAAGCTGGAAGGAAATGGAGTCGTATGCCAGTTCTATCAGGCATGCGGACTTCGAGTGTTGTAGTAGTTTTGATGAGGGGGCTCCGGCCAAGCAACAAAAAACGATGATGGATGACATCGTGTTCAGAAGGAGAGACGCAGATAAAATCGAGGCTCCCACTATCGACCCACTGGTCATCTCTGCAAAAGTAGGTCCCGCTTGGATAAAGAGGATCTTAGTTGACAGTGGAAGCTCTGTGAATATTTTGTTCAAACGAGCTTATGATCAAATGAAGATGGAAGCCGCAGACTTGAAGCCTTGTTAGTCTCGAGTCCATGGTTTCAACGGAAGTGCCACAATTCCCACTGGGATGGTGGAACTGCCTGTGGGGTTGGGAGTAGGAGAACGTCGGAGAGTACGAATGTTGCAATTCATCGTTCTGGACATAGACTCCCCTTACAATGCTTTCTTGGGCCGACCGGCCCTCACTGAATTCAGAATAGCCATTGCCCCATGGTGTTTGACCTTGAAATTTCCCACTGATCATGGAATAGGAATCGTTCACGGAGATCAGGCCACTGCTAGAGCCTGCTATATTGCTAAGCTAAGGGAAGCACATCGGAAGGAGAAAGGAAAGGACGTAGAGGAGTCTCTCTGCGTCCGCTTCGCCGACAATTGACAATTAACGCCCGGGCTCAGGCCCGGGCACCCCGGCCAATTCCTCAGGGATCTTGACCCAAGAGAAACTGAAGACGAAGGAGAATCTAAAGAAAGTCAAGCATCCCCAGCTGAACTGACAATTGATGTCCCAATTGACAATAACGATGATTCAAAAATAATAAAGATTGGATCTCAGCTAAGCCAGCAAACTCAAGAGGAATTGGTTGAATTTCTACGGGCAAATATTGACGTGTTTGCCTGGACACATTCTGATATGTATGGGATCTCGCCGAATATCGCGAGCCACACTCTGAACATTAACCCGCGGCATGTCCTGGTCAAGGCGCGGTATGGATCCAGAGAGATCTGCCGCCCTTAAAGAGGAAGTAGAAAAGCTTGATGCGAACGGATTCATTCGAGATGCGCTATATCCCGAATGGGTGTCAAATCCCATACTCGTCCGAAAGCCAAACGGGGAGTGGAGAACATGTGTCGACTATTCCGATCTGAATAAAGCATGCCCCAAAGACAGTTTCCCACTCCCTAGGATTGATCAGCTAGTGGATTCGACGGCTGGACGTGAACTCTTATCCTTCATGGATGCGTATTCAGGCTACAATCAGATACCGATGCATTTACCCGACCAAGAACACACCAGCTTCGTGACCAATCTGGGACTTTACTGTTACAAGGTTATGTCGTTCGGACTCAAGAACGCCGGAGCTACTTACCAACGGTTGGTCAATCAGATGTTCGCTAATCAAATCGGGAAGACAATGGAAGTATATGTAGACGACATGCTTGTGAAGTCACGACTCTCCACCGACCATATAAAAGACCTGGGGACTATGTTCAACATACTTCGGGAATACAAGATGAAGCTCAACCTACTGAAATGTCACTTTGGAGTTGCATCTGGAAAGTTCCTTGGGTTCATCGTTAACGCCCGGGGAATCGAAGCCAATCCCGAGAAGATTTGGGCAATCAGAAACCTTAAAACTCCCAAAACTATAAAGCAAGTCCAGAGTCTCAATGGGAAAGTAGCAGCATTGAGCAGGTTCATTTCAAAGTCCACTGACAAATGCATTCCCTTCTTCGATCTGATTCAAAAAGGGAAACGAAACTTTGAATGGACCACAGAGTGCGAGTGCGCTTTCCAAGCACTAGTCCAACATCCGTCTACACCACCGATATTGTCAAAGCCTATTGATCATGAGAAGTTGTTCATATATCTGGCGATATCAGAAAACGCTATCAGCGCTGCATTAATCCGAGAAGAAGACAAGATACAGAGGCCCGTATACTATGTCAGCAAACGATTGACTGGGGCTGAGAGAAATTATTCGAAGTTGGAAAAGTTGGCTTATTGTCTTGTCATTGCATCAAGAAAACTCCGACCACACTTCCAGGAACATTCCATTATTGTTTACACCGACCAGCCGTTACGACAGGTCCTCTCGCGGCCTGAGACGTCTGGAAGGTTACTCAAGTGGAACATCGAACTGAGCCAGTTTGACCTTACTTACGCTCCGAGACGGACCATACAAGGACAAGTCCTAGCCGATTTCATAGCTGAATTTACCATCCCAGAGGACTTGCCCTAAGCTAGTGAATCCCCCGAGAATGTCTGGAAACTTTATACTGACGGAGCATCAAACGACCAGTGTTCAGGCGCCGGTATTGTGCTTGAAACTCTCGAAGGTCGATCCATATGTTATGCCTTAAAGTTCGATTTCCATGCGACTAATAATGAAGCTGAATATGAAGCCCTCCTAGCCGGCTTGAAACTTGCTAGAGATTTGAGAATTATCGCAGTGGAAATTTATCGTGATTCACAATTGGTTGTGTGTCAAGTACGAGGAGAGTATCAAGCAAGATATCGAAGGTTGGCTGCTTATTTAGCGCGAGTTAAGGAAGTACTAGACTATTTCGATCAATACGCCATATTCAGTATACCTCGAGAACGCAACCAAAAGGCCGATTCGTTGGCAAAGTTAGCCAGCACAGGCGAAGCTCAACAAATGGGACTCGTACCCGTAGAAACACAATCTTCCCCAAGTATCGACCGAGCAGAGATAAACCGGGTATGCGAATCCTTCCCCGAAAGGGATTCATGGATGACTCCACTCAAAAATTACATTAAGCGCGGAACCCTGCCGGAGCGTAGGAGTGAAAAAAGACAAGTCCTCCGAAAGGCATCAAGGTTTACCATCCATAATGGACTCATGTACAAAAGGGGATACTCAGTTCCCCTACTTCGATGTATCGCTCACGATGAAATCAAACAAGTGCTACGCGATGTGCATGAGGGAGAATGTGGCGATCACACCGAGGGGCAAACACTTGCCAAGAAAATACTTCGCTACGGATATTACTGGCCTACCGTGAATCATGATGCGTTGGAATATGCAAAGAAATGTGATAGGTGCCAGAAATATGCCCGAATTCCTAGAGCTCCTCCTACTGAGATAACGCAAATGGTCAGCCCATGGCCGTTCGCAATGTGGGGCATCGACATCATCGGTGCTCTACCTCTGGCAAAAGGTAGAGCAAAGTACGCCATCGTCGCAGTTGATTACTTTACAAAGTGGGCTGAAGCCGAGGCTCTCACTACCATTACAACGAAGAAAGTAATCAACTTTGTGGTTCGTAACATCATCTGTCGATTCGGTCTCCCACACACCATAATTACAGACAACGGAACCCAATTCGACAGCGCTGAATTCAAAGATTTCTACAAATGATTTCACATCCAAAAGAAATTCTCCGCAGTTGCACACCCTCAAACAAACGGACAGGTCGAAGCAGTTAATAAGGTTATAAAATCAATCCTGAAGAAACGACTGGAAAAGGTCGGGGGCAAATGGGTCGATGAACTTCCTATGGCTCTGTGGGCTTACCGAACAACCCACAAGACCACGACCGGCCACACTCCGTTCTCTCTTTCCTACGGTTCAGAGGCCGTTATTCCAGTCGAGCTAGAAGTACCTTCCCATCGTGTGACATACTATGATCCAAAGATGAATGCTATATTACTTGTTGAATCTCTCGATCTACTAGATGAGAAGCGTGAGGAAGCTGACTTGAGGGCAGCTGCGCATCGAAGTCGAGTCGCCCGATTGTACAACGCCAAGGTCCGTCCGCGAACCTTCGAGTTAGGCTATCTCATCTTAAAAAGAGTCTATCCAGTTCCTTCACATATGAAGCCAACATGGGAAGGACCGTATGTTATTGAACGAAGGCTCGGAGATGGCACATTCAAGTTATCGACCATCGACGGTCTTACCCTGCCAAGAGCTTGGAACAATGAGAGCCTCCGCCGCTATTACACCTGACAGGCTATCTTTATCCATTTAGTCTACTTTCTTTTTCTGCAATTTGTTTATGCATTTCTAAGTTAGAACTTGTAATAAGGCAACTGACTTTGCCACACTTTCTTATTTAGTAATAAAATGCAACCTCTTCGAGCCAGAGATGTGATTTACTTGAAATACTTCATATGACCATCACTATGCACGGAGAGCTAAGTCTAATCATACGGTGGGATTTATTCAAATAGAGAGTGGCTGCGGTGCAACCAATCACTCCCTAAGTGAAACCCGAGCTCGGGGGCAAGCCATCACATCAAAGTCAAAAAAGGGATTGGTACACGATAATCCTTCCTCAACTCCGAACTCCCAGAGCGCGAGTCGGAGTATAAACATTCAACTCCATATTCCCGGAGTGCAAAGTGGAGTATAAACATCCAACTCCGAATTCCCAAAGCGCGAATTGGAGTATAAACATTCAACTCCATATTCTTGGAGTGCGAAGTGGAGTATAAACATCCAACTCCGAATTCCCAAAGCACGAACCAGAGTATAAACATTCAATTCAACTCCATATTCCCGGAGTGCGAAGTGGAGTATAAACATCCAACTTCGAATTCCCAAAGCGCGAACCGGAGTATAAACATTCAACTCCATATTCCCGGAGTGCGAAGTGGAGTATAAACATCCAACTCCGAATTCCCAAAGCGCGAACCGGAGTATAAACATTCAACTCCATATTCTTGGAGTGCGAAGTGGAGTATAAACATCCAACTCCGAATTCCCAAAGCGCGAACCGGAGTATAAACATTCAACTCCATATTCCCGGAGTGCGAAGTGGAGTATAAACATCCAACTCCGAATTCCCAAAGCGCGAACCAGAGTATAAACATTCAACTCCATATTCTCGGAGTGCGAAGTGGAGTATAAACATCCAACTCCGAATTCCCAAAGCGCGAACCGGAGTATAAACATTCAACGCCATATTCCCGGAGTGCGAAGTGGAGTATAAACATCCAACTCCAAATTCCCAAAGCACGAACCGGAGTATAAACATTCAACTCCATATTCCCGGAGTGCGAAGTGGAGTATAAACATCCAACTCCAAACTCCCAGAGCGCGAGTCGGAGTATAAACATCAGTCCCGAATTTCCCGAGAGCAAGTCGAAGCATACATGTCAACTCCGGATTCCCCGAATACAGGACGGAGCCTGAACACCAACTTCAAAGTTCCCACAGCATGGATCGAAGTATAAGTGTCGACTCCAAACTCCCGGAGCGCGAGTCGGAGTACAAAAACCAATCCCAAGTCCCCAGACGGCGGGCATGTGATCGAAACTCAAGTCGGCATAACCATTCGCCGGTAAACAAATGAGGATCCCCGGAATGCGGAAATGATTATCGGCAATCAAACAAGTATGGATGCATTACTCAATCTCCACTTGACTCAGACGTTCGTTCGGTGGAACAAGGCTCAGCATGGTATAAATAAGAAGCGATCGTCGGCTGACAGTCTACTGCTCATCCCCAAGACTGGGGGGCAGAACTCAAGCATCAACCATTGATTGAAGCGATGCGACGTCAGAATTCAACTCGCTTCTCAGTCACAAGCCATGACCATAATACCCGAACTTAGCAAGCAGTAACAAACTTCATTCGAAAACTGAAACTTCACAAGTGCAGTCCAGACACTGAAACACTTAATCAAATACACATTGACAAAAAAGGAAGTCAAAGAGAAAAAATTTCATTTCTATTGATTATAGAAGACGTTCTTGTACAAGTTTCCAAAAAATTCATACTAGCAGGGGCCGAACCCACATCTATACACGGCTAACAAAATCCAAAAAGAAATCAAAATACGTCAGGCAATCATGCTTAGTCTCTCTTCTTCCTTGGCTTCCTCTTCAGTGTGGACCCGCTTAATCCGTCGCCAATCTTCCTCTTCAAGCCTGTGCCTTTCGGCGGTTGGTGTTCCGGCAATGGCATTATGTCGACGTCTTCCTCCGAACTCGTGTGAATGAGAATGCTTCCTACGAGCGGAGTCGGAGGGACGGGATCAATTACAGACGGTGGAATGGGCAGGCTGGTGAGAAAGACAGAACCACCAGGAGACATCATTCCAAGCGGGGCAGGTCCCGATGATGCCATCACACTCCCAAAGCTGCCGTCATAACCAGCTGCTGCCAGTTCAGCGTCGATCTGGGCAAACATCTCCTCTTCGGTAACAGCTCGAGCCCCACTGAGGACATCAGCAGTTGGCATTGAAGAGCTTGCAGCAGGATCGGTTCCACTCACGACAGATGGCAAATCAGCGGGGGGATCACCATGACAACGAAAGAGTTCATCCATCAAGTGCTCGTCGAACGCCATTGTATTCCCCTGCATATCACCAATCAGGGCAGCTGCGCTCACAGTGGTTGCTTCGGTCACGATAGCCTCCTGCGTCTGATATAATCCTTGAGTAGCATGAGGCATGTGCGGCGCAGCGTCAGTCACTGGACAAGGGATGAAAAAATTGTTAGAACTTAAACTCGATCGAAGACTTCGACTCATGAAAGACATATAGAATGGTCGGAGTACCTTCCTCAGTTTGGCTTGTAAGCGACGGGGCGGCTTCAGTCGCTGGCACTGCAGTCGGAGACATCCGCGGCTGATCCGGATTATAGGCAGGAACAACTTAAGGGTCAACCGCAGGCAGAGGTTCAGGCTGGGTTGACACCGGAATGTCAAGATTTGCATCATGATGTCTAACCCCGGAGCCTTCTCCTACTTCCAGGTACTGAGTGCCGAGCCTCTCCTTCTCATAAGAGATCATTGAATCGTGGAGAGTCTTCTTCTCATCATTAGTTAACAGGCGATTCTCAAGCTCGAATTCATCCACAGATTCACCCGGGTGCGCCTCTTTCTCCTCCTCGACCAATCGGCCCCAAGCACTGCGGAGATGCACCGAATAGTCATTGAGCCAGGATAAGCCCATGTGCCTCAGCACATTAGCATTGTAGAAAACAAGGAGGTCCTCGATGTCGGCCTCTAGCCTGGACTCGGCCAATTTCACCCTTTCCTCGACCTCAGTCTCCGCTTTCTGGACTTTGGCCACCGCCACATCTCGTTCTCCCTTGAGCAGAACAGCCTGATCGCACGCCTCCTGGGCTGCGGTGTTCGCGTCATCTTTTTCTTTGACCAAGCCGGCAAATTTGGCTTTTAGTTCATTAAGCTCCTTGACCACCGCGTCCCGCTCGGCAATGACTTTGGTATTCCGGTGGCCCATTTCCTCCACCAGGGCAACGTGTGCCTGACTCAACCTCTCCATTTCTGCCTTCGCTTCGTCAGCCTTCTTAATGACCTCAATCTCAGATTTCCGAGAAGACTTGGACTCAGCAGAAAGTACTTGGATAATGCGATCCCTTTTTGCAAGCTCAGTCTCCATCTTCTCGATCTCTTTTGCCCACTCGAAGGCCAATTTAGAAGATTTTTCGGTAGTCTTCGCCCACTCTCGATACTGGGTATAGATGTCGTGGACAAAGTCATGCATCGTGCCTTCTACCAACGATGGAATTCTCTTCAAGTGAGGAGGGAAAACATAACCGTCGAAGCAAATATTAGGAAAATCCTTCTTCATTTGGGCCAACTTAAGGGCCCCTTCTCTGGTAGGATCAACAGGGACCTGCTCTGTAACCATGGAAGATGTAGTCTCGACTCTCTAGAGATGAGTCTCGGATCTGAAAGTGTGAGAAGAAGTCCTATGACGAGGAGGCTCCGGTGGGTGTGAAGTTTGAACGGGAGGAGGAGATGGAAGCCTAGGAGGAGGAGAGCGTGATCTAGACCGGCGCCGGTATTCTCTATCCCTATCGCGCCCATGCCTATCCTGACTAGAATGCTCGCGATCGCGATCCCTATCAGAATCCCTCCTGCGGGAATCATAGTAACCAGAAGCCTTTCGGGTTGAACGAAGACTGTTCAGCATTGACCCTTATCCAGACATAGTACCTAAAAATGAGAAGCGAAGAAAGAGTTAGCAACTTACTGAGTTGGACGAAGTACAGTTGTGGATCATGTAGTGTAGTGGAGTATATGCATGTGCAATCCCCCGACCAACCAGAAATGTCGGCCGCACTCATAGCAAGCGACCCGCTCGGTTCACAAGCACTATCAAGCCCTTCCATCCTGGCATCATGAGGAGACGACATGAAATCCGGGATCGGAATATCATCAAGCCCGGCAAAAGGACTCTCCACTTGCGGGGGAGGAGCCTCTGAAATCTAATCCCCTGGGAAGGTAAAGACACGACCACGGATTTAAATCTCTTCGATTTAGGGCATTTGTAAGCAGCGACCTTGCCTTTTCTTTTTCCTCCAGAATCCTGAACAGCGGAAGGAGGCACGGCCATGAGCTCAGTATCGGTGGGAGTTCTTTCTGGATCAACTTCTTCGGTGATCACAACTGTGGGCGCTTTGCGTTTCACACGTTTCTTCAGGGCCACCCTATGTGTCACATCCAGGTGTATGCTCTGTCTTCGTTCTATTAGCCCGACGGCCCTCAAATTCCTGTCGGTCAGGACTATGTCTATGTGCCTCTCTTCGCCCGGAAACGCTTGAAGAATTCGAATAAGCTCTCTGAAGTATGCACCATCGAGGCGAGAGATTGCGGCTATAAGACAAGAAAAGTATGTCAGTTTTTGGAAGTCGATCACTAACATCTCAGTAGTTCAAGAGAGGGTGGCGGCACTTACGTCTATCTAACCAACGTCTAGCAAACCCAGGAGAGGACCGAACGTAGAACCATTCGGACTTGTCATAACTTAGCCTCCCCCAGGAACCCAGCACAATATGGCAGCTTCTGACTGCCTCCAAGAAGGTGAATGAAGGGCTATCTCCGCGGCTCTTAACATTGAATAAATATCTAATCTCGATTAGCTTCGGCGGTCGAAAGAGGATCTCCATGAACAGGATGAAGGTGCTGTTTAGCAAGGCATACCTGTTAGGGTGTAGCTGAGATGGGGCTATACCAAGAAACGATAATGTCTCCCTTATATAGTCATTAAAAGGAGGGAGCGTCCTCGCCGTGCAGGCATGACGGTTAAAAGCAGTAAACCCCTCCGGGGGATTGTGTGGCATGTCGGTTGGTTCGGGAAGTATCACGTCGTCAAGAGACAAACCGTGCCTTAAGCAAATCCGGCCTAGCATATCTTCAGAAATACCCGACGGCACGGAGTCTAATGGGTTAAGGATGAACCGAGCCCCTGGACGTTCATCCGGCGCTATTTCAATAACTTCGGCTTCTATAACTGGTATCTCTATGGTTGGAGGAATAGAACTTGGATTTTCCGGCTGCTGGGAACTCGAAGGATCCATAACCAGCTAGCTTATAAAAAATCACTGTTAAACTTACAAATAACACTCGTACATCCCCCAATGTAAAGTGTGTGAGCGTGTTGTGCAGTGCAGTACTATATATTATTTGGAAAGATCAACCGGATTAATGGAAACGTGTAAACGACGAGACTTCGGAATTCAGTCAAAAGGACCGTCATCGCTGACCATCACAACCATACCATCCAGTTGATTAATCATCATTTCAAGTTAAAGTTTGGTGTCAATGTGATAAGTCCCAGTTCCGTCAACGAGCTTCGATAGGCAATCAGATATGCGGTGAAGCAGTTAAGTCCAGTAATACAATTTTGAAGCTCGTCGGAGTCAACTGTTCTAATGAGTAGGGAGTTTTAAAATTTTGTAATGTTCAAATCGTGTCACTTACGGAAGCCATGTTCACATCAATAAACTAAGGACGTGTGCATATGAGCCAGGCTCGTTCGACTCGCTCCTGAGACCATCGAGTTCGAATCGGTGCCAAGACACGCAGTTCGACTCGCCCCTGAGATCATCAAGTTCGAATCGGTGCCAATACACGCATTTCGACTCGCTTCCGAGACTGCACAGTTCGATTCACTCCCTTCGACTCGGTCCCAAGATCACGAGTTTGACTCGCTCCTAGGCTCTCCACTACAACTCGATCCAGAAACCATCCACTTCGACTCGCTCCGAAGCTACCCACTCCGGTTCGATCGAAAGCCATCGATTCAAATTGATAAAGCATAGCCCCTTCGCGTCGATCCATAGATTCGGGGCGTTCGACTCACTGCGAAGCCCCACAATCGATCGACGCGAAAACCTATGCCTCATCCTCTCGAAACTTCCCACTCCAAATCGATTCGAAGCCAAGATCCTAAAACTTTCGATCAATCACAACTCAGGCTGATTTAGTGTTTGAAAACCGAGTCTCATCGTTCACGCGATGGATTCGTTTAATGGATTACCTAGATCTGTCAGATTATTTCGATTAAGTGATGGTGGGAATTGATTTGAAGTCAAGGATTTTCGTTCTTTCTTCTCGAGTCTCAGAGCGATACGAAGGCAGGGAAAGTAAAGATGAAAAGTAAAAAAGTGAAAAAAGGCTAAATATGGAGTATTCTTCAGCGCACTGATGCGAAGCTCCTCTTCGACTCGCTCCTTCGACTCCATCCCCGTGACTAGTTCGACTCCCTCATGCAGCCACGAAAGACATCACTTCGACTCGCTCAATCAGTGAACATCTCGACTCGCTCCACTTCGACTCGCTCAGTTCGAGTCCGTCATCAACGCAGCATGCTTGCTTCGCATCCAGAAATCCAATGAAAGTTATCTTTGACGTTTCAATCCGTCACAACGATTCAGGAGAAGATCGTCACGAAGGGATAGTCAGAAACAACCATCGAGCATTGTTATAGCGGATTTCACATCGGTTCAGGAGAGGATCGGTATGGAATTCAAAAACAATAAACAGACGACGACTCGAGAACATACAAACGCCAACGGGAGTCAGATTAACATATATGCATGAATGACGGACTAATATTTGACATTCCAGATTTTTAGGAATCAGAAATTTATCCAGTAACCACTGGCACACAGCAATCAGTTGCAACAATACAGGGCGCAGCAATCGATAGTCAACAGATTACATTATCAAGAAGGACGGTCAAAGATTACAACATTCATCGAGAAGACGATAACTATTCAGAATAAAGACTGCGGCACTTCAAAGCACATCATGTTTTCACAAGACGTACTTTAGGGGGCAAATGTTATCCCGCCTTTTGGAAAGGCCGTAACAACAAGGGATTGACTAGTAACCTGTGACGGTCCGTCCCAGAGATCAGTTGTACATAGGTTCACCACGGATATCTATGAATTTTGTCCGAGTCCGGATCGAGCCAAAATTGGTAGGACATGGCAAGCTATGCCATGAGAGCCAACATTTCAAATCTCGAGTCAATCCGAGTTCGTATTCTCAAGTTATGGACGATGCAAGATTGGACCGAGATCAACTACCAATCGACTCGCTCCTTCGACTCACTTCACAACATCCAGTTTGAAGCCAACTTCGACTCGCTTCGCAATGCCCAGGAGGGGCATATTCGACTCGGTCCGCCCAGAGGCCAACTTCAAGTCAACCAGGTTCGACTCGCTCCACGTCGCTCAGAGCTGCTCTCTTCGACTCGCTCCAGTTTGAAGCCATCAAGAGTGCACACTTTGACTCGCTCCGCTCGACAACTGTTCAACTCCATCTTCGACTCCACTACTAAAACCTCCCAGGACGTCCCATTTCGACTCGCTCGACCAGTGCTTGCTTCGACTCGTTCGATCTGGGCACGCTTCGACTAGCTCAAATCAGAGTACACTTCGACTCGATCAATACAGCGTTAAAGGCAGAGCGATCCAGGAAGCGCCACGACATCGAGTCAAGAGGAAGCGAGTCGAAGTGGAAGCGAGTCGAAGGAAACAGCCTGCCAAAGACTCCAGTTCGTATTGATCATATCTCCCAATCTACCAGTCCAAATGCTACGAAATTTTCACAGAAGACTACATATATGCTAAAGAGTGTCCACGCCAAATTTCGACTCCATTGGATGAAATCCTGAGCGAGTCGAAATTAGCTCGTGTCAATTACGGATCGGACCGAAACTTCACGGGCTTGGGCATACGGGCCTGGTTACATGCCAGAGAGGGTCTCCCGAGATCTGAGCGAAATATCAGCCTCCTACACCTATAAATAGAACCCCAAAGCCAACAGAAAAGGGTTCTTCTTCTTCCTCCTTGAGATCTCGAATGTCCGGACTCCGCCAGATCCAGATCTGAACTCTGTCGCTGCTGCTATCAACAAGATTCACTGCTGCAAATAATAGCCAACTCTTGTAATTCATTGCATTCACTTGTAAACATCAAAGGAAGATCAATAAAGCAAACTACTTCATAGTGGACGTAGGCTATACGCCGAACCACTCTAAATCCTTGTGTCTCCTTGCACTTTAATTATTCTTATTTCTGAAATTTGGAGTTTTTGTTAGATAAATCCTCTTTTTACATTTACTTTCTTCACTTTATCTCTTCAAAGACTTCCGAAGAGTGTTGTGCCCAATTTTGGTACAAACAAAGTGCAATCCAAATGTACAAGTTTAATAAAATGGTCACGACAACTAAAACAACTCGACCGGTCCAAAATTAAAAATGAACAAGTACAAAAAGTAGTGGACAAAACACAAATTCCAAAATCACTTGAACCAGAGAACTTGAAGTTCAGTGGCAACCAAACAGAAATGAAAACTGCAAATACCAAAGTGAAGCCACCAGACTACATGAAGTCAACAAAGTAATAGAGATGTGTGCATACACATTGAAACCAGACTCGAACAAACAACATCTCTACCAAGTGCAAGTCCAATATCCACAGCAGACAACAAGATGACCAGATTCAAGTACAAAAGGAAGTACAAAAGGTTCAGATATAAGGAAATGGATATGAAACTCGAAGTCTGAAAACAGTACGAAGAAAAACCAGACCAGATACAACATGCATCATATACATGAAGACTAGGCAACTAACAAGGACAAAATGCATACACACTTGTATGCATATATATATGAAGTATGAATGCAAACCTACCACCAGACCTGACTTAAGTGTTTAGACATTACAAATATACAGTGGAACTTGAAAGCAGTTCAATATCTAAGCTAACTACATAAAGCACACATGCCCAGGCTCAAAGACACAAATACAATATGAACACATGTGGAACAACTAAAGTGCAGACCAACAGAAAATGTGCAAACAGTTTCGAACACATAGACATATTTATATACTACTACATGGTGCAACAACCTTAAATGCTACATAAAACAAGACTGCATCAAGAAAACAAATACCAGAGCTAGCTCAATGAACCAACTAAGTGCACATGTTCAACCAAGTGGCTCAACTCAAAATAAAACAAAAGTCCAGTTGCAACATCATATATACAAATGTGCTCGAGACAACCAGGCTATATGCAAGCAAGGACTACATGCACTGATACATGTCTAGACATAACACAATACAACACAGTAGTATGGAAGTGATACTACAAACCAGATTCAAGTGAAACAGAGTGACAAATATATGAAGTCAACATGTATGCAACAGTGACAACAAAGGCTGCAACAAGACTCACAAAATATACACGTGAAATCAAGTATGCAGTAAAGCAGGTAAAACACAAATGATCAAATGTCGCAGGAATTCAAAATTGAACTAGTCAAAGTTAAAAAAAACTAAAGTCAAGTTTAAATGCCAGCAAATTCAAAGTCGTGATGACCAAAACAAGAATCGTTCAAAATCAAAGTCGTGTTAATCAAGTAAACAACGAATTATACGAATTGAAGAAGTCTAAACAAATGCTATAGACTCAAGCAAAATCGAACGGCCAAGCTACAATATCAGACGATTTCAATCGAACAAAATTATAGGAATTGGAATCCTATTTAACCATATCATCATCGGCATTCAGAAATCATTCGAGTTTAAGCAACAACAGAGAGGAACAATCATTCAACTCGAATCAAAGTTGAGTACAATATAAATCGAAAAAGGAACAAACGTACCAATTCATGTAACAATCGAACTCGACTTGATTGAAGCAGCCGAAGTAAATCAAAGAGACAATCGATCAACAGAGCAATCAACGTGATGACATTAATTTGATCGATCTATTGAAATCGGCGAAGCCTTAATTTTCTCAAGAGGATCGAAGCAGCTAATTTTCAAACCAACAAGGAACAGGCCGAAGAAATAAAAGATTAAAGGGGGAACATTTTTTTGATCACTTATTTTTTATTGGGCCGGCCTTTATATTTGGGATTTAATATATTTAAATTAGGGTTTTGTTTTTAATTGATTTTTAATTTGTAATTTCTTTTAAACTTTTGAAATTTCTAGTCGTGTGACTAGGGGACGAACTACGGTGGTGTAGTTTGAGAATTCGCAACTCAGTGGCTGAGTTGTGGTAGGCTTTTGAGCGTAGAGTTAGGTTAGTCGATAGCGGGTGTCACGAGTTTACGTGTGTAAGCGTCTGACTACTTAATTTCTAGTAGAAACCTTGGGGGCATCATGTAGGCAGGGTTTTGCCGAAGCTGGGTAAATCTGTGTTGTTCTATTTCTGCATTTTTATTATTCTCTGTACTGCGATTACTCTGCTATATCTGTGTTGCAATTATTCTATATACTTCCGCATTAAATTTTCATAATTGATAGTATCGTCCTATCAACTCCCCCTCTAGGGTGAAATCAATCCTACAAATGCTAATGGTATCCATAATATGAGTCACATGAATATGAAATAAAATCATCACAGTTTAAAATACCTTTTCTGATTACATTTCAAAACAATATTTCATATTCAAATTACATAATCCCATAATCTTTTCACAAGTTCAGATCAAATATAATTATTACATAAATACGCCAAGAGCGACATATGAAGAAGCCCCCTTGGTTGACCAGAGTACTATATAGTCATAATTGACTTAATACATCACAGCAGAATAAAACAAAAACAACAACTCCTAAATAGCTATCCGTCAGCCACCTGCTCGTCTCTGGAAGTTTTATTCATCCACCTACTAAAACCTGTAAACCTCAACCCTCAGCCTACTCAAATCAATTTTGAGCACCCGAGAGTTTAAGGGGAAAACATAAATTTTGAGTCAGACATAAAGCCTGGTTTGAATAATACTATACATCTCATTTATTTGATATTAAGTGAGACCATACCGCTCAGCGGAACGAGTTTCCCCTCACTAATATCCATTTAAAACATATCTTTTGCAAAACTTAATCCTGCAACAAAAACTGGTTAATCAAATTGATTATATCAATAATAGCAATATCATATATGCTCAAAACAGGTAATAAATGGACCATCTGTCTTAAAAACTATAGTTTTGTTTGGCTAACTACTAACCTTTGGCTGACTCGGGCCTACCAGACAAACTAAACAAATTATCTAACGCCTGTTAGACATACTTCTGGACGGTTTGTCCTTATCTTACCTCTCCAAGGGTCACCTGATCCTAATAGTTTTGCGGGCTCACCAATAACCTATCTCTGTACATATATATATATATATATATATATATTCATTTCTATGTGTAACCATCATTTAAGTCTTACTTGTGACTAAGCGCTACACATTGGAATTTTAGACTAAATTAGCTAGGGGCTAATGCTAATGAGTAGGGCACAACCCTACACCAGTCCCATTTGGTCTTCTACTCTAATCTGAGTTATTTTTAAGGTTAACTACCCTTTAAATTTTCCTTGAAAACCTTTTCAAAATGATTTAATCCCCTTAAATCATACTAAAACAAGGAAAATATTCTATGCTTTACTCAAAAAAATTGCCATGTTACATATACTTTACTCAAAACTTTGTTGATGAAAACATTTAAACCTTTCAAAGGACCCCTTTCGAAACCATTGAAAGTGCCCCTCTCGAAACAAGTAAAACACTTTACTTTCTAACCTTAGGCCGAAAGGCCAAAATATACCTTTCGAAACCAGTCTTAATAACCCTTTCGAAAACATTGAAAAACCTTCCTTTCGAAAGGTTTAAAACCTTAGACATCCTTCTTTTAAAACTCTTTAAGCCTGCCTTTCAAAACCATTGGAAACCTTCCTTTGAACCTTTCGAAAACATTGGGGTATCACCTCTTTGAAACCTTCATCATAAACCTTTCGAAAGCATGAAACGATTTACATAAATCAAAACTTTTCGAAAGCATTTGGCTTCAAGTAAAACATGTGGAAACCTTTCGAAACCATTTAAAACTATCCCCTTCGAAACCTTTGGGTTCTACCTTCAACAGAATAAAAGGGTCATAAAATAACCAAGTCAAAAGCACTCTTTCGGAAGCTATTTCCTAAGTAAAGAAGTGACGGTGTCGAAACCAACCCTTCAAAAGCATTGGAGAAGCGGCTATGTTTTAAAAACAAAGTAACCCTTTAAAACCATTGGATTCGGAAGGTAGAGAGCGGCAACAAAGGGGTTTCGACCCCCTCGAATTACTTAAAACAAAAGGCGCAACCTCATTCGAAACCATTCCTTAAATCAATTTGACCCAGTCGGAAGCCAACCAAGTCGAAAGCATTCCTTTCGAAAGCAAAGCAAGCACATTTCCATTTGAAAGCAAAATAGCGCTTCGACCCCATCAGAGCCCCTTGTTTCAACCCAATACCTTCCGCCCATATCCAATTCACTATGTACCAAATCATTGATACTATGTGCATTTGTTTCGCTAGCGATGGAGGCGAAAGTACTCAGTCGGAACTTAGGTGCCGAAAGTGGTGAAACATGTAAAAAGCACGTTTAAACTGATTTTTTGCCTTTTAAAGTAATCTTTTCAACTAACCTGCCTTGTTTGTCAAAATATTATTTGTTGCTAATTTCTTTTCTAAAAGTGCTGCCAAAATTTCAGAAGTAAGTAATTTAAATAATTTACAAAATGCCCCTTCTCCTTTTATAAATATATAAAACATTTAAGTCCCAAAACTTAAATAATTTTATATATTCATTAAAACACTTAGGAAAATTCTATAAAAATTCCTGTAAATCATTTTTAATATGTTTCCAACATATATAAATTTCGGACCCAAAACATATATTATTTAGCCGTAAATAATTTTAAAACCAAATAACCACTTTCTTCACTAGAAAATTAATATTAAATCCACATTAATTCTGAAAATTATGAAAATTGAAACCTATCTCTAAAATATTATTTCTGAACTTATTCTAAAATCTAAAGGCATTTGGATGTCATTTAATAGAGTTTTCACATTAAGAACATATCATAAAATCAATATGAATTAGCATAAATCATCAACAAGCATATATAATCATTTCAACATTCAAAAACATGACAAAACCTTGCAAAATGGTTCGGATTAAACTTAAACTGAAAACAATAGAAAACATGAGATGTAGTCATTATTTACCTTAGCTTTGAGACTAAGGAGTTGAGATTTGATCTTGGATTAAGTTGATTTAGCTTCTTCCTATAGCTTATCTTCCTCTTGTTCTTCCTTAATGGTGACCGGCCTCTATTGTTTTGATTTTTACAATGAACGTATAGAATGAATGAGTGTAAGGGTTTAGGGTATAAGGATCTACTGTTCCTATTTTGCCCCTTATCTAACTTCCCTAACTTATTTTATTTTAACTCATATTAGTTCATTTGTTATATGACACGACTACCCCTTATTAATCACAAATCTCAATCCTCTAACTATCACATTATTTTACTTAATTTAACTAATTAAATATCCTAAATAATGTTACTAAAAATTAGGGTCATTACATACACCCCTCCTTAAAGAATTTAGTCCTCGAAATTATGATAAGGTACACTACTAATCAATCATAAAGGTAAAACATACCATCAAACAAATCAGGATAAGCATCTCTAATCCTGCTCTTAGTCTCCGAAGTACAGTCTCTATCGTTGCTTTATTGGATCTTAACTAATCTGACTTTCTTGTTCCTTAACCTCTTCTCATCTCTCACGACTATGCGAACTGGCTTTCTAACTATAGTCAAACTCGGCTCTACTACTAAGTCCTCTAACACAGTCGGTGATATAGTAGTCTCTGGATCTCGAATACATTTCCTTAGATGAGAAACATGAAAAAAATCATGAACTCCTGCCAAACTGTTCGGTAACTCTACTCTATATGTGAGTTTCCTGATCCTTTCTACGATAGGAAATGGTCCAACGTATCTTGGTGCCAATTTCCCTGATTTTTTGAATCGAATTATATCTTTTATCGGTGATAGCTTGACGAAAACATGATCTCCAACAGAAAACTCTAAGTCTTTCCATCTTTTATCAACATAACTCTTCTTCCTAGACCGAGCTTCCTTCATCCTAGCCCGAATCAACTCAATCTTCTCTGCAGCTTCTCTAACCAAATCCGGACCAATAACCAACCTATCCCCGGTCTCTAACCAACAAACTGGGGATTTTCATGGCCTTCCATACAAAGCATCAAATGGTGCCATCTCTATACTAGTCTGATAACTGTTGTTATAAGAAAACTCGACTAAGTGTAGTTGGTCTTTCCATGATCCTCCAAAATCTAATAAACAAGCTCGTAACAAATCTTCCAAGACTTTGTTAACTCTTTCCATTTGCCCATCGGTCTGTGGATGGTAAGCGGTACTCATCTTGAGCTTGGTACCTAAAGTATCCTGTAGACTCTTCCAGAACTCGCTAGTGAATAAGGAACCTCTATCTCTTACTATACCACTAGGAATCCCATGCAGTCTAACTACATTCTTCATAAACAACTTAGCTAAAACATGTGTTGTCCGAGTTGACTTAACTAGAATGAAATGGGCACCCTTGGTTAACCTATCCACTATGACCCATATACTTTCATTTCCTCTATTAGACCTTGGCAACCCGTCTATAAAGTCCATAGAGATCGAATCCCACTTTCATACTGGGACATCCAATGGCTGTAGCAACCCACTTGGCTTCTGAATTTCGGCTTTTACCTATTGACAGTTCAGACACTGCTTTACCTATAAGCCAACATCCTTCTTCATACCTTCCTAGAAGATACTTCTCTTCATGTCCTGATACATCTTAGTTCCTCCCAGATGAATAGTGAACTTCGAAAGATGTCATTCCTCAAGAACTTCCCTCTTAATGTTTCCTACATTCGGAACACATAATCTTCCTTTCTTTCTCAACCACCCATTCTGGTCAAGACTAAAATCCTTCAAGTCATCGCTCTCCGTTCCATCCCTTAACTTCCTGATTCATTCGACTAATAAAGGCTCTTCCATCTGTTTAGAAGCAATCTTTTCAATCATCGTCGGTTGAACTTCTAAACATGATAACACTACCTTTTCTCCACCGGTTCTAGCTTCAGATCTCCACTGCACTCTACATGTCGTCAACACTTCTAAATCTCTCCACTCAGCTATCATTTCTAACACTGTATTTTGATGTTTTCTGCTAAGTGCATCTGCAACCTTGTTGCCTTTCCCCGGTGTATACTCAATTCCAAAGACATAAGCAGCTATAAATTCCAACCATCTCTGTTGTCTCATATTCAACTCCTTTTGAGAGAATAAATACTTTAACGACTTATGATCCGTATACAACTCAAATCTTTCTCCCAAAAGATAATGTCTCTAAATCTGCAATGCGAAGATCACAGCTGCCAACTCCAAATCGTGGGTAGGATATCTTACTTTGTGCGGTCTAAGCTGTCGAGTTGCATAGGCAATCACTCTACCTCTTTGCGTTAACAAAGCTCCTAACCTGGTTCCACATGCATTTGTATACACTACTAAGTCCTGATTCCCTTCTAGAACAACTAACACAAGTGCATTAGTCAATAAGTGTTTCAGCTTCTGGAATGCCTCCTCACACTTATCGGTCCAAAAAAACTTCACATTTTTTCGCGTTAGCTTGGTCATCGGTGCTGCTATCCACGAAAAATCCTAAATGAATATCCGGTAATACCCAGCTAATCCAAGGAAACTTCTTATCTCAGTCACCGTCTCAGGTCTCTTCCAATTATTCATCGTTTCAATCTTAGTCGGAGCTACAGACAACCCTTTCTCTGAGACTACATGACCAAGAAACTTCACTTCCTTCTTCCAGAAATGACACTTCGAAAACTTCGCTTTCAACTTATGCTGCCTCAACGTCTCAAGCACCACTCTAAGATGAACTTCATGCTCTCTTTCATCCTTAGAGTAGATCAAAATATCATCTATAAAAACCAATACGAACCTATCCAAGTGCTCTCGGAAAACTCGGTTCATCAAGTCTACAAAGAATGTTGGCGCATTAGTTAGTCCGGACGGCATCACAAACCATTCGTGCGATCCATATCTAGTTCTAAATGCCATCAAAGGAATACTATTCTCTGCTACTCTAAGCTGATGGAAACCTGTTGCCAAATCCAACTGAGAAAATACCTTGGCTCCACTATACTGATCGAACAAATCGTCAATTCTAGGTAGCGGATATCGATTCTTTATCGTCTTCTCATTTAACTTACGATAATCGATACACAACCTGAACGATCCATCCGGCTTTTTAGTAAACACCGCGACTACTCCCCAAGGCGAACTACTTGGCCTAATAAAATTCTTTCCTTCCAAATCCACCAACTGCATTTTCAAATCCCTTATCTCGCTAGGCGTCATCCTGCTTGGCAGTCTACTCACTGGCTCAGCTCCAGGTACTAAATCTATCCCGAAACACAATGGCTCGTTTTGGTGGCAGTCCTACTACAGGTTTAAAAACATCTGCAAATTCTCTAACAATGAAAACGCAACTCAACTCATCTACTACCCCCACAACACCCAACAAAGCATTCACCTCACAGCTAGGTTTTTCTACGGTATATACAATCTGATCACTACAGTCAGGGTGCCTAAGCGATATTTTCCTATCATGGTTAAATATCCTAGCACCGTACTTACTTAACCAATCCATACCATAAGTAATTCCGAACCCTACGAAATCAAACACATGCAAACTGCAAACAAAGGTATGACCTAACAACTCAAACTCTAAGTGGTCACACTTCATCCCAAGTGTCGCATACCCTCCTACTGAATTTGCAACCCTTAAGGAAGTAGAGGGTTCTAGGTTAAGCTTATCTACCAAACAATGAGATATAAAAGAATGTGATGCACCGGTACCAAACAGAACGCTCACCGACATTACATGAATCGTAAGCACACCTCCCAACATAGCTTTTCCTTTTTCCTCTGCTGTTGGCCTCGAGGTAGCTAGCTCCAATGGAAAACCTTTCCTTTCCCATCCTTAGTAGGCTCTTTGCACTAGATCTTATAATGTCCAATTTGATCGTAGTTTAAACACCTCACTTCCTTCTTCACAGTAGCTTTCTTTCCCTTGCCTGTCCGGCACTCATGGGCATAGTGTCCTTTCTTATTACACTTGTAACAGACCACTTCTTCCTTACCCTTCTTAGCAGTTCTTCCCTTCTGAGCTCCTTTCTTATGGAAGAACTTTCTTTTCTGACCCTGCCCCACCTGGACTTCCTTTGCCTTATTTCTCTCCAGAAAAGCAAGCATCCTCATGTCTTAAAGCCATCTCTACTACAACATCACAAGGATCCCTAATGTGAGATAACATAGCCCTAGCAAGCTCAGGCTTCAACCTCCTAATGAACTTCTCATTTCTATTAATCACAGTATCAACAGTAGCATAGCCATATCTTGCTAGCTCCTCAAACCTCCTCGCATACTCAAGTACAGTCATATCCCCCTACTCCAACTCAGCAAACTTCCTAAGCAGAGTGGACTTAGCAATTTCTAACATAAATCTTTCTTCGAACCTCCTCCTGAACTCAGCCCAAGTCATATTCTCCTTGTTAACTCCAACTGTCACACTGTTCCACTAATACAGTGCTGCTCCCTGAAGCTGTCTAGAAGCAAGCCTTATCTTATGCTCATCATTGAGCCCCAAATCTACAAAGATTCTCTCATAGTGCAATAACTAGTTCTCCACTTCTATAGCGTCTTCAGTTCCAATAAACGGCTTTCCTACCAAGCGAGCATAATCTCTAGTCAAAATAGCATAGTTATTCACCACCGGAGCTTCTAGATTTCCTCCTCCAACTACTCCAGCAGCAACTCCCGTTTGCATCATGTTTACAAAGAACTGATACATTGCTCCCATATCAACTTGCGGGACTCCAACACCCACATTTCTAGCTTATGCCTGACTTGGTTCCTTCTTGTATTTGGTCTAGCATTTCCATTTGTAGTGGTAATTTCCCATCTAAGGTTAACTCTTCCACTTCTAGCATCCATATCTATATTCGAACCACATGAGATACGGAAAAATGACCTAATAGAGATAGGAGACTAGAGATAAAGCACATACTTATATATAGCAAATACAAGTACGTTATTGTAGCGTTATCCCATACCCCGATCTTATCTCTAATTCTCTAGGATTATTTTTTCAAAATCATTTTTAAGTTAAAGTTTTTCATAAACCTATGCTTTGATACCAAGTTTTTATACCCTGTATCTGGAGGCCAAAAGCTAAGCGCTACAGATGCTGTAGTCATCTATAGTATTAACTTTTGGTGACAAAATACGATAATGCTAATGGTATCCATAATATCAGAGTCACGTGAATATGAAATAAAATCATCATAGATTAAAACAAGTTTTCAGATTACATTTCAAACAATATTTCATATTTAAATTACACAATCCCATAATCTTTACCTAGGTTCAGATCAAATATGATTATTACATAAATACGCCATGATCGACATATGAAGATGCCCCTTGGTTGACCAGAGTACTATATAGTCATAATTGACTTAATACAACACATCGGAATAAAACAAAAACAGCAACTCCTAAATAGCTATCCGTCAGCCACATGCTCGTCTCCAGAAGTTTTATTCGTCCGCCTACTAAAACCTGTAAACCTCAACCCTCAGCCTACTAAATCAATTTTGAGCACCTGAGAGTTTAAGGGGAAAACATAAACTTCGAGTAAGACATAAAGCCTGGTGTGAATAATACTATACATCTCGGTTATTTGATATTAAGTGAGACCACGCTGCTTAGCGGAATGGGTTTCCCCTCACTAATATCCTTTTAAAACATATCTTTTGCAAAACTTAATCCTGCAACCCAAACTGGTTAATCAAACTGATTATATCAATAATAGCAATATAATATGTGCTCAAAACAGGTAATAAATGGGCCATCTGTCCGAAAACTATAGTTTTGTTAGGCTAACTACTAACCTTTGGCTGACTTGGGCCAACTGGACAAACTAAAAATATTATCTAACGCTTGTTAGACATACTTCTGGATTGTCTATCCTTATCTTACTTCTCCAAGGGTCACCTGATCCTAATGGTTTTGCGGACTCACTAATAACATATATATATATATATATTCCTTTCTGTGTGTAACCATCATATAAGCCTTACCCATGACTAAGCCCTACACACTGGAATCTTGGACTAAATTAACTAGGGGCTAATAGCTAATTAGTAGGGCATGACCCTACACCAGTCTCATCTGGTCTTCTAATCTGAGTCATTTTCTTAGGATTAACTACCATTTGAATTTTCCTTGAAACCTTTTCAAAATGATTTAATCCCTTTAAATAATACTTAAAAAAGGAAAATATTATGTTCTTTACTCAACTTTCCATGTTAAATATACTTTACTCAAAACTTTGTTGATGGAAACATTCAACCTTTGAAAGTACCCCTTCTGTAACAACCTGAAATTTAAGCTATAGAAATTAATTAAGGAATTAATTAAATAATAAAATAACTTTGTTAAATTTTAGAATTGGACCAAGAGAGTTGCACCATTGTGTCCGTGGTAATTTTATGATCAATTTTCATATATAGATTGTCAAAATTCGAGTTAATATGAAGAAGATACGGAATAAACAAGAAATGAAGAAAAAAAATAGAGCAGGTCTACCCTAGGGTCGACCCTACCCTTGGCTAGGTCGACCTACCACTTGTAGGTGTCAACCTGTCGGTCGACCCACTTTTTCCTATGGATGAGAAGTTGTCCAGATGCATATATGACGTGTTTTTCCTATTTTGTTCGATCATGTACATCCATGCTTCCATCCGATGGTTCCTATCAAGCCTATGACGTGGTTGCACCAGATTTAATCTCCAAACCGAACGGTCTGAGATTTACAAGTGACACTATAAATAAGCCCTAGGCCTAGCTATTTTTTTCATTCAGATTTTCTCCATCTGGGTTCATTGCCTGAGGTTGGACCATAAAAGGAATATTTTTCCGAGGAGAAGATCTTTTTAATTAAAATATTTTACACCCTTCAAGTGGATCCGGGAAGGCCAAAGGAAAGAGCTATGGACCACAGATGAGTGTTTAAGTAATTATTTTAGATTCTTAAGAAATGTAAAATAATAGGGTTTCCAATAGTTGTAGTTTTTCTACAATTTTGGGATAACCTTTATACAAGTTTATTTACAGTTTAACTTAAGTAAGTTTTAGACTTGTTTTTCAGTCTATTTCTTTTAGCTATTCTATTTTAGTCATTTTCAAATTATTTATTGTTAATTATAGCTTTTCCAATTATTCACAGTTATTTACAATATTTATATTTATTTACTGTTATTTACGTTTTATTTACATTTATTCTACGTTTGGAATTTCTTCTATAATTCTCAGTTTCTTTTAATTTCCCTTTTTTACGTGAATGGAATAAATAGAATAGAATAAATCGCAAATATGGACTAAATTATAAGAACATTGAATTTACAGAAAATGGGATGTAAAATAAGAAGGCTGTAATAAATTGGACTTAGACTGAAATAAGCAAATTTAAGATGTTTGCAAGCTTAGTTATGACATATAATTGTAACTAAAAAGAGAAAATAGAAGAAAGAGCAAAAGTAGCTTATTTTTATACTAAGACCTTGGGTTAAGTTAATAAGCAGAATTATAACACACAGGTTATAATTAGAGATAACAGAAAAGGCTTATTTTAAGACTTAAATTAAGTTAATAAGCAAATAAGGCAGAAATAACAGAATAGGCTTATTCTAATAAACTTAGATCTTGGATTAAGTTAATAAGCAAGATATAGAAGATCAGTATTGTAGGCCCAACGGGGTAGTCCTTTACTGATATAGAAGATATGTATTGTAGGCCCAACGGGGTAGTGCTTTACAGATATAGAGACTTATTTTTATACTAAGTTAATAAGTAAAGATAAAAGTAAGACCCGTACCAGCAGCATTTCCTTTGGGACTCGCTTATGCTGAAGTGTTGGTAAATAAGAGTTCAATAAATAGAAGTTCAAATCATGGGGATTTGGACAAGGGGCGCAACTAGATTTTGTTTGTTAGATAGGACACGTACCAACAACATTCCCTTTAGTCAGACACAGGTGGTCTCACAATAGCACAGGTGAGGCATGGGCACGCTTATGCTAGAGCAGTGGTAAATAAGAGGTCAACAGGAGGGAGCAACATATAGCTCGAGCCTAATGGTGGTTGAGCGTGCGGCCTCAATGTTGGCTGATAATTCATTATTGAGTTCCAAGCGCTAAGTAGGTATCTATTGCATAAGGACCAACATGGTCTAGTCCGTAGTAGCAGGTGTCTATTGCGTAGGGAACAACAGGGTCTTGTCTGTATCTTTTGCGTAGGGACCAAGTGGGTCTAGTCCGCATCTTTTGCGTAGGGACAAACAGGGTCTAGTCCGCATTTTTTGCGTAGGGGCCAATGGGTCTAGTCAGCAGTAGGCACAGTAGAGATAGAAGGCCGATCAAAGGGTAGAATTAGGACTTCAGCCTAATTAAAGTAGGATTAGGGTTTCAACCTAGTCAAAGCAGTTATTTAAGAAAAGTGCAAACAATCAAATCGAACTATCTAAGCAAAGCAAGCAAGTTAAACCATATTTTATTCCAGCTTTATCTTTTTCTTTATTTTCTTTTTTACTTGAACTGTTGCATAGTCTATTACCTTTATTTTGCTTAAGAATACTAGTAATTACTTTCATTCACCAGACTTTTAGTCTGACCCACTCCTCTATTTCCCTTTCCCCCCCATAGGCCACCAGAGGCAGGGATAGTAGACTTCAGGGTTTCTTGGAGGTTCAGCTGCAGAAACTTTCTTCATGTATTCTACTTCTTCTTTTTTTCAGTTTTTGTTTTGTTTGATGTACTGGTACTTTTCTTTGAGAGGGATAGTTATTTTATGTACTTTGATGTTATGACTGAGATAATGTTTTTCACTAAAAATAGATATTTGGTATTTAGTTTAATGAAGTATTTAGGAATTTTTATTTTGAATAATGAGATTTCTATTTAAACGTTTCCGCTATTTTAATTATTTTGTCTTGTGAATCTTAGTCTATATAAGTTTTTAGCTATACCTATAACGCACCATATTCCTTAGTGTACTCTTATTGGGTGTACTATGGGGTGTGGGGTGTTACATTTGGTATCAGAGCCTAAGGTTACAGGATTTCTAAAAATTTGTTTAAAAAAAAGTAAAGTATTTTTCAAAATAACTTGTTTTAAAAGTATTTTTCAGAAAGAAACTCTTAAAAATAGTTTTCAAGTATAAAATAGTTTTTTCCCTCAAAGTCCAGCTCAACCTTCTTTCGATTCCTTCGACCCTAAATTCTCTTTTCTTTGCATAGTATGGCTGCCTGGTTCCGTAGAGCTACGATACCAAAGGTGCAACGGCAAGCGCCCAATACAGCACCGGTAGGTGGAAATCCCTTTAATCCACCTACAACAGCCAATTTTTCTAAGCTATGCAAGGACTTCGCTAGTCTAGGAGGTAGAACGTCTTCCGGCATAAAGAATTTCAAGAAGACACGAGCTAGGTTGGAGGATATGGAGCAAAGGTTTAAGCTGTTAGATTTGGAGAACCGATAGAGAGTTCAGCCTGCATCTTGGCAGCTGAAGAGGGAGCTTAAAGAGGTTCCTAAGTAAAAAAGCTCTAAGAAGCAGTGGTGGAAGAACAAGAAGGAAAAGGACAAAAGGAAAGAAGGAGGACCTCAGAAGAGGATCAAGAAGAGCGGGGGATGTCATAGATGTGGGTTGGTTGGTCATTACGCAAATGACTGTAAGAATAAAATGATGAAGGGGAGGTGTTTCAATTGTGGGCAGTCTAGTCACCTTAGTAGAACTTGTCCTCATAGGATGAGGGAGAGAGCAGGCGTACCTACAGCGCGAGTATAGGCTTTGGATGCAGCACCTTCTAGTAGTGGACCGAATCGAGGTAAGAAAGTCTCCGAAGAAGATTTGATCTCTATTTCGGATTTTTCCTATTCAGACTCTTTCATTTCTAGTTCTTTTGTAGATTTTTTACACTTAGATATCTCCTTAGCAGTAGACCCCATAGTTGTTTCAAACCCCATAGGAGGATTGGCACATTTGTCTATGATTTGTAGGGGTTTGAAAATTTTTATCCTAGGCGTAGAGTTTGATTGTGACGCCTATGTATTGGGATTTTCGTGGTATGGGATGATTTTGGGGATGGATTGGCTATCCACATATGGAGCAATATTGGACTGCTGGAGGAGAGTCATTAGACTAGAGACATGCAGTGGTAGGACTTTTGAGGTTTCTTGCGACCCACAGGGGTCGGTCATGTTAAGCTTCCTTTAAACCCTTGATTCATCATTAGGAGAGTTAGATTCTGTTCCAGTCGTTAGAGATTTCCCAGACAATTTTTTTGAGGAGGTTAGGGGACTTCCCCCTAAGAGAGAGATCGACTTTAGGATCTATCTTAATGACAATTCCAAGCTAGTGGCATTGCCCTTGAGACATATGACACCTAGGGAGTTGAATAAGCTCACAAAGATGAACCGTTACCTACTTCTTAGGATAGATGATCTTTTCGACTAGCTAGTTGGCTCTTCAGTATTTTTTCAGCTTGATTTACCCACTGGATTTCATCAGCTTAGAGTCGCTGGCGATAGCATCGATAAGATAGCCTTTAGGACACCCGATAGATTCTTTGAGTGGTTGGTTATGCCGTTTGGGCTAAGCAATGCCCAAGCCTATTTTGTAGATTTAATGAGCCGTGTTTTCTTGGAAATGTCCTAAGTAAGTTCGTAGTAGCATTCGTGGAAAGCATTTTGGTGTTTTTCAAGAGTATGGAAGAGCATGCTATTCATCTAGAGGAGGTTCTTCGCATTCATCAGTTGAAGGCAAAATTCTTGAAGTGTCACTTTTGGCGTAAGGAAGTGCGTTTCTTAGGTCACAGAGAAGGTCAACACATCGAAACGGTTTAAGAAATGGTTTTGTACATTTAGGTTCGGATTGTGGAAATCCAAAGAGAGGTAGGCAAAGATTGGAGATATACAATAGATTCGGTTGATAAGAAAAGAAGAAAGCCCATGTGTTGATAATTGCAAAGAGGATTTAACGGTAGAGCCTAGGAACAAAAGACTTTAGTAAGGAAATGAAGTTTCCAAGGTTTAGGAAGGGTACTCCTAGGATACTAAGAAGAGAATCCACTTTAGGTTTAGCCCAATAAAATGAAATTATTAGAATTGAAAAGTCGAAAAGTATAATTGTCAATATTTTAAAGAAAGTAAATATTGGGTTTTTGAAAAAAAAAGTGGTATGAAATTTAAATTGGTTTTTATATGGTGTGAATTTTGTTAAAAGTGAAATTCTTTTATAATTATAGAGCATATATGGCTCGCTAGTTTCTTTGAAAGTAAACGAAGATTTTAAAAACTTAGAGTATATTAAGTATCAGAAACATATGTTACAACATTTATTGTTGTAACAAACGTTTTCGTGAAAAAATAAAGGGAGCAAAGACTATAACACTATTGTTGTAGTAGGTGACTCCCAAAGGAAATGTTTTTACATAGTATATGAGATTTTTTAGTATTTATTTCAATTAAATCCATACACTAGTATTTTTGGGTTGTAGTAATGGTGTTTTACGCAACATCAGTTTTGACCCAAATAAAAATGTGCTTTGAAAATAATTTCTCAGTATAGAAATAAAGTGTTTTGTGAGTACACTTATTATTTAAATAAGTATAAGGAAATGTTTTCCAGTTATGGACATGTAAAACAATTTTGAAAATGGGTTTTTCTGAAAAGAAAAGTGCAAGTTAAATATTATAAATTTCATAGGAATTGACTATTGTAAGAAAATATAGATTAAACATACTTTAATCTATTGTAACGAAATGAATAATGATAAAAAAAATTATGAAACCAAATTATAAATAAAGATGTTTTGTGCAAGTTATAAGGAATACGTGAAAGAGATGTACAGGGTATGAGAAGCACCATATTTTGTATAGCCTATTTCAAAAAATATAAAATAAATTCCTTGTAATTTCACATAAACATGAAGTCCTCTTTTAAAGGATTCATAAAAGGTTTTAGCGTTAATAGTTTCTTATAAAAGAAAGTAGTTCCAATATATTAAGGTATAAATCCATTAAGTGTAATAATTAGAGACAGTGTTAGTTAGGAGAGATATTATAGAGAGCCTTTGTAGAAAGTCCTGATTAGTAGTTAGAAACTCCTCCAAGGTTAGGTAATTGGGAAGTTAAGGAGTTTTAATGAAATAATTATTCTTATCTACTCCAGTTTTTGGAAAATTGAAAATCTATGAAAATAAGATGTTTTAAAAACATGTTAGAACATTTTAAAAATATTTTACAGAAAAATGGTTTGGTGAATAAGTAAATAAGTTTTTGGAAGCGAAAACTTAGTAACAATTAAATTTAAAAATCCTAATTTTTATAGAAAGCTGTGAAGATCTTTAAAAGAAAAGGAGAAATAAATTTGGAACATAGAATTTGAAAGTTTCCCTCATCTAGCTTTGGGGAATAATGTAAATTAAAACGCTATAAGGATACAAGTCTAGAAAGATAAAATGTTAAGTAACCAAGTACCTTTGAATTTGATAGAAATTTGAAAATAACACTTTTAAAGACAAAAATTTTGGGATTTGATGTTTTAAAATTTTAGAAGCTTTAGTTTTGAAAATGATAAATACCAAACCAAACTTTTAAATGTGGAGTAGATAGGAATCATTTCCTAGGTGTAACAGAAGAAGTGTACGGCTATAGCAAAAATTACTTTTAGAAGTAATAATAGAAGTTTTCGTAAAGTGTATAGGACACAAGTGAGAACCTAGGATTGTTGCTTCATGTGTGTAGACTATAGAAGAATAGTAAAGTGATATTAGTAAGATAGTAAGACACACATGGTTGAGGATGTATATTCTTGATTTTGGAGGAACTTGGGAGGAGCATCTTCCCTTAGTAGAGTTCGCTTATAATAATAGCTTTCAGACTAGCATTGGAATGGCACCTTTTGAAGCTCTTTATGAAAGACCGTGCGAGTCACCTTCATGTTGGTTAGAGTCTACAGAGAGATTGCTACTTGGTCCCGACATGGTTAGAGAGACTTCGGAGAAGATTGATTTGATTAGGAAAGAATAAGCACCTCTTATCCACATCTCTTTGATAATAAATTTTGAATTTTCTATTTCAATCTTTAGTTTTGAATAGGCTCTTTCCTTTATTATCCTTTGGGAGAGTAGAACTTAGGATCTAACCTATGGATTATAGGATTTGATGTAAACATGTTATGTATGATGGATACTAGTTATTGCAAGTGGTTGCTAGTGGATGCTAATGGATGCATATACTTATACTAGGCACTATTATCTCTTAGGGATCGGCCTAACTAGGACACTAGAGCATATGCATATGGATGTGTGCACATTTGCATTTTTATTTTATTTTCCATGGTTGCTATAAATGGATGATTATCACATGATTGTTGCATTTGGATGATGAGTATAGCACGCATATAGAACTATCAGTTATCATTAGGGAATTTGCATTCATTTGTATACATGGTGCAGACATGATTGCATAAAAGGAGGTCGATTGAATCAATCGACCGCCTAATCTTTTGCATTAGTTAAGGACATTGACACTACACTAATTACATATGTATCATAAATTGCATTAGAAAAACTTAAGGACAATTGATGTAATGGATGATGGTTGAGTGGTTGGTTGTAGAACTTGGATGAAAACAATTATCTCATTCCTCTATCCTTAGATATTTCGGGGATGAAATCCATTAAGGAGGGGAGAATGTAACAACCCAAATTTAAGCTATAGAAATTAATTAACGAATTTATCAAATAATAAAATAACTTTGTGAAATTTTCAAAATTGGACCACGGGAGTTGCACCATTGTCTCCATGGCGATTTTCTTATAAATTTTGATTTATGGATTGTCAAAATCCGAGTTAATATGAAGAAGATACAGAATAAACAAGAAACGAAGAAAAATAATAATAATAGGGCAGGTCCACCCTAGGGTCGACACTACCCTTGGCTAGGTCAACCTATAGGTCGACCTACCACTTGTAGGGGTCGACCTGGCGGTCGACCCATCTTCTCCTATGGACGAGAAGTTGTCCAGATGCATATATGACGTGTTTTTCCTATTTTGTTCGATCCTGTGCGTCTGTGCTTCCATCTGACGGTTCCTATCGAGCCTATGATGTGGTTGCACTAGATTTAATCTCTAAATCCAACGGTCTAAGATCCACAAGTAACACTATAAATAAGACCCTAGGCCTAGATATTTTTCTCATTCAGATTTTCTCTATCTGGGTTCACTGCCTGAGGGTTCATTGCCTGAGGCTGGACCCTAAAAGGAATATTTTTCCGAGGAGAAGATCTTTTTAATTAAAATATTTTATACCCTTCAAGTGGATCCTGGAAGGCCAAAGGAAAGATCTAAGGACCATAGATGAGTGTTTAAGTAATTATTTTAGATTCTTAAGTAATTTAAAATAATAGGGTTTCCAATAGTTGTAGTTTTTCTACAATTTTGGGATAACCATTATACAAGTTTATTTACAATTTAATTTAAGTAAGTTTTAGACTTGTTTTTCAGTCTATTTTCTTTTAGCTGTTCTATTTCAGTCATGTACAAATTATTTATTGTTAATTATAGCTTTTCCAATTATTTACAGTTATTTACAGTATTTATAGTTATTTACTGTTATTTACTTTTTATTTACATCTATTATACGTTTGGGATTTCTTCTGTAATTGTCAGTTTCTTTTTAATTTCCCTTTTTTACGCGAATGAATAAATAGAATAGAATAAATCGTGAATATGAACTAAATTATAAGAACACTGAATTTACAGAAAATGGGATGTAAAATAAGAAGACTGTAATAAATTGGACTTAGACTGAAATAAGCAAATCTAAGATATTTGCAAGCTTAGTTATAACATATAATTGTAACTAAAAAGAGAAAATAGAAGAAATAGCAAAAGTAGCTTATTTTTATACTTAGACCTTGGGTTAAGTTAATAAGCAGAATTATAACACATAGGTTATAATTAGAGATAACAGAAAAGACTTATTTTAAGACTTAAATTAAGTTAATAAGAAAATAAAGCAGAAATAACAGAAGAGGCTTATTTTAATAAACTTAGATCTTGGATTAATTTAATAAGCAACATATAGAAGATCGGTATTATAGGCCCAACGGGGTAGTCCTTTACTGATATAGAAGATCGGTACTGTAGGCCCAACGGGGTAGTCCTTTACAGATATAGAGACTTATTTTTATACTTAGTTAATAAGCAAAGTTAAAAGTAAGACCCGTACAAGCAGCATTTCCTTTAGGACACGCTTATGCTGAAGTGGTGGTAAATAAGAGGTCAATAAATAGAAGTTCAAATCGTAGGGATTTGGACAATGGGCGCAACTAGATTTTGTTTCTTAGATAGGACCCGTACCAATAACATTCCTTTTAGTCAAACACAGGTGGTCTCACAATAGCACAGGTGAGGCAAGGGCATGCTTATGCTAGAGCAGTGGTAAATAAGAGGTCAACGGGAGGGAGCAACAGATAGCGCGAGCCTAATGGTGGTTGTGCGTGCGGCCTCAGTGTTGGCTGATAAGTCATTATTGAGTTCCAAGCACTAAGTAGGTATCTATTGCATACGGACCAACAGGGTCTAGTCCGCAGTAGTAGGTGTCTTTTGTGTAGGGACCAATAGGGTCTGGTCCGTATCTTTTGCGTAGGGACCAACAGGGTCTAGTCCGTATCTTTTGCGTAGGGACCAACAGGGTCTGGTCCGTATCTTTTGCGTAGGGACCAACAGGGTCTAGGCCGCATCTTTTGCGTAGGGACCAACAGGATCTGGTCCGCATCTTTTGCGAAAGGGCCAACGGGTCTGGTCCGCAGTAGGCACAGTAGAGATAGAAGGCCGATCAAATGGTAGAATTAGGACTTCAGCCTAATTAAAGTAGGATTAGGTTTTCAGCCTAATCAAAGCAGTTATCTAAGAAAAGTGCAAACAATCTAATCGAACTATCTAAGCAACACAAGCAAGTTAAACCATATTTTATTACAGCTTTATCTTTCCTTTATTTCCTTATTTTACTTGAAATGTTGCAAAGTCTATTACCTTTATCTTGCTTAAGAATACTGGTAATTACTTTAGTTCACCAGACTTTTAGTCTAACCCACTCCTATATTTCCCTTCCCCCCCATATGGCACAAGAGGCAGGGATAGTGGATTTCAGAGTTTCTTGGAGGTTCAGCTGCAGAGACTTTCTTCATGTATTCTACTTCTTCTTTTTTTTCTTCAGTTTTTGTTTCGTTTGATGTACTGGTACTTTTCTTTGAGAGGGATAGTTATTTTATGTACTTTGATGTTATGACTGAGATAATGTTTTTCACTAGACAAGGATATTTGGTATTTGGTTTAATGAAGTATTTATGAAGTTTGATTTTGAATAATGAGATTTCTATTTAAATGTTTCCGCTGTTTTAATTATTTTGTCTTATGAATCTTAGTCTCTGTAAGTTTTTAGCTATACCTATAACGCACCATATTCCTTAGTGTACTCTTATTGAGTATACTATGGGGTGTGGGGTGTTACACCTTTCGAAACCATTGAAAGTACCCCTTTCGAAACCATTAAGAGTACCCCTTTCGAAATCATTGAAAGTACCCCTTTCGAAACAAGTAAAACACTTTACTTTATAACCTTAGACCAAAAAGCCAAAACATACCTTTCAAAACCATTCTTAATAACCCTTTCAAAAACATTGAAAACCCTTCCTTTTGAGAGCTTTAAAACCTTAGACATCCTTCTTTTAAAACTCTTTAAGTCCGCCTTTCGAAACCATTGGAAACCTTCCTTTAAACCTTTCGAAAACATTAGGGAATCACCCCTTCGAAACCATCATCATAAACCTTTCGATGGCATGAAATCCTTTACATAAATCAAAATCTTTCAAAAGCATTTGGCTTCAAGTTAAACATGTGGAAACCTTTCGAAACCATTTAAAACTATCTCCTTCGAAACCTTTGGGTTCTACCTTCAATGGAACAAAAGGGTCATAAAATAACTAAGTCGAAAGCACTCTTTCGGAAGCTATTTACTAAGTAAAGAAGTGATGGTGTCGAAACCAACCCTTCGAAAGCATTGGAGAAGCGGCTAAGTTTTCAAAACAAAGTAACCCTTTCGAAACCATAGGCTTTGGAAGGTAGAAAGCGGCAGCAAAGGGGTTTCGACCCCTTCGAATTACTTAAAACAAAAGGTGCAACTACATTCGAAACCATTCCTTAAATCAGTTTGACCCAGTCAGAAGCCAACCAAGTCGAAAGCATTCCTTTTGAAAGCAAAGCAGGCACATTTCCATTTGAAAGCAAAATACCGCTTCGACCCCATCGAAACCCCTTGTTTTGACCTAATACCTTCCGCATATATCCAATTCACTATGTACCAAATTATTGATACTATGTGCATTGGTTTCGATGGTGATGGAGGTGGAAGTACTCAGTCGAAACCTAGGTGCCGAAAGTGGTGAAACATGTAAAAAACATGTTTAAATTGATTTTTAGCTTTTTAAAGTAATCTTTTCAACTAACCTGTCTTGTTTGTCAAAATATTTTTTATTGCTAATTTCGTTTCTAAAAGTGCTACCAAAATTTCAAAAGTAAGTAATTTAAATAATTTACAAAATGTCCCTTCTCCTTTTATAAGTATATAAAACATTTAAGTCTCATAACTTAAATAATTTTATATATTCATTAAAACACTTAGGAAAATTCTATAAAAATTCTTGTAAATCATTTTTAATGTGTTTTCCAACATATATAAATTTCAGACAAAAACATATATTATTTAGCCGTAAATAATTTGAAATCCAAATAACCACTTTCTTCACTAGAAAATTAATATTAAATCCACTCAGAAAATCATGAAAATTGAGACTCATCTCTAAAATATTATTTTTGAACTTATTCTAAAATTGCAAGACATTTGGATGTCATTTAATAGAGTTTTCACATTAAAATCATATCATAAAATCTATATGAATTAGCATAAATCATCAACAAGCATATATAATCATTTCAACATTCAAAAACATGGCAAAACCTTGCAAAATGGTTCGGATTAAACTTAAAACCGAAAATAGTAGAAAACATGAGATGTAGTCATTATTCACCTTAGCTTTGAGATTAAGGAGTTGAGATTTGATCTTGGATTAAGTTGATTTAGCTTCATCCTTTAGCTTATCTTCCTCTTGTTCTTCCTTAATGGTGACCGGCCTCTATTGTTATTATTTTTACAATGAACGTATAGAATGAATGAGTGTAAGGGTATAAGGATCTACTTATTCCTATTTTTCCCCTTATCTAACTTCCCTAACTTATTTTATTTTAACTCGTATTAGTTCATTTGTTATATGGCATGGCTACCCCTTGTTAATCACAAATCTCAATCTCCTAACCATCACATTATTTTATTAAATTTAACTAATTAAATATCCTAAATAATGTTACTAAAAATTAATGTTGTTACATAAAATTTTTACCGACCACACCAGACTATTGTCTGACTCGGAATTTTGTGCTTTGCTTCCTATTATTCTGGGTACTCTTAAATGAGTAGATTATGGATATCATATGTGGTGGGCATGTGGAGCTGGACAGGTGACGAGCAGGAGGCTATATACTCGTATTTTATATTAGCAGTTATTGTTTATCATTCCGTTGTGCAACACTACTGAGCTTACTAATGTTATTATATATTTAGACACAGTTATTTATTTTGCGTTTATTATCAATTGTGCAAACTCTATCACTTACGTTGTACAACTATATGAATCTGAGTACTCTGATTCTGTAGTTTATTCAGTTATTTACTGTCTTGCCTATTTTATATTTGAGTTGTTTACGCTTATATTTTATTCGTTGTACTGTGAGATATACGACAGGATCTTTGGTGTGATGTGTTATTTACCTTACAACCTTGACGGTCGTTCTACATCGACCGAGCACCGTCGTAGTGCACTATACATGTTTTATTAGGTGGTGATGGTGCATGGCGATTGTCCCAACAACCTTTGATTATCATCCTACATCGACCGAGCACCATTACAGTGCACTATACAGGTATATTAGATGTCAGAGGTATAGGGCGGTCATCCAAGCATCATTCCCCTTGGTGCACAAGTAGGCTATTTAAAACCATACATATTATTATCAAATTTTTTTAATCTATTTATGGGATTTATATTCCTTTTCTAATCCGTTTATTCAACTTTATTGTAGGCGACCATGACTCTTTTTTCTTGAGTTCTTTCCAGATCCTAACATGTCATGCTAGTCCAGTGGTCAAACAACATGAACATCAACCATTGGTTAGTTCCTACATGGTAAAAGCCACTACTCCAAGTGGTTACCCAACTTATAAAGGAGATGGTGAGTGATAAAAAAACTTTCTTTAATGTGTATCGACTGGTATTTCAGAGTATTCATCATTAAGTTGTGTGACTCAAAGGTATAAATTCAACCACCAATTAACATCAAACAATTCGAATATTAACGTTCACACGTCACCTTAACTAGTGGTATGATAATTTGACCGAATTTATAACTTACACATTTTTTTAAAATCCAATTTCGTTGTTTTAAGTGATATCTAATAGTAACAATTATTTAACCAATTCTCTTTATTCAAACTATATCACTTTAGGACTTATGAATTCGTTTTTTTTCAAAATTCCAATATCGTCCATATTCAAACTATTTAATCCAACACAAAGCCCATGGTACAATAACAACAATTATTATTAATCATAATGCTTTGGATAGAAACATTGACTTTGAATTGACTACAATTAACCGTGATACAAACCTCACATAACCGAGGAGACGAGTTCTCTGTTGAATGATGTTTTGCTTCTAATGCTTTAACTCAAACCCAACTAAAGTCATTCGATGGGCATCGTGTGACAATGTGACTATAATCAAAATGGATGGTCCACAATGAAGTTCAATAATATTCTTAAGTCGAGAGAACTATGTCATATCATCACTTTGAGATTCTCTTTTTGATCGTCGTTATATTAACCAACAAAAAACTCTCGAGTGAGTCATTTTGTATTTATCTAATAACTATCAGTACATAACCTTATATTACCACATACAGCCATGAGTAATATACTGCCCAACATTTGAAGAGCGTTATGTACTCTAGTCTCAACATATGTATCGATATCCTATCTCATAACATCTTGAGTAGAAATATTTCAAACAATATGTTATTTTTAATGCGATAAATTTTTCATGATTATAACATATTGTAATAACTGTCACATAACATATTTTTATGGACCTTCTACTTAATATATTTTAATTGAATAATTAATTAAGATAACATAGTGTGATAAGTATATAATAGAAAGAAAAACACTTTTTTGAACAAAATTTTATTACGATATATAATTTATAAGAAATTATAGAATTGTCCCTAGGTTCTATAACAAAATTTTATTACGATATATAATTTATAAGAAATTATAGAATTGTCCCTAGGTTCTATCCTTAACTCTATCATTTACAATCTTGTAATTTTACAGGAGGCAAGATACACCTGACTTTGCTTAGGTGAAAAGAACGCCTTCCTCTTTACTATCAACAGTAAACTATGGTAAGTAGTTGTATCTTCAATATAGATTCTTGAAAATTTAGTATAATAATCTTATAGACCTACAATAGCAATATAACTTTGAATTCTTTGAGGAATATGATAAGATCAAAGAAAGAATGATTGAGAATTTAAGTACAAACTCTATAATATTGTGTGCTTTGCAAATCCTTGAAGAATTAGAGTGAGAGATTATGAATTTCCAAAGAGAGTGGAATAATAATTAATGGATCTTTTCTCACAAAGCATAGAAATGAAATAGTAAGAGAAAATGAGAGAACTGTTATAACAACTCACCTCTATGCACATACTAAGAGTATTACTTAGTAACCCCATGTGGTAATTCTCTTTCATATCTCAAAAATTATGTAAAACTCTTTTAAAATCATGTGATACTATTAAAACTGCTCCTTAATTTTCTGTAATTAATTTGAATTTTTAAATCCAAAACCAGTTCCTATTTTATTTGATTGAATGAATCTTTTCCTATTTTATTTTTAATGTAAATAAACACTTTTCACAAAACAACTTCATCTTAATAAGACATCAAATTTCTTCTTTCAAAATATTTTATTTTATTTTATTTTTCTGAAAATATTTTACTTTTATATATTTTTATTTTTATTATTTTTTACAAGGCTTCATCGCTTGGAATATTACTTCTCCAAGCATGTGGCCACCGATCGACCACCCTCCAAGGGTTGTTGACTGGTCACGACGACCTAGGCAAAGAAGCCCCAAGCAAAGAAGCCTCAAGCTATGAGCCAAAATGAGCTCGTTTGAGCTCTCTTCCACTCCAATCAACTTCATACCATATTCTCTTCATTCAAGCATGGTTTCAAGCATCAAACCTCAACATACAAGCATTTAAACCAACGTATCTATTCAAGAATGATTTACAACAATGGAAGCACTTTCAGGGAGCAAGTGGAACACCCTATATTTTGGAGTATAATATGTGGAATTAATTAAACAAGTAATCATATTAATGTATAAAGGATAAAAATAAGGACAAGTTATTTAAAGTGGATTTAAGATAAAGAGTTTGGGGAAATAATAAAAATGGGCTAGAAGAGGGTTTTAGCCTAAAGCCTAGATTACTAATTGCTAAACTCTTCTTCCTTTCATTCATTCTTCATTCGCTCAAAAACAAAACTAAAATAAAGTAAAGGTAGACTGACCACATTTTTCAAGAGGAAGAGAGAGAAAATTTAAGAAAGAAGAAAACACTTTCATCCTTATAAAGAGGAAGGGATTTTAATCAATCAAATAAAAAGGTGAGTAATTCTTTCTCTAAAAACCTTCCAAACCCGTGCAGATAAGGATAATATGCATTTGTGATGTTTTGAATATTAATAAACAACTATATCAAAGTTAGATGGAATTTGTTTATGGTTAGGAATTTGAAGATGATGTTTTCGATAGGTTTAAGACAAAACATGAATCAAATCTTCTCCAAATCACTCAAAATTTTTATATGATGTGTAAAGTAAAAATATGGAGATGACTTTCTAATTTCATAATATTTTGTAATTATTTTGAATTATTATGAATTTTCTAATTTGAGAAAATGCTTAGTTTCGGGAATAGATTATTAAAAACAATGATTTTGTTTGAAATTTTTATCTACGGTAAACTATGGCAACTCGAACTTTTGGTGAATTTTATGGATTTCTCCCATGCATTTTCGAATTTATATGAATTTACTAGTAAAAAAGAGATAGCTATTAATAGATAATTAATTAATTAACTAAGAAAGTATTAATAATTTCTGAAAGAAAACCGCAAATGCGCAGGTTGACCAATGGGAATTCAATATATAACAAGATTTGTTGTAAAGTAATTACTTTAAATAGTAATAAAATAGTTTTCAAATTAATTACGGAACTACCATATCAACTTAGGAGGCTCTCATCATTGTCAACTTGCGATAGCCTATATATGCCAACACACGATAGCTAAATAAGCTCAACCTACTAGCTAATAAAAACTCAACATGCGATAGCTAATAGAAATATCAACTTGCGATAGTTAGTTAATTGTCAACTTGCGATAGCAAGTTAATTGTCAACTTGCGGTAGCTAGTTAATTGTCAACATACGGTAGCCCATACGAAATCAACTTGCGATGGCTCTAAAGTGTATCAACCTACGATATCTCTAGAGGGTGTCAACTTGTGATAGCTTCTAGGAGTTCAACATGAGATAACACCTAAATATCAACCTGCCATGGCTAGGAGATGTCAACTTTCGATAGTTTGTAAAGTCAACTTGCTGGCTAATGAAATATGAATATGTGATAGCTTTATGCCAACATGTGATAGCCATGTAGTGTGAATATGAAATAGCTAATAATGCCATGAATTTCTAAGAAAATGATTAAACCTTTTTGTAACACTTTGAGAACCACCATCCTAAGTGATGGTTAAGAATTTCACGAAGATGATATATTCAATGAGAATAACAAGTTAAAATAAATAACTTATTAAAGAATAAAAATTGAGACTAAGCTCAAATAAGCTATGTTGCGATAATTAAATCATTAGAAATAAAGAAAACGTAAATACGAGCCGTTAGTGGCAATAATGAGCCTATACATGACAAAATATTCAGTAATTTTGATGGGCAACTCTAGTGGCTACCAATTTTTCCCATGACATTATATTCAACGATGTTAGTGGAAGACCTTAGTGGCAAACATATGACTATTCAGGACAATATATGGGAACAATGGTGTAAGGCTTTGGTAGCATCCAAATGTCTATTCACGACAATATATGGAAACAATGGTGTAAGGCTTTGGTAGCATCCAAATGTCTATTCATGGCAATATAGGAGAATTCTGGAGTAAGGCTTTTGTTACTTCCAAGTGTATATTCACTATAACATATGAGAACGATGGACAAAGGCTTTTGTAGTATCCCAATATTTATTCGCGACAATAAAAGAGAACAAAAGTATAAGGCCCTTAGTGGAAACCTAACTATATGTTCATGATGGAAATAACAAATTAAGAATAAGTCATGGGTGGCAATTTAAAATGAATCGACTATAGAGACTAGCCGGAATAAGTCGTGAAAGTAAATCTCACACTTATGTTGAAATTGATGAATTGAATGTTAACCATAATATAATGGTTTTACATAATATGATGTAATTGATATTGATTGGAATAGTGGTAGGAAAACCCATTATTCATTTTAACAGCATGGACTCACTATATGATAGTTTATTTAGGGTAAAGTATTAGTTATATTAGACTGTGTCTGACCCTTGTTTTATTATTTCCTATAAACTCACAGGTACTTATTCGAATAGGTTAAGTTTATGGAGTAGACATCTAACTTTGGGAAAGATGAATAATGACACTAAAATGAAGTAATAGGCCTATTTTGCAAATAAAAATTATTTTGAAATTCCTCTGTGTAAAACTAGGATTTATAACCATTTAAGTGTGCATGTTGGCATCCTCATATGTCGGGCATGACTCTATATTTATGTTTTAATTATATTTACCCTTGCGTGGGAATAAATAGTTTAATGATGATGTAATGAATCACATAATACTTTTGATGTAATAAAATTATTTAGATGCTCTGTTTACTTAATATTGTAAACAAAATATAACAATCTCATTCCGTCGCTTGAAAATGATTCTGATTATGACTGCATCATCGTCGACGTTTAGTTTCAAGTTTGAAATTGGAGATGCTACAAATTGGTGTGAGAAATGCGGATTAAGGATCTTAAGGCTAGAATTAACACTAGAGGGGGGTGAATAGTGTTTTAAGAAATTTGTTAATCTTTTTGAGTTTATCTAACTTTATTAACAATGTATACACTAATTAGACACAGATATGAACACAGAATCAAACACAGATGCAAATATAAAGTAAAAGCAGTAAAGGAAAGAACACACCGGATTTTATACTGGTTCGGAGTTACCCTACATCCAGTCCCGCACAACTAAGTACGGATTTCCTTTCAAAAGCAATTCAACAATTACAACCCTCGATTTCAAGGCTACGAGGTATACCCTCCAGAATACCAATCCTCTGGGTAGGGATACTTGATTTACCGGGCAACAAGTTCACCCAATTGATTTCCAGGGCTACAATCACACCTTTTCTCGCTTGATTGATTTCAAAGGCTACAATCACACCTTTTCTCGCTAATATATTACAAAGAAACCTATAACTCTGAATAGCACTGAGAACCTTGTAGAGATAGTGATGTAGAATCAAACTAGAAGTAATCGAGTATGATTCGATATTGATTTCGGCAGAGTAATGGTATGATTTTGTATTAAGAAATGTGGAAGATGAAGAGAAGTGAAAACCAGAAAAAAGTGATTAAAAATTCGTTGAAACTGACCCCTATTTATAGAAAACCAACAGCCATGACCATTCATGAAGAGTTATGGCGAATAGACACTTCTTTTGAAATTTGAATTTGAACTTTAACTGTCACTATGTCGACATACTACCTAGGGGCATGTCGACATCCCTCAGCCAAAAATGATAATTTGAATTTCTATAAAAATAATATTGATCTTATATAAAAACTATTTAAAACTTTATAAATATACCTGAATATAGTTGAAATTCATAAGTAAATATAAAGAACAATAAATACATAATTTAACTATAATTTTATATTTAAATCTAAGTATAAATATTAAAAGTTAAATATATTATTTGAAAAGACATTTAAAAACAGGAGTATTTTGACTTTGAAATTAAAGATGTTTTGAGGCTAAAATTATTTAAAATCAGGATAGAGAGTTTTGAATCTTTTAAAAGGGTGTTTTGAAATCATTTTGAAAACAAGATAATTTTGTAAAATCATTTGAATTAAAATTAGTGGATACAAAACAATGTCCCACTAGATTTTCGTAGGTTCCATCCCTTTAACGGGCTCAAAGTGGATTCCATTCCACGAATAAATTGGATATTAAGATGCCAGTGCTTTTCTACGAGTTTTAACAAATATTCCTAATAAAACAGACTTAACCTTGAACTCTTGATAATCTTGATAATCTTGATACTCATGAGACTTCTACCTCTATATCTTGAATCTCTATACTGTACAGTCTTCATTCTTGATACCTGCATGGTTAGATCCTGCATATACATATATATATATATCTAAACTTGTAACGTTAGTATTTCTATTTTATAATCTATTCTAAGGTTGTTGTCATCAAAACCATCATCTCAAGGACTAACAATTGGTACTAGAGCTGAGGTTAAGGGACACTTTGTTAATCCCTGAGAAGTTGGTTTTGATGACAACAACCTTAGAATAAGATTATAAAATATAAATACTAACATTATTGTTTAGATATATATGTATATGTAGGTACCAAAGAATGAAGACTGTACAGTATAGAGATTCAAGAACTGATGAACTCAAGATCGAAGATATCAAGATTCAAGACTCATGAGTATCAAGATTATCAAGAGTTCAAGATTTCAAGATATGTAATTTAGTTAGGAATTTTGTTAAAACTCCTAGAAAAGCACTGACATCTTAAAATCCATTTTATTCGTGGAATGGAATCCACTTCGAGCTCGTTAAAGGGATGGAACCCTAAGTAGGATGGAACCTACGAAAAATCTAGTGGAACATTGTTTTGTTTCCACTAACTTTTATTCAAATGTTTTACAAAATTATATCTTGTTTTCAAAATCTTCCTTTTTAAATCAATAACATCTATCCTGGTTTTAAAATACTTTTGGCCTCAAAATAATTTTTATTTTCAATATCAAATTATCCTTGGATTTAAACTATATTTTAATTATAATATATTTAACTTTTAATATTTATACTTAGATTTAAATATAAAATTATAGTAAAATTTTATATATACCAAAATATTATTCTCTATACTTATTTATGTATTTTAACTATAGTTAAGTATATTTATAAAGTTTAAAATATTTTTAATACAAGATAGAAGTTATTTTCAAAGAAAAACAAATTACCAAAAATAACTTAGGCCTGTCGACAACCCAAGGAACCCTTGTCGACAAGGTGACATTTTATTTCAAAAGTTTGAATTTCAAAAGAAGTGTCTATTCGTCATATCCTTTCATGAATGGACATGGCTGTTGTTCTACTATAAATAGGGGCTGTTTTAAACGAATTCACATTCATATTTTCTCTGATTTCACTCCTTTTCTTCTTCCACATTTCTTTATATACATTTTTACCATTACTCTACCGAAATCACCATTGAATCTAACTAGATCATCTCTGGTTTGATTCTCTATCACTATCTCAACAAGATCCCAGTGCTATTCAGAGTTATAGATTTCTTTGTAATCAATCGAGCGAGAAAAGGTGTGATTGTAGCCTGGAAAATCAATCGGGTGAACTTGTTGCCCGTAAAATCAAGTATCTCTACCCAAAGGATTGTGAATCTGGAGCGATGTACCTCGTGGCCTTGAAATCGAGGGTGTAATTGTAAGAATTGATTTTGAAAGGAAATCTGTACTTGTGTTGCGGGACTAGATGTAGGGTAACTCCAAACCAGTATAAAATCCGGTGTGTTCTTTCCTTTATTGCTTTTACTTTATATCTGCATCTGTGTTTGATTCTGTGATCATATCTGTGTCTGAATATTGCATACATTTGTGTTCAAATTAATATAAACTCAAAAAGAATTAGTAATTCCTTAAAACACTATTCACCCCCTCCCCTAGTGTTAATTCTATCCTTAAGATCCGTAATCCGCATCTCTCACATTTGGTATTAGTGCAAGGTTTTCAAAGTTTCATAATATGAATTTTGAAAAAGCTTTTAAAATGGCTATGTTTGAAAAACTTGTTAATACTAGTTTAGAAATATTCAGATCATCACTGTCTCATAAGTCTGCATATAATCGATATTCAAATTCAAGTTGTCTACCAAAATTGTATTATGTGCGAGAAACATGTTTTATGGGTATTGAGGAATCAATCCACAATGGACAAATTGTGCAGATCAAAAAGAATAAATGGATACTCGATAGTGGATGCTCTAGACACATGACTGGTAACCTGGATATGCTGAATGATATAATATACAAAGACGGAGGACTGGTTAACTTTAGAGACAACTCAAAAGGATATGTGATTGGCATCGGCAATGTCGGTAACTCTAAAACTCCTATTATTACTAATGTTTTGCTAGTTAAGATTCTAAAACATAATCTGCTAAGTATTAGTCAACTTTGCGATAAAGGATATAAAATTAAATTTGAAAAAGATAAGTGTCACATTGAAGATAATATTTCAACCATAATATTTGAGGGAATTAGGAAAAAGAATATTTATATTCTTAGTATGAAAGTTTCAAATGATAACCTGTATCTTTTGGCAAATACAAGTGACCCTTGGATTTTGCATAAGAGATTTGGGAATTTGAACTTCAAACTCTTATCTAGACTGTCAAAACATGATCTAGTAAGAGGTCTCCCTAAAATGAATTTTAAAGTAGATAGTTTATGTGATGCATGTCAATTAAGAAAACTTAGAAAAAGTTCCTTTAAATTAAAAGATATGATTTCAACTTCAAAACCTCTTGAATTACTTCATCTTGATTTATTTGATCCATCTCAAATTCAGTCAATAAATCATAGTAAATATGTTTTTGTAATTGTAGATGATTATTCTAGATTTACATGGACAATATTTTTGAAACACAAAAGTGATATTTTTAAAAGTTTTAAGAACTTTACAAAAAGGATTCAAAATCAACTTTCTGTAAAACTTATAACCATCCGTACTGATCACGGTGGTGAATTTGAAAATGAAAAGTTTGAGGAATTCTGCAATAAAAAGGGAATAACTCACAATTTTTCATTTCTAAGAACTCCACAACAAAACGGAGTAGTAGAACGTAAAAATAGGACGATTCAAGAGTGTGCGAGAACTATGCTTTCAGATAGTAAATTACCAAAACATTTTTGGGCAGAAGCAATTGCTACCGCCTGTTATATTTTAAATAGAATTTTAATTAGACCTTTAACTGATAAGACATCTTATGAACTTCTTCATGGAAAGAAACCAAAGGTATCTTATTTTAGAATTTTTGGAAGTAAATGTTTTATTTTAAATACAAAAGATAACTTAGATAAATTTGATCCTAAATCCGACAAAGGTATCTTTATCAGATATTCTAATAGAAGTAAAGCATACAAAGTGTTTAATTTAAGAACTAAAACCATCGAAGAAACAATGCATGTTTCATTCGATGAGAATCTCAAAAATTTTGAAGATACAAATGATGAAGAGGATTTAATTACTTAAAATCAGGAGTCAACCGAAACTAATAAAGAAATTAATCATCCTAATAAAAAGATTAAACTTTTAAAAAGATCATCCTATAGAAAATATACTAGAAGATATGCAATCTGTTGTTACAACTAGAAATCAACTAAGTAAAATGAGCAATGTAGCCTTTATATCATCTATTGAACCCAAAAATCCAAAAGAAGCATCAACTGATGATTCATGGATTTTGGCTATGCAAGAAGAACTAAATCAATTCACTAGAAATGATGTTTGGGAACTTGTTCCTAGACCTGAAAATAAAACTATAATTGGAACTAAATGGGTTTATAAAAATAAAATGAATGAACAAGGTGAGGTCGTTAGAAATAAATCCCGGTTAGTCGCTCAAGGTTATTGTCAAGAAGAAGGAATAGATTGTGATCAATCCTTCGCTCCCGTAGCAAGATTAGAAGCCATTAAGATTCTACTTGCTTTCGCAAATCATAATATTTTCAAATTATTTCAAATGGATGTTAAAAGTGCCTTTTTAAATGGATTTGTAAACGAGGAAGTATATATTGAACAATCACCACTTTTTGAAGATGAAAAATTACCAAATCATGTTTACAAACTTAAGAAAGCTCTATATGGTCTAAAACAAGCTCCTAGAGCCCGGTATGATAGACTAAGATCTTACTTATTACAATCAAACTTTGAAATTGGTAAAGTAGACAATACTCTTTTTACTAAAAGAAATAAAAATGATATTCAACTAGTACAAGTTTACGTAGATGATATCATTTTCGGATCAACTAATTTTGAAATGAATAAAGAATTTTCTGAAATAATGACAAAAGAGTTTGTGATGAGTCATATGGGTGAATTAAACTTCTTTCTAGGATTGTAAATAAAACAATTAGATAATGGTATCTTTATTAGTCAAGAAAAATATGCTAAAGACCTAGTTAGTAAATTTGGTTTGACTACTGCAAGTGGAAAACCCACTCCCATGGCAACCAATGAGTACCTAAGTAAAGAAGATCTCTCGAAAGATGTAGATCAAAAATTATATAGAGGAATGATTGGATCACTACTCTATATCACTGCTAGTAGACCTGATATCATGTATAGTGTTTATCTCTGTGCAAGATATCAATCCCAACCTAAAGAGACCCACTTAAAAGCTGTAAAACGTATCATAAGATATGTTAAACACACCTTTGATTATGGCTTATTTTATCCTAAAATGATTCTTTTGAATTAATATCTTACTGTGATGCTGACTATGTTGGTTGTAAATCAGACCGAAAAAGTACAAGTGGAACTTATCACTTTTTGAGGCATTCTCTGGTTTCCTGGTTTAGTAAAAAGCAAAACACAGTTTCTTTATCAACAACCGAAGCAGAGTATATTTCTGCTTCTTTGGCTTGTTCTCAAGTAATATATATGCAACAAACTTTAAAAGATTTTGGTTTAAATATCTCAAAATCACCAATTTATTGTGATAATACTAGTGCAATAAATTTATCCAAAAATCTTACTCATCATGCTCGGACTAAACATATTGATATCAGACATTATTTTCTCAGATTATAAGTAAGGAAGTAATTACTCTCGATTATATCAATTCCGAGAATCAAATTGCTGATATATTAACAAAACCCTTAAATGAATCTATATTTACTAAATTAAGTAGAGAATTAGGTATTTGTTCAATAACTGAAATATAGAATATAAATATATAACAAGTATAATTAAAATTAAATTAAAATAAATCAAATAACAAAAATATAAGTACCTTGTCGACAACCCTCTTTTACCCCTGTCGACATATAACGATTTTATTTTCTTTTGAAATTTTCCCACCAAAATCCAAATAGGTGGTTATATATTCTTCTTATTTCGAAATTTTGTTCATTCTTTCTGTTCTTTCTCTGTTCTAACTTCTGAAAACAATAAAACAATGGCCTCCTTCTCCAAAACAAATAAAAATTCAATCTTTTCATTCCCTTCTCCTTCTACCGGACCATTTCAACGAACTACGCTTGCACGAGTGATAAAAATGGAGGTTTCCTTGAAGGATGCACTGCAACTTATGACTGAAATTCAAATGGTGCAAATCAGAATGGCCAAAGAACAAGAACGGCAAGGCAAAATCCTTAGAAACTTGCAAAAGTTTCTAATGGACAATCACGCCAATCCCATCTTGATCGATGAAGAATCTTCAGGTGTTCAAGTGCAAGAGGACAGCGAGGAAGAAGAAGAAGAAGCCCCCATGAAAGAAGAGCACGCTGAAGATGACGACAAAGTTGTTTGCGTTGGCGAAGTGTGCTTTGACAAGGATGGAAATCTAGTCGAACAACGTGGAAATTTCTGATTCCACTACCCAAACTGCTCGGTTCATAGATCTCCCATTGTCAAGGATACACATTAGTTTCTTTTCTCTCATTCTTATCGTTATTTGTATATGATCTTACTTACGTTTTCTACGCAAATGTAAATATAACATTATATAATTAATAAATGATTTATGTTCTCATATTTGAATTCTCACATTATCATGATTATAAATATTATCATATATGGATTCTTAGTTAGGAGAGTTAGTTATTAAGGGCTAAGTTTTAGTTTTAGAATTAAGTGTTGATTATTTATGGTAACACTATCATTATAATCACATGTAATATAGTATTAGATTAAGGGGGAGTTGTATAGATTTAAACTTAGTTTTTTGTTAATGACAAAGGGGGAGAAGTATAAAATAGGATAGTTAGGCATAGATTAAGGGGGAGTTATTAGTTTTAGGGGGAGTTATAAGGATAGAAGTGATATTTTATAAAAAAAGGTTGTCATCATCAAAAAGGGCGAGATTGTTAGTCCCTGAGAAGTTGGTTTTGATGACAACAACCTTAGAATAAAATTATAAAATATAAATACTAACATTATTGTTTAGATATATATGTATATGCAGGTACCAAAGAATGAAGATTGTACAGTATAGAGATTCAAGAACTGATGAACTCAAGATCGAAGATATCAAGATTCAAGACTCATGAGTATCAAGATTATCAAGAGTTCAAGATTTCAAGAAATGTAATTTAGTTAGGAATTTTGTTAAAACTCTTAGAAAAGCACTGACATCTTAAAATCCATTTTATTCGTGGAATGGAATCCACTTCGAGCCCGTTAAAGGGATGGAACCTACGAAAAATCTAGTGGAACATTGTTTTGTATCCACTAACTTTTATTCAATGTTTTACAAAATTATATCTTGTTTTCAAAATGATTTCAAAATCTTCCTTTTTAAATCAAAAACATCTATCCTGGTTTTATAATACTTTTAGCATCAAAATAATCTTTATTTTTAATATCAAATTATCCTTGGTTTTATATTTTAATTATAATATATTTAACTTTTAATATTTATACTTAGATTTAAATATAAAATTATAGTAAAATTTTATATATACCAAAATATTATTCTCTATACTTATTTATGTATTTTAACTATAGTTAAGTATATTTATAAAGTTTAAATTATTTTTAATACAAGATAGAAGTTATTTTCAAAGAAAAACAAATTACCAAAAATAACTTAGGCCTGTCGACAACCCCAAGGAACCCTTGTCGACAAGGTGATAGTTTATTTCAAAAGTTTGAATTTCAAAAGAAGTGTCTATTCGTCATATCCTTCCACGAATGGACATGGCTGTTGTTCTACTATAAATAAGGGCTGTTTTAAACGAGTTCATATTCATATTTTCTCTGATTTCACTCCTTTTCTTCTTCCACATTTCTTTATATACATTTTTACCATTACTCTGCCGAAATCACCATTGAATCTAACTAGATCATCTCTGGTTTGATTCTCTATCACTATCTCAACAAGATCCCGGTGCTATTCAGAGTTATAGATTTCTTTGTAATCAATCGAGCGAGAAAAGGTGTGATTGTAGCCGGGAAAATCAATCGGGTGAACTTGTTGCCCGTAAAATCAAGTATCTCTACCCAGAGGATTGTGAATCTGGAGCGGTGTACCTCGTGGCCTTGAAATCGAGGGTGTAATTGTAAGAATCGGTTTTGAAAGGAAATCCGTACTTATGTTGCGGGACTAGATGTAGGGTAACTCCGAACCAGTATAAAATTCGGCGTGTTCTTTCCTTTATTGCTTTTACTTTATATCTGCATCTGTGTTTGATTCTGTGATCATATCTGTGTCTGAATATTGCATACATTTGTTTTCAAATTAATATAAACTCAAAAAGAATTAGTAATTCCTTAAAACACTATTCACCCCCCCTCTAGTGTTAATTCTAGCCTTAAGATCCGTAATCCGCATTTCTCACACACTTAAGTAAAGAAGAGCCAAGTATAGGTTAGATAACTAGAAAACAAACACTTTGGTGTAGGTACACACTATATTTGCATGTGTGTGTGTGTGTGTATTTACACTTCTATTTTGATATAGATATATAGTTGGATATATCTATCCCTCTCCTATTGATTTCACTATCTTTTTACTTCCGTTTCTTACAAACCCTTGCTTCTACAGAGAGCCGAAATGGATCTATGAAGTGGACGTTTGACCTTTGGAGGAGGAAGGGCAAACTCCAGTAGAGGAACTACCAGTATTCAGACTAGTAGCAAAGGAGAGGAGGTAGCCCCTAAACTTCATGCTGAAGCTAGTAATGAGAGGCTTGCCATGGTTGTAGGGAATACAGATGTGAATTCCTTTTTTTAGTAGTTTTTGGCAAATTTAGCATAGGAAAAAGTACCACCATATGCCTATAATGTACCAAAGGTCCATGTGCAACTAGTTAGAGAGGACTTTGCTAAAATGAATAAGGATTTTAGGAGCCTGGAAGGAGAAATGTTTATATGGCGAAACATGCGCTGAAGGCTGGTGATTGGCTAGTGATGTGTGAGTGAATTTTTCAGGACTTAGTGCTAATAGATGCTATGAAGGTGAAGCTTGAATCTAGACAGTTCAAGGGACTGACAAGTGTTTGGTGGGGAACTATGAGAGTAGAAATTATAAATTAAAAAACCACTTAGGAGAGGTTTAGCGAGATGTTCGAAGAATAGTATAATCATGGATTGAAGCTGCCAGCAATGTTCCATGAATTTGTGGAGGTTTAACAGGGAAGTTTGAAGATGTCAGAGTACGTGTAGAAGTTTAATACATTGTCTAAGTATGAAGCTGATTTAATTAGGACCCCGAGGAAAAGGTAGAGAAGTTCATCTTAGGGCTGAGTGCAGAATTGAGTGATCGAACAATGGCTCATCTAGCACTTCCATTCAACGAAACAGTAGATATGGTGAGGAGGTATAAATAGATGTATGATAAAAGGTGGAATGTAGGGAAAAAGGCTTAGGCCGAGATAAAGTGAAGTTTGCTCTATATCAGAAAGGTAGAAAGGGCCAACATCAAAAAGGAAAGGCTCGGAGTGGAGCAGAATGGAGGGATGTTGTTGATGTGACATGCTATAATTAAGACAAAGGGGGCACTATGAAAATGAGTGTTGGAGTTGGTTGGAGCGACGGAAGTAAAGTGCTTTTTCTATGTTAAGCTCAGACACAAGAAGAAAGACCGTCCATAGTTAAAGCAGCTAAAAATTTTCGCTTTGGAAGAACCGTGTATTGGACCAACGATGGAAGAAAAAGGGAAATTTTTTGCTACTATTAAAGTTCTTCTTGATATGGGTGCTGCTGATTCTTTCATTTTGAAGGATGTGGTGGATAGGTTGAAGTTAGATATTGCCTATTTAGTTATGTCTTTACATGTGGTTAATACAATCGGTGGATAAGCTACTCTCGAATAAGGATGCACATGCCTCAAGTTTGATTTGCTATAGTCATTTCTTCGTTTGCAACCCGTATGTGTTTGATTTTATAGGGTATGTGGTAATTTTGGGTATGGACTGGTTAGTGCATAATAATGCCATAGTCTTTTGTGTTGATCTAGTTATCACTTTATGAAATCCAAGTAACGGAAAAAGGATCACGGTGCTATTAGGTGTAATGGATGAAAAGTTGGTGTTGACACTAGGTGTTATGGAAGAATAGTAGGACGGGATAATTAGAGTCCCAGTTATTTGGCAGTTCTTGGATATTTTCAAACCATTAATGGGATTACTGCTAAGAAGAGTGATCGAATTCCAAATAGACTTGATGCTCAGGGTACAACCTGTTATTAGACAGCCTAGAAGGATGCCATCCAAGGAGGTGAAAGAGTTGAAGAAGCAGCCGGTGGAACTTGAGAATAAAAGTTTAATTAGGCTGCGTAGTTCACCGTGAGAAGCATCTGCGGTATTCGTAAAGAATTCGGATGGATCTTTACGAATGTGTATTGATTATCGAAAGTCGAATGAATTAACAGTGAAGAACTATTATCCATTTCCCAAGATTGATGATTTGTTTGGTCAATTGAGTGGAGCTTGAGTATTCTCGTAGTTAGATCTAGGAATGATGTTCCATCAATTGAGGGTAGCAGAAGACAGTGCACCTTTGATCGCGTTTAGAACAAGACATGGTTCATATGAGTGGTTAGTGATGCCGTTTGGACTGACCAACACCCTTGCGTACTTCTTTAATCTTATGAACTAGATCATTCGCGATTATTTAGTTAAGTTTGTGTCGGTCTTCATTGATGACATTTTAGTGCATTCTAAGAATGAGAAAGACCATAAAATCTATCTTAGATTGGTATTGGAGATGTTGAGAGAGTATAAGCCGAAGGCAAAGTTATACAAGTGTCACTTCTAGAAGCAGGAAGTAAAGTTTCTTAGTCATGTGGTATTAGAGAATGGATTGGCAGTAATCCATTGAAGGTATAAACAATTAATGGTTGGAAGAGACCAGAGACGGTCATGGAAATGAGAAGTTTCTTGGGTTTGGATGGCAATTACGATAGATTTATTAATGATTTCTCGTGTATAGCAGCAACCTTGACTAAGTTGACTAGAAAGAACGAGAAGTTCGTATGGACTGATAAGTTCGAACAATCATGTAAGGATTTGAAGAAGTTATTGACAAATGCTCATGCCTTGATTGTGCCTGAAGGAAATTATGGTCCAGTAGTGTATACTGATGCCTATGGAACATGGTTAGGAGTGGTGCTGATGCAAAAGGCGGGTTATAGCTTACGCATCTAAGGCAGTGGAGATCGCATGATGTTAGATATCCAACTCATGACTTAGAGTAGGCAACAGTAATTTTTGCATTGAAAATTTTGAAACATTGTCTCTTAGAAGAGCGGTTCGCGTTTTATATAGACCATAAGTCCCTTAAGTATTTATTCTCTCAGAAGAAGCTGAATATAAGCCAACAAAGGTGGTTAGAATTCTTGGGGACATATGACTTCGGTATATTTTAAAAATCAGAAAAGGGGAACAAGGTTGCAGATGCTTTGAGTACAAAGCATCATAATGGAGTATTAACCAAAATTGAGGAATGGAAGGCATTAGAGGCATTGGTGTCTTGCAGTGTGCATAACATAACAAATGCAGGATCCAGTCGAGATCCAGGAAAGGCAATAAGTCCAGCCCTTATGGACAGAATTGCCATAAGGCAAAAAAAAAGTGTAACAACCCTGTTTTCTATGCCGTAATTATATGTAAATTTAATTAAAATAGAATTGTTGGAATTAGATTTTAATAATTATTATTTTGAAAATAATTCTTATTTATTCGAAGTTTATTAAATAAAAGATTTTGTTTAAATAAATTGAATTAAACTAATAAATTCCCTTTGAATAATATATCAAAATTATTTACTGATAAATAACTATGTTATTTAAACGAAAAGAAAATTAAATTTTATTTAACTAAATCAAGGGCCTAAATTATACTCAAGCCCAATTAAAATTCACACCTTTACATTCCTTACCCGATTCAATCCCAGAAGACCCATCTCTAGAAATTTCCCAAACTTAAAAATCGCGACTTCCAATAGTTAATAACGCGACGTCTTAGGTGTTGCCAATCCAAATCGCATACGGAAGAGAAGGCTCGCAGGCATGGTGACGATGAACATTGTAGGGGGAGATCGCGTGATTCAAACGAGGATAACGCGACTTGGTTTTGGTGTGACTATAGTAGGTTGAGATGGAGGGATGGTGATTTGAGTGCATCGATGATGGTGGGCTGTGGTGGTGAATCTAGCCTATGGCGTTCAGGCAGTGGCTATTTGATGATTTAGCAGTGGCACGAGATGGTGATTGAAACGCAGGTGAACAGAATTTGAGCAACGTTCATGTGATGGCGAGTGACTATGTCTGAAGCTAGCTGCTCGTGTATTGCTGGCACGATGAAGACAGTAAGTACTTTACTTGATTCAGTGAGTTTATATACCCACAACTTTATCTATTTCTCATTGTAAATGCACACACATATATATCTCAATTATTAATGAATTGGTTTATATTGATTAAACTAGTTTAATTTGTTGTTTGGTAAAAGTTGAATTGATCGTATGATATTGTATTTGATGTTGAGATTGTGTGTATATTGGAATTGTTCGAAATGAGAAGAAAATGCCGTTTGTTTGCATTTTGATTTGTGTTGTTTATTCATAGGTTGTGTATGCATTATTTGGATGGTCAGAATTCGATTCGAGCCATACAATAAAAATTTATTTTGATAATTGATGATTTGAAGAATTTTGCTCCATAATGAATAAGTTTAGATGTTTAATTTATTTACTAGTTTAAAAAGATTTTTAAAAGCATTAGAAAATTAGTTTAACGGTATAAATCTTATTAAAAGTGTTTTTATAAATAATTTACTAATTTGATTCAATTTAGCTATTTTCACATATATTTTTAATTATAAATATATATATATATATATATATATAGTTTTATTTTGGTTATAAAACCCTTTTTTAAATCAATATTATAATATGTTATAAGTTGGAATTGTTTTTAAGGCAAAATATAATATAATACTAATTTATAAAATATATTATGGAAATTATAGTATTACTTTTAAGTGATATTTTATTATAAAGAATATTGGATTTAGAAAGTGTTCTTGAATGTTTTAAAATATACAAGTAAAGCTTTGAAAATGAAATTTTGGTCTTTAAATCTTTATTTTGGAATTATATTTCATGGGAAGAAATAAATATAATTTCTTTGAAATTTATAGATATTTATTATGGAATGATTACTGATTTCAGAAAATTATGTTTCACTTCTATTAAGTAGGCTTGAATGTTATATATATATATATATATATATATATATGCCTCACTATTTGATTTAATTATTAAAGAAATATTTTGTCGAATTTTATTATTATTTCATTTTTGGATTAAAATTGGGATATTACGTGATTTCTATATTTTCTGATTTTTCATTTTCCCATACAAATTTCGATATTGTGAATGATTCACCGTTGATATAGATTTGATACGATATGGTGATGACATCTTGTTGTTTGATTTTGTGATGATTTTATTCTATGTGACGAGAAATCTTAATAAACTGATTAGCAATACCGTTTGGGATAGGGCATTCCGTAATAATCTTATGGTTATTCTTTTGATTCGTTATATAGAATATCGAAGGAGCGAGTGTGATGTGTGAACAATGCATAAGCGGACTAGTAACACGCAGTGGTATGGGATGCCATTGTGTTATTTATTCGGTTATTCTTTGCTCATGGATGACACTCATACGGGTATATTGTGTGACTCGCTGCGGTGAGCATATGTGGAGGCTAGATGTACCCTTATTTAGATATACGCTATGTGTCTATCTACCTTTTGTCCAACTCCTTTTATGTTTTGGGGGTGAACCAAATTGGTCAGTATCCAACCTGGCGGCCTGATCATGAGGTCGGGCCCTAGATCCATGACATCGTTGTTATTATGGTATTTGATGTGCATCATGAGATAGTTTGTTGCTCCTTGTGTCGTATAGGCCAGCAGTCAGTTACCATAGGGGTACATATCGGTAGTCGTGGCCGAAGAGGCTATGCATTATTGAGCCTATGGTGTGTCATTATCATGATACCGAGAGGGAGAGATAATGGTAACCGATGACTGTAGGAGTTGTGTCATATAGACCATGTATGGCTTCGGGAGCAAGAAACTTGCTGTCAGTCTCTCGTCTGGTTCCGATGTATATGTATTTGTATATATATGTGTTGGTAGTAGGTAGACATATATTATGTATATATGAGATTAACTTGAGACTGTCTCCAGAGTATGGTTAAACCCAAATCCTTCTCAAGCAGACGGCATATTCTTTACAAGCAGACAACCTACTTATTATTGATGATATTTGGATATTATTATGAGCTGGCTCATATCTTATTAATTTTATTAATTCAATAATGGTATTTTATAATATTAGATTGGGAGAGATTGTGGGCGTTGCTTCATTACTGCCTGCCTTCACTTAAGGATATCTCATTTAGTGATATTTCTGGATATGTATGATTCACCCATTTGTGTTGATTATGTGATTTTTGATTTGATGTGTTTCTATATGAGTAATGATATATGTATGCATGGTTTTGTGATATTTGATGTTATGTGATACATTTGTGATTAACTCAATTATATTTTAGTTACATTCCATGCACCATATATTTATTGGTATTATGGGTGTCATCATATTGTATAATCACATATATTGAATTGCATATGTTTATTACCTTTGCTTTAGATATAGTCTGACCCGTGTGTTATTTATATAACACTCAGGTCACTCCGAGACATTGTAGGTACATGGATGACTTGACCAGCTTGTGTTTTAGTGGGCTTAGAGGAGACATATATTAGGATGATTATATGATATTTATATTACATTGATTCATTGTATATTTTGATATAGAGATGTATATTAATTATTTATTATAATACATTGAGATAGTTAGCATTTGTGATGAGTCGTACCATTGTATTATTTTATTATATATATTATATGTTATCATTGCGATCGACTCTGTGTTTCTGTAATTCACTGTATATTATGTATTGTTCTGTCCTGGAGGTACATTTGTTTATTGCTTCATATCGATACTATGTATGTATAGATGTATTATTTATTTAATGTTTTAATACGTACCAGTGTTAGTCCGAGGGAATATTCACGTATGTACCCTATATAACTTCATTCTCCGTATTATCTGACAGTATTGCTCTGTAATACTCTTGAATAGTATGGGTATAAAGGTGGGGTGCCACAAGAAGATATATTGTTAGATGAAAAAATTAGGCGGTTGAGGATGGAAGTGGATGTTGAGGATCTAAACGGATTCGAGATAGAATCGAAGGGTGACTTAGGGAAAGAAGACTGTGTGTCCCGAAGGTGAAAAAAATTTGGGTGGAGGTCTTTGAAGAAAGTCATCGATCTAAGTTTACTATTAATTCCAGGGGCTCGAAGATGTATCGTGACATGAAGAGAGTATTCTTTTAGGAAGGGATGAAGAGAGATGTCAGTGAATGTGTTAGGAGGTTTTTCACGTGTCATTAAATAAAAGCTGAACATCAAAAGCCGAGCGGATTACTTCAGCCTTTGGAAGTACCAACTTGGAAGTCGGATTCCATGTCCATGGATTTTATCAATGGGTTGCCTATGTCAAGAATAAGAAATGACAACATTTAAGTAGGAGTCCATAGATGGACTAAAGTGCCCATTTTATCCTGGTGAAATCGACAAGAACGACTAGTAGTCTCGCAAAGCTATACATGAAGAGCAGTATTGTTAATGATAAAGTGCATTAGGTATAGAGATGAGCATGAGTACAACCTTCCACATACAGATTGATGAGTCATATTGAAAGGGTGAACCATATGCTCAAGGTTTTGTTAAGGGCATGTGTTTTGGATTATGGAGGAATATAAAAAGTTCATTTGTATTAGCAGAGTCTGCCTACAATAATAGTTACCATTAGCATATTGAGTCTAGATACCAGGTACTTTAGCAGGTGTGCATAATGTTTTTCAAATATCACATTAAAGGAAATTTGTGCACGACCCAAGTTGAATGGTGGAATCGAGTGCAGTGGAGGACTTATCAGTAAAACCAGATTTGATTTATGTCAGACGACCGAAAGGGGTAGTAGGTTATGATATGAAAGAATTAAGAAACGGGGTTGTTAAAATTGTTTGCATCCAATGAAGTGACGATATTGATAATTGTACCTGGAAGGTAGAGGATAAGGTATGGACATTTATCCTAATTTTTTTGACATGTATGCTTTGTTGTATAGACTAGTATTGACACTAATATAACTTTATGTTATGATATGATTGTATGTTTATGGTGCTACTAACACATTATGATTAATGATTTGCATTAGTGGGGAACTATTGTAATTATTCTACTATGAGTAAATTGTTTTGATGACGGTGGTCTTTATCCCGCTTCATTTGAATTTCGAGGATGAAATTCCCATAAGAATGGGAGACTATAGTGCCACATATTTTAGAGTACCATAATATGGATAATTAATTAAATAAATAATTAAATTAATGTATGAAGGATAAAATTAAAAATATGTTATTTAAATGGAACGAGTTTAAGATAAAAAGTCAAGGAATTAATAAGAATATACTAGAAAGGGTATTAGCACAGAGCCCAAATTACTAATTCCCTAACCATCCTTCCTTTCGTTCATTCTTTCATTCACTCAAAAAAAAATTAAACTAAGTAAAGGAAGGCCAACCACATTTTTCTAGACGAAAATGAAGAAAATTTAAGTAAGAAGAAAAATCTTTCATCCTTGTGAAGAGAAAGGGAGTTTAATCAATCAAACAAAAAGATGAGTAATTTTTTCTTTAAAAACCTTCCAAACTCGTATGAGATAAGATAGTATGCATTTGTGATGTTTTGAATATGAATGAATAAGTTTATGAAATTAGATCATATTTATTTGTGGTTACGAATTTAAAAATGATATTTTTGATAGTTTTAGGGCAAAACATGAATCAAACCTTCTTCAAATCACTTGAAATTTTTATATGATGTGCTGAGTAATAATATGAAGATGGGTTTTTAATTTTAGGATTTTATGAAATTATTCGAAATTATTTTGTACTTTCTAAGTTGAGAAAATGTCTAATTTTGGGAATTAAACATTAGCAGTAATAAAAGTAATTATTTTGACCTAAATTTTTTGTATGAGGTGAAATATGATAATTTTGATATTAGGTGAATTTTTAGGATTTTTTCGATGCATTTTTAAATTTATATGAATTTATAGCAAATGAAAGAGTTAATTACTAATAGATAATTAATTAATTAAGAAACTAATAAAAAATTTCTAAAAAGAAAACTGCTCAGATTGACCAATGGAAGTTCAACATATAACACGGTTTGGTGTAAAGTAATTACTCTTAATGGTAATAAAGCAGTTTTCAAATTAATGCCATATCAACTTACAATAGCTCTCATCATTGTCAACTTGTCATAGCCTATACATGTCAACATGCTTTAGCTAATGAAGCTCAACTTACAATAGCTAATAGAAACTCAACATGCGGTGGTTAATAGAAATATCAACTTGCAATAGCGAATTAATCGTCAACTAGCGATGGCGAGTTAATTGTCAACTTTCGATATCCCAAACGAGATCAACTTGCGATAGCTATAAAGTGTATCCACCTACGATAGCTGTAACGACCCGTATTTTGGGTCTTCGAATTTGAATATTTAATTTGTTTAATTATTCAGATATGCATTAAATTATAATAAAAATCTATGTTTCAAATTTAGTCCTGATTTTTAATGACGTATTTTTAATTTAATTTATAGAATTTTTCCATAATTTTTAATCTGAAAATATTTAAATTTTCATTTTACGCTTTTTGCAGCAAACGCCGATACTTTTGAAACTTCACAGAACTTGATAATCTGTCTATTTTATTCTTGTTTTATAATTGTGTCACATTGTTGTGCGCAATCGTATTTTGTTTTTGGTCGTTTATGGCACATACGCGAACATGATTTCGGTAGTAGTGTACTCAATAACTTTTAAAAATAAAAACATATATAAACACAAAAACAAACACGTGCAAAACATGTTTTCTTGTCCCCTGTCCCCTTCGGTTTCTTTTCATTTTGCTTAGGCTATATATATACAGGGAGACACAATTCATAGAGGGGGATTCATTTTCACATATGGAACACTTTCTCATTTATTATTTTGTATGCTTGAACACATACATCAACATTTTTTTTCTTCTATTTTCTCCTTCCACTTTAATTTAATAATTCTAATAACTCTATATACATAAAATATTAGGCAAAACCTTCTACATGAAAGTTGTAGAGGGCAAATATATCTTCAGTTTCCATTCATGTTGCACTTGATATGGAGGCGCTGTGTAGGAGATATTCCTCATTTATCTTTCTGGTCATATGTACGAGTTAGTGGGTGTGTGTGTTTGCATTCATGAAGGAGGGTACATGCACAGGGAATAATTAGAAGTGTGGTGCGTGGCTAGAGGAAGGAGGTGTGCAGCAGGCGTGGGGGTAGTGGGTTGTTCTTGCTTTGAGCCTTGGACATTTGGTCGTAAAGTGAAGTAGCGGGGTGTAGGGCATGTACATGAAGAGAGAGAAGTGGGAAAGGCTGTGGCAGAGCTCCTGGAGGTAGGGTTTTGGCTGGCTATAAGTGTGGAGGCGTTGGTTATGGGAGGAAAGGTGGAGCTTCGAGTTTGTGATACCAGTGCATGCGATATAAAAAGAAGAAGAATGAAGATTGAGCTGTTGTTCATTGCAAACGACTTTGCAATTTAGTCCCCTTTAATATGGCTAATTTCATGCGTTGGAGGAGGGGTAGGCTACAATTTGAAGCGGGTTTCAGGTCTTTTGGGGAATGTTTGTCCGATGCGGGCTTCATTGGGCCATGCATGCATGGATGGTGAGAAAACAAATTTATATTTGTTTAATTATATAAGAAAATGCATTAAGTGTAAAACATGATATCTAGCTCGTTTTAAATCCAATTGACCTACGAATTTTTGCGTTGTGCTCATATTGGCGAGTACAATACGATAGTGTAACTTATTTATAGTTTTGGACAAGTACAAATTTATGATATATGAAAACAGATAGGATTTAAATTACGTTATTTAAATAATAACGTCGTTTAAATTTATATACCTTAATTATTGATGTTTATTTGGCCAAATAAAATACTGTTGAGTTAAACAGAATTGAATATGGTAATTGGACATCTGTTAGTGGAATAAAACATCGTTCTGCTAATTAAATAAATTTGCCATTTAATTAGCAGAATAAATCGTCGTTCTGCTATTTTATAGTTTTGGACATCTGATTATATATCGTAACTTAATATGCCACATTGAACAAATGATATGTTAACCAATTACGGTTAAGTGTTGAATTTATTTATATAGTCGTTAATTTTGAAAATATCAGTTATTAGCTTGGAAAGTTAATTGAATTATATGGTACCTTGTTTAAATACCATTATGATCATTAAGCCTCTTTCAAAATTTGAAAAGTTAATTATTGATTAGAAAGATATTTTAAGAATAATTATTTTTATTATAAGGTTTGAAGGTAATTATTATTTAGTAATAAGATTTAAAAGGTAATAACTATGTATTAATATTGTTTTAAAGAAAATTAATAATTATTTTTAATAATGATTTAAAGTTAATGATTTTATTAATATAATTCTTATAAGTTATTTCTTTAGTTATTTAACAATACTTATTTGTTATTTAACAAGTTATTTAATTATTGTTTTAAAAAGTTTTTTATTTAATTATTTATTTAAAATGATTTAACTATACTTTAATGTTAATTAAAGTTATTTGATTATATTGATTTAAGTTATTTAATTATATTTATAGGTTAATTAATTTTCATATTAATATTAGTTTAAAGTTAATTAATTATTGTATTAATAACGTTTTAAAGTTAGTTAATTATTATATTAATATTGTTTGAAGTTAACTTATTAATACAATAATAGTGCTTAAATTTATTTAATATATTATTAATGAGATTTTAAAGTTATTACTTTTGATAAGGTTTAATTAAAATGAAACAGAAGGATGTTTAAATAATAACTTATTATTTAAAATTATTTAAAGTTATTTTAAATAATTTATGGTTTATCAAGGAAATCTTACTGACTTGAAAAGTTTAGTAAATAAGTAGTTTAAATATGGGAAGAGTTTATAAATGGTACTGGATATTTAAAAAAGGATTATAAATGAGTTTTAAAGATTTGAAAAGGAAAAGTCTTTTAAATGGGGTTTTGAGTTTTTTAAAGAATGTTTTATAAATAGATTGGAGATTTGTAAAGAAACTTTATAAATAGATTTGGAGATATTTATGAAATAAAGAGATTTTGGTAAGAAATGGTTGAATTTTTATAACGTAATTTGAGAGGCAGAGATTGCCTACAGTTTACTATTGATTCGCTGGGATAGCGACGTAACCATTGTGTAAATAGCAATTTATAGTTGATTTTCATGGCATAATTCGAGGGGTCGAGTTTGCCTATAGTTTACTATGGATTCGCTAGGATGGCGACGTAACCATTGTGTAAGCTACGATCCATGGCCAATATTGAACGGTGTTTCCCATATCTATTTTTAAACGTTTTTAAGTATTTTTGAAAGAAATGGTTTGTGAATATACTTATACTGATGAGTTAAGTATATGAATATTTTAATAAATATTTTAAAGATGATTTTACGTTAATGGAAGATTAATCTAAGAGGCTTCGTGATTCCTATGTGAAATATAATCTACGTTTGAATATTTGTTAATTTGTTAATTAAATAACCGATTATCAAATCTTAGCCTTAATATGCAATCCTTCTTAATTTTAGTTGTAGGAAGTCAATTCCCAACTTAACACCGAAGGATTTTAACTCTGGAAATATCTAGGGGAAACACGAGAATTATATGGTATAGTTACCATCAGTGGTGCTATATTGGACGTATAAACTCGTTTGTTCTTCTAAGACAAATGATAAGGAGATCCGTTCACTTAAAAGGTTAGGGGTGATCCATGCTCTTATGTATTGTCTAATTATTTCCTAAAGAATTCGGTATTGTGCATTCTAGAAAATCGACGATTGGTTTTTGGGGCACCCGGTAAGCAAGGGAGTGTACTCGCAAGAGATGACTCGTACCGTAACCACTCCAGAAACCATATACAGTTCTATGAAGGATTTTTTTGATATATTCAGATGTTGGAATCCATGTGTGGTTCCAAAACCCGTTGGGGTATGGGAATTCGTGTGTGATTCCAAGATCTATTTGAGATGTGAGAATCCATGTGTGATTCTGAGACCCGTTGGGGTATTGGAATCCATGTGAGATTCCATGATCCTTTTTGATGGCGATGCATGAGCTGGAATGACGGACGTAGCCTCATCAGCGGTAATGAATAAAACCATAGATATGAGGCATGGCCAGTAGGGTTGGCAAACACATAGGGTGTAGTCGACTCTACCTAGATGTTACCTACAGTTGTTATGCATGCATGGGGCGATGCACTCAGTCTTAGCGAGACCAGCTATGTTTTTCCTATAGTACATCATTAGGAAGTATGCTGCTTTGGAAGGATATCTCTGATCCTTGTGCAGGTGGACCATTTCTCGAAGTACTGAGTGCACCTCCCTGGAATCCTTACACAATTAGAGAACGTGCCTTATCAGTTTTTGATTATATACCTAGTATTGTTGTGATGTACACTCACGAGCATCAGAGCTACTTTATTATTTTATTCTCACCCTTAGACATTATTATAATATCACTGGATTTTTGATATAAAAGGTTTTGGTTATCGTTAGGTAAAAACCCGTTCGTGTTTATATGCAGCGTGGTCTTATGAAATACCTTTGTTTCAAAAGGTTTATTTAAACTTTAAGAATCCATTTGATTGTGTTTCTCATGCTGGTTTTACCAGGCTGACCCGAACATTGCTTTCCTATAATGCTCGGGTCAGACCGAGCATATTTCTAGGTTTATTTGGATGTTTTGGAGCTTCAAGAGATGAGTTGGAGGCCCAAAGACGTATTCACGTCATGGTTATATTTCTGTTGCATTCATTGTTGTATTTATCAACAATTGTGAGGACATGTTGTTATATCTATCCAGGCTAAAATAGGTTAGTATACTATGATTGATGTCTGTATGTACATATATTACAGTTTGTTTTTTGTAAAGATTTGTTATATATTATAGATCATTCGTTCCGCTGTGAGATTCTGTTTTGTTATTTTTATTCTTGTCTTTTTTTTCTTTTTTCCTAGCTATCCGCGTTTCCATTCAATTTGAGTGAGTCATGTGTGGTTTATTAGCCGCTTAAACTGTATGAAAAAAGTGGGTCGTTATAGTTGATATCAGAGCTTAGGTTGAGCGAACACCTGGGCTTTGGTGGGGTTGACTCATTTGAGATAGGGTAAGTGAGACCCTAGGATGAGTTTGAGAGTATATATATAAGAGCACATATTTATTAGTTATAAAAAATGATTTATATTGTGTTCTTTAATCCGTTGAGTGGCTTAAGAATTCTGGCGATGCGTTTGGCTAATGTTATCGATAAGGATTTCTTAAACACTCGAACAAAACCAAACTGACACAATAATTATTTAAAATTTGGGCAAAAGGAATAATTTTACCTAAGATTATATTATATATATAAGAATAATTTTTCCAAAATTCAATATAGTTATTTTGGTTGTGCTTGGTTGTTAGGAAGGTTAATATTCCATTCATTATCATCTAGGATTTGATTAGTCATACTCGTCCAATTCTGAGCATTGATTATTGTTTGTTAATCTATCTTGAATCTTTCTTTTGAAACCTGGGTTGATAGATAAGAATTTTGGGAACATTGAAACGAATACCTTGTGAATTATGTTTCACAATTTGAATATAAGGCGTTCGTTGGTAATGTTGGGTTAAAATTTGATTTCTAAGGGTTGTTTATTTAAAAGGAAATTTGAATATTTTGGAATGAATATTCAGAAACGATTTTATATAAAGGTTGATTTGATAAAATTAAGTTTTAATGAATGTTGTTTTAAATTTGGAATACTTTGAAATAAATATTTTGAAATCGATTGAATATAAAAGTTGGTTGCATTAAATTGGAGTTTTATAAAATGATTTATATAAGAAAGCTAGAATATTTCTGAAATAATACTTGAAAAATTATTTATAAAAGAAAACTTAAATATTTCTGAAATAATACTTGAAAAATGATTTATATAAGGAAGCTGGAATATTTTCGCAATAAATAGTTGAGAATGGTTTCCTTTAAATGGGGATATTTTATAAATTTGATTTATAAAAATGTGTGTAAAAATAAAAGGAGTTCGAGAGTCTAAAACCTAGTAATTTTGGAAAATGTTTTTTAAGGTTTACAAGTTAATAATAGTATTTGAGGATATTTTCGGGACAAAAATATTTCTAAGGATTTTCAAAGGGATATAAGTACTGAACTCGCTTCGTTTGTTGGAAAATAATTCCGACGATGATTGCAACGGCGTCGTTGTTCATTTTCGAGTTTCTAATTGGGGGATTGCTACCGTTAGGATCTCGCTATATAATTGTTTTAATAAAAAAAATTTGATTTGATTCCAAAGGTATGATTTGATTTACCATAGAGTAAATATGTATATTATCATTTTAAATGATTCGTGGAAAAAGAAATCTTAATTTTATTCGATATAGTTTTAGAGTATAAATGATTTTGTAAATGGTAATAAAAGTTTACTTAAATATATTTTTAAGTATAATTCTTTTGAAAAATAAAATTTAAAAGAAATGTGTATTCCTTTTGTCATTGTACGATCGAGATGGGTTTGAATCCGGACGATTCCAAAGTAAGTTGGAAATTGATAGTTTGATGAAAAACTATTTATTTGGAAATATATTTATAATATTGTTTCAAAAATGGGTTGGAAAAAGAAAGAAGTGGTTTTAAGTTAACTAGTGCGAGTTGCTTGAAAATAACTAAAAATGGGTAAGAGATATGTTCGGATGGTAAACGTGTCTCTTGAGTATTATCCTTCTTGTAAGGTATGTGTGATACTGTTTGGTAGTACCAAGTTCCTTGGTATAAATATTATGGTTACTCGAGCTATATATATATATATATTCTATGGATTAAAATATATAGTATTATTTCAAAAGGTGTTTTGAATAAAACCCGGGTGTTTAAAATTCTTAAGTGAATTCAAAATAAAGTCTAAATCTGATAATGAGGCGTACCCTCAGAATGTAACAAGGTGTTATACCAGTTTTTAAAACTTAAGCTATGTTTTATGAAAATGTTTTCATAAATAATTTTGTGAGAAGAGAAGTGGGTAGTAGTGAGAACTACTTAAATAAGTGCGTAAGTTGGACATAGATCATTTCTATTTCCATATTGTTTTCGATCGAAGATTCGAGTACATGGTTTTAAGGTGTTCCACGCCGTTCCAAATAAGGATCTATTACTCGATTTTTGATGGCGAACACTTGGTGAGGATTCTTGATATGAAACTAAAATTTTCTATTATAGTTTATGGCTATGTAAGGAGAATGAAGGTTTCTAATTAAAATGCCTGATCGGAATCTGCACTAGAAAATTAGGTGAGCGATACTAGTTTGAAAGTGGAGTTATGTATCCAAGTAGCAATCGAATCAGAATTAGTACATAAATGATCTACGAACATCATGCGAGCTTATAAATAGTATTGGATGTTCATGTGGTGAAATTTTGGGGACAAAATTCTTTTTAAGGGGGAGAGTGTAATGACCCGTATTTTGGGTCTTCGAATTTGAATATTTATTTTGTTTAAATATTCATGTTCGAATTGAATTATAATAAAAATCTACGTTTTAAATTTATACTTGATTTTTAATTTAATTTATAGAAATTTTCCATAATTTTTAATTTGGAAAATATTTTAATTTTCGATTTACGCTTTTTGCGGCAAACGCCGGCACTTTTGAAACTTCACAGAACTTGAAACTTGTCTACTTTATTCTTGTTTTATAATCATGTCATATTGTTGTGCACGATTGTATATTGTTTTCTGTCATTTACGGCTCGTACGCGAACGTGGTTTTGATAGCAGGGTACCCTAAAACTTTTAAAAATAAAAACATGTATAAACACAAAAACATACATGTGCACAACATGTTTTCTTGTCCCCTGTCCCCTTTAGTTTCTTTTCATTTTACTTCGGCTATATATATACAAGGATACATAATTCATAGAGGGGGATTCATTTTCACATATGGAGCACTTTGTCATTCATTATTTTGTATGTTTGAACACATACAACAACATTTGTTTCTATTTTTTCCTTCCACTTTAATTTTAATAATTCTCTATACACAAAATATTAGCCAAAACCTTCTACATGAAAGTTCTAGAGGGCGAATATATCTTCATTTTCCGTTCATGATGCACTTGATATGGAGGAGCCGTGGAGGAGATATTCCTAGTTTATCTTTTTGGTCATATGTATGAGTTAGTAGGTGTGTGTATTTTCATTCATGAAGGAGGGTACATGCACGGGGAATAATTAAAAGTGTGGTGCATGGCCAGAGAAAGGATGTGTGTAGCAGGTGTGGGGGTAGTGGGCTATTCTTGCTTTGGGCCTTGGACATTTGGCCGTGAAGTGAAGTAACAGGGTGTAGGGTGTGTATATGGAGAGGGAGAAGTGGGGAAGGATGTGGCGGAGCTCCTTAAGGCAAGGGTTTTGGCTAGCTATGGGTTTGGAGGCGTTGGTTGTGGGAGGAAAGATGGAGCTTCGAGTTTGTGATACTTATCATGTAATATAAAAAAAAGGAAGCATGAAGATTGAGCTTTTGTTCATTGCAAACGACTTTGCAATTTAGTTCCCTTTAATATGGCTAATTGCATGCGTTGGAGGAGGGGTAGGCTACAATTTGAAGCGAGTTTCAGGTCTTTTGGGGAACATTTGCCCGATGTGGGCTTCATTAGGCCATGCATGTACAGATGGTGATAAAACAAATTTATATTTGTTTAATTATATAAGAAAATGCATTAAGTTTAAAACATGATATCCAGCTCATTTTAAATCCGCTTGACCTACGAATTTTTTCGTTGTGCTCGCATTAGCGAGTACAATGCGCTAGTGTAACTTATTTATAGTTTTGGACAAGTGCAAATTTATTATATATGAAAACGGACAGGATTTAAATTACGTTATTTAAGTAATAACATCGTTTAAATTTATATACCTTAATTATTGATTTTTATTTGGCCAAATAAAATATTGTTGAGTTAAACTGGATCAAATATGGTAATTGGACATCTGCTAGTGGAATAAAATACCGTTCTGCTAATTAAATAAATTCGACATTTAATTAGTAGAATAAATTGCTGTGCTGCTATTTTATAGTTTTAGACATCTGATTATATAACGTAACTTGATATGCCACTTTGAACAAATGATATGTTAAACAATGACGGTTAAGTGTTGAATTTGTTTATATAGTCGTTGATTTTGAAAATATCAGTTATTAGCTTTAAATGGTACCTTGTTTAAATACCATTGTGATCACTAAGCCTCTTTCAAAATTTGAAAAGTTAACTATTGATTAGAAAGTTATTTCAAGAATAACTAATTTTATTATAAGGTTTAAAGGTAATTATTATTTAGTAATAAGATTTAAAAAGTAATAACTATTTATTAATAATGTTTTTAAAGAAAATTAATAATTGTTTTTAATAATGATTTTAAGTTAATGATTTTATTAGTATAATTCTTAAAAGTCATTTCTTTAGTTATTTATTAATATTTATTTGTTATTTAAAAAGTCACTTAATAATTGTTTTAAAAGTTTTTAATTGAAGTATTTATTTAAAATGATTTTACTATACTTTAATGTTAATTAAAGTTATTTGATTATATTGATTTAAGTTATTTAATTATATTTATATGTTAATTAATTTTCATGTTAATATTAGTTTAAAGTTAATTTATTATTGTATTCATAACGTTTTAAAGTTAATTAATTATTATATTAATATTGTTTGAAGTTAACTTATTAATACAATAATAGTGCTTAAATTTATTTAATATATTATTACTGAGATTTTAAAGTTATCACTTTAGATAAGGTTAAATTAAAATGAAATAGAAGGATGGTTAAATAATAACTTATTACTTAAAATTATTTAAAGTTATTTTAAATAATTTATGGTTTATTAAGGGAATCTTACTGACTTGAAAAGTTTAGTAAATAAGTTGTTTAAATATGGGAAGAGTTTATAAATTGTACTGGATATTTACAAAAGGATTATAAATGAGTTTTAAAGATTTCAAAAGGAAAAGTCTTATAAATGGGGTTTTGAGATTTTTAAAGAATGTTTTATAAATAGATTGGAGATTTGTAAAGAAACTTTATAAATAGATTTGGAGATATTTATGAACTAAAGAGATTTTGGAAAGAAATGGTTGATGTTATCCCGCCTTTTAGCAAGGCCATTGTTGGGTGTGTTTCGACCGGGCCAATCCGTGCTGAACCGTCTCCTTCCCAAGTCCCTGCCGAACCAACTCCAAAATATCACTACCGAACAAAAACCAAGTCCCACTGAATCAAACTCCAACCAACCATCACCGAATCGCTCACCACCGGACCAAGTTCCACCGCACCAAGTTCCGCCGGACCAAGTTCCACCGGACCAAGTTCCACCGGACCAAGTTCCACCGGACCAAGTTCCACCGGACCAAGTTCCACCGAACCAAGTTCCACCGGACCAAGTTCCACCGGACCAAGTTCCACCGGACCAAGTTCCACCGGACCAAAGCGTTCCGGACCAACTTTGCCAGGCCAGATTGCATTAGCCCAGGCCCACCAGCAGCTATATACATCCAAGACCTCTGCCCCTAGCCCCACTCTATAAATAGAGGGGCAGGGATACAACAAAGAGGGACAAGTTTGAGAGCTCAAGCACGGATAGAACTTTCAAACAACTTTCATATACTTGTATAAAAGCTTTGTACTTGTAATCTGAACAAGAAAGGAGAAATAATATATAAAGTGGACGTAGGCACATTCTGGCTGAACCACTATAAATCTGTGTGTCTTTTACAGTTTAGTCCCTGGTTTTAACATATTTGCATAAATTACCCAAACCACTAAAAATGACATAAAATCAACTAAATCACACGACTTGGAGGTGTTTGCCCATTTTTTGTGCAAACATTTTTGGTGCTTTCACTGAGAACGAGAAGCTCGAAGCTTCAGCTTCTCCCACTTAACCTTCTTCCTAACAGCGTCGTTCATTGCTTGGAAAACATGCCTCCGAGGCAGAAAAAAGACGTTAACAAAGGAAAGAACATCGCTACAAGCAGTGTTCCAGATCCAATGGTCACAGATCAAGTAAATCGTCCCATTCCAGCCGCAGTACCAAATGAAGGTCAGGCAAATCCGACAACCCCTGCCACAGAACAGCCGACAACAATTACTAGGGCAGATCTAGACAGGGTTGTGGCTGAAGTGACTAACCGCTTCACATCCTAGCAGGAAGCCTTGGTGGACCAACTCATGTCACGCTTAAGGGATGCTGAAGAGTCCAACCGCAACACCGAATCATGGGGTGAGTCCCAGTCTGGAGGATCTCAGAGACAACAAAGATCTTCCTTCTTCGAAGGAGCTAACGACAGAAGCGGCCATGGTAGGAGCCGAGACCGAGCTCAGCCCGAAGTTAGACCTGAGGAAACGCTTGGAACCGAACCCAACGGGGGAGGTACCGGGCGGAGGTCAACTGTAGCTGAGCCTGTCGTACTGCCTAACCATGGAAACACCAATGAAGGGGGCCGAGCTAGAGTCCAGCCCGAAGTTGGACCCGAGGAAGTGCTTAGATCAGAACCCAGCAGGGGAAGATCAAGGCAAGGGCCAACTGTAGCTGACCCTAGCATGCTCCCAAAAGACCAAAGACAACCACTGGAAAATATTAGGAATGATAGACGATACCATCCCTACAGGTCATCTGGACGGAATCAATCCCACAGAGCAGAACCGAACTCATTTCTATCTACTCCAAATTCTGATGAAAGGATGGCACGCTTGTTCAGAGAGTGCGTCCAACGGGATCAAAGAGACCGAGGAATAGGCGCTAGGGTAACCAGCCCTTTCGCCCGCAATATCGAAATTGCCATCACCTCCCGAGAATGGAAAATGCCAACAATGGAACCTTACAAAGGAACCTCTGACCCCGTTGTACACTTACAGAGCTACCTCCTGGTTCTGCCATCTACCCCAAGGATCCATCAGCTCATGGGAGATGTTGAAAGAAAAGTTCATCAGCCAGTTCCGCATTCATGTGGAGCAGCCCAAGGACGCTTATTCCTTATCCAGTATCAAACAGAAACCTGGAGAGAAAGTGCAGCAATATTTAACCCGATTCAATGCCGCAGTGGGCGCAGTCCAAGATGCCGATGAGAAGCTTATCTTAATGGCCCTTTGTAGCGGTGTGCATCCGGATACTAAATTTGCTAGAAGATTGACCAAAGAAAAACCAGCTACTTTACCCGATTTCTTCCATGAAGCTGGGAAATATATGAGACTTGAAGATGCTGCCACTGAGAGGCAGACATGGCAACAAAATAAGGCAGCTCACGGCAACACGCCTGCTGTAGCAAAGGACGTTCGAAGAAACGATTCTAGAGACAACGCTGAGGGCAAGAAGGGAGAAAACGCCTATATCGGCCAGGACCGAGATTTGACGCTTACACCCCGTTGAATGAAACGATCAAAAACATCTTCTTGGCCACTTAAGACGAAGTTAGATACAAACGCCCCCCGCACAAGAAGGAATTAGATAACGCAATTAAGTCTGGAAAATTTTGCCGCTTCCACGAATCCCATGGGCATGATACCAACGAATGCCATCATCTCCGGGACTTGATTGAAGAACACATCAGAAGAAGAAGACTAGAACGCTATGTAAAAGGCCAGGACAGGACTCCAGTTCTTGCCAATGAGAACCCAAGGCTACCCTCCCCAGAAATAGGCAGAGGAAATCGCAACACCGGCGGCTCCAGTCAAGAGAAGATAGTGGTCCATACCATCTCGGGAGGGCCACACATCGCCGACGGAAGCTGGGCAGAGATGGAAAGGTACGGAAAGTCACTTAGAAACAATGAAGAATGCGTCAATTACATTATAGAAGAACGCCACCCGAAGCGGATAGAGAATGATGACATCACATTCAGTAGGCGTGACCTGGAGGGAAGGCAGTACCCTCACACGGAACCCATGGTTATCTCTGCCCGACTCGGCCCAGCCGAGGTCTTCCAAATTCTAGTAGACACTAGAAGCTCAGTGAATATCCTATTCAAGCATGCTTTTGACAAAATGAAGCTGTCATTAAAGGATGTTCTTCCCTGCAATAAACCACTACACGATTTCACAGGAAATGCGAAGATGCCCCTCGGACGACTGGACCTCTTTGTTGAAATTGGAAGTCATCCCCGCTCTGTTGTGCGGAAACAGACATTTGTGCTGATAGAAAACCACTCGGCCTACAACGCCTTCTTAGGAAGGCCAGCCTTGTCTGACTTCCAAATTGTCCTGGCCCCATGGTGCCTGAAGATGAAATTTCCAACGGACAATGGAGTAGGGGAAGTAGAGGGAGACCAGGACATTGCTCGAGATTGCTATGTAACCGAACTTCGCAACAACCACAGGAAGGATAAAGGGAAGAGTGTAGAGATTGCCCTCTGCAAAAAAAGTTTGGAAGCATAGCAACTAAAGAAAGCCCCTCCTCTTCGATATACCAGCGACCCTTTCAATGAATTATACCCCAGGGACAAAGAGGAGGAGGCCACCGCCGAGCCTGCAGAGGCTATGGAATTTGTATCTGTAGACAGACATGACTCGAGTAGACTATTGAAAGTCGGGTCCCAACTAAAACCAGAGCTGAAGGAACAACTCATTGATTTTCTCCGCCACAACTTGGATGTATTTGCGTGGTCACACGCTGACATGACCGGAATCTCCCCTGACATAGCATGCCACGTACTAAACATTGATCCTACCAAGGCGCCAGTAAAACAGAAAAAGAAAATTATGGGGGCAGAACGATCAGCAGCCCTCGATGAAGAAGTAAAGAACCTACTTGCCAATGACTTCATACGAGAAGCCATCTACCTAGAGTGGATCGCCAACCCGGTGCTGGTAAAGAAGGCTAATGGGAAGTGGCGAACATGCATTGACTTCTCCAACTTAAATGACGCCTGCCCGAAGGATTGCTTCCCACTTCCCCGAATCGATCAGCTTGTAGACAGCACAGCCGGGCACGAACTCTTATCTTTTATAGACGCATACTCAGGATATAACCAAATTCCTATGCATGCTCCCGATCAAGACCACACTAGTTTCATCACTGACTGGGGATTGTACTGCTACAAGGTAATGCCTTTCGGAATTAAAAATGTAGGGGCCACCTATCAGCGCCTCGTCAACAAGATGTTTGCAGGGCTAATAGGACAAACTATGGAAGTTTATGTGGATGACATGCTGGTAAAGTCAAGGGGAACCGACGATCACGTAAGCCACCTGGATGAAATGTTTCAAGTACTTCGCCAATATGGAATGAAGCTGAATCCTCTAAAGTGCTCCTTCGGAGTATCATCAGGAAAGTTTCTAGGATTCATCATCCATGCCAAAGGAATTGAAGCAAACCCTGAACAAATACGAGCTCTGAAAGATATCGGGATACCTTCTACCCGAAAGGAGATGCAAAGCCTAAATGGGAAGGTGGCCACCCTGAGCAGATTCATCTCTAAAGCGACCGACAAATGCATCCCCTTCTTCGAAGCTCTAAAGAAAGAGAAAGGAAAATTCGAATGGACTGACGAATGCTTAACATCTTTCCTTAACTTAATCGAACACCTCCAGAGACCACCAGTACTCTCAACTCCGAAACAAAGGCGAAGAGCTATACCTATACCTTGCTGTGTCATCTCATGCTCTAAGCGCCGCATTGGTGAGAGAAGACAAACGCACGCAGCAGCCAGTATACTTTGTAAGCAAGAGGTTTACAGGGGCAGAAGCTAGATATCCTAAACTTGAGAAACTAGCGTATTGTTTACTAATCACATCACGGAAACTGCGTCACTATTTCCAGTCTCATTCCATCAGAGTTCTGACCGATCAACCACTAAGGCAAGTAATCCATCGTCCCGACACTTCTGGGCGACTACTTAAATGATGCATTGAACTAAGTCAATACGATATCACCTACCATCCTCGCACCGCCATCAAGGGACAAGCCATGGCCGATTTCATTGCCGAATTCACTACCAACGAAGGTAAGGAGCAATCGGAAATAGCAGAAGACATCAAGTGGAATCTCTTTGTGGATGGTGCGTCAAACGAACAAGGCTCGGGGGCAGGCGTGGTAATAATCACTCCTAGGGGGAATAAGCTACACTATGCTATAAGGTTGGAATTCGCTGCCACCAACAATGATGCAGAGTACGAAGCAATGATAGCTGGATTAGAACTTGCCTTAAAAATCGGAGCCAATTCTTTGTGTCTTCATAGCGATTCCCAACTTATTGTAAATCAAATACTAGGAGAATTCCAGGCTCGAGAAGAACGACTCATGGCATATTTAAAGAAGACCAAGTTGCTTCTCAATCGATTGGATCACTATTTAATCAAACACATCCCTCGGGAAGAGAACCAAGAGGCTGACGAATTGGCGAAGCAAGCTAGCATGAGAGACGGCGCTATTTCCGGAGCAGTAGCCATCTCAAAGCAACCGACCCCATGTTTTGAGCAAGTGAATCTGATAGCTGCAACCGAAGAAGCAACTTAGATGACTCCCATCCGAGACTACTTACAAAGTGGCACACTGCCCAACGGGCATAACGAAGTTAAGAAAATCTTGAGGAAAGCTTCCCGCTACACAATACAATAGGGCACCCTCTATCGACGCAGCTTCTCTAACCCCTTATTAAGGTGTGTCGCTGGAAGGGAGGCCAAGGAAATCTTATCCAACATCCATCAAGGAAGCTGTGGAGATCACACTGGAGGGCAGACTTTGGCAAAAAAGATACTCCGATATGGATATTTCTAGCCCACCTTAAGCAAGGACGCCTTAGATTTCATCAGAAAATGTGACAGATGTCAGAAATTTGCTAAGATTCCGCGGCTACCAACAACTGAGATTACTCAAATGACTAGCCCTTGGCCCTTTGCATTATGGGGAATTGACTTGATTGGCGAACTGCCAATGGGCCGAGGCGGGGCCAAATATGCTATAGTGGCAGTCAACTATTTCACCAAATGGGTGGAAGCAAAACCCCTAAATAAAGTATCTTCAGCAAAAGTTATTAACTTCTTGATCAAAAATGTTCTATGCAGGTACGGAGTCCCATTCAAAATTATATCGGACAATGGACTTCAGTTTGACAGCGAGGAATTCGCCAACTGGTGCCAAGGGCATGGAATTCACAAAAGCTTCTCATCCGTAGCTTATCCCCAGGCAAACGGACAAGTTGAAGCCGTCAACAAAATTCTCAAAACTCCAATCAAAAAGAAACTTGAAAAGTCAAAAGGCGCTTGGGTGGATGAACTTCCTACAGCACTATGGGCCTATCGCACATCTTTCAGAACATCAACGTGGCATACTCCTTTCTCTTTGGCATACGGATCGGAGGCTATGTTCCCAGTTGAAACTATAGTGCCTTCCCACCGTAGGATCCACTATAACCCAGAAGAAAACGAAGAACTCCTCCACATGTCTTTGGACCTAATTGAAGAGAGAAGAAACGATGCAGCACTCAAAACATCAGCTCATAAGCAAAAAGTGGCAGCGCAATACAACTCCAAAGTCAAGCATCGTAGCTTACAAGAGGGAGATCTTGTCCTCAAGCGAATCTTCCCGCGCCCCGGAGCACTAGATCCAATCTGGGACGGACCATATGTAATTCATAAAGATCTCCACAATGGAGCTTATATTTTGTCAACAGTGGACGGGGAGGTGTTCCAGAAGGCATGGAACATCCAACACCTTTGTCGATACTTTTCTTAACTTGTACTGCCCATATGAAGTGAATTAACAAAGAGAATCAGTGGACGTAGGCATTTTCGTGCCGAACCACTTTAAAAAACTTGTCTCTTTTTAACTTGTTCCTTTATATCTTGGCTACTTGTTAACTTTATCCTTTTCTGTTGAACAAAATCCTATGTAATGACATTTCCATTCAAAACACATCGCGGCACGACTCCACCTGGACAAGACCTAACAGGTACTATACGAATCTATGCCCTCGCCAATGAGACACTTTTGCTTCGGCATCCCTCTACTGCGGGTTAACTCATTGCTCGCGATGGCCCTCAAAGCCAACTGTAATGAGCCGATTATAAGCCATCAAAAAGGCCGACTATAGCCAAGGCAGCTCATTACGGCGTTCGGCTCGCCGGCAACTGTGAACCTACTTTAAGCCCCAACATAAGGTGTGGCCAGCCAGGGGTAGTTCACGGTTGACGATCGACACCCATGCTAGCCGGCCACAGTAAATCGAATAATACCCACGATTACGGGCCATAATGGCCCGGGTAGTTACTGTGCGCGATCTCGGCTCCGATGCGTCTTAAGTACGGCTGTGGTAAAAAAGATTAACTCCCCGCGGAGGCGTAAGATGGGTGACAAATGTCTCCAAGACCCACAGCTAGGGAAAGTGACTACAAAGCCCGTTTGCCACGAACTTAAGCTCATCGAAGGCCTTCCGTGATTGGAAGTTTTACTATTTCTCATATTTCAATTTTATTTAAAAAACTTTTCTCCTATCCTCTATAACGATCCCTAAAGTACAGGGCACAGAATAGGAGACATTCGCTAATGGGAGTGGGAACTCACAACGGGACACTAGGCCGCATTCCATACTCAGTCACACAAGACATTCAAAGCTGCCATCTACAAGTAAAATATGAAGGGCGGTATTTTCTTCTTTCGTGTATAAATACGTGGCTATAATTTATTCACACATCACACTAACATTGCAAGACATGAAATTGTACTTTAAGTAAGAACTTGGCGTCAAACACAATTGAATCGCGGGCATATGCATAGCTATATTTCTTATACAACATGTCAAAATAACAAAAGCATTCAAATACGACAGAATCGGCTTAAGTTAAAAAATTACACGCCAAAAATAATTTTGTTTATTACAAGTGACATAATTACAACCTAAAAGTTACGTTACTATTTTGAGACTAACATATACAACAATGTTTAGTAAGCAAAAAGATATCCAGGTCAAGTCAAGGAGCCGGCTGCATCGGGGCTTTACCCTTATCCTGTTGACCGCCTGTCCGATCAAGGAGAGAATTCATTAGTGATAAGCAACCAAGTTAACGGAAAGACTAAAGGGGAGGACTTACCAGCATCTGCTCCTTGATCATCTTGATCATCATCTTCTACTTGCACACCTACCTCCTCAGCAGCAAGCAGCCGCATGCCCTCCTTCACCGCCACCTTCTCCTCCTTGGTGAATTGGGCCGTAACCACATCCATTCCGAAGACCTCGTCACCCTCCTTATCCGCATCAGCCTTGGCCTCTTCCAGAGCCCTGAGATAAATCCTGGCCATAACCCGGGGATAATCATCCTTCCAGGATAAGTTACCCTGTTTCCAAGTACGGAGGTACATATCCTGGAGCATCTCATCCATCATCCCCTCGTTCTCCTCGAACTCCCTCATTCGGACCTCAGAAGCTAATAGCTTTGCAACGGCAGCATCCCTCTCCAATCGGTATCGCGAGCGGTCAGCCTGAAGGGATTTCCTCATCACCTCCATCTCATCCTTTAGCTTGGTTTGAGCCAGCTCTGCAGCTTCAAGCCTCCCGGATAACTCCTCTACCCGCTCGAGATCCGCTTTTCAAACCTCATCCACCGTTGCTATAGCCATGTCAATTCATTCCTTACAGGCGGCTTCCATTTTCCACAACTCTGCCCTGCTGACCTCTTCCATAGTCTTCTTTAATTGCCTAGATGTAGCCTCATGCTGAGAAATCTAGATGGCTTGATCAGCAAGTTGTTTAGCCTGGTCAGAAACCATTAACCGCAGTCGAATATTGGCGCTCCCGATTTCCTCCCCAGCCTTAACCAATCGGGCATGATGTCCCATCAGCTTCTTGGTTTCCTCGGCGACCCGGTCGATGTTCGCCTTAGCTTCGTCCCCCAGAGTTACGACCAGAGTGGCAAGCAAATCAAGGTCCAGGGACTTAGCCTCGTCAAGCACTTGTACCATAGGATTGCGAGGGAGAAGGTGTTCACCAGCAACCTCGTCGAAGGAGATATCCTGAGAGGCCGGGTCCAGATCTGGATGACCCGCAAACGGATTACGAGCCAAGCCAGGATGATCTATCGGGGTAACGGTAGGATTTTCAGACGGATGCGGAGAAGGTATGAACTCAGTATCCCCCTCCGTGATATCGTGAAGAGGCTGGAGTGGGGGCTGAGGACCAGGTAATGGTTCGAATAAGGAGCGGCTCCTCTTCTTCTTCTGAATTCCCTCTTCAATGACCCTAAGAAGAGGACGATAGCCGACTACATCCCCGGAGCGGTTGGTCGGAGGCTTCGGTTTAGTAGAAGCTTTGAGGGACTTATATTGATCAAGGCAGTGCCGAACATCTGAGGTCTTGGCTACTTTGCCCGCTCCTGGAATGAATACCAAGTGTCACAAGCATGCATTGAACCGTAATTCAAGAAATGTGTCAAGTTAAGAAGAGTAAAAAAGTCTGCAGGAGTCAAAGATTCACCTTAGATCGTAGAAGTTGCCTTAGCGGAAGCACTCCTGGAAGATAAATCGGCGCCAGTCCCGGCCTTACCAGCTTTCTTGGGCTTCTCCGCCAAAGCCGGTCCTTCCTCCAACTCTTCGAAGGCTTGGTGGAGAGCGTCATCTGTCCACTCTTGAATCATGCCTGCTTGCCCAGGAGGTAAAGCCCTGGTGCCATCACCGCTTTATCCTTCGCCTCCATCATCGCCATGACGATCACTGTCACCTTCTCTACCACTTCCGCTCTCCACCTCACCTCCTTCATCCTCGTCTCTTTCCTCCTCCACATTTTCCTCCTCCGGAACATCTGGACATGTGCTGGGGGAGGGTCCATCGGACTTCTTGAGTTTCTTCCCCCCGGCAACTGGATGTATCGAGAAGGGTCTCCTTTTGCTACTCTTCGCCGTAGCCCCTCCTTTAGCGTTGGCAGCCCTCTCCTCCGCCGTGTCTCTCTGCTTGACCACGGACTGATGTGGTAGAATAAGTTTGTGCCCCAGAAGTGTAGCGTTCCTGATCAAGTAAGAAGCCGACCTATCCCTTCTCATAATGGCTTCTATTTCTACAGCCATCTGAACCAGGCGATCGTTCTCCACGACCGCAAAGCCACCTGTCGCTAGCAAGAAATAAAAGCACATAAGAAGAAGCATTGCAGTTAGAACGGAAATCATAATTAAGCTTCAACTTACAGCCAGAGGTGAAGCGACGGATGGAAACAGAGCCATCCTTGATGAAAAACCATTCCTTTTTGAACATGCTGAACTTCGAATATAAATCCAGGACTAGCTTGAAGGACACGGCCGACTCCAAGCTAATATACGGAGACCCCTTCTTGTAGCCTCTCATGTTGTACAGATACCGGATTTCCCGGTTGGAAGGAGGACGCCCGTATCTCCTCTGGAAGATAACAAACAGGCTCACCAGGATGGCATAGGAGTTAGGCTGAAGCTGGAATGGAGCCACCTTCAAGTAGGTGATGAAGCTGACTATCCAAGCATTAATCGGGGGAATGGCCCCACACATACAATGGTACCTACTGTAAGCGAAATATCCTTCAGGGGGATTATATGGCATCACTCCTTCCCCCGGCAACAACATGTGTGCTCTGTCGATCCCAAAAGAGCGAGAGATGACATCAAGCTGCTCACCTTTGAGGGAGCTGGGAAAACAATCAGGCGGTGAGTTCAGGAGCTCTTGAGGACCATACCCGTCTACTAGCGATCTCAGGGATGGTCCATGTCGTTCTGGTGCTGCCTGAACTGGGGGCACTATGGAGGACTCTCCTTGGTCCTTAGATTTCTTTTTGTCGAAACGGGTTTCTACTTTATGAGACATTATCTGCAACACGAGAAAGCATATTGTTAGAACGAGGGATGTAGAGATATAAACAAGCAAGTACGTACAATCTAGAATTTCATTTGTAATTCGAAACATAAAAGGTTCAAGGTTCGTTCGGCATTCAAACTCCGGGTCTCGTTCGGTATTCCCAGTCATAAAAATTCATTCGGTAGTACAAAGGCTCGAAGGTTCATTCGGCGCCCGTACTCCACAGATACATTCGGCAGTTCAAGGCACGAAGGTTCATTCGGCACTCATACCCCACGGGTTCATTCGGTGGTTCAAAACATAAGAGACATTCGACAATCACCTGATTCGGTAGTCAAGCGTGGTTCGGCTATTTCAGTTGGTAGTGAATAACGAAAGCATAAGGTCCATACTTATAGGCGAATATCAACGACCGGACCAATTGGTTCGACATTCTTGACCGGATGAGTGTGTCCAGGATGAATAACCTAAAATAAAGCACGCCATATGCAAACACATGTCCTACTTTGGGGGGCAAGTGTTGGGTGTGTTTCGACCAGGCCAATCCCTGCCGAACCGTCTCCTTCCCAAGTCCCTGCTGAACCAACTCAAAAATATCACTACCGAACCAAAACCAAGTCCCACTGAATCAAACTCCAACCAACCATCACCGAATTGCTCACCACCGGACCAAGTTCCACCGCACCAAGTTCCACCGGACCAAGTTCCACCGGACTAAGTTCTACCAGACCAAGTTCCACCGGACCAAGTTCCACCGGACCAAGTTCCACCGGACCAAGTTCCACCGGACCAAGTTCCACCGGACCAAGTTCCACCGGACAAAGTTCTACCAGACCAAGTTCCACCGGACCAAGTTCCACCGGACCAAAGCGTTCCGGACCAAGTTCCACCGGACCAAAGCGTTCCGGACCAACTTTGCCAGGCCAGATTGCATCAGCCCAGGCCCACCAGCAGCTATATACATCCAAGACCTCTGCCCCTAGCCCCACTCTATAAATAGAGGGGCAGGGATACAACAAGGAGGGACAAGTTTGAGAGCTCAAGCACGGATAGAACTTTCAAACAACTTTCATATACTTTTATAAAAGCTTTGTACTTGTAATCTGAACAAGAAAGGAGAAATAATATATAAAGTGGACGTAGGCACATTCTGGCCGAACCACTATAAATCTGTGTGTCTTTTACAGTTTAGGCCCTGCTTTTTACATATTTGCATAAATTACCCAGACCACTAAAAACGACATAAAATCAACTAAATCACACGACTTGGAGGTGTTTGCCCATTTTTTGTGCAAACAGCCATGACACCAAGAACTTGACTAGAAACCAATGACAGTTCGTCTTGGAGATCGGTTATACGCAGGCTCACTATGGATATCGACGAATTTTTTCTGAGTTTGGATTGAGCTAAAATTTATATGACACGACAAGCAAAGCCATGAGAGCCAACGTTCCGAATTTCAACTCAATCGGAGTTCATATGCTCAAGATATTGATCGATCACGGTTGAGAAATCCAAACTTGCATCGATCATAACTCGAGATCTACAAACCCAAATGCCACCAAATTTTAACAGGAGCTTAAATATGACCTAAGGAATGTTCCTGCCAAATTTCGACTCGATCGGAGCAAGTCTTGACCGAGTCGAAATTCGTTCGTATCGATCGCGGATGGAAAAACTCCAACTTGCATCGATCATATCTCGAGATCTACAAGTCCAAATGCTATGAAATTTTCACAGTAGCTTAAGTACAACATGAGGAATGTTCCTGCCAAATTTTGACTCGATCAGAGCAAGTCTTGACCGAGTCGAAATTCGTTCGTATCGATCGCGGATGGAAAAACTTCAACTTGCATCGATCATATCTCATGATCTACAAGTCCAAATGCTATGAAATTTTCACAGAAGCTTATGTACAACATAAAGAATGTCCATGCCAAATTTCGATTCCATCGGACGCAATCTTGATCGATACAAAATCCGTTCGTATCGATCACGGATCGGACCGAAACTTCACGGGCTTGGGCGCGCGGGCCTGGTCATGTGCCAGAGAGGGTCTCCCGAGATCTGAGCGAAATACCAGCCTCCTACACATATAAATAGAGCCCCAGGGCATACAAAAAAGGGGCTGCTTCTCCTTTGAATTCTCTAATGCCCAGACTCTGCCGGATCCAGATCTGAACTCCATAAGCTGCTGCCAGCAACGAAATTCACTGTTGCAAATCATATTTACCTGCTGTAATTCATTGAATTCACTTGTAATCTTCAAAGAAAGATCAATAAAGCTATCAACTTCATAGTGGACGTGAGCGATATGCCGAACCACTCTAAATCCTTGTGTCTCTGTGCATTTAAATCATTTCTGAAATTTGGAGTTTTTGTTAGATAATCCTCTTTTTACATTTAATTTCTTCATTTTATCTCTTTAAAAACTTCCGAAGAGTGTTGTGCCCAATATTGGTACAAACACTTTGGTGCTTTCACTGAGAAAACCTTGCTTTTCTCCTGCTCTATGGATTTACTACCGTAGTTGGATTGCAAAAATCTAAGGAGGAGATCCAGATCTGTCGTCAAGTGGTTCCATCTATTCTATTCAGATTGCTCCAGATCTAAGAGGAACTGCATTCATCAAGATTTTCGTATCCATATTTTCGTATCCATGAAAATATGGTAATTTTCGTATCCATGTTTTCGTATCTAGAAAATATAATGATTTTCGTATCCATGTTTTCGTATCCAGAAAATATGGTGTTTTTCGTATCCATCACTTTGTATCCAGAAAATATGGTAATTTTCGTGTCCATATTTTCGTATCCATGAAAATATGGTGATTTTCGTATCCATGCTCTCGAATCCAGAAAATGTGATCATTTTCGTATCCATCATTTCAAATCCAGAAAATATGATCATTTTCGTATCCATCATTTCGTATCCAGAAAATATGGTAATTTTCGCATCCATCAGAGAGCCTCTGTTCGACTCGCTCCGCTTCGCATCCATCAGAGAGCCTCTGTTCGACTCGCTCCGCTTCGCATCCATCAAAGAGCATGTGTTCGACTCGCTCCGCGTCGCATCCATCAAAGAGCATCTGTTCGACTCGCTCTGCTTCGCATCCATCAGAGAGCATCTGTTCGACTCGCTCTGCTTCGCATCCATCAGAGAGCCTCTGTTCGACTCGCTCCGCTTCGCATCCATCAGAGAGCCTCTGTTCGACTGGCTCCGCTTCGCATCCATCAGAGAGCCTTTGTTCGACTCGATCTGCTTCACATCACTCTGTTCGTATCGATCGCCTGTGCTCTGTTCGTATCGATCGCAACTACTCCAATTCATATCGATACTCACATGCTATTCGTATCAATCCATCTGAGTCTAATTCGCATTGCTCTGAACCCTAGTCGCAGCGTAGAGCACCCGCATAGTGAATTCAAAGCTCAATTTAATGATGGAATATTCCATCCGTGCTTCTGATTGTTCCATGACTGAACAAGACACAGAAGATCACAACAACGAATGCTGAATTGCAATCAAGGAATGGCTATGGTACGATGGCTAATATGACGACTCCCCTACACTATTTACTCTGCCAACTCAAAGCATAGCTGGTCACCGTTGAACCATCTTCAAATGCCCGCATCTTAATCATTCCACGTCCACATGACTAAAAGCATGGCATACAACCTCAAGAGGACTTCCTTAATACCCTATAGGTCTCCTATCTGGATGAAAGTTTGGGAAAAACACCAATTTATTAGCCCATTTTAATCAACTCGTCGTCCAATCGGCGTTGCCAACCACTCAAACGTTGGACAATCATGCACACATCATTCGCCAGTATTACAGGACCCCATAGCCATAAAATGGACCTAGTCATAATGATAATCGGAGAATCTTCCCTAGTGGAGACCTATTCATTGAAACCATCCTACCTGCAAAATTATCAGTGAAAATTCAATATGTTGACTATGTCAGTATACTATGGAAATACGACACCCGACACTACCTCATGAAGTGAGAATGACACATGGACTCCACCAAGAGTGATGAATGCCATCAAATGCAGATGTCTTCCCCCATTCCTCAAAGAACACTGTCATTCACGGTTAGACATACTAGTTCTACTTCTCATATTGCTGAAGGGAATAAAGAAGCTGGCAGCCAATGAATTTATCCAAAGCCCACATCCAGTTGCTGCCAATACCCATAAATGAATTCATCACCAGAGCTTATTTCCATACTTTGATAAGAGAATTGGTGGGTAGCCGCCAACGAGTACACCAAGATATCCAGGCTAATATTGAGTTGATGAACCAGATGAAGGATCAACTTGGCGAGATAAGGAGGGAACCTACTCCATACTCTAGGTCGGAAAACTCCCCTTCTTTAGATGGCTACCGTGGATGCCAACGCCATAAGGCTACTCCGGAAAGGATAACTCTGACAATATGTTCAAGCCCCATAAAATGAAGGACCGGGAACATCCGACCCCTATCGATCAAGGACTTTGATCAAATTGAACCAGTTGCATTAGACATCCAACTGTGAAGGGCTGGACCGAAGTGCAATAGCGAGCATACAACGCCGCTTCACTTATCAATGAGATTTAATCCGATCTCTTTTGAATTATTTCTATTTCAATTTCGTTTACGTTGCGGAATATGACCTACTTGAATTAAACTACTTGCAAATGATGCAGGTAAACGAGTACTTAAGGTTGGGTGCAAAACAACCTCCGCGGACTATGATCAAATCATTGAGGTATCATTGTGACGAGCATGATTCAACCACTCATCGGCTACCATATGCCCCTGACCGGGGGCAAGGCATCAAAGTGGAAGAGACCGACAAAGTCAGGACTCTAGTACAAAGTGGATGCAACCGACCATCCCCTCATCCGCTTATGCAATTTAATTGGAGATCTGGGAAAAACTTGGAGTGATATATCCTAACAATGTACTCTTCATCTCGTACTTGAAGCTCGCCAAAATACTTATGCTTCTTCTGATGCCCGATAAAATCGGAATCACACCAAGGGTGGACGCAACGTCACCATCCATGCATCCAATCCTACATTAGACACTTGGGGTTATTTGAGAACACATGTTTAAAGTGGATATGATTTGACCGTTCACTCCCCAGTTTGCTTCTGTAATTCGGCAAAACGGTCATGCCTTAAACCAACTTCATCAGGGTCCAACCCTCAATTTAAAGTCATCAACGACTAAAAGCCTACTCGCTAAGCATCACGAGCTGTCATTTCAACATCTTCCTTAGCTCGATCGAAAGAATGCAAAGTATAAATTGGACGTGACTCGACTGTCTGCTCTCCAATTCTTGCACCCGACTTAAGGGAAAATATACAACTCAAAGTGGATATAGTTCGACCATCCTTTCCTATGCTCGAGCACAAAGCTTGCCAGAGCACTAATCTTACTCCTTAGGCTTAGCAAAAGTGGAATACAAACAACATGGACGTGATCCAACCGTCCATAAACTAAATCCCATCCTTCGTTGAGGGGCCTATAAGTGGAAGTTAATCGGGATCCCACTGATCACTCACTAAGTGAAACCCCGAGCTCAGGGACAAGCCATCACACTGCGGCAATAAGGGATTGATACACGACAATCCTCTAACTTACTCCAGCTCCCAAAGTGTGAGCTGGAGTATAAACTTACGGACATGGGCTCGAGGAGGATGGATCCGTCCATTTAACGACTTCGCCTGTGTTCAACCTAAACCCAAGGAGGATGGATCAGTACATCTAACAACCTTGCCTTCCATATTTACAAGCTCGAGGAGGATGGATCCGTCCATCTAACGACTTCGCTTGCCTACTCAGGGTGGATATGATACAACCGTCCACGTACTTGATCAACTAACTCCAGATTCCCAGAGTGTAAACTGGAGTATAAACATCAACTCCGGATTCCCAGAGTGCGAAACGGAGTAAAAACATCAACACTAAACTCCCAGAGTGCGAGTCGGAGTATAAACATTAACTCCAGATTCCCAAAGTGCGAACTGGAGTATAAACATCAACTCTGGATTCCCAGAGTGAGAAACGGAGTATAAACATCAACTCCGAACTCCCAGAGTGCGAGTCGGAGTATACACATCAACTCCAGATTCCCAAAGTGCGAGTCGGAGTATACACATCAACTTCGGATTCCCAGAGTGCGAACTGGTGTATAAACATCAACTTCGGATTCCCAGAGTGCGAACTTGAGTATAAACATCAACTCCGGATTCCCAGAGTGCGAAACGGAGTATAAACATCAACTCTGAACTCCCAGAGTGCGAGTCGGAGTATAAACATCAACTCCGAACTCCTAGAGTGCGAGTCGGAGTATAAACATCAACTCCAGATTCCCAGAGTGCGAACTGGAGTATAAACATCAACAACTCCAGATTCCCAGAGTGCGAACTGGAGTATAAACATCAACAACTCCAGATTCCCAGAGTGCGAACTGGAGAATAAACTTCAACTAACTCTAAGTCCCCAGAGTGTGGACTGGGGTATAAACACCAAATGGGTGTGACTAACAACCCATCAACCAACTCCAATCCTCTAAGCATGGTTTGGAATATGAATACCAAAAGGATGTAGTTTGACTGTCCATCTATCGGCTATGGTTCCTCATCAAGTTCTGTAATACAAAAAGCGGATGTGGTTCGACCGTCTGCTTTCCAATCTTTCCCTGACATGGTGGCACACTTAACACAAAACATTTGATGCGATTCTACCATCCAGCACTAAGCGGGCGTGACCCAACCGTCCACGCAAAACCTCTTGTCCCTGGCACGGGACCCATAACATAATTTTATAGGGATGCACTCCAACCCCACAAGAAAAAATTTCTTCCTTGATTCGATAGGGAGACGCAGATTCGCAAAACGAACCTAGCTGAATGTCTTATTCTAAATGGATGTGACTACCCGTTCTACTGCAAACGAACGTGGCACGACCGTTCATCCGCTAACTCTCCCCTATGATCCAACGGGCTGTTCATGCAACATGGACGGATGTGACCTAACCATCTGCCAATCAATTCCTTCCTACAGTTCAGTGGGATAAGCATCAAATTAAAGTTGTTGTAATGTGATCGACCACACTTCGACTTTTGCCATTGACTAGTGCTAGAAGGATTAATTGAGGAAAATGCGGTCCGACCATTTTCTACTAAAACTCATAGTCCCCAGAGTGTGGACAGGGGTATAAACGTCAAATAGGTGTGATGAATGGCCCTTCAACTGACTCTGAACCCCAAAGTGTGGCTACAAGAATAGACAAATGAATGAATGTGATTCGACCATTCATTCGCCAACTCTGACCTAGACTCGACATGAGCAATATAAACTCACTACAGGTGCAATTAGACCATCCACGAACTAACTCTTCTAACTCAAGACTGGAGGTAGAAGTACAATCACCGAAAGAAGAGAAAGGTGACTCGCTACATCTCCAGCTTAGCGTCCTTTACAACTTAAGGCAACGACTACAAGGAAACCCTAATGCTAACCAATCAGAGTGATGCCCAAAGTTCTGGGCAACCAATTATATCGTACTGCCAGATCGACGGGCAATATCGATCTACACCCTTCACATCATACCATTGAATCGACGGTCAATATCGGTCCTCTTCGTCTACAAGTCGAAGTGACTCGAACTCCATCGAATACCTTTGACCAACAGAGCATGGATAGAAGAATGAACAACGAATGGGTGTGACTTGACCATTCGTCCTCCGTTACCCTCCTTCGATCCGTCAGGAAGAGCATGAGACCAGAAGAGCATGACATGAACACATTCGAGCTAAATTTATCCCTAAATCTGATGGGAGAACGTAAATCGAAATGGACATGGTTGATCACCCAACTCCAAATGAGTGCAACGCGACCATTCATTCGTTGACTCTTACCATGATCCGACTAAAAGAGCAGTTCAAAACAAGTGCAACCCAAACGTCTGCACACTGATTCTTACCCTGGATTCAACAAGGGAAGCATCAATCCTACATTGGATCTGACTGGACGATTCACTCTTCAGTTTTAGCCCAAAGTATGGCGACATAAGCAGCGAAGTGAATGTCATTGACCGTCCAGAATCTAGCTTATGTCCGAATGTTGGCAAAGTAACAATGTATTCCGCCAAGAGGAAAGACTAGAACATAATACAAGATATGCACGACTCAGCCTTCCATCGGTTAACTCGATCCCATGGTTCAATGGGATGAATACAAAATTGAAGCAAACATTATCTACCCTGCCACTTATCGAGATATTCCCTAGACTTGGGGGAATGAACAAGAAGATAAGATTAATATGATTCAACCATTCATTAGTCAACCTTGGTTCTTAAAGATTGAACTACAGTATAGACATAGCTAGGACGAGACCAGACCGTCCGCGTAATGCATCCGCCAACCTGAGACTGGGGGCAAAAGAGTAATTATCCAAGAGTTGACTATGACAATTTGAACCTATGACCCATGCCTGATATTCATAACAACTCAAGTTTATGACTGAAAGGATGCCTAGAGATAGAATCATCAGATCAATACCTGAACTCATGGGCGACTGATCATCATTCCAACCCTTACAATGAGCAACGGATCGCGAGTACATTGAATGAAAAGCGCATCATTCAGAAACACAAGTGAATTCAATCTCAAAGTTGGAGCCAGCTATGTAGCAACGTGCAGTACAAGGCTAAGTTCTACTAATCCTTTGATTCAACGTCCTTATAAGCCTGATCATTTACCATTGCAAATAAACACATAAGGCGCCTACAACCCATCACGAGTATTGTAGATGAAATCACAACTCTACGCAATTATGAAGAAAGAGTCAATTATTTTACTTCAGGTGAATCTTGATGTGTTCGCTTAGACTCGACCTCATATATATATATATATATATATATATATATGGACTCTCGCTAGCCATGAAGAAACCTGCATTAAATGTCGACCCGAGGCATGTCTCGATGAACAAAAACGATGCGACATGGATCCGGAGAGTTCTGTTGCACTTGAAGAGAAGGCGAATCTGCTCAAAACCAGTGGGTTTATCCATGATGCCCTCTAACCAAAATGAGTATCCAATGCTTTACTTATAAGAAAAACGAACAGAGAGTGGAGGATATACGACAATTACTCAGATTTGCATGGGATATGACAAAGCACAACTTTCCACTTCCAATGATCAACCAACTGATGGACCTGACCATCAGACATGAATTACTCACATCCATGGATGCAAATTCCAGATACAATCAGATACTGAAGCATGTCCTAGACCAGGAATACAACTGTTTCATTACTGACCTGGGCCTATAGTGCTATGCTGAAATCCATGGATTCAAACTTGAGAACGCTTATGCTACTTACCAAAGAACGATTAACAGATCATTCAAAAATCATATCGGCCGATCGATGAAAGTAGATGTGGTTAATATGCTCGTGAGTTCATGGCTATCAAACGACCATATTGATGACTTGATAGAGGTATTCATCGCTCTCTAAAAAATGCAGGATGAAACTCAATCCTTTGAAATGCTCTTTCACTATTACATCAGAAAGATTCTTCGTTTTCATCATCAATTCTCATCGAATCAAGACTAATTTCTAGAAAATTCTGACAATTAGGGACACCCATGTACCGAGGACAACCAAGCAGGTACGGAGCCTAAGTCGAAAGATTACCGTCCTAAGTTAATTTGACTCTAGGACCATCTAAAAGTGAATTCTCTTCTTCAACCTGACCAAGAGAGGGAAGAGAACTTTTGAATGAACTAACAACTGCGTTGGTGCACTTCCAGCTCTGATAGATCGCTTAAAGAGACCTCCCATTTTACCCAAACCTTTGGATCGCGAAGATTTATACATCAATTAGGCCATGTCAACACATGCCATAAGCATCACAGTGCTATGTGAAGAGAAACGAATCTAAAGACCAGTATATGATGAAGGCTGGCTATTGACAAGCTCACCTCGTTAACGTCCATATCAACCAACCGTTATGATAGGTCCAATAGAAAACTTAGATGTCTGAAAAGTTACTCAAATGAAGTATCAAGCTAAGCCAATTTAATATCACTTATCTCCCTCGGAGAGCTCTCCATGGTCAAACATTAGCATACTTCATATCTGAATTCACTACATTAGATGATTATCCGAAGAACAGTGGAGAACCATCCAACCGATAGAGAACGTACACCGATGGAACTTCCAATAATCGGCTTTCTAACATCGAAGTTGCATTAATGACTCCTGAGGAACGAACGATCTACTACGCCCTGAAACTCAACTTCCCTGCAACAAATAACGAAGCTGAGTATGAAGCCTTTGCGCTCAAACTTGCAAGAAAACTAGGAGTGGAAACTTTACATGTCTTATGTGATTACTGGTTAGTAGTACGCCAAGTCAGGGAAGATTATCTGACTAGGGGGCAGCGTCTTGCTCCTTATCTCAACCGAGTCCAAAAGCTACTAGCCAACTTCAACTATTGCACCACTACACAAATCTCAGAGAACAAAACGAAAAGGCCGAATCACTCACCAAGCTAGCCAGTTCTGGGAATGCGTGACAAATAGACTTTGTCTCAGTTGAAATGCTTATTATTCTAGGCATTGACATATGAAGATCAACTAGATCTTGGGGACATATCTACAAAAAGAGTCATGGATGACTTCTATCAAAGATTATCCACAATCGAGGATTCTTATTAATAAAGGAATGAGAAATGGCATATCCTCCATGAAGCATCACTGCATGATTATGTCTCGATCGTTTGACTCCATCAATACAAAGCATTACTCCTGTATCCGCCAGTCCGAGACCCAATATGACGTATCCATCAATACAGAACATACATTCCAACATCTCAGATCGATCCAGGAGAGGATCGATACAAAGGAAGGACTTCAAACAACCATCGAACGTTGTTACAACTCGAATTTCACATCGATCCAGGAGAGGATCGTTACGAAACTCAATAAAAAAAAACTTGACAATGACCCATGAACGTGCAAACGTTGACGGGAGTCAGGTTAACATACGTACACGTATGACGAACTAATATTCAATTTTCAAAATTTACAGGAATTGAATGCTCACCTGATGACAATTACAACAACGAACAACAAATCGCTAGCACTCGACACTTAGTTACAACAATACACTACATAATCATTGGCAGTCAACAAATCAACATTTATATTACTGGAAATCAATCGAAGGTTACATCTTTTGACGAAAAGATAGCAACTACTCAACGAATCAGATAGAACTTTTTTAGAATGAAGGATGCAGCATTTCAAAGCACGTCATGTTCACACAAGACGTACTTTGGGGGGCAAATGTTATCCCGCCTTTTGGCAAGGCCATGACACCAAGAACTTGACTAGAAACCAATGACAGTTCGTCTTGGAGATCGGTTATACGCAGGCTCACTATGGATATCGACGAATTTTTTCTGAGTTCGGATTGAGCTAAAATTGATATGACACGACAAGCAAAGCCATGAGAGCCAACGTTCCGAATTTCAAGTCAATCGGAGTTCATATGCTCAAGATATTGATCGATCACGGTTGAGAAATCCAAACTTGCATCGATCATAACTCGAGATCTACAAACCCAAATGCCACCAAATTTTAACAGGAGCTTAAATATGACCTAAGGAATGTTCCGGCCAAATTTCGACTCGATCGGAGCAAGTCTTGACCGAGTCGAAATTCGTTCGTATCGATCGCGGATGGAAAAACTCCAACTTGCATCGATCATATCTCGAGATCTACAAGTCCAAATGCTATGAAATTTTCACAGCAGCTTAAGTACAACATGAAGAATGTTCCTGCCAAATTTTGACTCGATCGGTGCAAGTCTTGACCGATTCGAAATTCATTCGTATCGATCGCGGATGGAAAAACTCCAACTTGCATTGATCATATCTCGAGATCTACAAGTCCAAATGCTATGAAATTTTCATAGCAGCTTAAGTACAACATGAAGAATGTTCCTGCCAAATTTCGACTCGATTGGAGCAAGTCTTGACCAAGTCAAAATTCGTTCGTATCGATCGCGGATGGAAAAACTCCAACTTGCATCGATCATATCTCATGATCTACAAGTCCAAATGCTATGAAATTTTCTCCGAAGCTTATGTACAACATAAAGAATGTCCACGCCAAATTTCGATTCCATCGGATGCAATCTTGATCGATACGAAATCCGTTCGTATCGATCACAGATCGGACCGAAACTTCACGGGCTTGGGCGCGCGGGCCTGGTCACGTGCCAGAGAGGGTCTCCCGAGATCTGAGCGAAATACCAGCCTCCTACACCTATAAATAGAGCCCCAAGGCATACAAAAAAGGGGCTGCTTCTCTTTTGAATTCTCCAACGCCCAGACTCTACCGGATCCAGATCTGAACTCCATAAGCTGCTGCCAGCAATGAAATTCACTGCTGCAAATCATATTTACCTACTGTAATTCATTGAATTCACTTGTAATCTTCAAAGAAAGATCAATAAAGCTATCAACTTCATAGTGGATGTAGGCGATACGCCGAACCACTCTAAATCCTTGTGTCTCTGTGCATTTAAATTATTCTCATTTCTGAAATTTGGAGTTTTTGTTAGATAATCCTCTTTTTACATTTAATTTCTTCACTTTATCTCTTCAAAAACTTCCGAAGAGTGTTGTGCCCAATTTTGGTACAAACGGTTGAATTTTTATAGTGTAATTCGACGGGCAGAGATTGCCTACAATTTACTATTGATTTGCTGGGATAGCGACGTAACCACTGTGTAAGCTGCGATCCATGGTCAATATTGAACGGTGTTTTCCATATGTATTTTTAAACGTTTTCAAGTATTTTTGAACGAAATGGTTTGTGAATATACTTATACAGTTGAGTTAAGTATATGAATATTTTAAAAAATATTTGAAAGATGATTTTAAGTTAATGGAAGATTAATCTAAGAGGCTTAGTGATTCCCATGGAAAATATAATCTATGTTTGAATGTTTGTTTATTTGATCGTTAAATAACCGACTATTAAATCTTGGCCTTAATATGTAATCCTTCTTAATTTTGGTGGTAGGAAGTCAATTCCCTACTTAACACTGAAGGATTTTAACTGTGGAAATATCTCGGAGAAACATGAGAATTATATGGTACAGTTACCGTTGGTGGTGCTATACTGTACGTATAAACTCGTTTGTTCTTCTAGGACAAATGATAAGGAGATCCATCCACTTAAAAGGTTAGGGGGTGATCCCCGCTCTTATGTATTGTCTGATTATTTCCTAAAGAATCTGGTATTGAGCATTCCAAAAAATCGACGATTGGTTTATAGGGCACCCGGTAAGCGGGGGAGTGTACTCGTAAGAGATGACACGTACCGTAACCGCTCAAGAAACCATATATGGTTCTATGAAGGTGTTTCGTGATATATTGAGAAGTTGGAATCTATGCGTGGTTCCGAAACCCGTTCGGTATGGGAATCCGTGTGTGATTCCAAGATCTATTTGAGATGTGGGAATCCATGTGTGATTCTGAGATCTGTTGGGGTATTGGAATCCATGTAGGATTCCATGATCTATTTTGATGGCGGTGCGTGAGCTGGAACACCGGACGTAGCCTCATCAGCGGTAATGACTAAAACCAGAGATAGAAGGCATGACCAGCAGGGTTGGAAAACACATAGACTGTAGTCGACTCCACCAAGATGTTACCTACAGTTGTTATGCATGCATGAGGCGATGCACTCAGTCTTAGCGAGACCAGCTATGTTTTTTCTATTGTACATTATTAGGGATGTATGCTGCTTTGGAAGGATATCTCTGATCCTTGTGTAGGAGGACCATTTCTCAAAGTACCAAGGGCATCTCCATGGAAACCTTACACAATTAGTGAACGTGCCTTATTGGTTTTTGATTATTTACCTAGTATTGTTGTAATGTACACTCACGAGCATCACAGCTACTTTATTATTATTCTTTTCACCCTTAGACATTATTATAATATCATTGGATTTCTGATATAAAAGGTTTTCGCTGTCGTAAGGAAAAACCCGTCTGTGTTTATGTGCGGTGTGGTCATGCAAAATAGCTTTGTTTCAAAAGGTTTATTTAAACTTTAATAATCCATTTGATTGTGTTTCTCATGCTGGTTTTACCAAATTGACCCGGGCGTTGTTTTTCTATAATGCTCGGGTTAGACCGAGCATATTTCCAAGTTTAGTTGTATGTTTTGGAGCTTTAGGAGATGAGTTGGAGGCCTAGAGACCAATTCACGTACATGGTTATATTTCCATTTCATTCATTATTGTATTTATCAGCAATTGTGAGGATAGGTTATTATAACTGTCCGGGCTGAAATAGGTTAGTATACTTTGATTGATGTCTATATATACATATATTACAGTTTGTTTTTGTGCAAAGATTTGTTATATATTATAGATCATTCGTTCCGTTGTGAGATTCTGTGTTGTTATTTTTCTTCTTGTCTTTTTATTCTTTTTCCCTAAATATCCGCCTTTCCGTTCAATTTAAGTGAGTCTTGTGTGGTTTATTGGCCGCTTAAACTGTACGGAAAAAGTGGATCGTTACAATAGCTTTAGAGGGTGTCAATTTGCGATAGCTTCTAGGAATTCAACATGTGATAACACCTAAATATCAATCTGCAATGGCTATGTGATGTCAACTTGTGTTAGCCTATAAGATCAACTTGCCATGGCTAATGAAACATAAATATACGATAGCTTACTGCCAACATGCGATAGCCATGTAGTGTAAACGTGAAATAGCTAATAATGCCAATAAATTCTAAGTAAATGATCAAAACATTTTATAACACTTAAGGAGCCACCTTCCTAAGTAATGTTTGAGAATTTCATAAAGATTATATGGCCATTTAGAATAACAAGTTAAAAGAAATTACTTATTAAAGAATGAAAATTGAGATTGAGCTCAAGTAAGCTATGTTCTGATAAGTTGAATCCCTAGAAATAACAAAAAAATAAATATGAGGCTAGTGGTAGTAATGTGTCTATACATGACATTATATTTGGTAATTTTGATGGGCAGCCTTGTGGCTTCCAAGTGTCTTTGCACGACATTATATTCAGCGACGTTTGTGGAAGCCCTTAGTGGTGAACATATGACTATTCACCATAATATATGGGAATGATGGCATTATGCATTTTTAGAATCCACATGTCTATTCACGACAATATACAGGATTAATGATGTAAGGCTTTCGTAGCATCCAATTATCTATTCACAACAACATATGAGAATATTGGAGTAAGGCTTTCATAGCTTCTAGGTGTCTATTTATGACAACATATAAGAATGGGGGAGTAAGGTGATTCAAAAACGGATATCTATCGATTAGAAAACCATCCAATTTTATTGTTATAATTACAGCAAATGCATGATGTACAAGTGTAGTACATATGCAAGAAAGGGTCGAACCACAAGAAAAGTAAGAATTTCAAATTACTGAATCAAATTATCAAAAATATTTTGAAAATGTTTTTAACTAGAAATTGTAGAAAAGCTAAAGTAAAATTATAAAAAAAAGCAATGTAGTTAAAAGGCAATCTAGAGATAAATTACTCTCACATTCAAATAAATCAACACATAATAAATTTATAATCTCTCTTTTTACCCTATGTGGAATTAGTTAATATATTGATTTTAAGTATGGTCTATTTATGATATTAAATAAAACAACATAAACCATAAAATTTTAATACATCAACAAAACCCACTTATTAAATCTCATGAAAATGATTATGACGTTAGAAGTAAAATCCATTTTAAGCATGATCTATTTACCATCTCTAATTGAATACATAGATCATCAAATTTTAATTCTACTTTTAACTTCATTATCAAAATCAAATAGTTAGATGAAGATGTAACTTGAGTCTATATTGGACTAAGTATAGCCTATTTAGATAACAACATAGAATACCAAATTCATTTATAAACATTAAGCTTCCATCTAAATCTAAATTTTCATTAAGCCCAAAAACAATAGACCGTAAATGAAACCATTATGTTGATTTTACATGAATTATGAGAGCATCATTATGCCTTAATTGAAGGGGTGTAACCTCTCATCCTTGAATTCATTTCAACAGAAGTGGATTTCAACATTAACAAAATAAAAGGAAATGTTGATTAAAGAGAAAGAGAGCTAATTAATTGCATAAAAATAAATCTACGCTAATTTGCATAAAGAAATCTAATCTACTTGCATGAAATCAAAAGAGAAGCATGAAATAAAATAACATAAAAATAGACGCCTGAAATAAATTAACATAAAAAAAGAAACTAAGAAGCTATTAAACTATAGAAGAGAAGAGCTTTTTATTTATAATTTTGTGGCTACAACTAAGCATGTTTTCATGAATCATAAGAAGGTATTTATATTAGTTTAAAACCCTAATATATTTTAGGGTGCTACCAAAACTACTCTTTACTTTGTATGGTCTCCAAGTAATCATTAATGATTAATTAATTCCCACTAACATGTGTTTTTCTTTTAATTGTGGTCCATTTGCAAGTGGGTAGGTGAACTTTTCCATGAAGAGTTAATTCTTTCTTTTCTTCTTTCTTTGGTTCCCAAAACATGCGCATGCATAAATCCATGATATTTATTCCTATTTGCACTCAATTTCATACAAAATAAATTAAAATATGCAAATAAATTTTCTAAAAATTAAAGCATACACACAAAATTACTGTTTTTCCTAAATGTAGATAAGTAAATGATGTTTTGAAAACACTTTTATATATCAGCTAAAACATCTAAAAATACTTACGTCCTTTAGTTTAATAGAAATAAGTATGAGAGTATTACACATTTTTACGTACACGTCAAATACCCCCGCAGTTATCTTTTCATTCATCCTCGAATAAAGTAAAACTAAGATAAATCCACAATCATAGAAAACACGATTGCATTGATCATATGTAATAAGCCGTTAAATCTCTAGGTCTCCATAGTAGAATGAATGTTGTCTCATGAGGTTTTTCAGTAGATACTACCCATAAAATCCAAATGCAATATGCAAAGTTCCTAATGCAAAAGATAAGAATGCAAGTTTTATTTACAAAATGAAGAATTTACTTATAAATTAACATGAGATAGTAATATACAAGTCTTGGTCATCGTCAGGAAATTTCAGTCCTTTACTAATCAAAACTTCCAATTAAAATTAAGTTTTCATTACACTTGGACTCTAGCTTAGTTAGTTGTTTCGGTTGATAACATAGTGAAACTATGAAGTAAATTCTTTAATTGATTGTCAAAGTTTGCAAAGTGATATCTTTATTTCTATTTGTATAACAAGTCAAATCAGTAAAGTCAAGATAATGCTTGAGTTTCAATTGCTTGCTCTCTCTATTTGTAAAATTATTTTTGTTAATATTAACATTATTATTATTTACATACTCCTAACTCAGAATACTATGGCCAGATATACCATTCATGCACTACGTTGGGCTTACGTGAGAAGAGTATAGATTATGGCGAGTGTACACACTTATGTGTGAACATATGACTCTAGGTGTTTATTATTATTATAATATATATATACATACATACACCTACTAAGTCCAAATATACCATTTATGCACTGCCTTACTAGCTTATGTGAGAAGAGTACAGAGCATGGCGAGTGTACTTATGTATGGATACTTGACTCTAGGTGTTAAATTATATTTTTTTAGAAGAGAGAGTTATGCAAAATCACCTTAGCACCACTTAACTTTAAAGATTAAACATGTTAATGCATGTACTTTAACTCAACCGCTTTTTAAATGAAGACTACAATTTAGAATACACTTCATAACTATCACTATCAATCACTCTATATACTAGTTACACCATAGATGCTTGTAATTTAAACTTTTCTTTTTATTGTTCGTTGAGACAAGTAATTTCACAAAAATTTCAATCTAATGACCAAAACTATATGCTTACTCTATCATGCCTATTCTAAAGCAAATTAATATGCAATTTTTCATTGAAAGAAAAGGAAAGAAAATGCAAAAATCAAACCATATAAAATCAGAATAAACATGAGAACCCCTACCGCTTGATTTTGAATATGTTCCCGCAGCCAATGTATGATATAATGAGTGTAAAGAGAAGAATATATACACGTTTACAAGAGAGGTAAAATTCATTACTAGATGTAGTGTGGCTTATGAAGAATCATAAGCTCCTCCTCTTGGTCACTTGCCAATTCCAAGTAAGGCTTTAAAGGATGACCATTGACCTTAATAATCGATCCATCCCTAGGGTTTTCTATTTCTATGGCACCGTGTGGATAAACGGTACGTACCACGTATGGTTCTGTCCATCTTGATTTTAATTTACCAAGGAACAAATGAAGTCAGTAGTCATTGTTATCCGGGTTTTTAACCCAACAGGATCCAACAAGAGACAGAACAATCTCGTGTTATCATAATGGTTTAGAACTTAACCAGAAAGGCTGAGGCAAGGAGTTAATGAGAGCCGAGCTATACTACTAAGGCAACGATTGGGATCGACTAAACCAAGAGACCAGCATTCTTTCAGCCCAATCAGCAGTTGAGTGCAAACAGCTAGTAAATTATCATCAAAACATAACAACGGGCAACGAGACTACACAAACAACGGTGACACAAGACCATGGAAACATCTCCAATTCCAAATTCTAGAAAAATACTAAGTGCTTGGATCATTAGTGACCCATGCCCCCCTCAAACCTTCAAACCAGACAACCAAAGAATACTATGTAAGAGGCCAAGACATTGGCTCGCAAACGAGCCAAGTCTATGGGTTGCTAGCGACCCATAGACTTTGGGTCGCCAGCGACCCATGGTTATGCCTTGTATTGCGAGCCAAATACTCCATAGGTCGTCTCCTACCTGTCGGCGAGCTGGTGATGATGTGGCCTGGCCCAGAAGCTCTCTGATCCATATAAATACCATCCTACCTACAACATAAATGAGATCTTCTTGGGACTAGTGGCTGAAGCTCTACTGGAATTATTCTTCATTCTCTGCCTCCCTCATAACAGTCTCCAAAGGAATACACTGTGATTCTCTAGTGGATTCCAACTCTGGAGATTCAATCTAGCAAGGAAACAATCAAAGCCTTGTAATCATACATCTCTTGTAACAGAAATCAGTCTATAATAAAACTATAAAGTGGACGTAGGCTTCCTTAACAGCCGAACCACTATAAAAATTCTCTGTTTACTTTCTTTTACCGTTCTTTCTTGATATCTGTTATTTGTGATATTGCTCTATCAGAACAGGGCTGGTGCTTTTAAACTCAAACCAGGGTGTTGGTCCATTTTTTGGGTCAATAGTCATACAAAAGAACTTTTTGATTCGGTGAAAACATTTTTCTTATGTTTGACTTTCATGAAAAACTTTTGGTTTTTCCTTGTAAATTTTCGCATTTTCATACGATTCATTCCTAATCTCTTCTAAGTCATTGAGTTGCAATATTCTATTTTTGCCAGCCCTTTCAAGATCAAAGTTTATGTTCGTTGTTGTCCATAATGCTTTATGTTTAATCTCGACTGGTAAGTGACATGTTTTACCATATACTATTCTAAAGGGAGACATACTAATATTAGTTTTAAAAGTAGTTCTGTAAGCCGAAAGCGCATTTGTCAATTTTTGAGACCAATCTTTTTTATTTTTGTTAACAGTTTTCTTCAAAATTTGTTTGATTTGTCGATTTGAAACTTCAACTTGACCATAAGTTTGGGTATGATAAGTAGTGGATAACTTGTGGGTTATTGAGTATTTCTTCATTAAACTTTGAAAGATCGACTACCAAAATGGGTTCTGTTATCACTTATTATTGCACGAGGTGTGTCAAACCTAGAAAGATGTTTTATGTTATGAATTTCACAACAAAGTTATGGTCATTAAAGCAAGACCACCTCTGGGTCGTTCAAAGGGGATATAGTCAAAAGGAAGCAATCGGCGGTGGTCCATGAAGAATCATGATGGAAGAAAATGCTAACACTCTACCTACTCCAAAAGGATCGGCTACAAACTTGACCTTAGGAGTGAAAACCCTACGGAAGGATATAAGGATGGCTCTCTTTGGCTTTGAAGATGACAAACAATTTGAGGAAGACAAATTGGATGGAAATACCAACGTGCAAAACGCTAGAAGAATCTCTAAAACCCGTGCCGTAGCATGGTGCCAAGCAACGGACAAGGAATTGCTACTCAAATGACATTCTTAGAGGCAAGAGATCCAAGAAGATACGACACAAACCGAGATCAATTACAATGCCAAGCTCCCATGCTATATTGTGACTACTCCCGACTAACCAGCTTCCAATCCTATCATGGAGCTCCCATCATCAAATCACGAATGGTAGTCGTCGAAAATCATCAAAAATCTCCAAAATGGTCGTTGAAAAACTCACTTCAGTCCTGACTCAAAGTCGAACTCGGGTAATCACCCATTTGACTCGAAGAAAACCCAGGAAACTTTGGCCCAAAGCCAGACTCGGGTAAACCATGTTTTTCCCCAAGCAAACGCCAAAGCGATTCCAAGCGCCGATTACCAGGCCTTTGAATTTAGTGACTCCAAGCAAACCAATAACTGACTCCAAGCAACTAGCAGATTTTCTTGGGTTCCGACTCCAAGTAACTTACCACCGATCCGACAATAACAGTCCATCTTACTTTGCTCATATCTCGGGCATGCATACCTCATACCAACCCTGGACTACATCTCATGAATTCTTATATTCCTTGAAGGTGTATCGATCATGTTATTTATGCGATTGTCACCTAAATCCATCTCCTCATTCAATCAACTAGATCAGAAGTTCGTCAAGCAGTTTAGAATGCTTGCGACTCACACCAATGATGTGATGTCATTATCTAATTTATTCCCAGATGCTATACAGATTTTGGTAACTAGTTAGCTTGAGAGCCTCCTACGACCTTGGATCGTCTCTGTTACAAAGTGGATCAGAAGCTAAGCAAGGAGGAGGTAGAGCAAACTAGGAGAAAGAACAATACGGGCCCATTGGCTAAGGACTCAGATTCCAGGATACGACCCAGGATCCCAAAATTCGATTCATATGCTCCTTTGAACTATTCAGTTGATAGCCACTACTTGAATACTCACGACTTAGAGCAACACTGGAAACCAACCTCGAAAGAGTCCACCGGAGTCTAGAGAAAAATCCGGGGAATGTTGTATATTCCAAGATGCACACGGTCCTAACACTGGCGATTACAAACATCTCCGAGATGTGATCGGAAATGAAAGCTTCAACAGTATGTGAAATCCCTATAGAATGGTGAGTAGGGAACATCTGACGCCTATCAATAAAGAATTTTGATTATCAATTGGACCATTGAGGGGCGCCACCCGTTGAAAGGAATTGGGGGCAAAGTGGAATAGCGAGCACACGATGCTGCTTCACTTATCAATGAGATTTATTTCGTCTTCTTTGAATTATTTTATTTTAATTTCAATTATGTTGTGAACTATGACCAAGTTGAACTAAACTACTTCAAAAACGATGCAGGTGACCAAGTACTTAGAGTTGACTGCCAGCCAATCTCCACAGACCGAGATAGAACCTATGGAGTTTCATCAAGACGAACGTGATTCGATCGTTCATCAGTAACCATATACCCCCTGACTTGGGATGCCGAGGCATAGAATAAAGAACTTGAAAAGTTCAGAATCCAATAGAAAGTAGACATGACTGACTGCCCACTCAGCAACCTTCATATTAGACTCGAAGTAGTCGCGACTGACTGCCTACTGATCAACCCTGGATTTCAACAAATGGACATGATTGCACCCCGAAACAGACGCAACTTAATTGCTCGCTTAGTAACTCAGTATCTCTGCTAGCTAGAAAGAATGCGAAGCAAATTGTGCAAGACTCGATCATCCGACCCCAACATGGATGTGATCAAATCCTTGATCACCTGCTTTTTTCCCAACTTAATGGGAAGAGCCGCAACTATCAAGTGGACATGAATCGACCATCTGATTGCCAAGTTTCCAAATCAAACGAGTGGAAGTATGACTTCTCTCAATAAAAATCTCTAAGTCCCCAGAGTGCGAACTAGAGTACTCTAAGTCCCCGGAGCACGGACTAGAGTATAAACAATTTACAAAAAATCTCTAAGTCCCCGGAGTGTGGACTAGAGTACTCTAAGTCCCTGAAGCGTGTACCAAAGTATAAACACAAATCGAGTGTGAGTCGACCGCTCACAGAATGAATCTAAGTTCCCAGAATGTGGAATAGAATGAAAACACCATGAACCGATGAATGGGTTTCAACCGTTCCCTATTCAAGTAATTCCAACTTAAAATCGGCAAAATAAGTACAAACCGGTTCTAAAGACTAAATGTAATGCAATTAGAAGAATAAAAACTCGGCAGTATACCAAAGGACATACCAAACGGTGAAGGAGCTACAGGACCTCAGGGACCTTTTGCCGAAGCAAGGCTACTAAGACCCAGCATAAAAGCACCCCAACTAACTAACAAAATCAGACGAAAGGAAGATTATCAAATAACACTCTAGCTAGCTAGCAACTAAGGAGTGGGACAACAACCTAAAGCGATGCCTTCTCATCCATCCTTGTCTACTCTCCTTTTCCGAATGAGCGATAGTGGGACACTAGGGGTATTGCAGATAGCATGGCGAAAGAAATGCTTCTATGCCCTCGACGAGTTATGTCAATCCCCTTTTTGAGAACCGACGTTGCTGGGGGCGTCGAGAAGTCTTATCCAAAGGATCATCGAACAAACAGATCTAACACCTTAGCCTATAGGAATCGATAAAACCGTGTTCCCTTGAGCTAAATCTGAAAAATTTCCTCATAAAGTCGATGAATCGTTGCTTCAAGACCACCGGGCCGTCGGACACACGACCCAAAACTCCCCTCGGAATCGATAAATTATCATTCCAAGGTCGCGTCGGACATCTGACCACAAAAACCCTTCGTGAACGTGAAGGTCTTTCATGAACTAGAGCATCGTGGAAGGTAAACCGGTAGATCAGCGGTCATCTGATCCAAAAAATCCTTCACGAACGTGAAGGTCTTTCATGAACTAAGCATCGTGAAGGTAAACCGGTAGATCGGCGGTTATTTGATCCAAAAACCCTTCGCGAACCTGAAGGTATTTCATGAACTAGAGCGTCGTGAAGGTAAACTGGTAGATCAGCAGTCATCTGATCCAAAAAACCCTTCGTGAACTTGAAGTTCTTTCATTAACTAGAGCGTCATGAAGGTAAACCGGTAGATCATCGGTCATCTGATCCAAAAAAAACCCTTTGCGAACATGAAGGTCTTTCACGAACTAGAGCGTCGTGAAGGTAAACCGGTAGATCAACGGTCATCTGATCCAAAAAACCCTTCACGAACCTGAAGGTCTTTAACGAACTAGAGCATCGTGAAGGTAAACCAGTAGATCAGCAGTCATCTGATCCAAAAAAACCATTCGCGAACGTGAAGGTCTTTCACGAACTAGAGCGTCATGAAGGTAAACCGGTAGATCAACTGTCATCTGATCTAAAAAACCATTCGCGAACGTGAAGGTCTTTCACGAACTAGAGCGTCATGAAGGTAAACCAGTAGATCAGCAGCTATTTGATCCAAAAAAACCCTTCGCAAACGTGAATTTCTTTCACGAACTAGAGCATTGTGAAGGTAAACCGGTAGATCAGTGATCATCTGATCCAAAAAAACCCTTAGCGAACGTGAAGGTCTTTCACGAACTAGAGCGCCGTGAAGGTAAACCGGTAGATCAGCGGTCGTCTGATCGAGAGAAAAACCCTTCGTGAACGTGAAGTTCTTTCATGAACTAAAGCGTCGTGAGTGCGAATCGGTAGACCAGCGAAATTCATGTACGACTGATATCCGTGAAGGTGAACTGGAAGATCAGTAGTCATCTAATCCAAAGCCCATTGGAGTCAACGAAGCCATGCTCTAAGGCCACAAATCGACAATCATATCAGTCACTCAGCATAATTAAACGATCGATGAAAAACAAACAGTGCCGAACCGAAGAGATTCAAAGTCGCTCAAAGGAACTAAGCCAAAACTGAACCGAACTTGTGGTTAATCAGAGGCTAACTCAAATCAAGCCAAGACTTACAACTCAGAAGAACCACTCTAACTGGACTGGGGGATATCGAACGAGTTGTGGAGAGACCATTGATACAGTTCAAGCACGCTAACAGTCCTGTGGCATGAGGGGCACCACACACACTTGAATAGCAATAAGAAAGGCCTAGACTAATCATACCATAGTTCTGTTATGTCCAAACAAAAATTCTGGCATTCTGATAGCCGCAGACTTAATGACCTAGCTTGTGCAACAAATGAAATACTAGAATAATACTTGCCCGCTTCTTTCCAACTACTATTTTACCGCTCTTGGTGACCAGTTCCTCTTCCTCTTAGACCATATGCCAGTCAAAGACCAATTCTCTAGTTACAGTTTGGACCAAAAACTGAGAGTCTTGCCTCAAACTCCCATAAGCTCTTTCTTCATAACCAAGTCATGACTACTCGATCTAAAAACTAATTATCTCTTAGAACTGACAAAACCGCGTTCCAGCGAAGTCAAACTACCGGATTGATGGGAAAATTCGATCCGAACCTTCTATGAACTGGTATCACTCCTCCAGCACCAAGAAGGCCCAAACCACCATGTGCATCCCATAAGCCATGCCTCACTTCTTAAACCAATAAAGCCGTGTTCATAATAAATACCCGCCGGGTCGACGAAAGCAAATCGACTCAAACCGTTGGATCGACGGAACACGATCTTTGCCTTCCGAAAACCAATGTTGTCCCAGCAACATCGAGAAGGCCCAAAACTTAAAATCCTAGCATTTCCCAGAGATAGGCAACGCCAAGGAGCACCAAAAGCCATGCGTCTCGTAAGCCGCGCATCAAAAACTAACTCCTCACGTTGCCCGAAGATAGGCAACGCCGAGGAGCATAAAAAAAACTAACTCCTCGCATTGCCCGGAGATAGGCAATGCCGAGGAACATCAAAACTTACACTCCTTGCTTTACCCAGAGATAGGCAATGCCAAGGAGCACCAAAAGTCGTGCATCTCATAAGCCACGCATCAAAAACTGACTCCTCGCGTTGCCCAGAGATAGGCAACGCCAAGGAGCACTAAAAAACTAATTCCTCACATTGCCCAGAGATAGGGAACACCAAGGAGCACTAAAAGACTAACTCCTCGCGTCACCCGGAGATTGGCAACATCGAGAAGCATGAAGGACTAACTCCTCGTGTTGCCTGGAGATAGGCAATGCCGAGAAGCACCAAAAGTCACGCATTCCAAAAGCCACGCCAAAACATACACTCCTCGCATAGCCCAGAGATAGGCAACACTGAGGAGCACGGAAAGCCGTGCATTTCGTAAGCGGTGCACTAACTCTTAAAGAGCTTAAACTCCTCTCGTTGCCCAGAAATAGGCAACACAAAGGAACTTCATAAGCCGCACACTCTCAAAGGTCGGGCACTTTGATTAACAGGGATCAACTCCTGCTATCCGAAAGAACTGACATATCTTCGGTAGTACCGCAAAACTCACAAACCAAGAAGTCGGCAAAGAGTTCTGATTTTTGGCCAAATTTAATGTACAAAATGTCAAAATTCAAGACATCTAAGTAACAAGTTCCTAGAGATAGGAGCTGCGACGTATCTTTGACTAGGGGCATCCAGGGAGCCGCCCAGAACATCAAGTCTCACATTAATTGTTTGGAATTATCAGCCCTATGGATCGAGGGTCACATAACAGATTAGCACTTGGTCAGGATAACAGATTACTCCAACTTGCAATAAAAGGAGGAACTTACCGCCGTCCGAAGATAAACAATGATGAAAGGCTGTTCCAGAATCAAATCATCAATGCACTAGTTTCCCAAAGAACAGAAGCAGGTGCTCGACTGAGGTCTCAAACCCAAACTTGCAGAAAACTAGTTGTTATCTAAAGACAGACCACGACAAGGAGAGAACTTTCGGAATCGAGCAGCTAAACCACTGATTCCCGAAGATTGGAAATAACGAATAAGGTTGATATCTGTAATAATGCTATCAGCCTAGCATAATGCATGTGGCCTGAAACAATCAAGGTTAGGTGCCATGGATTTAAGACAAATACTACCGAACTCTACCGGTCCATGATCAGTATAGGAATGAACATGGTCGTATCGAGGGCATTGTGATGACTTGCTCCACAATTTTGGATTTCCTATAATAACTTGGAGTTTGACACATAGAAAGTGAAGGGTTCCACCCAAAAATGAAGGGTTCCACAGATAGTCATTAGATCATAACAAAAACCAGTAGGAGGAAGAATAACTATGGAATTTGTTAGGCAACAGCCTTGCATCTCCAAGGGTAATACCCGATGGTTATAAACAAAGCCAAGCAGTAGAAATTCCTGGGACTCTCACCATTCCAAAACATGGCATCTCCCAGACTTAAGCAACGTTGAGAAAATAGCACCATCGAAGTTAAAAGGAATCTAATTAACTCTATAGGATCAGATGGATGATTCAACCATCACCAACCTAACTTTAACACTGCCCGAAGACAGGCAGTGCTAAGAAAATACTTCTACAATCCAACCATCGAAGTGCTAGTTTCCGAAGGCCAAAACTAGTACCCAACAGGATTAAGAGCACCGTCGAATGAACGGGGAAAATCGACCCTAGCCTCCTGAGTGTCGGTGTTGCCTCGCCAACACCAAGGCCTTCCTTTATCTTTTAAGTACTGGTGTTGCCCTGGCAACGCTGGGAAAATTTTCTATTTCCTAAGTACCAGTGTTACCCCGGCAATGCTAGGAAACTTTCTATTTCATTAGTACCGGTATTGCCTTGGCAACTCCAGGAAACATTCTACTCACTAAGTATCGATATTGCCCCGGCAATGCAAGGAAAACTTTAATCTACAGGGCCGATCAGAAACACTCATCGCAGTGAACCATCGATGCACTAGCTTCCAGAAATAGAAGTTGGTCCTCAACTAAGTTTCTACCTTCTCTTCAGAAAACTACTATTGCCCGATGACAGGCAATGATGGGAAGACATATCCTTTCATAGGTCAGCCGGATGGGTCGACCTTTCATCACAGGAATCAGCCACAGCACAGTAATAAAGCAGCATCGAAAGGAAATCCCAGGATTGAATTACCCATGTACTAGTTTCTAGGGATGAAAGCTGGTGCACAACCGAATTTCCTAAGTTCAACTTAGAAAGAACTTAGACACAACCGAAAGATAGACAGCCTCGAGGAAATTTTACTTGGAACTAAACAACTAGGTTATCAATTCTTAAAGACAGGAGTTGACATATGAACAAAACTTCCATGACAACGTCAGTAACCAAGAAAAGCATGCATGGCCAAGAACAAGCGGGAGCAATCATGGAAGGTGGAAAATAAAATTCCCGAGCGTCCTCATTTCCAGAATGGGATTGAGAGCCAGACTAGGGGCAATTGAGCAATTCGCCCCATAGATTTACATCTCTCACAATCGCCCAAATACAGGCATTCGAAATAGCTAGTCCCTCAAGAAGGGATAGAAGCACATATACTTGATTAAAAGAAAATTTTAAAAAGTCCAAACACGAATAACCGCGAGGTTGGTTAGATAACGGTTCTGTATTACGAAACAGAGCATTCTTGCAACAAAATCGCCAACAAAAGATATGAAGGATTTAACGTTCAGAAATCAACTGTCGCTCATAGTCTGGCGATGGCGAGAAGGATCGATGACCTACTTACGGTCTAATTAGATCATTTGGTTCCAACTTGCAGGATTATGCCATTATCCGAAGTTTGGTCAGGCTATTTGAAGATTCACAACATCAAGGAAAAATCCATAGAGTTGAGTCATCCGTTTATGAGTTTTCGAAGATATAAACCAACACATGATTAGGATCTCAACATCGGGCTCAAAATAATTTACTTTAGAAAAAGATGCCAAAAATGCATCTTTTAATGCCTACTGACATCATTACAAAAACTCAGATCTTCGGATCAAGACACAAAATCCCTGGTTCCCGAAGATAGGAGCTAGCGTGTCAATCGAACTTATTTCTTAGGAGACCTAACCTCCCAAAACGCGTTGGTTCAGTAGTCAACGTAATCAACCCTACGGGCTAAGGCATTTACCCCAGCACTTTGTTGAAACAAACTTAGCTGAGCATAAGTAGGGATTATCTATAGAATTGGCTAGACCAAGCTACTTCATAGTTCTGAACAAAGCTATGAAATAGAATGTGTCGAAATGACCACAGAAGTATTACTTACACATGTAGAATAACAACATACGAGCAAGGTTTCAAATCTTGGATTTTGGCCAATATCTCGGGCAAATATCTCGGCTGTCTCGGGCGATATTAAAAGACTTATAACTAACCAAGCTGCCAAATCTCGGATTTTGGCTAATATCTCGGATTTTCATCTCGGCTGATCTCGGGGAGATTTAAAACCTTGCATACGAGTAAGTTGCACATGAGCACAAGAAGTGCAACAGCAAGACAAAGCAATGCTCAGAATCAAGCAATTAAGCCAATAGTTCCCGGAGACAGAGGCTGATGTGCATTGAATTTCAAAAAAAGCAAAGGAAGGACAATCACACTCGAACGACTCATCCGCTAGTTTCCGAAGCCTGAAACTGTGCTTGATCGAACTTCAACTACAAATCTACAACAACAACTGTGCCTTGTAATTTAACTGAAATCAATCATCCCAATATAATAGGGATAATAAGCGAAGCCTAAGTTGCGAAGGACCCAGCTCCTGGAGGAGTGGAAGTACCTCCACCAGACTAAAGATTGGATGATCGAAAAATCATTTTCAACGACAAAAATTGGCATTCAAACCTTTTAAGTATGTTTTACTTTAAATAATATCCTCGTATAACCAACACCTGGAATCCAAGGGAAGTCAACATATGTTGACCAATCGAGTCCTGAGCATTGACCAGGGCATATGCAGTGTGTTATCTACATGAGAATAGTCCAGTATCCTGAATACTGCGAACAAAAAATCTAGTGTTGCTAGCTTGCTTGCATTTGAAAAACAATCCATATCGTCCTTTAAAATTATCTCTTCCTCACTTATCCGTTATCGATCAACGATCGATAGTGGAGCCGCTGTCCGAAGCGACGCGGGAAGCTTTTTTTTTCAGGATCACTAGAATACAGAAATAGGAAGAGTGCTACGATTGAATCATCGACTACATCCGATTTTGGAATAAATTGTTGCATTGGACTCAAAAACATCAACATGAACTTAACCAAATTCTCGAGAAGAAAAAGCTAAAGACAAAGAGCAAGACTTCGCTCCAGAACAGCGTACAATTGTTCGTGACAAACTTAGCCTCACCGCCAGTCGAATCAAAACAATATAGTACAACTCCAAACCTACATTATGCACCCACTTACCCACTTAAACCCTTGCGTAAACTACGGAGCAAAGATTCCATCATCAATACCAGGAATTGAAATTCAGATTGAAATCAAAAAATGAATGACTGTCAGAAGTCAGTCGATTGAGAATAACATCTTGAGGTGGACTCTGACGATTCACATTGAAAATTCAATAGTCAAAGCATAATTTGCATGGTAACCTTGACACAATAAACTAGAATTCACAAAATGAACACTCAAAAGAAGTTACTTCTAGAGCACACCTTGTTTTTAACGAAGGCATACTCTATGGGGGCAAATGTTATCCGGGTTTTTAACCCAGCAGGATCCAACAAGAGACAGAACATTCTCGTGTTATCAGAATGGTTTAGAACTTAACCAGAAAGGCTAAGGCAAGGAGTTAATGAGAGCCGAGCTATACTACTAAGGCAACGACTGGGATCGACTAAACCAAGAGACCAGCATTCTTTCAGCCCAATCAACAGTTGAGCACAAATAGCTAGTAAATTGTCATTAAAACGGAACAACGTGCAACGAGACTAAGCAAACAACGTCGACACAAAACCATGGAAACATCTCCAATTCCAAACTCTAGAAAAATACTAAGTGCTTGGATCATCAGCAACCCATGCCCCCCTCAAACCTTCAAACTAGACAACCAAAGAATACTACGTAAGAGGCCAAGACATTGGCTCGCAAACAACACAAGTCTATGGGTCGCTAGCGGCCTATAGACAATGGGTCGCTAGGCCAGCGACCCATATGCCATGGGTCACCTGGGACCCATCGGCCATGGGTCGCTAGCGACCCATGGTTCTGCCTTGTATTGCGAGAAAAATAATCCATAGGACGTCTCCTACATGTCGGCGAGCTGGTGATGATGTGGCCTGGCCCAGATGATCTTTGATCCATATAAATACCATCCTACCTACAACATAAACGGGATCTTCTTCGGACTAGTGGCTGAAGCTCCGTTGGAATTATTCTTCATTCTCTGCTTCCCTCATAACAATCTCCAAAGGAATACACTGTGATTCACCAGTGGATTCCAACTCTAGAGATTCAATCTAGCTAGGAAGCAATCAAAGCCTTGTAATCATACATCTCTTGTAACAGCAATCAGTCTATAATAAAACTATAAAGTGGATGTAGGCTTCCTTAACAGCCGAACCACTATAAAAATTCTCTGTCTACTTTCTTTTACCGTTCTTTCTTGATTTATGTTATTTGTAAAATTGCTTTGTTAGAACAGGGCCGGTGCTTTCAAACTCAAACCAAGGTGCTGGTCCATTTTTTGGGTCAACAGTCATACAAAAGAACTTTTTGATTCGGTGAAAACATTTTTCTTGTGATTGACTTTCATGAAAAACTTTTGGTTTTTCCTTGTAAATTTTTGCATTTTCATACGGTTCATTCCTAATCTCTTCTAATTCATTGAGTTGCAATTTTCTGTTTTCGCCAGCCCTTTCAAGATTAAAGTTTATGTTCGTTATTGTCCATAACGCTTTATATTTAATCTTGACTGGTAAGTGACATGCTTTACCATATACTACTATAAAGGTGGACATTCTAATATTAGTTTTAAAAGGAGTTCTGTAAGCCTAAAGCGCATTTGTCAATTGTTGAGACCAATCTTTTCGATTTTTATTAACAGTTTTCTTCAAAATTTGTTTGATTTGTCGATTTGAAACTTCAATTTGACCATAAGTCTGGGGATGATAAGAAGTGGATAACTTATGGGTTATTGAGTATTTTTTCATTAAAGCTTTGAAAGATTGACTACAAAAATGGGTTTCGTTATCACTTATTATTGCATGAGGTGTGTTAAACCTAGAAAGGATGTTTTCTGTTATGAATTTCGCAACAAAGTTATGGTCATTTGTTTTACACGGAATGACTTCAACCTATTTGGAAACGTAATTGACGGCAAGAAGAATATAAAAATTTCCGAAAGAGTTAGGAAATAGTCATATAAAGTAAATTCCCCAAATGTTAAAGATTTCAATTTTTAGGGTTGGGGTCAACAAAATCGTGTTTCTTTTTGTGATTTTTCCTAACAATCGACAACGATGACACGCTTCAAAAAACTCGGACTCGTCTTTGAAAAGTATAGGCCAATAAAAGCCACATTGGAGCACCTTTTCCTTGGTTTTCTTAGGACTGAAATGTCCACCACAAGCTTGGTCATGACGGAGCGAAAGAACACACTTGATTGTCGGATAGAAATATGTAGTCATCTTGTTTGTACCAAAACGAAGGAGTTTCATTAGTGACTATATAGTTGACTATATTGGCAAACCACGGATTGATGCAAACTGAAAACAGTTGTTTGTCAAGAAAGTTCCCATTGACGGGCAAAGAAAATGGTGCATTTGGGAAGCGAGACAAGTGATCAGCTATGACATTGTCAGATTGTAACGACCGCCTTTCTTGAACCCAAAGACGAGTCATTAATGGTGGAAGAAAAAGAAAGATAAGAAGAAACTCAAAAATCACAGAATCTCACCATGAACCAGAATAACATATAATAGATAACATAAGATATTACATAGTCATTTCCATATAAATAATACATCAGAGTCATTACATTACAACTTCAACTCGACTGTCATATTACATTACAACTTCTACTAGAGCGACCCACTTAGCCTTGCTGCATCTCCCCTGTTTTAATCATTCTCGGTTGATGAGGCTAGAGGCTACGTTTACCTTTATTATAGCATTATCACTTGGAATGCTAACATTGCCTTCCATATGTTGACACAAAGTCAGCATTCATCCATACAAGTCGTTCAAGAGATGAACGAACCGAAGGCACTATTTCCGCTACACCCGTTTTGGAATCACCCTCAGGGTTAGTGGCAAATAGCCCTTGCACTTCAAAGTCTTTATCTTGGGCCTTGCCTTTACTATTTCCAATTCGAACATTTACGTTGATTCGAAGTGGTTTTCAGATAACAACTAATATCCGATCCCGGTCTCTCCAAACCAACATTCGATAATTTTAAAGGGTCAAGTTGTTTGTAGTGGACTATTCCACTATCGGGTTGTAAAGATTTACATATGAACATACGTTCCATAAGCTTAGATTATCATGACCCGCTTATCGAAATTAACTCCCTTGTATTCATCACATTTCCAAAGCACGGTATTTGTGATAAGTACAAGTCGACTTACTTTCAATAAAACATGTCAACATTTTATTACAACTACTTTAATTCATTTGGCTACTTAATAGCATGGACAAGAGATCTTTTGGTTTTAAAACAATTTACATAAACAACAGAATTTGTTTAAAATAGATAACCGATAGAGTTTAAAAGAAACTTTGAAATAAATAAACCTTAAATAAATCATAAGTTTAAAACTTAACTAAAACTTTAATCATTCTTAATTAAATAATATTAAATCATAAATAACCTTAATTTTATTTAAAATTAAACTTTAATTAAACTATATTTATTTAAAATTAAACCCAAATTAAGTGGATAATTAACCTTTGATTAAATAAAAATTAATAAAATAACTAACTCTAATTAAATAATTAATTAAATTAAATTAACTTTATTAAATAAAAATTAATTTCCTTTTTATCTTAATTAATCATTAATTAAAATTTACTTAATTAAAAATGATTAACTTAGTTAATAATTTCTTAAACTCTAATTACTTAACCTAATTACTTAATTAATTAATTAATTAAAAATTACCCTAATTAATAAAATAAATAAAATATTAAATAATTAAAACCTTAAACTTTTGACTTACTTAATTAAGCTTGAAATAAGTTTTCAAAACAATTCAAAAGAAATTACTTTAAAACTTGAAATTGTGAAATTTTTCCGAACCGCATCTATAACGACTATCGCTATGAACGCAGTTCACTAGAATTGATTTCTAAGTGAAATCTTCACTTTAATTCTAGCTACTACATTTTTGAAAACACAAATGGAAAAATTTTGAAATCTTTAAATAAAGGTGAAAACTTGGAAAGCATTTTCAATTATCCAAAGTTAGAAAAAGAACTTTCGTTTTCAAATCGGATCTCAAGTCCTTTGCGACTTTCCAAGGTGCAAAATTCACAACATTTACATCATAAACAAATGGTTTTGTTTCATAAACCTACTACCATAATATCAAACCGAATATCACATATCCATATCCATATACATATCCAAACATATCCACATATCAACCAATCACCAAATCCAAGTTCAAACATAAACATATCATCATATGCGATTAATACGACATGACAATTCAACATAACAATCACCATATTTTCATAATGTATAGTCCATCAAAATCAAGTTAATTTCTTTTCCAAAAACAATCACCGAAACTTTTCTAAATCAAAAAGAACTTTTGCCGAAACTTGAAAATGCTTTAGAAAATTGCAAATTTGAGACCTTTGGACCTTCAAACACTTGAATTTTGCTCGGCCTAGGCTGATATGGCTCGGCCTAGTGATGTTTGGGATCGGCCATCATGGGCTTTGGCTCGACCATGGTGTATTTTGGTGGATGGAGTGTTGTTTTTTGGAAGAGGGGGTGTTGTAGGAGATGTAGAAGTGATTATTTCTTGTTTTAGAATTTATGAAGAGGAGGCCATGGCTATGTTTTCTTAAGTTCTTAGGATTTTGAAATGAAGAAGGAGGTTTATAAAATGAAAAACATGAAGATAAAGGGATATATATAGGCTTAGGATTTGATTAAAATAATAATAAATGATTTATATTTAAATTTAAGTATGCATGCATAGCCAAACCTCTCCCTTCCCTTCAAAACCATCCATTGTACTTCGCCCCATTACTTTCAATTATTCATACCATGTCATGTGTACTTATGTTGAAAAAGGTGCATTTTATACATACATACATACATACATACATACATATACATATACATATATATATATTCCTTTATAAGTATCTTCTTTTATTCTTATATATATATGCACTTAAGAAGAAACATGCACATGAATATATGTGTACATGTACACATGTTTAAAGGTTTATAGTGTGCACAAATGTTTACAATAGTGTTATGACTTTTTGAATAACTTTTTAACTAATGAATAATCGATATTTCAAAAAATAATTTTCGGTCACATTTTCTATTTCTCTATGAAATGTATATTTTGGTAAAAAAAATTTGAAAGTGATTTTATTATCATTAGTTATTATTTAAAATAGTTTTATTTGTTAATAAATATCCATTTATTAATTATTTAAAATATAATATAATATTCATTTAAATAGCGATTAATTTCTGGTCGTTACACTCTCCCCCCTTAAAAGAATTTCATCCCGAAATTTGCAAACCAGGAGATAATTCAATTACGCAAAAAGCTATATATTTATATCATAACACATACAAAGACATTCCCTAAACAATCATAGAAAACAAACATACACTATACATACAACCTATGACTAGCTATCCTAACATCAACTCGGGATAGGCTTCTCTCATACGATCCACCACTCTCAGGTGTAGTCTCTAGGATCCTCGCTCCACTGAATCTTAACTAGTCGCACCACTTTGTTACGCAACCTCTTCTCATCCTGATCCATGACATACACTATTTGTCTGACCACTATCAGGTTCGGTTCTATTTCCAAATCCTCTTGAACCGATGGCTCCACAATCAAAGATGGGTCATGAACATATTTCCTTAAATGAGACACATGGAACACATTATGAACTGCCGCCTGTCTCTCTGGCAATGCGACCTTATAAGCAAGCGATCCAATCATCTCAAGAATATGGAAAGGTCTAACATACCTTGGAGCTAACTTCACAGCCTTTCGAAATCTAATAGCTCCTCTTATTGGTGAAATATTTACAAATACCAAGTCTCGAACCATAAATTCTAATTCTCTCCGCCTCCTATCCGCATAACTCTTTTGGCGATCTTGGGCCTCCTTCATTCTTTTCTTAATCACTGCAACTTTTTCAGTAGCCTCTCAGATCATATCCAGTCCAAGAACTAATCTATCTCCCATCTAAACCTAACATACTGCTGACTTGCACGGTCTTCCATATATGGCTTCATACGATGCCATTCCAATACTTGCTTGGAAGCAATTGTTGTAGGAGAACTCAACCAAATGCAAATAATCCTCCCACGATCCACCAAAATCCTAGATAAACGCTCTCAAGTGATCCTCTAAAATTCGATTCACCCGTTCGGTCTGTCCATCTGCTTGGGGGTGATATGTTGTGCTTAAGCTCAACCTTGTTCCTAGAGTTGTTTGCAACGTTTCCCAACATTTACTAGTAAATATGGGGACTCGATCACTTACTATAATAACAGGAACTCCATGCAACCTGACTATCTCTCTCATAAAAACTTCAGCTAAAGAAGTAGCGGTTCTTGTCAGTTTCACTTGAATAAAATGTGCGCTCTTCCTTAGCTGATCCACGATAACCCACACTCTATCATTTCCTTTTCTAGTTCTGGAAAAACCATCAATAAAATCTATTGATATCATTTCCCATTTCCAATTAGGTATTTCCAAGGGTCGCAATAATCCAGCTACCTTCTGATAATCACTTTTGATTTGTTGACAGCACGAGCACCTGCTAACAAAGATAGAGATATATCTCTTTTTTCCCTTCCACCAAAACATCTGCTTCATGTCCCTATGCATCTTTGAGACACTTGGACGAATACTCAGCTTAGAACGATGGAATTTCGACAAAACTTTCTGCTTAAGACCGTTGACATTTGGTACACAGATTCGTCCATTCATCCTCAGAACTCCTCGATTACCAATCTTAAAACTTGTACACTGTCTCTCCTCAACCTTCCTGATGACTTCCACTAAGCTCATGTCCACTCTTTGCTTGCTCGCTATTCTTTCCAAGAGAGTTGGGGTAACCTCCAAAAGAGTCAAAACAACATTCCTGCTTAAGGCATCTGCCACAACATTAGTCTTTCCTGGCGTATAAAGAATATCCAAGTCATAGGCAGCCAGCAACTCTAACCACCTTTGTTGCCTCAGGTTCAATTCCTTCTGAGTAAAAAGATACTTCAGGAATTTATGATACGTGAATCGCTCAAATTTTTCACCTAATTAAAGAAAGAAAACTTACTCCAAAAATATCTAAAGTTTAGAAAAAAAAACTAAGAGGAATAGAATGATCCTTATCCAGCAAGTAGTGTCTTCACATTTTCAATGCAAAGACAACAGCCAGCAACTTTAGGTAATGCGTAGCATAATTATTCTCATGAGGCTTCAACTACCTACTTGCATATGCAATCACTCTACCATGTTGCATCAAAACAACACCCAGTCCAACTCCACATGCATCTATGTAAACTGTGAACCCACTTTTTCAATCTGGAATAGCTAAAACCGGTGCACTAGTTAATCTCTTCTTCAATTCCAAAAATGCCTCTTCACACTTTGGAGTCCATATAAACTTCTCCCCCTTCTTTGTCAACTTAGTCAAATGGAAGGAAATCTTAGAGTAATCCTGAATAAACCTTCTATAGTATCCATCCAATCCTAATAAACCGCGAACCTCGGTAGGAGTCCGTGGTTGCTTCCATTCCTGAACAGCTTCCACTTTCACTGGATCCACTAAAATACCTTATACCATCACAATATGTCCTAAGAATCTTACTTTTGATTTCCAAAAATGGCATTTAGAAAATTTTGCCTTTAGGACATGCCTCCTCAATGTCTCCAACACCACTTCCAAATGATGCTTATGCTCCTCCTCGGATTTAGAGTAGATAAGGATGTCGTCGATGAAAACTAACACAAACTTGTTAAGAACTTCTCGGAAAATACGGTTCATGAGATCTATGAAATATGTCGGTGCATTGGTTAGCCCAAAATACATAACCAACCACTCAAAGAAATAGTCTAGACTTTTAAAACCAGTTAAGGGTATACTATCTCCAGCAACCCTCAACTGATGGAATCTAGTAGAGAGATCCATTTGAGAAAATACCGTAGCTCCACGAAGTTGATCAAAAAGAACATCGATGTGTGGTAAGGGATACTTGTTCCTAATGGTCTGCTTATTCAACTCCCTATAGTCCACGCACAACCTTAAAGATCCATCAGACTTCGCCGCAAACACCACAGTCGATCCCTAACTCGAATAGCTAGGCCTAATCAATCCTCTCCTTAACACGTCCTGGGTTTGACTTACCAACTCCTCTCTCTCCATCGGATCCATTCTTCGCTTAGGTTGAACTATAGCCTTGCACCAAGGACCAAATCAATGCAAAACTCAATCTTTTAGTGCAGGGGTAAACTTTTAACTTCTTCGAATACATCGGGAAAATTCTTAACAACTTCAATAGACCATAAATCTTCTTGGGATGCTTAAAGGGCGTACAATAAACTACATATATTAATACTGGGTTCCTTACATAGTACTTTAGCCATTCTTCCTAAATTGGTTACTAGTGATACAGTTCATTCATTGCAATCTAAAACAGCTCCATATTTCGATAACCAATCCATACCTAGAATAATGTCAAAACCCTTAAAGTCTAAGATACACGGGTCACAAGAAAAGTGATGAGAAAGGTACGAAATTGGCACATCCTCACAAATCATATTCAAATTGGTTACGCCAATTATGGGGTTAGACACACACATATGGTTTTCTATAATACTAGGAATAAGATAAAATTTACCTACTGATTCACAAGAGATAAAACTAAGGGAGGCACTAGTATCAAATAATGCTTGAACAAAAATACCATTAATCAGTAAGGTACCTTCAAGGACGACTTTTTGCTTTACATATGTTGAAGTAGATGGTTCATTCTTAATGGCATACACCTTGGGCTGCTGCACCTTCTTCATGAGTGGGTAGTCTTTTACCATATGCCTGGGCTGATGGCAACTAAAACAAAGACTCTTCTGAACCATCGGAGAAATAGGTTCACTTTGTTGTTGTTGCTTTGGAACTTCACGATTTGGACAATACTTGGCAATATGTCCTTTCTGCTTGCAAATATAACAACCACTATCCCCAGTCTTGCCTCCTTGACCTTCTCCCTGCTTCCCTTTTCCTTGCTTCCTCCAATTTGTATTAAACTTCCTCAACCGTTTCCACCGGTATTTCCATTAGGCTCTACGCGATAGGCTTCTTCTTTTCCAAGGTCTCGTACCTCAGAGCCATATTAACTAGATCCACAAAAGTACCTTTAACATAAGCGGTCATCTTCTCATGGTTTTCTTCCCTCATGCCTAAGACAAACATCTCATTCTTATTTAATGCTGTGTCGATCAATTCTGGTCCAAAACGAGATAACTCATTGAACTTTGTCTCATACTCTGCTACCGATAGACCCCCCTGCTTCAAATCCATAAAGTTGCGATACATCCGAGTCCTTCCTACTGCTGGCAAGAATTGGTCCTCAAAAACTTCTTTAAATTGAGCCCATAAAAAATCTTCCTCAGGAACATTTGCAATAAGGGAGTCCCACCAAGCTGCTGCTCCCTCTTGCAGTTTCCATGCTGCTAAGAACCTTTTCTGTTCATTGGATAAACCAAGACCTTTAAAAATCTTTTTGCAGGATCGCAACCAAGCTTGCACTTCCATGATAGACTCGGTTCCTTTAAATGGTTTCCCTCTGAGATTGGTGTAATCCTTGCATAAGGTTACAAAGTTCACTCTTGGCTGCTCGGACGTTGCCTCTTCAGTCATCCGAACTCCTCCAGGATTTGGGGTTCGACCATTTGTAGTCGTAGTGCTACCTGCTCCCCTACCTCGTCTGCCTCTATTACTCATTTATTACTACCTGGATATAGTAAGATAATTCTTAGAATACTTGGATGAGATAAATCTTGAAAGAGAGGTACTAATCAAACCTACCTACTTGATCTATCTATCATATATATATATGTATGTATGTATATATATAAATGAAAATTACAAATACGCACTCTCGAAGTTGACCCTAACCCAAAGCCTAAGTATCCGCTTAACCTAGGCTTCGATACCAAAATGTAACGATCTCTTTTCTTGCACCCAATGATGAGCCATTAAGGGTAGAAGAAAACGAAAGAGAAGAAACTCAACAATCACATAATCTCACCACGAATCAAAACAACATATAATAAATAACATAAGATATTAAATAGTCATTTCCATATAAATAATACATCAGAGTCATTACATTACAACTTCAACTGGACAGTTATAACTACCTGCTCATACAAAATACATAGATCATACATAAACACAGCGGAAATAAGATAATAATTAACTAACAGTAAAGCCACCTACTCCACCTCCTCCAAAATGCTTCCGTAAGAAACCTAGATCACTTGGCTACTCATAAAAATTTGAGTACCCAAGATTTTCAGGAAAAACAATAAAACTTTGGGTCATACATGGGTCTGGTGTGAGTAAACTCAAAGCAACTTAATTTTTTCTTTTATAAAACGCTTTGAAAATCAAAGGTATCTCGTAAGACCATGCCACACATAAAAATGAACGGGTTTTTACCTTACAATAACCAAAACAATTTATATAGAAATCAAGTGATATTATCATAATGTCTAGGGTTTCCAAGTAAAATAATTCACATTACCGAAATTGCTACATTAATTAAATTCCAGCAAAATAGGCATACAACTAAGACCGCATGCACTTATTAGGAAATTGATTCCATACAATGACTGGGCTACTGGGGTACCGCCCATCACGGTGCATCTCTTGATAAAATAACACCGAGGACCTCAGCTGGATCCCCTGCCAACACAAGACTGGCCTACCCCTTACTGGATAGTACTGAATAAGGTCACCCCTCGATTGGGATCAACTACCATACTCAAGTATACATAAGTTGATAGCAGGGACACTAGATTCGGATAATCTTACCCTAATGGGAGTGACCCACTTAGCCTTGCTGCATCTCCCTTGTTTTAGTCATACCCGGTTGATGAGGCCTGAGGCTATGTTTACCTTTATTATAGCACTACCACTTGGAATGCTAACATTTCCTTCCATATGTTGACACAAAGTAAGCATTCATCCATACAAGTCGTTTAGGAGATGAACGAACCGAAGGCACTTTTTCCATTACACTCGCTTTGGAATCACCCTCAGGGTTAGTAGCAAATAGCCATTGCACTTCAAAGTCTTTATCTTGGGCCTTGCCTTTAATATTTCCAATTTGAACGTTTACATTGGTTCGAAGTGGTTTTCGGATAACAACTAATATCTGATTTCGGTCTGTCCAAACCAACATTCGATAATTCTAAAGGGTCAAGTTGTTTATAGTGGACTATACTACTATCAAGGTGTAACGATTTACATATGAACATACATTCTATATGCTTAGATTATCATGACCCGCTTATCGAAATTAACCCCCTTGTATTCATCACATTTCCGAAGCGCGGTATTTGTAATAAGTACAAGTCGACTTACTTTCAATAAAACGTGTCAACGTTTTATTACATCTACTTTAATTCATTTGGCTACTCAATAGTATAGTCAAGAGATCCTTTGGTTTTAGAACAATTACATAAATAATAGAATTGGTTTAAAATAGATAACCGATAGAGTTCAAAAGAAACTTTGAAATAAATAAACCTTAATTAAATCATAAGTTTAAAAATTAACTAAAACTTTAATCAATCTTAGTTAAATCAGATTAAATCATAAATAACTTAATTTTATTTAAAATTAAACTTAAATTAAACTACATTTATTTAAAATTAAACCCAATTAAGTGGATAATTAACCTTTGATTAAATAAAAATTAATTAAATAACTAACTCTAATCAATTAATTAATTAAATTAAATTAACTTTATTATAAAAATTAATTTCCTTTTTATCTTAATTAATCAATATTTAAAACTTAATTAAAAAAAATTAACTTAGTTAGTAATTTCTTAAACTCTAATTACTTAATTAATTTTTTAAAATTTCCCTAATTAATAAAATAAATAAATAAATTATTAAATAATCAAAACCTTAAATTTTTGACTTACTTAATTAAGTTTGAACTAAATTTTCAAAACAATTCAAAAGAAATCACTTTAAAACTTGAAATCACGAAATTTTTCCGAACTGCATCCATAGCGACTATCGCTATGATCTCGGTTCGCTAGATTTGATTTCTAGGTGAAATCTTCACTTTGTTTCTAGCTACTACATCTTTGAAAAAAATGGAATTTTTTTGAAATCTTTGAACAAAGGTGAAAACTAGAAAACATTTAAAAAAAATCCAAAGTTAGAAAAAGAGCCTTCATTTTCAAATCAGATCCAAAGTCCTTTGCGACTTTCCAAGGTGCAAAATTCACAATATTTAAATCACAAACACGTGGTTTTGTTTCATAAACATTCTACCATAATATCATACCCAATATCACATATCCATATCCATATCCATATATATATATATATATATCCAAACATAACCACATATCAACCAATCACCAAATCCAAGTTCATAAACATATCATTATATGCCATCAATACAACATGATAATTCAACATAACAATCATCATATTTTCACAACATATAGTCCATCAAAATCAAGTTAATTTCTTTTCCAAAAACAAAGGCCCCGTTTGGTTACCCATTTTCGGAGTATTTTCAATTTTGAAAAATAATGAAAACCCATTTGCTTTATCATTTTGTAAAATTCATTTTTAAAAATAATCATTTTTCAAAATGGGCTTAACACATAAAATTGAAAACTGTTTTTATTGTTTTCTCAGTTTTTGGCCCAAAACGAGAACGCTGAAAATTCAAAATCCAAACACAAAACAAACAGACGCGAAACCCACGCGAAACCCTGTCTTTTTTTGCGGCCGTGATATCCAGTAATTTCCATCTGAGCGATTCTATCATCTTCGTCAAATTTATACCGAAATCATTAAAAATCAGGTAATTTCACTTTTGTTTCTTGGTTATCTTGTTCTTCAAGCTAATAATATCTTGGTTAAATGCGAATACTTTGATGATTCGTATGATTTAGTTTTGTTAATTAGGGTTTTGCTTGTAATCCAATTTTATGGTTAAAACTATATCTTCATTTATTCAAGCAACGCCGATCGAAGTTGGGCGGCTCGAAGAAGAAGAAAACATTTTAAAATCTGTAGAAAAATGTTTTAGTTGATGACATTGTTTTGTGAAACAGAATTCGTACGAGAAAACATTTTAAAACCTGTAGAAAAATGTATCAGTCGATGACATATATGTGCATGATAGTAACAAATAAATAATCTAGAATTTAATGACTTGGTCTTAAAATTCAATAATGTAGTGTGCATGCCAAATGCTACTCACTGTTTAAACTACAGATTGTAGAAGTTACTTGTTTTGGGATCTATTGCATCCAAGCAATAGGAGTTACTACTATAAGTATTAGTTCAGTCATGCCTTCCACAAATAAAAGTCAGCAATCCTAAATCTGAAACTTGTCTAAAATTCTTTACAACAAGCTTCTACATTCAAAATTGTGAAAATAATCAGATGAAAGTGGGACTCCAAGATGCTTCATTGGTAACACTCTTACTCCCATGTTTAGTCATACAGATATAATATCTATTAACTGAAATATACTTTGATTTCATTCGATTTATGCACAATCCAGTAGTTTGTTGAAGTTAAAATATGATACTATGTATACTTTTAGCATTAGCTGAAGAGAATATCACAACATAGTCTGTATGTAGTAGGTGCGAAATTATAGGAGTAACTGTAGTAATTGGAGTAGTCTCTTTTACCCTTACTGCCTTATCAAGTTTGAGTGATAAAAATTCCATTGCCACACTAAAAAGATATAAATACTATGTATATTTCAACTAGACAAAAATATTGATAACTAGTTGAAATATTTTTGACTTTGAACATTCATTTGTAGACCTGCATAGATATGTATTTTACTAAAAATCTTTTTAATTTCCATTGCTGCTTGAAAGTCTGTTTTATAAAAGATGAGTATATCAAGCATGTCATCTGCATACATGAGATGTATGAGTTATGTCTCTACTTTATGGATGGGTCTAATTTTTTACTTCTCATTTTTAAGTCCACGAATGTTGAAAAATACTCCATTATAATAGTAAATAGATATGAGATAATGGATCCCCCTGTATATACTATTATTACTACTAAAAAAACCTTTTGGGATTCCTTTTTAAAGAATAGAGAAGGAACTAGTATTTACCAATTCCTTTGTCATTTTAATCCACTTGTCAGGGAAGTCCATTTTTTGCATCATATGTAATATGAATTATCTATTCACAGATCATATGAATTTTTAATATCCACTTTGATGCACATTTTACTTGCTTTTGCTAAATTAAAACCTCTGATTTGCTTATATGCTTGCATTATTTCTCTTAGGTATATAAGCATGTCGATTTCAGCAATTTCAGCAATTATGCTGGAAATGAGTGTGTTGTTATGTGAGTGTCAGGGATGGTAATGAGTGCATGGGTTTGTGAATATATCTATTTATGCGTGCGTGTGTAGGCTGTCATGATTGTGAGTGGGTGTTGTATGGGTGCTGTTATGTGAAAGTGTTGTTATGATTGTGAGTGAGTGTTGTGTTGTATGTGTACTGTTATGTGAAAGTGCATTACCTGGGTGCACACATATATGTATACATATTTGTGTAAGCTGCTTTTAACTTTTGTTGAATTGTACTTCTCAGTGAATTATTTTATTTCCCTTTTGAAAGTTTGTTATTGTCTGTAACTAACTCTCCCTTTTGAGTAATTTTTCATTGCTTCTGTATATAAAAATTTTCCTGAAGTTGCTCTATATTGTGTCTATATTCAAATGTCAAATTTTCATCATTAAGGTTATCAATCAATTATTGATATATAATTGTCATTTTGTTCCCTGATTAATTAACATATTTTTTTTGTAGCGAGATTGTTTGGTTTTATACAGCATAAGATTTGATGTCCATTATTCAATTTTATGGGTGTATTTTATGCAGCTGTAGGTCCAACTTCCCACTAATCTTAGTGTAATACACTCATATTTTATGTCATATATACTGCATATCATTTGATAACCAGACTGCCATAATTTTATGTTCAATATAGGTACCTTGGAAAAGCCTGGGTAAAGATCCTGTTGTTGTCCTTATCGATCGCGTGTTTGTTCTTGCTCATCCTGCGTCTGACGCACAAACTCTTACAGTATGATTTTTTCTTCTTCTTTCTTTTACCAGCAAGCACATTTTTTAGCATATGGTGTGTATATTTATGACTAAAGTTCTTAAACCGTTACTTAGGAAGAAGATAGACAAAAAATCTTTGAAGCCAAACTTGGGAAAGCACAGTTATTCCCATGTTTTAGCTTTTGATATAATCATTAACCAAATTAATCACTGTCATTTATATAACAACCTATTGCCTTTTATTAACTAGCTTAAAAATAATAACAGAAGCCATACAGAGAAACATAAATATCAGCAGTATTAGGGACCTAGCATTTGAATTCATTACAGTGCAAATTTTTACAATAAATCATACATTTCTTTTTAAATCAAAACACATAGAAGTTTGTTTAATGTGTTGAATTTGAATATACAATTATTTCTTATTATTTTGACAAATCTTTTTAATTTGGAGGGCATGTTTATTAGTTGTTATCGACAAATGTTAAATCTGATTAAATTTGTAGGTTGGGATGTAGTATCAGCTTAGTTGGGTTGTAGACTGGCTTATAAAAGGAGAGTGGCTGAAGTGAATGAAGATACTGAAGACTCTGAAAGATAATATGTGGTTGGTTAGTTTAGTGGTGGTCATGGTATAAAATCAGGTTCAGTTTGTACTTTTTTGCTTCAGTTTATAGTTTGGGCTGTCTTAAAGGGTGTATTTTGGTTAGTATATTTTCTTTTTGGGGTTGGTGTGGATGTTATTTTGGGTCTGTAGTAGTTTGTACTAGTTATGTCTGTGTTAGAAAATAGAAGGCCTAGCATGAGGAAGAAGAGCTACTTAAACAAAGCAAAGACTACTTGCCTATCAGATACATCAAAACTTTTTTTCTCTCATTCTGTACTGATACAATTGATATATTTTATCTATTTTGTAATAATTTTGAGTTGAGTTATGATTAATTTATAGTATGACATGAGTTAGTCTCATTTTGATATGGTTCACATTCCAGTAGTCATTATCATTTTGTTATCTTTGTCAATTTATGATTTTTCCAATTTCATGAAATTTTTTTTAGTCTTGTTAATTATCTCCTCTCATTTCTATATTTAATGATCAAATTCAAACCAAATTTGAAATTGTCATTTTTGTTTTGGAATAACATTTTTGTTTTTAGTTTAAAAACTATTTTTCAAAACTCTAGAACCAAATACATTTTCCAAAATATTAAAAACACTCAAAATGAAAAACTGAAAACGAGGTTCAAAAACTAAAAACCTAAAACTAAAAATGAAAACAAACAGGGCCAAAAGTTTTACTCACCGAAACTTTTTTAAATCAAAAAGAACTTTTGCCGAAACTTGAAAATGCTTTAGAAAATTACATTTTTGAAACCATGGGCTTTAGCTTGACCATGGTGTGTTTTGGTTGATGGAGTGTTGTATTTTGGAAGAGGAGGTGTTGTAGGAGATGTAGAAGTGATTTTGTGAATAAAAGAGGTGATTTTAGCCAAAAGAAGTGATTTTTTCTTATTTTAGAATTAATGACGAGGAGGCCATGGCTAAGTTTATTTAAGTTGTTAGGATTTTGAAATGAAGAAGGAGGTTTGTAAAATGGAAAACATGAAGATAAAGGTGTATATTTAGGGTTAGGATTTGATTAAAATAATAATAAATGATTTATATTTAAGTATAAGTATGCATGCATAGCCATGCCTCTCCCTCCCCTTCAAAACCTTCCATTGTACTTCCCTCCTTACTTTCAACTATTCATACCATGTTACGCATACTTATGTTGAAAAAGAAGCATTTTATACGTGTGTATATATATATATATTCCTTTATAAGTATCTTCTTTTATTCTCATATATACGCGCACTTAAGAAGAAACATGTACATGAATATATGTGTCCATCTACACAAGTTTAAATGGTTTGTAGTGTGCACAAATGCTTACAATAGTGTTATGACCTTTTGAATAACTTTTAACTAATGAACAATCGATATTTTGAAAAATAATTTTTGGTCACATTTTCTATTTCTCTACGAACTATATATTTTGGTAAACAAATTTTGAAAGTGATTTTATTATCATTAGTTATTATTTAAAATAGTTTTATTTTTTAATAAATATCAATTTATTAATTATTTAAAATATAATTTAATATTTATTTCCATAGCGATTAATTTCTGCGTCGTTACACGGATACTTTTTTTCTTCTTTGATTGTAAGATCAAATTCTTGAAGTAACGGGATCTAACGAAACAAACGGGACTTAGCTTTCTTTTTAGCAAAATGGTACCTAAGAGTGGAATAGTCAGTGTAGGTCGTGTGATGTGTGAGCCTATCAAATAAGGTCTAAACTTTTCTAATGCAAAAACTACGGTTAGAAGCTCCATTTCGATGGTTTTGTAGTTGGGTTGAGCGTTTTTCAAAGTCATAATACTGTAGTACATGATGTAAAGGATTTTGCTGATGTGTTGTCCTAGGACATCCCCAACAACTAAGTTAGAGGTGTCACATATAATCTCAAAGGAAAGATCTTAATTAGACGATCAGATGATTGGAGAAGAAATGATTTCATTTTTAAGACATTCAAGAGAAGAGACACAATCAGAAGTGAAATCGAAGGGGAAATCTTTTCCTAAGAGTGTGATTAAGGGCCTAGCAATTTTACCGAAGTCTTTTATAAAGCGTCGATAAAAATTAGCATGTACTAAGAATTGAATGTCCTTAATGGTTTGGAAATGGGTAGATTTGAAATAATATCAACTTTTGGTTTATTTACCATAATGCCTTTATTTGAAATGACATGTCTGAGGACTATGCCATGTTTGACCATAAAACAACACTTTTCCCAATTTAAATTTAAGCGTTTTTCTTTGCATCGATTTAGAACCTACTCGAAATGATGTAAGCATTCGGAAAAAGAATCTGCAAACATAGAGAAATCGTTCGTAAAAACTTCTAAAATGTTCGATCGTGTCGGAGAAGATGCCAACCATGCTTCTTTGGAAAGTCACAGGGCATTACAAAGTCCGAATGGAATAGGCCAATAAGCAAGGTTTCTGAACGGATACATGAACGTTGTTTTTTCTTGATCTTCGAGAGCGATTGGAATTTGGTTATAGCTAGAATAACCATTAAGAAAACAACCGAATTCATGGTCGGCTAATCATTTAAGCATTTGGTTGATGACAGGGAGAGAGAAATGACCTTTACATGTTGCAACATTTAATTTTTGATAATCAATGCAAACAAGAAAACCCATTTGAGTATGGGTTGTAATGAGTTCGTTAGCGTCATTCATGATAATGAGTCTAGATTTTTTTTGGTACAATGTGAATTGGACCGATCCAAGAGCCGTGGATATGGGATATATGATATTTTTATCAAGGAGCCTAAGAATTTCTTCGTGAACATCTTTCATATTGGGTTAAGCCTTCGTTGCGCATCACGAGTAGGCTTGGCTTCGTAAATTAAGTGAAAGCTGTTGAACAATTGCAGGGCCAATTCTCTTAATATCGGTAATGGACTACCCAATCACTTCTTTATTTTTCAAAACAATTGAAAGAAGAGATGCTTCTTGGTCAAGAGAAAGATCGGTAGAAATAATGACGGGAAAAGTTTTGTTATCACTAAAGTATGCATACTTAAGGTGACAAGGAAGTGGTTTTGTGCTCTAACCTAGGAAGTTGCTCAACCAAAGTAATCGGTTAAGTTTTAGACTCAACCGTTGGAGATTCGAAGGGAAGCATGTCTTTAATCTCGTTTGGCATGTCATGAAACAATTGTTCATACTTTATGTTATCCAGGTTTTTCCAGTAGAGTCCAAAGGAAGTCGAAACAAATTGGTCGAGTCAAAATAGCTCAAGAGCCAACCAAAAGGACTAGAACAGCAAGCCAAGAGAAGTTAGAAAAATAGAAAGCAAAAACACGTTAAGGATATGGATCGCTAGCGATCCATGGTATTTGCTCGTTGGCCATCGATCTTCTTGCATCATGATCCAATGTGTATTCTAAGAACAATGCCTAAGCTAGATGGGATTCTGAGCTAGTTAGATCAAGAGGCAACATCTGTCTAGTTCAATCAGTAGTCTAATGAAACCAATAAGCAGACCGTCATCGAAGCAAGGCAACATGCTACGAACTACATGGACAAAACCAACACGAGACAACAAATGCTACCCAAAAGACAAAGTCCAAAAACTGGCTAAGTATATGGATCGCTAGCGATCCATACATCTTCACCAGTTCGTTGCGATGTTTAAGGAATAAAGCAAGGGGAAGCATACTAAGGTATTGGATCGCCATCGAGCCAAAGCTATGGATGGCTACCGATCTATAGTCTATGGGTCACTAGCGATCCATCATTTTAGCTCGGTTCGTGATGAAATTTGTAGTCTGCCTTCCTATGGTCATTTGCAAGCATTTGGCAAAAAGGCTTGACCCAGTAGCTCTCCAACCTCTATAAATACTCTCCTACATGTAACATAAAGGGGATCCTCTGGACTGGCTGCTGAAACTCTATAGAAAATCTTCTTCACTCTTCTCCTCCCTCACAATAGTCATCCAAGGAGTTACTGTGATTCTCCAGTGAACTCCAACATTGGGGACTTAGTCTAACTAGGGGTATTCAATAACTTTGTAATCCAATTCACCTTGTAATAGCAATCAGTCAATAAGAAAAACTATAAAGTGGATGTAGGCTTCATTAACAACCGAACCACTATAAAACTCTTCTTGTCTTCTTTTTATTTCTGCTTTTTCCATATTTGGTGTCTATATTATTGCTCTGTAAGAACAGGCTGGTGCATTCACGCTCAATCCAGGGCGTTGATCCATTTTTTGGGTTAACATTTTAGTGCTTTCACTAAGAAGCTCTAACTCAGGCTTAGATCTAGCAATCTACTTTGGATCAGATAGGTTCAGAAGTTAGATCCTTAATCCTTGTTTGAAAGACCTAGCTATCTACTTTGGATCAGATAGGTTCAAGAGTTAGTTCCTCAATCTCTATTCAGAAGTTCTGCTGCTAAAAATCAATGGCTCCGGGAAGAAGAAGAGCTACTTCTGGAAGATCTATAAGGGCAGTATTAGCCGAAGAAGAGATGAATCATCGACAAACCGAAGTAAATGGCGCCAATGTGGGAGATCAGGTGCCAAGATCCTCCATTCAGTGGAAGTCGTTACAAGAGACGAGTTGATTAAAATGGTTTATGAAGTCAATTAAAAAATGGAAAGTAGTTAGAGAGCTCTGATGGATAAGCATAACGCCCTCTTGACCTTGCAGTCACATCCGCCTCCAAGAACTATGGCCGAACCCGCGGCTACCGTAGAACAAGAAAATTCTTTTATTTCAGGTCTAAACAAAAGAAACGGAAAACAACCCCAAAGAAGAGTGACAATTGGAACCGCCGGAATCAATGTAGAAGGAAACACAAGTACTCCACTGATCGCAAGGCAACCGGCTATGAACTTGAATCAAGGAGTAAAGACCCCACAAGAGGATATAGCCATGGATCTCGTCGACTCAGAAGATGGAGAGCAATTTAACGACAGCTAGTTGGAAGGAAATGCCAATGCGTTCGACAACACCAGAAATGTCCAAATTGCCCCCAATTAGGCCAACTGCAAGCCAATGGGACCCCGAGGGAGTGGCTCTTCCAAAGACAGGAGAGCCTAGGCTTCAGCCCACTCACCGAGACCGTTTGAAAAGCCAAACACTCGTTGTGATGACTGACAGCCGACCCCCGGACTACCGGACATCAGAGACATTTATTGCGTATATGGTCAAGCGGTTGATGGAAGGAAATAGGAATAGAAGAGATAATGAATGTGGATCCGCTCCAAGTCGGACTTCTTTCACTGATGAGATCTTGAATGAGCGATATCTAGAAAAGTTCACGATGCCAACTATTCCATCCTATGATGGGACAAAAGACCCAAAACCCCATTTGTACAAGTACAGTTGGTACATGGACGGAGCAAATGCTTCAGACGTTGTTTAGTGTAGATGTTTTTCCATTTTTATGGAAGGGATTGCTTCCATGTGGTTCACTAGACTTCTGCCGAGATCCATCTCCACTTTAGACCAGCTAGCAATAAGATTCCTTGACCAGTTCAGGCTTCACACCGCGCAGCCTAACGATGTGATGTCCCTGTCCGGACTGTTCCAAGGATGAAACGAATCGCTGAAGTCTTTCATGAACCGGTTCAACACCACAACGATAGAAATAAGAAATCCAAACGAGGACATGGTTTTCATGGCTTTGGTCCGTGCCATCCACCCCGAAACTTAATTTGGAAAGTGGATCAAAATGAAGCAACCTACCACAAGGAAGGACTTCAATCGCAAAGGAAGTCAATACTTGAGATTAGAGGAGGCACAAGAGTTAGAAAGAAAGTCTACTAACATGCAACCGATGAACGTCGGGCAGAGTGACATGTCAATGAACCAGGACATAAACGCCTTTGGAACTGCTAAGGAAGCATAGAAAAAGACGGAAACCAAAAAAAGGAAAAACCAGAATTCCAATAAAAGAAATGGCAATAATAAACAGATTAAAAGGCTTTAGGCCTGAGGATTACACCCCACTAAATGATACTCCAGAAAACATCTGTCTCGCAACACAAGGGACTGAGGAGTATAAAAAATCTCCTAAGAAGGAAGCAACTGAACAACAAAAGCGCTCAAGGAAATTCTGTCGCTTCCACGAGACGCATGGTCACAACACAAACGAATGCCGTCATCTACAGAACTTGATTGAAGAGCTGATCCAAGAAAACAAGCTCTACGTGAGAAAATCACAGAATCCTGACCAGCACGCGGCTCCCCAAGCTCCTAGGGATCGAAGAAACCAAGCCAGAACCAGTGAAGAGGTATCAAAGCGATCTCCAGAGACTCGTCATTGGAACGATATCTGGAGAACCACATCCCGTGTAGAGGAGATGAGGAGAAATGGAACGGTATGCGAGTTCGTTAAAGCACGCTCCGAAAGAATCGTGTCTCACAATCGAAGATGGAGCTCTAGCCAAGCAGCAGAAAACTTTGAATGATGATATAGTATTCCGAAATTGCAACACCGAGGGGATTGAAGCTTCAACTCTCGATCCCATAGTCGTGACAATAGGGATCAGACCTGTCGTGGTCCAATGAGTATTGGTTGATTGCGCCAGCTCTATGAACATCCTTTTCAAGCACACCTTTGATCAAATGAAGATCAGCATGAAAGACGTATCTGCCTGCCAAACCAAAATTCAAGGGTTAACCATTGAACCTCAATAACCCGTCGAAACCATTGACTTGCCTGTAGAACTTAGGGAAGGCGACCGAAGAGTCACCGTCACCCAAACCTTTGTGATCATAAACGAAATGTTGGCGTACAATGCCTTCTTGGGGTGACCCGCAATGGCAGATTTCCGAATCGCTTTAGCCCAATGGTGCCTTACCGTGAAATTCCCAACGGAAAATGGAGTTGGAGTGATTAAGGGAGATTAATGTGCCACCATAGAATGATACATTGCAGAGTTACACGAATCTAAAAGAAAGGAAAAGGGGAAGGACGTGGGGAGAACTATCCACATTTGTGAACCTGCTGAATAGCAACTACAGAGCTGTTCCTGGCTTGGAGACCATATCCGATTTGACAAGACTTTGGACCCTAGAAAGAAGAGTTCAGGGTAGGATCGGGCAATAATGGCAGAATTGACGTTGTCTGTCCCAGTCGATATGGATGACCCAACGCAGGTCTTGAAAATTGGATCGCACCTTGGAAACAAGATGCGATTGGAACTCACTAAATTTCTTTGCGCCAACTTGGATGTGTTTGCCTGGACATATTCCGATATGTGTGGGGTATCACCATAAATTACATGCCACGCACTCAACATTGACCCTAGGTTTATGCCGGTAAAGCAAAAGAGGTGCAGCCTGGGCCCTGAGCGGTCCAAGGCATTAAGAGAAGAAGTAGACAAGTTGATGGCCAATGGTTTTATCCGTGATGCAACTTACCCTGAATGGGTATCTAACTCGGTCTTGGTCAAAAATTCGAATGGGAAGTGGCGAACTTGTATTGACTACTCGGACTTAAACAAAGCTTACCTGAAAGATAGCTTCCCTTTGCCTAGAATTGATCAGCTTGTGGGCAAAACGATGGGACATGAACTGCTATCATTCACGGACGCATACTCGGGGTACAACCAGATCATGATGCATGAACCTGAACAGGAAAAAACCATCTTCATCACCGATCTAGGACTATACCGCTACAGGGTAATGCCATTCGATTTAAAGAATGCTGGGGCAACCTACCAAAGATTAGTAAATACGATGTTCAAGCTTCAGATTGGGAAAACCATGGAGGTCAACGTGGATGACATGTTAGTCAAATCACGAGTAGCTCCCAACCACCTGGATAATCTTGCTGAAATGTTTAAAATACTCTGAAAGTATGGAATGAAACTTAATCCACTCAAATATCACTTCGGGGTAGCCTTCGGAAAGTTCTTTGGATTCATAGTAAGTGCCAGGGGCATTGAAGCAAATCTAGAGCAAATAACTGCCCTACGAGAAGTCCAAGCCCCAAAGAACAAGAAGGAACTACAAAGCCTGAATGGGAAAGTAGCAGCACTAAGCCGATTTATCTCGAAATCCACCGACAAGTGCATACCGTTCTTTGATGCATTAAAGAAAGAAAAGAAGAACTTCGAATGGATTGAAGCTTGTCAAACCACATTTGAAGAATTGCTACGACACGTGGAAGCCTCGCCAATCGTATCAAAGCCAGTGGATAGGGAGGACCTTTTTATTTACCTAGCAATCTCACCTCACGCGTTGAGCGCTGCCCTTCGGCGTGAAGAAGCAAAAATTCAGGGACCCATATACTACATTAGCAATCGGTTTATCTGAGCCGAGAAAATTACCCGAAGCTGGAAAAGCTAGCGTATTGCCTCTTGATCACATCTAGGAAGTTACGACCATATTTCCAGGCGCATCTGATCACTGACTGATCAGCCTCTGAAGCAAGTATTGTACCGACCCGAAACTTCCGGGCAACTCCTCAAGTGGAATATCGAATTGAACCAATATAATATCACTTACCATCCGAGATTGGCAATCAATGGCCAAGCGCTAGCAGATTTCATTACCGAGTTTACCATACGGGATGACAAAGAAGAAATACCATTGGAAGTGGAAACATGATGGAAACTCTTCGTCGACGATGCATCTAACAACCTTTATTCGGGGCAGAGGTGGTGCTTGAAACCCCTGAAGGACGAGCCATTTGCTACACCTTATGCTTGGAATTTCCTGCAACAAATAACAAAGCAGAATACGAGGCGTTGATAGCAGGACTGAAGGTCATGAAGGAACTCAAAATAAAGTCCATCCACATCTACAGTGACTCTCAGCTAGTCGTTTGCCAGGTAAAAGGCGAATACCAGGCTCGAGGGGAGAACCTTACCCCATATTTATCTAAAGTGCAAGAGTTGTTGAACGACATTGAACATTACACCATAACTCGCATCCCGCGAGAGCAAACACCAAGGCTGACTACTTAGCTAAACTGGCAAGCTCTGGAGAAGCTCAATCGTTGGGACTAGTCCCGGTTGAGACCCTGACCGCTCCAAGTATAGACGAAATGGATGTCGACTGGATTTTTAAGACCACCGTCGAACTGGAAACGTGGATGATGCCAATCAAAGACTACTTGCTCATAGGGACCCTTCCAAATTACATGAATTAATAGAAAAAGATTCTCCGGAATGCACCACGATTCATAATACAGGATGGAATACTCTACCAAAGGGGATTCTCTACCCCCTTGCTCAGATGTGTAACCAACGACGAAGCCCGACGGATCCTGAAGTAGGTTCATGAAGGCGACTACGGAGACCATACCGGGGGCAAACCCTTGCAAAGAAAGTCCTTCGGTATGGATATTTCTGTCCAACATTAAACCGCGATTTAGTAGACAACGCCAAACAGTGTGATCGTTGCCAAAGATTTGGCAAGATTAAATGAACTCCCTTAACAGAGCTAACGCAGATGGTCAGCCCATAGCCGTTTGTAATATGGGGAATTGACTTGATTGGCATACTGCCAATGGCAAAAGGAGAGGCCAAATACGATATAGTTGTTGTTGATTATTTCATGAAATGGGCCAAAGCTGAAACGCTGGCCACCATTACCACAAAAAAAGACATTAATTTTGTTACTAAAAACATTATTTGTAGGTTTAGTGTGCTACAGAAAATCATCACTGATAACGGAACCCAATTCGAAAGTGCGGAGTTCAAAGACTTTTGCAGACGCTTCTGAATCGAGAAGAGCTTTTCCACGGTCGCTCACCCGCAAGCAAACGGGCAAGTGGAAGCAATAAACAAGATCATCAAGTCCACTATCAAAAAGCGATTTACTAAAGCAAAAGGGAGTTGGGTTGATGAGCTTCCACTCGCACTATGGGCTTATAGAACAACACACAAAGCGGCAACCGAGCATACTCCATTCGCCTTGGCATATGGTTCAGAGGCAATGATTCATGTCGAACTAGAAGTCCCCTCTCATCAAAGGTAAAATTTCAGTCAAAAACAAAACGAGCAGCTCCTACTCGAGTCGCCTGATACGATTGACGAAAGGAGGGAAGAAGCCAAGTTGAGGATAGTTGCTCACCAAAAAAAGGTCGTGTGGTACTTCAATTCCAAAGTTCATAACCAAACCTTCGAAGTAGGAGACCTCGTCCTCAAACGAGTCTATCCCATGCCAGGAGCCTTCAACCAAACTGGGTAGGGCCGTATGTGATCAATCAAAAGCTAAGGGACAAAATTTCAAACTGACAACCACTAATGGAATCCAAATTTCTAGAGCATGGAACAGCGAATTGCTGCGCCGTTACTTTATTTGAAAACTACCTTTTGCACTTTCTATTTTTCAGCAAATAAGCCATCCCGGGACACCGGGGGCATTGTAAATAGGCAGGACTTGCCCAGCTTTTTTAATAAAATTGATTCGCTTTCTGAACCAATAAAATTATGTTCATAATAGTAACCTGCTAAGTCGACGGGGTCAAATTGGCTCAAAACCATTCACTTGTTGCTTGAGATAGTGGAATCATGCTCAAGTATGCCCCACTTACCCGCCGGGTCGACGGAAGCAAATCGACTCAAACCGTTGGATCGGCGGATCCCGATCCCCGCCTTCTAAGAATCGGTGTTGCCCTGGCAACATCGGGGAGGCTCAAATCAAAAACCACGCATCCCATAAGCCGCGCACTAACCTTTTGAGCTGTGGAATCACGCTCTTAAAGCACAAACTCCTCACATTGCCCGAAGATTGGCAACATTGAGAAGTCTCAAAACCATTCTGGGTCGACGAGTCATATCGGTCCCAAAAGCCGCGCATCCCATAAGCCGTGCAATTCCTAAAAAGCCACGCATTTAATAAGCCGTGCACACTTTTAAGTACCCGAATTTCCCCGGTGATACCGGGAAACTTACCTATCATAGGAATAACAAGGATCAACCAGCTCCCATTACCAGGAGCAAGGTTTTAAATCTCGGATTTCGGTCACGTCTCGTCTCGAAGAATTTAGATAGCTTATCTCATATCGGGTGAGATCTCGAACGAGATGAGTGCATCTCGGTCGTCCATCTAGTATTTACATCTCGGTTTCTAAAATTCATTTTGGAGTTATCTCAGAGTATATGTCATGTCGAAAATTTGTTTTCATACACCTAAATTTATAATACTAGTCACTACCTTAAGGAAAACACTATGCACTTACCTTGAATATATCACACGCTTATCATTAGTAATTTAGTATGGAAAAATATCACTTGTATCATGTAAAATAAACAAATAACTAGATTTCATAAATAATGTTCAATATAATATCATATGAGATAAAGTAGATAAGAAAAAAACCATAACATATGCACCTTTACTTTGTTTGATCATTCACTTAACTTTCCTACACAATATAATGTCTCATTTCTATCTTTTATGATTTATAGTGATGCAAGGGAAATCTTAATTTTATAACTTCAAATACAAAAGTCTACAAGTAGAATTAAGATATTCTATGTCTGATTATAGTATTTAATTATTAGCAAACAAAATCTCATTAAGCAACTAATAGCATAGATATTTCAAACAAATGTAGAAAATAGCATACATAGTACAAACAATTTTCAAACATTTAGTAATATTATAAGAAAAGCAAAAAAAATGATGTATGAATGAACATGTAATCATCAAATGAAATTAATAGATGAAAGAGAATTCCTTTATTGCTTAAAAATAAGCCTTGAGGAAAAAAATTATAGCAGCAAAGACTAAATGAAATCAAATTGGGAATCCATTTGGAACATAAAGTTAAATAAGTGAAGCCCAAAATTTATAGCTGCAAAAAATAGGGTTAGGAAAAAAACTCAAGAAAGTGTCAGAAAAAGAAAAAAGAAATCGAATGTAAATTAATTTGGATCAGAAACCTAAATGAAAATCATAAAGTGAAATACTTACCATAATCGATGTAGATTTTATCATCTTCTTACACTCGTCACTACCGTAAAATAAGAGACGAAGATTAAATGAGATTTATATAAGAAATAAGGGTTAAAAAAAGTACAATCAAGAAGGCTTAAATTAAGGTAAAGGATGAGCCAACCCAATACGGAAAAATAGTTGATTTTTTCTAAAATTCAAAAATTCGGCCGATATCTCGCTGTTAAATCTCCTCCGAGATACTGAAATATCGTCCGAGATTTAGGTCAGACTAGATTCAAACGAAATAGCATGTTTTGAATCGCCTGAGCTTGAAAACGAGATCTCGGCCGAGATGAGCGAGATTTAAAACCTTGCCAGGAGTAACGAGCATGAATCCAACAAAATCAAAGTGCTACAAATCAGCAGAAAACTCCAATTATTGACCAACAATAATTCCATAGTTAAGCTGTTCAAATCATAAGTTCCCAAAGATAGGAACCATATAAAAATTTCGGTGAATAAAGAAGACAATAATAAGCAAACACCCGGATTAACCAGTCGTTTGTCAAGTGTTCAAAGTAAATAGCCCTATGAACTGAGGGGCATATACCGACACTCAAATAGAAATGCACTTATAACAAAAACATTTCACAAGTTCTGTTGCTCCAATCAAAGAATTTTGGCAGTAATCGTAGGACTAGATAAAACAGAATAGAAGTAAACAAAATAGACATAAGTACACAAAACAAAGATAAGCAGACAGGTAAGGTAACAGTCAAAATGTCAGCAATGTATTACTTATAACTCTTTTTTTATATACAAGGTCAAAATGTAGGGTCGTACCCGCACAATACCGGCCAACAAAAAGAAAAGGTACAGACATTACAACAAAAGCAGTAAGTGTAGACTCTGCACTTGAGCAAAACAATACAAAATGCCTCAAAATCAGCTTAACTACCATCCGAGCTTCTCAATGCCTTTTTCTGCCACTCCCATTCCCGCCTTTAGTTGGAAGTTCTTGCTTCCTCTCAGGGGTATTCTCGCTGCCAGTGATGTCGACTATCTCCTCGGTGCTGACATCTCCTTCCTGCTTTTTAACTTTCTTAGAAGTCTCCCCTTTAATCTTACGCTTCCGGGATTTGCGAGAGCTCCTCGAGGACTTTATCGATTCAACATTTTCTTTCTTGATGGCTACCAGTTGTTGTTGGGATTTACGCGGCTGCTCAATTTGGATCTCGTACTCCTGAACTTTGGCCGCCGTAAAGTCTCCCTCCAAAGATACAGAAGGGTCATCTAAGCCATGCGATGCAGCGATTTTCTCGGACTCCGGCTCCGGCTACGAGATGGACACAGCAACCTGAGCAACTATAGAGATGAGCACGAAAGCGGTTGAAATAGCGACAGGTCCTGGCATCAAGGAAACCAGCAAATCAGCAGGCAAGGAAGACAAACCAATAAGATCAAAAATGAAAGCATTAAGTTCATCTTGCTCTTACGGCGTGAGTTGAAAGTTCTCAAACTCAGGAGAAACAAGAAGGTTACCTACATCAGAGGAGGGGGCAAGAATGTGAATCTCATATTCACCACTTTCTCCTTCTTTGGATGGTTGCACAACCCGCGGAAAAGCTTCAGGCCTAAAACTTGCCAATTGTTCATAGGGCTGTCTTGACGATTCGCCGAGTCCGGGAACGAGGCGCTCCAGCAACGTTTTGTCAGTCGATGTCGTAGCAACATCGACAGCTTCATGTTCCCTTTCAATTCGATGAATTTCTCGGCCCTCGATCAGTGTTTTCTTTGACTCCTCGTTAAGGCAAGCGTTCTCTAGCTCTCGCTCAGTGTAGACATCCCCGCTATCTCAAAAACAGGTCAAAATTTCCTCCCAAACCACGACGAAAGTGCACGGGAACTTGGGGTCCAATTAACCGAGACTCCCCTGTTGCAACATGGAGTTGACTAGAAGTTTAAGATGGTACCATCCATCTTTTCCTTTTTCCTCTCAAAGGTGTCTTGTAGCTCCACATAATTTGCCATAACGCTGCCCTTTTAAACCTCAACACGAGTTTTATCGGTGCTAAGCTACGCAACTCTTTCTTGGAGTAGGGCAATCATCTGGGCTTGATCGGAGATAGTCTTATCACGAGACATCACAATCCCGTCATACTCCGCGATTGCCTTGTTATTCCCTTCAAAAATCTTTTCGTGATCAATGATAGTCTTATTCTGGGCTTCGATAATCATGTTGCGAGCTTCGAGCTCCTCTTTCAACTTAACTTCCTTTGCATAAGCCTTCTTACTTTCATCCCGATAGATGATCTCTATCTTCTCATAAGCCTCCTTCAACTCTTTCATCAAGCCGGTGCTATTTTTGCTCTCCCGAAGCGCCGCGTCCCTTTCTTCTACCAATCGTTCAATTTTGGCATTGCGTTCCACCAACGCTTTCTCGAATTCATCCTTCTTCGATTCAAAGGAGAGGATTTCTTTGTAGTTATTGTGGTTTGTATCCGCCAGCTATTTGCATAGTTTTTACCATCCCTCGTATTGCTCCAAATCACTTTGGCTCGCTTGAAGGTGGGGCATATATGAATCTTTGCAAACTGGATGAAGATCACGATCGAGTTAAACACCTCTTAAAAACCACCCGAGAGCGCTGCTTCAAGCCTATGAGGACCAGACGGAAGAACATAGGCCGATCTCCGGTGAGGGCGTGAAGAACCAGGGGCAATCGCCACATGGGATGATGGAACTTGAGAAGAAGGTGGAACGTGAAAAGAAGAAGATGGAACGTGAACAGTAGAAACCGGAACTTCGAGACTGACTGAAGCGGGGGCCGGAGCGAAGGCCTATTGCTCTGATGAGAACTGCGATCGATCTTTGACTTTTTGGACAGTTCCTCTCGCTCATCAAAAGTCTTTCATTTCTCATAACCGCCTTTGTACATTCGACTATGTTCCCTCTCATCTTGGCGATGAGCTTCAACTTCCAAATCCTTCCATCTTTTCCACTTCTCCTCTTTTTCACGAGGCTAATTACGGCTAGAGGATCGTTTCAACCAGCATTACGAATCTGTGAACTCCTCAAGATCATCATAGAGACCACGTCCTCTCATGGTACCTGAAATGAAGAATAAACAAAAAGCTTTAGTGATGGAGAATAGGCTTGAATAGTATGTGTGTAAGTGAGTGTGACCCAAGTGAAAAGTGTAATGTGTCTGGAGGAGGGCCTAAAATGACGTCACAAACTAGATCGGGTAGTCATTGTGGTAGAAATCGGACTGATTTCGGGCGCAACATGGCCGGGCAAGGAGACATCTCTTTGAATCTGAAATCTTCCTCCATAAGTGTGTCAAAATCAACGTAGATGTTGCTTGGATCCTCAAAGTCTACGCTGACGTCTTTTATCGGGGAATCCCGACTTCGCTTGACTTCTAGGGTAGCATCCTTATTGCGGGTCTCTTTGGGAGGTGAGTTCGGAATAACGGAACTCATCCCCGTAGTCTCGTGACTCTCGTCACATGATTCGGAATCTGCATTAAAATCATCATCATCACTAGAGGAGAACTTATCACTAATACTCTCAATTTCGCCCTCCTCCTTTTCCATTGCTATTGCAGTCTTTCCTTCTCGTTGTATAAACTCTTCTTCCCCTTCCTCCGGAATCGGGGACATCCTAGTCGGGCAGCTGGCTTCGGTCGTGGCATATTTTCCCTCTAGAGTTCCTTCAGCCGGCTCGCCGGGCAAGCCTTCCCTTTCTTGAAAAGCACCTTCCTCGAAACCGTGAGACGAAGAAGTAGAGCGCGTTCGTATTCTGGAACGGGAAAGGGACGGGACCTCAACTGGGATTGCAGATCTCCCCAGATGCAACAGTCTGTACCAAAGCAAGTTTTCATCCGTTAGTAAGAATTTAACCGATCTTTCCCCGAAATCTACAGCCTTCAGGGTATGGAAAGTTTCGTCAAGAGATAGGTCTTTATTAGACCTCGGAATAACTGTAGGAAGTATTTGACTTGTTAGAAATTCCATAGCGACTTATCGGAGCTCAATAAGTAAGAAAGAGAACATACCCCTCGTTGTCCAAAGGCGATTGAACCCTTCAGGATATCTAACGAAGAAGTATTGAGTCTTGAACTGAGATAAATTACTCTGCAGTTGCAACATGATTTTGCGATTCCTCTGAGCCTCAATCATGACTAAAGATGGGCACTTGTCCCATCTTTTAAACGAGAGGAAATATCTCAGCTCGTCGAAACTCGGAGCATGGTTGAATGTCCACATAAACAGAACGTGCAGGTAAGTTAAGGTAGCATATCCGTTGGGGTGAACTTGGAACAGGGAAATTCCCAAGTTCGAGAGGGTTTCTCTCAAGAAGTCATTGAAGGGGGGCACCGCTCCATTTAGGCACATATATCGATGGCAAGCAGTGTATCCCAGGGGCGGCGTATGGACAAATTCATTCTTCTGTGGAAGGCGCACGTCATCCTCTAGAATGTCGTGTTGCAAGCAAATGTTATGCAAAACCTTGGCGGAGATTACAGAGCAAGCTCTCTCCGGTGGATTAAGAAGAACTTTAAATTTCAAAGGAGTTCGGTCCACAACCGGACCGACCAGGACTAGTTGACCATATTCAGGCCGCGAAGTGGAAGAGGAAGAAGCAACAAACGACGATTCAGCTTCTGAAAGTGCCGGACTTCCTCCGCTGGACTTACGGTGAGAAAATGGGTACTTCATTCTATACAACAGGACTTGCATCCAAAGCGATCAGGTGATTGTATCTTAAAGTAAAAATTCCCCTACAACACTTGAATTCCGAAGTAATATCGGTTCACACTAATGCGTCGGACTTCAAGTTTATACCGGGGCAGGTGCAGTGTGTTATCTATGGAGGTTGAGCTCGGTGTCCTAAGTACTTCAAACGCTCTATCCCTTGTAGATAGTTCGCTCACAGTAAAGAATGAAATGGGCTTTCATATCATTTCTTGAAATTATTTCTTCTACACTCACCCATTATCAATCAATGATCGATAACAGACCCATTGTCCGAAGCGACACGGAAAGCTCTTCCCAAGTTCAGGTACACCAAGCATGCTAAAAACAAGACCAATCCGAATTCTCCGGAAAACGGCAACAAAGTAAGCTGCACGTGAGATGCTACCCCAAGCAGTTATCTCCCTCTAGGTGGACGAAAACAATTAAAACCAATTAATGAGATGTCGAGTTGTATCAACAATGTAGCTTGATGCAAGTCAATTTTGATTTCGTGGACGAAGATAGCAAGACATGTCAAGTGCTGGGCTGGATCCCGGGGCATCGTCCCAGGAAGGACTCAAGACTTGGCTTTCTATCTTCTTCCACAAAATCGCAATCAACTCCAACCCTTCACGATAATCATCACCATTGCACTCCGTCGTTGAATCGCGAAATGGACATCAGCATTACCCACCTCGAATTAAGGATCAAAAGGCAAAGATAGCCGAAGCTTTCAACTCAGCGATCCAAACACGGTAAATTGGCAACGATCCACGAAAGAGAATGATGGAATTAAGGTTTGGTTGGCGATGATCCAAAAGGAGATTGGCTTAAATCAAGGTAGCGGCAAAGATCGGGACAGCTAACGGTGATGGGTTATGGTGGAGGATGATCGGTGGCGTTGATGGATCGAACTGAATTAGGGCTTGGTCGAAGCAGGGTCAAGTCGCTAGAGATAGCTCAAGTCACAAGGATAGGATTGGGTCACAAGCAGAAAAAGGAAAGGATCGGCTTAAGGCATTTACATAGGAAAATTGTGTGTTAGAAAAATGCTGAGTGATTGGATCGCCAGCGATCCATTGGCTATGGATCGCTAGCGATCCATCGAATTATTTGCGATCGATCTCAAATTTGTCTATCGAGATCCACATGTCGCATCAAGACATTCTAGAAAGTTATGGGGTAAAATTTGGTCTGTTATGACAAGCAACGACAGTCCAGGTCAAAACTTAACGAGCAGCTATATAGCCAAAGATAAATTCATGTGGTTCTAACACGATTACTTAGAACTCCACAAACAGAAATCGAAAAGCAATTACTTCCAGAGCACGCCTTGTTTTCAACAAAGACATACTTTGGGGGCAAATGTTATCCTGGTTTTTAACCCAGTAAAGTTCAAAGGAAGTTGGAATAACTTGGTCGAGTCAAAATAGCTCAAGAGCCAACCAAAAGGACTAGAACAGCAAGCCAAGAGAAGTCAGAAAAATAGAAAGCAAAAACACGTTAAGTATATGGATTGCCAGCGATCCTTAGCCAATGGATCGCTAGCGATCCATTATATTTGCTTGTTGGACCATCGATTTTCTTGCATCACGATCCAATGTGTATTCTATGAACAATGGCTATGCTTGATGGGATTTTGAGCAATTTAGATCAAGAGGCAAGCATCTGTCCAGTTCATTCAGTAGTCTAATGAAACAAGTAAGCAGACCGTCATCGAAGCAAGGCAACATGCTATGAAACTACATGGACAAGACTAACATGAAACAACAAATGCTACTTAGAAGACAAAGTCCAAAAACTGGCTAAGTATATGGATCGCTAGAGATCCATACATCCTCACCAGGTCGCTACGATCTTTAAGGAATAAAGCAAGGGGAAGCATACTAAGATTGGATCGCCATCGAGCCGAAGCTATGGATCGCTAGCCATCCATCTGTAATATCCCATATCTGGAGGCCAAAAGCTATGCGTTACAGATGTTGAAGTCATCCATAGTATTAACTTCTGGTGACAAAATACGGTAATGATAATGGTATCCATAATATCAGAACACTTGAATATGAATAAAATCATAGATTTCATAAACAACATTTTACTGATTTCATTTGAAAACAAATTCATATCCAGATTACATAATCCCATGTCATTTCCCAGATAAAGATTAATTATAATCATTACAAAAATACGCCAAGAGCGACATATGACAATGCCCCCTTAGTTGATCAAAGTAATATAGTCATATCTGACATAATATACACAGCAGAATCAAAACAAAATGAAACTGCAAATCCTATTTAGCAATCCATCAGCCACCTGCTCGTCTTCAAAAGCTTTATTCGCCAAAAGACTAAAACCTGAAAACCTTAACCCTCAGCCTACTCAAATCAATTTTGAGTACCCGAGAGTTTAAGGGGAAACAAAAACTTTGAGTCAGATATAAAGCCTGGTGTGAATAATTCTATTACATCTCGGTTTACTAATATTAAGTGAGACCACGCCGCTTAGCGGAACTGGTTTCCCCTCACTAATATCCTCTTTAAAACATATATTTTGCAAATCCTTTCCTACAACCAAACTGGTTAATCAATCTGATTGTATCAAAATAGAAATATCCTTTATGCTAATAAATGGACTATCTGTCCAAAAACAGGTAATAAGTAGACTATCTATCCACAACATAATAGCAAGGTCCGTTATGCTACAAATGGACTATATGTCCACACAACTGAGCTGACTGTCCGCAAACTGGACTAACTGTCCGAATCAAAATGGACTAACTGTACGAATTATTTTCTTAGGGTTAACTACCCTATATCTTTTTCTTTAGAAACCTTTTCAAAATGATTTAACCTTTTAAATCATACTTATACAAGGAAAATATATTCTTAACTTTACTCTAAGCCATTTTGTCATGATGTATATACTTTACTCAAAATAATATTGACGATATTTAATAAGGATTAACTATCCTTTCAAAACAATTTAAAATCCTTTTTAACTTGAAAATACTTAGGCTACACTGCCTATTTAATACATTCGATACCTTTGTTTAAAACCGTAAATAACCCTTTCGAAACCATTAAAGGTAACCCCTTCGAAACCATTGAAAGACCCTTTCGATACCATTAAATCTTGCCTTTCGAAAACATTGGAAAAAACCTTTCTTTCTTTTCTCCAAAAGCTTCAAAATATCAGACATCCTCCTTAAAAACCTTTTAAATGTTGCCTTTCGAAAACATAAGAAAAACCTTCCCTTTCAACCCTGTTAAAACCATGAGGAACCACCCCTTTCGAAACCATTCAATAAAACCTTTCGAAAATGTCAAGACTCAATCCTTTCGAAAGCACTTTGGGTTCAATTTATTGGTAACAGATGTGATGAAGAATAAACTGTTTATTGTTAAGCCATGGGATGAAAATATTGGTAACAGTTGTAGCAGCATCAAATCTGTTCCTGTTTGGATCAAATTATCTAATATTCCCTTGTATGCCTGGTCCCCTCTTAGAATTAATTGGCTTGCTTCAAGGGTTGGAAAGCTTCTCTGTATGGATGCATCAACTGAAAAATTTGAACGTATATCTTTTGCCAAATGTTTAGTTGAGGTATCTCCATATCATGAACTTCCAGATAATTTCTCTGTCAAATTACTTGATGGATCTGAGCAGATTGTTAAAGTAGATTATTTGTGGAAGCCTGCAATTTGTACATTATGTAAAGAATTTGGACATTTGTTGCCTGAATGCAAGAAAACAACTGGTGAAGCAAATGCTAAAATATGTCATAATACCTTGCCCTTAAATAATAGTGAGATGGGACAGAGCAGAGAGAAGCCAATGAAAAAAGATGCTAAGGTAGTCTCAGTTAGACAAGTTTGGAAAAAAGTTAATAATAATAAGGGAAAAAAGGTTTTATGCGAGAAGAAGTGGAAGTAACTAATTTAAAACTGCCAAGTGGGAAAGGAAAGAATGCATTAATAGTTAATGAAGGAAATATGAATAAACTTGATGTGGTGAATTCCATGCAATGTACTAGCCAAGCATTTACTATTGACACCTCTAACAAGTATTCCTTGCTACAAGCTGATGAGCAATCTCTAACAGAATATGTTGAAGTGGAAGAAGGTGAAATTCAAAATAATGTGGACTGTGAGGTTAATGCTTTAAACTCTACCCTAATCAAGGATTGCAATATGGATGGTCATGTCTCTGGAAGTAAAGAAATAAATCAAAAAACAAATGTTGTGGTGCATTCTCTGGATTTGAAAGGTAAATCTGCTTGTAGTAATAAGGATGACAGAGAAATGAATGCCGTAGTGTATGAAAATGGTAATGACACTACTGCTGCTGTACATGAAAATGGTGATATCCTTGTTTCAGAAATTGATAGAAAATGGTGCTCTTCTTTTGAAACTCAAGTCATGGAATTAATTTCTTCCATGCATAACACTGCTGTGAATGAACATTCTGCTCAAACATCACAATATAACTTTTCAATCGACTTACCTGGTTGGCCTTTAAACTCTCCCTCTCCTATTCCTTCTTCTGATCCATCACCTAACCCTTCTTCCACTAATTCATCCATTTCTATGCACCCTTCCCCAAAGTCAATGATTCATAGGCAAGTTGAAACAAGGGCTCTTTCTGCAAAGAGAAGAAATCTATCAAATTTATTCCCAAACCTTATCAATGAATAAAAATATTGCAGCTTGGAATATCAGAGGTGCCCATGGTAACTTGAAACTCGATCAGGTGAAAAGTCTTATTCTTAAGCATAATTTATGTTTGATTGGTCTTCTTGAAACTAAGTTAAATCAAACCTTATCCTCTAAAGCTACTAGATATATCAACTCACAATGGGTGATCCACCATAATCTTGAATCTGCATCTTATGGTAGAATTCTTGTTCTTTATTATCCTATTGTCTTGACTCTATGTCCAATTCTTCAATCTTGTCAATCCATTATTTTCATGCCTTTTCTCTTCAATCACAATCTTCCTTTTACATTACCTTTGTTTATGCTGATAATTCTGCAGCTTCTAGGAATCTTTTTTTTAAATCGTTACCTCCTCTAAGACAAAATTCACATCCATGGGTAGTTCTGGGGGATTTCAACTCTTGTTTTAATCTGGGGGACAAATGTGGTGGTTCTCCCCTTCTACCTGTTCACATTGCTCCCTTGAATCTTGCTATCTATGATGCTGATCTTAATTTGGTTAATAAGAATGGGGCTAAATTCTCTTGGAATAATCGTAGCCGTAGTGGTGTGAGAACTTTCACAACTATAGATCATGCATTTTGTAATATTCAAGCTCTTCATTTCTGGCCTTCCTGTCTGTATATCTTCCTCAACCTATCATGTCTGACCATTCCCCCTTGATATTGTCTTTTGGTTCTCATTTAAGAAGAGAAAAGGGAAGTTTCAAATTTTTTAATGCTTGGGTTAAGCATGATCAATTTCATGATATTGTGACTCAGGTAAATTCAAATTTTATTTGTTTTGGTAATCCAATGTTCAAGTTTTATAGGAAGTTAAAAAGAATAAAGCAAGAGATTAAAGCATGGGCTGCTATCACCTTTGGTACTGGAAACTTGTTATCTACCTCCTTGAAGGACCAACTGAAGCGTTGCCAAGTTAAAATGATGGAGCTACCTGATGATATTATTGCTGCTGAAGAGGAGGGAAGACTTTTCAAGTCAGTTAATGATGCTCTTCTTCTGGAAGCTAGTATGAAATGGCAGCAATTGCGAACCAAATGGTTTGAGGACGGTGACAAGAATACTAAATACTTTCATGACTCTTTAAAGGTTCAGCATGCCAATGAGAATATTTTTTGTATTACTGATGAGCATGGAACCTTATTTTCAACCCCTGAAACTGTTGACAAAGCATTTACTGATTATTTCTCTAAATTACGTGGCAATGATGAGGAGTTTTGTCCTGACTTAGACCTAATTTCCTCTCTTGACTTGCCATGTATATCCCAGTTAGAAGTTGCTTCTCTTGTTATGCCTGTCACAGATGAAGAAATTAAATCCACCCTTTTTCAATGAACCAGCACTCTGCTGGTGGTCCTGATGGACTTAATGTTACCTTCTTCAAATCTACTTGGGGTGTGCTTGGTCATGAGTTTTGCCAAGCTATACATAACTTTTTTAACAAATGCAAAATGCTAAGGGAAGTCAATTGCACAAATATTGCCATAATACCTAAAGTCTCTCCTCCTTCAAGTGTAACCTCTTTCAGACCTATATCATGTTGTAATGTGGTGTACAAGTGTATTTCCAAAATTCTTGCATCTCGACTTGCATCTGTCTTGCCTTCTATTGTTTCAAACAACCAAGCAGCTTTCATACGTTCCAGGAATATTCTTAACAATGTGATGCTTGCTCAGGAATTATTAAATGGTTATTGTAGAGGCAATGTGAGTCCTGCAGCTGCTCTGAAAATTGATATATCCAAAGCTTATGACTCAATTCATTGGGCATCTATTGTTAGAATTATGGCAAAGATGGGTTTTCCAAAAAAAATTGTGTCTTGGGTGTATGTGTGCATTTCCACTCCAGCTTTCTCTGTTGTTATTAATGGAAGGCCTGTTGGTTTTTTCAGGAGTAAGAAAGGGATTCGTCAGGGCGATCCTATTTCTTCTTATCTATTTCTTCTGGTCATGGAAGTCTTGCCGATGATTCTTAAATATAATTATTCTCACAAGATCATCAAGTTTCACCCAAAGTGCTCTGACCTCCAAATAACTTCTATTATGTTCGCTGATGATGTTATGCTGTTTACTAAGCCTGAGTTCTTGTCAATTTCTGGGTTAATGAAGGTTCTTCAGTCCTTCTATCTCATGACTGGCCTCTCTATTAATCAATCTAAATCATCCATGCTTGTTGCTGGAGTGTCTGATGTTCATGTTGCTGCTCTTTATCAGTTTTATGGATTTTCTTGTATGGCTACTGATATGACTTATCTTGGCCTTCCTTTAATCACTAAAAGAATAGCTACTGTTGATTGTTTAATCCTTTATAATAAAATTACTAAGGTCATGTCCAATTGGTGTAACAGGCATATTTCACAATGTGGTAGGCTTGTGCTTATCAAAGCTGTTGTTTTTCCTTCCCTTGTCTATTGGGCTCGTTCTTTTATCTTACCAACTAAGCTCCTAATGATGGTTAGGTCTACAATGAATAGGTACTTCTGGACTGGGAGTGTTCACAACACTAAGTTAATTCCTTGCTCCTTTTCCTTATTTAAGTCCACTTTGAAGAATGGTGGTCTTGGTATTATCAATGTTAGGAAGTGGAATATTGCTGCTTTTAGTAAACATTTTGATGATCTAATTCTCAAGAAAGATAGTTTAATGGTCAGGTGGATGTGGCAGTACAATATTAAGAGAAGGCAATTTTGGTGTATGGATATACCTCAGAATTGCAGTTCTAATTAGAGGAATTTGCTGAAACTTAGGGATGTTTACTTACCTATGGTCCATTATCATTTACAACCTAACTCAGCTATTAGTTTTTTGCATGATCCTTGGGTTAAGAAGGGTCTGATTCTATCAAAAGTTTGTGAGTATCCCCTGATTCAGCAAACTGGTATTCATAGTAATGCTATGGCTGCTGATTTTTTATTTGAAGGCAATATGCTGGTGCCTTACAATAGCAATCAGATGATAAGGCAATTGTGGAGTGAAGTTATGAATTTATTCAAGTGTGCTGATCATTCTATTTCTGTTTCTTGGGAACAGAAGTTACATTCTGTTGCCACTGTGTACAAGTTCATATCTGGTTCTCTGCCTCTTCCAGTTGCTAGGTGGTACAATGTTTTATGGACTAAAGAATCTGTGCCTAGAGAGAATTTGATGATGTGGAAGGTTGTTAGTCATGCTTTGATGACTACGGATGTACTGGACAGGTTTGGCATGACTGTGTGCACCTCCTGTGTTTTCTGTGACATGTTTGATGAAACTGTTGATCATCTTTTTTTTGAATGCACTATCTTACTTACATTGTTGAGTAGAATCAGTAGCACCACTGGGATTGTTCTTGATACTGCCAACTCTGTCTCTGCTTGGGAAATTATTCATACTGTTGCGACAAGGGGGAATGATGAAGTTAGTGCAATGGTTGTTTGCTTGAAAATCTATTTTGATGTGATATGGAGAGAAAGGAATGCAAGAATTTTTGAGAATTTGTCTAAAACTTATGACACTCTCTGGTTTGAAGTAAGGAATAGGGTGTACATGCAACTTTTGAAGAGCAATAGGCAGTACCCTGTTGGGATTCTCCAAGCTTGGGCTGTCTAGTTGGTTCTTTCTTGTTTTCTTTTTCTTTATTTTCTGTCTTTTCCATTTTTTAGCTTGATTCAAAGCTTGTTTGTAATCTTTATTTTCTGTTATCAATAAATCTAGTAGGGGTCCAGACAACCTCGCTGGCTTTGCCAAAAAAAATGTGGAAACCTTTCGAAATCATTCAAAATTTCACTCCATCTAAACCTTTGAAAATCGTCTCGGTCGAAACCATTTGGATTCTGCCTTCAAGTAGAGCAAAAGGATCATAAACCCATTAAAGTCGAAAGAATCTGTTTCGAAACCATTTAAAACTATCACTTTTGAAACCAATTTGGGTTTTACATCAATCATAGAAAAAGGTCTCGAAACATTAAAATCAAAAGCATCTGCTTCGAAACCATTTCCTAAGTAAAGAAGTGATGGTGTCGAAACCATCCCTTTCGAAAGCATTAGAGAAGTGGCCATATTTTAAAAACAAAGCAACCATTTCGAAACCATCTTGGTCGAAAGGTAAAAAGGAGGTAGCAAAAAAGGTTTTGACCTAGTCGAAAGCAATTATTTAAAAACAGAGGCGCAACCCAATCGAAACCATTTCCTTTAAATCATTTGAGCTGGTCAAAAGCTACTTTGTCGAAAGCCATTTAATTGAAAGCAAGCATGCGCATTTTTAATTTTAAAAGCAAAGGACTGCCTCAACCCCTGGTTTTGACTCCCCAACTTCCGCCTACATCCAATTCACTATGTACTAGTAAATTGATACCATGCGCATTGGTTTCAACTATGTCGGAAGCGAAGATGAGGAGGCGGAACCTGGTGCCATCAGTGTCGAAACAGTAAAAAACATATAGCAAATAGTTCTTTCCACCTAACCTACCTTACGTGTCTAATTATGATTGGTTGCCTCTTTCTTTACCAATAAAACGTACTGAAATTTTTCAAAAGGGCTGCCGACTTTCAGGTTTAACAATTTAAATTATTTCACAAAAAGCCCCTTCTCCTCTTTTAATTATATAAAACATTTAAGTCCCATACCTTAAACAATTTTATATAACCCTTAAAACACTTAGGAAAATTCTACAAAAATTCCAGAAAATCTCTTTTAATATGTTTTCCAACATATAAAATTTTTAGACCCAAATCTTTTATTATTTAACCGAAAATATTAACCCAAATTAACACCTTCTTTACTAGAAAATTCATATAAATTCCACATAATTTCAGAAAATTTCAAAAATTTAAACCCATCTCCAAAATAATATTTATGATCTTCATAAAAATTCACAAGGCATTTGGATGTCATTTTATAGAGGTTTCACCTTAAAACATGTCATAAAATCAATATGAACATACATAAATCATCAACATATATATAATCATTCCATCATTCAAAATAATGGCAAATCAATGGAGAATATTCAGTAATCATCTAAAAACCAAAAATGCAATAAAAAATGAGATGTAAACATTATTCACCTTAGCTTTAGAGATTAAAGAAATTGAGATGTGAATAGGTTTGATTTGAATTAGCTTCTTCATAGCTTTTCTTCCACTTTTCCTTGTTAATGGTGGCCGACTCCTTAATTTAAAATTTTGAAAATGAAATGAACGTTTATAATTTACACGGCCATGGTTTATAGATATAGGAATGGTCTCTTTCCTATTTTACCCCTCCTCTATTTCAGTTTAAACTCTTCCTTTAGTTCATTTTTTAAATGGCACGACACCCCTTAATTAAATCAAATCTCAATCCCCTAATCAAGATATTATTTTATTTAATTTAGCTAATTAAATATCCTAAATAATGTTACCAAAAATCTAGGGTGTTACACCATAATTTTAGCTCAATTTGTGACGAAATTTGCAGTGCGCCTACCTACGGTCGTCTGCAAGCATTTGGCAAAAAGGCCTGGCCCAGTAGCTCTCCAACCTTTATAAATACTCTCCTATATGCAACATAAAGAGTATCCTCTGGACTGGCTGCTGAAACTCTGCAGAAAATTTTCTTCACTCTTTTCCTCCCTCGCAATAGTCATGCAAGGAGTTTACTGTGATTCTCCAGTTAACTCCAACATTAGGGACATAATATAACTAGGGATATTCAACAACTTTGTAATCCAATTCACCTTGTAACAGTAATCGGTCAATAATAAAAAATATAAAGTGGATGTAGGCATCATTAACAACCAAACCAGTATAAAATCTTCTTGTCTTCTTTCTATTTCTGCTTTTTCTATATTTGGTTTCTATATTATTTCTCTATAAGAATAGGCTGGTGCTTTCACATTCAATCCAGGATGTTGATCCATTTTTTGGGTTAACACTCTACCTCGTGTTTATTATTAAGGTCAATTATTTCATTTCCAAAGTTTTCATGAATAGTGCTAACTTCCCAAGTGAGGTCGAATGGTTTGTTTGATTGATTTTCTAAATTGAAAATATTAAAATCTATAGTCATGTTACCAATGGATATATACATTGAACAACTTTGATATATTTTCATTGAACAACCTTGATAGTTGATCAAGGCATTTGTGGTGGCCAGGAAGGGTTATCCTAAAATCAAAGGAATTTGGGTTGTAAGATTTTTTATAGGTTGTGTTTCTAAGACAATGAAATCGATAAGGAATATGAATTCTCCTACTTTAATCAACACATCCTTGATCTCACCTATGCATTTCTTTATAGAACGATCAGCTAATTGTAGCATGACTCTGATCGGTTTAAGCTCACATAAGCCTAGTTGTTGATACACAGAGACCTATTCATGTAAGCCTAGTTGTTGATACATAGAATATGTTATTAATTGTGGGGCAACCACAATCTTTGTATTTTATAGGAATAGATTGAGACAAGACTTTACTTAGATCGGCCGCTAAGAAGACTTTTTTAGGCACTTGAGTGTGTCTCTTTTGAGTGCATAAGTCCTTCAAAAACTTAGCGTAAGTTGGAACTTATTGAACGATATCTAAGAGAGGAATGTTCACTTTGACTTGTTTTAAAGTCTCTAAAATCTTTTCCATTAGATCAAAATATTTCTTAGGTCGAAGTTGATGTGGCAATGGAACTCGAAACTTAGTAGGTCGGTCTACTTGAGCTGGAAAAACAATAGATTTAGAATTTTGTTTGATGTTTGACTAGATGTTTTGATCAGAATCATTTGTGGTGTTGAGAGGAATTTCTGGTATGTCGTTTGGACTGACAACTTGGTTATCAATTTTTTTACCAGATTGCAAAGTGGTGATATCGTTCATTTGATTCACACTGCTATCTTGAAGGACATGAGCTTGGTTTGAGCTTGTGTTTTGATTCCTAGGGTTTGGAATAGGTTGAATGGGGAACATGTCTCTTTCTCTCTCACTTATAGTAATGGATAACTGATTTATTTGCATTTTGAGTTTGGAGATTGATTGACTCATATTTTGCATGTACGCGATTTGTAGGTTTTGCAAATTATTGTTTGATTGAAGATTTTGAGTGGTTGCTTTAGCCAAAGTTTCCAAACTTTTCTCAAGTGATGTTATTTGTTTATCATCTTGAGGAGCAAAAGATTGTTGCACTTGGTTTTGAGAAGGTGGCATAAAGTTTTATTAAAATTGATTTAGTTGAAAAGGAGGATTTAAAATATTGTTTGGAAATGCTTGAAAAGACGGTCAAACCAAATTTATGTTCGAATTGTTTAGGTTCCAAGTGAAGTTAGGTCGATTTCTCCAAATGGGATTGTATGTTGGAGAGAATAAATCATTCTTATTATTAAAAGTGTTGATTTGTTCTAGTGAGTGAGGACATTAATCGACAATGTGGTTTGGATCATTACATTTATAACACAAGACTTGAGAAGCTTGGCTCATTTGATTTGATAAAAAGACATTACCAAATTTATTTATCATTGCATCGATTTTCGCTTCTAAGGCTAATGATGATCCTATCAAATGTGCGCTTGATCTTGAATAGATTGATTTCTCATTAGATTGTTCCCACTGAGATGATTTTTCAGATAAGTTTTCAAGAAACTACCAAGCGACATCGTGATGTTGTGCTAAAAAGTTTCCTTGATACATTGATCTAAGCATTATTTGAGAATTATTTTCAAGTTCGTCATATGAAATTTGTCAAAGAGTCCATATTTCAAAATTGTGACGTGGATATTTTATTAAAAGCTCCTTGAGTCTTTTAATATTTTCCAAAAGATTCATCCCAAACCAAATTGATGAAACTTTACAATTTCATTTCGCATTTTGGTTGTTTTTCTAAAGGTTTTTTTTAAAGAAAACTTTTACAAATTCGACCTACGTTTTAATCGAATTTGAAGTCAAACTATATAACCAATTCTTAGCATAGTCGGTAAATGCGAATGGAATTAACCTAAGTTTTATTTCATTGTCGCACAATTGTTAATGTTTTATAGTTGCACAAACTTGTTCAAATTTTGTTAAAAAGATATAAAGATCGTTATTTTTAAAATTGTCAAATTTTGGAAGCTTGTTAATATGACTTGAATGGATTTCAAAATGATTACCTGTTGGGGCGGTTAACGTAATGCAAGAAGGGATAGAAACTCGATCGGGGAAAATTCTATCCATGAGAGTACAAGGAGGATTTTGGTTTGCCATGGTTGATGAATTGTTTGTTCGCACTTAATGATTCATCGAAGTATCACGAGTCCAAACACTCAGGCATAAAAGAGAAGATTAAGAGGAGAGAGAGTAATAAAAGATGAACAAAGGTAAGAGAAAAGATGGAAGTGAGTTTGTTTTTTAATATTTTTTAAAGAAATGTTGTTTTTTTCTTTTTTCTTTTTTAGTTCTTTTTTATTATACATGAAACTAATGCAATGAATGCAAGGACTTAATAAGAAATTTTCTATCCTTAGTAGCTCCTAACCCAAAATTATAGAGTGACACTTTGACTTAATTTAACAAAACAATTCTTAACTAAGTAACAAACATGATTTTTCAATGCACCACGAACCACCATAGCAATGTAGCTGAAGGTTTAAGTACCTTTAGAGAAATAATTAATAAAATACCTTACGAACCACCGTAATAATTATAAATGATCGAGATTATGTAATTGCCTTATACACGAAGAAGAAATTTGTTAAAAGAAGTCAAATTGTCAAAATACAAACTTGCCTTAAATGAGACTGTGACACCCTTAAGTCAAACTCTGATCTTTATTATTTAATTAAGTTTTATATAATGAAATACAATTTGTGGGCCAAGAAAAAGTGATGAAATTCCCATTTATGTGAATTTGGGTGGCACCTTTAGAAAATAAAAACAAATATGAAATGATGGAAAACAAAAATTAATGTATTAACAATGCAACTACAAATGAATTTTTATTTTGTTTTTTTAAATGTAAGCAACCAACAATGCATGAAAATAAAAAACAAAATCAAGAATAAGAACACGATACCAAAGCATGCAGAATTATTTGCAAATTTATTTAAAAGCAATAATTTTTTTAGCATAAATTTTTGGCAAGCAAAGCAGAGCAGTTTTTTTAGCAAGCAATTCTCTTCTGATTTCCTGCAATTTGCAACCAGTAAAAGTGTTGAAATTTTTTTTTTCTATTGTTTCTTGAAAGCAATTCATTTAGAAAAGAAGATGAATTTATACTTACAAAATCCAAATTCAGTCCACAAGCAAGCCTAATACGCAACTTTCACTAACACCCATTCCTGTCTTCTCTGTTAAAACAATAAAAGTGAAAAAAAAATTGCACAGTCGCTAAGAAAAAAATTTCAGAGATAAAAATTGGCGGCTGCTAGTGATTGAAGTCATGATTGGTGGTTGGTGGTCATGGTTGATGATATGTGAGGGTGATTGAAATTTGCGGATTTGGATCGCAGGTAGAGATTTGGATTGGAGTTTGTGTTGGATTATTTTAGTCTGGAAGTGGTGGTGCGAAGGCTGCGGTGGAGGAGAAGGTGATGTTGTTTGCAGGTCGGAGTGTGGGTGCTTTACTATTTGCTGGCTCTTTGATTTAACTTTGGAATTGGTAGTAGTGATTCTTGGTTGAAGGTAGGGAGGAAGTTGAATGTTCTGCGTTTTGTATGGGCAATGCTTGAAGTGGGTGATTTGTGTGGCGCTGAAGCAGTTTTGAGTGGTTGATTAAGATGATTGATTGTAGTGAGGTTGCGGTTGGTTTTCAGGTTACAGTGAGGTTGCGGTTGGTGTTCAGGTTGTAGTGAGGTTGCAGTTGGTGTTCAGGTTGCAGTGGGGTCGCGGTAAAGTTGTGATGTGGGTTTAGGTGGTTGGTTTGGATCGTGGGTTGGGGAATTCGTTAGTGGATTGTGGATTTGCAACGGTGAAGCAGGTGATGGTCGAAGTGTGGGAGTATTTGAATTATAGCAGTGGTAGGTCGTGGTGGCAGGGAAGAAGTGGCTTTCAGAAGAAGTGTGCTGGTGAAGTGTGTTGGTTAAGGAAATGTAATGTAGCAAAATTTGGTTGGTTGTAATGTAGCACATATGCATGTAAAAATAAACACTTAACATCAGATGTATGTAAAAATAAACAGTGAACAATAGTGAAGCATGAAGAAAATTTGGTTGGTTTTAGGATGTAAAATTTGGCTGGTTTGAAAACTATAGTAAAATGAAAATTATAACAATGAAAACTATGTAGGTGTAATAGAGAAGACTATGAAGGCGTAACAGAGAAATGAAATATAACAAAGAACCATATGCCACAAATGCTTGTAGCAATTTTTTTATGAAAAATAACTCAAAATAAAATAAAACAAATGTAAAAAAATTTCGAAGAGTAAAGTAAATTTAAATTGCTTTCCTCAGCAACAACGCCAAAAACATGTTTCAAAAACGGATTTCATCGATTTGAAAACCGTTGAATTTTATCGTTATAATCACTGCAAGTGAACGACGTACAATTGTAGTACGTATGTAAGTACGGGCCAACCCACAAGGAAAGCAATAATTTCAACTATCTCAATCAAATTATCCTAAATATTTTGAAAATGTTTTTAACTAAATATTTTTTTAAAAAAAAAACTTGAGTAAAATTAGAATAAAATTAATGTGGCTAAAATGCAATTTAAAGATAAATTCACTCCCACGTTCAAATAAATCTACAGATAATAGATTTATAATCTCTCTTTTTACCCCAAGTGGAATTAGTTAATGTATTAATTTTAAGTATGGTCTATTTGTGATATTAAATAAAGTAACATAAACTATCAAATTTTAATACATCAACCAAATCCACTTATTAAATCTCATGAAAATGATTATGAAGTTAGAATTAAAATCTATTTTAACCGTGATCTATTTACCATCTTTGATCGAGTAACATAGATCATCGAATTTTAATTCTACTTTTAACTTAATTATCAAAATCATATAGTAAGATGAAGATGTAACTTGAATCTATATTTGACTAAGTATAGCCTATTTGTGATTAACAACATAAGCTATCAAATTTATTTATAAACATCAAACTTCTATTTACATTAAAATTTACATTAAGCCCAAGAGATCATAAATGAAACCATTATGTTGATTTTACATGAATTATGAGAACTTCATTACCCCTAAATTGAAAAGGTTTAATCTCTCATTCTTGAACTAATTTCAACAGAAGTGGATTTCAACATTAACAATAAATATGATGTTAATTAAAGAGAAAGAGAGCTAATTTATTGCATAAAAGTAAATCTACACTAATTTGCATAAAAGAGATCTAATTTAATTGCATAAAATAAAAAGAGAAGCATGAAATAAAATAACATAAAAAGAGAAGCTTGCGATAAAGTAACATAAAAAAAGAAACTAAGAAGCCACTAAAGAACAGAAGAGCTTTTTACTTATAATTTTGTGGCTACAACTAAGCATGCTTTTCATGAATCATAAGTGGGTATTCATACAAGTTTAAAACCCTAATATATTTTAGGGTGCTACTAAAACTACCCTTTATTTTGTGCGGTCTTCAAGTAATCATTGATGATCAATTAATTCCCACTAACATGTACTTTTCTTTTAATTGTGGTCCATTTGCAAGTGGGTAGGTGTGCTCCTCCCCGAAGATTTATTTCTTTCTTTTCTTCTTTCTTTGGCTTCCAAAACATGTTCATGCATAAATCCATGATGCTTCTTCAAATTTGCACTCAATTTCCTACAAAATAATATTAAAATATGGAAGTAAATTTTCTTAAAATTTTTACACACATAAAATTACTGTTTTGTCCAAATGTAGATGAGTGAACGATGATTTGAAAACACTTTTTTATGTTGGTCAAAACATGTAAAAATACCCTAATATATTCTTTATTTTACTAGAATAAGATTAAGTATTTGAGTAAAAATATACATTTTTATGTGCACATCATAAGGCTTTCATAGCATCCCGATGTCTATTCATGATAATAAAAGAGAATGAAAGTATGAGCCCCTTGGTAGCAATCTAATTATCTGTCCATGCTAGAGATAACAGATTAAGACTACGTCTTGGGTAGCAATTTAAAATGAATCGACTATAAAGACTAGCCGGAATAAGTGGTGAAAGTAAATCTCACACTTCTGTTGAAATTGATGAATTGAATGTTACCATAATATGATGGTTTTACATAATATGATGTAATTGATATTGATTTGAATAGTGGTGGGAAAACCCTTTTGCATTTTAACAGCGTGGACTCACTACATGATTGTTTATTTAGGGTAAAGTATAACTCATACCAAACTTTGTCTAACCCATGTTCTTATTATTTCCCATAAACTCAAGAGTACTCATTCGAGTAGGATGAGTTTATGGGGTAGACATGTGGCTTTGGAAAAGACGAATAAAGACTCTAAAGACGAAGCAGGAGGCTTGTTTTACAAATAAAAATTATTTTGTTATTCCGTTGTGTAAAAGAAGGGTTTATAACTGGTTAAGTATGCATGTGGCATCCTCATATGTCAGGAATGATACTATATTTATGTTTTATTTATATTTACCCCTACGTGGGAGCGAGATAGGTTAGTGATGATGCAATGACTTATGTGAAATGTTTTGATGTAATGAAATTATTTAGCTGCTCTAGTTACTTAATGTTGTAAAAAATATGTCGATTTCATTCTGTAGCTTGAAAATGATTTCGGTGATGACTGCATCATCAACGACGTTTATTTTGGGCACAACAGTAAATATAGGAGTAACCAATTTGATTTAAACACACAAAACAATAGATAATTCACAACAATTACAGAGCTTACACATTCAAACATTGGGATTATACATAGATTGTGAGTATGACTTCTCACCTGTAGTAGTTATGCTCCTAAACTCTTCATCGCATTTCACTGTTGCTACTTCGTCTCTCTTTACTCACTGTAAAATTCCAAAGCAAGCCAAACTTGATCAAAACTCCAACCTTGCCTTGCCTAGTGGTATAGACCCAAATTGAGAAATTTATATCTTGAATTTCGTAATTTTTGGGATTTTATTTTATTTTATTTTGATTTTTTGAATAAAGAGGTTGGGGTTTGATTTTTGGAGAAAATTTGAAATAATTCACCATGGATGCATAAATGAGCTATGAGAGAGATATTTGATGAGGCGTGGAAGTCCCTAGATTACTCAAAAGAAGTCATTTGGTTGAACAGTCTTTTACAAGTATTTTTGTGCTATTTGGGCCTTAATTTAACTCCTGATCCTATTTTTATTCACTCTTTCATTTTGCTGTAGGGGCAATTATACAATTTGTTACATATATCTAACTCTATAATCAATCATATTCGTAATTAAGGTGTTTGATTTCTATTATATACTTTTCTATATAGTGATATAATTAGTTAAGTAATTAATTTAAAGTATATTAATTAGACATTCCTTAAATAATATGTTATGCGATAATAATTACGAGTGGTTGTAATCATGAGAAAATTATCACAATATAGAATATATATATTGTTTTAAATTTTACCAGTCAAGATGTTTTGAGAAAGGATATCGAAACATCCATTGAGACTAGAGCACGTAATGCTCTCTAAAAGTTGGACATTGTATCACTCATGTTTGTTGGAGGCACCAAGGGGTTACATACTCATAGTTATTGGATAATTATGAAATGAGTCGTCCGAGATATTCCTGTTCGCTAATAATAACTAGGTCAAACAAGAAATTCTAGAGTAATGATGTTACATAGTTCTCTCGACTTGACAATAACGTGGAACTTATATGTGGATACTCCACTTTGATTATAGTTAAATCATGGCATGACAATCCTCCAACGACTATAGATGGATCTGAGTAGAAGAACATGAAGTGAAGCAATATTCAATAAGGAATTCATCTCCTCAGTTATATAAGGTTTGTCTTATAGTAAACTATAGTATACTTAAAACCAAAATCTATGACAAAAGTAGAACAGTTAATAATAAATATTATTGCTGAACCAAAAACTTTGTTTATGGACTTACCATGTAGAATGTGGATGATTGGAATTTTGACCAATACTAAATTTCATATATCCTAAAGTGATATAGTTTTGACTAATAAAATGTGTTTAATAATAAACACTAAAACGTGCCACTTAAAATGTAAAATTGGACTTTACCAATGAAAGCGATGAGTTTGGCCAATTTGTCACACTTTAAGATAAGGTGGCGTGTGAACATTAATATTTTGATTGTTCAATAATAACCGCCAACTAAATTCATACCTATGAGTAGCATAATTAAATTCAATCAGTCTCTATAACCCATATTATTTAATTAGTTTATAAGTTATAAATTAATTAGTTTAATTGATATTTAAGAAATGATAATTACTTTTGCATTTGATATTTGAGGTGTATTTAATAAATAGGGTAGCATCTTGAAATATTCTTGGTGCCATTAGAAATTATTTGGGTGCCTATATAAAAGTTATATATGTATGTATGTATGTGTGTATCAATTTACGATATCAATGTACATTTGAATTAGATTTAAATGGAATTAATTGCACTTAGGATTTGAAGTGTTTTAGGTCTATTTTGGGACCTTTATTGGCCGCCATAATTGGAGTGGGAGAGGGAGTACTTGAGTTAGACATTATAAGAGGAAATAATGAAGATGTTTTCCACTTGATCCTCTGTATAAGCAACTCAAAGCCTCCACCTTTTTTATCTTCTTTTTGCACCCTCTCCCAAATTTGGCCGAAATTACCTTCAGCCTATCCACCCATCGCCAATAACCTGAAATGCATAATATAACTCAATTCCAGTGGTGATACTCCAAAGCCAGCAACATTGGGTAGCGATTTAGGAGATCTAGGGGACTTTATGAATTGATGTACGTCTTTAAGGCTTCATTTCAATTAGATATAGTTTGATTTATATTTCTCTTATTACAATATCGATTATCATCGTTTATACATGTATATATTGTTTTCATGTTTTGATTGATTGTTTATTTAACTATATAACGGTTAATTAAAATGTATTAATTGAATTTAACACATTGATGGAGATATTTACATACTTATATATATTAAAATTTGTTCTTGGCCATGGAAATATAATATATATATATATATTTAAAAAACGGTTTTCTCTCCCATGGGAAGAGAATTTTAGGGTGATTGGCAATTCAATATGGAATGCCTGAAACCGTTTAACATATTACCAAATCCTATGCCGATAATCGAGATTAGAAAGGGAGATTCAAGAAACTGCGACTCAAAATTCTAATATTTTATCTGTAATCGAGTTTGATTTTGAAATTGTTGATACTTCAATCCATATCACATTTAGAGAATTGGGGGATTGGTGAAACCGCGTCTCAACTTTCAATTTCTTATGACGTTTCACACTTACTTGCAATTCAAATATGAACTGGAGATCACCATGTGTATCAGAGGCGGAACCGGGGTTATTTTTTATACAACCATATGTTGATATCTACTACAAAGTTTGGGCAAGATTCTTGCAATCGATAATCAATTTTAGGTTTGGTGATTTTGGTTTGATATCCCATGTTACAGTCATACATTGCATCAAACAACTGGTCGACATCAAGATGCAATGGCATTTAAAAAAACAGTTTCAGAATTGAAGAAGATTACTCCACCCCAATCACTTGCAGTTAATTCAATGGCTTCTATGGGCTTAAAGGTGTTGTAGATAGATGATAAAGCAAGTGGAAGCATTCAGTTGTGTTTGGAAAAGGAGATTTGAAGCTGTGCACTTGTGCATGTATGCACGTGCACACATGTATATGAAAATATAGGCTGAGTGTAATTGAATAAGTTATGAAATAGTAATTAAATTATGATGAGCTGGCAAATGTATAACGGCTAGTTGCTTGTAGCTGTATACATACATACATACATACATTTATATATATATATATATATATATATATATATATATGAATGTATGCATGTAAAGAAGATGGGAATTGAGTTCATAAATAAAACATATCAATTTTATCTTACCACTGTGCATATTGTGTTATTCTTTCTTCATCATCTGGTTACTTATTCTTTCTTCTTTAATCCGACTTCACCCTCTTCTTGCATCTGCATCTCCTTCATATTGCTGCTGCAGTATCCCTTCACACTTTTCTTTATCTCTTGCAATCACCACCTTCTTCCTCCCTGTAATATACATCACTTAAAACTCTCATCATCCCCATTATATCATGACTAATACCAGAGCTCAGGTTGCCAAGTATAAAGATCATCACATCCCATAGCGATTCAAATTACAATCTTTTGGGGCATTTTGATACTGAAAAATGAAACCGCAAGCGAATTTCAAAATCTTAAGTCGTTACTTTGGTTTTAGCATTAGGAATCATGGTTTGAGTAGTGATATTTGCGACATTGTACAGGTTGACTTAGATATATGCGATGATAATTCATGGGATCTACACTTGAAAAATATGTTCTTCCATATCTCTATTTCACTTACAAATTAGTTCCTGAGTTATATGCGAACTAGATCCGATTAAACCCTAGGCTATATGCATCCGAGAATTGACATCGAAGACTGGCTTAGGGAATAACCACAATGATACTACTACTCCAATTCTCATGGAAACTCGAATACTGCTAATAGGAGTTTTTGATTCTACATGAACCCTTTATTTATGGATTCAGAATGAGGATTATCACCGGCTATACGGGATTTCTTGAGTACTGGTTTTGGTAGTATCTAAGCCTCTTGCCAAAGCTTGGGTTGAGGGGTAGTTTTATACCATCGGTTGGTATGCTGAAGGAGTTGAGGTTGGCTGAGTCCATCGTGGTGCAGTTCCTTAGGTAGACAAAGAAAGGGATAATTCAGACCCGTGGGGAGACGGTTTCGCAGATGCAATGGCGAAGAAGATAGGTGAATTGTTGCGCTTGAGGAAGAGGAAATCATCAGTTGATTCGCGAGCACACTTGAGGTGAACATGTGATAATGGTGCGTTACAATGCAATCATGTGATTTGTTTCACTCATCGCTGCAGTTATTTGATACGTGGGCATGGAAGAAAACTGAATACGTGATATATATGGGCTAGACCTAGAGTTCTAATAAGTGTTTAGTTTATGTGTATTATGAAATTGGGCTAGACTGGTTAGACTTGGTGGATAAAACGTGATCTGTTTGTAAGGGTGGTGTATATGTGTATTACATTGTAATAATGCGTGTACTATATTTGTTAGTTTAATAAATGAACCAATTTTCAAAATAATATATATATTAAATATTTTCTAAATATAAAACATTTATTTTGATAATTTTTAAACATCATTTACTAGTTAAATCATTTTAAAGTTATAAAATAAATTTAGTTTATTTACAAAATATTATATAAAATAATTATTTATTAAAATTGCTCACGGTAATTTCATACAAATTTTTTTAGCCTAATGATTATACATATACAAATTTATATTTACAATATGTTATCCCGCCTTTTGGCAAGGCCGTGACACCAAGAACTTGACTAGAAACCAATGACAGTTCGTCTTGGAGATCGGTTATACGCAGGCTTACTATGGATATCGACAAATTTTTTCCGAGTCCGGATCGAGCTAAAATTGATATGACACGACAAGCAAAGCTATGAGAGCCAACATTCCGAACTTCAAGTCAATTGGAGTTCATATGCTCAAGATATTGATCGATCACGGTTGAGAAATCCAAACTTGCATCGATCATAATTCGAGATCTACAAACCCAAATGCCACCAAATTTTCACAGGAGCTTAAATATGACCTAAGGAATGTTCTTGCCAAATTTTGACTCGATCGGAGCAAGTCTTGACCGAGTCGAAATTCGTTCGTATCGATCGCGGATGGAAAAACTCCAACTTGCATTGATCATATCTCGAGATCTACAAGTCCAAATGCTATGGAATTTTCACAGCAGTTTAAGTACAACATGAAGAATGTTCCCGCCAAATTTTGACTCGATCGGAGCAAGTCTTGACCGAGTCGAAATTCGTTCGTATCGATCGCGAATGGAAAAACTTCATCTTGCATCGATCATATCTCATGATCTACAAGTCCAAATGCTATGAAATTTTCACAGAAGCTTATGTACAACATAAAGAATGTCCACGCCAAATTTCAACTCCATCGGACATAATCTTGATCGATATGAAATCCGTTCGTATCGATCACAGATCGGGCCGAAACTTCACGGGCTTGGGCGCGCGGGCCTGGTCACGTGCCAGAGAGGGTCTCCCGAGATCTAAGCGAAATATCAGCCTCCTACACCTATAAATAGAGCCTCAGGGCATGCAGAAAAGCGGCTTCTTCCTCTTTGAATTCTCCAACGCCCAGACTCTGCCGGATCTAGATCTGAACTTCATAAGCTGCTGCCAACAATGAAATTCACTGCTGCTAATCATATTTACCTACTGTAATTCATTGAATTCACTTGTAATCTTCAAAGAAAGATTAATAAAGCTATCAACTTCATAGTGGACGTAGGCGATACACCGAACCACTCTAAATCCTTGTGTCTCTGTGCATTTAAATTATTCTCATTTCTGAAATTTGGAGTTTTTGTTAGATAATCCTCTTTTTACATTTAATTTCTTCACTTTATCTCTTCAAAAACTTCCGAAGAGTGTTGTGCCCAATTTTGGTACAAACACTTTGGTGCTTTCACTGAGAAAAACCTTGCTTTTCTCTTGCTCTGTGGATCTACCACCGTAGTTGGATTGCAAAAATCTAAGGAGGAGATCCAGATCTGTCGTCAAGTGGTTCCATCTATTCTATTCAGATTGCTCCAGATCTAAGAGGAACTGCATTCATCAATCATTTCGTATCCATATTTTCGTATCCATGAAAATATGGTAATTTTCGTATCCATGTTTTCGTTTCCAGAAAATATGGGGCTTTTCGTATCCATATTTTCATATCCAGAAAATATGGTCATTTTCGAATCCATCATTTCGTATCTAGAGAATATGGTCATTTTCGAATCCATCATTTCGTATCCAGAAAATATGGTCATTTTTGTATCCATATTTTTGTATCCATGAAAAAATGGTGTCTTTCGTATCCATATTTTCATATCCAGAAAATATGGTCATTTTCGAATCCATCATTTCGTATCCAGAGAATATGGTCATTTTCGAATCCATCATTTCGTATCCAGAAAATATGGTCATTTTCGTATCCATATTTTCGTATCCATGAAAAAATGGTGTTTTTCATATCCATGTTTTCGTATCCAGAAAATATGTCAAAGTTCATATCGATCTAGAGTGCTCTGTTCGTATCGATCTGCTTCGCATCACTCTATTCGTATCTGAAAGTTCGGTGCGGATCGTGCTATATGGAATAGTACAAAAGCAGTGCGGAATAAAAGAACAATTAGCAGATAATAGTAAATAATAAACGAGCACACCAGGAATTTTTATACTGGTTCGAACTTCCCGTTCTACGTCCAGTCCCAGACTCCTTCTGGAATTTCACTAACTACAATCCTCACTTAACCCGGAGGAACAGGTTTACAACAACCCTTGAACAGCCGAACAAGGGACCTGAGCAACAGAACAGGATTTTGCCTCAACAGCCGAAGAGGTCTTCACATGCCTGAACAGCAGAACAGGACTTCAACTTATACAAAAGGTATTTGACACTGTGTGTTCTTAATAACACGAATTTGTCTCTTGATAATACAATTTTCCTATAATCTTCTCCTTTAGGATATATAGTGATGTGCTTTGAGAATAGTGGAAGATAGAGTGATCAACGATCAGAAAATGTATTCAGTTTGAGTGCAGTTTGAAAATATAGAATAGATAGGAATTCAAGAATATTAAAATTAGATTCGGTGAGTTGTTTGTTGAATTCTGTAATCTATTTATAGTGTATAAAGAGTTGCAACTATAGATGAAAAGTTATATTGAAAAGAACAGTTGCAACCATTGATTTTGAAAGAGTTTCTCTTAGGTGAAGAGAAGTGTCTTTTCACAAAAATAGCAGTTGTAGAGATTCAGCCGTCTGAAAATAAATTTTAGACTTCTGAAATTTGAAGCGTGCAAAACAGAAAGAAAATAGGCTATTTTTATCTATATTCAGACGTCTGAAATAACAGAACCAGACGTCTGAATATTGTTGAAAAATTGAATTTTATCTTCAGATTCAGACGTCTGAATAGGTTATTTCAGACGTCTGAATTTAGCCTAAAATTGAGTTTTGTTCTTTGGCACTGGTGTGTATTTATATATATCTAAAGGAGAGATTTTAACAATATTTTAATTCTAAACAATGACCCAAAACAACATATATGCAGCATGAAGATTATATGAATCCAGTCTTGTGGCTATTCCTGCAAAAAATATGTTAGTAAATAATGTATATAGTTGTCGTTTGTCAAAATACATAATAGACATCGAAACCGAGGTCTTAACAGTATCGATCTGCTTCGCATCGCTCTAATCGTATCGATCGCCACTTTCCTATTCGTATCGATCAAGAGTGCTCTGTTTGACTCGCTCCGCCTCGCATCCATCAGAGAGCCTTTGTTCGACTCGCTCCGCTTCACAACCATCAGAAGTGACTACTTCGACTCGCTCTGCTTCGCCTCCATCAGAAGCCAACTTCGACTCGCTCACTTCGACTCGCTTCACAGCCATTAGAAGTGACCATTTCGACTCGCTTCACAACCATCAGAAGTGACCATTTTGACTCGCTTCGCAACCATCAGAAGTGACTGCTTCGACTCACTCCGCTTCGCCTCCGTCAGAAGCTAACTTCGACTCGCTCATTTCGACTCGCTTCGCAACCATCAGAAGTGACTGCTTCGACTCGCTCCGCTTCGCCTCCATCAGAAGCCAACTTCGACTCGCTCACTTCGACTCGCTTCACAGCCATCAGAAGTGACCTTTTCGACTCGCTTCACAACCATCAGAAGTGACCATTTCGACTCGCTTCGCAACCATCAGAAGTGACTGCTTCGACTCGCTCCGCTTCGCCTCCATCAGAAGCCAACTTCGACTCGCTCACTTCGACTCGCTCACTTCGACTCGCTTCACAACCATCAGAAGTGACCATTTCGACTCGCTTCACAACCATCAGAAGTGACCATTTTGACTCGCTTCGCAACCATCAGAAGTGACTGCTTCGACTCGCTCCGCTTCGCCTCCATCAGAAGCCAACTTTGACTCGCTCACTTCGACTCGCTTCACAGCCATCAGAAGTGACCATTCGACTCGCTTCACAACCATCAGAAGTGACCATTTCGACTCGTTTCGCAACCATCAGAAGTGACTGCTTTGACTTGCTCCACTTCCCTCCATCAGAAGCCAACTTCGAATCGCTCACTTCGACTCGCTTCACAGCCATCAGAAGTGACCATTTTGACTCGCTTCACAACCATCAGAAGTGACCATTTCGACTCGCTTCGCAACCATCAAAAGTGACTGCTTCGACTCGCTCCGCTTCGCCTCCATCAGAAGCCAACTTCGACTCGCTCACTTCGACTCGCTTCACAGCCATCAGAAGTGACCATTTCGACTCGCTTCACAACCATCAGAAGTGACCATTTCAACTCGCTTCGCAACCATCAGAAGTGACTCATTCGACTCCATTGGCGAAGCCACTGTTCGACTCGCTCCGCTTTGCATCCATCAGAGAGCCTTTGTTCGACTCAATCTGCTTCGCATCGCTCTGTTCGTATCGATCGCAACTGCTCCAATTCGTATCGATACTCACACGCTGTTCGTATCGATCCATCTGCGTCCAATTCGTATCGATACGAAATTTCATCCGTGCTTCTAATTGTTCCATGACTGAACATTCCATCTGTGCTTCTAATTGTTCCATGACTGAACAAGACATAGGAGATCACAACAACAAATGTTGAGTTGCAATCAAGGAATGGGTAAAGAAATACTACTCAATCGTACTCCCATAGGCTGGAGAACCTAGCTAATATGCCAAGAATTGGAGTTGATTAATATATCATGCTTTTAAGGTGGAATGCAACTTCATTCAATTGACCAGCTTTTAAACTCCTGAATTGACAACTATGGTACGATGGCTAATATGACGGCTGCCCTACAATGTCTACTCTGCCAACTCAAAACATAGCTGGTCACCGCTGAACCATCTTCAAATGCCCGCATCTTAATCATTCCACGTCCACATGACTAAAAGCATGAAATACAACCTCAAGAGGACTTCCTTAAAACCCTATATAGGTCTCCTATTTGGATGAAAGTTTGGGATAAACACCATTTATTAGCCCATTTTAACCAACTCGTCGTCCAATCGGCGTTACCAACCACTCAAACGTTGGACAATCGTGCATACATCATTCACCAGTGTTACAAGACCCCTTGGCAATAAAATGGACCTGATCATAATGTCTATTGGAGAGTCTTTCCCAGTCGAGACCTATTCGTTGAAACCATCCTACATGCGGAACTTCCAGTGAAAATTCAACATGTTAACTATGTCGGTGCACTATGGAAATACAACCCTCGACACTACCTTATGAAGTGGGAATGGCGCGTGGATTTCTCCAAGGGCATTGAATGCCATCAAACGCAGATGTCTTCCCTCATTCCTCAGAGAAGACAGTCAATCACGACTTTGATAAGAGAATTGGTGGATAGCCGCCGACGACTACACCAACATGTCTAGGCCAATATTGAGTTGATGAATCAGATGAAGGATCAACATAGCAAGATAAGGAGGGGACCTACTCCATACTCTAGATCAGAAAACTCCTCTTCTCTAGATGGCTACCATGAATGCCAACGCATAAGGCTGCTCCAGAAAGGATAGCTCTAACAATATGTGCAAGCCCTAAAAAGCGAAGGACCGGGAACATCCGACCCCTATCGATCAAGGACTTTGATCAAATTGAACCATTTGCTTTAGACTTCCAACTGAGAAGGGCTGGACTGAAGTGCAATAGCGAGCATATGACGCTGCCTCACTTATCAATGAGTAATCGAGTACTTAAGATTGGTTGCAAAACAACCTCTACGGACTATGATCAAATCATTGAGGTATCATCGTGACGAGCATGATTCAACCACTCATCGGCTACTATATGCCCCTGACTGGGGGCAAGGCATCAAAGCGGAAGAGACCGATGAGGTCAAGACTCTAGTACAAAGTGGATGCAACCGACCATCCCCTCATCCGCCTATGCAATTTAATTAGAAGATTTAAGAAAGACTTGGAGTAATATGTCCGAACAATGCACTCTCCACCTCATGTTTGAAGCTCTCCAAAATTCTTATGCTTCTTCTGATGCCCGATAAAATCGGAATCACACCTAGGGTGGACGTGATGTCACCATCCATGCATCCAATCCTACATTAGACATTTGGGATTATTTGAGGGAACACATGTTTAAAGGTCCAATCCTCAATTTAAAGTCATCAACGACTGACTGCCTACTCGCTAACCATCACGAGCTGTCATTTCAACTCTCTTCCTTAGCTCGATCGAAAGAATGCAAAGTATAAATTGGACGTGACTCAACTGTCTGCTCTCCAATTCTTGCGCCCGACTTAAGGGAAAATATACAACTCAAAGTGGATGTAGTTCGACCATCCTTTCCTATGCTCGAGCACAAAGCTTGCCAAAACACTAATCTTACTCCTTATGCTTAGCAAAAGTGGAATCCAAACGAACATGGACGTGATCCAACCGTCCATAAACTAAATCTCATCCTTCGTTGAGGGGCCTATAAGTGGAAGTTAATCGGGATCCCACCGATCACTCGCTAAGTGAAACCCCGAGCTCAGGGACAAGCCATCACACTACGGCAATAATGGATTGATACACGACAATCCTCTAACTAACTCCGGCTCCCAAAGTGTGAGCTGGAGTATAAACTTACGGACATGGGCTCGAGGAGGATGGATCCGTCCATCTAACGACTTCGCCCGTGTTCAACCTAAACCCGAGGAGGATGGATCAGTACATCTAACGACCTCGCCTTCCATATTTACAAGCTCGAGGAGGATGGATCCGTCCATCTAACGACTTCGCTTGCCTACTCAGGGTGGATATGATACAACCGTCCACGTACCTGATCAACTAACTCCAGATTCCCAGAGTGCGAACTGGAGTATAAACATCAACTCCGGATTCCAAGAGTGCGAAATGGAGTATAAACATCAACTCTGAACTCCCAGAGTGCGAGTCGGAGTATAAACATCAACTCCAGATTCCCAGAGTGCGAACTGGAGTATAAACATCAACCACCTCCGAACTCCCAGAGTGCGAGTCGGAGTATAAACATCAACTCCAGATTCCCAGAGTGCGAACTAGAGTATAAACATCAACAACTCCAGGTTCCCAGAGCACGAACTGGAGTATAAACATCAACTAACTCCAGATTCCCAGAGTGCGAACTGGAGTATAAACATCAACTCCGGATTCCCAGAGTGCGAAATGGAGTATAAACATCAACTCCGAACTCCCAGAGTGTGAGTCGGAGTATAAACATTAACTCCAGATTCCCAGAGTGCGAACTGGAGTATAAACATCAACTCCGGATTCCCAGAGTGCGAAACGAAGTATAAACATCAACTCTGAACTCCCAGAGTGCGAGTCGGAGTATAAACATCAACTCCAGATTCCCAGAGTGTGAACTGGAGTATAAACATCAACCAACTCCGAACTCCCAGAGTGCGAGTCGGAGTATAAACATCAACTCCAGATTCCCAGAGTGCGAATTGGAGTATAAACATCAACAACTCCAGGTTCCCAAAGCTCGAACTGGAGTATAAACATCAACTAACTCCAGATTCCCAGAGTGCGAATAGGAGTATAAACATCAACTAACTCCATATTCCCAAAGTGCGAAATGGAGAATAAACTTCAACTAACTCTAAGTCCCCAGAGTGTGGACTGGAGTATAAACACCAATTGGGTGCGAATGACCACCCATCAACTTGCTTCGGTCCCGAGAGCGCAGGCTATAGTATAAACACCAAATGTGTGTGACTAACAACCCATCAACCAACTCCAGTCCTCAAAGCATGGTTTGGAATATGAATACCAAAAGGGATGTGATTCGACTGTCCATGTATCGGCTATGGTTCCTTATCAAGTTCTGTAGTACAAAAAGAGGATGTGGTTCGACCGTCTGCTTTCCAATCTTCCCCTGACATGGGGGCACACTTAACACACAAAATTGGATGCGATCCGACCATCCAGCACTAAGCGGGCGTGACACAGTCGTCCAAGCATCAACTCTTATCCCCGGCACGGGACCCATAACGTAAATTTTATACGGATGCACTCCAACCCCACAAGGAAAAATTTCTTCCTTGATTCGACAGAGAGACATAGATTCACAAAACGAACCTAGCTGAATGTCCTATTCTAAATGGATGCGACTACCCGTTCTACTGCAAACGAACGTGGCACGACCGTTCATCCGCTAACTCTCCTCTATGATCCAACGGGCTGTTCGTGCAACATGGACGGATGTGACCTAACCATCTACCAATCGATTCCTTCCTACAGTTCAGTGGGGGAAGAATCAAATTAAAGTTGTTGTAATGTGATCGACCACACTTCGACTTTCGCCATTGACTAGTGCTAGAGGGATTAATTGAGGAAAATGCGGTCCGACCATTTTCTACTAAAACTCTTAGTTCCCAGGGTGTGGACAGGGGTATAAACATCAAATAGGTGTAATGAATGGCCCTTCAACTGACTCTGATCCCCAAAGTGTGGCTACAAGAATAGACAAACGAATGAATGAGATTCGACCATTCATTCACCAACTCTGACCTAGACTCGACATGAGCAATATAAACTCACTACAGGTGCAATTAGACCATCCACGAACTAACTCTTCTAACTCAAGATTGGAGGTAGAAGTACAAATCATCGAAAGAAGAGAAAGGTGACTCGCTACATCTCCAGCTTAGCGTCCTTTACAACTTAAGGCAACGACTACAAGGAGACCCTAATGCTAACCAATCAAAATGATGCCCAAAGTTCTGGGCGACCAATTATATCGTACCGCCGGATCGACGGGCAATATCGATCTGCACCTTTCACATCGTACCATTGAATCGACGGTCAATATCGGACCTCTTCGTATACAAGTCGATGTGACCCGAACTCCATCGAATACCTTTGACCAACAGAGCATGGATAGAAGAATAAACCGTGAATGGGTGTGACTTGACCATTCGTCCTCTGTTACCTTCCTCCAATCCGTCAGGAAGAGCATGAGACCAGATGAGCATGACATGATCGCATTCGAGCTAACTTTATCCCTAAATCTAACTGGAGAACATAAATCGAAATGGACATGGTTGATCACCCAACTCCAAATGAATGCAACGCGACCATTCATTCATTGACTCTTACCATGATCCGACTAAATGAGCAATTCAAAACAAGTGCAACCCAAACATCTGCACACTGATTCTTACCCTGGATTCAACAAGGGAAGCATCAATCCTACATTGGATCTGACTGGACGATTCACTCTTCAGTTTTTGCCCAAAGTATGGCGACATAAGCAGGGAAGTGAATGTCATTGACCGTCCAGAATCTAGCTTATGTCCGAATGTCGGCAAAGTAACAATGTATTCCGCCAATAGGAAAGAACTAGAACATAATACAAGATAGGCACGACTCAGCCTTCCATCGGTTAACTCGATCCCATGGTTCAATGGGATAGAATACAAAATTGAAGTGGACATTATCTACCCTGCCACTTATCGAGATATTCCCCAGACTTGGGGGCACGAACAAGAAGATAAGATTAATATGATTCAACCATTCATCAGTCAACCCTGGTTCTTAAAGCTTGAACTACAGTATAGACAAAGCTAGGATGAGACTAGACTGTCCGCGTAATGCATCTGCCAACCCGAGACTGTGGGCAAAAGAGTAATTATCCGAGAGTTGACTATGACAATTTGAACCTATGACCCATGCCTGATATTCATAACAACTCAAGGTTATGACTGAATGCCTAGAGATAGAATCATCAGATCAATACCCGAACTCATGGGCGACTGATCATCATTCCAACCCTTACAATGAGCAATGGATCGCGAGTACATTGAATGAAAAGCGCATCATTCAGAAACACAAGTGAATTCAATCTCAAAGCTGGAGCCAGCTATGTAGCAGCGTGCAGTACAAGGCTAAGTTCTACTAATCCTTTGATTAAACGTCCTTATAAGCCTAATCATTTACCATTGCAAATAAACACATGAGGCGCCTACAACCCATCATGAGTATTATAGATCAGATCACAACTCTGCGCAATTATGAAGAAAGAGTCAATTGTTTTACTTCAGGTGAATCTTGATGTGTTCGCTTGGACTCGACCTCATATATATATATATGGACTCTCGCTAGCCATGAAGAACCCTGTATTAAATGTCGACCCGAGGCATGTCTCGGTGAACAAAAACGATGCGACATGGATCCGGAGAGATCTGTTGCACTTAAAGAGAAGGAAAATCTGCTCAAAACCAGTGGGTTTATCCATGATGCCCTCTAACCAAAATGAGTATCCAATCCTTTACTTATAAGAAAAATGAACAGAGAGTGGAGCACATACGTCAACTACTCAGATTTGCATGGGGCATGGCAAAGCACAGCTTTCCACTTCCAATGATCAACCAACTGATGGACCTGACCATCAGACATGAATTACTCACATCCATGGATGCAAACTCCAGATATAATCGGATACTGAAGCATGTCCTAGACCAGGAATACAACTGTTTCATTATTGACCTGGGCCTATAGTGCTATGCTGAAATCCATGGATTCAAACTTGAGAACGCTTCTGCTACTTACCAAAGAACGATTAACAGATCATTCAAAAATCATATCGGTCGATCGATGGAAGTAGATGTGGTTAATATGCTCGTGAGATCACAACTATCAAACGACCATATCGATGACTTGACAGAGTTAGAGACACCCATGTACCGAGGAAAACCAAGCAGGTACGGAGCCTAAGTCGAAAGATTACGTCCTAAGTTGATTTGACTCTAGGACCATCTACAAGTGAATTATCTTCTTCAACCCGACCAAGAGAGGGAAGAGAACTTTTGAAAGAACTGACAACTGCGTTGATGCACTTCCAACTCTGATAGATCGCTTAAAGAGACTTCCCATTTTACCCAAACCTTTGGATCGCGAAGATTTATACATCAATTGGGCCGTGTCAACACACGCCATAAGCGTCGCAATGCTATGTGAAGAGAAACGAAGCCAAAGACCAGTATATGATGAAGGCTCGCTATTGACAAGCTCACCCCGTTAACGTCCATATTGACCAACCATTACGATAAGTCCAATAGAAACCTTAGATGTCTGAAAAGTTACTCAAATGGAGTATCAAGCTAAGCCAATTTGATATCACTTATCTCCCTCGGAGAGCTCTCCATGGTCAAACATTAGCATACTTCATATCTGAATCCACCACATCAGACGACTTTCCGAAGAACAGTGGAGAACCGTCCAACCAATGGAGAACGTGCACCGATGGAACTTCCAATAATCGGCTTTCTAACATCGAAGTTGCGTTAATGACTCCTGAGGAACGAACGATCTGCTACGCCTTGAAACTCAACTTCCCTATAACAAATAACGAAGCTGAGTATGAAGCCTTGGCGCTCAAACTTGCAAGAAAAATAGGAGTAGAAACTTTACATGTCTTATGTGATTACTGGTTAGTAGTACGCTAAGTCAGGGAAGATTATCTGACTAGGGGGCAACGTCTTGCTCCTTATCTCAACCGGGTCCAAAAGCTACTAGCCGACTTCAACTATTGCACCACTGCACAAATCTCAGAGAACAAAACGAAAAGGCCTAATCACTCGCCAAGCTAGCCAGTTCTGAGGATGCACGACAAATAGACTTTATCTCAGTTGAAATGCTTATTATTCCAGGCATTGACATATGAAGATCAACTAGATCTTGGGGACATATCTAGAAAAAGAGTCAATGGATGACTTCTATCAAAGATTATCCACAATCGGGGATTCTTATTGAATAAAGGAATGAGAAATGGCATATCCTCCGTGAAGCATCACTGCATGATTATGTCTCGATCGTTCGACTCCATCGATACAAAGCATTACTCTTGTATCCTCCAGTCTGAGATCCAATTTGACGTATCCATCGATATGGAGCATACATTCCAACATCTTAGATCGATCCAGGAGAGGATTGATACAAAGGAAGAACTTAAAACAACCATCGAACGTTGTTACAACTCGAATTTCACATCGATCCAGGAGAGGATCGTTAAGAAACTCGATAAAAAAAACTTGACAACGACCCGTGAACGTGCAAACATTGATGGGAGCCAGGCTAACATACATGCATGTATGACAGACTAACATTCAATTTTCAAAATTTACAGGAATTGAATGCTCACCTGATGACAATTACAACAGCGAACAAATCGCTAGCACTCGACACTCAGTTACAACAATGCACTACATAATCATTGGTAGTCAACAAATCAACATTTATATTACTGGAAATCAATCGAAGGTTACATCTTTTGACGAAAAGATAGCAACTACTCAACGAATCAGATAGAACTTTTTCAGAATGAAGGATGCAACATTTCAAAGCACGTCATGTTCACACAAGACGTACTTTGGGGGGCAAATGTTATCCCACCTTTTGGCAAGGCCGTGACAACAAGAACTTGACTAGAAACCAATGACAGTTCGTCTTGGAGATCGGTTATACACAGGCTCACTATGGATATCGACAAATTTTTTCCGAGTCCGGATCGAGCTAAAATTGATATGACACGACAAGCAAAGCTATGAGAGCCAACATTCCGAACTTCAAGTCATTCGGAGTTCATATGCTCAAGATATTGATCGATCACGGTTGAGAAATCCAAACTTGCATCGATCATAATTCGATATCTACAAACCCAAATGCCACCAAATTTTCACAGGAGCTTAAATATGACCTAAGGAATGTTTCTACCAAATTTCGACTCGATCGGAGCAAGTCTTGACCGAGTCAAAATTCGTTCGTATCGATCGCGGATGGAAAAACTCCAACTTGCATCGATCATATCTCGAGATCTACAAGTCTAAATGCTATGGAATTTTCACAACAGCTTAAGTACAACATGAAGAATGTTCCCGCCAAATTTCGACTCGATCAGAGCAAGTCTTGGCCGAGTCGAAATTTGTTCGTATCGATCGTGGATGGAAAAACTCCAACTTGCATCGATCATATCTCATGATCTACAAGTCCAAATGCTATGAAATTTTCACAGAAGCTTATGTACAACATAAATAATGTCGACGCAAAATTTCGACTCCATCGGACGCAATCTTGATCGATACAAAATCCGTTTGTATCGATCACGGATCGGGCCGAAACTTCACGGGCTTGGGCGCGCGGGCCTGGTCACGTGCCAGAGAGGGTCTCCCGAGATCTGAGTGAAATATCAGCCTCCTACACCTATAAATAGAGCCCCAGGGCATGTAGAAAAGGGGGTTCTTCCTCTTGGAATTCTCCAACGCCCAGACTCTGCCGGATCCAGATCTGAACTCCATAAGCTGCTGCCAACAATGAAATTCACTGCTGCAAATCATATTTACCTGCTGTAATTCATTGAATTCACTTGTAATCTTCAAAGAAAGATCAATAAAGCTATCAACTTCATAGTGGACGTAGGCGATACGCCGAACCACTCTAAATCCTTGTGTCTCTTTGCATTTAAATTATTCTCATTTCTGAAATTTGGAGTTTTTTTAGATAATCCTCTTTTTACATTTAATTTCTTCACTTTATCTCTTCAAAAACTTCCGAAGAGTGTTGTGCCCAATTTTGGTACAAACATAATATAACTAAAAAGTAATTTAAAATTTAATGTTAATGTAAGTAAATTTTAGACACACGCACACAATATATATATATATATATGTTTTTGGCTTTTATAAAAAAATATCAAAAGTATAAAATGTGTGTGTGTATTATACTCTTATGTTTAAATGAAATATACATAATTATATTCAATTAATTAAAAAAATTATTTCCGACTATGTAATATTTAAAATAATATATATATATATATATTAAGAATATTAATTAGTCAAATATAAGATACTTTGCATTTTTGAATTATTATCTTTTATCTAGATTTGAATTTAAAAATATGTATACCAAATCAAAACTAAATATTTCATTTTAAATTCAAATTTTATCTTGACTTTGTCAAATTTATATGTGTTATTTTATGAAATGACATTTATTGTAAGACTTTCAAAAATTTAGTACATGTACTTAAATATTAAATACTTTAACTATGGCAACATTAAATTTTTTAATTATGGCAACTAACACACACACACAAATGCTAAGTATATACACGGTAGATATAACTCTCAATATCTACTTATGTATATATTTGGCCACGCTCATGTATGTGATTATATTTATATCACACATACATGTCATCTCTATATACACACATATACATGAATATATATTGATATATTCATATTTATACACATATTATATTTAATTAGTACATATTAATTAAATAAAACAAAGTAACAAAAATAAAATATGATTTTGTTTAAATAACTAGATTGGATTTAGTATTAAATATTAGATTTCATAGGCCAACTAAGATCCAATTAGGATTTTATACATGGCTGATACCTGGGCCAGTTCCAATAACCTCCTCTTATGTCAATCATTCAATCCAAAATTGACAAAATAATTTCATAATGAAAAAGCTCATTCTTCACTTCGATGGCGATCTTTATCCCCATAAATTGTTTTCCTCCCAGATTAGTGTGTTCTCTACTAAATGCGGCATGGTTATTATGGTCAACCACTTTGGGTATAGCAGCTCCAACATTACTAGCGTTTTCTCTCGTCAACCTAGCCGCTGCTCTATCTTGCATCATATTAATAAAGAACTGAGACATCATCCCCATATTAACTAGGTTTCAGCCCTGACATTAGCATTAGCACTAGTAATTCGATTAGCATTTCTTGCATTAGGCCAAACGTTTCCATTAGTTGTAGTACTTCCACCTCCCAAGTTAGGTCTTCCACTCCCATATCAACTATTCCTAAATCTGCATATAAGTCCTCATGGGGTTAATAAGAATGGACTAAAGACATAGGGGAGATTATAGATAAATATATATAGTTATACATATATATCGAACAACAAATATGTTATTATAGTGCTATCTCACTCTCTAATTCTTATTCTTTCTATATTTTCAGTTTATGTTTCAGAAAACCTTATTAAATTTTAAGTAAACTATGCTTTAATAGCAAGTTGTAACATCTTCCATTTTGATACCAAAAATAAACACTAGTGATGTTGTAGCCATCTTAGTACCATTTTCTAGCGACAACTTAATATCAATTACCGCATCAATAACATTAAAAGCACAAGAATCTACAAATTTTCACAAAATAATTTTCATCCACTGATTAAAATTCATCAAATGCCAATTATATAACCCCATAATTGATAGATTTAGGAGTACACCCAAGGGGAAATAATGTAATTTATTGTAAATTACTAATGATGTAATAAAATCTCGTTTGAAGTAAAAGTTATTTGTTTTTTCTATATATACTTATTCTAATGCGATATATTAATTAAGTAATAAATTTTAGTGTATTTATTAGAAAAATCCTTAAACGATATATTATATGATAATAATTACAAAAAGTTATAATCATAAGAAAAATATCACAATATTAAATAACATATTATTTTAAATATTCTTGTTAAGATGTTTCGAGAAAGGATATCGATACATCTGTTGAGACCAAAAATACGTAACACTCTCCAAATATTAGGTATTGTATTACTCATGGCTACTAGGGGCATCAACGGGTTACGTACTCATAGTTATTGTATAACTATAGAATGACTCATCCAAGAGTTTCCTGCTGGTTAATATTACAATGAGGTCAAATAGGAAATCTGGAGTGATGATACTACACAGTTCTTTCAACTAGGAATACAGTTGAACTTCAATGTAGACACTTCACTTTGATTATAGTTAAATCATGGCACAATGATCATCAAGCAACTATTATTGGGTCCGAGTTGTAGCAATGGAAGTGAAGCATATTTGATATAGGGTTCATCTCTTCAATTGTATGAGGTTAATATAGGATTAGTTGTAATTAACTCAAAGTCAAAATCTCTGGCCCAAATAGCATGGTTAATAATAGTTGTCACTATTGAACCAAGGACTTTGTTTATGGAATGATCGAGTCTAATGTGGATTATATTAAAATTTTGACCAAAACCAAAGTACATAAATCCTAAAGTAACATAGTATCGACGAAGAGAATTAGTGTAAATAATCGTTTACTAAAAGGCATCGCTTAATCTATAAAATAGGATTTTATCGATGAGGTTTGCAAGCGATGAATTAAGTCAAACCACTAGATATGGTGACATGTGAACATTAGTATTTGAAATGTTCGAATATTAATCATTGGCTAAATTCACACTTGTCATTCGCACAATCAAATTTATTTTGTCTTTGAAACACAGCTTGATTTTACTAATTTCTAATAGTTAATTGATAAAATTAATTAATATTTATGAAAGATTAATTACTATTGCTTTTATTGTATGGGGCATATTTAGTAAAATGGTGTTGCCTCTAAAATTTTTAGGGTACTGTTAGTAATTTATGGCTACATATATAAATGTTATATATGTGTGTATCGAAGAGGATTTGGTATATTATGGACCCATTTTTTGGTCGGCCAAACTTTAAAAGGAAGGAGAGCAAGTTTTGACTTGGTAATAGAGAGATTGGTGCTAGGTATTTTGGTCAACTCTCCCTATATAAAGGAAAGCTAAGGAACTTTGTTCTAGATTTACTTTTTTCTAAATCTTAGCTATAATCCCCTTTACCCAACCTCCTTTATTTCAAACTCCATTCATCTTAAATCAAATTAAGTTAGATCCACTGCTGCCACGCCATCTATTTGCAGTAGTGGGTGTAGATCTAAGAGATTAAGGAGACAAACTATATCACCACGTGAATCATAGGAAAAGCTTCTTAGGTAAATCCTTATTTACATTTAACTTATATTTGTTAATTATTTATATGTTTATGTCACCACTTGTATATATATATGTTAATACCTTAATCGATTCATATATAATTTATTTATATAGTTATTATTGACTATGATTACTATATCTGATGCATTTTTATATATACATCAAAAAGTTTATATATAAAGTTAACCATGTATACATTTATCATATTGCACATGCACATGCATTGATACATATATAAGTACCTAATAATATACTCATATACTATATAAAACCAGTTTTGGTTAAATTTATTAATTAAATAAATCAGAAAATTAAACAAAATTAAATTTTATTTAAATTAATTAGAATGGATCCGATACAACCAATTAGATTTCGTAGGCCAAATATGATCCAAAATAGGATTTTTTTATGAAATCAACCTATTTCATCCACTATTGATCGGCCCGATTCCATCAATGGTATTAGAGCCTAAACGGCATATGTGATCTAAATTAGCCACTTTAGGACCAACTAATAAAGCCTACATATCGAATTTGGGTCTAAAATAGTAGTGTCTAGGCTTGCGGCTGCATAATCAATTATTCTCCACTCCCTGGCTACTAGCCTGTCCCAATGGGTAGAGTAAGTTAAACGATTGGCCAGATTAAACTTGAGCTTGAGATAATTTTAAATTTCAGTTTGAAAATTTAAAATATGTTTTGAATTTAAAAGTAATAATTAAAATATATAATAAATTTTATAAAAGCTATTAAATATTTTTCAAAATTATTTTGAAAATAAATTAACATTTTTCCAAAAATTTGATACTTATTTAATTGGATTAATAGAATAAATAATTAATTAAAAGATAATTAACTAAAATAAACATATATAATGATAAATGTGTGTATGTGTGTGTGTGTATAAATGTTATAGTTGATTGTATATATATGTCTTAAATTGTTTAAGGCAAGCTATAAATATCAAATTTTGAATCTATAAATAAAATATTTATTAAACGGATTAATTAAATGTTGATTGATAAAACATATAGATAATGATATATGTTTATGAACTATTAATGTTATGATTAATATTCATCTTAAATTGTTTAGGATGAATGAAATAAAAAAAATTAAATTTTTAAGTAATCGAATAACTTTGTTAATTAAACTAATAAATTAAAATGAATAAAATATGATTTAATCTATAATATACATAAGAATATTGTATAATGTAATTAAATTATGGAGTAAAACATATGTATTGTATGTACATCGTTATTTAAGATTGTCCAAGAATTAAATAACGAGGGTATTCGAAAGAAATACATTATTCCTTAAATTGATATCATTCAAATAATTGTAATATTAAAGATTCTGAATCTCTAATATATAACGTTGTCCTTTACCATTTATATATTGGTAGATGACTTGCATAATCTTTAGTTATTGTGAAAACTTAAGCTAGGGATGTTATATGTAGTACTATTAATATATCGACTAGATGAGGTAAGGTACATGCATGTATTTGTTTAGCAAACTCAAGGTACGTGCATTATAGATAGATCGTTGCAAAATGGTAGCTACGAGTGAATATTTTTTTGATTTTTTCTGCAAGCTCAACTTCGACATGAGATTAGGAAAAAGACTACGAGCTAGGAGTTGAATATGACTCAACAGACAAACTATTAAACATCACTTGCGGGCCTATGATTTGTTGAGCAAACTCAACTTGAGAATCCCAATGCAAGCGATTCCTAACACCCACTAGAGAAATCGAAAGATTTTTATATTTTTCTTAAGGTTTTGAGAAACATAAAAATCTAGTGGGAGTTTATTAGATAAATAAAGTGAAACCATTTAGTAAAAGAGCATCTTATATGTATGAATCATCTAACACCTATTAAATAAAATCATATGGGAGTTTAGATAATGATTAACCAAGATTATTTTGGAGAATGATAAGCTCACTGGACTACACTATACTTAATGGCTGAAAGCAACTAAGATTGCATTCACATATGAATGTTTATGGTCATCAATTACCACATCTTTAAGTGGAAAACATATTGAAAATTCTGACCCCGAATGATAAAAGGTTACAACACTTGGGTAGTTGATTGTGAAATCGCTTAAGCTTTCTTATCGTCTATTTTAGACAAGTCATTGCAAAGGCAACACAAAAATATGTTTATCCATAAAACCTTTGAAATCCTCAGATTTGTTTAGGGAGAAATCTCGTTCTGCTAGATATATAATTATGAAGAAGTTATTCACTACGAAGATGAGTAAAGGCTGTCATATTGACGATTTTATCTTGACCATGAAAGGCTAAAAGGCTATATTGATAGACTTACTGAGCTAGATTTTAAAATAACCAATGAACTACAAGGGCATTTGATCCTAGACCCACTGACTCCACAATTTGAGTTGTTCATATTGAACTACAACATGAATCAGTTAAATGTTTGCCTCATTGAGCTAATAAATATGTTGAGTTCAGATGGAGGATTATTCAAGGATCAAAACACGATGTTAGCAATAAAGGGTAAGGAATCATTTTTGAAAGGTTTGAAGAAGCGTAAGTGTGCTTATAAGAAAGGTAAGAAAGATGCTCCCATTAATAAGGGTGAATATCACCATTGTCACAAGAAGGGGCATTAGATGCGTAATTGTTCAGCCTATTTAAAGATGTTCGAAGAGAAGAAGGAATACGATTCCTCCTCTCCAAGTGGTACGTTTATGATTGAAAATTGTTTTGCAATCAATAAATTATCTTAGGTTATAAATAATGGATCTGTGACCCATATCCGTAGTTTTTACAGGGACTTAAGGACGAACGATGTGTGGCAAAAGGGGAAATGAGGCTTCAAGTTGTTAATGGATCTATAGTACATGTAACTGGGCTTGAAGAATATCGCTTGACTTTTCCTAGTGGATTTGATTAGTGTTAAATAATTGTTACTATGTTAAAAAAATTATTTAGGGCATTTTATCTATTTCCAGATTATTTGACACAAGTTTTGGTTTTAATTGTAAAGACAGTATTATGAATATTGTGTTTCCTGAAAATAATATTTGTAATGGTGTTGTAGATAATGACATTTATGGCACTGTAGGCTAGGTTAAATTAGTGACAAAAGACCACAAAACGAAAACCGAAGGTTTTATATCGTCATTTGATTATGAATCTTTAGACACCTATGAGTCATGTCTTAAAGGGAAAATGACTAAGCACCCCTTCAATGGGAGAAACAAAAGAGTTGATGAACTCTTAGGTCTGGTACATACAGAGGTTTGTGACCCAATGCCTATAGCGACCAAGGAAATTCAACTCACTTTGTAACTTTTACCGACGATTTCTCAAGAAATGGATATTATACCTTATGAACAACAAATCTGATGTCTGTGAGAAATTTAAAAACTATAAGAACAAGGTAGAAAATCAAATGAGCCATAAAATTAAATACTTCAATCAGATGGAGGAGATGAGTATTTTGAAAAAGAGCCCCAACAATACTTAAAAGATAATGGGGTTATCTTTCAAACTACTCCATCTTATACTTCGCAACACAATGGTGTTTCAAAAAGAAGGAACAAACCTTATTATATATGGTTCATTCCATGATGAGTAAGGTCGAGTTACCTCTTTCTTATTAGGGATACACTTGGCCACAATGTATATGTTGAATTTTGTGTCTACTATATCTTTGCTTATGATGCCATATGAGATGTTAGCATGGAAAGAAACACCACCTCAAGTATGTAAAGGTGTGAGGTTGTCCAACCTACATTAAGAATGTTTGCCCCAATACACTTGACACAAGATTGACTCTTTGTAAATTTATAGGCTATCCCAAAAACTCCATGGGATGGATTTTCTATAATACCGAAGAATAAAATATTATTATTATTTCCCGCCATGCTGTCTTTTTAGAAAAGGAAATTATGTCAAAATAAATAAACAACAAAGTTGTTGACTCGGAAGAGATTATAGAAATTAACATAGAGGTCGAATTGGTAGTAGAATCAAATTCATCATTATACAAAAACATGCAACTTATTAAAGGTCTAATAGGGAGTCTCGCGCACTAGAGAGATAATAATTATTAACCTTTTTTGGTTGTTAGATCTAAACAAGTCATCATTTATTTGTATGGTAAATCTAGGACAATATATTTGTTTGAATTGCGTTTAGATTACTTATATATGATGTTTGAATGCTATGTGTTGTTTTTATGTGATTGTTTGATGATATTTTAAGCCATTTAATGTAGTAGAGAGTAGTTGTCATTTTGTGCAAATTGACGGCCAAAGTGTTCAAAACGTGATGTGGACGAAGTATGTGTTCTTTAAGATCAAGTGGAGCTACATGACAAGTCGCATGGGGTTTGTATGAGATTTGGTGGAGTCTTGGTGAAGTTAGAATCATGTCGGTGGTGATTTCAAAAAAGTCAGTGGATACTCCAAAATAAGTCGGCCATGGAGTGAACTTCGGGACAAGGCGTTTCAATATTAGGGTTTAAGCCAAGGAGCTTGAAATTAAATTGGATAAGAGCTTTTGGAAGTGGAGAGGAAATTGGCTAAGTGTTGGAGAAAACATGCCAGCACCGTTTTATTGCAACGGGCTTAGTGCAAGGCTGCTTCAAGACAATGAGAGGAGAACTTCGGGTCTACAAGGGATGACATGAAGTTTCGTAGTTTTGGACTTAAGCCAAATTCTATTTAAGGAAACATGCCGACACCGACATGATGGTTTCTAGGCAGGAAGGCAATAGCTTTGTGGCTGTGGAAGGAAGGCTTCAGAGTCAAACTATGGAGAATAATCAAATTTTTGGACTATGTAACCATGTTGGCATTCTTGTCAGTACCCATGTGATCATGCGGTACCAATATGATCATATGGTACATACATGATTTAAGTTAGAGGTAACAGCATATGGGTCCAAGGGAGAGTCGAGGTGTAGACTTCGGGGATCGTGCGATGTTCGTTAGACATTCGATTTCAACGATATGACTCTATGAAGAGTAATTTTGGAGGTGAAGCGATGGCGTGCCACTTTAGCTTAGTGACTTTGGAACTTAGTGTTAGTAACTCTAAGGCTTGTGATGGATGTCTTGAAATGTTTTGGACTTCAACGACGCATGGCGTTTGATCGGGTAATCTTGTGGGAAGTGCATACATGGAATTAGGGTAGTCTAAGGAGGCACATTCGACAAAGTGGAATGATGTGATGGGACATAGGATGTTCCAAATAGAGTTGTATACTGAAGGGATCATTGATAACTCCGGATGCGATGGATGTTTCATTGGGCAAGGTTATGTGAGGTTGCTCATCTGCATACCTTGGACCATGGGATAGTCTAACTTGCCCTAAGAGGGAAGTACCTATGGTTAGGTATATGATCAAACACCGTATCTAATTGCGATATGAGATATTGCCGACCTGGGAGGTCGTCATGAGAGTTATCCTATATCAAAGAGACCTTGGTGGTGGGTGATGAAGCGAAGCTTTGGTGATATTCGTGGTGACATGAGACCTTGGGAATGGTCATGGTGATGTGAGATCTTAGTGATGGTCATGGTGATGCATGGTGACGCGAGATGTAGCATCCTCTATCTTGAGGCCCAAAGCTAAGCGCTATAGATGCTGCAGTCATCTATAGTATTAACTTCCGGTGATAAAATACGGTAATGTTAATGGTATCTATAAAATTAAAAGCACATGAATATGAATCAAAATCATAGATTTCAAAAAAACAATTTTACTGATTACATTTCAAAACCATGTTTCATATTCCATTACACAATCCCAAACGATTCCTAGGTTTTGATCAAATATAATTATTACAATTTACACCAAGAACGACATATGAAGATGCCCTCTGGATGTCAGAGTACTCAATAAACACATCGGTTTTAATACATCACAGCGGAAATAAAATTAATTACTCCTATATAGCTAACTTTTGCCTCCCGCTCATCTCCGAAAGCTTATTCCCCCACCTACTAAGCCTATAAAAATTAACTCTCGATCTACTCATATTAATTTTGAGCACTCGAGAGTTTAAGGGGAAAACATAAACTTCGAGTCAGACATAAAGCCTGGTGTGAATAATACTATTACATCTCGGTTTACAGATATTAAGTGAGACCACACCGCTTAGCTGAACGGGTTTTCCCTTACTAATATCCCTTTTAAAGTATCTTTTGCAAATCAGAATCCTGCATTCAAACTGATTAAAGCAATAATAGCAATATCATATATGCACATAAATAAGGTAATCAATGGACTATCTGTCGGAACAATTTAGTATTTTTGGCTAACTACTAACTATTGGCTGACTCGGGCCTACCAGACAAAATAAATAATCTAACTTCTGTTAGACACACTCCTAAACGGTCTGTCCTTAACTTACTTCTCCCACGGTCAACTGATCATAATGGTTTTGCAGGCTTACGAATAACATATCTTCCTCTGTATATTCCTTCTATGTGTAACATCATTTTAGTCTTACCTGTGACAAAGCCCTACACGCTGGAATTTTGGACTTATATTAGGTGGGGCTACTAGCTAAAGTATAGGGCGCGACCCTATAACGGTCCCATCTGGTATTCTAATATCTAAGTCATTTACTTAGGGTTAACTATCCCATCAAATTTTCCTTGAAAACATTTCATTCAAATTGATTTAACCCTTTAAATCATAATTAAACAAGAAAAATATAATTTTTTCTTTACTCGAATATCTTTGCCATGATATATGCTTTACACAAAACAATGTTGATGAAAACCTAAATCAATAGGGTTATCTATCCCTTTAAAACAAGTTGAAGTCCTTCTTTAACTTAGAAAACATTAGGCTTTAACTCCAAGATATCATCTTCGAAACCCTTGTTTAAAAACTTTATGCAGTCCCTTTCGAATCCATTGAAAGTACCCCTTTCAAAATAGGTTAACTACTTTACCTTGAAACAATATGCCGAAAGGCCAAAACATACCTTTCGAAACCTTTAGAAAATAGACCTTTCGAAATCACTGAGAGAATCCCTTCGAAAGCTTTATAAAACCTTGGACATCCTCTTTTCCAAGCACTTTAAACTTGCCTTTCGAAAGCATTGGAAACCTTCAGTTCAAATACTAAAAGTAAACTTTTGGAAACATTGGGGAATCGCCCCTTCGAAACCATGCTATGTACCTTTCAAAAGCATTAAAATTCCTTACTTAAAACATACCTTTTGATAGCATTGGGTTCAAGTAAAAGATTATGGAACATAACTTCGAAACCATTTAAAACCATTTCTTTCGAAATCTATGGGTTTATCTTTCAATAGAACAAAGGGTCTTAAAAGAACTGAGGTGAAAGCATTGCTTTCGAAAGCATTACTCCTAAAAGAAAGGGGATGGTTTCAAAACCAACCCTTTCGAAAGCATGGAGAAGTGGCTTCAAACTTTAAAGGCAAAAGCACCCTTTCGAAAGCATTGATTCGAAAGGTTGACTGCGGCAGTAGGGGTTTCGACCCCTTTCGAAAGCTTCGTTTTAAAATAAAAAAGCGACAACTCCTTTCGGAAGCCCTTTTTCTAAAACAAAGGCGTATTTGACTAAGTTGAAAGTTAATATAACTCCTTTGAAAGCCTCCTTTTTAAACATAATTGATTCATAGTCAAAAATAGTAGCTTCTACCCCTTCGAAAGCATATTTCGACTCTATACCTTCCGTCAAAATCCAATCCACTATGTACCAAGGCATTGATACAATGTGTATTGGTTTCGACTTGGTTGGGGCAGAAGTATGGGGTTGAAAGGTAGTTGTTGTAAGTGGCGAAGCAGCAATTCTTTGCAAAAATGATTATTAACCTTTTAAAGTAATATCTTTCCAACTAACTTGCCTTATTTGTCAACATATAATTGGTTGCCCACTTCTTTTCAAAATCTTTTTCTAAAAGTGCTGCCGAATTCAGTAATTAACAATTTTAAAACATTTAACAAATTTCCCCTTCTCCTTTTCTAAATATATAATACATTTAAGTCCCATACCTTAAATAATTTTATATCTTTAATAAAATACTTAGGAAAATTCTCCAAAAATTCCCATAAATCACTTATAATATGTTTTCTAACATATTTAAATTTCTGACATAAGACTATCATACTTTTGCCGAAAATAATTTAAACCCAATTTAGCCATTTTCTTTACTAGAAAATTCATAATAAATCCACTAAAACTTAGAAAATTATGAAACTTGAAACCCATATCTAAAATAATGTTTTTTTACCATATTTCAAAAATGTAAGTCATTAGGATGTCATTAAATAGGTTTTTCAAATCAAATCTTATCATAAAATCTATATGAAGCAACATAAATCATCAATAAGCATATATATCCATTTAAACAATCAAAACATGGAATTTTTCTTGCAAAATAAATTCAAATCTCATCTAGAAACCGAAAACAATAAAAATAAGATGTAATCTATTATTCACCTTAGCTTGTTGTTAAATGTTGAGATTTGCTCTTGAATTAATTTGATTAAGCTTTCAACTTGTTTCTTACTTATCTTCCCCTTATTTTCTTCTAATGGTGGTCGACCAAGCTCTGGGTTTATTTTTGTTTGTAAATATTGTAAATAAAAATGGAATAAGAGTTTAGGGTATAAGAACATAACATATTTCTATTTTGCCCTTATCTTATTACCCCTTACTTGCTTCATTTTAATTCTCTTTGGCTTATAGTTTAATTAAGGCACGACTACCTTGTAATTGTACAAATATCAATCCTTAAACATTTACATTATTTCATTTAATTTATATAATTAAATGTCCTAAATAATGTCAGTCAAAATTAGGATCATTACACGAGACCTTGGTGATAGTCATGGCGATATGAAACCTTAACAGCAGTTGCCGATGTGTGTTTGTTATATGTTGTCACAATTTCTATGCTTGATGTGATTGTTGTGATGGATGGATGTCTTGTGATGTAGGTATTCTTAAGCTAGGAAACCCCAAGACCTATATTATACTTAGTGTGACATAGAGGATAGTGTAGCATATATAGTCTTGTATGCTAACTTGTTGGATGTTGGGACAGGTCAGGTATGATTCCCCATACTCAGTGTTTTGTTTTGAATGTTTTATAAAATTTTGAAATCTGTTTCGTGGAATTGAGATTAATTTTGTGGACCTATTTTATAAGGATAAATTTTGGAGAATTTGAAATTTTGAGTTTATGAAAATCTTAGGTCCTCTACATCATATATATGTATGTGGATCATGAAGGTTTTAGAAAAGATTTGTAAAGTAAGAAGAGTTTGAAGAATGAAGATTTGTAAATTATTTTACATCATTATCTTTGAAAGTAACAAATGGTAAGATGTTTTGACATTTTGGAGTTCATTAAGGAATTTTATAATTATAAAAGTTTATAGTAAAAGAAATGGTATGGTTTTATACTAAATATGTCTCTGTATTGTATTTGAGCATTGTGAATTTTCAAGATATATTCGTACCATAGAGTTTACTCTGAAGTATTTCAAGAGTTCCAACATCTAAATTGTATTTACGGTTGAGATACATGGGTATTGTTCCCATTTGAGCTGTTCGACTCATAGCCTATTGTCGTAAATGATGGGTAAGGAATGATAACCCATTGTTTTTTAGAAGCTATCGAGGGGTTCAATAATTGATATTGTAATATGTGAGCTTTGTATGATAATTGGATATTAGGATTTAATTATAGGTGGGTGTAATAAAGTTAATAATTTTAGCTCGTTATGGATTTTCCCTATAGGAAATTATAGGGACGCAATTTTCTTAGGGTGTGTTTGAACAACTGAATGTTGAGAAGTAATTAATTAAAATTAATAACAGTGGTTTAGCTAAATAAAATGGGATTTTAAAGATTTAATTTGAATGATTTTAGAATTTAAATCATTTTTGTGATAAATTTTTCAAAGATTGAGAATTACTAATAAATGAAGAATTCAATTTTTGTGAGAAATGTTGATATTTAAGATTAAAATGATTTCAAATATGTTAAAATGGTTGTAATATTTTCCTAAACTTAACAATGATATTGTTTGCACAAAAAATGGACAAACACCTCAAAGTCGTATGATTTAGTAGATCTTATGTTGTTCTTAGTGATTTGGGTGATTTATGCAAATATATGAAAAGCAGGGGCTAAACTGTAAAAAGACACGCAGATTTATAGTGGTTCAGCCAGAATGTGCCTACATCCACTTTATATGTTATTTCTCTTCTCTTGTTTAGATTACAAGTACAAAGCTTTGATACAAGTAAAAGAAAGTTGTTTGAAAGTTCTCTCCGTGCTTGAGCTCTCAAACTTGTCCCCCATTGTTGTACCCCTGCCCCTCTATTTATAGAGTGAGGCTGGGGGTAGGGGTCTTGGAGGTATATAGCAGCTGGTGGGCCTGGGCTGACGTAATTTGGCCCGGTGGAGCTGGTCCGGTTTACTTTGGTTCGGTGGTAGGAGATGAGTGGTTCGGTGGTAGGAGATGAGTGGTCCGGTGAAGCTTGGTTCGGTGGTAGGAGCATGGTGGACCGGCGTACTTGGTTCGGTGGAAGGAGGTGAGTGGACCGGTGTACTTGGTTCGGCATTGAGGTGGGATGCATGTTGGTCCGGTGGTACTTTGGAGGTGGCTGGTTCGGTAGGCTGGTTCGGCAGTGGGATGGAGAGGCATTGGTTCGGTGATGGGGGAGATGGTACTTGGTTCGGCAGAGATGTTGGACCGGTCGAAATACACTCAACAGATATTGTATAAGATTTGAAGTTTATTTTGGGAAGAAAAAAGGATTTTTATTTTATTTAAATAAGTAGTTCTGGAAACCCGATCGGATAGAAAGAAGTCCCAGGGCGAAGGAGAATCTTCCGCAGTGCCCCCTGCTCGGCCAGGACCGGAACGTCATGGACCTGCCCCGAGATCACTGGTGGATGGTTACGGCCCTCAGGAGCTTCTGAACTCCCCGCCCGATTGCTTTCCCAGCTCCCTCAAGGGCGAGAAACTCGATGTTATATCTCGCTCTTTCGGGATTGACCGAGCACGCATGTTATTGCCGAATGTGGGAGTGATGCCGTATGATCCTCCCGAAGGATACTTTGCATACAGCAGATACCATTGCATGTGTGGTGCCATCCCGCCTCTCAACGCCTGGGTAGTCAGCTTTCTTACATATCTAAAGGTAGCTCCATTCCAGCTTCAGCCTAACTCTTATGTCATTCTGGTGAGTCTCTTCGTCATCTTCCAGAGGAGATATGGGCGTCCTCCTTCCAACCGGGAGATCCGGTATTTGTATAACTTGAGAGGCTACAAGAAGGGGTCTCCCTACATCAACTTGGAATCGGCCGTAACCTTTAAGCTGGTCCTGGATTTATACTCCAAGTATAGTATGTTCAAGAAGGAATGGTTTTTCGTCAGGGATGATTCCGTTTCCATTCGGCGTTTCACCTCCGGATGTAAGTCAAAGCTCTATTTTTAAATCCCGTTCTGGTTGCAATACTCTTTCTTATGTGTTTTTATTTTTTGCTAGCGACAGGTGGTTTTGCGGTCGTGGAGAATGACCGCCTGGTTCAGACGGCAGCAGAAATAGAAGCTATTACTGGGAGAGATAGGTCGGCTGCCTACCTGATCAGGAACGCTACACTCTTGGAGTACAACTTGATCCTTCCACAGCAATCCATGGTCAAGCAGAGGGACACGGCTGAAGAGAAGGCTGCCCAAGCTAAAAAAGGGGCCGAGTTAAAGAGCAGTAAAAGGAGGCCCTTTCCAAAACACGCGGTTGCCGGGGGGAAGAAGCTCAAAAAGTCTGACGGTCCCTCTCCCAGCTCATGTCAAGATATCCCGGAGGAGGGAGATGTTGAGGAGGAGCAAGGCGAAGATGGAGGAGAAAGCGCTGGAGGAGGCGACGGTGTCGGGGATTTATCTTCTGGGCAAGTAGGCGAGATGCAGGAGTGGACAGATGATGCTTTCCGCCAAGCTTTCGAAGGTTTGGAGGGGACGGAGAAGTCCAAGAAAGCCGATAACGTTGGGACCGGCGTCGATCTATCTTCCGGGAGCGCCTCTACTGAAATAACTTCGGCGGTTCAAGGTGAATTTCACTTTACTCTTTCAATTCTTGAGTGATGGCCCAATACATGTTGGTAACACTTGGTTTTCATATCAGGAGCAGGTAAAATGGCCAAGACCTCAGATCTTCGGCACAGGCTTGAACAATACAAGCTCTCCAAAGCTTCCGCCAAGCCGAAACCTCCGGCCCACCGTTCCGGGGGTGTAGTCGGCTACCGTCCTCTTCTCGGGGTTATTGAAGAGGGTATTCAAAAGAGAAAGAGGAGTCGCTCCCTATCCGAACCTTCACTTGGTCCTCAGCCCCCAATTCAGCCTCTTCATGATATCACGGAGGAGGACACTGAGTTCACACCCTCTCCGCACCTGTCTGAAAATCCTACCGTTACTCAGATTGATCGTCCTGGCTTGGCTCGTAATCCATTTGCGGGTCATCCTGATCTGGATCCAAGTTCTCATGATATTTCCTTCGACGAGATTACCGGTGAGCACCTTCTTCCTCGCAACCCTATGGTAAAGGTGCTAGATGAGGCCAAGTCCCTGGACCTCGATTTGCTTACTATTCGGATTGTCATTATGGGGGACGAAGCTAAGGCAAACATCGACCGGGTTGCTGAAAAAACTAGGAAGTTGATGGGGCATTATGCCCGACTGGTCAAGGCCGGGGAGGAAATTGGGAGTGCCAACATAAGATTGCGGTTAGTGGTTTCCGACCAGGCCAAGCAACTCGCTGATCAGGCCATCCAGATCTCTCAACACAAGGCCGCCTCTGGACGTCTAAAGAAAACTATGGAAGAGGCCAGCCGGGCCGAACTGCGGAAAATGGAGGCTACTTGCAAGGAACGGATCGATATGGCCATCGCCTCGGTGGACGAGGTTCGGAAAGCGGATCTTGAGCAGATAGAGGAATTATCTGGGAAGTTTGAGGCTGTAGAGCTTGCTCAAGCCAAGTTGAGGGTGGAGATGGAGGCGATGCGGAAATCCCTTCAGGCTGACTGCTCGAGATACCAATTGGAGAGAGATGCTGCCGTCGTAAGGTTGTCGGATTCCGAGGCCCGGGTGAGGGAGTTTGAAGAGAACGAGGGGCTGATGGAGGGGATGCTCCAGGATATGTACTTTCGTACTTGGAGGCAGGGTAACTTGTCCTGGATGGATGATTACCCTCGGGTTATGGCTAGGATCTATCTTAGGGTTCTAGAGGAGGCCCAGGCTGAGGCAGATAAGGAGGGTGGCGTGGCCTTTAGGATGGATACTGTTACCGTCCAGTTTACCAAGGAGGAGAAGGTGGCGGTGAAGGAGGGCATGCGGTTGCTTGCAGCTGAGGAGACAGGTGTGCAAGCGGAGGATGATGATCAAGTTGATCAAGGAGCAGATGCTGGTAAATCTTCCTTTCTAGTCTTTCCGTTAACTTGGTTGCTTATCACTGACGAATTCTTTTTCTGACCGGACAGGTGGGCAACAGGACAAGGACAAAACTCCAACGCAGCCGGCTCCTTGATTAGGCCTGGAAAATTCTTTTTGTGGACTTGACATGGTTGTATATGTTAGTCTTAAACTAGTAAAGTAACTCTTAGGTGGTAATTTTTGCTACTTGTAATAAATAGCTCTATTCTTGACGTGTAATTCTTTAACTTAAGCTGATTTTGTCGTCTTTTGAATATTTTTTGCAATTTTGACATGTCGTATGAGAAATATAGCTATGCATATTCTTGTAATCAAATCGTGTTTGATGTCAGGTTTTTGTTTAAAACATAATTTCATGACTTGTAATGTTAGCGTGAGGTGTGAATAAATTATAGTCACATGTTTGCATATGAAAGAAGGAAATACCGCCCTTTATATCTTGCTTGTGGATGGCAGCTTTGAATATTCTGTGTGACCGAGTAAGGGATGCGGTCCAGTATCTCGTCGTGAGCGTCTACTTCCATTAGTGAATGTCTCCTGCTCTGTGTCCTGTACTTCAGGGATTGTTACAGAGGATAGGAGAAAAGTTGCTTAAGTAAAATTGAAATATGTGAAAAGGTAAAACTTCCAATCACGGAAGGCCTTCGATGTGCTTAAGTTCGTGGCAAACGGGCTTTGTAGTCACTTTCCCTAGCTGTGGGTTTTGGAGACATTTGTCGCCCATCTTACGCCTCCGCAGGGAGTTAATTCTTTTTTACCACAGCCGCACTTAAGACACATCGGAGCCGAGATCGCGCACAGTAACTACCTGGGCCATTATGGCCCGTAATCGTGGGTATTATTCGATTTACTATGGCCGGCTAGCGTGGGTGCCGATCGTCAACCGTGAACTGCCCCTGGCTGGCCACACCTTATGTTGGGGCTTATAGTCGGTTCACAGTTGCCGGCGAGCCGAACGCCGTAATGAGCTGCCTCGGCTATAGTCGGCCTTCTCGATGGCTTATAATCGGCTCATTACAGTTGGCTTTAAGGGCCGTCGCGAGCAATGAGTTAACCCGCAGCAGAGGGATGCTGGAGCGAAAGTGTCTCATTGGCAAGGGCATAGATTCGCATAGTACCTGTTAGGTCTTGTCCAGGTGAAGTTGCGCTATGGAGTGCTTTGGGTGGAAATGCTATACGCATAGGATTTTGTCCAACAGAAAAGGATAGAGTTAACAAGCAGCCAAGATATAAAGGAACAAGTAAAAAAAGAGACAAGGTTTTTTAAAGTGGTTCGGCACGAAAAGGCCTACGTCCACTGATTCTCTTTGTTAATTCACTTCATATGGGCAGTACAAGTTAAGAAAAGTATCGACGGAGGTGTTGGATATTCCATGCCCTCTGGAACACCTCTCCGTCCACTATTGACAAAATATAAGCTCCATTGTGGAGATCTTTATGAATTACATATGGTCCATCCCAGATTGGGTCTAGTGCTCCGGGGCGAGGGAAGATTCGCTTGAGGACAAGATCTCCTTCTTGTAAGGTACGATGCTTGACTTTGGAGTTGTATTGTGCTGCCACTTTTTGCTTGTGGGCTGCTGCTTTAAGGATTGCATCATTTCTTCTCTCCTCAACTAGATCCAAAGACATGTGAAGGAGTTCTTCATTCTCTTCTGGGTTATAGTGGATCCTACGGTGGGAAGGCACAATAGTTTCAACTGGGAGCATAGCCTCCGATCCGTATGCCAAAGAGAATGGAGTGTGCCCCGTTGAAGTTCTTAAGGATATGCGATAGGCCCACAGTGCCGTGGGGAGTTCATCCACCCAAGCGCCCTTTGACTTTTCGAGTTTCTTTTTTATTAGGGTTTTCAAAATTTTGTTGACGGCTTCGACTTGTCCGTTTGCTTGGGGATACGCCACGGATGAGAAGCTTTTGTGAATTCCGTGCTCTCGGCACCAGTTGGCGAATTCCTCGCTGTCAAACTGAAGCCCATTGTCTGATATGATTTTGAGTGGGACTCCGTACCTGCACATAACATTTTTGATCAAGAAGTTAATAACTTTTGTTGAAGATACTTTATTCAGAGGTTCCGCTTCCACCCATTTGGTGAAATAGTCGACTGCCACTATAGCATATTTGGCCCCGCCTCGGCCTATTGGTAGCTCGCCGATTAAGTCAATTCCCCATATTGCGAAGGGCCAGGGGCTGGTCATTTGAGTAATCTCAGTTGTTGGTAGCCGCGGAATCTTAGCAAACTTCTGGCATCTGTCGCACTTTTTGACGAAATCTAAGGCGTCCTTGCTTAAGGTGGGCCAGAAATATCCATATCAGAGTATCTTTTTCGCTAACGTTTGCCCTCCGGTGTGATCTCCACAGCTTCCCTGATGAATGTTGAATAAGATTTCCTTGGCTTCCCACCCAGCGACACACCTTAATAACGGGTTAGAGAATCCACGCCGATAGAGGATGTCTTCTTGTATTGTGTAGCGGGATGCTTTCCTCAAGATTTTCTTGACTTCGTTACGCCCGTTGGGTAGCGTGCCGCTTTGTAGGTAGTCTCGGATGGGAGTCATCCAAGTTGCTTCTTCGGTTGCAGCTATCAGATTCACTTGCTCAAAACTTGGGGCCAGTTGCTTTGAGATGGTTACTGGTCCGAAGATGGTGATGTCTCTCACACTTGCTTGCTTTGCCAATTCGTCGGCCTCTTGGTTCTCTTCTTGAGGGATGTGTTTGACTAAGTAGTGGTCCAATCGGCTGAGAAGTAACTTGGTCTTCTTTAAATATGCTATGAGTCGTTCTTCTCGAGCTTGGAATTCTCCTAGTATTTGATTAACAATAACTTGAGAATCGCTATGAAGACACAAAGAATTGGCTCCGATTTCTATGGCAAGTTCTAATCCAGCTATCACTGCTTCATATTCTGCATCGTTGTTGGTGGCAGCGAACTCCAACCTTATAGCACAATGCAGCTTATTTCCCCTGGGAGTGATTATTACCACACCTGGCCCCGAGCCTTGTTCGTTTGATGCACCATCCACAAAGAGGTTCCACTTGATATCTTCTGCTATTTCCAATTGCTCCTTATCTTCGTTGGTAGTGAATTCTGCAATGAAATCAGCCACGGCTTGTCCCTTGATGGCGGTGCGAGGGTGATAGGTGATATCATACTGACTCAGTTCAATGCACCATTTAAGTAGTCGCCCAGAAGTGTCGGGACGATGGAGTACCTGCCTCAGTGGTTGATCGGTCAGAACTTTGATGGAATGGGACTGGACGTAGTGACACAGTTTCCATGATGTGATTAGTAAACAGTATGCTAGCTTCTCAAGTTTAGGATATCTGACTTCTGCCCCCGTAAACCTCTTACTGACGAAGTAAACTGGCCGCTGCGTGCGGTTGTCTTCCCTTACCAAGGCAGCGCTTAGGGCGTGGGATGACACAGCAAGGTATAGGTATAATTCTTCGCCTTCGCTTGGAGTCGAGAGTACCGGTGGTTTCTGGAGGTGTTCGATTAAGTTAAGAAAAGCGGTCAAGCATTCGTCGGTCCATTCAAACTTTCCTTTGTCTTTCTTTAGAGCTTCGAAAAAGGGGACACACTTGTCCGTTGCTTTGGAGATGAATCGGCTTAGGGCGGCCACTTTTCCATTCAGGCTTTGCATTTCCTTTCGATTGGAAGGTATCTTGATATCCCTTAGTGCTCGGACTTGTTCAGGGTTTGCTTCAATCCCTCTGGCATGGACGATGAATCCTAAGAACTTTCCTGATGACACTCCAAAGGAGCATTTTAGAGGATTCAACTTCATTCCATACTGGCGAAGTACTTGAAACATCTTGCCTAGGTGGCTTACGTGATCATCGGCTTTCCTTGACTTTACCAGCATGTCATCCACGTATACTTCCATAGTTTGCCCTATTAGCCCTGCAAACATCTTGTTGACGAGGCGCTGGTAGGTGGCTCCTGCATTTTTAAGTCCGAAAGGCATTACCTTATAGCAGTATAAACCCCGGTCGGTGATGAAACTAGTGTGGTCTTGGTCGGGAGCATGCATAGGAATTTGGTTATACCCTGAGTATGCGTCCACAAAAGATAAGAGCTCGTGCCCGGTTGTGCTGTCTACAAGTTGGTCGATTCGGGGGAGTGGGAAGCAATCCTTTGGGCAGGCGTCGTTTAGGTTGGAGAAGTCAATGCATGTTCTCCACTTCCCATTAGCCTTCTTCACCAGTACCGGGTTAGCGATCCATTCCGGGTAGATGGCTTCTCGTATGAAGTCATTGGCGAGTAGATTCTTTACTTCTTCATCGAGGGCTGTCGATCGCTCTGCCCCCATACTTCTCTTTCTTTTTTTTACGGGCGCCTTGGTAGGATCAATGTTTAGTACGTGGCATGCTACGTCGGGGGAGATTCCGGTCATATCAGCGTGTGACCATGCGAATACATCCAAGTTGTGGCGGAGAAAGTCAATGAGTTGCTCCTTCAACTCTGCTTTTAGTTGGGACCCAATTTTCAATAGTCTACTTGAGTCGTGCTTGTCTACAGATACAAACTCCATAGCCTCTGTAGGCTCGGCGGTGGCCTCCTTTTCTTTGTCCCTAGGGTCTAATTCATTGAAAGGGTCGCGGGTATATCGAAGAGGAGGGGCTTTCTTTAGTTGCTACGTGTCTAGACTTTTCGTGCAGAGGGCAACCTCTACACCCTTTCCTTTATCCTTCCTGTGGTTGTTGCGAAGTTCAGTCACATAGCAGTCTCGAGCAACGTCCTGGTCTCCTTCTACTTCCCCTATTCCATTGTCCGTTGGAAATTTCATCTTTAGGCACCATGGGGCTAGGACAATTTGGAAGTCAGAAAAGGCTGGCCTTCCTAAGAAGGCGTTGTAGGCCGAATGGTTTTCTATTAGTACAAACGTCTATTTCCGTACAACGGAGCGGGGATGGCTTCCAATCTCAACAAAGAGGTCCAGTTGCCCAAGGGGCATCTTTGCATCCCCAGTGAAACCGTGTAGTGGTTTATCGCAGGGAGATACATCCTTCATTGATAGCTTCATTTTGTCGAATGCATGTTTGAACAGGATGTTTACTGAGCTTCCAGTGTCTGCTAGGATTCGGTAAACTTCGGCGGGGCCGAGCCGGGCAGAGATAACCATGGGATCCATGTGAGGGTATTGCCTTCCTTCTAGGTCACGCTTACCGAATGTGATGTCATCACTTTCTTTCCGCTTCGGGTGGCGCTCTTCTATAACCGAATTGACACAGTCTTTATTGTCTCTAAGCGACTTTCCATATCTTTCCATCTCTTTCCAGCTTCTGTCTGCGATGTGCGGTCCTCCCGAGATGGTATGGACCACTATCTTCTCTTGACTAGAGCCGCTAGTGTTGCGGTTTCCTCTGCCGATCTCCGGTGAGGGTAGCCTTGGGTTCTCATTGGCAGGAGCTGGAGTCCTGTCCTGACCTTTTACATAGCGTTCCAGTTTCTTCCTTCTGATGTGTTCCTCAATCAAGTCCCGGAGATGATGGCATTCATTGGTATCATGCCCATGAGATTCGTGGAAGCGGCAGAACTTTCCAGACTTCTGCGCGTTATCTGATTCCTTCTTGTATGGTGGGCGTTTGTATCTAACTTCGCCTTGGGTGGCAAGGAAGATATTTTCGACGGTCTTGTTCAAAGGATTGTAAGTGTCGAATCTCGGTCCTGGCCGATATAGGCGCTTTTCTCCCTTCTTGCCCCCAGCATTGTCTCTGGAATCATTTCTTCGAACGTCCCTTGCCACAGCAGGGGCGTTGCTGTGAGTTGCCTTATTTTGCTGTCCTGACTGCCCCTCAACGACAGCATCCTCAAGCCTCATATATTTCCCGGCTTCATGGAAGAAATCGGGTAAAGTAGCTGGTTTTTCTTTTGTCAACCTTCTAGCAAATTTAGTGTCCGGATGCACACCACTACAGAGGGCCATTAGGATAAGCTTCTCATCGGCATCTTGGACTGCGACTTGTGCGGCATTGAATCGGGTTAGATATTGCTGCAGTTTCTCTCCAGGTTTCTGTTTGACGCTGGATAAGGAATAAGCGTCCTTAGGTTGTTCCACATGAATGCGGAACTGACTGATAAACTTTTCTTTCAACATTTCCCACGAGCTGATGGATCCCTGGGGTAGATGACAGAACCAGGAGGTAGCGAGATCTGCTAAGAAGAGCGGAAAGCATTTGCACAGTACTCCCTCTGTCGCTCCACTCATGAGCATATGTTGTGTGTACCTCTGTAAGTGTACAATGGGGTCGGAGGTTCCTTTGTAAGGTTCCATTGTTGGCATCTTCCATTCTCGGGGGGTGATAGCAATTTCGATATTGCGAGCGAAAGGGCTGGTTACCCTAGCGCCTATCCCTCGATCTCTTTGCTCCCGTTGGACGCACTCTCTGAATAAGCGTGCCATCCTTTCATCAGAATTTGGAGCAGATAGAAATGAGTTTGGTTCTGTTCTGTGGGATTGATTCCGTCCAGATGACCTATAGGGATGGTATCGTCTATCATTCCTCATATTTTCCAGTGGCTGCCTTTGATCTTCTGGGAGCATGCTAGGGTCAGCTACAGTTGGCCCTTGCTTTGATCTTCCCCTGCTGGGTTCTGATCTAAGCACTTCCTCGGGTCCAACTTCGGGCTGGACTCTAGCTCGGCCCCGTTCATTGGCGTTTCCGTGGTTAGGCAGTATGACAGGCTCAGCTACAGTTGACCTTCGTCCGGTACCTCCCCCGTTGGGTTCGGTACCAAACGTTTCCTCAGGCCTAACTTCGGGCTGTGCTCGATCTCGGCTCCTACCATGGCTACTTCTGCCGTTAGCTCCTTCGAAGAATGAAGACCTTTGTTGTCTCTGAGATCCTCCAGACTGGGACTCGCCCCATGATTCAGTGTTGCGGTTGGACTCTTCAGCATCCCTTAAGCGTGACATGAGATGGTCCACCAAGGCTTCCTGCTGGGACGTGAAGCGGTTAGTTACTTCAACCACAACCCTGTCTAAATCTGCCCTAGTAATTGCTGCGGGCTGTTCTGTGGCAGGAGTGGTCGGATTAGCCTGTCCTTCATTTGGTATTGCTGCTGGAGGAGGATGATTTACTTGATTCGTGACAGCTGGATCTGGAAGATTGCTGGATGCGATGTTTTTTCCTTTGTTAACATCTTTTCTCTGTTTGGGAGGCATGTTTTCCAAGTGGTGAACGATGCTGTTTAGGAAAAATGTTAAGTGGATGAAGCTGAAGCTTCGAGCTTCTAGCCCCTCTCAGTGAAAGCACCAAAAATGTTTGCACAAAAAATGGACAAACACCTCAAAGTCGTATGATTTAGTAGATCTTATGTTGTTCTTAGTGATTTGGGTGATTTATGAAAATATATGAAAAGCAGGGGCTAAACTGTAAAAATACACACGGATTTATAGTGGTTCAGCCAGAATGTGCCTACGTCCACTTTATATGTTATTTCTCTTCTCTTGTTTAGATTACAAGTACAAAGCTTTGATACAAGTAAAAGAAAGTTGTTTGAAAGTTCTCTCCGTGCTTGAGCTCTCAAACTTGTCCTCCATTGTTGTACCCCTGCCCCTCTATTTATAGAGTGAGGCTGGGGGTAGGGGTCTTGGAGGTATATAGCAGTTGGCGGGCCTGGGCTGACGTAATCTGGCCCGGTGGAGCTGGTCCGGTTTACTTTGGTTCGGTGGTAGGAGATGAGTGGTCCGGTGAAGCTTGGTTCGGTGGTAGGAGCATGGTGGACCGGCGTACTTGGTTCGGTGGAAGAAGGTGAGTGGACCGGTGTACTTGGTTCGGCATTGAGGTGGGATGCATGTTGGTCCGGTGGTACTTTGGAGGTGGCTGGTTCGGCAGTAGGATGGAGAGGCATTGGTTCGGTGATGGGGGAGATGGTACTTGGTTCGGCAGAGATGTTGGACCGGTCGAAATACACCCAACAGATATTGTATAAGATTTGAAGTTTATTTTGGGAAGGAAAAAGGATTTTTATTTTATTTAAATAAGTAGTTCTGGAATTTATTTAGTAAATGGGTTTGAAATGTAATTAAGAAATAATGTAAAGTAAAATGGTTAAAATATGGAAATAATATTTAATAAAATTATATAATGGGTGAACAATATGAACTTGATTAGGAAATAATTTATAAGTGGAAATTTAAATTATTTTTCGATTAATAAAAGAAATAAAATTGAAGTAGGTTAATTAAGGAAATTTGGATATAATTAATTAAAATAAAAGGATTTATAGAAAATAAATTCTATAAAATTGCATAATATTGTATAGTCACTTAAATGAAATCAATATGATCTTATTTTTGTATTTAATAATAGTTTGAGTTATGAAAATAGTTTTAAAAAGAGGAGAAGTTGAGAATTATTTGTTGTGAAGGGTTTTCATGAAACCCAAGCCCATGTTGCAAGCCCAAAACCCGAACTTAAGTGTCTAGACTTTTCCAAGGTCTAGAAATTTCCCTCTCCTCTTCATGAAATCAATCCACGTTTGTTTCTTCTTTACTTGAAGCTCTATATTTCATGAAACAAAAATTGTTTCAAAACCCTTCCTTGTCTTTCTAAAATCAAAATAAATAGGAATAAAATCCCTAAAATTACCAAATTAAAATATAAGCCTCTCAACACCACACTACACCTCATGCCATGAAGAAGTTTGCATTTTGATCATGTGGAGCTATAGAAAAATTTCTAGTAAGAGGAAAAGAGGAGAATATAGGAGCAATGGAGAATTTAGAGCTTAGTAAATCCAAAGGTGAGTTAATCAACTAACAACTATGTCTAAATTATTTATTTACATAAATATCATCTTGCAATTTGGAGTGAACGAATTGTATATACCTGCATTTCTCTTAAACCCTATGTGTGTGCATGCTTTTTGATTGAATTGAGTTATATTAATGTGCATTGAACTGAATGGATGTGTGAGTAGTCTTTAGTGTATAGGTAGGAGTTGGAAGAAGTTGATGAAGGTGGTTGAAGTCGTTAGAAACGACTCTAGAATGGCCTGGAAAAACATTTCCAGGCCATCCGCCGATTGACCTGTGCCGAGGCACCAGTACGAGCCTGTAAACATTTTCCAGGCTCTGGTACATTACAGTTTGTTATATATATGTATGTATGTACGTATGTACGTACGTATGTATATATATGTATGGCCATGAACCACTACCTTTTGATGTGTATATGGCTGAGAGACACTGCCTCATTTTGCTTAGGCTAGTAGTCAGTTACTATTGGGGCACTTATAGGGTCATGACCATAACATAGCGTAGTCATGCATTTGATGGATATTGGGTCACGATGGCCATTGAGGTAACCGATTACTATAAGACTAATGCTAAGGTTGTGTAAGGAAGGCTCATGGAGCAGGCTGAGAGCTATCAATCTCCCGTCTAGTTATTATTGATATAGACACTACTTATTCACCTTTATGAGATCGTTATGTATATGGTTGAGAGTTGATCATATCGTTAATGAGATCGAAACTAATATAGTTATTTATGATGCTAAGAGCAAATAGGAATGAGACTCTAGATGATCGTCTATGATACTGAGAGTTGGGTAGATTAGTAGAGGTCTGAGAGACCGTGTGATTATTTCATTGGTTGAGAGCCAAGTTGATTACTATGAGGCTGAAAGTCTAGATGATTATTACCTGCCTATATATCTCTTTGATAATTCATTGGCTGTCTGACCATGATGTTGTGTAACCCCGTACAGATTGATTATATAGCTATCGAGAATTGCTAAAGATGTTGATAGCATGAAGTTAAACCTTATACCTATTTTATGGTTATCTAAGAGATGACCTTGGCTACCATGGGTTTGCCATATTTGTATTTCTTGTATGTTTGATTTGGATGCTTATTTGTGTATTTTTTCATATATGTTGATTAGGACGGACCCCGGGTATGTCTACTTTACGATTATTTGAGAGATAATCTGGGCTTTGCTAAGAGCATGTCCTATGTAGTATGTGATCTCTTATATTTGATGATATTTTGATGTGTGGATTATTTCATCCATTTGAAATTGTACTTCTGATATGTTATTCGACTTCACTTTTTATATGGGTGATATTGCTTATACATAGTTTTGTGGTGTGTTTCTATATTGAGGTATCCTCATACCATTTTATGATACCATTAATATATCACGCTTTTATTCAGAAACATTGATATCTTTATTTTAGACATAGTCCGACTCATATGTTATTTATATAATACTCGGGTCAATCCGAGACATTTTAGGTTCAAGGACAAGATGGCCAGTTTATGGATATTATACAGAGATGGAGGATAGAGTATTATTGTGTATCATTTTGTATTGGGTTACCTCATCTATATGTCTTTGTGGTGTTTATTAGTCATTTATTGTATATTTGAGATAGTGGGAATTTGACTTTTATATCCCACGAGATTTGTGTATGTTTCTATCATATATTATTTCTACGTTACTGACATAGTGTTCTTGGTATTATTTGATTTATACTGTGTATTGTTCTATCCTGGAAACACACGTGTTTTTTGCTTTGTGCTGATACTGTGTACATATAGGTGAGTTGTTTATGATTTTTGAATACGTACCAGTGTTAGCCCAAGGGAATATTCATGTGTAATAGCCTAATATCACCTTATTCTCTGTATTATCAAACGATATTACCTAGTAATACTCTTTGGTAGTATGGTATACAGGTGGGGTGTTACAATCTTCGTGATAGTCGTGGTTATGCGAGACTTTAGTGAGTGTCGTGGCTATATGTGATCTTGACAATGGTTGCCGATATGTGTTTGTTTTGTGTGTGTCATGATTGCAATGATTAGTGTGGCTGATGTGTGGTAGATGGATGTCTTGTGATATAGGAATTCCAAAGCTAGGTACCTTGGCACCTATATTATATTTTTTGTACTATACCCTTATGATATAGAGGATAGTGTAGCATATATAATGGTATGTGCTAACTTGTTGGATGCAGGGATAGGTCAGGATGATTCCCCATACTCATTCTCTCTGTCTTACTATATCGACTTTTATAATACTAGTGATTATTTATCGCTTACACAAGGTTATTACCTAACTTGAGGTTTTATGTTTTTCTTTTCATTATCTTGGGTACTCTTAAATGAGTAGAATAGATAATAGATTTGAGATCCGATCACGGAGCTATTCTGAGGACAAGTAGGAGGCTGGTGCTATCATATATTCATTACTTGAGTTTGTTACTTATTCCGCTGTGCAGCTCTGTGGAGCTTTATCAGTGCTTTGCTTTATATATAGACATATTTCATTTGATTTTATTTTAATGATGTATAAACTATACTCTATTTGCTTTTTATGACCACTTTTAATCTTGCACTCTGATCCATGTTTTGGTTCATTTTGTTATTCTTATCTATCTCGTTTGTTTTATCTATGTCGATATTATATTTTATTCGATGCATTATGAGATATAAGATTGGTTATGCTTGGAATTTTAGTTATTTCATCCTTGACAAATATTCTACATCGTCTGGGTACTGTTGTAGCACACTTTTTGGTTATATTTGGTACCGGAATGTAGGGAAGTCATCATACCAAGGCTAGTTGCGAAAGTTTATCGTTAAATCAAGGCATTGATTTTGACAAGACGCACTCACCCATAGCCATGCTTAAGTCCATAAGAATAATGCTGGTTCTCATCACATTTTATGACCATGAAATATGGCAGATGGACGTGAAACAATATTACTAAATGCTAACTTTGAAGAGGTTGTTTACATGTTGCAGCCCAAGGGTTTCGAGGTCAATGGAAGTAAGGTAAAGGCATGGAAATTGTTAAGATTAATTTATGGTATTAAACCAGCTTCAAGGAGTTCGAATAAGTGCTTTGACAAAATAATAAACCAATTTAGTTTTTATAAGAGTATAGAGGTAACTTGAGTATACCAAAAAGAATAAAAAAGTGCTATTTTATTCTTAATCTTATATGTTGTTGATTTGCTCTTGATTAGCCATAACACTATGTTATTCAATCGATAAAACATGGTTATCCAAGAATTTCTCCATGAAGGATTTAGGAGAAGCAACCTATGTACTTGGTATTAGGATCCATAGAGATAGATCCAAGAGATTGAAAGGATTGTCCCAGTCCCTGTGTATAGATACCTTACAGAAATGGTTCAATATGGAGAATTCTAAGTGAAAATGTTCCGACACCATCTAGAATCGGCCTTTCTAAGAACAATGCTCCTTATACTTATGAGGAGAAGCATCGTATGAACATGATACCATATGCATCTGCAACTGATTCCATCATGTACGTTATGTTATATACTACTTTAGATGTGGCTTATATATTAGGATGCATAAGTCGATATCTATCTAATATTGGAGAAAAACATTGGACAACAGTAAAATATTTTCTTAAGTATTTAAGAAGTACCAAATATTATTCCTAATATATGGGAATAAAGACCTCTTTATGAAGAGGTATATAGATTTCATCTTTTATAGTGATATTGATGACATTAAAACATTAACCTGTTATGTATTCACATTGAATAGTGGAGTGGTCAATTGGAAAATTCCAAGTAAGAGACATAGTTGATTCAACGATGGAGGCTGAATATGTCGCCCTTAAAAAGCAGCTAAAAAAGCAGCCTATATGTGCAGGTTATGTGATAACAATGTCGCGATGTAGATCGCAAAAGAACTAAGAGCTCAAAAGAAGTAAAGGCACATTTTTTGAAAGTTCCATCTGATAAGGGAGGCTTTTGTTAATAAGTAAGTTGTGATTGAAGGAGCAGATACCAAGGATAACATAGCAGATCCATTCGTGAAAGGACTAGCTCGATTGATTTTTAACAAACTAATCAAAGGGATGGTACTGAGATTTCATAATTAGCCCTAAGTGCAACTCAGAGATTGCAAGAGTTAAGGGTATTCCCTAGGGGTAATTTTCTAAACTATTGCAAATTATTAACTTTGTAATAAATTCTCATTAGAAATAATAAGTGTATTTCTTTTTTATATATACTTGCTGTATTGTGATATATTAATTGAACAATTAATTTAAGTATATTTGTTAGGAAAATCCTTAAATGGTATGTTATGTGATAATAATTACAAAAGGTCGTAATAACGAGAAAATTATCCTATTTTAATAACATATTCCTTAAAATATTCTTGGTCATGATATTTTGAGAAAGGATATCGATACATTCATTTAGACCAAAATGCGTAACGCTCTCTAAATATTAGGTGGTGTATTACTCATGGTTACTAGAGGACCAAGGGGTTACATACTGATAATTATTACATAGCTATAGAATGATTTGTCCAAGAATTTCTTGTTGGTTAACAACAACTGGTTAAACAGGAAATTTCGAATAATGATGTTACACAGTTCTCTTGGCTTGAGAACAATGTTGAACTTCAATGTAGACACTCCACTTTAATTATATTAAATCATGCCATACTAATCATCAAGCGACTATAGTTAGGTCTAAGTAGAAGCATTGAAATGAAACACTATTCAATAGAAAATTTGTCCCATCAGTTGCATGAGGTTAGTATCGTGGACAACTTAGTCAACATGAAGTTAAAACCTCTGGCCATAGGATTACGATTAATAGTAAATGTCATTGTTGAACCAAGAACTTTGCTTATATGCTAACCGAGTTTAATCTGGATTATATAGGAATTTTAACCAAAACCAAATTCCATAATCCTAAAGTGATATAGTGTTGAAGGATAGAATTGGTGTAAAAAATTGTTACTAAAAGCTACCACTTAAATTGTAAAATAGGATTTTACCAATGATATTTGTATGCCATGAATTAAGTCAAACTTCACACCACTAGTTAAGCTGACATGTGAACATTAGTACTTGAAATATTAGAATACTAATCACTCTCTAAATTCATGCATGTGAGCTGGACAACCGAATCTATTCAGTCTTCGAAACACTGCTTGATTTAATTGATTTTAAATAATTATATATTAATTAATTAATTTATACTTGTTATTTGGCTTTTTGAACAAGTAGATTTTCACTGGAGTCAGAGTGTCAAAATGAAGATGAAATGATCTGATAACTTAGGAATATGGTTAGAAGGATGATAGGATCACACCTAAGAAATACCAAAGGATTTGGAGATAAAGGAAACCACTTGGTATCGAGAGGAACCACTTGGTACTAGGTGCTTTATATTGTATGAGGGACTTCCAAAGTTCTTATACATAGGCCTCTAGCATGAATGGTTGTAGTGAAGAACATTTCTCGAAGAATAATCGAACAATTCCATGGATTTTCTAGAAAAAAGAAGAGAAAGCAGGCAAAGACAAGCACTAACAGGAATTATTAGAAGCAGTTCAATCTCAAAGGAAAGTTGTTGGAAACACAATAGATCAGAGATATGAGGTAGAATAGAGGAAGGAGAGAAGATAAATCCCCATAAAATCTAATCGGCGCCGAGTGGAACCGCTCGGTACCATGAGCTTTTTAATAGAATTTGGGCCTTGGCACTCACTTCTGCATACTTAGGCCTAGATTTGGATGTGGTATTTTGAGGCCCCTAGTTTTGCTGGACTATTTCCCTATAAATATAAACCCTTTGGCTACTAAAAAAGGTCTTTTGGCTCTTTTATATCCTACCTCTCCTTTCCATAGCCACTAAGGCAAACATTATTGGCAGTCCTAGGCTTTGTGAGCTTGTCATTCCCTTATACCAGTGACTCTCAATCAAATAATCAATAAATTTTAATGGACGTAGGCTAGATATTGCAGAACCACTATAAAATTCTGGTGTTCTCTTTACTTTCCTCATATTTTTTGTTAAATCTCAATATCTCTACGGGTTTTTGGATGCTGGGCTATTTTAAGCGTCAACATTTTGGTGCTTTCATTTAGAAATTTAATACTTACGGACTTGATCTAGCTTTCTATTTGGGTTTTGAGAGATCCAGTGGTTAGATCAAGAAGATTGGCTTTAAGGAATTTAGAAACTTGCTAATAGGAATAAATGGCCTATAGGAGATCTGGAAGGTCATTAGGAGTAGTGATTGGTGGAGATGAAGGAAATACTCATCGGATGGGGAACAACAATCAACAGGAAGTACCAAGATCATCTGCTCAACAAGAAATTGTTACCAGGGTGGAGTTGGACAAGATGATGCAGGAACTAAATCAAAAGTTGGTCGACAGTCAAAAAGCTTTGACGATGGATACTAGCATAGCGCTGCTGGCCTAGCAACCACAAAGACCAAAGAGGATCAGGAGGGAAGTTTCACCTGCCTGATCTGAGGAAGAGAACTGATCTATTTCTGGTTAGAATAGGCAAAATGATAAGCAAAAATAGAAGGAAGGAGTTGCTGGACAAGCATGAGGAATTGCTGGAAGATATCAGAGTGCTTCCCCCAGAAGGAAATAACTCGGTATCGACCATACTCAGGTTAGTGCCAAGAGGAATTTTAAAGGATTGGAGGGGCAAGGAGCAGAGGCCATGGAATTATCTGACTCGGAGGATGACAGTGATGATTACAAGCTAAATGTTGAAGTTAATGGAGCTGGAGTTCAAACAGTTGGAACAGAACAAACCGGGCGTCACTGGAAGACTGAAGGAGTGATTCTCCAAGAGACCGGAGAGCCAAAATCTTAGCGGCCAAACTAAGATCGTTTGCAGAGCCAAAACTTGGTGAAGACCTAGATAACTGACCTTTAGAGTACTGTGCTAGCAAGGAATATATATCAGATAGGATTAAACGGTTAGTCGAGGAAAGCAAAGGTAGAAAGAACGAGGATTGTGGTTCCGCACCAAGCAGAACCTCATTCACGGAAAACATTCCAAGGAAAGAGTATCCCAGGAAGTTTATAATGCCAACAATGCCATTGTATAATTGGACTACTGATCCGAAAAAGCCCTTACTCGAGTATGAATGGCACATGGATGGTTCCTGGGCGACGGATGCTGTTTGGTGTGGGTGTTTTCCTATTTTCTTGGAAGGCGTTGCATTAATTTGGTTCACTAGGCTCATGCCGAGATCCTTATCGACCTTTGATGAATTAGCTAGGAAATTTTTGCGCAATTCTGGCTCCATGCCACTCGGCCAAAAAACATGATGTCCTTATCGAGCTTATCTCAAGGACCTAATCAGTCACCGAAAAGGTTCTTGAATCGGTTTAATGTTGCTGTTACAAAAGTGAGTAATCCAAAGGTTTATGGCATTGGTCTAGGGCATACATTCGGACATGTATTTTGGCAAGTGGTTGAAGATGAAACAACCAATGGCTATGGAGGAATTCCACCGGAAGGCTAATTAGTTTCTACAATTGGAAGAGGCAAATCTAGCAGCAAGGAAGACTGATGATGGATAATCGAAGGAAGTTATCTAGAGCAACGTGGAAATTTAAAAAGTTGGAGAAAGCTTTGGTGATGTGGTGGTTAATGCTGGAAACTCGAACAACTAGAAGAAAAGGAATCAATCAAGGTCCTGGTGGTAGGCTTGGTGAAAACATGAAACACCTAAGAAATATGAAACCAGAAGACTATATGTCCCTAAATGATACACTAGAAAACATATACCCTACTATATAAGGAACGGAACGATATAAAAAGCCACCTTGGAGGGAAGCAACTGAGCAGAAAAGGCGCTCCAAAAAGTACCGTTATTACATAAAACCCATGGATACAACACAAATGAGTGCCAACATTTGAAGGATCTCATCGAATAACTGTTAAGGAAGAATTAGCTTACAGTAGTACGTTAAAGAAACATATGAAGGTGGTCAAACCGCAAAACCTCAAGGGTCGTCTACCCAAGAAAATCAACCTGGACCAAGTAGAGAAGAGCCCAGGCAAAGTAATGGAAGGTTGGCAATACCATAACTGGAAGCCCCCATCCAGCGGAGAAAAGCTGAAGGGAAATGGAACGGTATGCAAGCTCGCTAAAGCACATACTGCAAGAAGAATGATTTTCCATGGAAGACGGATCTCTAGCTAAGTAGCAAAGGATGATAGTGGATGATGTCGTGTACAGAAATAGAGATGCCAATGGAGTCAAAGCGCCAACTTTCAACCCCATGGTGATAATGGTTGATCAAATAAAAATTAATATGGAGGAGGTTACAGGCTATAAAACTAATATTTAAGAGTTTACAGGTGAGGCGATACAACCAATTGGGATGATCGATCTGTCCATGGAGTTGGGTGAAGGAGATCACAGATGAATCCGGCATTCGAAAATTCGTTATTATGGATGAATACTCGGTAAATAATGCCTTTTTGGGTCGACCGACCATCTTTGATTTTAGAATAACACTGGCTCCTTGGTGTCTATTGATGAAGGTCCCAACAGAAAATGGGGTTGGATCATTGAGAGGAGACCAGGGCGAAGGAAGGGAGTGTTATGCCGTGGAGCTAAGGGAAGCAAAACGATTGGAGAAAGGTAAGGATGTGAAGAACACTCTCTGCATCTATGATTCGCAAGCATAGCAAATAAAGCACGGCCCCTGGCTCAGGAACCATAGCAGGTTGAACAAGTCTATGGATCCCAAGTAGAAGTTAGAGGAAGTGCCAGCGGGCCTTTCAAGTCGACGGTGAATGTCTCGATCGATATGGACGATCCTATACGGGTTCTAAGAATTAGATCTAGCTTAACATTAACTTAAGGAAGGAATTGGTTAGTTTCCTTCGAGGGAATTTAGACGTGTTTTCTTGGATGCATGCAGATATGTGTGGGATGTCATTGGAGCTAGCATGTCATGCATCAAATACTGATAGAAAGTTTACACTAGTCAACCACAAAAGACGCAGTCTGGGTCCAAAGCGATCTATTGCTTGAAGGAGAAAGTGAATACCCCGAATGGGTATCTAATCCAGTGTTGGTCAAAAATAAAATGGAAAGTAGTGAACATGTATCGACTATTTGGATTTGAATAAGGCATACCCGAAGGACTACTTTCGTCTGCCCGGGATGTAGGTGGGACCGTGAGGCATGAGTTACTTTCATTCATGGATGCTTATTCATGTTATCTCCAGATTTTAGTGGAAATACCGAATAAGGAAAATAATAGCTTCATAATGGATTTAAGATTATAAAGTTATCGATTCATTCCATTTAGTCTGAAGAACGCAGGAGCCACATACAAGAGGTTGGTATTTATGTTCAAGAATCAAATTGGGAAGATAATGGAGGTACACTGGAAGACATGCTTATAAAGTCAAGAGTATCGCGAAACCATTTGAATGACTTTTTAGAGATGTTCGAGGTTTCACAGAAGTATGGAATGAAGCTGAATCCGTTGAAATGTTCTTTTGGGGTAGCATCAGGAAAATTTCTAGGATTTATTGTTAATGCAAGGGCATCGAGCCTACTCCGGAGTAGATTATTGCCTTGAGGAGCATAACTGCCCTGACTACGAAGAAGGAGTTACAAAGTTTGAATGGAAAGATTGCCGCCTTGACCGATTCAACAAAAAGGCAACATACACATGCATACCCTTCTTCTATGCCCTCAAGAAGGGTAAGAAGAATTATAGAATCAGAATTGTTAGAATGCCTTCGAGCAGTTATTGAGACGCATGGAGATGCCACTGGTCTTATCCAAACCGCTGGAAGGGGAGGACTTATTTGTTTATTTGGTAGTGTCCTCTCATGCATTAAGTGCGGCACTAGTGCTTAAGGAGGCGAGAATTCAAAGGTCGGTCTACTATATCAACAAGCGATTTACAGGAGCTGAAAAGAATTACCCAAAATTGGAGAAACTGGCATATTGCTTGCTGATTGCATTAAGGAAGCTGCGACCGTATTTCTAGGATCATCCGATCAAAGTGCTTACAGACCAACCCTTGAAGCATGTGTTATATCAACCCGAGACTTTAGGAAGATCACTGAAATGGAATATAGTTAAGCCAGTACGATGTCACTTACTATCCGAGGAGAGCGATGAACGGGCAAGTGTTAGAAGATTTCATCATCGAGTTTACCATATGAGATGGTGGATTAGAAGAGGATGATATGGTTATACCTTCCATTCGAAAGTGTTTGTGGACGGCGCTTAAAACGAACAAAGTTCGGGTGCAATAGTAATGCTCGAAACCCCGGAAGGATGGTCAATTTGTTATGCGCTGAGGCTGGAGTTTCCTATAACAAACAAGGCTGAGTATGAAGCGATGATAGCGCGATTGAGGATAGTGAAGGAATTGGGGATAAGAACATTACACATATTCAGTGATTCCCAACCGGTGGTATGTCACATTAGGAAGGAATATCAGGCTACGGGTCCGAGACTTCCCCCCACCCGACAAAAGCACTAGAACTGTTGGATGATATAGAACACTAAACGATAAATCATATTCCCAGAGAGGAAAACAAAAAGGCTGATTTGTTAGCTAAGCAAGCTGGTTCTGGGGAAGCCCTAATAATGGGCTTTGTTCCAGTGGAGGTTTTGATGGCTCCAAGCATCGATCAAATGAATGTCGACTGGGTTTTAGAGACCACGAAGGAAAAGGAGTCATGGATGACTCCGATCAAGAAATATTTGCTCAAGGGACTCTCCCTAGAGACATAAATGAATGGAAGAAACTCCTTCAAAAGCACCTTGGTTCATGATGCAAGAAGGAGTACTGTACAAAAGAGGATTTTCTACCCTCTATTTCGGTGTGTAACTAAGGATGAGGCTAGGAAGATCCTTATAGAAATCCATGAGGGCGACTGGGCATTCGTTATTAACTTTGGCTTACTGATTGAAAGCGATGGTCCCGATAGAACTAGAAGTCCCTTCTCATCGTAAAAGGAATTTTGATTCAAAGGTAAACGAGGAAATCTTGCTTGAGTCCCTCGATTTGGTTGATGAAAAAAGGGAAAAAGCAGAATTTTGGGTAGCTGCTCACCATAAGAGAGTAGTGACATACTTCAACACTAACGTCCAAAACCGTAATTTTAAGGTAGGGGATCTTGTTTTGAAACAGGTTCCCTTGGTTACCGAGGTGTTCAGTCCGAATTGGGAAGGCCGTTATACAATCGAACGAAAGCTTGAAGATGGAACATTCAAGCTAACTATGTACGATGGAATCCCGATTCCTCGGGCATGGAACATCGAATTGATGCGTCATTACTACACTTAGTTTTAATAGTTTATTTTCGCAAATAAGCCACCCAAGGATTTTATGGGCAATGTAATGAGGCGAGACTTGCCACGGTTTTCGTTTATAAATGCAGGCAAGCAAAAATTTTGTACTGCGTTATTAGTAGTATGGTCAGGAACATACTTCTCAGGCGGGATGATGGTCGGGAAGTATACTCTCAAGGGTCGATCGGATACTTTGTCCCACCTTTTGGAGTCGATCAGATAATTCGACCCAATCTTTCAAGATCGATCGGATAATTTGGTTCCATCTTTCCTGGTTAATCGCATAATTCGACATAGTCTTTCAAGGCCGACCGGATATTTTGGTCCCACCTTTCCAGATCAATCGTATAACCCGGTCCAATCATTCAGGGCCGATCGGATGATCCGATCCCACCTTTCTTGGTCGATCAGATAATTCGACCCAACCTTTCGGTGCCCATCGAATGATTCGCTCCTACCTTTTCGGGTCGATCGGATAATTTGACCCAATCTTTTGAGGCCAATAAGATACATTGGTCCTATCTTTCCAGGTCGATCAGATAATTCAGTCCAATCTTCCGAGGCCGATCGGATGTTCGGCCCCACATTCCAAGATCTATCGGATAATTCAATCCCAAACCATTAGGTGCATGAATAACAACACTAACTTTCTCGGTCCAAGATCAGGACCAAGGAGTATTATTAAATGGGTTGATTGGATAATTTGACCTCAACCTTTTAGAATTTGCCATTGTCCAGAGTTAGGCAATGTCAAGAAGGAAAGACCGCTTAGGGGTTGACTGGATAATTCAACCCTGGCCTTTAGGAATTTTCCATTACTCGTAGTTTGGCAATGTTAATAAGAACCGAACACACGAGGTTTGATTGGATAATTTAACCCCGGTTTATAGGTATCAGCTATTGCTTGAAAGTAGGCAACATCAAGAAGGAATGCTCGAAATCGAGCGACTAAACTACCGATCCCCGGAGATAGAAGTTGGCTCATGAATTGGATTTCTACGACTGTACTAGCGGACTAATGGGACATGATTTGCTAAGGATAAGCGAGAACAGTTGCTAAAATCTGGGACTGGTACTTTCGGACTCTTTTGGTCTAGGATCAGGTCTAGGAAAGTGCAATCACACTAGGGGCAATCAAATAATTTGCCCTGGAATGTTTGTCTCCTACTAATGCCCGAGTTCTACCATTTGGAAAAAAGGTTCCATGAATAGGATTTGGTTCATGGCAGAAATATATATAAATAAGAAGCAAATACTACAGTTGATTCTCCCGTCAATAGGGAGCAACGTAGAATTTGGATTATCCATATTTAATAATCGATAGAAGGAAACTCGACCTATCTAAAACAAGGGTAACCATAGAGTTAGTTCAATTATGGTTCTGTTTTGCTAAACATAACACTTTGGCAACCATAAACAGGTCTAAATAATGGAATATAACCAAAGCAACTGCAGGAATTTTATTTAGCATAGAGTTGCAAAAATAAATGCATTGCATACGAGCATACATATATAATATAGGTAAATTGCAGTGAAGACAATTATATTATATATGTAGATAGTTATACGTAAAAAGGCACAATATATAAAAATATGAACAAAAGGTGATCTTTCATTACTTTAATTTTTATATAAAAGAGTAGCAGGGGCCATTCCCACACAAACATGGCCTGTTAGAAACAAAAAGGTGCAATAAAATACAAGCTATCGTACCCGCAAGCTTCAGGAGTCTTCTAATTTTTCTTCCCTCTCTTGTTATCCTTGCTGCTTGAACCGCTAGTCAATTTCCTGTGCTTTCGCCTAAATCTAACTTTCTCTTCTTTAAGGTGTCGCCCTCCCTCAGGTTTAACAGGCGGTTCATCAGATTTTCTGGCAGGGACACCAAAGGGCTTGGATTTAGGGGCCTTCAGCTTGATAGGAGGATGTTTTATGGAGGGGCTTGTTAGCATGGAGCTGATGGATTTTTCAATAGTATGCTTCATTTTAGCCCTGACATTAGAAAGGTTGATTATCAGTCTCTCCGCCATTATAATAGGATTGGTTGGGCCCGCAGTGCTAATCGTTGAAATCTCTTTATCTTGGGACTGTGAAACGTCCTCCAACCCTTCCAGGGCACCAATTTTTGAGAACCAAGGCCATGTTCAGAATGGGAAGCAGGAATGGAGTAGCAAGTAACATAGAGATGGAGGTAGATATGGTAAAGTTTGCAGCGGTGCCCAATCCTTAACTAGCTGGAAGAGGAGGCGGAAGATGAGGATGACCTACAAGTTGGCAAACAGAACCGTAAAGGTTAGTGATGGATTCACCCGAGAACTGAAGTTTCTTGAAAACTGGCGAAACTAGAGATATATCTTGAGACATAGAATTCTCACCTCCTTAGGTGAATGATGGATCGATGGATCGACAATGGGAGGAACTTAAGGCTCAATGTAAGCAGCTACTGCGAATGTTGGAATTACTTGAGTGGCCTAGGAGATGGCCCCCTCAATCTTAGAAGTCCCAATCGTAGGCTCTTTTAACTTCTGAGTGGACAAATCCATTGGATCTGATGTGCTTGGGCCAACGGAAGATTCAACAGCAGCAGTAGGGCAACATCTTCAACGATGAGTATGGCTTTTCCCTCATCAAATATTGCTATGTCTTTGGTATCAAGGTACATAGTCATGAGCTCTTCCTCGCTGAGGCCTTCACCGACTGCTCTAGAATAACTCAACACTTCTTCCTAGGTGTCGGTAAGTGTTTCAGCAAACGTACTCCCCAGCAACTTAAGATTCTTGTACTAGATTACGCTTGCAAATAAGTGCTGGACAGTATTGTTTAGCTAATCCTTCTCCTCGGCCCATGCCTCCTTAAGGCCTTTCAACTCTTGTACAGCGAAGGAATAGTCAACCTCTGTATCTAGCTTCTCGGTCTTCACCAACAGCAGGCCCTCTTTGAGCTTATCTTTTTCTAAGTGAAGCGTTTGGATCTAAGAGGCTTGCTCTTCAATGATCTTGTCCCTGGCCCGAACAATTTTGTTTTTGTTGTAAAGGGCGGGACCTTCTCTGTAATTTGAATTTTCAAGGTAGCACCCTTCTCGTGAGTAATCTTAAGCAAGTCTTTCAACACAAGCTCTACATCTGTGCAGGCCTTCCTCATCTCAACCATAAGACAATCAGGTGTATCCTTGGATTTTACAATGGCATTTCCCTCTGCTTTCACCTTCTCCAAGTCTCCTTTGTACCCTCTGATGAGGTCGTCATAGGTTTTGTAACGACCCCACCACTATACCAAGTTTAGTAAAGAACATTTCAAGTAATGTTATCTACTAATCCAGAGAATATGGCTGGTTAAGGCCAATCGAATGTGAATATATCTTTATACTAACACCGACATGTCATTTATACTTTTTTCTTAATATCTGAACTGAAATTTGACATGTACAGTATTAATACAAAGTAATAAACCTACAAATTTAAAATATTCAAAATAGTATATAATACAGAAACAAATTTCAAACTTATACAGATCACAGTGGAATAATATACATCATATACATCATAAAGTGCGAGTCTACAAAATATAGCACAAGACATTAAAATATAGTATCAGGTATAACTGACTATCCAAATAATACATCCAACTAGTCATCCCAATATATACAAATGAGTAAAATCTAAAGTCAAAATGTCTACTCTAGTGCTAGTCCAAACTATCTAATAGTCTGCTAGTCCCTATAACTGTAATGTCTCGGCCTGACCCGAGTATTATAAAATAATAAATGGGTCATACTATATCTAAATAAAAGGGTGAGATAATGAAAACATGAATATATGACTTAACAATAACAAAATAAGTAATGGTATAAATATGCTCAACAAAAATCATCATAATAAGGCATATTAAACAAATCACCATTTCATAAATTCATCTCAAGTCATAATTGACTATCATCTAAAATATAGCTATAACAATCAAAAATCTTTAGAGGTCAAATGATAATAAATTATCTAACTATATAATCTTTGAAGAAACATTTAATAATGAATTTAATATGGTAGTCCTCTTTAGCCTGACACAGTACAACATAAAAGCCTACCCAGAACAATATAGACTTGCATATTTATATAAGAGCTACCCATAACAATGTAAAAATTCATATCCAGAACAATATAGATATTATCTCCTATATAAACTCTATCCAGAACAATATAGATAATGTCGAGACTGACTAATAACTAAAGAGTTGCAGTCTATTCAGAACAATATAGACCACGATGCATGTAAATATCTATATAGAATAATATAGATAATACATCATCACAAATCTATCCACAACAATATAGATTTGCCTACCCAGAAAACATGAGTCGAAAAATCTATAATATGCATTATTATAGTATATCTCGACCGATCACAAAGATCATGAAAATTAAGTCTTGGCCCATCACATTGATTGTGGAAAAATCTAGGAATATACCTATAAAGGATTGATCGACTCTCGGTCGAACACTAAAAGGGAATACTCTAAAGTGCCAAATACTATCACTTTCAGTAATCACTAGAACTTAACCAAAACGTCCCATACCACATGGTGAAATTTAAGTATTTACCATAAGCTAGTAAATCTCACTCGTTATGGATACCACTGGAAAACCTGAACAATATTCTCTTAAGGATCTAAAGATCCCACCACACACCAGAAGAGAATACAACTCTAAAGTGTTAAATACTTTCCTATAAGCAATCACAAGAATTTAACCCAAGCATCCTATACTACCTGGTGAAATTCAATTATTCGCTAATGGGTTAGTAATTTCCACTCAAACATTCTATTCGATGAGTTGTATCATATTTGACGAAGCGTTATTTGAAAGAATTTAAACCAATCGATAATACTAAGTCGATTATTAATATTTCCCAAATTATAGAATTAAGGTTTTCAAAATTTTTTATTTTTCAATCATCATCAAATCCAAGAATAATTCAAAATTGACAAATTAGTATTTAAATAGCCAAGTGTTAAATCCAATAGAAATTCGATAAGAATTTATAATCTTAAAATTGTTAATATTAATTTATTCTATAAGAATTGATTTCTATGATACCTTATATATTAATCTATTTTCAAATAAACATTTTCTTCAAATTACTTATAAAAAGGTTTTAAACTTTTATAAATAAATTACCACTATAGTTCAAGAGGTAACACAGTTCAAAACAAGCATAAGAATTTAACAAAAATACTTGAACTAACAAAACAAGTGCAAGCAAGAACGGGGAAAAACTACCTAGTTTTACATCTCATCGGTCGACCGGTACAAGGAACCGGTGAACCAGTTGTCACATTTTTCTGGGCAGTGATTGCCTAGTTAATCGCTGCTCGAGCTCCGATGATTGGACTTCATTGATGCCGGTGAATTTTAGACAATAGTATAAACAATCTCAAGTCTATCTAAAAATTCAAACACAATCCATATCATAGCGTAAGCATTCAAAGAGGAATTGTTGATCAACCAAACATTAATAGTGATTAGTTTTTAAACATAATTTGTTAGAGAGAAAACTCTCACCTGAATCAACGATGAAGAAAGAAACTAGAATAGGCTGAAAGTGATAAGCTAAGCTACTATAAACACTGCTTCTCCTTCAAATCTCCAAAACAACTTCAATTCAAACAGCCCCTCATTAAATTTCAGAGATCAAGCATTCATTCAAAACCCTAACTTGATGGTATATAAAGATAGAAAAGAAGATAATTAACTCATGCCTTATTTTTTAATGATTTATAGGATTTTCCTTGCTTTTATAAAATCAAAACTAGGGCTTGGGATGAACTTCTGCTTATTTTGTTTTTCTCGGTTGAAATGAATGTGAATAATTAGATTAGGATTTGATTTAGAGTTTGCAAAGGCTAGGGTATTAGGAATTATACTAAGGCATGTGCCCTAATGGGAAAGTGGGTTAAATATTACTAAAGCCTAAAAGAATTAATTAAAGGATTCACTTAGCCTGCAACAAACCAGATTTTCAACCCTTGAAAATCGACACTAGACTTATCCAAAATTTGGACAAAAGCTAAAAGGAAACATCTTTATTCATATATACAACATCAGAGTACACTAGACTTACCCTAAATTTGGAAAGTTATAGAAACATGTCCTTATATTGACAAACATACAGACTCTATAACACTACACCACAGATAGGATTTTGGCGCAACCTTAGGCGGCACATTTGATACGGCTATAAGCCGTATCAAATTTCAATATGGCTTAAAGCCGTATCTATATTATTTAATACGGCTGTAAGCCGTATCAAAATCTATGCCTCTTTTCGTGGGAAAATTTTTCCCAAAACGCACACCCTCCCTCCTTTTTTTTATTTTCAGCTTTATTTTTTTCACTGCTCTCGAATTCTATCACTGCTCTCAGGTAACCTCGATCGATCTTCTCGAATTCTATCACTGCTCTCAGGTAACCTCGATCGATCGAACGTTCCGCGTTTTCTCGAATTCGATCACTGCTCTCAGGTAGATACAAGAGCTTATCCCTCTTCTCCATGCAATTATCAGTTGGAAACCATTTAGGTCAATCTACGCAAATAGCAGCCTCCTTATCATCCTGACTTCAAATAAGCTTGAAATTGCTTAATAAGATGTTTTAGTAGTAATGATTTCATTGCAAGCTTTAGATTTACCTATAAATATCTTAAAATCATGTTTTATTAATTTTAATCTCATGCTAATAGGCCTACTCTTATCATGAAACATTTTATCGTTCCTCTTGATCCATAAATGTTAGACAGTGGTAGAGAATGTTATATCAATTAGATCTTTATGGAATCGACTTATTGTTTGTCTACATGAGATGAATTCAATTATTTATATCATATTGTTTCTTTGAAACATTACAGCAGTAGCTCCTATTTAATAGAACTCTGTATATAGTTTGGATATATACATTCAAAAAACAAATGATCGCTTGACTCATCTACCATGTTACTCAGTTTTGCATTTGATTGACCATAAATCGTTCTACCTACTAATTCTACCTAGGGTATTAAATTTATTGTGTATTGCAAAATAAAAACACAGAGACATTTTTGGTGCACAAACTCTTTTTCACATATGATGATACCAATTAATTTGAGGTGATTTATTCATGTATTGTCCTAAGTAGATTTAAGGCTTAATTCACCATCATTATTAGGAAAATTAGCAATGGTTTAACTATAATCAGGAATAACACAAAATTATCACCCAGCATTGTGTTTTAATTAATATCATATTGGGATCATGTTTACCAACCACAATTTCTCTGCATCTTGCAATGTTAAACTGATGAATGATTGTACATTAGTAGTAGTAGACTATTGTTTAACCATGTGTGTGTTATGCTTATGTAACCTCCAAGGTGTATCTAATTAGCATCCAATCCTTTCCCTTCATAGCTATTCTAGTTAATTTTCCAATCCTTTCCCTTCATCGAATTTCTAAACTTGTATCATATTTGAGAATTTTGATGTTGGCGTTTGATATTTTAACCTAGATTTGGAAGAAGCTGAAAAACTCAGTAAAAAATAGAATGAAGAAAACAATGTAGAAAGGCAACTTTGTCATTTTTTAAGGTTAAACTCAGCAAATTGAAATATAATTTACTATGTGTGTTTTATCATTTATGAACTAGATATGCTAATATATGTCATGAAATTCTTGGGTAAAAATTGTATATGGACGATCAACATAATTTATGTGTCACTTCGTCATTATTCTTTTCATAGAATCTGGTTGGTTTAATTTACTTTTGAATACATGTCAGGTTCAAGAGCAAATTTGCAAATTTGCCAAGAAAGGACTAACTCCATCTGTATGTATGTATGTATGTGTGTTCATAATTCATAGTAAGACTCAACTAATTACTAACGTTTGATGCTATGCAGGACTTGCACCTGAGATTCCCGAGGATCTGTACCATTTGATTAAAAAAGCAGTTGCTATCAGAAAGCATTTGGACAAGAACAAGAAGGACAAGGATTCTAAGTTCAGACTCATCCTTGTTGAGAGCAGGATCCATCGTCTTGCACAATACTGCAAGAGGACCAAGAAGCTTCCACCTTTCTGGAAATAGTAAGTGTTTTCAACTTTTTTTGCTAATGAACCAGGAACTATATGACACTGTCTTTACTCTGGCTACTAAACTGGTTTGATTTGTCTACATCATTTTTTTGATCTAGTTTAAAACTCGTGTCCTCTAATTAGTTGAGTTTGCTATCATTTGATTGCTAAAGCCCTTGCCTTTGTTTTTAATATGTTTTAGCTTTAGGCTGTTACCATTTAAAATATGGGGTACCCTTTTTGGCAGTAAGCTGACATAACATATCATACTGTTAACATTACCGGTACCGATTTGTCACTGTACTAAGGTTAGTATAGTGAAAATTATTAACTGATAAGTAATGACTGGTAACTTTTTTGTGTGAAAAAAAATCAAAAGTTTGTTATATTTTTTACATTGTAGTAGTATAGTTTATGCTTTATCCTTTTAACTGGTTTTGAATGATTACATATCAGGTGTATTAGGTGTTGTCGTAACCCAAATTAATATAGTGGCACTTTTACTTTCATTAATATGTGCATGGTTAAAAATTAATCCTTTCCCTTCATAGCTATTCTAGTTAATTCTAGTTAAAAATTAAATGTCGACTATTTGAACAGGAGCAGGTCTGCAATTATAAATCGACGCCAATACAGCAAGAATCCAAATTAAAATGATAAAAGTCGAATTCAAGTAGTCCAAAATAAGCAACCATCATTATGTAATTATGATGCATTGTGGATAAATTGTGATAGGATTTTGGTCATATGCTGCATCGACTAATTTATGTTGCAAGTATACCATGTCTAATACAATAGTCAATCTTATGCTATTTTGTATTATTTTGATCTCCTTGCATAATTTACAGCTTGGTGCTAATGTTGTATATGGTTCTGACATTGTATATGGTTTTGACATTGTTGTATAAGTGGATAAAATTATTGTTAATGGCGCAAGCCAAGTATCAGGAGAGGGGTAATGCATAGACATTACTCCGGTGCTACAAAATAGCGCCGTTGTAATGGCAAATTTATTGGAAACAGTTTGGTGCTAATGTTGTATATTGTTCTGACGGTTTGGTACAAAAACAAGCATGATTTCAATTGATCGTTTTTAGATTTATGCTCTCGATTAACTTGTAAGCTCATTTTATAAAAACAAGCATAATTGTTTATAACAATGAGGCCTTAAAAAATCATTTTTACAAATCCAAAGCAACCAAAAGATTTTGAAAGAAACAGAAGGAAAAGAATTTGTTCTTTAAAGATATGCACTATGTTTACCTGCTTTAGGATCTGGAGAGTAATATCTAATAAAGCTAAAGAATGTTAGAAGTAAAGATTAGCTATTCTGGAATTACTTGAGACTATCACATATGTAATATGTTTAGCATTATATAATATATAAAATAATAATATACTAAGATAAAAAATAATAACAAACTGTTATTGACTAAAAAAGAGTTGATATATCCATATATTTATAAATAACCAACCGAAAAATAATATCAAACTGTTATTGACTGTAGAAATGAAATGGTTGTTGATATTGATGTTCACTTTAAAGACATTATGCTTGGGACATCTTGAAAATAGAGGTTATGATATAGGAGCCATTGAAAGGCAAGTCTCATGTTCTGTTAAATATGATATAGGAGGGCAGTATGTCTTTCAGCATAGACAAACAATGGATAAATGAATCAGATCTAAGATCTACATACTATATAGACAGGGTGCAGAAGTTCATTAGTTTTGTTGAAGAAAACGGTGGTAAGAAAGGATTATATTTATGCCCTTGCACCTGGTGCAAAAATATGAAGACGATGAAATTAGATGACATTCATTTTCATTTGCTTAAATGGGGTATTATCCAATCGTATACAGCGTGGTATTTTCATGGGGAAAAAAGGGCGGAGATGGAAAAACAACAACCAGTTAGTCATGGCAGAACTACTGCTGAGTCTGAACATATTAGGATGGAAGATCTGGTCAATGATGCAGATAGATTTCATCATTTTCAACCTACAAATTCATTGCCTGATCATGCTAATGTTGGAGAGCAGTCTACTGATTATCCAGATTGGCAGGCCAATGAAAGTAAGAAGTATAAATCGCTTTTTGGTAGCACAAAAGAGCCGCTGTATCCTTCATGTTCAAAAGGGATTACGAAGCTGTATGCCATTGTGAAACTGAATAGCTTGAAGACCCAATACAACTTTTCAGATAATGGTATGACTGCACTTCTCGAACTAATAAAGGAGTTACTCCCTGAAGGTAACACGCTGCCGACAAAGTACTCCGACATGAAGAAAATCATTAAGCAAGTTGGGATGAATTACAAAACTTATGATGCATGCATCAATGATTGCATATTGTACTGGAAAGATGATGCGAACAAAGTTTCTTGTACAAATTGCAATGAACCAAGATATAGGACATCATTAAATGAAGAGAGAAAATGCACCAAAGTACCTCGAAAGACATTAAGACATTTTCCTTTAATTTCTAGATTGAAGAGACTGTATACTGTACCATGGATGGCAGATGCGATGACCTGGCATGGTCGTGCCAAGTCTGATCCAACCGTAATGCGTCATCCATGTGACACTTCTCAATGGAAAGTCGCAGATTCATTTGATCAAACTTTTGCTGCCGAGCCACGAAATGTCACACTTGGAATAGCAACAGATGGTTTCTGTCCACATGCTTCTCTCTCTAACCCTTACAGTTGTTGGCCAGTAATTGTAGTACCATATAATCTTCCTCCGTCTATGTGCATGAAAAGGGAGTTCTCAATGTTAACATTGTTGATTTCTGGGCCAAAAACAACCAGGAAAGGATATTGATGTTTATTTACCGCCGTTGATAGACGAGTTAAAGCAGTTATGGGAAGGAGTAGTTACATTTGACACGTTAAATAAATCTGAGTTCACAATGAGAGCTAGGGTGCTGTGGGCAATCCATGATCACCCTGCTTTTGGGACTTTATCGGGATGTACAACTCACGGTTACTTTGCATGTCCTGTTTGTGGGGAAAACACTTATTCTTATTATCTTCCTGAAAGTAAGAAGATGTGTTACATGGGACATCGAATGTTTCTTCCTAACGAACACAAGTTTCGATACGATAAGACAAATTTCAACAACGAACAAGAACTTCATCGCCCTAAATGGCCATTGACTGGTTTTCAAGTTGAAAAGAAAGTAGCGAATATCAAAATGAAAGTTGGTAAACAAAAAGAAGAAATTGGTCGAAAACGGAAAAAGACAACCAATGAAGATGTTGATAATATTTCTGGATGGTATAGGAGGTCTATCTTTTTTGATTTACCATATTGGAAAGCAAATTTGGTCCGACATAATATTGATGTTATGCATACGGAGAAGAATGTCACGGAGCATCTCATCAGCACCATTATGGACTATAAAGATAAGTCAAAAGATGGCATCAATGCACGCAAGGATTTGAAAATCATGGGTATAAAACAAAAGTTGTGGGTGATGGAAGATCTAGAAACAAATAAAACAATCATACCAAAGACAACTTTCACTTTGAGCAAAGAAGAAAAGATACGGTTTTGCACCGTTTTGAAAAATCTGAAAGTGCCTAACAAATTTTCTTCTAACTTTCACAACAATGTGAGCATCAATCCTCCTGAACTAAGAAATATGAAGTCACATGATTACCATGTCATAATGCAACATTTGCTTCCGGTATTGTTTCAACATTCTTATCCACAACATAAGGATCTACGAAATCTTGTTCATCGTATTAGTTTATTCTTTAACATTTTGTGTTCAAAGGTGATCAATAGGGAACATCTTTTAAAAGCAAAGGCTAGCTTAGTAGAAGCAATGTGTGTATTTGAAAAAAAATTCCACCTGCATTTTTTGATATCAGTGTCCACCTTATGGTTCATTTAGCCGATGAAGCGTTGATTTGTGGCCCTGTCAGATATAGATGGATGTATCCATTTGAACGATAAATTTCTAATTGCAGTTATGCACATCATTATTTCATATAAATAGCTACAGTCTACAGTATATAATTGATCATATTTATAGGTTGATGAAAACATATAAAGGATATGTGCGCAACAAAAGATACATTGAAGGGTGTATTGCAGAAGGATATATCGTACAAGAAGCTAGTCTTTATTGCATGGAATATATGCCAAACGGAGGTGATGGCAATCATAAACATACCCGCGAAGCGTTTTTAGACGAGGACGATGAGTTTGCTGGTGAGATACCTCTAGATAATGGTAAAGACATAACGTTAACCCAAGTGCAGTTTGAACAGGTGCGTAGATGGGTCCTTAATAAGTACGATGGATTGGATGAATGGAAGAAGTAAGTTCACGAACTTATTTGGAATTTTAATTTTTTTAATTCAATTTATATATACATTTTGATATGTGTTTTTCATAGGAGGTATAACTCCTATGTGAAAAGTACTAGATTTTAACCTAGAGGCAGGGCTACCACCGTGGAAGTAGTTCAAAGTTTTAATCTATGGTTACGTAATGAGCTGTTAAAGACCATCGATGTTGATCCAACTCTGTGGCGGTTAGTGCACGGGCCGAAGTTCATAACGCGTAGTTATATGAAGTACCAAGTGAATGGATTTTCATTTTCCACGAAAAAGTACGAAGACCATATGGTAACACAAAATAGTGGTGTATGCATGAGAGCAATTGCAAAATTTAGAGCGAGTGGCAAGGATAAAAATTATAAGGAAGCAGAAACAACGTATTACGGAGTCATTCAACAGATACTTGAGTTGGATTACACTGACTTCAAACAAACAGTTTTTTATTGTGATTGGGTAAAAGTCGAGGATAAGGTCAATGGTTGCAAAATAGATCTCATTTCAAACCTCATCATGGTAAATTTAGAGAAATTGAAGAACAAAAATAACGTGAATGACGAGCCATTTATTCTTGCATCAGAAGCGAGTCAAGTTTTCTACTCAAAAGATTTAAAAAATAACGGATGGTCTGTGGTCTTGCATACACCAAAACGGTTGACTACAAATGTGGATGACATTGAGTTCCCTACCGTCTATCAATCATCTTTTGAAGACAATGAAAAATTAGAAGACCTTACCAAATCCATATGTTAACTTATTAGTATTCGTACATCACATGATTGTGTGTCTGTATATTTTTAATTGCACGATTGTGTGTATGTATGTTTTGAATATTTTATCCATTCCAATGCAATTCCAGGTGTTGTCACTTAATAATTTTGTATGTGCAAGTGTGTTATATTATGGAGTGTTGACATTGATACATTGATACATCTATAATTATTATCGTGACTTATTAAAATAATTAGTAATATTATATTTTGCAGAAAACTATGTCAGAAAATCCACCATCTTCACATTCGTCATGTTCAGAGGCGAAGAAAGTTGATCAAAACTTACTTGGTATTCCGGTCTCAGATAACGCTGGAAAAATCGCTACTATGCTCGGTAAACTAGTAAGAGCTCATGTGCCGATATCATATATAAGTTGGAATAAAGTACCTGCAATATACAAGGACAACGTTTGGAACGAATTTGTGGTAAGTATCCTTATCTGTTTGACAACAACTATTTCATTCAATAGCCTTATGGTTTCAACTCTTTGCATAACATTTAATTTAATATATTTTTTGCAGAAAGTTTATGAGCTCGATCCGCTTTCAAAGGAAATGTTTTTAAGGAGAATGGCCAAGGCTTTTAGGAGATACAAGAAAAACTTGAGAGTAGTTTATTATGACCCTTTCAACAATGACGAAGAACGGTTAAAAAATTGCCTACCTACAGTTGCTAAAGAAGATTGGGCAGAGTTCGTAAAAAATGAAGCAACGCCTGAAGCGAGCGGAAGAAGGGAGGTAGGCAAAAAGAACAGAGCATTGCTCAGTTATGCTCATCATGCAGGACATAAAAGTCATGCTAAAATAGAACAAGAAATGGTAATTTATATTCATTTTCATTCAAATGATTTACACATTGTGATTGGATATTCATGTCGTTGCATCAACTTGTATTGCAGATCGTTGCTAGTCCATCAACAAATATCAGTCGTCGTCAAGTATGGGAGAAGACACACAGGAAAAAAGATGGTAGCATATCAGATGCCACTTCTCCATACTTTGTAAGTTAAACAAATATTAACTTGCATATTCTTTAAAATTCCTTATTCATGTAAGTATTATCATATTATAGGATCAAATTGCGAAAGCGAAGGAAAAGATCACTGATAGTGATGAAGAAAAATTGACAGTGGATGAAGACATCTTATCACAAGTGCTTGGTAAGGATGCAAGGGGTAGGAGCCACGGTGTTGGGACCGTTATACCAAAGACTAAAGTTAAGGCTTGTGCCATTGCACAGAAACGACTCCGACATGTTCATGGCGAGCAGGATGAGTTGAAAATGAGGGTGGGAAGTTTGGAGAGTACGGTGGTAAATTTGTTTGGGAAAATGGAGGTTTTGATCAACATGGTGGGAAATATTGAACAGGGAATTCGTGCACCAGTCAATTCTTCTGATGGAGGACGCGCCACACAATTCAATGCTCCTGAATTCATTGCTTCGCAGTTCCAGGATTCGATCAATGTTATGAACAATCAAAAATGTGAAATCCTCAACTCTGATTTAGAATTAATAGGAACAGGTATTTTTAACATTTAAACATTTATGACATAATAAGTAGAAAACTTAAATAATAATAAATATTCCCTTTTATTGCAACAGGTACTATATGCCGAGATTCTACATTGTCCAACATCCATGGGAAATCTGTACCATCCACACATGAAAAAGTGGTGTTGGACAGTATACTGCTACCAGATGAGAGAACCAGCAAAATAAATCATCAATTTGCAGAGACCTTTGCTGATGTTGGAGTGGGTGGATATGTGTGCCATCTGAAGTGTCTTATTCGATATCTCTAGATGATGTTGTGCAGTTAATGCCCCGCTATATCCCCGCTATAACTCCGATATATCTTATAGCGGATTCCTACCGCTACGATTTTTCCATATATCCCCAACATATAGCCTTTCCGCTTTAATCCCCACTATTTTTGCTATATCCCGTTATTTCCGCTATATTCCGCTATATCTTCTATAAAAAATTGGATTGAAAAATGATATTTATACGCTATAAAAATTATGAAATTAATTAATTTCATTGAATTTTTGATATATGTTTAGAAATGATAATACTCTAATATTCTACTAAATTAAATTAAGTTATATAACAGTTTTACGTTCATTTACAATACATTTGCACATATTTTTATTTAAAATTATTTTTGTATTAATTATAATTCAATTGAATGTTAATTTTTCACATAATTACTATCTATATATTTGTAAAAACAACAAGTATGGGATTTATATGCTATTTTAGAGTAATCCGATATATCCCGCTATATCTTCGCTACATCCTCGCTATGACTTTTTGCACCTCTACCGCATTGAATCCACCGAGCGCTTTAACTGCACAGCTGATGATGGAGCAGGTATATTTGGAAGGAGAAATAAAAAATGGTTCATGAATCATATGGCAGGAGTAAATTAGAGAAAATAAGAAATGGTTCACGAACACCGAAACTTCACTTATCACATATATCATAATATCAATTTGTTCTTAACCTTAGGATTTGCTTATAACAGTCCAATTTATTCTTCATCTTACACATCTTTACTATTAATAATGAGAATTCCATGAATAGGATTCAACCGTGTCTTTTTGAAATTCCTAAACTACCCTTTTCATATCTATATCAATTCATGCATTAAGTGGTAAAGCGGAGGCCTTAATCTTATAGTAAATGAAACTGTGAATATAGAAGGTCTCTAATCTTATAATACTCTTCAGTTAAAGGTCCTTCAATGACTACCTGCTGAGCACCTATATTGACCTGCAATATATTCAAATCGATCAAAACAAAGCCTAAAAACTCTAGATGAACATAAAACCGCATATACTTAAATTATCTTCTTAAAAGAAAAATCATTCTTGAAAATATGTGCCTTCTTTTGAAGCCAGATTTTAAAATTTATAATTATACAAGTTTGAATAACAGATTTTTATTAGGTGAACAGAAATTTTAGAATGACAAAACATGAATAATATTTTATGTGATTCTTTAGAAGCACAATTAATTTGGATGAAGAAATGTCAAATTGCAATAAATTTCAAGGGTCAAAATTGACAAGGCACAATTTTGAATAAACGGTTTATGTAGTGATGAGAAAATTTTAGAATGAAAAAACATGAAATCAATTTAGACAGAGAGAAATAAAATTACAGTAATTTATATGGGTTGAAATTGACTTGACAAAAATTAAAACATATTTTCTTTTTTCCTAAAGAAAAATGATTAAAATTCACCCTCTTCCCAATAATTACAAAATTAGAAGTTTTCTTCTACTGAGGCCTAAACTCCACCAAAAACCAACCATACTCACGTATAATAGTATTTTGAATTAAATTCCTACTGCTAGGTAAAGAAAATTGATTGAATATGATTCAGAAGTATTCGTCAATTTAACAGTCGTCATAGTTTATATATAAAAAATTAAAAATACCCTTCTAATTTCTCATACTCTATCAGATATCTACATCATGTGCATGCATATGCACATTGTGCGTGTCATATACTAGTATGTATATAGATAGTTCTTTGATCACATAATGCAAGTCTACATGTGAAGAAATGGATGGTCAAATATGACATTGTTAGAAGGATCCTCTACAATAGGCTTGTCAGTCCCTTCCAAATTCCTAAACCAATACATCTGTTTAAAAGAAGCAGTCCCATTAGGAATATCATCCATCACCCATTCATATCCTTTCGGGTAGTAAATGCCAGTCCGAGGATGCGGTATCCACAAGCTTTTCTCGATGTTTTGATTCACTGTTTTGCGTCTCTGTTTCACCTCCCTAAAATACAAAGAAAAATAAATACTTGTACATAACTACATCTTATACACTGGTTTTACCTAGATATAAGATGTACATTTTACCTGAACATGTAGGATATTTCATGCTCTATTTTCAAGAATATTATCTTTCAGTCTAATATTATTGAACTATTTGTTTCTTCAACGATAGAGATAGGGTACTAAATGGTGATAGCGGTTCCTTAAGGTTATGCAATCAGCACTATCATTTTTCAGATATAAATACTTTTAGCTGAATTCAAAATCATCATTTATCTAGTTGCAAAGTTTTTGACAATTGAATCATATTTCTTCTTTTCCCAACATGATATGCAAATGTGTTCACTCATGGTATCAGACATGAAGAGTATAACTCCAAAACAATTTGAGAATAGAGGCAACAACCCTTGTAAATCTAAGAGGCACTCTCACTTTGTCCCTTTTGCTTCTACAAGTGATAATATTACAGGCCCAACAAATAATTTCAATACTGGCAAGGAGGAATTCACCCTGTTTGAAATCAATACTGCTAGTCTAGTCTAGTCAATACATGATACAGCAAGATATGTTGAGTTAGCAATTCATGTAGAGATATATGAAGTAATATATGTGTTTATGTTGAATTAGCAATTCATGTAGAGATATATGAAGTAATATATGATACAGCAAGTTATTGATACCCTGTCTGAAATCAATTCACCCTGTTTTATAAAATGCTAAAATGGATTATATATGAAGTAATATACGTGTTATGATGAATGCGATGTAGAGAATCCTCGATCCTTTTCTTCCATGTATTCAAAATTAGCATTTGCAATAGCATATTTAAAAAAAAAGAAAAAAAACAGGCTATCAAAGTCTAAAATCAACAAATATTTAAGAAAGCACTAAACTGTCAAAGAATTAATGTCAAGAAATTCAAATTAACATTAACATCTTGGAAATTCTTTTTATCTAATTTATATCCTAAATTTACATGTTATATTATTTCCAACAATTCCAAAGGTTGGCACCCATTGATAACTCCAGAGCCTATTTTTCATTTCTGTTTTCTGGAATTGCACTTACACACAGATCTAGAACTCTATCAAATTTAACTATCTGACAAAATGAAATAACAAAGAAAAGGAAATAGTTGACAATGGAAACTAATTCCAATTCCTAGATAATTCATTTAACTTTCAATTACTATGCTCGTTAGTGATCTATCGATTAGCTATATCGACAAACCAAGTAAATGAAGAAATCAGAGGGTCATTAAAAAATATCACATTTCACTTGTAACTTTGTTTTGTATGAGTGCATCCATTATGTTTGAAAGTAATGATAAGTCAGTATAATCATTTGGAAGGGTTTCTCTCCATAAAAAATATTGTTCAGTCATTTGTCTTTGTAAGCATCATAGGATGACTGAAGTCCTTCATTTTGTTAACTTCTATATGTTAGTTTAATATCAGAGCCTGTAGAGAGGGGATGAAGCCTTCGAATACTTCTCAAACTGTCTTTTGTACTACTATAATTTATACCCATTTTTTTGTTTGCAGGTTGAATCAGGAATGATCTTTATGCAATCTTTGGTGCTACCTAATTTTATTTGGTTTAGCAAAAAGTGTAGCAAGAGAGTTGGAGTAATTCATTTGCAAAAGGTTAAGCCAGAGACACTGTTGTACTCTGGGTTCTATTGAACATCTTAAGGTCTTGTATTGATATTGTGACTTGTGTAGCTCTTGTTTTGAGCTTAACTTCATATTTGTACTAAATGCTAGTATGTACTATTTTTCGTGTTATGTAATGATATTGTTAAGTTATTATGCACTGCAATGTGGATTATTGAATCATTTGAATGTGCACTGTTTATAATATTATTTGTTTTCTAATATCATTTGCGTGCGAAATATTATATATGTATGTGTAATTGACTACTTAGATACGGCTTCTGGTCGTATCTAATGTGTCAATTTGGTACATTAGATACGACTATTAGCCGTCTCTAATGAGACAATTAGATACGGCCAGAAGCCGTATCTAACTGGCTCGTTAGATACGGCTATTAGCCGTATCTAATGTACCAATTAGATACGGCTTCAGGCCGTATCTAATTGTCTCATTAGAGACGGCTAATAGCCGTATCAAATTTATAAGCTCGCCCAATTTTGATACGGCTAAAAGCCATATCTACTAAGTTTAGATACGGTTTTTAGCCGTATCAAAATATCGTTTATGGTGTAGTGTAATACAGCGGAAGAAAAATATACATGAATACGTCTTGACCATCCAGCTCCTCTCCAACTCCAAAGTATCCAGCTAAACCAGGGAAAACATGCTCGGTCTGACCCGAGCATTACATGGAATAACGCCCGGGTCAGTCTGGTAAACCAGCGTAATCAAAACTCAATAATAAGTAACAACCAAACTGATTTCTACATTAGAAAATGTTTTGAACAAAGGGTATCTCATAAGACCACACCGCATATAAAAACGGACGGGCTTTTACCTTACGATAACCAAAACATTTTATATCAAAATCCAGCGATATTATCATAGTGTCTAGGGTTAAAGTAAATAGATAAAATAAATGCTTGCATCTCGCATTCCAACATACTTGGTTCTCCAATCGAAACGTAAGGCACGTATTGGAGATTGGATACCAACAATGGCAAGGTAAGGGACTACCGTCCGATGATACACCACTAGAAAATGCACCTATGCTAACACAGAGCCGGCTGCCCATTTAACATGGCAGATCAGATTCCCTCACCCCCTTGACACCGAGGCCTTATACTACCACGGTTTTTGCATGCAAACCAACTCTGAAAGGGATATCTAGAATGGGGTAACCGCTCCTAATGGTAGCTAACCACATAGCTCTGCTGCATGCCCTATTTTTGCCATTCCTCCCGGTTGCGAGGCTTAAGGTTATGCTTTACCTGTCTAAATAGCAATCCATCTTTGAATGCTAACACTGCCCTCTAGGCGTTAATGCAATGCCAACATTCATCCATACAAGTTCGTTCTGGGTTTGAATGAAACCGAAGGCACTACTTCTATTACATCCATTATGGGGAAACCCTCCTATCGAAAATAGAAAATAGCCCTTGCACTTTAAAACTCCGTCTTCGATCCCATGCACTTCAAGATGTCTTCAATACAAAACGTTGAGTTGGATCGAAGTGGTTTTCGGATAACATATCCGATCCCGGTCTCTTCGAAACAACTTTCGGCAGTTTCGATAAACTCAACCCCGGTTCTTTACGAAATAAACAGACAAATGAGAAGAGCAGAGTTCACCTCCTAACCATTTCATGGACGGATTTCCTTATCATTCGTCTTAAAAGAACGAAACGAGTTTATACGTACAGTATAGCACCTTCGACGGTAACTGTACCATATAATTCTCACGTTTCTCCTAGATATTTCCAAAGTTACGTTTTAGGTCCAACTTTGATAGTCGGTTATTTAACTATCAAATAAACAAACATCCAATCATGGTTTAATTTCCATGTAGGATCCACTAAGCCTTTATTAATTCTCTTTAATTAAAAAAACACTTTATAAAACTTGATCAAAAGATCTTTTCAAAACACTATTTCCAAACCCCTTACATTTCCTTTATACTTGGAAAAAACATTTATATACTTATCTCAATGGTATAAGTATATTACCAAAACATCTTACTTTTCATGCCTTGAAAACAAAATTATATACTTATCTTATAAGTGTAAGTATATTTACAAACGTTTCAAAGTTTTCTTCTTTCCAAATCCCAACATTTCTTCCAAATAAAACATTCTGCTTATCCTTTATCAAAAATTCCCTTTTTAAAAGCTCATCTTATATTTCAGTTAACTTATAACTTTCGAAATAAAGTTATAACCCACTTCTCTAAACCTTTAAGTTAATTTATAAACCTCTTTCCAAATCTCTGAAATGATTTATAAACCTTTTTTCTATTTTTAAAACTCTTTATATAAACCTTTCTATACTCCTTTATAAAATATCCTTTATAAATATCATTTACAAACATCATTTGTAAAACATCTTAATAACCCTTTTCATTAGTAAAAACCCCTTTCTATGAACAAGTTGTCATTTATAAATACCTTTATAAGAATTATATAACTTGAAAAACCATTTATAAACCCTTAGCCTCAAATTGATTAAAGAATTAAAGTAAATTTAAAACTATACTTTATAAATTCCAAATGCGGCTTAGCGGTCCCAATGGTACTAATTTAAGTTACCATTTAATTTCAATTCGATTCCAAATCACATAACAATTATTTACATACGCTACCATACATGTAAATACAGTCCATATCCGATAAGGGAATAACACGTCAATATAACTAATTGGCATATACAAGTCCAAATAACATAACAATGGGATGGTAATTTATCGCACTAAATAGATGTTCAAACAATTCAATCAATTTATAGTAGAATGGAGATTTATTCCGCTTAACACATGTCCACACAATCAAATCACTTACATTATAGCAGAATGGTGCTTTGTTCTCCTAACAGATGTCATTTAGTTCTCATAATCATATGGGTTACTTAAGGGTCTAGACTAGAGATCATTTGATATGGAATCGATTTACTTTGAAAAAGAAAGTTGGTTAAACACTTTCCGTTTAGTTTAAAATCACTTTTGAAAAGTTAAAAGTATACTTAATTAGCTTAAAACCTAAATAAATCTTTATTAATCCAATTTAAATCAAGATTAAATCATAAGTAAACTCTAATTAGGTTTAATGAACTTGATTAAGTACTAATTAACTTCCTAATGCAACTTAGTTAAGGTTAAACCAAATTGTTTAAGAGTTAAACCCTAATTAATTAAATATTAATTAAATAACCCATTAAATAAATAAATAATTAATTAACCATTAATCTTAATTAAATAATTATTAATCACTTAATTACTTATTAACCCCATTAATCACTAATGAAAACTTTATAAATCAATTAATAGTGATTTACTACAAACCCCTTCTCTCTTTTATATTTTAAACCTATACTTTTCTATCTTTATTCCAAAAGCTTCCATGCTTGTTATTATCTTTAAATTTTCATTATTAAAGATCTAAGTTTATTCATAATATTTTTAAAATTTAAAACATAATTCAAGGGCTTGAAAACAAATGTTATTAAAACATTGTTTACGACAAACCCAAATCACTTTCCACTTAATCATTATCTTTAAAAACTCTCTTTTAAAAGACTTGATTACTTTTATAAGGGTTTGAGACAAGTGTTACTTAAACAATATCACAACAAACCCAAAACATTTCACATTTAAAAATTTCCTTTAAAACTTACTTTCTAAAGTTTTAATTATATATATAAGGGTTAAAAACAATTATTACCTAAACATTGTTTACTACAACCCAAACCATTCACATGTAATTACATTAAAACATTCATTATTAAATATATAATTATATTCTTTAGTATAATTAATAAGGGTCAAAAACAATTGTTACTTGAACATCATTTACTACAACCCAAAATCATTTACTTATAGTTATTGTTAAATTTAAGGCATTCGTTTTTAAAGATCAAAACATATCCACATTTATTGATTAAGGTAATACATTTTTAATTAACTTCTAAAAGTGATATATTTTAACTTAACTGTTAAAATCCAAACTTCCAATATTCCATTTACAAATACTATACTTACTTTTTTTTAAACTTATATATATTTACTAAAAGTCCTTTTAAAATGATGTATATATTTATATGTGTACTAATTTATTTATAAGCTAATATAATTAATAAAATTTTGAAATAATTTAAAAAATAAAAATATTATAACATAAGATTTTTAATAGTGAAATAAAATCATTAACTAATTTTATAGAAACTATATATTTAAAAATTCTTTTAAAACACTTATACTATGGTATAAAACATTTATTTTAAATATTACATAAAAGTACTTATTTTATAATTTATTTAAAAACCATAAAAGCATGTTTTATAATTTAAATCTCTTTACTTCAAAAATTCATATGTTATTCTTAAAAAATATTTAAAATCTGATATTTTCCTAAAAAATATATACACTTATAGTCTTTATTAAAAATACAAACAAGGCCTTAGGATATCTTTCAAAGTTGACTTTGAAAATCGTTGAACACAAGGAATTTTCAAAGTGCATCCATCATAAACTTTTCATTTCTAAATTTCACAAATTCATTCCACAATTTCTACAAATTTTCCAAACAACTCCTCCATGTCAAACATGCAAAAATGTGTGTAGGAAACAGGCAAATATATATTTACCTAATATAATCACAATTTAATATATGTCAATTACAAGGGATTTCAAAGTGCATTTAAAGTGACTTTTTCGCTTCAAACATTTATAACACGCTATCAAACATATAAACAACAAGTCTTGGCCATGTTACATATTTTAGAGGATTATACGAGAATGTATACTACATATAATGTTGTCACTTGCTTTCACAAGTAAGGAGGGGTCCAAAAGCAATAACTTGGATTGTTATCTATTTTAATTTATATTTAACAAAACAAAAATTATATACACAACAAATACAAATTAAATGGAGATTTAACTCATCTAAGCCCAAGCCTAACCAAGACGTAGATAATCCCGATATGAGTGCAACAGCAAATATGACATCTCGATTGGACCTCGTACACAAAAGTTATGGATTTTTATAAGATTTTAAATAATTAATTTTATTAATTATCTTAATAACTTAATTCAAATGTTAATTACCTCACTCAAAAACTTCTTCCAAATCTATTTTCTTCCCAAGTCATCCACTGTGCATAGATGTGCACACCCAACATAACTGCCCTACCTCTTTCTGAAAGGGACGCGGAAGATGATCTTAAGGCTATTTAACACTAGAGGGGGGGTGAATAGTGTTTTAAGAATTTCTTTAAAACTTCTTTGATTTAAATTGATTTAACTAACTTAATGAAAATACACAATCACAGATCAAATCACAGAATCACAAACAAATGCAAATATAAATATAAAGCAAGTAAAGGAAAGAACACACCAGGAATTTTATACTGGTTCCGTGTTACCCTACATCCAGTCCCGCACAACCCGTACGGCTTTCTATTCAACAATAATCTAGATTACAATCCCTCGATTCCAAGGCAACGAGGTACACCCTCCAAATTCTCAGGTCTCTGGGTAGAACCACTTGATTCACAGGACACAAGTTCACCCGATCGATTTCCAAGGACACGATCACACCTTTATAACCCCACACAAGTTTCTTTGAGTACAAATATATCTATAACTGTGATAAGCACTGAGATTCTTTGGAGAGAGTGGCAGAGAATCAAACTAGAGATATTCTGGTTTGATTCACTTAAGATTTCGGCAGAATATGGATAGGATGATTAGAAAATAAGATAAGAGAGTAAAGAGGAGAGAAAAATGAATAAGTAGTTTTTTGAAAACGTCCATAACAGTCTCTATTTATAGAGAATGAATGGATGTGTCCATTCGAAGAGGTTTAAACGAATAGACACTTCTTTTGAAAACAACCTTTGCTGTAACGGGAAGCATGTCGACATGACAGGTAAATAGGATGTCGACATGGTCTAGTAAAAAGTGATGATTTGCTTTACTTTGAAAATGATGATTTAAAACATATGCAACTTTATTTAAATGGACTCTATGTATTTGTAGAAGGTATTTAGAAGTAGAAATACTTATGAATGTATATATGTATATATACTAAAATATATTTAAAATCAAAGTAAATAAACTAAAGTAAATATAATATTAAAATAGATTTTGAGGCTAAAATATCAAGGACAATTTTGAAATCAAAATATAACACAATGATAAATATGATTTTGAGGCTAAAACATTTTTGGAAATGTGAACGAAGGTTTTTCTTTTGAAAAGGAATATTTGAAAATCATTTTATAAAACAAGAGATAATTTTGAAAATCATTTTGAATCAAAATTAGTGGATAACAAAATAGGGCTACTATCCGTTCCACTAGATATTTCGTGAGTTCCATCTCACTAGGGTTCCATCCCTTTAACAAGAACGAAGTGGATTCCATTCCACGAGTAAATTGGATAATAAAGAATGATAGTGCTTTCAAGGAGTTTTAACAAATATCTAACCTAACTATGTTATTTGTCTTGAACTCTTGAATATCTTGAATCTCATGAGTCTTCAATCTTGAACTCTTGATCTTTGTCTTCATCAATTTTGTTTTCTTTACTATACAGTCTTCTTTTGTTGATACCTGCATATAGATTTCCTGCACATATATATTTTATAACACTTCTATAGTTGTTGTCATCAAAACCACTATCCTATGGACTAACATTCTCCCCCTTTTTGATGATGACAACCTTTGTTTATAAAATATTTATATTCTCCTTATAGCTCCCCCTAAATCTAATAACTCCCCCTTAATCTATGCCTAACTAACCTATTTTATACTTCTCCCCCTTTGTCATCAACAAAAAAATGACACTAACTCCCCCTAAATCTATGATATTAATGATAGTGTTATCATTAATAATACTGAAACTAGATATAACAGTGCACTAAACATCGTATACTTAGAATGTTATATATGAGTAATATAAGAATAAGAATAATAAGTGTAACCACAGATTATTTTATTCATTTCAATATCATTTTTGTTTCTTTTAATAAAAAGTGTGTTATCAACTTTACCTATTTCAAAATTAGATTGCAAAAGATAAGACCTAAGTCTATCATACCAAGCTCTAGGAGCTTGTTTTAGACCATACAGGGCTTTCTTTAATTTAAAAACATGATTTGGAAATTTTGTATCTTCAAAGAGTGGAGGTTGTTCAACATAAACTTCCTCTTTTACAAAACCATTTAGAAAGGCACTCTTGACATCCATTTGAAAAAGTTTGAAATTATTGAAATTAGCGAAAGCAAGCAGAATTCTAATAGCTTCTAATCTTGCTACGGGTGCAAAGGTTTCGTCATAATCTATACCTTCTTCTTGACAGTAACCTTGTGCAACGATTCGAGCCTTATTTCTAACGACCTCACCTAATTCATTTAATTTATTTTTATATACCCATTTAGTGCCTATAATGGATTTATCCTCAGGTTTAGGAACAAGTTCCCAAACATCATTTCTGGTGAATTGATTCAATTCTTCTTGCATAGCAAGAATCCATGAATCATCAGTTGATGCTTCCTTTGGATTTTTAGGTTCTATTGAGGATATAAAAGCAACATGACTCATACTGTTTAATTGATTCCTAGTTTTAACAACAGATTGCATATCTCCTAGAATATTTTCTACAGGGTGATCTTTTAAAAGCCTAATCTTTTTATTTGGATGAAAAGTTTCATTTGTAGCATCTACAGATTCATGATTAGAAATAACTAAGTCATCCTCATCATTAGTCTGATCAACTTCTTTGAAATTTTCATCAAAGGAAACATGTAAAGTTTCTTCAATAGTGTTTGTTCTTAGATTAAAAACTCTATAAGCTTTACTCCTGTTAGAATATCCGATAAAGATTCCTTTGTCGGATTTAGGATCAAACTTATCTAAATTATCTTTTGTATTTAAGATAAAACATTTACTTCCAAAAATTCTGAAATAAGATACCTTAGGTTTCTTATTGAAAAGAAGTTCATAAGGTGTTTTATTAGTTAGAGGTCTAATTAGAATCCTATTCAAAATATAACAGGCTGTTGCAACTGCTTCAGCCCAAAAATGTTTTGGTAATTTACTATCAGAAAGTAGAGTTCTAGCACACTCTTGAATCGTCCTATTCTTACGCTCAACTACTCCGTTTTGTTGTGGAGTTCTTGGAAACGAAAAATTGTGAGTAATTCCCTTCTGATTACAGAATTCCTCAAACTTCTCATTTTCAAATTCACCACCGTGATCACTACGAATAGTGATGATCTTGGAAGAAAGTTGGTTTTGAACTCTTTTTGAAAAACTTTTAAAATAATCAAAAGTATCACTTTTATGTTTCAGAAAGATTGTCCATGTATATCTGGAATAATCATCCACAATTACAAAGACATATTTACTATGGTTGATTGATTGAATCTGAGATGGACCAAATAAATCTAGGTGAAGTAACTCAAGGGGTTTTGAAGTAGAAATCATATCTTTAAGTTTAAAGGAACTTTTTCTAAGTTTTCCTAATTGACATGCATCACATATACTATCTACTTTAAATTGCATCTTAGGGAGGCCTCTTACTAGATCAAGTTTGGATAGTCTAGATAAGAGTTTAAAATTCAAATGTCCAAATCTCTTATGCCAAGTCCAAGGGTCACTTGTATTGGCCAAAAGACATAGATTATCATTTGAAATTTTCATACTAAGAATATAGATATTCTTTTTCATAACTCCCTCAAAGATAATATTAGATTCATTATCTTCGATGTGACACTTGTCTTTTTCAAATTTAATCCTATATCCTTTATCACATAACTGACTAATACTAAGTAGATTATGTTGTAGATTTTTAACTAACAAAACATTTGAAATAATAGGAGTTTCAGAATTACCTACATTGCCGATGCCAACCACATAACCTTTTGAATTATCCCCAAAATTAACCAATCCTCCATCCTTGTAAATAATGTCATTGAGTATCTCTGGATTTCCTGTCATATGTCTTGAACATCCACTATCAAGTATCCACTTGTTTTTCCTTATTTGCACAGCTTGTCCATTGTGAATAGATTCATTTGTCGCCATGAAGCAAGATTCCTGCACAGTGAGCAACTTTTGTAGATTACCTGATTCTATATAACTATCATGCATCAATTTATGAGACCACAATGATTTGATCATTAAAGAAATATTTTTAGGAAACATTTCAAACTTAGCCATGAACTTTTCAAAAATCAGATTATGAATACTTTGAAAAACTTGCTCTGATACCAAATGAAAGGGACGCGGAAGATGATCTTAAGGCTATTTAACACTAGAGGGGGGGTGAATAGTGTTTTAAGAATTTCTTTAAAACTTCTTTGATTTAAATTGATTTAACTAACTTAATGCAAATACACAATCACAGATCAAATCACAGAATCACAAACAAATGCAAATATAAATAAAAAGCAAGTAAAGGAAAGAACACACCAGGAATTTTATACTGGTTCGGTGTTACCCTACATCCAGTCCCGCACAACCCGTACGGCTTTCTATTCAACAATAATCTAGATTACAATCCCTCGATTCCAAGGCAACGAGGTACACCCTCCAGATTCTCAAGTCTCTGGGTAGAACCACTTGATTCACAGGACACAAGTTCACCCGATCGATTTCCAAGGACACGATCACACCTTTATAACCCCACACAAGTTTCTTTGAGTACAAATATATCTATAACTGTGATAAGCACTGAGATTCTTTGGAGAGAGTGGCAGAGAATCAAACTAGAGATATTCTGGTTTGATTCACTTAAGATTTCGGCAGAATATGGATAGGATGATTAGAAAATAAGATAAGAGAGTAAAGAGGAGAGAAAAATGAATAAGTAGTTTTTTGAAAACGTCCATAACAGTCTCTATTTATAGAGAATGAATGGATGTGTCCATTCGAAGAGGTTTAAACGAATAGACACTTCTTTTGAAAACAACCTTTGCTGTAACGGGAAGTATGTCGACATGACAGGTAAATAGGATGTCGACATGGTCTAGTAAAAAGTGATGATTTGCTTTACTTTGAAAATGATGATTTAAAACATATGCAACTTTATTTAAATGGACTCTATGTATTTGTAGAAGGTATTTAGAAGTAGAAATACTTATGAATGTATATATGTATATATACTAAAATATATTTAAAATCAAAGTAAATAAACTAAAGTAAATATAATATTAAAATAGATTTTGAGGCTAAAATATCAAGGACAATTTTGAAATCAAAATATAACACAATGATAAATATGATTTTGAGGCTAAAACATTTTTGGAAATGTGAATGAAGGTTTTTCTTTTGAAAAGGAATATTTGAAAATCATTTTATAAAACAAGAGATAATTTTGAAAATCATTTTGAATCAAAATTAGTGGATAACAAAATAGGGCTACTATCCGTTCCACTAGATATTTCGTGAGTTCCATCTCACTAGGGTTCCATCCCTTTAACAAGAACAAAGTGGATTCCATTCCACGAGTAAATTGGATAAAAAAGAATGATAGTGCTTTCAAGGAGTTTTAACAAATATCTAACCTAACTATGTTATTTGTCTTGAACTCTTGAATATCTTGAATCTCATGAGTCTTCAATCTTGAACTCTTGATCTTTGTCTTCATCAATTTTGTTTTCTTTACTGTACAGTCTTCTTTTGTTGATACCTGCATATAGATTTCCTGCACATATATATTTTATAACACTTCTATAGTTGTTGTCATCAAAACCACTATCCATGGACTAACACTTTCCTCCTTTCTCACTCCATGGTCAACGGAATCAGGGACCGCTACCTCCGACGAACTGCACTACATGAGAGCTCCACATTCTACATCAACACATGAAGCTCGATCCACCCTATAAAGTTGTGACTTGTTCCCTACTAATCGACAAACGAATTGTCGTGATTCCCAAATCACGACCGCACCACCCCATATTCCTCCCATATACTCGCCTTCGCAAGAGAAGCACGTCGCCACACTCGCCTTGGCCTAATTCCACCTCTAGCGACCAAAATCTGTAACTCTAGTTTGGCTAGAACTATCTCACTCGACCAATGAAGGCCACACCCACTATTGCAGACACCAAAATGAAGCTTTCCTCCATATGAGTGTAACAGATCTAACGACAATGAATTTCATTAAGCGAAGCTCTGGATTTAATTACTTTAATATAGCGGCTACAATTTTCTTTACAGGAAAAAGAGAAAGATGAGAGAGAAACAAAAAAGTGAAGGTAAGGGTTAAGTGTGGGGGTATATTTATAATAAAAATATTTATTATATTTTAATTTCCAAAATTAAATCGCTTTATGTTTCGAGCTCGCACGATTACACGGGACATTGGATCGTAACGAAAATCGTCAGCGTACATCACCTTATTATTTCGGTTTTGATGGCACTAGTTTTGTCAAAATCTGAAATAGTGCCCCTAGGTGATAATTTCATCCGTTTGGGAATCGTTTATCAATAAAACGATTTTCGGTCACATTTATCGCTATTTCTTCGAACTATTTATTTTTGTAAATAAATTTTGGAAAACAAATTTCTTATCATTAGTCATTATTGAAAAAAGGGATTAACAAGGTTATTAAATAAATTTAATTGCATTAAATCCAAGATTCAAATATCTAAATAATTCAGATATTTAAGTACGAAGTGTTCAAAATTTCAGGTTGTTACATTCTCCCCCGCTTAGAATTTCATCCTCGAAATTCTAACACAAGCAATCAAAGATAGAATCACACAATAATACTTAACAATATTACAATTACTAGCAAACAAAGCTTATAGTTCGCTCAAGTTCAGAAACCTTCATGTCGCACAAGGATGATAAACAATTTACTAAGCGTATCTTTTGCTTAACAACCTCAGAACATTACTTAGTCGATTATTCATACCACCTCAAACAATTCGAAGAGTCATCACCTAAACTCCTCATAAGTCAACCAAACATAGTATACAAATATACTAAAGCCTGTATGATGTACATTTGTCATCTGTATGCAATATCAATTTCGATCACTTACTCGATCATACAGATTTCTCTTCCAAACTAGTATAAATCACTTGACCTCTCTAGTACGGACTCCGATCTGGTTTCTTGATTAGACATCTTTGTTCTCCTTACATTGCTATATACTATGATAGAAAACTGTAGAATCATATAAAGAATTTGTATCAAGTGCTCGCTGTCGAGAATCGAGTGAAAATTCCTTGTTCGGACCGGTGTAAATCTCCTCGAAATCATGTACTCAAATCTTAGATCGTGAACTATCATAAGAAAAAAATGATCTACATACAACTTACGTATTTTATTCCATTGGTTCCTTAACTGCACCAATACTTTTTAATTCAGATTTATTTTCTCATGCAGTAATTTTCATTTAATATTTAAAGCATTTATGAAATATTTCTTAAAACGTTACTTAAATTTATAAACATTTTATAAAGACTTATCTTCGCTTATAAAACATTACTCAAGTTTATAATTGTTTCAAAAAGCCACCACTTTACTTATAAAACGTTTCTTACAACATTATTTTTATTTTATAAATAATTTATAAGGATATGACTTTATTTATAAAACATTTTTTGAAAACACAATTTCACTTTAAAACATTTCAAGACTTAAGTTTATTACTCATATAATACTCTACTACATCCAAAGAGTATATACAACACATTCATATATATTTTATTTAATAAGGATGTTCTATAAATTTTAAACTTGATTTAACTTACTGTCATTTCAAATTAACAGTTATAAAAACTCATCTTTTCTATTTATACAAAAACACTTAGCTTCAATTTCTATATCAATTCGGAAGTTTCAGACTATCCAAAATGCAAAAATTTCTGTTTTATTACAACAAATGAAAACTACCAAATAACATTTCATAACAAGATGCACAAACCAAACTTTCCTAATGCATAGGATACGTGCGTCCATAAAAATAACTTAACAAGAAAACTTCAAAACTAAATGCCGGGTTTCATTTCTAATCATTTTCAAATATCAATATATACTTAAAACTTTTGTATATCAAATCATAATTTTGATATTAAATCAACATCTGTTTTACTAAAGCAACATTTAGAAAACTACTATAGTAGCATCCCTCACTTAGAAACTCAAAAATGAACACCAATGATGCTGCAGTCATCACCAATTTATTTTCAAGCGATAGAAGTGAGTTCAGTACTTTCTATCTCCTTTAAAATCCTTTTTTTAAATATTTCTGTTCAAAAATACTTTCAAATAATACTATTATTATTTTCTCAAAAACCTTGAAAAATAATTTTCAAAACAACGGGATTTAAGTCGTCAATTTCTTAGTTAAATTCCTTTTTATTTATAACCTATATTTGATAAACCATTTTTATATAAATTTACTTTCTTATATAAAATTATTTCATAATTATTTATTCTAAAATATCTTGATTTTCTTTTAGATTACAATAAACAACTTTTATTAAAATTAACATTTTAACCCAACATCTTCATCTAACACCTTATAGTCAAACCGTGAAACTTAACTCATAATGTGTTTGTTTCAGTGTTCTCACAATTACTATCTATCTCAGTGTTCTCACAATTACTATCTATCCAACCCATGACGTAGAAAGGTGAAACAGCTCATAAACAGGTCGAGCATAACTAATTATCAACAAATGCTAAGAATGCTCATAAATGGTTTGACATAACTAATCAATCAACAAACGATAACAATGCTCGTAAACTGGCAGAGCAATATTAAGTTAATAATTGTACAAATGATAATAATGCTTGTAAATAGTCGAGCATGTCAAATCATTCTACAAAGGATATCAACGATCATTGTTAACCCAAAAATGGATCAACACCCTAGATTGAGTATGAAAGCACCAGCCCTGTTTATCAAGGCAAACAAAGTAGAAAAAGCAATAATAAATTGTAGAAAAAGTAAAGGGACAAGAGATTTTTATAGTGGTTCAATTGTTAACGAAGCTTACGTCCACTTTTTAGATTTTATTGATTGATTGACCGCTGATCATAAGTACAAGCTATTTACAATTTGTATGATCAAACTAATAGAGATCAGACCACCATTGACGGTGACAAAAGGAAGGATCTCAATTGTCCCATGGCAGCCATTATGAGAAGGAAGAAGATTGAATAATCATAGTAGCAGAGTTTCTCTAGGGATCAGAACAGTCGGCCCCCTCTCTATTGAAGATAGGATGGTATTTATAGTATTTAGATAACACTTGGATCGGAATCAGAGTGCCAGAAGCCTGCAGTTATCCATATAAGGAGGCTCATGAAATTTGGAGCCATTTTGAACTAACCTTTTGGATTGGTACCGATCGAATTGGATCAGATTAGTATCGATCCAAGTTGTTATGCAATTTATGATCAACTCCTACTCTATGGGCTTCCTTCCTTGCATTCGAGGTTCCCTATGTAATTTTATAGCTTGTTGACTTGTTTTGATGATGGTTCACCTATAAATTAGATTGAACTACAATCCGAATCGGATAAGTCTTTACTTCTTCAACTCGGATGCTCGAAATGTTATCAAACTTGGTAGATATGCTTAGAAAAGATGTAGGGACATAATGCAAGTGGTTAGGAGAATCCATAACATTTTGGATCGGATCAGTGCCAATCTAAATACTTGGCATATTATTAGCTCAAACTCCTAGGGTACCTTTGTTATGTACATTTAGGCCTTCCAATCAAGTTTTGAGTCGTACTGGCTTAGTTTGAATGTTCTAACTCCTTCTGAATTTTACTGGGTTAAAAACCCGTTTAACATTTCCCCCAGAGCATGCATTCATTGGAAACAAGGCATGCTCTGGGGATTATTTATCTTCCGGTTTCCGTTTTATGAAGCTGTTTTGGTCGTATCTTGCTTCCTTGAGCAGTTGCCTATGACGTTTCGGCTAACTATCCATCCTTTAGTAAGAATCTTGATTAGTCGTAATTATGGAATGATCTTGACTCGACAACTTCCATAATGAATACGAACATCAAGTTGGGCAAATAAGGAAAGTTTGATATCATTTGGGGCAAATAAATCGGATCGGCACCAATCCAAGTACTTAGAAAAAAATTCCGCCTTCTTCTTCTTTATATATATATATATAAGCGGGATCAGATCTCCAGTTTCCTATTTCACGTTTTTGAGCCGAGCCGATCCAAGAGAAACCAAACCCTTGTCGATCCGCCTTCTGCTATTAATGGAGCATCACCAAAGCACCACCGTCGATCCTCATTCTTAGCGCCATCTGCAACTACCTCTAGAAACCACCACTGCCACCATGATTTCGCCTGATTCGAAGCATTGCCGATCCAAATCGCTCCATCCCCTAGTTCGAGCTATCTTGAATCGAAGATCATCATTCTCCTCAATTTCAAAGGTCGGTGAAGTGCATGTTGACGTGGTATTACATCATCGGTCGGTAGTGAGGTTATGTTGAAGATGGATGCAGTGGAAGATTCGAGCTGATTGTGATTTTGTGGAAGAAGATAGTAAATCGATTCCTAAGTTCTTCATGAAACAAAGCCAGGGTTTTGTCCCGGAACTCGACATGTTTGCTATCTTCATCCACAGAATCAGAATTATCTTGTACCAGGTTTCACAGTCGATCCCGACATGACATATTGCGGATTACAGATTGATTTTTGTATTTCTGGAAGGTGATAATAACTTAGGATAGTGTCCTGTATGTAGCTTTGGTTGTTATCACTTTCTAGAGAACTAGAATCGACTTATGCTGATAATTCTCTTTCCGATTCGGACTCATCGACCTATAGTTGCTCGCATTAGTTTCGTCTTGTCATTGCACAGTTGGTGTACCTGGAATAAAAAGAGCTTTCCGTGTCGCTTTAGACAACAGATCCATTATCGATGATTGATCGATAATGGTTAAGTGTAGAAGAAAAGACATTAACAGCTGATACAGATTGCTTTCTTCGGTAAAGTGAGCCATCTACACGGAATGGTCTATTCACAACATTCTGGATGCCGAGCCCGTTCTCACATAGATTACACATCACATACACTCATGGTCAATACTTGGAATCTGATTGGTGATTGGTACACATAAATTATCTTCCAAATTCCAAGTATCATCCATGTTAAGGGTTTTTAGTTTAGGGATTTGGCGCACTTCACCGTTTTGAACATAAGCTTTCTTATATAGAATAACGCGCAAATCCTTCCGGTGCAAGTCAGTTGAAGGAAGCTCACCTATTTCTAAAGTGGAGTCTTCGTCAATCCCGGCTGGACCTGCTACTTCCATAGCTTCGAGGCAATATGGCCGTCTGATCCCAGTTAGCCCTATCATCAACCGCACTTCCCCCAACTTCAGGGTTTTGCTTGATCCTTCGGAGAAAGCCTCTTTGATTCTTACACACTGGGCGTTGCGAAGCATTTGCTCATAATACGGCATCCCGGAGGACGACGTGTTTCTGCCGTCAAGAGGGGAATTCGCTCACAGACCACCTTCCGGATATATGGCTTGCCATTGCTACATGTGTATGTATGGTGTGGTGCCCCTGTTTAATCACTGTCTTACAGAGACTCTACAAAACATGGGGTTGGCCCCATTCCAAATCCTCCAGAATGGTTACGCCATGCTAACTTGCTTATATATTCTATTCATGCGAACACTTAACCGCGACCCGAGCTTTGCCAAGCTATAGTATCTCCTGTTATTTAAAAAGAGGGAGGCTAACCTATCGCTCGTTTATATTGAGGCACAGCGTAGCCAAAAGCTTATACTTGATCTTCTTAGCCCTCATTCAAAAATCAATACCTTTTTGCGAAGTGTCCAGAGGTATTCACCGGTCTATGGACCACGGTGGGTAAGTTTCTTTCACCATGCTTGGAATTTCCTTTAGCTACTAAAAATTCTTTTGAACGATCGTCTATTCTTTCACTGTTCTCCCGAAGATTAACAATGATCCGATACTCGGCCCCGTTCTTAGCATCTTAAAAGATGTCGATGCTCGAGAGTGCATGATCAGGTTTCTACTTACAGACGGAAATCTCTGCCGGTGTAGGCTCTTACATCCCGACAGGTTTGTTGGGTTTGTTAGTGCCCATTCTCACTCCAAATCCCGGACTCACTCAGTTTCTTCTTTCCACGATTCTGATGAAGGCGATGATGATTGTTCGTCGACGGAAATTCTATCGGTTTAGAAAACCGTCGAACGAATTTAGAAATAAAAATAACCGCAAGCGCACGGCGTACACTTGTAGTACGTGGCGAATACGGGTCGATCCGCACGGAATTAATGATTTTAAAAATCTATTCAATCAAATTAAACCAAAGTCGAGAGAATGTCAAGCTAAAAAAATGAGAAAACTAACAAACTAGCAAAAGAAAATAGATAAAAATATGAGAGTGTAGAGGCAATTTAGAAGTAATTTCCACTCTCTAGATCATAGAAATCAACACAACATGAAATTATGATTTCTCCTTTTTGGTCATTAGTTAGTTTAATTGATGTGTTTATCATAAGTATGGTCTATTTGTGCTATTAATTAGCTCAATATAAACCATCAAACTATAGCACATCCCTTAAACTACTTACTAACTCATATGAAAAATGTCAACAAAGTTGAAAGCAAAATCTATTTAAAGTATGGCCTATTAACTATTAATTAGAAATATAGACCATCAAATTTTAATTTCAACATTCACTTCATTACCATCATCATATGTAACGACCCGTATTTTTAACACTTTAAAAATACGAATTAAAATGAAAATTTTGGATAAAAATCCGAAGGGAATAAAATTTTGTGTTGTTAAATGTGAATTACAAGTTAAAATACAAAACTGAATTCTGAAATAACTTATTTGTAAATTAAATAAAGATGTTAACTTGTAATTGAACGTAAGTAAAGATTTAAATTTGAATGTAACAAGTAATTGAATTGAATTGAATTTGATTGTAAACAACGAAATAAATAAAATGTTACATTTAATATTGAAGTTATAATATGGAAATCAACGTAAATGAATGTAATTTAATATTACTGTGAATTTAAATAAGATGATAGCTGAAGAAAATGAAAGTAAATGAATTATAAACTATTGATAATAATGTATAAGTAAATGGTTGATTCAATAATGAAAGTGTAAATCGAAATAAAAGAATTCATTTGGAATTAAGTAACTTGAATTTGAATTACAATATAATTGAACGCTGAATCTAATATAATCTTTATATTGGATTTATAATGGAAAACTGCATTGAAGAAGATTGTTAATTACTGTGAAATTAAAAATTGGATTTGTGAACAATTGAAATTTGATTTAAAAGTTAATAATTTAAATTTGGAATTTTATATTGAAATTAAACAGTCGAATAATTTATTTTTCGAATATTGGATTTAATTAGACAATTAAATCGATAATTTAATAAGTTAAATTTCAGAAATAATTGTAAATCGAGTTGAATATGATTGAAAATGATTTGTAAAATTTTATCTTATCATATTGGAGTTATATTAATGTTATAGAACTTTTAAAAATTGAATTTAAAGTTAATTTGTGAAAATTGAATATTTTTACTATTTAATTATCGACTGAAAAATAGCCATTTTTCGAACAGTCTCATAATTGAACGAAACTAGTTCCATTGGATCCGTAATAGTTTGTTATTGTCGGTCTTCAATTTTCGTAGCAATCGGAGTTATCGTTTGACCGTGGCAGCTCGAAACGCATCGAAATCGTTTTAATTTTAATTCGGCGAGTTAAAATAGTCATTCTTCAAAAAGTCTCGGATTTTGACGAAACCAGTTTCATCGGATCCGTAATTTGATATTATTGTATGGTTTCAAATTTCGTGTTAATCGGAGTTACCGTTTGTCCGGGGCGAGCCCAAACGCACAGAAATTTGATTAACCGATTTAATTTTAAATCGATCGTTTATTACCGTAACCCGCACAGATGACCGAATTAGCCTCCGAAACATGTTCCATTGCGTTCGGAACGCGGGGTAAACCTTAGAAACGTCAGCCGACACGCTTCGTTTGGAGTTCGGAAAATCCGGGATGAATAGTGTCGCGTATTTTTCTATAAAAGCCCTCACTTTCTCTATTTGCCAAAAACCCTAGGGTTTCAGCCCTTAGCCGCCACTTTTAATTCAATGGCCAAAAAATTTCGAAACTTCTTTCCTTAATATCTCTCAATCCATTCAACGAAATCAAAAAATTCCAAAAGCAAAAGTGTAGATCTCGACGAGCTCTTCGAATCCATACGGTTGATTGCTGCTAATACGCCACGGATTCGCCCAGATCTGACTTGGAAGCGTGCGCGTTTTTCTTGGTTTGCGTGCAAACGGTGGCGATTGGGGTGGCGAAACTTGGCGCGGAGGTGGAGCAAGGCGAGGCGCATGTGATGATGCCCCATGATCGACGTTCGATCGTCGTTTTCCGCGCACGTGGATGAATGAACGTCATGTGTGATGGGTTAGGCGGTGTGCGTGAATTTGAGGAAGAAGGTATACGTTATTTTATTTATTTAAAATTTTAAATATTCGATCGCTCTAACGTATATAACTTTTGCATACGAGCTCGGATTTACGCACGGTTTTCTCCGTTGCGTTCATATCGAAATTCCGGACAATATGGAGCTGGTTTGGTTGCATTCCAAGACTGTTCAAATTTGGGCCTTTATTTGGATCTTAAATCGTCGAAACTCAAGGTGAGTGTTTTATAACGCTCACAACGTACTGAATATATTTATGGTAGTTAAATTTGACATTATGAAGTGATATGAATTTATTTGTCGTTGTTTGATAAAAATTTAATTGTCATATAGATTGTCGTGTGAATTCAACGTTGAAAATTTAAATTGACAGTAAATTGAAATTAGGATTTAATTAAAATCAAATTTCCCAATATTGATAACTATGATATTGCCGTGAATTGTATTGACTATTGGATGATGTATTTCGATGGATGCTATTGGTTGATATTTAGATGGTTGGATGTTTATTTGCTTATATATATCCTGTTATACATACATATGACACTGTGATTTGGTTTAAGTAATATATATTCATCCCTGACATTTAATCGAAATAAATAATCATTTGGCCGTAGGTTAGAAAATTATATACGGACACCGGGTTGGTTAAATTAAATGATTTTAAAAGTTGTTTTGAAATTATTTAAATGAATTGATTTTAAGAATAAAAATCCAATTTATGGAAATTGAATTAATTTGAATTGAAGCTCGAGATGTTGGAATTTAAACTTAGTAAATGAAATTGTTTAATTATTCGAAGTTTAGATTTTTTTTAAGAAAAAAAATTGAAATACGGCGAAAATTTTCGAAAGTTGATTTGTTTTTAAAAGATTGGACTTTTAATCGAACTCTGAATATTTCTAAGAAAATTTATATGAAATGATATTTCAAGTTTGAGTTTGGAATTGAAAATTTATTTGAAATTGAGATTTAATTAATTTGGAATTTAATTGAAATTCAAAGAAATTTGTGGATTGGACTAAATTGAAACTATTGAATTAAATTTGAAGACAAAATTGATTTGAATAGGATTTGAACTGAAATTGATTTGGAATGTAATACTTGAATGAATTCTTGAAATCCGAATGTTAATCTAAGTTTATTGAATTGGAATTGTTCCAGAAATTAAGTAAACTACTTAATACGGATGTTTAATTTGAAGTATATTCTAATTTGAATACGGAATGGTTTTAAAGCGAATCTTATATTCTTATATAAATATATGAACTGTTTGAAATGTGAAATATTTAAAGTTTCGAAATATATTGAAAGTGAAATGGCTTATTTTGTGGTTCAAATATGTATTTGAAATTGATAATTTGAAATGGTTTATTGAGAAGCTGAATCGAGTTGAAATTGATGATTTGAAATTTGATTAAATTTTAAATTTTGGAATTCGAGTTTATGTGAATCGTTTTGTGAGATTTTGAGGCGAAATGAGATTTTGAGGCGAAAAATGATTTTGAAATCGAAATGAGATATTGAGGCAAAAATTGATTTTGAAATCGAAATGAGATATTGAGGCGAAAAATGATTTTGAAATGAAATCGTATATTTGAGTAGATATGATGATTTTGAAATGGATTTGATTTTGAAGCGAATATGATATTTTGATATCAATTATGAATCGATTTGAAATATAAAAGAGCCACCGGTGTAATAATACGTAGTTATTAAAGAGACCGGGATCGGATATGGACATACTCTCTGTCGATACCGAAAACCACTTTAATAACTAGTATACGCGGAGTGTTGATCCAGAACGAAGTGGATGGTTTGGTGAACGCGTTGACTGAAGAAAGAGAACGATATTGGATGACCCCTGACATGACTAAAATAGGAGCCGCGCCGGGCCATTGAGGATCGCCATCTCTAGCGGACACACTCCTTCGATACCATGTCTATTACTTTTGTGATTCGATTTGGGTGCACCCCACGATTTGGGAGTGTTGTTTCGCGGTGTTGGGGTAGTAGCTGCTATGCCCAACATCAGTCTGGATCAGGCAACTACTAGTATCCTAGTTGGTATCGCCTCATGTACCTTGTCATACTGATTATCCTATTCGCGACCACTACGATTTTGGTTTGTACCTTTAGTATATGGATTTCCCTCTGGTGACTTCCGGTTTTGGGGAAACTACGGTCTTGTATATGCTCTTGGGAATATAAACTGTGTTAAGGGTGGAATGGGCCATGGCTTAACGCTATTTTAATACTTTTACTTTAATGTAGACATATTATAATAGCGTATTGTACTACATAGTAGATAGTTTAACGGATCCTTTAGAGGTGGAAAATCCCGTAACATCTCTTAAGTTATTGCACTCACGTTGACACTGGACAGGAGATGTCAAACCCCGTAAACATCTCTGACGCCGTCACACTCATATTTTCTTATTCGATTTGACTTACATGAGATATTTTAGTCCTGACTCGAGTGTTTTGTCTTTTCATTACGCTCGGGTCAGCTTGAGCATTTCAGATAAGGTTGAAGATCTATTTTGGAGGACGAAGACGGAGTTTGGTATTACATCATTTGTATTCTACTACCATATTATTTTTCCACTGCATTATTGTATTATCTCTGATATGTATGTAACTCTGATTTATGATGTATAATAATAATCAAATTTATTTATTTAACAGCCTCATGAACTGTTATTTTATTATTATATCTTGTTCCTTCCGCTGCAAGATTCTGTGTTTGTTTTCTATTCTTTCTTATCTATTTCTTATTTACCCCAATAACCATCTGCCTTTTTGGACGGTTTGAGTCGACATGTGTGTATTTATTGTCGACTTGAACGGTCGAAAATGCGGGTCGATACAGTTGGTATCAGAGCTTTGGTTTAGATTACCTTGGCTCTAGTGGGGAATAACTCATTGAAATAGGGTTAAACCTTATGAATGAGTTTGAGTGTATATGAGAGAGCGTATTTGTAATTTTGATATAAAAATGATTTTATATTGTGTTAATTTGTTCCGTTGAGTATTTATGAATTCTAGTTGGTACTTGGGACGCCAAGGCATCAATAGGAATTTCTAAACACTCGAATATGACAGATTGACATAATATTGTTTTGGACTATATTTTATATAAAAGAACTATCTTGAAAATTTTGATTGTATTGGTTGTTAGGAGATTATAATATTAGATTATCATCGTTTATTGTTGATTAGTCAATATTTCTAACTATTGACTATTAGACGATTTTAAGAAATGAAACTTGTAAATATGATTGACAATGAATATAAATGGTAAATCAAATAAAATAAAAATGAATTTAAATTAAGATGGAGAATTTAAATTCCGGTGTTTTGAAAATTTATTAACAAAAATTTGAAATGTATAATACAAGTATTATATGATAGTATATTCGATTAGAAATGGTTTTCAAAGGATTTTCAAATGAAGTAAGTGTTATACTCCCCTCTTGACACTAGAGAATGATTTCGGTGATGAGTGCACGCATCATCGACGTTTATTTCCGAGAGTCTAAGTGGGGGAGATCACTTAATAGTTTTTCTAAACCCTGTTTTGATTAAAAATTGTAGATTTCTAAAGTATGAAATGAAAATAGGTATATGTATATATATATTTCAATGCTGATTAAAATTCTTCTAAAAAGTATGATTTGAGATATAAAGATATTAGTATATATATATTTATATTTTTATAAAAAAATGGTTTAAATCGAATCCGGAGTTGAAATTCTTAAGTTCTCTAATAAGGAATGATTTTAATTATTAAACTAAAGTAAATCTTGAATTGTTTGAAACTTATGAATGGAAAAAGGTGAAATTGAATTTAAGTGTTAAAAAAAATTTAATTTAAAATTGTATTAGTAACCCTTAATTTGGAAAATAATAAATTGGAAATTTATTTAATAGGTATAACACTCAAATTGAACGAAAAGAAGTTGTATATTGTTTAACTACATTCTATTTGCATAGCTATAACTTACCAAATACTTAAAAAGTTTAAAATACTAATAAGGATAAGTAAATGAATAATATACAAGTGTGATTGCAAATAATAAAAATGTGAAGATCTATTGATAGTTGTAAATATAAAGGAAATTTAAGTTGTAAAATGAATTAAATTTAAAATTAATTAAATATAAAATTAGTAAATGGAAACTAATTAAATTTGAATAAAACTAAATGTCAATAAACTTGAAAGTGTATGAAATTAAAATTTTGACTTGGAAATGTATAATTGATTTAGTGTAGATTATGGATGGATGTTAATATTTGATATGCATTGGTTGTTAGATGGATGATAATTGATTAAATAGAATTCATTAGTGTAAATGGAATTTAATAAATGGAATAAAAATTTTAAATAATTAAATTCAAATTTGAAGCAAAGTGAAATTAAATATAATTGAATTCAAATTAAATTGAAGCAAATTGACTTGAATTTAAATTATGAAACAAACTTGAATAAATCGGAAACAAATCGAATGTAAACTTATTTCATGGATAAATAAGAAAATAAACGACTTTGTGTTTATGATTGTTTCTTTAGAAAATTTGAAGTTGATGGTTTGTACTTTGAAATAAGAAAAGCAAATTTTTGGAAAAATCCAAAATTGTCCAATATATGCTGAAACGAAAACAAGCATAACTTTTAAATGGTTGAACGGAATTTGACGATCTTGGACTTTTCGGAAAGCCTAGAAACTGTGCTACATCTTTTGTTTAGAATGTTTTGATAAATACCTTCATCCACTAGGCTTAAAACACCAATATTAGTCGCTGGCCTGTGCGAAGTAGAAATCTGAAGCACCTTAGTATTCTCGCCATAACATTTTACTGGTTTATCGGATTTTTATGATCTTGCCCTTTCTGGAAAGCTTAGAACTTAAGCTAAAGCTTTTGTTTTAAATGTTTTGTGATTTTCTGTCATTTAGAGGGTAGAAAACGTGAGTGAACGCCGCTGACCTGCGCAATGCATTGCCCAGGCTGAGGCGTATCCATTTAGTAAAACGGCCTTAACTTTTGAACGGATGGTCTGAATTTGATGATTTTGGACATTCCGGAAAGCCTGAAACGAAAGCAACGACTTTTATTTAGATTCCATTTCAAAATTTTATCGTTTAGGTGACTAAAAATTTGGATTTGTTCGCTGTCCTGAGACATAAATTTTGGTTTTGAAGATAAAATGAGTTATATATATGTTGTATATGCTAAGTATATCGATCTATTTTCATATGCATGATTCTCACTTGGTTGTTGAGTATTTTAGTAGGTAGCAAAGGGTTGCGCTTCGCTTGTGGAGCTCGCTTCTGCGCTAAATGCAAAATGTAAGTTAAAATGCTAATAAACGCTTAATAAAAGATACGTTCTCGGATTACGGTTTATGTTGTGGTATATTATTGTGTTCCCCATGTTTTGGGATGCCTCATTCTTGTAATGAGATGTATATCATGCAATTATTATCACTGTGAAATTTTTCGGTCCTAGCCGCGCAAAGGAGGTGCTGCCGAAATTTTTCAAAAATCCGGGAGTTAGAAATTTTTGAGATTTAAAAAAAAAAATCTTATAACTAAATTTTGCAAAAATAAGTAGAATATTTTGAATGAATTATATCTAAATGATGGTTTCCCCTTCTCCGTTCCTTTTCGAGGACGAAAAGTTTTAAATGGGGGAGAATGTAACGACCCGTATTTTTAACACTTTAAAAATACGAATTAAAATGAAAATTTTGGATAAAAATCCGAAGGGAATAAAATTTTGTGTTGTTAAATGTGAATTACAAGTTAAAATACAAAACTGAATTCTGAAATAACTTATTTGTAAATTAAATAAAGATGTTAACTTGTAATTGAACGTAAGTAAAGATTTAAATTTGAATGTAACAAGTAATTGAATTGAATTGAATTTGATTGTAAACAACGAAATAAATAAAATGTTACATTTAATATTGAAGTTATAATATGGAAATCAACGTAAATGAATGTAATTTAATATTACTGTGAATTTAAATAAGATGATAGCTGAAGAAAATGAAACTAAATGAATTATAAACTATTGATAATAATGTATAAGTAAATGGTTGATTCAATAATGAAAGTGTAAATCGAAATAAAAGAATTCATTTGGAATTAAGTAACTTGAATTTGAATTACAATATAATTGAACGCTGAATCTAATATAATCTTTATATTGGATTTATAATGGAAAACTGCATTGAAGAAGATTGTTAATTACTGTGAAATTAAAAATGGGATTTGTGAACAATTGAAATTTGATTTAAAAGTTAATAATTTAAATTTGGAATTTTATATTGAAATTAAACAGTCGAATAATTTATTTTTCGAATATTGGATTTAATTAGACAATTAAATCGATAATTTAATAAGTTAAATTTCAGAAATAATTGTAAATCGAGTTGAATATGATTGAAAATGATTTGTAAAATTTTATCTTATCATATTGGAGTTATAGTAATGTTATAGAACTTTTAAAAATTGAATTTAAAGTTAATTTGTGAAAATTGAATATTTTTAATATTTAATTATCGATTGAAAAATAGCCATTTTTCGAACAGTCTCAGAATTGAACGAAACTAGTTCCATTGGATCCGTAATAGTTTGTTATTGTCGGATTTCAATTTTCGTAGCAATCGGAGTTATCGTTTGACCGTGGCAGCTCGAAACGCATCGAAATCGTTTTAATTTTAATTCGGCGAGTTAAAATAGTCATTTTTCAAAAAGTCTCGGATTTTGACGAAACCAGTTTCATCAGATCCGTAATTTGATATTATTGTATGGTTTCAAATTTCGTGTTAATCGGAGTTACCGTTTGTCCGGGGCGAGCCCAAACGCACAGAAATTTGATTAACTGATTTAATTTTAAATCGATCGTTTATTGCCGTAACCCGCACAAATGACCGAATTAGCCTCCGAAACATGTTCCATTGCGTTCGGAACGCGGGGTAAACCTTAGAAACGTCAGCCGGCACGCTTCGTTTGGAGTTCGGAAAATCCGGGATGAATAGTGTCGCGTATTTTTCTATAAAAGCCCTCACTTTCTCTATTTTCCAAAAACCCTAGGGTTTCAGCCCTTAGCCGCCACTTTTAATTCAATGGCCAGAAAATTTCGAAACTTCTTTCCTTAATATCTCTCAATCCGTTCAACGAAATCAAAAAATTCCAAAAGCAAAAGTGTAGATCTCGACGAGCTCTTCGAATCCATACGGTTGATTGCTGCTAATACGCCACGGATTCGCCCAGATCTGACTTGGAAGCGTGCGCGTTTTTCTTGGTTTGCGTGCAAACGGTGGCGAATGGGGTGGCGAAACTTGGCGCGGAGGTGGAGCAAGGCGAGGCGGACGTGATGATGCCCCCTGATCGACGTCCGGTCGTCGTTTGCCGCGCGCGTGGATGAATGAACGTCGTGCGTGATGGGTTAGGCGGTGTGCGTGAATTTGAGGAAGAAGGTATACGTTATTTTATTTATTTAAAATTTTAAATATTCGATCGTTCTAACGTATATAACTTTTGCATACGAGCTCGGATTTACGCGCGGTTTTCTCCGTTGCGTTCGTATCGAAATTCCGGATAATATGGAGCTAGTTTGGTTGCATTCCAAGACTGTTCAAATTTGGGCCTTTATTTGGATCTTAAATCGTCGAAACTCAAGGTGAGTGTTTTATAACGCTCACAATGTACTGAATATCTTTATTGTAGTTAAATTTGACATTATGAAGTGATATGAATTTATTTGTCGTTGTTTGATAAAAATTTAATTGTCATATAGATTGTCGTGTGAATTCACCGTTGAAAATTTAAATTGACAGTAAATTGAAATTAGGATTTAATTAAAATCAAATTTCCCGATATTGATAACTATGATATTGCCGTGAATTGTATTGACTATTGGATGATGTATTTCGATGGATGCTATTGGTTGATATTTAGATGGTTGGATGTTTATTTGCTTATATATATCCTGTTATACATACATATGACACTGTGATTTGGTTTAAGTAATATATATTCATCCCTGACATTTAATCGAAATAAATAATCACTTGGCCGTAGGTTAGAAAATTATATACGGACACCGGGTTGGTTAAATTAAATGATTTAAAAGTTGTTTTGAAATTATTTAAATGAATTGATTTTAAGAATAAAAATCCAATTTATGGAAACTGAATTAATTTGAATTGAAGCTCGAGATGTTGGAATTTAAACTTAGTAAATGAAATTGTTTAATTATTCGAAGTTTAGATTTTTTTTAAGAAAAAAAATTGAAATACGGCGAAAATTTTCGAAAGTTGATTTGTTTTTAAAAGATTGGACTTTTAATCGAACTCTGAATATTTCTAAGAAAATTTATATGAAATGATATTTCAAGTTTGAGTTTGGAATTGAAAATTTATTTGAAATTGAGATTTAATTAATTTGGAATTTAATTGAAATTCAAAGAAATTTGTGGATTGGACTAAATTGAAACTATTGAATTAAATTTGAAGACAAAATTGATTTGAATAGGATTTGAACTGAAATTGATTTGGAATGTAATACTTGAATGAATTCTTGAAATCCGAATGTTAATCTAAGTTTATTGAATTGGAATTGTTCCAGAAATTAAGTAAACTACTTAATACGGATGTTTAATTTGAAGTATATTCTAATTTGAATACGGAATGGTTTTAAAGCGAATCTTATATTCTTATATAAATATATGAACTGTTTGAAATGTGAAATATTTAAAGTTTCGAAATATATTGAAAGTGAAATGGCTTATTTTGTGGTTCAAATATGTATTTGAAATTGATAATTTGAAATGGTTTATTGAGAAGCTGAATCGAGTTGAAATTGATGATTTGAAATTTGATTAAATTTTAAATTTTGGAATTCGAGTTTATGTGAATCGTTTTGTGAGATTTTGAGGCGAAAAATGATTTTGAAATCGAAATGAGATTTTGAGGCGAAAAATGATTTTGAAATCGAAATGAGATATTGAGGTGAAAATTGATTTTGAAATCGAAATGAGATATTGAGGCGAAAAATGATTTTGAAATGAAATCGTATATTTGAGTAGATATGATGATTTTGAAATGGATTTGATTTTGAAGCGAATATGATATTTTGATATCAATTATGAATCGATTTGAAATATAAAAGAGCCACCGGTGTAATAATACGTAGTTATTAAAGAGACCGGGATCACATATGGACATACTCTCTATCGATACCGAAAACCACTTTAATAACTAGTATACGCGGAGTGTTGATCCAGAACGAAGTGGATGGTTTGGTGAACGCGTTGACTGAAGAAAGAGAACGATATTGGATGACCCCTGACATGACTAAAACAGGAGCCGCGCCGGGCCATTGAGGATCGCCATCTCTAGCGGACACACTTCTTCGATACCATGTCTATTACTTTTGTGATTCGATTTGGGTGCACCCCGCGATTTGGGAGTGTTGTTTCGCGGTGTTGGGTTAGTAGCTGCTATGCCCAACATCAGTCCGGATTAGGCAACTACTAGTATCCTAGTTGGTATCGCCTCATGTACCTTGTCATACTGATTATCCTATTCGCGACCACTACGATTTTGGTTTGTACCTTTAGTATATGGATTGCCCTCTGGTGACTTCCGGTTTTGGGGAAACTACGGTCTTGTATATGCTCTTGGGAATATAAACTGTGTTAAGGGTGGAATGGGCCATGGCTTAACGCTATTTTAATACTTTTACTTTAATGTAGACATATTATAATAGCGTATTGTACTACATAGTAGATAGTTTAACGGATCCTTCAGAGGTGGAAAATCCCGTAACATCTCTTAAGTTATTGCACTCACGTTGACACTGGACAGGAGATGTCAAACCCCGTAAACATCTCTGACGCCGTCACACTCATATTTTCTTATTCGATTTGACTTACATGAGATATTTTAGTCCTGACTCGAGTGTTTTGTCTTTTCATTACGCTCGGGTCAGCTTGAGCATTTCAGATAAGGTTGAAGATCTATTTTGGAGGACGAAGACGGAGTTTGGTATTACATCATTTGTATTCTACTACCATATTATTTTTCCGCTGCATTATTGTATTATCTCTGATATGTATGTAACTCTGATTTATGATGTATAATAATAATCAAATTTATTTATTTAATAGCTTCATGAACTGTTATTTTATTATTATATCTTGTTCCTTCCGCTGCAAGATTCTGTGTTTGTTTTCTATTCTTTCTTATCTATTTCTTATTTACCCCAATAACCATCTGCCTTTTTGGATGGTTTGAGTCGACATGTGTGTATTTATTGTCGACTTGAACGGTCGAAAATGCGGGTCGTTACATCATATGTAGATGAAGAGGTAATTTGTGTTAGTGATTGTTTAAGTATAGCCTATTTGGTGTCAACAATATAGGCTATCAAATTCAAAGCAAAAACAACAAGTTAACCACTTCATGCATTCTCATTAAAGCACAAAAGAAGAGCATAAATATCATATTATGTTGCATCTACATACTAGAGAGCTTCATTACCCCTAAATTGTAGGGATTAGCCTCTCATATTTGTTATCAAATCAACAAATGTAGAAAGCAACATGAAATAAACAAAAGGAAAAAGATAGCAAATGGAAAAGAGAACTATTCTAATTGCATAAAAGAAAATCTACACTACTTTCATAAATAAACAAATCTACACTACAACATGAAAGGAAATAAAAAAGAAAAGGAACATGTATTAAATTGCATAAAAAAATGAATTACATAAGAGAAGAAATGGCTAAGTAGCCATGAAAAGAAAGAGAACTTGTCTTTTATTTTGAGCCTAAACTAAACTAAGAGAGACTAAGGAAGAGGAGAAAGAGGAGAGGGTTACATGAAACATAAGGGGTATATATACAAGTGTTAAACCCTAATTCATATTTTTGGGGAATGCCCAAATTGCCCTTAAGGTAGTGTGGTGGCCAAGTAATCATTAGCCTCCCATAATCATCCATTTAAGTGTGCATGAAGATTTGATGACCATTAGCATGTGGATTAGATTCTAATTTGTACATGAAGGAAGGTGGGTAGGTGGGGTCCTCCATTATCTTCACTTTAAATTATTTCCATCTTCATTTGCTCTCTTCACTCTTATGCATGCATATATCATCATGTAACCACTTGTAAAATTCACCAAATTTCCTACAAAACAACATAGAAAATTCCAAGTAAATTTTGACAATTTAATAAATGCATAAAAATAACCATTTGCCCCTATATGAAGATGAATATGTGACAATTTCAAATAATTTGAATTTTGGTTTAAACAAGTTAAAATACCCAATATGATCATTTATTTAATTTAAATAGATTAAATATGGTGGTAAAAATATGCACATTTACGTGCACATCAATGATGAAGAAGAAGAAGAATGTGACTCGTTCGACGGGTTAGAGAAAACTTTTGAAGAGACTCGTGTTTGATTCGGGGTTGATAGTCCGCCCAAGATGCCTTCGATTCCGGAGGAAAAAGAAGAAGAATTTGTTTAATGGACGGGCAAGGCTCCACTGATTGAAGGGAAGGAGAAAGGAGAAATCAGTGAGGGGCTCCCTTTAATCGAAGAAGAAATAGATTGGGATACAGATACCGATGAAGGCGATGTCGATTTAGGTGACAAAGCCATTGAGTTGAGTCCTGAGCATACTTCCTCACCTCCTCCAAAAGAACATCTTGAAGAAGCGCCTTCCAAGAACAAACCTGCTCCCAGCCTTTTGCCAAAGGGTGCCGATTTTGACTTGGGAGATGCGAGTGACATTTTTGTAGATATGGGTGACCTGATGGGTGACTTCACTTCGAAAGGGTTACCTTCCCAGCGTACCTAAATCATTCCAATAGAAATGAATGTCCTGATTTTAGTTGGCGGTCGATCTAGTTTGTGTATTCTACTTAGGTCGTTAAACTGCAACACACACTTCACTAGGATCATGAGCTTCACTATTATTTTCTTAGGATATTTTAATCCATCAAATGCCCTTTTTCTGAAGTCGTTTCATTATTAACTACAGGGATCATGTCTCGTGGCTTCTACATCGACCTTAACTGAGTGCTTGAGTCTCAACGTTCACAAAGGCACTGTTCCAAATACTATGCCTCCCATGAAAGTGACAAAGAGAGAAGGAGGAGAAAAGATAGGGGGATAGAAGAGCGTCGCCCAGCTAAGAAGGATCACGACCATGACAGAGGAAGTGGCCATGAGAAAAGGAAGAGCCCGATTGAATGGGAGGATCCATCAAAGAAGCTGAAGAACCACAGCTTCCAACTTCTACTCGGATGTCGTTCCCGCTTTTGGAGTCATGACCTCCTCCACTCATGTTGCTTTGGCCGCTTCTCTCCCAATTTCTAGGCAGGCCCCTTACATTCTCACTGTTATTCCTCCACTCCTACAGACTACATTTACCAACTTGTTCTTAAGGGGGGTCGTTTTCGATAAGCCTAACTTAAAGTCGGTTCATGCATAATCTTATTCACCCCATCTCCACGCGATTCAAAGCGGCTTGGAGTAAGCCGAGTGGTGGGAGAAATTGTGCATGCAGCTTTCTACCATTAATCGAAACAATTACCAGGAGATTCTCTCTTTCGAGTCTAAGAAAGATGAATACGAGAAGCAGCTTGCGGACCGTGACTCAGAGATTGAGAGATTGAAGAAGGAGAGGGATGATGCCCTGAAAAGAGAAAGTAAGAGTGCTTCTCTATTCAAGGAGCTGAAGGAGTCTACCGACCAAGCCGTGCTCATATTCAGAGATGAAATAAAGAAGTGCCACAACGATGAGGCGGATCTGAAAGAAAAACTAAAGGCAAGCGAGGCGACGGTCGAGGCGGAGATGAAAGTTGTCGCCGAACAATCCCAAGAAATTGCCTCTCTATATGCGCAAACTTTAACTTTGGATACTGAGAAAAATCAATTTCTAGTAGAGAAGGCTAGCACGGAGGCCAGCTTCTCAGAGCTCCAAGAAACTTTCATAAAGAAAATGGAAGGCTTGGATGCTACTATTTTAGGCTTCCATGTTAATTATGTGCTTCATCAGTTACTTAGGTCCATTGTTCCCTCGCACGCTCGCTGTAGTTTTGGAGGAAGTTCTGGCTCGATTTCTAGACATGGGTGGTGGTTACACTAAAGAGGAACTAGTTCAGGCCCACTTGAATGAAGAATCCCACCTAGCTCTAGTGGAAGGCCAAAAAACCTTAAACCTAGAGAAGGAGCGCGAAACCATCGATGTCGTAGCCACCACCGAGGCTGCTACTTAACATTTTCCTTCATGCCCGGGCGGACCGTCTTCACATCTTCATACCGGCGAGGAGATCATTGTTATTTCTCTTGTAGACTTGCTGCCGTCGAAGGAAGGCAATAGCGAAGGCTTCAAAGTCGTTGCACATGAACAAAACCCTACAGCAGGTAACTTTCTTATCTCTCCCATGCTTGAAGATTTTCAATTCACGCCTGATGAAATCGCTGGGATAATCAACTAATATTACGATATTGTAGATCAACCTTCTCTTCTCGCTAAATTGCCTTCACATTATGATGGGGACTGCCACTACTTTAACTGTGTCAACTGTCGTCTCGGTTTCTGGCCGCAGCTCGGTTCGCATTCTAAGCAAATTGCGGTGCTGCATGGTTTGGACGACCCCTCAGTTTCTCAAGAGGAGGGCTTGGCAGCTGGTGATACATAAGAGCAAACAGATCAAGGCAGCCAACCAAAGAGAGCAGAGGCCGAGCAGCTGAAGACCGAAGAGGTCAAAGCATATAAGAGGTCATCGAAGAGCTCCCACTGATCCCACAAGCAAAAAGGGAAAGGAGGGTCCACCAATGGCCATGCTTTGGAGAGTGGACTTTCCCTGGGGAAGGACAAGCCCAAGAAATTGCAGATTAGAGGCGAGAAAGGCAACCAGGGAAGCAGTGAGAAGAAGCATTGATTCATCTTTTACTCCTTTTGTTGTTTTTCTAATCACCTTTTGTACAAGTGCAGAGTCTGCACTTATCTTTTTGTTGTTGCCACAGTGGTATTTTGTTTTCTTCTATTCTTGGCCGATATTATGCAGGCACGGCCCTTGCTGTTTGTTGTTGTACATTGAAAACGTTATATGTAATAAAATGTTGACGTTTTAATTGTAACTATATTTGTTTACTTATCTATGTTTCATGCACTTATGCTAGTTTTATTTATCACTATTTTATTTAGTTCTGTAATTACTATCAAAATTTTTTGTTTGGACTTTTATTTAGTCCTGTAACTACTGCCAAAATTCTTTGTTTGGAGTAACACAATAGAACTATGAAGTATTTGGGTTTTTTGTTGAGTATTGGTGTGTGTGCCCCCTAGTTCATATGGTTGTTCACTTCAAACATTTGACATGAGACTAGGTTCTTTAAATGGCCTTTTGGATGCCCCCAGTAACATCTGTATTGCTACTCCTATCATTAGGGATTTCTGGTTTGAGATATTCATTAAGCTCTTTTAGCGGCCTTATGGCGAGCATTTTACGCACTCTAGCAATTTATGTACTTAAGTGCTCGGTGACGCTGGAGCGACACCGGTCTCTTGATTATTTTCTTAAGTTACTTCATCGTGATGCCAACATTCAGGCTATCGCACACGCATATCACCCCTTAAAGTGCTATTTTCTTGGCTCCTGGGGCAACATGCGATTTTTCAGTGTATGAATTCCTTGTCTTTGGATGCAATTTTGCTAATCCAACTAGTAGTGTGCGGTTTACGAAATGCGCACAGTGAGATCAATGCTTGCGTGGTTGCAGTTCTGCAAACTACGAAGCGATGTGCATCTTATGTAATTTTGCTTGCTTGAATGTGATTCCACAATCCAAGAGGCGGTACGTGGCTTACGAAATGCGCGGCTTTGATTTGGGCCTTCTCGGTGTTGCCGGAGCAACGCTGGTTCTTAGAAGGTAGGGATCGGGTTCCGTCGATCCAACGGTTTGAGTCGATTTGCTTACGTCGACTGGGTAGGTAGGTGGGGTGTACTTGAGCATAGTTTCACTATCTCAAGCAGCGATTCAAAGCTTTTTCAGTCAATTTGACCCCATCGACTCGGCAAGTTACTTTTGTGAACACATTTTTATCGGTTCAGAAAGCAAAGCTATTCCATTAGTAAAAGTTGAGCAAGTTCTGCCTATTTACAATGCCTCCGGTACTCCACGATGGCTTATCTGCTAGAATTAGAAAATACATAAGATAGTTTTAGATAAAGTAAGGACGCAGCGATTCATTGTTCCATGCTTGGGGTATTTGGACTCCGTCAATGGTTGTCAACTTGAATGTTCCATCCCATAGCTTTTGACTAATCACATACGGCCCTTCCAAGTTTGGTCCAAATGCTACCCGACAGCTTAGACCCATTTGAGGATGAAGTCTCCCACTTATAAAGTACGGTTATGGACTTTGGACTTGAATTACCGTGCGACCCTCTTCTAGTGAGCGGCGGTTCTGAATTCGGCTTCTTCCCTCTTTTCATCGACCATATCGAGTGACTCAAGCGGGAGCTGCTCGTTTTGCCTTTGGTTAAAGTTTCTCCTTCGATGAGAAGGGATTTCCAATTTGACTGGGATCATTGCTTATGAACCATATGCTAGGGAGAAAGGAGAATGTCCGGTTGCAGATTTGTGTGTCGTCCAGTAAGCCCATAGTGCGAGTGGAAGTTCATCGACCCAATTTCCTTTAGCTTTAGTTAGCCATTTTTTGATAGTGGACTTGATGATTTTGTTCACTGCTTCCACTTTCCAATTTTCTTGCGGATGTGCAACAATAGAAAAGCTTTTCTCGATTCGGAAGTGTTTGCAAAAGTCATTGAACTTGGTGCTTTCAAATTGAGTCCCGTATCAATGATGATTTTCCATGGCACCCCAAACCTACAAATAATGTTTTTAGTGAAAAAATTAATAACTCTTATTGAGGTAATAGTGGCCAGCTGTTCTGCTTCGGCCCATTTTATTAAATATATAACAACAATGATGGCGTATTTAGCTTCGTTTTTGGCCATCAGTACTACACCAATTAAATCGATTGCCCAAATTATGAATGCTCATAGGCTGACCATCTGCGTTAGGTCTGTTAAAGGATTTCTTTTGATCTTGCTGAATCTTTGGCATTGATCACATCGCCTAGCATAATCCACTACATCATGGTTTATTGTTGGCAAAAAATATCCGTATCGGAGAACTTTCTTTGCAAGGGTCTGCCTCCCAGTGTGATCACCGCAGTTGCTTTCATGAACCTCCATGAGGATCCTTCGAGCTTCGTCGTCGGTCACACACTTGAGCAATGGGGTAAAGAATCCCCTTCGGTAGAGTATCCCATCTGGTATTATGAACCGTGGTGCCTTTCGAAGAAGCTTTTTCTACTGATTCCTGTCTTCGAGGAGAGTTCCTGTGAGCAGGTAATCCTTGATTGGCATCATCAATGTTTCTAGTTCTTCAGTTGATTCAAAAATCCAATCAACTTCCATCTTGCCTACGCTTGGAGCGGTTAAAGTCTCAACTGGAACTAGTCCTAATGACTGGGCTTCCCCGGAACTGGCTAGTTTGGCTAGGTAGTCTGCCATCGTGCTTTGCTTCCTCGGAATATGGGTTATGGTGTAATGTTCAATGTCACTCAAAAACTCTTGCACTTTAGATAAATACCGGGCGAGGTTCTCTCCTCGGGCTTGATATTCGCCTTTTACCTGGCATATGACTAGTTGAGAATCGCTATAAATGTGAACAGATTTTATTCCGAGTTCCTTCATGACTTTTAGTCCAACTATCAATGCTTCATACTCCGCTTCATTATTTGTTGCAGGGAATTCCACGCATAGGGCATAGCAAACGAATCATCCTTCGGGAGTTTCAAGCATGACTCCTGCCCATGAACAGAAGTTGTTAGATGCTCCATTAATTAAAAGTTTCCAATGCGTCACTACTTTTGGAATAATTTTTTCTTCGTTATCTCACATGGAGAACTCGACGATAAAATCTGCTAGTGCTTGCCCGTTGATCGCCATCCAAGGGTGATAAGTGATTTCATATTGACTCAATTCAATGTTCCATTTGATAAGACGCCCAGCGATCTATGGATGGCACAACACTAGATTTAAAGGTTGAACTATTAGTACTTTGATCGGGTGCACTTGGAAATATGGCATAACTTTCTGGAGGAAATTAGGAGGCAATAGGCTAATTTTTCCAACTTTGGATAATTCCTTTCGGCTCCAGTGAACCATTTACAGATGTAGTATACGGGTCGCTAGATCCTATCTTCTTCATGCACAAGTGCGACACTTATTGCATGCAGTGAGACTGCTAAGTTGATAAACAAGTCATCTCCGTCTATTGGTTTGGATAGGATTAGCGGAACTTCCATGTGCCGCAACAGCTATTCGAAGGCAGTTTGACAAGCTTCATTCCACTCGAAGTTCTTCTTCACCTTCTCTAATGCATCAAAGAATGGCACACACTTGTCGGTTGCTTTTGAGATGAACCGGCTTAATGTCGCGACTTTTCCATTCAAGCTTTGTAAATTCCTTTTGTTCCTTGGGGCCTTGACTTCACGTAAAGCAGTGATTTGTTCGGGATACGTTCGCTGCCTCTGGTGCTTACAATGAATCCCAAGAACTTTCTATAGGCTACCTCGAAGTGACATTTGAGTGGATTGAGTTTCATTCTGTATTAGTGAAGTATTTCAAACATCTCGGCGAGATTATTCAAGTGATTTGCAGCTACACGTGATTTAACCAACATGTTGTCTACATATATTTACATGGTTTTCCCGATCTGATGTTTGAACATGGCATTTACTAGTCGCTGGTAGGTTGCCCCAGCATTCTTTAAACAGAACGGCATTACTCTACAGTAGTATAATCTCATATCAGTGATGAAAGTGATGTTTTCCTGGTCAGGTTCACGCATCATGATCGGGTTGTACCCAGAGTAGTTATCCATAAATGATAGTAGTTCATATTCAGCTGTCCCGTCCATAAGCTGATCGATTCTGGGTAGAGGGAAGCTGTCTTTCGGGCAAGCTTTGTTTAGATCTGAGTAGCTAATACAAGTTTTCCATTTCCCATTGGACTTCTTGACCAAGACTGGGTTAGATACCCATTCGGGGTAGGTTGCATTACGGATAAAGCCATTTGTCATCAGCTTGTCTAGTTCTTCACTCAGCGCTTAGGACCGTTCGGGTCCTTGAGTGCACCTCTTCTGTTTTACCAGTGTATACTTGGGGTCAATGTTGAGTGTGTGGCATGCGATCTCCGGTGACACCCCGCATATATCGGAATGGGTCCAAGCAAATACATCCAAGTTGGTGCGAAGAAATTTAACGAGTTCCAGTCGCATCTTGTTTCCAAGATGTGATCCGATTTTCAGGACCCATGTTGGCTCATCCATATCGACCGGGCCAGACGCCACCAATTCTGCCGGTGCTGCCCAATCCTCCCTTGAATTCTTCTTTCTAAGGTCCAAAGCCTTGTTGAATCGGCTATGTCTCCAATCCAAGGGCGGCTCTGCAGTTGCCATTCGGCAGGTTTACAAAAGTGGAGAGTTCTCTCATATTCTTTGCCTTTTCTCTTCTTTTAGACTCGTGTAGTTCTGCAATATAACATTCTCTAGCTGCACTTTAGTCTCCTTTGATTATGCCGACTCCATTTTATTTCGAAAACATCATGGTTAGACACCACTGAGCTAAAGCGATCTTGAAATTTGCCAAGGCGGGCCGTCCTAAGAAAGCATTGTAGGCAGATATTTCATCTACAATCACAAAGGTTTGGACGAGGATGACTCTTTGGTTACCTTCTCCAAGTTCTATGGGTAAATCAATTATTCCGACCGGTTGCTTAGGTTTATTGGTGAATCTATAGATCTTTGTTCGGCAAACAAATACATCTTTCATGTTGATCTTCATCTGATCGAAAGTGCGTTTAAAAAGGATGTTCACGGAACTGCCACTGTCTACCAATACTCGCCAGACCATGGCTGGTCCAATTTCTACTATCACGACCATAGGATCGAGGGATGAAGCCTCTATTCCTTCAATGTATCGGCTTCAGAATACTATGTAATTGTTCAAGGTTCTCCGCTACTTGGTAAGAGCTCCATCTTCAATCGCGAAGCATGAATCTTTCGACGCATGCCTTAATGAGCTTGCATATCACTCTAGTTCTCCCCAACTCTTCTACGCAGGATGAGGCCCCCCAGCTATGGTTCCAATAACGAGTCTTTGGTCGGTCCATCTGGATCCCTCTTCGCTAATTCAGCTTGGTTTCCTCGGTCTCTAGAAGCTTAGGGCGCTGCCGGTTGGTCGGCATTTTGCAATTTCCTTACATATTGCCGGAGCTTATTCTCCCGAATCAGTTCTTCAATCAAGTTTTTGAGGTGGTGACACTCATTTGTGTTATGACCATGTGTTTCATGGAAGCGACAATACTTCCTGGAACGCTTCTACTGCTCAGTTTCTTCCTTTTTAGACGGCTTTTTGTACTCTTTCGTCCCCTGCATTGCAAGATAGATGTTCTCTGGAGTATCATTAAGCGGAGTGTATTCTTTGGGCCTCAAACCATTAAGTTGCTTGTTACTTTTTTTCCGCTTATTAGAATTCTGGTTCTTTCTTTTCTTATTTTCATCCTTTCCTGCATTTCCATTAGCGATTCCGGAGGAATTCGTGTCTTGGTTTGTCACCATACCATTATGCCCAATGTTGGTTGGTTGTAGGTTAGTAGATTTTCTTTCTAATTCCTACGCCTCTTCCAATCTCAAGTGCTAGCTCACCTTTTGGTTGAAGTCCTTCCTAGTAGTGGGTTGTTTTATTTTGATCTGTTTTCCAAATTCAGTGTCGGGATGGATAATGCAGACCAGGGCCATAAAAACCATATCTTTGTTTGGATTGCTTACTCAGTTACCGCAGTGTTGAACCTATTCTTGAAGGACTTCAGAGATTCATTCCATCCCTATAATAAGCTGGATAAGGACATCACATCTTTCGGTTGTGCCGTGTGAACCCTGAACTGATCAAGGAATTGTGTTGCTAATTCATTAAAGGTGGAAATAGATCTTGGTGGAAGCCTGGTGAACCACATGAAAGCAATTCCCTCTAGGAAAATCGAAAAACATCTACATCAAATGACATTCAAATCATTCGCTCCATCCATGTACCAACTGTACTTGTACAAGTGGGGTTTTGAGTCTCTAGTTCCATTGTAAGGCAGAATAGTTAGCATGGTGAACTTCTCTAGGTACCGTTCAATCAAACTGCCATCAGTAAAGGGAGTCCGACTTGGAGTAAATCCCCATTCATCATCCCTTCTATCCTTACTTTCATCCATCAATCGATTAACCATGTCCACGATATATGCCTTAGATGTCCGGTAATCCGCGGGTCGGCTATCAGTGACTACACCAAGTATTTGATTTCGAAAACAGTTTTGGTAAGTGGACTGAAGCCTAGGTTCCCCTGTCTTCAGGAGAGCCACTCCCTCGAAGTTCCATTGGCTTGCGATTGGTCGGAAAGGAACAGTTTGGATCTCCCCGCCATTATTGAATGCATTAGTGTTTCCTTCCAACTTATCATCATCAAGTACCTCACCATCTTCTAAATCGAAAGGATCCATTGATATATCTTCATGTGGAGTTCTTGCTCATAAATTCAAAGTCATAGCAGGTTGCTTTGCAGTTAGTGGAGTGTTTGCGTTTCCTTCCATAATAAATCCTGCGGCTCCATCTACTACTCCTTTTTGCTACTGCTTTCCATTTCTCCGGTTTAGGCCAGAAACAGAAGAGTTTTCCTGCTTCATGGCAGCCATGGGGTCTGGCATGGTTCTTGGTGCAGCAAGTGATTGCAAGGTTAGGATGGCGTTTAATTTGTCTATAAGAGCTTTTTGGCTATTCTCTATCTTTTGATTAATCTCATCAACCATCTTATTCAATTCATCTATAGTGGAAACTTCATGTTGGACAGAAGTTCTCGACATCAGATCTCTTACATTTGCTCCAGAATTTGTCCGGGTCAATGGATTGTTAACGCCGTTAACTTCAGTTTGCTGAGGATTGGTCTCTTCTCCAGCCATTATTGCTCCTATGGACCTTCCAAAAGCAGTTCTTCTTCTTCCTGGTGCCATTGATTCCAAACAGCAAATATTTTAAGCAGAAACTGAGGATCTAACTTCTAAACCTATCTGATCCAAAGTAGATAGCTAGATCTAAGCCTGAGTTGGATTTTATCAGCGAAAGCACCAAAATGTTAGTCCAAAAAATGGATCAACAACCTATATTGAGTATGAAAGCACCAGCCCTGTTAACCAATGCAAACAAAGTAGAAAAAGCAATAGTAAATCACAAGAAAAAGTAAAGGGACAAGAGATTTTTATAGTGGTTCAGCTGTTAACGAAGCCTACGTCCACTTTATAGATTTTATTGATTGATTGACCGCTGATCTCAAGTAAAAGCTGTTTACAATTTGTATGATCAAACTAATAGAGATCAGACCACCATTGATGGCGATAAAAGGAAGGATCTCAATTGTCCCATGGCAGCCATTGTGAGAAGGAAGAAGATTGAATAATCATAGTAGCAGAGTTTCTCCAGGGATCAGAATAGCCAGTCCCCTCTCTGTTGAAGATAGGATGATATTTATAGGATTTAGATAGCACTTGGATCGGAATCAGAGCACCAGAAGCCTGAAGTTATCCATAGGAGGAGGCTCATGAATTTGGAGCCATTTTGAACTAACCTTTTGGATCGGTACCGATCGAATTGGATCAGATTAGTATCGATCCAAGTTGTTGTGCAATCTATGCACAACTCCTACTCTGTGGGCTTCCTTCCTGGCATTCGCAACCTGCTCCATTCTAGTCGATAAAAGAATTTTCATGATTCTCAAATCACGGTAGCACTACCTCATACTCCTCTCATCCACTCGTCTTCGCAAGAGAAGCACTTTGCCACACTTGCCTTAGCCTAATTCCACCTCTAGCGACCACAACCCCAATTTGGTAGAAATGTCACACTCGACCAATGAACATCGCACCCACTGTCGCATGCACCAAAATGAAGCTCTTCTCCATACGAGCGCAAATCATTTATTTTGTTAAGCGAAGCTCTCCATTTAATTATTTTAATGTGGTGGCTACAATTTCTTTGTAGGAAAAAGTGAAAGATGAGAGAGGAAGAGAATAGTGCAGGTAAGGGTTAATTATGGGGGTATATTTTCATAATAAAAATATTTATTGCTTTTTAATTTCTCAAATAAACTCGCTTTACGTTACGAGCTCGCACGATCACATGGGCCTTTGAATTGCTATGAAACTCATCCGCGTACATAACCTTATTATTCTGGTTCTGATAGCACTAGTTTAATCAAAATTCAAGACAATACCCCTTGATGATAATTTCACTTGTTTCGAGATCATTTATCGATAAAATGATTCTCGGTCACATTACCGATATTTCTTCGAACCATTTATTTTTGTAAATAAATTTCAAAAACAAATTTCTTATCATTAATTATTATTAAAAAAGGGGGTTAACATGGTTAATAAATAAATTTAATCACATTAAATCCAAGATTTAAATATTTGAATAACTCGAATATTTAAATATGAAGTGTTTGAAATTCCGAGTCATTACAACATTTCTCGAGGAATAGTCGAACAATTCTAAGAATTTTCTAAAAGAAAGCAAAGAATGCAGGCAAAGACAAGTAGTATTAGGAACTATCAGAAATGACCCAATCTTAAAGGAGAAGTGCTAAAAACACAATAAATCAAAGATAAGAGGTAGAACAAAGGAAGGAGGGAAGATAATCCCCCCCTCCACAAAAACAAGCTGGTACCAAGAGCTTTTTATTGAAATTTTAGCCTTGGTACTCACTTCTGCATACTTGGGCTTGGATTGACTTGGTCTTCCGACGCCCCTTGTTTCTACTAGACGATTTCCCTATAAAAACAGACCCTACGGCTACTGAAAATAGACTTTTTGCTCTTTTATCTTCTTCATCTCCTATCTCTCCTCTCTATTGTCACTAAGCAGACATTATTGGCTATTTTAGGCTTTAAGAGATCGTCAATCCCTTATACTAGTGACTCTCATTCAAATAATCAATAAATTATAGTACAAGTAGGCCAGAGATTGCTGAACCACTATAAAATTCTTGTGTTCTCTTTACTTTCCTCGTAGTTTTTGCTAGATCTGAATATTTCTATATGGTTTTGGGTATTGTGCCGTTTTGGGCGTCAACAATACTCATGAAAGATTAATTATTATTGTTTTCATTGTATGGGCCTAAGTCAAACGGAGTTGCCTCTAGAATTTTTGTGGTTCTTTTAGTAATTTACCGGGTACGTATATAAAAGTTATATATGTGTATATCGATATACGATATCAACAAGAATTTAAATTAAACAATTTATGATGTGTTTGGAAGAGGATATAGTCCATTGTGGACCTGTGTTATGGTCGGCCAAGCTTAAAGGGGAAGGAGTCCAAGTTTTCTCTTGGCACTAGAGAGATTGGTGCTAAATCTTTTGGTGAGCTCTCCCTATAAAAATAAATCTAAGGCACTTTGGTTTAGATTTACTTTTTACTTCCACTCTTCATCATTCTTGGTCGAAAGCCCCCCTTCAACCAACTTCCTTCATTTTGAACTCCATTCATCTCCATTCAATTAAATTAAGTTACATGTGGTGTTAGCATGCCATCGGTTTGCTATAGTGGGTGTAAATCTAAGAGATCAAGGAGACAAACTAGATCAACGTGTGGATCATAGGCAAAGCTTCTAGGTAAATCCTTACTTACATTTAATGTGATGTTTATCATATACATATATATATGTTTATATCACCAATTTTATGTATATGTCAATGCATTAATCTATTCATACACAATTTTATTGTTTGGTTATTATTGATTATGATTTCTATATTTCATGCATATGTATATAAAAAATATGTATTATATATATAATATTTTCGACCACAATAACTTTTTATATATATGTATGTATGTATGTATATGTGTGTGTGTATTTATTATTGCAACACATATTATTTAAAACACTGTTCATTGATTTATTCATTTATACATGTATTAATAATTTCGAATGATACAACATACACACGAGGTGGAGCCTTGACGCAATGGTTAGGTCATCCGTATGGTGATCTTGGTGCCCAGGTTCGAGTCCGAAACCAGACTCTTCGCGATGCAAGGGAAAGGCTACGTACATTATCGACCTCCCCAGAGCCCGCTATGGTATGGGAGCCTCGTGCACTAGGTTTCGCCTCACACACACACACACACACACACACACACACACATATATATATAAATTTTAACATTTGAAAGACAACCTTTTTAGCTGAAATCATATTTATAAAATATTTAGATATTTTACATCATAATATAACTAATTTCAAATTTAAATATTTTTTATGTAACTAAATTTAATATGTATGTAATGCTTTCTGAAATTTTATAAAAATATAATTTTTTTCGATCGAATATCTATTGTGTGTGTCTATATATATTTACAATATTTAATAATATCAAATTTATTAATAATTTATATATATGTACGTACTAATTTAGTATCAAAATTATTTTCGGAATATACATATATATTTAACTTATACATATTTCATTTTAAAATAAATAAAATCAAATTTAAGGTATTTAGTGGCCTTTAAATTTGGATCATGGATCTGTTTTTAAATTTTAATTTGTTACTAATTCAAATTACATATTTTATATAAAAAGTCTAAAATTCTTAATATGAACTTAGTCAAAATTTATATGATATTTTCAAAACAATATTTTATATATTATAATTTGCAATGACCCGTATTTTACATATCGGAGGAACGTAAAATATTATTTTTTAAATTCTAATCGGTTGTTATGTGACTATAACTATGGGTAATGTTGAGTAGCGATACTTTTTACCTTTATAATTTTATTAGACGATTTTAACCTTAAAAACTTGTAAAACCTATAACTTTTGATAGAAGCCGAATTACGGTTTGAGTCTACTGGTAGATGAAAGATATGATGGTTTCTCTTTGCGTAGGGTGATCATAATAGATTTTTTTGGCTAAATCATTAAGGAGATATGTCCATTTGAAGGTGGACAATTTTTAGACAGATTAGTGAGTTATTAGGCTAAGGCCATACTTAGCCCATTGACCTATTACAGGATCTGATTTGATAGGACATGATGGGACAACCCCCTAGCCATTTCTGCACTGTATAAAAACATTATAACCTCTATTAATCATCTCCTTAACCAAAAGAAGACTCCAAACCTTACTTTAATCGACCAAATCAAGTAACTAGAGGCATATCAAGGGAATAAATTGAGAGATCATTAATTTCCATTGGGTGCATTGAGATTTACGATTCCTACAGTTCATCTTGGATTCATCCCGATTTGTGTGCATTTGGACACACTAGTGAGTGATATCTCTCAATTTACTGTAGATGTTAATATAGTATTAAAATTTGTTTTAAAATGATTTTTAAAGTTAATAAAAATGTCATTTTAGTTAAATATAAACTTAACTACATTTTCAAAATGAATTGTAGTGGAGTTAAATCTAGATAATTGCTTATATGTTCATATGGATAGGGCTTGTCATGTTTTTTCTTGATTTTGGCTACATGATGATTTGATTATGTGCATGATGATTGTATAATATTTGTAATGTTGATATAATACTGGTTTGGTAGTTTTGTTTTGTTGCTTATAATAGGAAGTAGAGTATCCATATGCATTTCGTAAACTCTACTGATTTTAGAGCATTTGGAGTTGAATCAAATGGATTGCTTAGGGAGTTAAGGCATTTGGAGTAGAGGGAAAAAACTTAGAAAATGCCAAACTAAGTGTTTTTGGACAATCGATCACCCCCGACCCATAAGAACCAACTGATCCAAACTTTCCCAAATTTCCCTTGGAAGGATGGCTCGGTAGTAGGGTGTAGACTTGAAAACTTTATGCTTTGCACAAGAATACTCCGAGACCTTAAGTAGGAAACATTAAGATTTTCTAGTGTTGACTTCAGGATGGGAATAGGTGCGGCATGCATTGTTGAGTAGGTAAGTTAGCCAAAATGGCTAAATCTTTGGAAGATGGTTTGGTACTGACACAAACTGGGTTGGTATTGACCTATTAAAGTGTTGGGATTTATGTCGGTGAAACTTTAGGGTTAACGCATGTGTATAGAGAGAGGCAACCTTGGGTTACTTGAGCCTTGGTTTTGAGTCAAATGAGAAGAATCTACAAGGCGGTTTGGTGAGAAGATTATGATCGAACGATCATCGAAGTTCAAACAACGACATCCATGACCTGATTATCAATATAGGGAGTTCCTAGCACCATGCAACCCTATGCTAACCATCGCATGGGGTTTGAGTAGGTCGAGATGGGTTTTTGGCCTAGGGTGATCGATATGAAGCCCTTAAGGTGAACACGGGGTTAGTTGAGTTGTGTTCGGAGTGATACAAGAATATGAGGGGATTACTCCAGGCCAAGTATAGAAGAACCTTTAGAAGAGTGGTGTTTCATACTTTAATTAATCAACGATGTAAGGCATTTGATTAAATACTTCATGATGAAAGTTAGTATAGTATGAAAGGAGTTACTGAGCGGGCAAGTATTGAGTGATCATTTATGAAGTATATAAGAGGTGGTTCAACTATCAGTGCATATGCTATTGTTAGGGGTCATAAGGGGTATGGTAGTCTAAATGTACCTTGGGGGAATTCGAGTGCAAACATGATCTGGTTCCATGAGGTGGACAACTAAATGGTCCATATTCCTAGCCATCTAAGTGGGCATGAGCTTGAGCGTTGAGTACCTGCGATTATGTGTGGTCACTGACTATCTGAGTGGGTCATATAAGATATCTAGGAGCATCCGAGAGTGTAATGGTTGCTTTGTTGCCTTATGTGCTATGATTTCTATGTTTGTCTTGATTGATGTGCGATTGTGATGGATGTCCTATGATGTAGATATTGCTACATTTGACGCCCTTATGCCATATTTTATACCCCGAGTGCTAGTACATATGATGATAATTTAACATGTATTTGAGTTTTTATGCTAACTCGTTTGATGTAGACACATGGCAGAAATGACTTCTCATACTAGTTCCTTATGCTATATTGACTTTTATCATATCTTGAGATCATTTATCGCTCCTACTAGATTGTTGTCTACCTCAAGTTTTTATGTTTTGCTTCTTATTAGTTCGAGTAATCTTGAATGAGTAGACTAGATAACAAATTTGGAAGTAACGCATGGAGTTGTTTAGAGAACGAGCATGAGGCTAGCACTATTGTATATGCTATTGTTAGAATTTTATTGCATATTCCATGGTGAAGCACTGTGGTGCATTATTAGTGCCATATTTTATTTAGAGGCAGATATTGAGTTTATTTATTAGTTGCATAAACTCTTTTCCTATTTTGTATGATTGTATAGAACATTTGCTTTGATCTATGATGGTTCATATAGTTATATTTCTCTCTCATCTGTTTTATATTTATGGATTATTATATTTTTCTCCTTGCGCTATGAGATATACAACAAGTCTTCTTTGGAGTTTACCACTTTACAACCCTTGACTATCGCTCTACACTAGCAGCATATCGTTACAGTGCATTTTACATGTTATATTTAGTACCAGAGGTATAGAGTTCTCGTCACACTTAGTACCTAAATGAGTTTTCATAGTTAACCTAAAGGATACCTGGATCCATCAGAAGTAAAGTATGAGTTATCACTATAGGATGGATCAACTTGATATACGAGAGAGCGTACTTGTTATATTTTTATTTCAAAATTATGTTGTAATATATATAGTATAAGTCATGTCACATACATGAGTACCACTTATGCAGCTTTGCTTTTTGAGAGACTGATCATTCTTATTACAGATTGTAAAAATGAGCCGATGAATGATAAATGCTGTAAGGACCTTTGTGTCTGGACTAGAGGAAGGAGTAGGTTTAGAGGGGGCTAAACCGACTTATAATCTACGTTCATGGAGTTGATGAGGAACATGCAGTTGAATTACCAAAAGGATGCTCTAGTTGTTTGTTGTTGTTGGTGGTGGTGGTGCTCTGATGCAAGCCCTAAGGGCTAACTTCGCTAAATTGAACTAAGAAAAATCAAGTGTTAGGGGCAAACTGTTTCTTGGAATAGATTTGGCTTTGGAAGCAAAATAGCGGTTGGACACCTATGAATGTATCTTCAAGGACTTAAAGCTTGAAACATGCTATGAAAAGGAAGTTGGCATCCAGGCAACTTTAGGGTAGGGCAATGAACTGGTGGAGCACTGTAAAAATAACTACTCTTGAGTATTAGTTCACTTGGGAGTAGTTTAGATCTCGATTTGAGGAAAGTACATACTAGCATATTAAAATTCGGTACTGTTAAATTTTTTTATTGACTTGAGGTAGCAGATATATCTTTTTTGGTGTATATGCCGAGTTTGTCAAGCTATGAAAGTAATGCTTTTCTTTTATTGATAATCCACTAAAAAAGAATGAGAATTTCATTATGTGTTAGACTGTTATCTCGAGGAAACACATTTGGGCCATACTGACAAGTCCTTCGAGAATCTTATTGAGAAGTCTCTCCAAGATGAGAGTCTGTATTTGAAGTCTAAGTCTATTGCTGCTACTATTCCTAAAATAGAGCCAAAGCTACAAGTGATCAGTAGAGGCAAGAGGAAGTGGAAAAAAATAAAGGAAAGGAGCAACCTCATGCCAAAGGTGGTTAGAAAAGGGGAAAGTAGGACCCTACTTGCTATCGATACAAAGGAAAGGCCATCAGAGTAGAAGCTATAAGAGTACATAGAGGAAGTGCTACAACTTCCATAAAGCCGTGTACATAAAGAAGGATTGTCTAACCATCGAAGAATAATTAGGTGGTGACTGCTTATGTGCTTAATGCGATTGCAACTTTATTGAGTGCTTCATCAGCGAAGGAGAAGAGGAAAGGCATTACTGTCCGAGGTATGCTTTCTGTTTATGGTATGCCTATTTATGTTTTATTTAATACCAGTGCATCACATTCTCTTACATCTAGTGACCTAGTAGTGAGGTTGGGGTTGAGTCCCGACTTATTTGACATGATTTTGGTTGTGTCTAAACTTATGGGCGGTTTGGCCAACTTGGGTATAGTTTGTCGTGACATAGTGTTATCGAGTCGTAGTTGTATGTTCTCTTATGATAGCTTTGTACATTGTTTTATTGGGTTCGGTATCATATTGGGGATGGACTTGCTGAATAGACATTGAGTCATAGTGGACTACGAAAGATTGATGGTGATGATCTGGATAGATGAAGAGCATATGCTAAAGTTGAGCAACATGCCTAAGGATGTAGTGATAGTTAGCTTCTTATATTTTCTCGAGATCCTTTACGAGGAATTGTCATCAATACCTATAGTGAGGTAACATCCGAATGTATTTAAGGAGGTGATCAGATTACCTTTGCAACATGAGATTGAGTTATGCATCGACTTAGTGAAGGATATGAGACCAGTAGATATGCTGTTGAGGCATATGGAACCTAGAGAGCAATGGGAATTCGAGGTGCAAGTGAATGACTTATTGAGATGATGGTTCATCGATGGAGTATATCTGAGTGGGAAGTGCCCGTAGTTTTCACCATGAAAGTGGATGGTTCCCTGAGACTTTGTGTCAATTACCATGAGCTGGTCAAAGTGACGAAGAATAACGAGTATTCACTCTTGAATATTCACGACTTGTTCCATCATCTCCACATTGCTAAAATGTTTTCTCGATTGGACTTAGTGATGGGGTTCAACCAACTAAGAGTGGCTTGAGAGAGTGTGTTGATTACAACGTTTGTGCATCATATAGATTTTATGAGTGGTTGGTTAGGTCGTTCGGGCTAACCAATATGCCGGCAAACTTTGTTCATCTTATGAACTGTGTATTTAGGGATCAACTAAATAAGTTCATACTTGTGTTTATCGATTATCTTCTCTCGGATAGAAGAAGAATAAGATGCATTCGAGTATCATGCTTAAGATATTGAGGAAACACCGCTTAAAGATGACATTTTGTAACACCCTATAAAATAAAATGGAAATTAATTAATAAGTAATTATTAAAGCCAAAAGTGAGGATTTTTGTAAATGTCAGAATTTGTCTATGAAACCTACACTGTTGGGTTCAAGGCGACTTTCTGATTAATTTTCATATATAAAGTTTTACGATCGAAGTTCAAACGAAAACTTTATTTACGTTTGAAGCTTTCGGGTCGGAAACAATTTAGAACCAATTAAGGAAGTAAATGTTAATAACTTAACATTAAAATAGGCATTAAGTATAAATGTTAACGTTAAATATAAATTCTAATTAAGGCGCTCGATCAAATTTAATCTAATTAAGAAAGCGTGTAAGTAAATAGATTGGGCACTAAAGTAAATAAGCATTAATAACTTGCGTTAATGTAAACATTAGGTGTAAATCTTATCGTTTAAGTAATTGACTATTTTAAATCAAATCAAATCAGAGAATAGAAGGAAATAAATAAATGAGTATTAATTAACATTAAAACAAATGTTAATAAATAAAACATTAATGTTGAAGTAAAGAAAATCAGGAAATAAGTGGTAATAAATTAACGTTAATTAATGCTAGTGAATACTTTACTGTAAGCAAGATTAAAGTTAATCAGATTAACCGAAAATGGTATGAAATAAATGTAATTGATTGACGTTAACTACACTTACCTTTCACTTAATATGGAAAAAAATTAAGGTTAACCAATAGACGATAATGGTATTAAACCACATATAAAAGGAATTAAATTAACTCATAACAAAAATGCATAACCGACTGACCGCTTGTGTACTGGTGGCTATAGGTTAAACCCTGGCCAAACAGCACGGATTTAATAAATTAAAATCTAATAGATGGAACTGATTTAAGCGCCTCTAATTACAGGCCTAACCCCTTACTTTTCTTCTCATATTTTCTGAATCAAAGAGTGAAGCTGTACCATTTTCTTTTCCTCATAAATTCTAGGAAATTTAGAAATTTTAAATTAGAGCATTATATATATGTATGTGTGTGTGTATGGAGAAGAGCGAAAAATAAAGGAGAAGAAGAATAAGGGGTGAATCAATTCTGCGAAGAAAAAGTAAATCTAAGTCGAAATCTAAATTAAATCCAAATCCCTTCTTAAATCTAAGTTTCTAATGAATATGTATATTCTTGCGGTACATATTTCGATACGAAGGAAAAGGTTGCCAAACAGAAATAACAAGGTTTAGATTTGGAGATTTGAAAAGCTTAAAGGTAAGTGGGAAATTATATATTTTTATATAATATTGGATTTATATCGTTGTAAATCTATTCCTATATGCTAAATGTAATTTTGGAGTTGTAGGCCTAACTGTATACGTATAATGAATTTATAAACCTTGCTTACATATTATGTGATTGATAACTTAGATTTAATATTACATGTACTTCAATCTGGAAGTTATTGGGTACTAGTAGTCCTTGAATTTGATAAATTATATAGTAGTTCTAGATTTATTGATTAAATGATTTATGCAAGTAAATGTAAATTAGAAGTTATCACAATAAATTATTGAGGTTTAAGTAGTATTTTAATTCATTGAAATGTAGGGTGATGCAATCTAAGTTTCTATAAATTAACAAGTTTAGATCTATGAATAAAAGTGTATCATTTGAAATAACAAGAAATATTCCTAAAAGAAAGAGATGTATAAAATTGGGATAGTTATCGTATTTTGTATTGTCTATTTCAATAAAAGGTAATTCCTTGTAATTCCAGACGCAACACAAATTCCATTTTCAGATAATTTATATACATTTACAATGTTAACCTTTTCTTTTGGGAGGATGTAATTCCAACGCATAAAAAATACAGAAATCCCTAAGTATAAACTAAAAGATTGTAGTAATGATAAGAATAATGGTTTAATTGTAAAACTAAAGTATATTCAATAAAGACAAGTTAGAATTAAATAATATGCGACGAAAGGTAGGTAAAGTAATGAAATGAATAAGAAGGAAAGTTTAGTAACCAAAGAAGGATGGTAAGAGTTAAAAAGAACAGTATACAAATTTAATAATAAAGAACGGAAATAAGTTGTAAAGGATGTTTAAGTCTTTTATGTTAAGTAGTAAATAATATTAAACTGATATTAATGAAGTAAGGGGCCGGTTATAAAAAAATAATTGAATAGTAATAGTGGAACATTGGAGGTGTGGTAAAAAAATAAGTATGAATATATACATAGCCTTAAGTATGTGTTTGTAATGGGTGTGAATTATTAAAATTAGCGAATGACTTAGATTAAATAGAAAATGACCGAGTCATTAAAATGGGTTGGAATGCGAGAACCGTAATGTTACCCACCGCAAGGGGGTACTAGTAGTTGTGTAGACATTATACTGATGTGATACATATCCAACTGTAGGACCCATGGGATTATACGTTTGCGTATAGGTGAAGGGAATACCCAGTAGGATGTTCGCCTCGATCGAAGTGTCAAAGGGCAAGTTGAGTCCACTTCAACCTTTTAAGGGGTATTAAGTAATAAGGGGTATTTCTTAGACTGCGTTAGATAATCTAAATGGAATGGTGACCAAGGCTTGGCGCTAGGACAGTGTGATTAGTACCAAATATGGGAGTAGGAGCTGGTTCATAGGTCGAGAACGTCATTAGTCCTGAGCAGTCAGCTGAAAGAAGGAGGGTTACACCTGAACGGACCAGGCCTTATACTAGTGTAGATTTCGTTTAGGACCTGCACCACCCGACTATTGTTTGCTAGATTGTTTGTTATAGGAGGCAAGGCTAGATAACCCTTTGATAGAGTCTTTCAAATTCGAACAGAATACGACTAAACTATTGTGAAGCTGTTATTAGGCACTATGGGAGTTCCTTGGTGTGGACGGGCAATAAGGACGTGATACTACGTTGATGATGGATCTTGACGAGGTGTTGGGATATGGATACAAGTGGGGATAGTATCTTGGTCCAAAGGGGGACCGTGGTACTTATTTAATTGCACGATTGTGTGTATGTATGTTTTGAATATTTTATCCATTCCAATGCAATTCCAGGTGTTGTCACTTAATAATTTTGTATGTGCAAGTGTGTTATATTATGGAGTGTTGACATTGATACATCTATAATTATTATCGTGACTTATTAAAATAATTAGTAATATTATATTTTGCAGAAAACTATGTCAGAAAATCCACCATCTTCACATTCGTCATGTTCAGAGGCGAAGAAAGTTGATCAAAACTTACTTGGTATTCCGGTCTCAGATAACGCTGGAAAAATCGCTACTATGCTCGGTAAACTAGTAAGAGCTCATGTGCCGATATCATATATAAGTTGGAATAAAGTACCTGCAATATACAAGGACAACGTTTGGAACGAATTTGTGGTAAGTATCCTTATCTGTTCGACAACAACTATTTCATTCAATAGCCTTATGGTTTCAACTCTTTGCACAACATTTAATTTAATATATTTTTTGCAAAAAATTTATGAGCTCGATCCGCTTTCAAAGGAAATGTTTTTAAGGAGAATGGCCAAGGCTTTTAGGAGATACAAGAAAAACTTGAGAGTAGTTTATTATGACCCTTTCAACAATGACGAAGAACGGTTGAAAAATTGCCTACCTACAGTTGCTAAAGAAGATTGGGCAGAGTTCGTAAAAAATAAAGCAACGCCTGAAGCGAGCGGAAGAAGGGAGGTAGGCAAAAAGAACAGAGCATTGCTCAGTTATGCTCATCATGTAGGATGTAAAAGTCATGCTAAAATAGAACAATAAATGGTAATTTATATTCATTTCCATTCAAATAATTTACACATTGTGATTGGATATTCATGTCGTTGCATCAACTTGTATTGCAGATCGTTACTATTCCATCAACAAATATCGGTCGTCGTCAAGTATGGGAGAAGACACACAGGAAAAAAGATGGTAGCATATCAGATGCCACTTCTCCATACTTTGTAAGTTAAACAAATATTAACTTGCATATTCTTTAAAATTCCTTATTCATGTAAGTATTATCATATTATAGGATCAAATTGCGAAAGCGAAGGAAAAGATCACTGATAGTGATGAAGAAAAATTGACAGTGGATGAAGACATCTTATCACAAGTGCTTGGTAAGGATGCAAGGGGTAGGAGCCGCGGTGTTGGGACCGTTATACCAAAGACTAAAGTTAAGGCTTGTGCCATTGCACAGAAACGACTCCGACATGTTCATGGCGAGCAGGATGAGTTGAAAATGAGGGTGGGAAGTTTGGAGAGTACGGTGGGAAATTTGTCTAGGAAAATGGAGGTTTTGATCAACATGGTGGGAAATATTGAACAGGGAATTCGTGCACCAGTCAATTCTTCTGATGGAGGACGCGCCACACAATTCAATGCTCCTGAATTCATTGCTTCGCAGTTCCAGGATTTGATCAATGTTACGAACAATCAAAAATGTGAAATCCTCAACTCTAATTTAGAATTAATAGGAACATGTATTTTTAACATTTAAACATTTATGACATAATAAGTAGAAAACTTAAATAATAATAAATATTCCCTTTTATTGCAACAGGTACTATATGCCGAGATTCTACATTGTCCAACATCCATGGGAAATCTGTACCATCCACACATGAAAAAGTGGTGTTGGACAGTATACTGCTACCAGATGAGAGAACCAGCAAAATAAATCATCAATTTACAGAGACCTTTGCTGATGTTGGAGTGGGTGGATATGTGTGCCATCCGAAGTGTCTTATTCGATATCTCTAGATGATGGAGCAGGTATATTTGGTAGGAGAAATAAAAAATGGTTCATGAATCATATGGCAGGAGTAAATTAGAGAAAATAAGAAATGGTTCACGAACACCGAAACTTCACTTATCACATATATCATAATATCAATTTGTTCTTAACCTTAGGATTTGCTTATAACAGTCCAATTTATTCTTCATCTTACACATCTTTACTATTAATAATGAGAATTCCATGAATAGGATTCAACCGTGTCTTTTTGAAATTCCTAAACTACCCTTTTCATATCTATATCAATTCATGCATTAAGTGGTAAAGCGGAGGCCTTAATCTTATAGTAAATGAAACTGTGAATATAGAAGGTCTCAAATCTTATAATACTCTTCAGTTAAAGGTCCTTCAATGACTACCTGCTGAGCACCTATATTGACCTGCAATATATTCAAATCGATCAAAACAAAGCCTGAAAACTCTAGATGAACATAAAACCGCATATACTTAAATTATCTTCTTAAAAGAAAAATCATTCTTGAAAATATGTGCCTTCTTTTGAAGCCAGATTTTAAAATTTATAATTATACAAGTTTGAATAACAGATTTTTATTGGGTGAACAGAAAATTTTAGAATGACAAAACATGAATAATATTTTATGTGATTCTTTAGAAGCACAATTAATTTGGATGAAGAAATGTCAAATTGCAATAAATTTCAAGGGTCAAAATTGACAAGGCACAATTTTGAATAAACGGTTTTATGTAGTGATGAGAAAATTTTAGAATGACAAAACATGAAATCAATTTAGACGGAGAGAAATCAAATTGCAGTAATTTATATGGGTTGAAATTGACTTGACAAAAATTAAAACATATTTTCTTTTTCCCTAAAGAAAAATGATTAAAATTCACCCTCTTCCCAATAATTACAAAATTAGAAGTTTTCTTCTACTGAGGCCTAAACTCCACCAAAAACCAACCATACTCACGTATAATAGTATTTTGAATTAAATCCCTACTGCTAGGTAAAGAAAATTGGTTGAATATGATTCAGAAGTATTCGTCAATTTAACAGTCGTCATAGTTTATATATAAAAAATTAAAAATACCCTTCTAATTTCTCATACTCTATCAGATATCTACATCATGTGCATGCATATGCACATTGTGCGTGTCATATACTAGTATGTATATAGATAGTTCTTTGATCACATAATGCAAGTCTACATGTGAAGAAATGGATGGTCAAATATGACATTGTTAGAAGGATCCTCTGCAATAGGCTTGTCAGTCCCTTCCAAATTCCTAAACCAATACATCTGTTTAAAAGAAGCAGCCCCATTAGGAATATCATCCATCACCCATTCATATCCTTTCGGGTAGTAAATGCCAGTCCGAGGATGCGGTATCCAAAAGCTTTTCTCGATGTTTTGATTCACTGTTTTGCGTCTCTGTTTCACCTCCCTAAAATACCAAGAAAAATAAATACTTGTACATAACTACATCTTATACACTGGTTTTACCTAGATATAAGATGTAAATTTTACCTGAACATGTAGGATATTTCATGCTCTATTTTCAAGAATATTATCTTTCAGTCTAATATTATTGAACTATTTGTTTCTTCAACGATAGAGATAGGGTACTAAATGGTGATAGCGGTTCCTTAAGGTTATGCAATCAGCACTATCATTTTTCAGATATAAATACTTTTAGCTGAATTCAAAATCATCATTTATCTAGTTGCAAAGTTTTTGACAATTGAATCATATTTCTTCTTTTCCCAACATGATATGCAAATGTGTTCACTCATGGTATCAGACATGAAGAGTATAACTCCAGAACAATTTGAGAATAGAGGCAACAACCCTTGTAAATTTAGGAGGCACTCTCACTTTGTCCCTTTTGCTTCTACAAGTGATAATATTACAGGCCCAACAAATAATTTCAATACTAGCAAGGAGGAATTCACCCTGTCTGAAATCAATACTGCTAGTCTAGTCCAGTCAATACATGATACAGCAAGATATGTTGAGTTAGCAATTCATGTAGAGATATATGAAGTAATATATGTGTTTATGTTGAATTAGCAATTCATGTAGAGATATATGAAGTAATATATGATACATCAAGTTATTGATACCCTGTCTGAAATCAATTCACCCTGTTTTATAAAATGCTGAAATGGATTATATATGAAGTAATATATGTGTTATGATGAATGCGATGTAGAGAATCCTCGATCCTTTTCTTCCATGTATTCAAAATTAGCATTTGCAATAGCATATTTAAAAAAAAAAGAAAAAAAACAGGCTATCAAAGTCTAAAATCAACAAATATTTAAGAAAGCACCAAACTGTCAAAGAATTAATGTCAAGAAATTCAAATTAACATTAACATCTTGGAAATTCTTTTTATCTAATTTATATCCTAAATTTACATGTTATATTATTTCCAACAATTCCAAAGGTTGGCACCCATTGATAACTCCAGAGCCTATTTTACATTTCTGTTTTCTAGAATTGCACTTACACACAGATCTAGAACTCTATCAAATTTAACTATCTGACAAAATGAAATAACAAAGAAAAGGAAATAGTTGACAATGGAAACTAATTCCAATTCCTAGATAATTCAGTTAACTTTCAATTACTATGCTCGTTAGTGATCTATCGATTAGCTATATCGACAAACCAAGTAAATGAAGAAATCAGAGGGTCATTAAAAAATATCACATTTCACTTGTAACTTTGTTTTGTATGAGTGCATCCATTATGTTTGAAAGTAATGATAAGTCAGTATAATCATTTGGAAGGGTTTCTCTCCATAAAAAATATTGTTCAGTCATTTGTCTTTGTAAGCATCATAGGATGACTGAAGTCCTTCATTTTGTTAGCTTCTATATGTTAGTTTAATATCAGAGCCTGTAGAGAGGGGATGAAGCCTTCGAATACTTCTCAAACTGTCTTTTGTACTACTATAATTTATACCCATTTTTATGTTTGTAGGTTGAATCAGGAATGATCTTTATGCAATCTTTGGTGCTACCTAATTTTATTTGGTTTAGCAAAAAGTGTAGCAAGAGAGTTGGAGTAATTCATTTGCAAAAGGTTAAGCCAGAGACACTGTTGTACTCTGGGTTCTATTGAACATCTTAAGGTCTTGTATTGATATTGAAACTTGTGTAGCTCTTGTTTTGAGCTTAACTTCATATTTGTACTAAATGCTAGTATGTACTATTTTTTGTGTTATGTAATGATATTGTTAAGTTATTATGCACTGCAATGCGGATTATTGAATCATTTGAATGTGCACTGTTTATAATATTATTTGTTTTCTAATATCATTTGAGTGCGGAATATTATATATGTATGTGTAATTGAATACTTAGATACGGCTTCTGGCCGTATCTAATGTGTCAATTTGGTACATTAGATACGGCTATTAGCCGTCTCTAATGAGATAATTAGATACGGCCAGAAGCCGTATCTAACTGGCTCATTAGAGACGGCTAATAGCCGTATCAAATTTATAAGCTCGCCCAATTTTGATACGGCTAAAAGCCGTATCTAATAAGTTTAGATACGGCTTTTAGCCGTATCAAAATATCGTTTATGGTGTAGTGTAATACAGCGGAAGAAAAATATACATGAATACGTCTTGACCATCCAGCTCCTCTCCAACTCCAAAGTATCCAGCTAAACCAGGGAAAACATGCTCGGTCTGACCCGAGCATTACATGGAATAACGCCCGGGTTAGTCTGGTAAACCAGCGTAATTAAAACTCAATAATAAGTAACAACCAAACTGATTTCTACATTAGAAAATGTTTCGAACAAAGGGTATCTCGTAAGACCACACCGCATATAAAAACGGACGGGCTTTTACCTTACGATAACCAAAACATTTTATATCAAAATCCAGCGATATTATCATAGTGTCTAGGGTTAAAGTAAATAGATAAAATAAATGCTTGCATCTCGCATTCCAACATACTTGGTTCTCCAATCGAAACGTAAGGCACGTATTGGAGATTGGATACCAACAATGGCAAGGTAAGGGACTACCGTCCGATGATACACCACTAGAAAATGCACCTATGCTAACACAGAACCGGCTGCCCATTTAACATGGCAGATCGGATTCCCTCACCCCCTTGACACCGAGGCCTTATACTACCACGGTTTTTGCATGCAAACCAACTCTGAAAGGGATATCTAGAATGGGGTAACCGCTCCTAATGGTAGCTAACCACATAGCTCTGCTGCATGCCCTATTTTTGCCATTCCTCCCGGTTGCGAGGCTTAAGGTTATGCTTTACCTGTCTAAATAGCAATCCATCTTTGAATGCTAACACTGCCCTCTAGGCGTTAATGCAATGCCAACATTCATCCATACAAGTTCGTTCTTGGTTTGAATGAAACCGAAGGCACTACTTCTATTACATCCATTATGGGGAAACCCTCCTATCGAAAATAGAAAATAGCCCTTGCACTTTAAAACTCCGTCTTCGATCCCATGCACTTCAAGATATCTTCAATACGAAACATTGAGTTGGATCGAAGTGGTTTTCGGATAACATATCCGATCCCGGTCTCTTCGAAACAACTTTCGGCAGTTTCGATAAACTCAACCCCGGTTCTTTACGAAATAAACAGACAAATGACAAGAGCAGAGTTCACCTCCTAACCATTTCATGGACGGATTTCCTTATCATTCGTCAAAAAAGAACGAAATGAGTTTATACGTACAGTATAGCACCTTCAACGGTAACTGTACCATATAATTCTCGCATTTCTCCTAGATATTTCCAAAGTTACGTTTTAGGTCCAACTTTGATAGTCGGTTATTTAACTATCAAATAAACAAACATCCAATCATGGTTTAATTTCCATGTAGGATCCACTAAGCCTTTATTAATTCTCTTTAATTAAAAAAACACTTTATAAAACTTGATCAAAAGATCTTTTCAAAACACTATTTCCAAACCCCTTACATTTCCTTTATACTTGGAAAAAACATTTATATACTTATCTCAATGGTATAAGTATATTACCAAAACATCTTACTTTTCATGCCTTGAAAACAAAATTATATACTTATCTTATAAGTGTAAGTATATTTACAAACGTTTCAAAGTTTTCTTCTTTCCAAATCCCAACATTTCTTCCAAATAAAACATTCTGCTTATCCTTTATCAAAAATTCCCTTTTTAAAAGCTCATCTTATATTTCAGTTAACTTATAACTTTCGAAATAAAGTTATAACCCACTTCTCTAAACCTTTAAGTTAATTTATAAACCTCTTTCCAAATCTCTGAAATGATATATAAACCTTTTTTCTATTTTTAAAACTCTTTATATAAACCTTTCTATACTCCTTTATAAAATATCCTTTATAAATATCATTTACAAACATCATTTGTAAAACATCTTAATAACCCTTTTCATTAGTAAAAACCCCTTTCTATGAACAAGTTATCATTTATAAATACCTTTATAAGAATTATATAACTTGAAAAACCATTTATAAACCCTTAGCCTCAAATTGATTAAAGAATTAAAGTAAATTTAAAACTATACTTTATAAATTCCAAATGCGGCTTAGCGGTCCCAATGGTACTAATTTAAGTTACCATTTAATTTCAATTCGATTCCAAATCACATAACAATTATTTACATACGCTACCATACATGTAAATACAGTCCATATCCGATAAGGGAATAACACGTCAATATAACTAATTGGCATATACAAGTCCAAATAACATAACAATGGGATGGTAATTTATCGCACTAAATAGATGTTCAAACAATTCAATCAATTTATAGTAGAATGGAGATTTATTCCGCTTAACACATGTCCACACAATCAAATCACTTACATTATAGCAGAATGGTGCTTTGTTCTGCTAACAGATGTCATTTAGTTCTCATAATCATATGGGTTACTTAAGGGTCTAGACCAGAGATCATTTGATATGGAATCGATTTACTTTGAAAATGAAAGTTGGTTAAACACTTTCCGTTTAGCTTAAAATCACCTTTGAAAAGTTAAAAGTATACTTAATTAGCTTAAAACCTAAATAAATCTTTATTAATCCAATTTAAATCAAGATTAAATCATAAGTAAACTCTAATTAGGCTTAATGAACTTGATTAAGTACTAATTAACTTCTTAATGCAACTTAGTTAAGGTTAAACCAAATTGTTTAAGAGTTAAACCCTAATTAATTAAATATTAATTAAATAACCCATTAAATAAATAAATAAATAAATAACCATTAATCTTAATTAAATAATTATTAATCACTTAATTACTTATTAACCCCATTAATCACTAATTAAAACTTTATAAATCAATTAATAGTCATTTACTACAAACCCCTTCTCTCTTTTATATTTTAAACCTATACTTTTCTATCTTTATTCCAAAAGTTTCCATGCTTGTTATTATCTTTAAATTTTCATTATTAAAGATCTAAGTTTATTCATAATATTTTTAAAATTTAAAACATAATTCAAGGGATTGAAAACAAATGTTATTAAAACATTGTTTACGACAAACCCAAATCACTTTCCACTTAATCATTATCTTTAAAAACTCTCTTTTAAAAGACTTGATTACTTTTATAAGGGTTTGAGACAAGTGTTACTTAAACAATATCACAAAAAACCCAAAACATTTCACATTTAAAAATTTCCTTTAAAACTTACTTTCTAAAGTTTTAATTATATATATAAGGGTTAAAAACAATTATTACCTAAACATTGTTTACTACAACCCAAACCATTCACATGTAATTACATTAAAACATTCATTATTAAATATATAATTATATTCTTTAGTATAATTAATAAGGGTCAAAAACAATTGTTACTTGAACATCATTTACTACAACCCAAAATCATTTACTTATAGTTATTGTTAAATTTAAGGCATTCGTTTTTAAAGATCAAAACATATCCACATTTATTGATTAAGGTAATACATTTTTAATTAACTTCTAAAAGTAATATATTTTAACCTAACAGTTAAAATCCAAACTTCCTCTATTCCATTTACAAATACTATACTTACTTTTTTTTAAACTTATATATATTTACTAAAAGTCCTTTTAAAATGATGTATATATTTATATGTGTACTAATTTATTTATAAGCTAATATAATTAATAAAATTTTGGAATAATTTAAAAAATAAAAATATTATAACATAAGATTTTTAATAGTGAAATAAAATCATTAACTAATTTTATAGAAACTATATATTTAAAAATTCTTTTAAAACACTTATACTATGGTATAAAACATTTATTTTAAATATTACATAAAAGTACTTATTTTATAATTTATTTAAAAACCATAAAAGCATGTTTTATAATTTAAATCTCTTTACTTCAAAAATTCATATGTTATTCTTAAAAAATATTTAAAATCTGATATTTTCCTAAAAAATATATACACTTATAGTCTTTATTAAAAATACAAACAAGGCCTCAGGATATCTTTCAAAGTTGACTTTGAAAATCGTTGAACACAAGGCATTTTCAAAGTGCATCCATCACAAACTTTTCATTTATAAATTTCACAAATTCATTCCACAATTTCTACAAATTTTCCAAACAACTCCTCCATGTCAAACATGCAAAAATGTGTGTAGGGAACAGGCAAATATATATTTACCTAATATAATCACAATTTAACATATGTCAATTACAAGGGATTTCAAAGTGCATTTAAAGTGACTTTTTCGCTTCAAACATTTATAACACGCTATCAAACATATAAACAACAAGTCTTGGCCATGTTACATATTTAAGAGGATTATACGAGAATGTATACTACATATAATGTTGTCACTTGCTTTCACAAGTAAGGAGGGGTCCAAAAGAAATAACTTGGACTGTTATCTATTTTAATTTATATTTAACAAAAAAAAAATTATATACACAACAAATACAAATTAAATGGAGATTTAACTCATCTAAGCCCAAGCCTAACCAAGACGTAGATAATCCCGATATGAGTGCAACAGCAAATATGGCATCTCGATTGGACCTCGTACACAAAAGTTATGGATTTTTATAAGATTTTAAATAATTAATTTTATTAATTATCTTAATAACTTAATTCAAATGTTAATTACCTCACTCAAAACCTTCTTCCAAATCTATTTTCTTCCCAGGTCGTGCACTGTGCATAGATGTGCACACCCAACATAACTGCCCTACCTCTTTCCTCCTTTCTCACTCCCTGGTCAACGGAATCAGGGACCGCTACCTCCGACGAACTGCACTACATGAGAGCTCCACATTCTACATCAACACATGAAGCTCGATCCACCCTATAAAGTTGTCACTTGTTCCCTACTAATCGACAAACGAATTGTCGTGATTCCCAAATCACGACCGCACCACCCCATATTCCTCCCATATACGCCTTCGCAAGAGAAGCACGTCGCCACACTCGCCTTGGCCTAATTCCACCTCTAGCGACCAAAATCTGTAACTCTAGTTTGGCTAGAACTATGTCACTCGACCAATGAAGGCAACACCCACTATTGCAGACACCAAAATGAAGCTTTCCTCCATATGAGTGTAACAGATCTAACGACAATGAATTTCATTAAGCGAAGCTCTGGATTTAATTACTTTAATATAGCGGCTACAATTTTCTTTAGAGGAAAAAGAGAAAGATGAGAGAGAAACAAAAAAGTGAAGGTAAGGGTTAAGTGTGGGGGTATATTTATAATAAAAATATTTATTATATTTTAATTTCCAAAATTAAATCGCTTTATGTTTCGAGCTCGCACGATTACACGGGACATTGGATCGTAACGAAAATCGTCAGCGTACATCACCTTATTATTTCGGTTTTGATGGCACTAGTTTTGTCAAAATCTGAAATAGTGCCCCTAGGTGATAATTTCATCCGTTTGGGAATCGTTTATCAATAAAACGATTTTCGGTCACATTTATCGCTATTTCTTCGAACTATTTATTTTTGTAAATAAATTTTGGAAAACAAATTTCTTATCATTAGTCATTATTGAAAAAAGGGATTAACAAGGTTATTAAATAAATTTAATTGCATTAAATCCAAGATTCAAATATCTAAATAATTCAGATATTTAAGTACGAAGTGTTCAAAATTTCAGGTTGTTACATTCTCCCCCGCTTAGAATTTCATCCTCGAAATTCTAACACAAGCAATCAAAGACAGAATCACAAAATAATACTTAACAATATTACAATTACTAGCAAACAAAGCCTATAGTCCGCTCAAGTTCAGAAACCTTCATGTCGCACAAGGATGATAAACAATTTACTAAGCGTATCTTTTGCTTAACAACCTCAGAACATTACTTAGTCGATTATTCATACTACCTCAAACAATTCGAAGAGTCATCACCTAAACTCCTCATAAGTCAACCAAACATAGTATACAAATATACTAAAGCCCGTATGATGTACATTTGTCATCTGTATGCAATATCAATTTCGATCACTTACTCGATCATACAGATTTCTCTTCCAAACTAGTATAAATCACTTGACCTCTCTAGTACGGACTCCGATCTGGTTTCTTGATTAGACATCTTTGTTCTCCTTACATTGCTATATACTATGATAGAAAACTGTAGAATCATATAAAGAATTTGTATCAAGTGCTCGCTGTCGAGAATCGAGTGAAAATTCCTTGTTCGGACCGGTGTAAATCTCCTCGAAATCATGTACTCAAATCTTAGATCGTGAACTATCATAAGAAAAAAATGATCTACATACAACTTACGTATTTTATTCCATTGGTTCCTTAACTGCACCAATACTTTTTAATTCAGATTTATTTTCTCATGCAGTAATTTTCATTTAATATTTAAAGCATTTATGAAATATTTCTTAAAACGTTACTTAAATTTATAAACATTTTATAAAGACTTATCTTCGCTTATAAAACATTACTCAAGTTTATAATTGTTTCAAAAAGCCACCACTTTACTTATAAAACGTTTCTTACAACATTACTTTTATTTTATAAATAATTTATAAGGATGTGACTTTATTTATAAAACATTTTTTGAAAACACAATTTCACTTTAAAACATTTCAAGACTTAAGTTTATTACTCATATAATACTCTACTACATCCAAAGAGTATATACAACACATTCATATATATTTTATTTAATAAGGATGTTCTATAAATTTTAAACTTGATTTAACTTACTGTCATTTCAAATTAACAGTTATAAAAACTCATCTTTTCTATTTATACAAAAACACTTAGCTTCAATTTCTATATCAATTCGGAAGTTTCAGACTATCCAAAATGCAAAAATTTCTGTTTTATTACAACAAATGAAAACTACCAAATAACATTTCATAACAAGATGCACAAACTAAACTTTCCTAATGCATAGGATACGTGCGTCTATAAAAATAACTTAACAAGAAAACTTCAAAACTAAATGTCGGGTTTCATTTCTAATCATTTTCAAATATCAATATATACTTAAAACTTTTGTATATCAAATCATAATTTTGATATTAAATCAACATCTGTTTTACTAAAGCAACATTTAGAAAACTACTATAGTAGCATCCCTCACTTAGAAACTCAAAAATGAACACCAATGATGCTGCAGTCATCACCAATTTATTTTCAAGCGATAGAAGTGAGTTCAGTACTTTCTATCTCCTTTAAAATCCTTTTTTTAAATATTTCTATTCAAAAATACTTTCAAATAATACTATTATTATTTTCTCAAAAACCTTGAAAAATAATTTTCAAAACAACGGGATTTAAGTCGTCAATTTCTTAGTTAAATTCCTTTTTATTTATAACCTATATTTGATAAACCATTTTTATATAAATTTACTTTCTTATATAAAATTATTTCATAATTATTTATTCTAAAATATCTTGATTTTCTTTTAGATTACAATAAACAACTTTTATTAAAATTAACATTTTAACCCAACATCTTCATCTAACACCTTATAGTCAAACCGTGAAACTTAACTCATAATGTGTTTGTTTCAGTGTTCTCACAATTACTATCTATCCAACCCATGACGTAGAAAGGTGAAACAGCTCATAAACAGGTCGAGCATAACTAATTATCAACAAACGCTAAGAATGCTCATAAATGGTTTGACATAACTAATCAATCAACAAACTATAACAATGCTCGTAAACTAGCAGAGCAATATTAAGTTAATAATTGTACAAATGATAATAATGCTTGTAAATAGTCGAGCATGTCAAATCATTCTACAAAGGATATCATTGATCATTGCTAACCCAAAAAATGGATCAACACCCTAGATTGAGTATGAAAGCACCAGCCCTGTTTATCAAGGCAAACAAAGTAGAAAAAGCAATAATAAATCGTAGAAAAAGTAAAGGGACAAGAGATTTTTATAGTGGTTCAATTGTTAACGAAGCTTACGTCCACTTTTTAGATTTTATTGATTGATTGACCGCTGATCATAAGTACAAACTATTTACAATTTGTATGATCAAACTAATAGAGATCAGACCACCATTGACGGTGACAAAAGGAAGGATCTCAATTGTCCCATGGCAGCCATTATGAGAAGGAAGAAGATTGAATAATCATAGTAGCAGAGTTTCTCTAGGGATCAGAACAGTCGGCCCCCTCTCTATTGAAGATAGGATGGTATTTATAGGATTTAGATAGCACTTGGATCGGAATCAGAGTGCCAGAAGCCTGCAGTTATCCATATGAGGAGGCTCATGAAATTTGGAGCCATTTTGAACTAACCTTTTGGATTGGTACCGATTGAATTGGATCGGATTAGTATCGATCCAAGTTGTTATGCAATTTATGAACAACTCCTACTCTATGGGCTTCCTTCCTTGCATTCGAGGTTCCCTATGTAATTTTATAGCTTGTTGACTTGTTTTGATGATGGTTCACCTATAAATTAGATTGAACTACAATCCGAATCGGATAAGTCTTTACTTCTTCAACTCGGATGCTCGAAATGTTATCAAACTTGGTAGATATGCTTAGAAAAGATGTAGGGACATAATGCAAGTGGTTAGGAGAATCCATAACATTTTGGATCGGATCAGTGCCAATCTAAATACTTGGCATATTATTAGCTCAAACTCCTAGGGTACCTTTGTTATGTACATTTAGGCCTTCCAATCAAGTTTCGAGTCGTACTGGCTTAGTTTGAATGTTCTAACTCCTTCTGAATTTTACTGGGTTAAAAACCCATTTAACATTTTCCCCCAGAGCATGCATTCATTGGAAACAAGGCATGCTCTGGGGATTATTTATCTTTCGGTTTCCGTTTTATGAAGCATTTTTGGTCATATCTTGCTTCCTTGAGCAGTTGCCTATGACGTTTCGGCTAACTATCCATCCCTTAGTAAGATCTTGATTAGTCGTAATTATGGAATGATCTTGACTCGACAACTTCCATAATGAATACGAACATCAAGTTGGGCAAATAAGGAAAGTTTGATATCATTTGGGGCAAATAAATCGGATCGGCACCAATCCAAGTACTTAGAAAAAATTTCCGCCTTCTTCTTCTTTATATATATATATATAAGTGGGATCAGATCTCCAGTTTCCTATTTCACATTTTTTAGCCGAGCCGATCCAAGAGAAACCAAACCCTTGTCGATCCGCCTTCTGCTATTAGTGGAGCATCACCAAAGCACCACCGTCGATCCTCATTCTTAGCGCCATCTGCAACTACCACTAGAAACCATCACTGCCACCATGATTTCGCCTGATTCGAAGCATTGCCGATCCAAATCGCTCCATCCCCTAGTTCGAGCTATCTTGAATCGAAGATCATCATTCTCCTCAATTTCAAAGGTCGGTGAAGTGCATGTTGACGTGGTATTACATCATCGATCGGTAGTGAGGTTATGTTGAAGATGGATGCAGTGGAAGATTCGAGCTGATTGTGATTTTGTGGAAGAAGATAGTAAATCGATTCCTAAGTTCTTCATGAAACAAAGCCAGAGTTTTGTCCCGGAACTTGACATGTTTGCTATCTTCATCCACAGAATCAGAATTATCTTGTACCAGGTTTCACAGTCGATCCCGACATGACATATTGCGGATTACAGATTGATTTTTGTATTTCTGGAAGGTGATAATAACTTAGGATAGTGTCCTGTATGTAGCTTTGGTTGTTATCACTTTCTAGAGAACTAGAATCGACTTATGCTGATAATTCTCTTTCCGATTCGGACTCATCGACCTATAGTTGCTCGCATTAGTTTCGTCTTGTCATTGCACAGTTGGTGTACCTGGAATAAAAAGAGCTTTCCGTGTCGCTTTAGACAACGGATCCATTATCGATGATTGATCGATAATGGTTAAGTGTAGAAGAAAAGACATTAACAGCTGATACAGATTGCTTTCTTCGGTAAAGTGAGCCATCTACACGGAATGGTCTGTTCACAACATTCTGGATGCCGAGCCCGTTCTCACATAGATTACACATCACATACACTCATGGTCAATACTTGGAATCTGATTGGTGATTGGTACACATAAATTATCTTCCAAATTCCAAGTATCATCCATGTTAAGGGTTTTTAGTTTAGGGATTTGGCGCACTTCACCGTTTTGAACATAAGCTTTCTTATATAGAATAACGCGCAAATCCTTCCGGTGCAAGTCAGTTGAAGGAAGCTCACCTATTTCTAAAGTGGAGTCTTCGTCAATCCCGGCTGGACCTGCTACTTCCATAGCTTCGGGACAATATGACCGTCTGATCCCAGTTAGCCCTATCATCAACCGCACTTCCCCCAACTTCAGGGTTTTGCTTGATCCTTCGGAGAAAGCCTCTTTGATTCTTACACACTGGGCATTGCGAAGCATTTGCTCATAATACGGCATCCTGGAGGACGACGTGCTTCTGCCGTCAAGAGGGGAATTCGCTCACAGACCACCTTCCAGATATATAGCTTGCCATCGCTACATGTGTATGTATGGTGTGGTGCCCCTGTTTAATCACTGTCTTACAGAGACTCTACAAAACATGGGGTTGGCCCCATTCCAAATCCTCCAGAATGGTTACGCCATGCTAACTTGCTTATATATTCTATTCATGCGAACACTTAACCGCGACCCGAGCTTTGCCCAGCTATAGTATCTCCTGTTATTTAAAAAGAGGGAGGCTAACCTATCGCTCGTTTATATTGAGGCACAACGTAGCCAAAAGCTTATACTTGATCTTCTTAGCCCTCATTCAAAAATCAATACCTTTTTGCGAAGTGTCCAGAGGTATTCACCCGTCTATGGACCACGGTGGGTAAGTTTCTTTCACCATGCTTGGAATTTCCTTTAGCTACTAAAAATTCTTTTGAACGATCGTCTATTCTTTCGCTGTTCTCCCGAAGATTAACAATGATCCGACACTCGGCCCCGTTCTTAGCATCTTAAAAGATGTCGATGCTCGAGAGTGCATGATCAGGTTTCTACTTACAAACGGAAATCTCTGCCGGTGTGGGCTCTTAAATCCCGACAGGTTTGTTAGTGCCCATTCTCACTCCAAATCCCGGACTCACTCAGTTTCTTCTTCCCACGATTCTGATGAAGGCGATGATGATGATGAAGAAGAAGAATGTGACTCGTTCGACGGGTCAGAGAAAACTTTTGAAGAGACTCGTGTTTGATTCGGGGTTGATAGTCCGCCCAAGATGCCTTCGATCCTAGAGGAAAAAGAAGAAGAATTTGTTTAATGGACGGGCAAGGCTCCACTGATTGAAGGGAAGGAGAAGGGAGAAATCAGTGAGGGGCTCCCTTTAATCGAAGAAGAAATAGATTGGGATACAGATACCGATGAAGGCGATGTCGATTTAGGTGACAAAGCCATTGAGTTGAGTCCTGAGCATACTCCCTCACCTCCTCCAAAAGAACATCTTGAAGAAGCACCTTCCAAGAACAAACCTGCTCCCAGCCTTTTGCCAAAGGGTGCCGATTTTGACTTGGGAGATGCGAGTGACATTTTTGTAGATATGGGTGACCTGATGGGTGACTTCACTTCGGAAGGGTTACCTTCCCAACGTACCTAAATCATTCAAACAGAAATGAATGTCCTGATTTTAGTTGGCGGTCGATCTAGTTTGTGTATTCTACTTAGGTCGTTAAACTGCAACACACACTTCACTAGGATCATGAGCTTCACTATTATTTTCTTAGGATATTTTAATCCATCAAATGCCCTTTTTCTGAAGTCGTTTCATTATTAACTACAGTGATCATGTCTCGTGGCTTCTACATCGACCTTAACTGAGTGCTTGAGTCTCAACGTTCACAAAGGCACTGTTCTAAATACTATGCCTCCCGTGAAAGTGACAAAGAGAGAAGGAGGAGAAAAGATAGGGGGATAGAAGAGCGTCGCCCAGCTAAGAAGGATCACGACCATGACAGAGGAAGTGGCCATGAGAAAAGGAAGAGCCCGATTGAATGGGAGGATCCATCAAAGAAGCTGAAGAACCACAGCTTCCAACTTCTACTCGGATGTCGTTCCCGCTTTTGGAGTCATGACCTCCTCCACTCATGTTGCTTTGGCCGCTTCTCTCCCAATTTCTAGGCAGGCCCCTTACATTCTCACTGCTATTCCTCCGCTCCTACAGACTACATTTACCAACTTGTTCTTAAGGGGGGTCGTTTTCGATAAGCCTAACTTAAAGTCGGTTCATGCATAATCTTATTCACCCCATCTCCACGCGATTCAAAGCGGCTTGGAGTAAGCCGAGTGGTGGGAGAAATTGTGCACGCAGCTTTCTACCATTAATCGAAACAATTACCAGGAGATTCTCTCTTTCGAGTCTAAGAAAGATGAATACGAGAAGCAGCTTGCGGACCGTGACTCAGAGATTGAGAGATTGAAGAAGGAGAGGGATGATACCCTGAAAAGAGAAAGTAAGAGTGCTTCTCTATTCAAGGAGCTGAAGGAGTCTACCGACCAAGCCGTGCTCATATTCGGAGATGAAATAAAGAAGTGCCACAACGATGAGGCGGCTCTGAAAGAAAAACTAAAGGCAAGCGAGGCGACGGTCGAGGCGGAGATGAAAGTTGTCGCCAAACAATCCCAAGAAATTGCCTCTCTATATGTGCAAATTTTAACTTTGGATACTGAGAAAAATCAATTTCTAGTAGAGAAGGATAGCACGGAGGCCAGCTTCTCAGAGCTCCAAGAAACTTTCATAAAGAAAATGGAAGGCTTGGATGCTACTATTTTAGGCTTCCATGTTAATTATGTGCTTCATCAGTTACTTAGGTCCATTGTTCCCTCGCACGCTCGCTGTAGTTTTGGAGGAAGTTCTGGCTCGATTTCTAGACATGGGTGGTGGTTACACTAAAGAGGAACTAGTTTAGGCCCACTTGAATGAAGAATCCCACCTAGCTCTAGTGGAAGGCCAAAAAACCTTAAACCTAGAGAAGGAGCGCGAAACCATCGATGTCGTAGCCACCACCGAGGCTGCTACTTAACATTTTCCTTCATGCCCAGGCGGACCGTCTTCACATCTTCATACCGGCGAGGAGATCATTGTTATTTCTCTTGTAGACTTGCTGCCGTCGAAGGAAGGCAACATCGAAGGCTTCAAAGTCGTTGCACATGAACAAAACCCTACAGCAGGTAACTTTCTTATCTCTCCCATGCTTGAAGATTTTCAATTCACGCCTGATGAAATCGCTGGGATAATCAACTAATATTACGATATTGTAGATCAACCTTCTCTTCTCGCTAAATTGCCTTCACATTATGATGGGGACTGCCACTACTTTAACTGTGTCAACTGTCGTCTCGGTTTCTGGCCGCAGCTCGGTTCGCATTCTAAGAAAATTGTGGTGCTGCATGGTTTGGACGACCCCTCAGTTTCTCAAGAGGAGGGCTTGGCAGCTGGTGATACATAAGAGCAAACAGATCAAGGCAGCCAACCAAAGAGAGCAGAGCCCGAGCAGCTGAAGACCGAGCAACAAATGATCATGATGAAAAAGGAGAAGGTCGAAGCATATAAGAGGTCATCGAAGAGCTCCCACCGATCCCACAAGCAAAAAGGGAAAGGAGGGTCCACCAATGGCCATGCTTTGGAGAGTGGACTTTCCCTGGGGAAGGACAAGTCCAAGAAATTGCAGATTAGAGGCGAGAAAGGCAACCGGGGAAGCAGTGAGAAGAAGCCTTGATTCATCTTTTACTCCTTTTGTTGTTTTTCTGATCACCTTTTGTACAAGTGCAGAGTCTGCACTTATCTTTTTGTTGTTTTTCTGATCACCTTTTGTACAAGTGCAGAGTCTGCACTTATCTTTTTGTTGTTGCCACAGTGGTATTTTGTTTTCTTCTATTATTGGCCGATATTATGCGGGCACGGCCCTCGCTGTTTGTTGTTGTACATTGAAAACGTTATAAGTAATAAAATGTTGACGTTTTGATTGTAACTATATTTGTTTACTTATCTATGTTTCATGCACTTATGCTAGTTTTATTTATCACTATTTTATTTAGTCCTGCAATTACTATCAAAAATTTTTGTTTGGACTTTTATTTAGTCCTGTAACTACTGCCAAAATTCTTTGTTTGGAGTAACACAATAGAACTATGAAGTATTTGGGTTTTTTGTTGAGTATTGGTGTGTGTGCCCCCTAGTTCATATGGCTGTTCACTTCAAACATTTGACATGAGACTAGGTTCTTTAAATGGCCTTTTGGATGCCCCCAGTAACATCTGTATTGCAACTCCTATCATTAGGGATTTCTGGTTTGAGATATTCATTAAGCTCTTTTAGCGGCCTTATGGCGAGCATTTTACGCACTCTAGCAATTTATGTACTTAAGTGCTCGGTGATGCTGGAGCGACACCGGTCTCTTGATTATTTTCTTAAGTTACTTCATCGTGATGCCAACATTCAGGCTATCGCACACGCATATCACCCCTTAAAGTGCTATTTTCTTGGCTCCTGGAGCAACATGCGATTTTTCAGTGTATGAATTCCTTGTCTTTGGATGCAATTTTGCTAATCCAACTAGTAGTGTGCGGCTTATGAAATGCGCACAGTGAGATCAATGCTTGCGTGGTTGCAGTTCTGCAAACTACGATGCGATGTGCATCTTATGTAATTTTGCTTGCTTGAATGTGATTCCACAATCCAAGAGGCGGTACGTGGCTTACGAAATGCGAGGCTTTGATTTGGGCCTTCTCGGTGTTGCCGAAGCAACGCTGGTTCTTAGAAGGTAGGGATCAGGTTCCGTCGATCCAACGGTTTGAGTTGATTTGCTTACGTCGACTCGGCAGGTAGGTGGGGTGTACTTGAGCATAGTTTCACTATCTCAAGCAGCGATTCAAAGCTTTTTCAGTCAATTTGACCCCATCGACTCGGCAAGTTACTTTTGTGAATACATTTTTATCGGTTCGGAAAGCAAAGCTATTCCATTAGTAAAAGTTGGGCAAGTTCTGCCTATTTACAATGCCTCCGGTACTCCAAGATGGCTTATCTGCTAGAATTAGAAAATACATAAGATAGTTTTAGATAAAGTAAGGACGCAGCGATTCACTGTTCCATGCTTGGGGAATTTGGACTCCGTCAATGGTTGTCAACTTGAATGTTCCATCCCCTAGCTTTTGACTAATCACATACGGCCCTTCCCAGTTTGGTCCAAATGCTACCGGACAGCTTAGACCCGTTTGAGGATGAAGTCTCCCACTTATAAAGTACGGTTATGGACTTTGGACTTGAATTACCGTGCGACCCTCTTCTAGTGAGCGGCGATTCTGAATTCGGCTTCTTCCCTCTTTTCATCGACCATATCGAGTGACTCAAGTAGGAGCTGCTCGTTTTGCCTTTGGTTAAAGTTTCTCCTTCGATGAGAAGGGATTTCCAATTTGACTGGGATCATTGCTTCTGAACCATATGCTAGGGAGAAAGGAGAATGTCCGGTTGCAGATTTGTGTGTCGTCCAGTAAGCCCATAGTGCGAGTGGAAGTTCATCGACCCAATTTCCTTTAGCTTTAGTTAGCCATTTTTTGATAGCGGACTTGATGATTTTGTTCACTGCTTCCACTTTCCCATTTGCTTGCGGATGTGCAACAATAGAAAAGCTTTTCTCGATTCGGAAGTGTTTGCAAAAGTCATTGAACTTGGTGCTTTCAAATTGAGTCCCGTATCAATGATGATTTTCCATGGCACCCCAAACCTGCAAATAATGTTTTTAGTGAAAAAATTAATAACTCTCTTTGAGGTAATAGTGGCCAGCTGTTCTGCTTCGGCCCATTTTATTAAATATATAACAAAAATGATGGCGTATTTAGCTTCGTTTTTGGCCATCAGTACTGCACCAATTAAATCGATTGCCCAAATTATGAATGCTCATAGGCTGACCATCTGCATTAGGTCTGTTGAAGGATTTCTTTTGATCTTGCTGAATCTTTGGCATTGATCACATCGCCTAGCATAATCCACTACATCACGGTTTATTGTTGGCAAAAAATATCCGTATTGGAGAACTTTCTTTGCAAGGGTCTTCCTCCCAGTGTGATCACCGCAGTTGCTTTCATGAACTTCCCTGAGGATCCTTCAAGCTTCGTCGTCGGTCACACACTTGAGCAATGGGGTAAAGAATCCCCTTCGGTAGAGTATCCCATCTGGTATTATGAACCGTGGTGCCTTTCGAAGAAGCTTTTTCTACTGATTCATGTCTTCGAGGAGAGTTCCTGTGAGCAGGTAATCCTTGATTGGCATCATCAATGTTTCTAGTTCTTCAGTTGATTCAAAAATCCAATCAACTTCCATCTTGCCTACGCTTGGAGCGGTTAAAGTCTCAACTGGAACTAGTCCTAATGACTGGGCTTCCCCGGAACTGGCTAGTTTGGCTAGGTAGTCTGCCATCGTGCTTTGCTTCCTCGGAATATGGGTTATGGTGTAATGTTCAATGTCACTCAAAAACTCTTGCACTTTAGATAAATACCGGGCGAGGTTCTCTCCTCGGGCTTGATATTCGCCTTTTACCTGGCATATGACTAGTTGAGAATCGCTATAAATGTGAACAGATTTTATTCCGAGTTCCTTCATGACTTTTAGTCCAACTATCAATGCTTCATACTCCGCTTCATTATTTGTTGCAGGGAATTCCACGCATAGGGCATAGCAAACGAATCATCCTTCGGGAGTTTCAAGCATGACTCCTGCCCATGAACAGAAGTTGTTAGATGCTCCATTAATTAAAAGTTTCCAATGCGTCACTACTTTTGGAATAGTTTTTCTTCATTATCTCACATGGAGAACTCGACGATAAAATCTGCTAGTGCTTGCCCGTTGATCGCCATCCAAGGGTGATAAGTGATTTCATATTGACTCAATTCAATGTTCCATTTGATAAGACGCCCAGCGATCTATGGACGGCACAACACTAGATTTAAAGGTTGAACTATTAGTACTTTGATCGGGTGCACTTGGAAATATGGCATAACTTTCTTGAGGAAATTAGGAGGCAATAGGCTAATTTTTCCAAATTTGGATAATTCCTTTCGGCTCTAGTGAACCATTTACAGATGTAGTATACAGGTCGCTAGATCTTATCTTCTTCATGCACAAGTGCGACACTTATTGCATGCAGTGAGACTGCTAAGTTGATAAACAAGTCATCTCCGTCTATTGGTTTGGATAGGATTAGCGGAACTTCCATGTGCCGCAACAGCTATTCGAAGGCAGTTTGACCAGCTTCATTCCACTCGAAGTTCTTCTTCACCTTCTTTAATGCATCAAAGAATGGCACACACTTGTCGGTTGCTTTTGAGATGAACCGGCTTAATGTCGCGACTTTTCCATTCAAGCTTTGTAAATTCCTTTTGTTCCTTGGGGCCTTGACTTCACGTAAAGCAGTGATTTGTTCGGGATACGCTTCGCTGCCTCTGGTGCTTACAATGAATCCCAATAACTTTCTATAGGCTACCCCGAAGTGACATTTGAGTGGATTGAGTTTCATTCTGTATTAGTGAAGTATTTCAAACATCTCGGCGAGATTATTCAAGTGATTTGCAGCTACACGTGATTTAACCAACATGTTGTCTACATAAACTTACATGGTTTTCCCGATCTGATGTTTGAACATGGCATTTACTAGTCGCTGGTAGGTTGCCCCAGCATTCTTTAAACCGAACGGCATTACTCTACAGTAGTATAATCTCATATCAGTGATGAAAGTGGTGTTTTCCTGGTCAGGTTCACGGATCATGATCGGGTTGTACCCAGAGTAGGTATCCATAAATGATAGTAGTTCATATCCAGCTGTCCCGTCCATAAGCTGATCGATTCTGGGTAGAGGGAAGCTGTCTTTCGGGCAAGCTTTGTTTAGATCTGAGTAGCTAATACAAGTTTTCCATTTCCCATTGGACTTCTTGACCAAGACCGCGTTAGATACCCATTCGGGGTAGGTTGCATTACGGATAAAGCCATTTGTCATCAGCTTGTCTAGTTCTTCACTCAGCGCTTAGGACCGTTCGGGTCCTAGAGTGCACCTCTTCTGTTTTACCAGTGTATACTTGGGGTCAATGTTGAGTGTGTGGCATGCGATCTCCGGTGACACCCTGCATATATCGGAATACGTCCATGCAAATACATCCAAGTTGGTGCGAAGAAATTTAACGAGTTCCAGTCGCATCTTGTTTCCAAGATGTGATCCGATTTTCAGGACCCATGTTGGGTCATCCATATCGACCGGGACAGACGCCACCAATTCTGCCGGTGCTGCCCAATCCTCCCTTGAATTCTTCTTTCTAAGGTCCAAAGCCTTGTTGAATCGGCTATGTCTCCAATCCAAGGGCGGCTTTGCAGTTGCCATTCGGCAGGTTTACAAAAGTGGAGAGTTCTCTCATATCCTTTGCCTTTTCTCTTCTTTTAGACTCGTGTAGTTCTGCAATATAACATTCTCTAGCTGCACTTTAGTCTCCTTTGATTACGCCGACTCCATTTTATTTCGAAAACTTCATGGTTAGACACCACTGAGCTAAAGCGATCTTGAAATTTGCCAAGGCGGGCCGTCCTAAGAAAGCATTGTAGGCAGATATTTCATCTACAATCACAAAGGTTTGTACGAGGATGACTCTTTGGTTACCTTCTCCAAGTTCTATGGGTAAATCAATTATTCTGACCGGTTGCTTAGGTTTATTGGTGAATCTATAGATCTTTGTTCGGCAAACAAATACATCTTTCATGTTGATCTTCATCTGATCGAAAGTGCGTTTAAAAAGGATGTTCATGGAACTGCCACTGTCTACCAATACTTGCCAGACCATGGCTGGTCCAATTTCTACTATCACGACCATAGGATCGAGGGTAGAAGCCTCTATTCCTTCAATGTATCGGCTTCAGAATACTATGTAATTGTTTAAGGTTCTCCGCTGCTTGGTAAGAGCTCCATCTTCGATCGCAAAGCATGAATCTTTCGGCGCATGCCTTAATGAGCTTGCATATCACTCTAGTTCTCCCCAACTCTTCTACGCAGGATGAGGCCCCCCAGCTATGGTTCCAATAACGAGTCTTTGGTCGGTCCATCTGGATCCCTCTTCGCTAGTTCAGCTTGGTTTCCTCGGTCTCTAGAAGCTTAGGGCGCTGCCGGTTGGTCGGCATTTTGCAATTTCCTTACATATTGCCGGAGCTTATTCTCCCGAATCAGTTCTTCAATCAAGTTTTTGAGGTGGTGACACTCATTTGTGTTATGACCATGTGTTTCATGGAAGCGACAATACTTCCTGGAACGCTTCTACTGCTCAGTTTCTTCCTTTTTAGACGGCTTTTTGTACTATTTCGTCCCCTGCATTGCAAGATAGATGTTCTCTGGAGTATCATTAAGCGGAGTGTATTCTTTGGGCCTCAAACCATTAAGTTGCTTGTTACTTTTTTTCCGCTTATTAGAATTCTGGTTCTTTCTTTTCTTATTTTCATCCTTTCCTGCATTTCCATCAGCGATTCCGGAGGCATTCATGTCTTGGTTTGTCACCATACCATTATGCCCAATGTTGGTTGGTTGTAGGTTAGTAGATTTTCTTTCTAACTCCTACGCCTCTTCCAATCTCAAGTGCTAGCTCACCTTTTGGTTGAAGTCCTTCCTAGTAGTGGGTTATTTTATTTTGATCCGTTTTCCAAATTTAGTATCGGGATGGATAATGCAGACCAGGGCCATAAAACCATATCTTTGTTTGGATTGCTTACTTCAGTTACCGCAGTGTTGAACCTATTCTTGAAGGACTTCAGAGATTCATTCCATCCCTATAATAAGCTGGATAAGGACATCACATCTTTCGGTTGTGCCGTGTGAACCCTGAACTGATCAAGGAATTGTGTTGCTAATTCATTAAAGGTGGAGATAGATCTTGGTGGAAGCCTGGTGAACCACATGAAAGAAATTCCCTCTAGGAAAATCGAAAAACATCTACATCAAATGACATTCAAATCATTCGCTCCATCCATGTACCAACTGCACTTGTACAAGTGGGGTTTTGAGTCTCTAGTTCCATTGTAAGGCAGAATAGTTAGCATGGTGAACTTCTCTAGGTACCGTTCAATCAAACTGCCATCAGTAAAGGGAGTCCGACTTGGAGTAAATCCCATTCATCATCCCTTCTATCCTTACTTTCATCCATCAATCGATTAACCATGTCCACGATATATGCCTTAGATGTCCGGTAATCCGCGGGTCGGCTATCAGTGACTACACCAAGTATTTGATTTCGAAAACGGTTTTAGTAAGTGGACTGATGCCTAGGTTCCCCTGTCTTCAGGAGAGCCACTCCCTCGGAGTTCCATTAGCTTGCGATTGGTCGGAAAGGAACAGTTTGGATCTCCCTGCCATTATTGAATGCATTAGTGTTTCCTTCCAACTTATCATCATAAAGTACCTCACCATCTTCTAAATCGGAGGGATCCATTGATATATCTTCATGTGGAGTTCTTGCTCATAAATTCAAAGTCATAGCAGGTTGCTTTGCAGTTAGTGGAGTGTTTGCGTTTCCTTCCATAGTAAATCCTGCGGCTCCATCTACTACTCCTTTTTGCTACTGCTTTCCATTTCTCCGGTTTAGGCCAGAAACAGAAGAGTTTTCCTGCTTCATGGCAGCCATGGGGTCTGGCATGGTTCTTGGTGCAGCAAGTGATTGCAAGGTTAGGATGGCGTTTAATTTGTCCATAAGTGCTTTTTGGCTATTCTCTATCTTTTGATTAATCTCATCAACCATCTTATTCAATTCATCTATAGTGGCAACTTCATGTTGGACAGAAGTTCCCGACATCAGATCTCTTACATTTGCTCCAGAATTTGTCCGGGTCAATGGATTGTTAACGCCGTTAACTTCAGTTTGCTGAGGATTGGTCTCTTCTCCAGCCATTATTGCTCCTATGGACCTTCCAAAAGCAGTTCTTCTTCTTCCTGGTGCCATTGATTCCAAACAGCAAATATTTTAAGCAGAAACTGAGGATCTAACTTCTAAACCTATCCGATCCAAAGTAGATAGCTAGATCTAAGCCTGAGTTGGATTTTATCAGCGAAAGCACCAAAATGTTAGTCCAAAAAATGGATCAACAACCTATATTGAGTATGAAAGCACCAGCCCTGTTAACCAATGCAAACAAAGTAGAAAAAGCAATAGTAAATCACAAGAAAAAGTAAAGGGACAAGAGATTTTTATAGTGGTTCAGCTGTTAACGAAGCCTACGTCCACTTTATAGATTTTATTGATTGATTGACCGCTGATCACAAGTAAAAGCTGTTTACAATTTGTATGATCAAACTAATAGATATCAGACCACCATTGATGGTGATAAAAGGAAGGATCTCAATTGTCCCATGGCAGCCATTGTGAGAAGGAAGAAGATTGAATAATCATAGTAGTAGAGTTTCTCCAGGGATCAGAACAGCCAGTCCCCTCTCTGTTGAAGATAGGATGGTATTTATAGGATTTAGATAGCACTTGGATCGGAATCAGAGCACCAGAAGCCTGCAGTTATCCATAGGAGGAGGCTCATGAATTTGGAGCCATTTTGAACTAACCTTTTGGATCGGTACCGATCGAATTGGATCAGATTAGTATCGATCCAAGTTGTTGTGCAATCTATGCACAACTCCTACTCTGTGGGCTTCCTTCCTTGCATTCGCAACCTGCTCCATTCTAGTCGATAAAAGAATTTTCATGATTCTCAAATCACGGTAGCACTACCTCATACTCCTCTCATCCACTCGTCTTCGCAAGAGAAGCACTTTGCCACACTTGCCTTAGCCTAATTCCACCTCTAGCGACCACAACCCCAATTTGGTAGAAATGTCACACTCGACCAATGAACATCGCACCCACTGTCGCATGCACCAAAATGAAGCTCTTCTCCATACGAGCGCAAATCATTTATTTTGTTAAGCGAAGCTCTCCATTTAATTATTTTAATGTGGTGGCTACAATTTCTTTGTAGGAAAAAGTGAAATATGAGAGAGGAAGAGAATAATGCAGGTAAGGGTTAATTATGGGGGTATATTTTCATAATAAAAATATTTATTGCTTTTTAATTTCTCAAATAAACTCGCTTTACGTTTCGAGCTCGCACGATCACATGGGTCTTTGAATTGCTATGAAACTCATCCGCGTACATAACCTTATTATTCTGGTTCTGATAGCACTAGTTTAATCAAAATTCAAGACAATACCCCTTGATGATAATTTCACTTGTTTCGAGATCATTTATCGATAAAATGATTCTCGGTCACATTACCGATATTTCTTCGAACCATTTATTTTTGTAAATAAATTTCAAAAACAAATTTCTTATCATTAATTATTATTAAAAAAGGGGGTTAACATGGTTAATAAATAAATTTAATCACATTAAATCCAAGATTTAAATATTTGAATAACTCAAATATTTAAATATGAAGTGTTTGAAATTCCGAGTCATTACAACATTTCTCGAGGAATAGTCGAACAATTCTAAGAATTTTCTAAAAGAAAGCAAAGAATGCAGGCAAAGACAAGTAGTATTAGGAACTATCAGAAATGACCCAATCTTAAAGGAGAAGTGCTAAAAACACAATAAATCGAAGATAGGAGGTAGAATAAAGGAAGGAGGGAAGATAACCCCCCCCCTCCACAAAAACAAGCTGGTACCAAGAGCTTTTTATTGAAATTTTAGCCTTGGTACTCACTTCTGCATACTTGGGCTTGGATCTGGACTTGGTATTCCGACGCCCCTTGTTTCTACTAGACGATTTCCCTATAAAAACAGACCCTACGGCTACTGAAAATAGACTTTTTGCTCTTTTATCTTCTTCATCTCCTATCTCTCCTCTCTATTGTCACTAAGCAGACATTATTGGCTATTTTAGGATTTAAGAGATCGTCAATCCCTTATACTAGTGACTCTCATTCAAATAATCAATAAATTATAGTACACGTAGGCCAGAGATTGCTGAACCACTATAAAATTCTTGTGTTCTCTTTACTTTCCTCGTAGTTTTTGCTAGATCTGAATATTTCTATATGGTTTTGGGTATTGTGCCGTTTTGGGCGTCAACAATACTCATGAAAGATTAATTATTATTGTTTTCATTGTATGGGCCTAAGTCAAACGGAGTTGCCTCTAGAATTTTTGTGGTTCTTTTAGTAATTTACCGGGTACGTATATAAAAGTTATATATGTGTATATCGATATACGATATCAACAAGAATTTAAATTGGATTTAAATTAAACAATTTATGATGTGTTTGGAAGAGGATATAGTCCATTGTGGACCTGTGTTATGGTCGGCCAAGCTTAAAGGGGAAGGAGTCCAAGTTTTCTCTTGGCACTAGAGAGATTGGTGCTAAATCTTTTGGTGAGCTCTCCCTATAAAAATAAATCTAAGGCACTTCGGTTTAGATTTACTTTTTACTTCCACTCTTCATCATTCTTGGTCGAAAGCCCCCCTTCAACCAACTTCCTTCGTTTTGAACTCCATTCATCTCCATTCAATTAAATTAAGTTACATGTGGTGTTAGCATGCCATCGGTTTGCTATAGTGGGTGTAAATCTAAGAGATCAAGGAGACAAACTAGATCAACGTGTGGATCATATGCAAAGCTTCTAGGTAAATCCTTACTTACATTTAATGTGATGTTTATCATATATATATATATATATGTTTATATCACCAATTTTATGTATATGTCAATGCATTAATCTATTCATACACAATTTTATTGTTTGGTTATTATTGATTATGATTTCTATATTTCATGCATATGTATATAAAAAATATGTATTATATATATAATATTTTCGACCACAATAACTTTTTATATATATGTATGTATGTATGTATGTATATGTGTGTGTGTATTTATTATTGCAACACATATTATTTAAAACACTGTTCATTGATTTATTCATTTATACATGTATTAATAATTTCGAATGATACAACATACACACAAGTTGGAGCCTTGATGCAATGGTTAGGTCGTCTGTATGGTGATCGTGGTGCCCAGGTTCGAGTCCGAAACCAGACTCTTCGCGATGCAAGGGAAAGGCTACGTACATTATCGACCTCCCCAGAGCCCGCTATGGTATGGGAGCCTCGTGCACTAGGTTTCGCCTTACACACACACACACACACACACACACACACACATATATATATATATATATATAAATTTCAACATTTGAAAGACAACCTTTTTAGCAGAAATCATATTTATAAAATATTTAGATATTTTACATCATAATATAACTAATTTCAAATTTAAATATTTTTTATGTAACTAAATTTAATATGTATGTAATGCTTTCTGAAATTTTATAAAAATATAATTTTTTTCGATCGAATATCTATTGTGTGTGTCTATATATATTTACAATATTTAATAATATCAAATTTATTAATAATTTATATATATGTACATACTAATTTAGTATCAAAATTATTTTCGGAATATACATATATATTTAACTTATACATATTTCATTTTAAAATAAATAAAGTCAAATTTAAGGTATTTAGTGGCCTTTAAATTTGGATCATGGATCTATTTTTAAATTTTAATTTGTTACTAATTCAAATTACATATTTTATATAAAAAGTCTAATATTCTTAATATGAACTTAGTCAAAATTTATATGACATTTTCAAAACGATATTTTATATATTATAATTTGCAATGACCCGTATTTTACATATCAGAGGAACGTAAAATATTATTTTTTAAATTCTAATCGGTTGTTATGTGACTATAACTATGGGTAATGTTGAGTAGCGATACTTTTACCTTTATAATTTTATTAGACGATTTTAACCTTAAAAACTTGTAAAACCTATAACTTTTGATAGAAGCCGAATTACGGTTTGAGTCTACTGGTAGATGAAAGATATGATGGTTTCTCTTTGCGTAGGGTGATCATAATAGATTTTTTGGCTAAATCATTAAGGAGATATGTCCATTTGAAGGTGGACAATTTTTAGACAGATTAGTGAGTTATTAGGCTAAGGCCATACTTAGCCCATTGACCTATTACAGGATCTGATTTGATAGGACATGATGGGACAACCCCCTAGCCATTTCCGCACTGTATAAAAACATTATAACCTATATTAATCATCTCCTTAACCAAAAGAAGACTCCAAACCTTACTTTAATCGACCAAATCAAGTAACTAGAGGCATATCAAGGGAATAAATTGAGAGATCATTAATTTCCATTGGGTGCATTGAGATTTACGATTCCTACAGTTCATCTTGGATTCATCCCGATTTGTGTGCATTTGGACACACTAGTGAGTGATATCTCTCAATTTACTGTAGATGTTAATATAGTATTAAAATTTGTTTTAAAATGATTTTTAAAGTTTAAAAAAATGTCATTTTAGTTAAATATAAACTTAACTACATTTTCAAAATGAATTGAAGTGGAGTTAAATATAGATAATTGCTTATATGTTCATATGGATAGGGCTTGTCATGTTTTTTCTTGATTTTGGCTACATGATGATTTGATTATGTGCATGATGATTGTATAATATTTGTAATGTTGATATAATACTGGTTTGGTAGTTTTGTTTTGTTGCTTATAATAGGAAGTAGAGTATCCATATGCATTTCGTAAACTCTACTGATTTTAGAGCATTTGGAGTTGAATCAAATGGATTGCTTAGGGAGTTAAGGCATTTGGAGTAGAGGGAAAAAACTTAGAAAATGCCAAACTAAGTGTTTTTGGACAATCGATCACCCCCGACCCATAAGAACCAACTGATCCAAACTTTCCCAAATTTCCCTTGGAAGGATGGCTCGGTAGTAGGGTGTAGACTTGAAGACTTTATGCTTTGCACAAGAATACTCCGAGACCTTAAGTAGGAAACATTAAGATTTTCTAGTGTTGACTTCAGGATGGGAATAGGTGCGTCATGCATTGTTGAGTAGGTAAGTTAGCCAAAATGGCTAAATCTTTGGAAGATGGTTTGGTACTAACACAAACTGGGTTGGTATTGACCTATTAAAGTGTGGGGATTTATGTCGGTGAAACTTTAGGGTTAACGCATGTGTAGGGAGAGAGGCTACCTTGGGTTACTTGAGCCTTGGTTTTGAGTCAAATGAGAAGAATCTACAAGGCAGTTTGGTGAGAAGATTATGATCGAACGATCATCGAAGTTCAAACAACGACATCCATGACCTGATTATCAATATAGGGAGTTCCTAGCACCATGAAACCCTATGCTAACCATCGCATGGGGTTTGAGTAGGTCGAGATGGGTTTTTAGCCTAGGGTGATCGATATGAAGCCCTTAAGGTGAACACGGGGTTAGTTGAGTTGTGTTCGGAGTGATACAAGAATATGAGGGGATTACTCCAGGCCAAGTATAGAAGAACCTTAGGAAGAGTGGTGTTTCAGACTTTAATTAATCAACGATGTAAGGCGTTTGATTAAATACTTCATGATGAAAGTTAGTATAGTATGAAAGGAGTTACTGAGCAGGCAAGTATTGAGTGATCATTTATGAAGTATATAAGAGGTGGTTCAACTATCAGTGCATATGCTATTGTTAGGGGTCATAAGGGGTATGGTAGTCTAAATGTACCTTGGGGGAATTCGAGTGCAAACATGATCTGGTTCCATGAGGTGGACAACTAAATGGTCCATATCCCTAGCCATCTAAGTGGGCATGAGCTTGAGCGTTGAGTACCTACGATTATGTGTGGTCACTGACTATCTGAGTGGGTCATATAAGATATCTAGGAGCATCCGAGAGTGTAATGGTTGCTTTGTTGCCTTATGTGCTATGATTTCTATGTTTGGCTTGATTGATGTGCGATTGTGATGGATGTCCTATGATGTAGATATTGCTACATTTGACGCCCTTATGCCATATTTTATACCCCGAGTGCTAGTACATATGATGATAGTTTAACATGTATTTGAGTTTTTATGCTAACTCGTTTGATGTAGACACATGGCAGATATGACTTCTCATACTAGTTCCTTATGCTATATTGACTTTTATCATATCTTGAGATCATTTATCGCTCCTACTAGACTGTTGTCTACCTCAAGTTTTTATGTTTTGCTTCTTATTAGTTCGAGTAATCTTGAATGAGTAGACTAGATAACAAATTTGGAAGTAACGCATGGAGTTGTTTAGAGAACGAGCATGAGGCTAGCACTATTGTATATGCTATTGTTAGAATTTTATTGCATATTCCATGGTGAAGCACTATGGTGCATTATTAGTGCCATATTTTATTTAGAGGCAGATATTGAGTTTATTTATCAGTTGCATAAACTCTTTTCCTATTTTGTATGATTGTATAGAACATTTGCTTTGATCTATGATGGTTCATATAGTTATATTTCTCTCTCATCTGTTTTATATTTATGGATTGTTATATTTTTCTCCTTGCGCTATGAGATATACAACAAGTCTTCTTTGGAGTTTACCAATTTACAACCCTTGACTATCGCTCTACACCAGCAGCATATCGTTACAGTGCATTTTACATGTTATATTTAGTACCAGAGGTATAGAGTTCTCGTCACACTTAGTACCTAAATGAGTTTTCATAGTTAACCTAAAGGATACCTGGATCCATCAGAAGTAAAGTATGAGTTGTCACTATAGGATGGATCAAGTTGATATACGAGAGAGCGTACTTGTTATATTTTTATTTCAAAATTATGTTGTAATATATATAGTATAAGTCATGTCACATACATGAGTACCACTTATGCAGCTTTGCTTTTTGAGAGACTGATCATTCTTATTACAGATTGTAAAAATGAGCCGATGAATGATAAATGCTGTAAGGACCTTTGTGTCTGGACTAGAGGAAGGAGTAGGTTTAGAGGGGGCTAAACCGACTTATAATCTACGTTCATGGAGTTGATGAGGAACATGCAGTTGAATTACCAAAAGGATGCTCTAGTTGTTGTTGTTGGTGGTGGTGGTGGTGCTCTGATGCAAGCCCTGAGGGCTAACTTCGCTAAATTGAACTAAGAAAAATCAAGTGTTAGGGGCAAACTGTTTCTTGGAATAGATTTGGTTTTGGAAGCAAAATAGCGGTTGGACACCTATGAATGTATCTTCAAGGACTTAAAGCTTGAAACATGCTATGAAAAGGAAGTTGGCATCCAGGCAACTTTAGGGTAGAGCAATGAACTGGTGGAGCACTGTAAAAATAACTACTCTTGAGTATTAGTTCACTTGGGAGTAGTTCAGATCTCGATTTGAGGAAAGTACATACTAGCATATTAAAATTCGGTACTGTTAAAATTTTTTATTGACTTGAGGTAGCAGATATATCTTTTTTGGAGTATATGCCGAGTTTGTCAAGCTATGAAAGTAATGCTTTTCTTTTATTGATAATCCACTAAAAAAGAATGAGAATTTCATTATGTGTTAGACTGTTATCTCGAGGAAACACATTTGGGCCATACTGACAAGTCCTTCGAGAAGCTTATTGAGAAGTCTCTCCAAGATGAGAGTCTGTATTTGAAGTCTAAGTCTATTGCTGCTACTATTCCTAAAATAGAGCCAAAGCTACAAGTGATCAGTAGAGGCAAGAGGAAGTGGAAAAAAATAAAGGAAAGGAGCAACCTCATGCCAAAGGTGGTTAGAAAAGGGGAAAGTAGGACCCTACTTGCTATCGATATAAAGGAAAGGCCATCAGAGTAGAAGCTATAAGAGTACATAGAGGAAGTGCTACAACTTCCATAAAGATGTGTACATAAAGAAGGATTGTCTAACCATCGAAGAATAATTAGGTGGTGACTGCTTATGTGCTTAATGCGATTGCAACTTTGTTGAGTGCTTCATCAGCGAAGGAGAAGAGGAAAGGCATTACTGTCCGAGGTATGCTTTCTGTTTATGGTATGCCTATTTATGTTTTATTTAATACCAGTGCATCGCATTCTCTTACATCCAGTGACCTAGTAGTGAGGTTGGGGTTGAGTCCCGACTTATTTGACATGATTTTGGTTGTGTCTAAACTTATGGGCGGTTTGGACAACTTGGGTATAGTTTATCGTGACATAGTGTTATCGAGTCGTAGTTGTGTGTTCTCTTATGATAGCTTTGTACATTGTTTTATTGGGTTCAGTATCATATTGGGGATGGACTTGCTGAATAGACATTGAGTCATAGTGGACTACGAAAGATTGATGGTGATGATCTGGATAGATGAAGAGCATATGCTAAAGTTGAGCAACATGCCTAAGGATGTAGTGATAGTTAGCTTCTTATATTTTCTCGAGATCCTTTACGAGGAATTGTCATCGATACCTATAGTGAGGTAACATCCGAACGTATTTAAGGAGGTGATCAGATTACCTTTGCAACATGAGATTGAGTTATGCATCGACTTAGTGAAGGATATGAGACCAGTAGATATGCTGTTGAGGCATATGGAACCTAGAGAGCAATGGGAATTCGAGGTGCAAGTGAATGACTTATTGAGATGATGGTTCATCGATGGAGTATATCTGAGTGGGAAGTGCCCGTAGTTTTCACCATGAAAGTGGATGGTTCCCTGAGACTTTGTGTCAATTACCATGAGCTGGTCAAAGTGACGAAGAATAACGAGTATTCACTCTTGAATATTCACGACTTGTTCCATCATCTCCACATTGCTAAAATGTTTTCTCGATTGGACTTAGTGATGGGGTTCAACCAACTAAGAGTGGCTTGAGAGAGTGTGTTGATTACAGCGTTTGTGCATCATATAGATTTTATGAGTGGTTGGTTAGGTCGTTCGGGCTAACCAATATGCCGGCAAACTTTGTTCATCTTATGAACTGTGTATTTAGGGATCAACTAAATAAGTTCATACTTGTGTTTATCGATTATCTTCTCTCGGATAGAAGAAGAATAAGATGCATTCGAGTATCATGCTTAAGATATTGAGGAAACACCGCTTAAAGATGAAATTTTGTAACACCCTATAAAATAAAATGGAAATTAATTAATAAGTAATTATTAAAGCCAAAAGTGAGGATTTTTGTAAATGTCAGAATTTGTCTATGAAACCTACACTGTTGGGTTCAAGGCGACTTTCTGATTAATTTTCATATATAAAGTTTTACGATCGAAATTCAAACGAAAACTTTATTTACGTTTGAAGCTTTCGGGTCGGAAACAATTTAGAACCAATTAAGGAAGTAAATGTTAATAACTTAACATTAAAATAGGCATTAAGTATAAATGTTAACGTTAAATATAAATGCTAATTAAGGCGCTCGATCAAATTTAATCTAATTAAGAAAGCGTGTAAGTAAATAGATTGGGCACTAAAGTAAATAAGCATTAATAACTTGCGTTAATGTAAACATTAGGTGTAAATCTTATCGTTTAAGTAATTGACTATTTTAAATCAAATCAAATCAGAGAATAGAAGGAAATAAATAAATGAGTATTAATTAACATTAAAACAAATGTTAATAAATAAAACATTAATGTTGAAGTAAAGAAAATCAGGAAATAAGTGGTAATAAATTAACGTTAATTAATGCTAGTGAATACTTTACTATAAGCAAGATTAAAGTTAATCAGATTAGACCGAAAATGGTATGAAATAAATGTAATTGATTGACGTTAACTACACTTACCTTTCACTTAATATGGAAAAAAATTAAGGTTAACCAATAGACGATAATGGTATTAAACCACATATAAAAGGAATTAAATTAACTCATAACAAAAATGCATAACCGACTGACCGCTTGTGTACTGGTGGCTATAGGTTAAACCCTGGCCAAACAGCACGGATTTAATAAATTAAAATCTAATAGATGGAACTGATTTAAGCGCCTCTAATTACAGGCCTAACCCCTTATTTTCTTCTCATATTTTCTGAATCAAAGAGTGAAGCTGTACCATTTTCTTTTCCTCATAAATTCTAGGAAATTTAGAAATTTTAAATTAGAGCATTATATATGTGTGTGTGTGTGTATGGAGAAGAGCGAAAAATAAAGGAGAAGAAGAATAAGGGGTGAATCAATTCTGCGAAGAAAAAGTAAATCTAAGTCGAAATCTAAATTAAATCCAAATCCCTTCTTAAATCTAAGTTTCTAATGAATATGTATATTCTTGCGATACATATTTCGATACGGAGGAAAAGGTTGTCAAACAGAAATAAAATGGTTTAGATTTGGAGATTTGAAAAGCTTAAAGGTAAGTGGGAAATTATATATTTTTATATAATATTGGATTTATATCGTTGTAAATCTATTCCTATATGCCTAAATGTAATTTTGGAGTTGTAGGCCTAACTGTATACGTATAATGAATTTATAAACCTTGCTTACATATTATGTGATTGATAACTTAGATTTAATATTACATGTACTTCAATCTGGAAGTTATTGGGTACTAGTAGTCCTTGAATTTGATAAATTATATAGTAGTTCTAGATTTATTGATTAAATGATTTATGCAAGTAAATGTAAATTAGAAGTTATCACAATAAATTATTGAGGTTTAAGTAGTATTTTAATTCATTGGAATGTAGGGTGATGCAATCTAAGTTTCTATAAATTAACAAGTTTAGATCTATGAATAAAAGTGTATCATTTGAAATAACAAGGAATATTCCTAAAAGAAAGAGATATATAAAATAGGGATAGTTATCGTATTTTGTATTGTCTATTTCAATAAAAGGTAATTCCTTGTAATTCCAGACGCAACACAAATTCCATTTTCAGATAATTTATATACATTTACAATGTTAACCTTTTCTTTTGGGAGGATGTAATTCCAGCGCATAAAAAATACAGAAATCCCTAAGTATAAACTAAAAGATTGTAGTAATGATAAGAATAATGGTTTAATTGTAAAACTAAAGTATATTCAATAAAGACAAGTTAGAATTAAATAATATGCGACGAAAGGTAGGTAAAGTAATGAAATGAATAAGAAGGAAAGTTTAGTAACCAAAGAAGGATGGTAAGAGTTACAAAGAGCGGTATACAAATTTAATAATAAAGAACAGAAATAAGTTGTAAAGGATATTTAAGTCTTTTATGTTAAGTAGTAAATAATATTAAACTGATATTAATGAAGTAAGGGGCCGGTTATAAAAAAATAATTGAATATTAATAGTGGAACATTGGAGGCGTGGTAAAAAAATAAGTATGAATATATACATAGCCTTAAGTATGTGTTTGTAATGGGTGTGAATTATTAAAATTAGCGAATGACTTAGATTAAATAGAAAATGACCGAGTCGTTAAAATGGGTTGGAATGCGAGAATCGTAATGTTACCCACCGCAAGGGGGTACTAGTAGTTGTGTATACATTATACTGATGTGATACATATCCAACTGTAGGACCCATGGGATTATACGTTTGCGTATAGGTGAAGGGAATACCCAGTAGGATGTTCGCCTCGATCGAAGTGTCAAAGGGCAAGTTGAGTCCACTTCAACCTTTTAAGGGGTATTAAGTAATAAGGGGTATTTCTTAGACTGCGTTAGATAATCTAAATGGAATGGTGACCAAGGCTTGGCGCTAGGACAGTGTGATTAGTACCAAATATGGGAGTAGGAGCTGGTTCATAGGTCGAGAACGTCATTAGTCCTGAGCTGTCAGTTGAAAGAAGGAGGGTTACACCTGAACGGACCATGCCTTATACTAGTGTAGATTCCGTTTAGGACCTGCACCACCCGACTATTGTTTGCTAGTTTGTTTGTTATAGGAGGCAAGGCTAGATAACCCTTTGATAGAGTCTTTCAAATACGAACAGAATACGACTAAACTATTGTGAAGCTGTTATTAGGCACTATGGGAGTTCCTTGGTGTGGACGGGCAATGAGGACGTGATACTACGTTGATGATGGATCCTGACGAGGTGCTAGGATATGGATACAAGTGGGGATAGTATCTTGGTCCAAAGGGGGACCGTGGTACTTATTTATATATATATATATATATATATGCAGTAAAAGTGCTTAGCAATTCTATAGAGGTAAAGGTGTAAAAAGTTATAGCGTGGATATAGCAGAGGTGCAAAATGCTTTATTAGATGTAAAACCGAATACTTAAAGTTAAATTATTCTAATTTTCACTTCATTTGTATGGAAAATGAAACACTGTTTGACCTTATATAACAAAACCAGAGAACATCATAATTTATGTAGACTAGATTTGGCGACTATAATAAATTTCTAACTTATACTCAGCACTTATGCCTTGAAATTAGGTCTTCACCCTAACTTTTTTTGATTTGGTCTAAAAGAGAACTGGTCAGATCAACTTTTTATACTAATATTGCTAAGCGAGTGCTAAAAAGCCTTGATTTAGTGGGTGTAGCGGTAAATAGCGGGGCTTAAAGCGGATCTACTGTTTAAAGGTGCTAAATTGAAATAGTGTAGCGGTCGAGGAGTGCTATGCGCTATAGTAGGGCTTCAGTAGGGCTTTAACTGCATAGATATATATACACATACATATGTAGTTATTGTCTACTTTAAGTAGATAGGGTGTATCATACACGTAGATGGTGTTGAGATGATTAAGTAAAACAAATAGACATAATATGTAATGGAAGGCAATCAACATAAATTTGTGTTATGTATAAAGTATGCAATTTACCAGGCACTAGAATGTTGTTCTGACCCCCTCTCATTACAACCCACATAATAGCTTTAAAGGGACAGGCACTGGTGCAAGGCTGGACTGGTGGAAGGACAAATTTCCTTATGCATGGTCGACATTGACAAGGACACTAGATAACTGAAGTGTTAACCTTGGTTAGCAGCTATATGTTTTATTATACTTTACTATTCTGCTTTGAGTATATATCGGCAATGCTCTGATATGCATTCATTTATTTGCAGGATACCAAAACCAATAATCCATACTTTGGTGGACTTGGGTTTTCGATTTAGCGAAAATTCAGGCCTATTAAGGTGCGGGTTGTTACATTTTCGAAGTGTTACGTCTAGAGGAGGAAATGCGATTCTTAGGTCACGTTGTCTCCGAACATGGAATTATTGTGGATCCTACAAAGGTGGTAGCATTCCAGGACTAGAATCAACCCAAGAACGCGACATATGTGAGGAGTTTCCTCAAATTAGCAGGATACTATATATGGTTCACAAAGGGTTTCTTATAGATAGCAGCAAATTGATCCACTTGACGAAGAAGAATTAGACTTTTGTTTGGGATGCAAGGTGCAAGCTCACATTCGTGAGTTCGAATGAACAATTGACGAGTGCACCAATGTTAGTCATTCCAAGCGGAAATAAGGAGTTAACGATATATACGGATGCTTGTGGTATCAGATTGGGTGTGGTAATGATGCGGATGGGTAATATTGCCGCATATGCTTGACGACAGCTGAAACTGCATGAGAGGAAATACACGACCCATGATTTGGAGTTGGTTGTGATTATGGTCCTTTGAAGATATGGAGGGACTACTTGCTTAGAGAGAGGTTTGAGTTACTCACAGTCAAAAATCGTTGAAGTAACTCTTATCACAATAAGATCTTAAACATCATCAGTGGTGATGGCTAAAGTTCTTGGCCTTCTACGAATTTGGTATTTCGTATACAACTGGTAAGAGGAATTCAATCATTGATGCTTTAAGTAGAAGACATGCCAATTTGGGTGAGATTTTCCTATAGTGGACATAGCTTGAGTTTATTGTTGGTTATAATTTCAGACCTCGATATGAGCTTGAGCCAAAGGTGTTGGAAAGTTTGACTATCATACCTACTTTAGTTGAGCAGATCAATACTAGTTAGAGAATGATGAAAAACTAAAGGAGATAGTTTCTAAAATTGAGCATCGAGTAGATACGAGGTAATACGAACTCGACCATGATGGTTGGCTCTTTAAGGATGGGAGATCGTTTGTGCTTGATGTCGATTGGTTGAGGGATAAGCTGCAACAAGATTTCCATCATTCGAGATTGATTATACATCCCGGAGGCAATAAGATGTATCATGACATGAAAAATACATTTTATTAGGAAGGGATAAAGAAGCACGTCGGGGCATTCAACTAAAAGTGTATGAACTACCCGTTAGTGAAAGTTGAGTAAAAGAAGCTAAGTGGTTTGATGTAACTGCTTGAGGTTCCCAAGTGGAAGTAGGAACATATATCGATGTACTCCATTGATGGATTCCCTAGGAATAAAGGAGAGTATAATAGCATCTGCATCATTGTTGATTGACTGACAAAGAGTCCTCGATTTATATCCATAAAATCCAATGGAACGGCATCCAAATTGACCAAGTTGTATGTGAAGTGGATTGTAGGATTCCATGGTGTGTCGAAGAGCATCGTAATTATCGAGACCCGTTGTTTACTACTGGGTTTTGGAAGAGCTTACAGAAAGCTTTAGCAATAGAGCTGCATTTGAGTACAATTTATCACCCATAAACTAATGGGCATATAGAGAGGGTGAATCATATGGTAGAGATATCTTACGAACTTGCATTCTCGACTTTAGAGGCTGGTGGTATGAGCATTTGCATCTTACTGAGTTCATGTACAATAATAGTTATCAATCATGCATTGATATGACACCATTCGAGGCATTATATAGTTGACTATGCAATGCTCCTTCATCTTGGTCAGAAGCGGGCGATAAACTGATGCTGGGAGATGATATGATTCGAGAAACTTCGAAAAAGATCGACATCATTCGACAACAAATGAAAGCTGCTTAGGATATACAAAAGTTCTACGTTGATTGGAGAACAAGTAACCTAGAGTTCTCTTTCGGAGATATGGTTTTGGTTAAGATCTCTTCATTAAAGAATGAGATTTGATTTGATACTAAGAGGAAGTTGGCACCGAGATTCGTATGCCCTTTTTCGATACTTGGAAAGATTGAGAATCTTGCTTAAAGGATCGGCTTACCTAAGAAGATGGCGGCTATGCACAATGTGTTCAACATTTCTCATTTGTGGAAGTTTGTGCATGGCTCTGGTGTTACTATTACACCGGATTAGCTAGATGGTATTAAGATTGAATCAAAAGCTTCGAGACCTTGTATGGTTATCCGTATAGTTGCTCATGATACGAAGCAACTTAGGATGAAGGCGATGAAGGTTCAGCAGAGTGAAAGCAAGAGCGATTACACTTGAAAGACCGAGAAGAGCATGAGGACTGCTTGTCCGGGGATCTTTATTGTTAGAACCACTCTTTTTGGACTTTATTGGCAACAACTATACAATCATAATGTAGAATTTCTAAACTAATATACAGGTACATGAGGATCAAGCTTTGAACACAATTGGAGACACACAAAAATCGAAGAGTCGATGATCTAAAATGAAGTATCAACAAAGAGCTCGACATGAAGAAAAACTTTTGTAAGAGTCATATATCTTGTGTTAGTTTCTTAGATAAACATGTACGATCTCTCATGAGTGATATGAGCTAACATATTTGCATCGAAAAGTTTTTATTCACTCAAACAAAGTTTTCAAACAAGTTTTAAAACTTACAGGAACTCAGATGTCTAGCAACATCACTCAAACTTCTGAGGTAACCCAATTTTGAAGTAAAACTATTCTAGTTTGATTTTCTCAAAACTCGGACGTTTAGGGACACAATTCAGATGTCTGAGGACATGGTTTTTTGAACAATTTATATTATGGAAAAATATTCTTTAAAGTCCGTCATCTGACTATTTCTTCTAGACATATGAGCTTCTGTAACGACTATATATTGAAGAGACATGTCCCTTCTCTTCCATCAAATGCAACTCTTTTCTCAGTGGTTTTCTCTAATGAATTGCAGCTTTTGAAGGAGACTTTGTAACGCTTATAAATACATAGCTATGGCTAGAGTTTAACTTTCTAATTTCTTGTTTTGATAGACTTCTTTCTTGCTCTCTAAATTCCGGTGCTTTCAAGTTCTAAATTTGCTTTCAACATCACCAACAACTACTCTTTAGTCTTTGGTGATCTACTTCCACAAACTCACATGATTTTACTCATTCAACTCAAAGAGGAGATTATAGGAAGATTGTACTATAAGTTAAAAACCATGCTGACAAGAACACTTCGTTGACAAAGAAAAGCAAACTTTTTAACGCCTATTCCATCGGGCTAAGTGGGGGTGTGTTTAATTAGTGGTAATCTAAAGGGGAGTTGTGGGACTTGACGTAGGATGAGAGGTCCGAACCAATATAAAAACTTTGGTGTGATCACTCTTACCTTACTCTGTTTTATTAGTACTCTGCTTAATTATATATATACACACCAACACACACATACACATTTACATTAGCCATATTATTAATCCTATGCACTTTCATTTAGTATCGGAGCAAGGTCTTTTCATGAACCGTAATAAAGTTTTTACAAAATTTGAAAATATGGCAAGCACTTTTCTAGAAGGACAATCAACTACACGTCCTCCACGTTTCACCGGGTCTAATTATACATATTTGTCTACACACATGAGAATTTATGGAAGCTAATGGTCTTAGGATTTGGCAAGCTACTCAAACTATGTATATAGCACCTTCTATTGAAATGAGTACTTGGTCAGATGCTCAAAAAACCATGGCAACCAACAATGCAAAAGCCATGAATGTTTTGTTTTGTTCACTTGTCAAAATTGAGTTTTCTAGAGCTATTCTTTGCAAAACCACATATGATATTTGGCGTGCATTTCAAATTACACATGAAGGGACAAAAAAAGTTAAACAAACTAAAATTTATATTCTTCAAAATCAATTTTCATCATTTAAAATGAAAACTAATGAATCCATTGTGGATATGTATGCAAGATTCCAAAACATACAACATGATCTTATGGCATTAGGAGTTACATTTACTGAATTTGACCTTATTACAGGAATTTTAAATACTTCAACAATATATGGGAAAGAAAAGTACTTGCAATTGAAGAAGCCAACGATCTTTCCTAACTCAAAGTTAAAGAGTTAATTAAAAATTTGATGGCGTATAACGCAAAGTTGTAGGCAAGAAAAGAACAAAATCAAGAGAAGAAGAGTACATCTTTTCAAGCCAATAATGAAGACTCTGACTTAGATGAAGACGAGGTTGTGTTCATCGCCAAAAACTACAACGAATTTAAGAAATTAATGAAAGCATGAAATGGTGGAAACTCAACTTCAATCAAGTGCTTTGAATGTGACAAATTCGAGCGCATGAAGAACGATTGTCCACAACTAAACATGTAACAGCCCTATATTTTTGTATATATTTTAAATTTGACTTTCTTTTATTTAAATTATTTTTAAAATGGTTTATTTCAAATATTTCATTTTTAAATATAATGTTGATTATTAAGTGATTTATAGTTCAAACTAGTATAATTTGAATATTTTACTGTAAAGTGAATTTCTGGTCAAACTGTTCAAACTTTGACTTTTAAACTTCAAATTTAAATTATTTAAATTCTTAAATTTTATATTTTGTTATGAAAATAGATTTACTATCATGAATACTGCTTTTCGTTTCGTTGAAATTGGATTTAAATTGTGAAAGTTATACCCTTTACAATATTGTGTGTATATTAAATTATTTAGCAATATTCTTCATTTTAAATTATATAAATAATATTTTTATTTGTCATATCTTATTCTAATTTGTATTATATGTTATTTTACATATATTTTTGTCTTTTAAATATTTTTTAAAGTGATGATAAGATTTTTTTCAAAAGCTTATTGAATTTATTTTCTATCTTTAAAGGCTAGTTTCTATTTTTCTGCTATTTTCTTCAATTAAATTATATTTAATTAAAATTTATTTATTCATTTTTGTGAATGCATTTTTATTTATATTCTTATCTTTATTTATAAATATTTTTCATCTACATATAAAATTTTCAAAGTTTGTTCCATTTAATTTCAAATTTTCTAGACTAGTTTCGTTTTCGGTGTTATTCTCTTTATTTAATCATATATAATTAATATTTATTTATTTATATTTTGTTTATTTGTTATATTTTCGTATTTTAACTGAATTATTATATATATTTCAGTTATTTAAATTTATAAAAAGAATAAGAGAAATGTGAAAGGTTTTGTGACTTTTTATTTCTTAAGGCTCTTTGTATTCTCACCTTTTCAACTCCAACCATCACTTTTCATTCAATTGGCTGCCTTAACTCATTCACTTCAGCCGACCCATCTCATTTCTCTTTCACGTAAATTATTTTCTTCTCACCTGAGAAAAAATTTCGGCCATTCTCCTGTAGCAAAAAAATTTGGTAAATATTTCACTTTTTTTTTCACTTTTCTTCCTTGTTTTTGTATTGATCTTGCCTGTGCTTCACCTTATATGCTCGGCCTCTAGCCTCCACCATCACCACCACCTCCATCACCACTTTGTCCAGCTGTAATCACCTACATCTCCTCTGACCCAACTAGCCATGGCCATCCTTGATGAAGAGCTCCACAAAAATTAGTAAATCATCACCGAAAATATCCAAGCCGACCTCCACATGACTCCACCACCTCATACAACCTCTTTGCCGACCTTTGCACCACTTTCTCCAGCCCCTACCTGACCTGAAACCACTGCCACACCATCCCCTAGACTCCACCAGGTCTGTCCATGCCATTTATAGCCTTGCTCGAAGCTTATATTTGCACAAAATCCACTTGTTTGCCTTCTACTTGTATTTCCATGCATAACCACTTCCATACCTTCAATACCCTTGTTAGGCCGAGCATATATGACCCATACCTGACCAAATACACCCCATAGCAGTGCCTTATCACCCTATAGGCTGAGCATAGTGATGGTGGAAGCAAGTGCAAGTGTTTGATTAATTGTTGTTCCTTAATTCTAGCTTGTTGAATGTCATATTTTGGTTTGAAATTCATGTTATGTATTGTTTTGTTTCATATGTTACAAGACAAATAACTTTGGCTCTCCCTCATTTTGAATCGTTGTCATGCTTTCGTGCCTTTGAAGATCTTTGTTTTGGGTATTTGGTTGTCATCTCCAGCTTATACAGGTGAGTTATTCTCACCAGACAATGTATACCTATATAACTAGTAAATTGACCACTTTTGAATCTGTAAAATGCACCACCATATTATATCTGCTATGTTATGATTATATGATGTTCACCCATGCTTAAATACCTGTTATATCATATTTTACTGTTGTATTATGTTGTTCTGTTATTTTTATCAGTTTATCACACTGCAAGTTCCCTTTAGATTAGAACCACTATGGGTTGAAATGATACATACCCGAACGGACTTTAGAATAGGAGAAAATCGTTATGTGCTGAAATGATAGGCCTGAATGATTTTCAATAATTTTCATTTACTTGGGATTGCGGGTTTGAAATGATCAAACCCGGGGTTTCTTTGTAAATTACGGGTTGAAATGATATATTACCCGTAGCACTTTACCTAGGCTAGAAAATGAAATACAGACCCGTTGTTAAAATATGTTTTTATATTTTTTTTTAAATATTTTAGAAATGTAAATATTATAATATTTTTGGTTTAAACTAAATAAAAATGATTTTTGTAAAGCATTGTTGATTTTCTGAAAATTTATAAGTGAAGTAAATTAATGGTAAAATTAGAAAATTTGAAATGTAAGTTATTTTTGGAAATTTTAATTTGGTGATCATTGGAATTTAAATTAAATATGAAATGTGACAAATTCATGATAATTAGGATTAAAGTGAATTTAAATGATTTTTATATTATATTTATGATTTTGAATAAAGTTAAAATGTGAAATGAATGAATATTTAAGTTGAAATTTTTAAATATAACTAAAATTGGAAATTTGTGAATTTGGCTTAAAGGTGAATTTTAAGTTAAGTAAATAAAAAATGGAATTAAGTTATATTTGAAAATTTAAACTTAAGTGTTAAGTTAATTTAATTTAATGAATTTATAATTTAATATTGGAATTTAATAAATGAATTATTATTAAATTTTGATTTTAGAATGGAGGTTTAAATTTATAAAATCATGAATATAAGGGTATTTGAATGATTATTTTAAAAGTGAAATTATATGATTTTATAAGTTAAAAATGATTTATATAAAAATATAATTGTTTGTGAAATTATACTGAATATTTGAAGTTAATTAACTGCATTTCTGAAATGCTATTAATTCTAATGTAAATGATAATACAAATGTAACCAAATGGCTAAATTTAATTAAAGGCTATTATAGCATTTTTGTAAATGTTATAATGGTTGAATTTAACTAAGTTTATTTGAAACTAATGTAACCCTATTATAGCATTTTAAATGCTGTCTTCTGTTAAATTGAACTGTTTTAAATGTGACTTTCCGTAGCATTTTCTAAATGCTGCGAAAGTTGAATTTTCATTGTTTTAATTAATTTAAGTGAACAAATGAACTTTGAAAGATTAAAATTTTGGAAATTTAATAATTTAATTATTAAATATAATAACTTCATTTTTATGATTTAAAATGAAGTAATTTGTTTCGAAATATAAACTATTTTAAAATATGATATTTTGATATTTTGAAATGGATTTTTTTTGAATGATATTGAATTTTGAAATGATATTTGATTTCGAAGTATAAAATACCATTTTGAAATTTTAACCACGGGATGTATTTAATTTATAGTTTAACTGATCCTTAAAGGATGGGCGATCCCAAGCATCCTTTGAGTTATTGTGCATTTCTACTACAGTTCACTTGAGTTGGTTTACATTATATAAGTATATATTGTCCTGACTCGAGTGTTTTGTGTTTTACTTTACGCTTGGGTCAGCCTGAGTATTCACATCTTTGGATTTTCTTTCTGGAGCTGGTCTTTGCTGGAGTTTCTGCTTATCTACATTTATATCTACTTTCTGTTTCAGCTGTTCTAGTTTATCTCATGTATTAGTGAACTTCTATGTATTTGGGATTTCTATTATGTTGTTTTCAGACTGTATTATGTATTTGGTTTGAGACTCTGCCGTAGTAGCTTCATGAACTACTATGTATTTTATATTCCGCTGCGAGGTATTCTGTTTGTTCTGTGATTTGTATTTCATTTGCTCCAAATTTATTTACAATCTGTTATTTTGAATTATTCAAGTCAGACATGTGTGGATTATTGTCGATTTGAATGGTCCAAAATAGTGGGTCGTTACAGTTGGTATCAGAGCTTTGGTTTTAGGCAAACCTTAGCTTGCGGAGCAAAAACTCATTAGAGATAGGGTAGAAATACCCTAGAATGAGTGAAATCAATCTCAGAATCATTCCCTTGTGAGAGAACGTATTTTCGAAGTATAAAATGATTTTCAAATGATTTTCAAAGGATTTTTAAAGATTATTTTGATATAAAATTTTCTTGTTTTGAAAGAAAATTTTCTGGACTTTATCCCTTTCGTATCCACCTTGTTAGTAATTTCTTTGATTAGGATTTCCTTAAAATTCTGAACTTCTATCTTAGTCGGGATTTCTTCGATTAGGATTCCTTTGAATTTTGGAACGCTCCCACTTGTTCTGAAATCCATTCCTGTCTCCCCTAATAGTATTCTTTTGATTTTTAGAGCATTCCATAACTCCACTTTGAATGACCTTTATAGGGTGGCGATTCCGCCAATCTTTGAATGATTTGTAAAGGGGTGAAACTCCCTTATAATTGGCATTGATTCACCGGAGATTTCTGTATCCTCGGTTTACGATGTTTTCTATCTTCTACTATATTTAGATCCTATCTCTCGCGATCGAAGGTCGATTTGCCTTAGATTTTCGCATCGATTATATTCCTGAAGTCACGGTTGACCGGTTAAGGTTGCCCGCGATTCATATAGGCTTGTTCATCTTTTATTTGGTAATTTAATTATCTCATCTTCGTTCGAGCTTATCTTCGAATCAGAATTCTATTTAATTAGAGTTCCTCTAATTTGAATCTCTGTTTGTTTTGAAATCCATCCTTGAATCATTCCTTGGAAAATTTGTGATTGATTGTCTTTTGAAAACTGTGTATTCATCGAAGTTATTATTTTGATAAGGATGACCATATTTTATATATAAAGGTGAAATGTTTTCTATAAGGATCTATATACCTTTTAATTGATAATTTAAAGTTTTGAATGGATTTGAAATTTTGAAATTTATATAAGAAATGGTTTTATATAAAATAATTTATAACTGAAGGTTTTGAATCTAAATTTGAGTGATTGGACTCCGTCATTTTTGAAACTGGTTTTAATATTTGAAATAAAAATAATACGATTTGAAAGTATTTTCCGAATAAGAAATGTTTCAAATGATTTTAATGAGTTTAAAATGATTTCGAAGAAATTTCAAAAGAAGTTTTCGAGAAAATGGAAGTCCATAACCCACTTATGTCGCTGGAAAATAATTTCGGTGATGAATGCATGCATCATCGACATTGATTTTCGAGTTTCTGAGTGGGGGAGAGGCCACTTCGGTAGCTTTGCTATGCGATTGATTTGTGAAACCAATTTTGATTTCAAATTCTGAAGTGTGATGTGATATTCGAAAGATATATGTATATATATTTGAACAATTTGAATTGAGCCGATGTTCAGTCCTTGAGTTTTGGATTTGATTTGATATAACCCTATCTTTTGGAATTGATTTACTGATTTGTTGGTGATTTCCAACTCTTGGATTGAAATATATTTTGTTCAACTATTTTGAAGGTTCGAGCACTTCCAAATAAAGGTTAACTTTTCAAAGCTAAGTAATTTTGAAAAGTATAAAGTATATAAGTTTGGTATGTATGTTTAAAGTGTGTAGTAATATGATTTAAATAAGTTGAAACTGTTTTGTTAAGTAAATGAATAAGGCTATTTTTAATTTTTTTCTAATATGAAATTTAGATTTGAAATGTTTTGAGAAGAATTTGGTCTTCAAAATATTTTGAATAAAATTTAGTTTAAATGTTGTAACTGAGTAACATCTTTATAAAACTATATATTTAACAAGTTGGAATAGAAACATAAGTTGTACGTATGCTGTTTTATTTGCATAATTAATTTGATCCAAGTTTGAGTACACAAGTTCGAGGTGAATTTCACCATTTCGTGTTAGGATTTTTCATTTGATTCTTAATAGCGAATATTTAATATGGATTTTGGGCTGGATTCTAGATTTCTTTATCATAGTATATGGCTATGCAAGGAGACTGATGGCTTTTAGTCGAGAAACCATATCGAAATCCGCACTAGGGAAGTCGAATGGACAATACTAGTTCGAAAGCGAACTTGTGTGATCGAGTGAGCGATCAAATGTGATTTTGCGAAATGATGACATATGTACATATTATATTCTAATATCACTGATATACTTGACGCTGAAATTGGAAGTTGTTGGGTTGGATATCTTTGTAATTTAATTGGAATTTTTTTTATATTAAAACTACTATCAAATTTAAAACCATTTTTCAAAACTATTTTTCTTTTATTCTTCTTAAACTAACTATTTTATTCTATTTTTCATACAAACTATTTTATATACAAAACTATTCTTAATTAAAAATCTTTTAGTAAGCAAAAATGTTCAATCCCATATGGCTTTTCATGCAACGGAATTTATTTTTGAAAATTTTGATCCTTATATAAGATAAACTTTATGTAAGTATAAGATGATTTTGAAAACCATTGATTTTGATAAATGAATAATTGAAGCTTATATTAGTATGAAAGGATATTTGGTTTACCTGTAATTTGAGTTATTTAAAAATAATGGATTTATGAAATAAATATTTCAACACTAAGTAATAATGAAGTAAAATTTGAGATATATGAAATTAAAAAAAATTAGTTTTGAAATATGGTATATTTAAGCCTTGAAACATATTTAAGACTTAATAGTTTATTTTGTAAATCAAATCTATATTTGAAATTTGATAATATTTGAAATGGTTTTGTTGGAAAACTAAATTGAATTGAAACTGATGGTTTGAATTGAATTAAAATTGGAAATTTTAGATTTTGGTTTAATTGAATAAATTTGTGAAATGTAAAGAATTAAGGGAATGTTTTATGATTTCAAATGTATGATTTCAAATTGTTATGATTTTCAAAGTGAAATGATTTCAAGTATTTGGTTTCGAAAGATTTACAACTTTGAAAGTATTATGATTTTTGAAGTGAATATATGTTTGAAATGGAAATGAATTTGTAAATTTGGCTTATTTTCTAAATCTATTGTTTAAGAAACTTTGAAACTAAATATGTAATTTGGAAGAAATGATTTGGTGAAATCATATATGATTTTGAAGTTGAATTGATATTGAAATGGTTTGAAATTGAGAACTTTGTTTATTTAAATACTTTGATTTGGGAGTTATCGAACTTATATAAAAATTTGGTTTATATAAGTATGATGTTGATTCGAAAACTATGGATTTGAAAAGGTACTCAATTTGAAAAGTGAAATCTTATATAATTGAAGTCTATATAAGTGTGATTTGATATACTATTGATTTTGGAAAGTATTTGATTTGAAAATAAAATCTTATACATAATGGACTTTATATAAGTACGATATTTGAAAGTGATTTGAAAAGGTACTATATGATACATATTTTCGAAGTAAAGATATGGAAAGTGCCTTCTGCTTGATATCCGCTTTGTGGCCACATTGTGGATTCATTCTATCGATATTTCTCTGATTTTTGGTTTTCCGGATATGATACTCGAGTTTCCATCGAATTCCATGGCGTTACCCATGGTCTTACGAGCGCGACTGCATAGCGCAACTGCCTGGCTGAGATGGCCTAGGGGTACGGATTGTTTCCTGGGGGATCCAGGCGTCACCATTGTGTATCCTGCATCTATGTAGGTCGCATTAGTAGCGAAACCGCTTGGCTGAGATGGCCTAGGGGTACGGATTGTTTCCTGGGGGATCCAGGCGTAACCATTGTGTATCCTGCATTCTACTAGTCATCATGGCGTAACTCGCAGGGCTGAGAAAGCTTACGGATATGGATTGTTTCCTGGGGGATCCAGGCGTAACCATTGTGTATCTGCAAACCATGGTTAGACAAAGGTTTTGTTTGTTTTTGTTTGGATTGTACTTTCCATATCTGTTTTTAAAAAAGTTTTCCAGTATTTTCACTGGGTGTTGAAACAAGTCTACTAAGTACTTGGAGAATTCTAGCTTTGCGCCTGATCAACGCACTGCCAGAATCTGCAGGAACGAGGATAAACTTGTTAAGACATCAAGTTATAAAAGTATTTTGATAAAATATTATATAAATGATACCTTGATCAGTTATTTCCTTTTTAAAGGATTTTAAAGTGTTTTAAATATTTTACCTCTTTAACCAACAATTTAAAATAATGGTTCATCCTTCTCTTTCAACCTACTTTCCCTCCTAGCTACTTTTCTTCCCTACCTTCTTTCGGGATGTCTTCCAACCTATTGTTCTTTCTAGTTGTTTCTCCGCTCCCTTCCTTTTCGAGGACGAAAAGATTTGAGTGGGGGAGAGTGTAACAGCCCTAGATTTTTGTATATATTTTAAATTTGACTTTCTTTTATTTAAATTATTTTTAAAATGGTTTATTTCAAATATTTCATTTTTAAATATAATGTTGATTATTAAGTGATTTATAGTTCAAACTAGTATAATTTGAATATTTTACTGTAAAGTGAATTTCTGGTCAAACTGTTCAAACTTTGACTTTTAAACTTCAAATTTAAATTATTTAAATTCTTAAATTTTATATTTTGTTATGAAAATAGATTTACTATCATGAATACTGCTTTTCGTTTCGTTGAAATTGGATTTAAATTGTGAAAGTTATACCCTTTACAATATTGTGTGTATATTGAATTATTTAGCAATATTCTTCATTTTAAATTATATAAATAATATTTTTATTTGTCATATCTTATTCTAATTTGTATTATATGTTATTTTACATATATTTTTGTCTTTTAAATATTTTTTAAAGTGATGATAAGATTTTTTTCAAAAGCTTATTGAATTTATTTTCTATCTTTAAAGGCTAGTTTCTATTTTTCTGCTATTTTCTTCAATTAAATTATATTTAATTAAAATTTATTTATTCATTTTTGTGAATGCATTTTTATTTATATTCTTATCTTTATTTATAAATATTTTTCATCTACATATAAAATTTTCAAAGTTTGTTCCATTTAATTTCAAATTTTCTAGACTAGTTTTCGTTTTCGGTGTTATTCTCTTTATTTAATCATATATAATTAATATTTATTTATTTATATTTTGTTTATTTGTTATATTTTCGTATTTTAACTGAATTATTATATATATTTCAGTTATTTAAATTTATAAAAAGAATAAGAGAAATGTGAAAGGTTTTGTGACTTTTTATTTCTTAAGGCTCTTTGTATTCTCACCTTTTCAACTCCAACCATCACTTTTCATTCAATTGGCTGCCTTAACTCATTCACTTCAGTCGGCCCATCTCATTTCTCTTTCAAATAAATTATTTTCTTCTCACCTGAGAAAAAATTTCGGCCATTCTCCTGTAGCAAAAAAATTTGGTAAATATTTCACTTTTTTTTTCACTTTTCTTCCTTGTTTTTGTATTGATCTTGCCTATGCTTCACCTTATATGCTCTGCCTCTAGCCTCCACCATCACCACCACCTCCATCACCACTTTGTCCAGCTGCAATCACCTACATCTCCTCTGACCCAACTAGCCATGGCCATCCTTGATGAAGAGCTCCACAAAAATTAGTAAATCATCACCTAAAACATCCAAGCCGACCTCCACATGACTCCACCACCTCATACAACCTCTTTTCCGACCTTTGCACCACTTTCTCTAGCCCCTACCTGACCTGAAACCACTGCCACACCATCCCCTAGACTCCACCAGGTCTGGCCATGCCATTTATAGCCTTGCCCGAAGCTTATATTTGCACAAAATCCACTTGTTTGCCTTCTACTTGTATTTCCATGCATAACCACTTCCATACCTTCAATACCCTTGTTAGGCCGAGCATATATGACCCATACCTGACCAAATACACCCCATAGCAGTTCCTTATCACCCTATAGGCTGAGCATAGTGATGGTGGAAGCAAGTGCAAGTGTTTGATTAATTGTTGTTCCTTAATTCTAGCTTGTTGAATGTCATATTTTGGTTTGAAATTCATGTTATGTATTGTTTTGTTTCATATGTTACAAGACAAATAACTTTGGCTCTCCCTCATTTCAAATCGTTGTCATGCTTTCGTGCCTTTGAAGATCTTTGTTTTGGGTATTTGGTTGTCATCTCTAGCTTATACAGGTGAGTTATTCTCACCAGACAATGTATACCTATATAACTAGTAAATTGACCACTTTTGAATCTGTAAAATGCACCACCATATTATATCTGCTATGTTATGATTATATGATGTTCACCCATGCTTAAATACCTGTTATATCATATTTTACTGTTGTATTATGTTGTTCTGTTATTTTTATCAGTTTATCACACTGCAAGTTCCCTTTAGATTAGAATCACTATGGGTTGAAATGATACATACCCTAACAGACTTTAGAATAGGAGAAAATCGTTATGTGCTGAAATGATAGGCCTGAATGATTTTCAATTATTTTCATTTACTTGGGATTGCGGGTTTGAAATGATCAAACCCGGGGTTTCTTTGTAAATTACGGGTTGAAATGATATATTACCCGTATCACTTTACCTAGGCTAGAAAATGAAACACAGACCCGTTGTTAAAATATGTTTTTATAATATATTTTTAAATATTTTAGAAATGTAAATATTATAATATTTTTGGTTTAAACTAAATAAAAATGATTTTTGTAAAGCATTATTGATTTTTTGAAAATTTATAAGTGAAGTAAATTAATGGTAAAATTAGAAAATTTGAAATGTAAGTTATTTTGGGAAATTTTAATTTGGTGATCATTGGAATTTAAATTAAATATGAAATGTGATAAATTCATGATAATTTGGATTAAAGTGAATTTAAATGATTTTTATATTATATTTATGATTTTGAATAAAGTTAAAATGTGAAATGAATGAATATTTAAGTTGAAATTTTTAAATATAACTAAAATTGGAAATTTGTGAATTTGGCTTAAAGGTGAATTTTAAGTTAAGTAAATAAAAAATGGAATTAAGTTATATTTGAAAATTTAAACTTAAGTGTTAAGTTAATTTAATTTAATGAATTATAATTTAATATTGGAATTTAATAAGTGAATTATTATTAAATTTTGATTTTAGAATGGAGGTTTAAATTTATAAAGTCATGAATATAAGGGTATTTGAATGATTATTTTAAAAGTGAAATTATATGATTTTATAAGTTAAAAATGATTTATATAAAAATATAATTGTTTGTGAAATTATACTGAATATTTGAAGTTAATTAACTGCATTTCTGAAATGCTATTAATTCTAATGTAAATGATAATACAACATTTGTAAATGCTGTAGTTGATAATAATGAACCAAATGGCTAAATCTAATTAAAGGCTATTATAGCATTTTTGTAAATGTTATAATGGTTGAATTTAACTAAGTTTATTTGAAACTAATGTAACCCTATTACAGCATTTTAAATGCTGTTTTCTGTTAAATTGAACTGTTTTAAATGTGACTTTCCGTAGCATTTTCTAAATGCTGCGAAAGTTGAATTTTAATTGTTTTAATTAATTTAAGTGAACAAATGAACTTTGAAAGATTAAAATTTTGGAAATTTAATAATTTAATTATTAAATATAATAACTTCATTTTTATGATTTAAAATGAAGTAATTTGTTTCGAAATATAAACTATTTTAAAATATGATATTTTGATATTTTGAAATGGATTTTTTTTGAATGATATTGAATTTTGAAATGATATTTGATTTCGAAGTATAAAATACCATTTTGAAATTTTAACCACGGGATGTATTTAATTTATAGTTTAACTGATCCTTAAAGGATGGGCGATCCCAAGCATCCTTTGAGTTATTGTGCATTTCTACTACAGTTCACTTGAGTTGGTTTACATTATATAAGTATATATTGTCCTGACTCGAGTGTTTTGTGTTTTACTTTACGCTTGGGTCAGCCTGAGTATTCACAGCTTTGGATTTTCTTTCTGGAGCTGGTCTTTGCTGGAGTTTCTGCTTATCTACATTTATATCTACTTTCTGTTTCAGCTGTTCTAGTTTATCTCATGTATTAGTGAACTTCTATGTATTTGGGATTTCTATTATGTTGTTTTCAGACTGTATTATGTATTTGGTTTAAGACTCTGTCGTAGTAGCTTCATGAACTACTATGTATTTTATATTCCGCTGCGAGGTATTCTGGTTGTTCTGTGATTTGTATGTCATTTGCTCCAAATTTATTTACAATCTGTTATTTTGAATTATTCAAGTCAGACATGTGTGGATTATTGTCGATTTGAATGGTCCAAAATAGTGGGTCGTTACAAAACAAGAAAAAGAAGAAGAACAAATTTGAAAAATTCAAGAAGAAAAGAAAAGATTTTCAAGTTACATGAGATGATTCAGATTCGTATTCTTCAGAGAGTGAAAGCGATAGTAAAACAGAACAAGCAAACGTTTGTTTCATGGTCACTAACGAGGTAAATTCTGATCGTTCCTATATTGATATTCTTGAAATTAGTATTGAACTCGATGATAGACTAAGAAATGTAAAGAAATTGTATAAAGAAAGCATAGGAAAATTAATAGAGCTGAATTAGAAATTGGTATGCTTAAAGATGAAAATGTATTTTAGAAGAAGAATTAGAAAATTCACAAAAGTCTTGTGAAAATTTAACTTTCAAAATACTACTTTAATTGAATAAATTAAGTCAAGTAAAATAGAGAATGATAAACTTAGTAATGAAGTTTGTGAACTCAAATCCAATTTAGACTTTTCCAAAAATGAAGTTTTAGAATTAGAACTAAAACTAGAGTAAATTACAAACAAGTTTCAAAATTTAACCAAGGAAAATAAAGCTTATAAAATTTGATTAAAATTCCAAAACCATCTAGTAATAAAAATGGACTTGGCTTTAAGAAAACAATACAATTAAAAAATAGCAACAAGAAACATAGCACTTTGTATACAAAATTTAGGAAATCTAAAGATAGTGCTAAAACAAATATTTCAAATTCTAAAAATATAAAAATTTGGATTCCTAATCAAATAACGAGTTAATTAGACAAAAATATATAGTTTGTTTTCTAAAAAATGTAGTTTATAGTAGTAATTATATTTCTAAAGGTCCAAAACCCTTATGTGTATGTTTACCTTCTTCTACTAACATATAAGACCCTAACATAGGAAGTGGGTACCAACAAAATTTCTTATTCTTTTATAGGTACCAAATAACAAAAAGAGAAATGGATACTCGATAGTGAATGCTTCAAGCATATACAGGCAATTCAAATATGTTAACTAACATTACATACATTGATGGAGGAACCTTGTCATTTGGAGACAACTTGATAGGATTTGTAGTTGGAATTGGAGATGTCATCATTGTTGATATATTTAACTATCCTTTGATTACAAATGTGTTATTAGTAGAAAATTTAAAACATAATCTTTTAAGTATAAGTCAATTATGTGATAAAGGTTTTTAAATCGATTTTGGAAAAGATAAATGCAATATTTTTTATCAAAATAGAATTTTAATTTTTGAAGGAGTAAGAAAAAATATATTTTAAATATGAATTTTAATCACAATAGCGATATGTGCTTAATCGCGAATCATAATGATTCGTGGCTTTTGCATACACATTTTTGTCATATAATTTTAAATATCTTCGTAAACTTGCTAAAAATGAATTTGTAAGAGGGTTTCCTAAAATAAATTTTAAAGCTAATAATATATGTGACGCTTGTTAGTATCGAAAATTAAAGAAAACTTCTTTTAAATATAAAATAGAAATTTCAACAAAACAGCCGCTAAAACTACTACATTTAGATTCATTTGGTCCTACTCAAGTAAGATCAATAAATCATAATAAATATTTTTTTGTGATTGTTGAAGATTTTTAAAGGTTCACATGGACATTATTCTTAAAACATAAAATTGATACATTTGAATTGTTTAAGATTTTTGCAAAATGAATTCAAAATTTAGGAGATTTAAAATTAAAAGTATTAGAAGTGATTATGGAGGAGAATTTTGAAAATGAATTATTTAAAGATTTTTGTAATTAGTTAGAATTTCTCTTTTCCATGGACATCACAATAAAATGATGTAGTTGAAAGGAAGAATTGTACTTTACAGGAATGTGCATTAACATTGCAAAGTAGTAGTAACTTACCAAAGAATTTTTGGGCCGAAGTCGTTCTTACCTCTTGTTGTGTACTTAATCGTGTTTCATTTAGGCCGTTGACTAAAAACACTTCATATCAAATGTTTTATGGAAAGAAACCGAAAATCCCATATTTTTGAATTTTTGGTTCAAAATGCTTCATATTATATACTAAAGATTAATTAGGCAAATCTGATTTGAAAGCTGATGAAGGAATTTTTATTGGCTATTCGAAACAAAGTAAAGCCTATAGAATATTTAATAAATGAATTAATACAATTGAATAAAGTTTACACGTATCTATTGATGAAGACTTTAATAATGAAAATGATGATGAAGAAATTTTAGAAATGAAACAACCATGTGTTTTAGAAACCAATTCTTTAAATACTAACACTAATAATGAAAATAATTTTAAATCAATAATAATGAAAATATTAACTTAAGGTATCCTCCTAGAATCTTAAAGGATCACCCCAAAGATAGTATAATTGGAGATGTCAATAATATAGTCTCTACCAGAAGTCGGTTAAATCAAATGGGTCATGTAGCATTATCTCAAATATAGAACCCTAAGGAAGCCACTAAAGACAATTTTTGGATAGTAGCAATGCAAGAAGAATTTAATTAATTTGAAAGAAATAACATTTGGGAACTTGTACCAAGACCAGATGATCAATCTGTTATTGGAACAAAATGGGTATTTAAAAATAAAGTCGATGAAAAACAGTAATATAATTTGAAATAAAGCTAGATCAGTTACTCAGGGGTATAATCAAGATAAGGGAACAGATTACGGAGAAACATTTGCTCTTGTGGCATGACTAGAAGCAATTTGAATATTACTTGCTTTTGCATGTCATCTAAATTTTAAATTATATCAAATGGATGTCAGAAGTGCTTTCTTAAACGGTCTTATTAAAGAAAAATTTTATGCAGAACAACCACCTCAATTTGTTCACGAAAATTTCCAAATCATGTTTTCAAACTAAAAAAGGTGCTTTATGATCTTAAACAAGCACCCATTGCTTGGTATGATAGACTCAAAAGTCATTTATTAAACTCTGGTTCTCAATTGGTAAAATTGATTCTACATTATTTATCAAAAAGGAAAATGATGATATTTTAATCGTTCAAATTTACACTGATGATATAATTTTTAGATCTACAAATAAAAATCTTTGTAGCTATTTTGCATCTTTTATTAAAAATGAGTTTAAAATCTCTCATATAGGAGAATTAAGTTTATTTTTGGGATTACAAATTAAAAAAATAGAAAATGGAGTATTCATTTATTAAAAACATGTTGTAGAGAATTACTAAAATGTTTTAGAATGGATAAAACTTCAAGTAAACCAACTCCAATGAGTACTGGTTTACATTTATACAAAGATGAGAATGGTAAGGATGTTGATCAAAAGCTGTATAGAAGTAGGATAGGCTCCTTACTTTATTTAACAGTTAGTAAACTTGATATTATAATGAGTGTTTGTTTGTGTGCTCAATTTCAAGCACAACTAAAGAAATCACATCATCTAGTCATGAAACGAATTTTATGATATTTAACCAATGCTAATGATTTCGGACTTTTTATCTGAAAGGTAGCTCTTTTCAACTGTTTCATATAGTAATGTTGATTTTGGAGGTTGTAAGACCGATCGAAACAGTACGAGTGGAAGTTGTCACTTTATCGGTCAATCTTTGGTCTCCTAGTTTAGTAAGAAACAAATTGTGCTTCATTATCTATACATGAGGCTGAGTATATCTCAATCGCTTTGGCTTGTGCTCAAGCTATATATATATATATATATATATATATATATATATGCAACAAACACTTTGCAATTTTGAGAAAAATATTATGAAATCTCCTATATATTATGATAATACAAGTGCAATCAACTCTCTAAAAATCCTATCAATCATTTCAGAACAAAACATATTGATATTCTTCATCATTTTCTAAGAGATAATGTAGAAAAAGAATTCATTTATCTAGAATTTTTTAATATTGAAATCAAATAGCAGATATTTTCACTAAACCATTATGCGAACCAACTTTTCTAAAAGTACGTAGGGAATTAGGAATTTGTTCTTTAAATGAATTAACTGAATAAATAGTTTTTAAATTATAAAATTAACTTAAAATAAAGTGTGTGTGTATAACTTAAAATAAATAAATGGATTTACTATGACTATTGTCTTTAAATTTAGAAGATATCCGAGAATAAACAAAAATATACCGTCTAAAAATAGTTATTAGTTACATAAAATATAAACAGACTCTTTTATATAACCAATTTTTTTTGGATAAATAAACCTTTTACCTAAAAATAGTTATTGGTAAAATGCTTTAAGGTGATAAACTATTCCATCTAAAAATATTTTACCTATTTTTAGTAATGACTATTAGTATTTAACTGCCTTATTTTAGTCAAACAAAAATAAAACCAATACTATTCAACATGTCTTCCTCCCAAAATACTTCCTCGTCTTCCTTTAAAATTCTCTCCTCTCCTAATGAGAGAATGGTTTTTTACCTCACGGGAATAAAATTAAACAATCGATCAAATTTGAGGGTTAAGTCACTTAACTTCTACTCAAGACGATTGTATCGATGGTATAACTCATTATCAAGAAGAAGTAATGTGGCTGTAAAAAGAAATATATTGGGAGCAATGTCGACAAGGTAGGCATCTGAATTTGATAGAAAGGACTCTAATGGACTTTTGTAAATTGGGTTACAATGGAAATTTGGGAAATAGAAGAAGAAGTTGATGAGTTGCCGGACTATTGAAATAGAAGAAGAAATGAAATAATGCATGAAATTTAGGAAGACTCATGCCGAAGTGGAAAACTAGCTTCTTTAGACCCCGATGTAACACCTCGTAAAAATTAATAAGAAATTAATTAATTAAATAAGATAAGGCTAAAAATGCAAATTTTGTAAGCATGAGAATTTGGCTGTGAAAGTTGTGTCGTTGTGTTCATAGCAATTTTTTGATCAATTTTCATATATAAAGTTTTGTAATCAGAGCTCAAACGAAAAAGTTATTGACGTTTAAATTTTTTAGATTCAAATTAATTTAAGTGGAATTCAAATATAAATAAATAATTAATGCTAAAGTTTGAAATTCAAAAATTAACAGTAGTTAGACTTAGGGGTTAAGTTAAAATAAAAGTTAACGTTGATATTAACTAAGGATTAAATAATAAATCAACGACAAAATTAACATTCCTTTCCAAAATACGTTGACCGGTCGACCTTTGCTTAGGCCCTGTCGAATGCTAGCAGTCGACCTGTAATCCTTATGGCGGCTAGGGGTTTTAACATCGTGAAAGGTCTGAATTATATTATTTTAGACCAACTTATATCCAAAGGTCTGAATAATTCAAAACGACAGATTGTTAATAAAATTTGGGGCAAATAAAATCAATCACAGAATCACAGACACGGAATATCAGAATAACTCGCAGCGGAATAAATAACTATAGTAGTTCATGAAGCTACTAGATACAAAGTCTCAAAACTAATACATAATACCATAGTCTGAAAACAAATATATTTGGAAATTCAAGGTTCCTAAGTTCTCTACTACAAATGCAAAAGATGAGTGGAAATAACTGGAATAGAAATATCAGGTAGACAGCTAAATCTCCGACGGATCTCTGGCTCCAAAAGGATGAAACCAAAGCTGTGAAACTCAGGCTGATCCGAGCATAAAGCAAAACACAAATCAATTGAGTCAGGACATACATACTTATAAAATGTAAATCAACTCAAGTGAACTGTAAAGAAATGCATCAGTAACTTAAAGGATGCTTGGGATCGCCCATCCTTTAAGGATCTGTTAAACTATCTACTATGTAGTAATATATGCTATTATAATGGTGTCTAAAGTAAAGTATACTATTTAAAAATAGCGTTAAGGCTTTACATTTTCCACCTTAACACATTTTTGGGTATGCCAATAGTCTATACAGTAATGTAACTCCCCGTAAACTGGAGCCGCCAGAGGATACCACATAGGTACGACATAAAACAAACTCGTAGAAGGCGTGCTAGGGTAGGTGACACGGCACAACTAGGCAATGCCAGAGTAGATATACCAATTACACTTCCAGACTGTTGGTAACGCATAGCCGCAACTACCGCCCAACTCGATCCACACTCCAGAATCAAAGGTGCGCACCAAATCAATCACAAAGTAATAGAATGGCTAACGATGAAGTGTGTCTGATCAGAGGAGCTACCTCATTGGCCCGTCAATTGCTCCTGTTTTAGCCACCTTATGCTAACTCACGGGAGTTAGGTCCATGTAAATATACCTTTAGGATCGTCGCCACCATCCTACTTCATTTTGGAATCTCCACTACGTACACAGTTATTAAAGTGGTTTTCAGTATTGACAAAGAGTATGCCCATATTCGATCCCGGTCTCTTTAACAACCAATCGTTATTATAACTCGTGGTTATATAAATTTCAAATGGTTTTATATTTCATATCAAACATATTCCTTTCAAAATCATATAAATTCCATATCATTATTCTTTTAAAATAATATTCATTTTCCAAAATCGTACACTTCAAATTCATTTTATTATAACCCCTTTAAAACATAAAAGTTTAGAGATAATAGCACTTTAAAAATGTAACCTTTAGAACCATAATATTCGGAACTATAACCCTTTAGAAAAATTTGTAGCATTCAGAAAATGTCACTTTTAAGAAAACGCAGCAGTACAGAAATGCTACGGTAAGAATTCGCAACGGTGCAGAATTGCTACTGTAAGAATTCGCAGCAGTGCAGAAATGCTACTGTAAGAATTTGCAGTAGTGCAGAAATGCTACTGTAATAATCCGCAGCAGTGCAGAATTGTTACAGTAAGGAAATCGCAGCAGTGCAGAATTGTTACAGTAAGGAAATCGCAGCAGTGCACAATTGTTACAATAAGGAAATCGCAGCAGTGCAGAATTGTTACCATAATACTTCCTACTACAATAGTTTATATAATCAAATAGTACATATCTTTGCAGTTCAGAGTCATTATATCATTCCTATTTTACTACTCAACTTTAGTTATTTGGACATTAAAGAAACTACACTTTTAGTAAAGTAACTTTGTTACTAAAATATCAAATTTTAAAACAAAAATCTTTATACCAAGTTAAAAGTATTCTAACTTACAATTTAATTTCTTCTCAGTAAATGACATTTATCATTTTTATTCCCCAATCATACCATCTCATTAGTTAAACTTACATGTCAAATGTACGTTTTAACTTACATTTCTTTTCACAAAACATTTATGATTTTAATCACTATTACATGAGTTAAAACTTACAAGTTATAGGTTAGAATAAAATACTGTTATTAAGCCAAATCGGCTTATAAAATTTCAAATAACCTTCATACTGTAAATTAGATTCCCAAAATTCACATTTCCAACTATTTATTTCTTATAAAATCTTAACACATGTAAACAAATTTTTCTTCAGCAATTCTTACATTAAATTTTAGTTGAGGTTCATATATAAAAATCCAAAATACTTAATAATTTTTAGAGAAATCATTTTAAATCAACCACGGAGTCTGTATAAAATTCTCTACCCTAGGGTCAAGTAAATACGGACATATATCATTTCAATCCGCAATTTAATAATTTTCCGGGTTTTATATCATTTCAAACCAGCAATCCCAAGTCAAATAAAATTGCTCAGGCTTATCATTTCAGCCCTTAACAATTTTCCTTAATCTAAAGATCGTTTGGGTATATATCGTTTCAGCCCATAGTGAAGGAACTTCCGGTATGATTTCAGAATATTAAATAAACATAACAATATACAACATATCATGGCATATGATCAAACATACATAATATGATATGAAATAACAAAATAAAATCATATGAATGACATAATATAAACATATGAAATAACATGATGTAAACATATGAAGTAACATGATATAAACATATGAAGTAATATGATATAAACATATGAAATAACATGATATAACACATGAAATAACATAAAAATCATAGGTGAAATATAAAACTTGCATATACATATCCTCACAATTCAATTGTCATCAATTCATCAAATAAATAAGTACGTATGTCAAGTGTGATTTATCACCTTTCTTTGGTTGGAAAAGTGATTCAAAGCGCAACACAAAAATCAACAAACTACGGACCAGTTTGAATGAGAGGAGAATCCAAATCCGACGCTTGAAAAATAAAAATAAATTCCATACGTAAACAAATAATTTTACATAGAAAAATAAAATAGAAAAATATATATTTGCAAAATACATAAGAGGGCTTTTCTAGGGTTTGCATAAACTTGGTCTAGAGGGGGTTTTGGTTTGGTCTAGGCTAGGTTTGGATTAGGTGGGTTCGGCCATAGCTAGGTTTTAGTGGAGATGAGTTCGGCCATCATCTCTAGGGAAAGGCTCACGACTAGGAAGGCAAAAGGAAGGGGAGGCAAAGGGTTGTGCTCGGCTATGGGGATGCTATTTGGTGATGGTGGTCGGTGTTGGGTAGGGAAGAGGTCACGGCTAGGGTTTGGAAGAGAAAGGTCTAGGGTTTTGGGAAGAGGTGGAGAATAGGAGAGAAGAGAAGAAGGTGAGAGGAGGTGGTGAAGGTGATGGCAAATTATGGAAGAAGAAGAAGAGTGGTGGAGAAGATGACTTACATTTTTCTGTGGAGGAACAAATGAATGGATGTGAAGGCTAGCCAAAACCCTAAGAGATTATATATAGGCTACTTATCTAACTAAAGGTTTTCTAGCCCAAATGGTCTAAGCCCAAACAAATCACAATAAAAATAAAAGAGAAGTTATAGGGAAAAGAACTGCGTGTAATACGCCAAAAGTTTTAAAATTTGAGAAGTAAACATCAAAATTTAACAAAACGAAAAACTAGGAAAATGTTTAAAATTAAATTCATCTTCATAAAAAAAAGTAAAAGTTAAAAATTCAAATTTTAAAATTTTCACAGAAAGTCAAACTTTGACCAAAGTTGACAAAATTTGCATTTAAGAAAAATCTTTATTTTATTAAATTTTGAAAAACATTTCACATCAAAACTCAAAATTATCCTTTAAATTTTCCAAGTTTCTCAAATTTAAAATAGTCAAATTCAAAGTTTCAAATAAATTTTCATTTAAAATATTTTCAATATTTGCGGGTTGTTACACAAATCCAAAAGGAAGAGCTAAGGACTTTTGTGAGTGGAAACCTTAGTTTTTCTTATTTTATTAATTGTATAGTATAATTTAGATTAGATATATGCCTTGGGGAATTTTGTTCACGAAAACATCAAACTAAACCCCAAAATTGTCTTAAAGCATAATGTCAATTCTTATGTTAGAATCTCAATTATTATATTAAAATAGTAGAATTGTATAGTTATTGCAATTTTAACATTTTTCATTCTGTTGCACTTCTCATCTTTTTTTTTGGATCTAATTATGGGTTATGAAAAGAAATTAGTTAGGAAGCGGTGTGTAAGGTATATATTCTCTTTATTCGTAGTTTGCACTGCCTATTTCCATAACTTAAATGGAAATTCCCTTTTTCGTTTGTATATGTAGAAGTTGAATAGAGCGTAAATGGATTTGAATTATAAATTCTATTAATGTTGATTCTACTATTTTAGTATAAAATAAGTTTGGTATGGAACCTATTTTTATACAAGTCTGTTGTTGAACTGAGAATGTTAGATATATGGTATGTTTGTTGATATGAAATAGGACTTGTATAAATTTAATGTTTTGACATTTAAATGATTAGCATAGGGTGCAACCTTTGCACGCTTATAAATATTTTAGGTACATCTTTATATGTATATATTAGAGTATAAATAACATGTAATTAATAGCATAGCAAATAGGTTATTAATTAGTAGTAAATTCCCCTTAGGAAAGAAGCGAGATAATTATGGATAGTAGGAATGTGATGATGTGTATGATAGAATTTTAGGTGAGTGAAAATTATGACTAAGTTATAAGGATGCGAGGTCAGTCAAAAGCACATGGAAGTCTTCCGAGCTAATCTGACTACCAATAGTGTGACTTTGAGGTGGATATGAGACATCACCTATAACAAGTACCCATGGAGGACACAAGCTTAGTCCTAAATTCTATAGGGAAACATGCCCAGCTAATCTAGCTACCAATACCTACGAATAGCCAGAATAGTGTGAGACGTCACTGTTTGGGTTACATGTCATAGGACTTGCTTTGGGGTTGGGGGTAGTAAGTGGTTGATTGTGGGCCCGCCTCCTCCCTATTTAGGAAGTATTAAATGGTCAGGGTTAGGAGTTAGGAACGGTAGTGGATATCTCGAGAAGGGTCCGCTTCAGGTTTGAGGTATTAAGTAGCTATAATAGGGTCTCCCTCTTACATAAAGAAGTATTAAGTGGTTTGATGAGATTCTGTGTGATGTTAGCTAGATAGTATTGAAGAGGAGTCCAACTTGGGATAGGTAGTAAATGACGGGGACCTGCTTAAAATGAGGTATTAAATGCTCAGAATTTGTCTAGTTTCCATTGAAAAGGTATTAAGTGACTTGAATACTATCTCTTACATTGTTAGGACATTATTAATGGTAGATGCGTGGGACTGGGAATGGCCTTGGCCTACAATTGAAGATAGGTTAATGAGTTGGATTTACAATTGGAGAAATTTACCTAGAATATAGTTAGGATGCATAAGACTTATTCTTACTTTAAATTATACTGTCCAAGTACTATTATAAAAAGGCTCGAGATTTTTTATTCACCAGACGTTGTTGTTTTGACTCCTTCCTCATTACAACACTGGTTAGAGAAGATGGTACATAATTAGGAGATGGTAGCAGGGACGGAGTCTTGTGGCAGTTATTTATCTATCTACTTTTGTTGTTCTTATATTTCTGATGTACCCATTTAGACATGATGTATTTTGTGATATTGCACTACGGATATTTGAGGGTGTGCATTGTGTTGTATATTTCTGACAATTGAATTTTCAAATAAATGGGTACTATTTTTGATAATATATTTTATTCTTCTGCTGCGAGATTTTGAATGTATAGATAGATAGCTCTATGTATTGTTCTTTATATCAATTTTACCAACCAACAGCTAGCTTTGGAATGGGTCTAAGGTTTGATGGGTCTTTTCTAGATCGAAAATTAGACCAGTTTCAAGGCATGTTGATACATTTGGTATCAGAGCTTAGGTTGCCCGATCATCAGGGATGCGTATAAGTGGCGTACTTGTTATGTTTGAAAGCACTTTTCAAAAGTTCCTCCTATATAGAGACACACACTATTTTTGAAAATATGCAAACATAATAGGCAAATCTTTATTTTAGCATATAATATTATCTTAGGAAATTGTAATTAAAAGTTTAACCTAAAGATAGTTGATTATGGAAAAAAAATCATTCTTCTGAGACTGGGAACCCCTCTTAAGAGAAACCCACTATCCAAAGGATGCATTAATGGTTCAAGCAATACCTAAGGCACGTAGGATAAGTTCCCATTCCTCAACCAGCTACACCAGTGGCACCCACTGCCCCGCTTTTTGAAGTAGCACCCTACCTTATAAGCTTCTTAAGATGTGCTAGGATTTGCAAAACTTGGGTAGAAAGGTGTATATAGGAGTAGAAAGTTTTATAGGGACAAAGGATTGGATAAACGAATGTGGGAGAATATTCTGGGAGCTTGGTTGTGAGGACCAAATTAAGCGAAGAATGGGGACATGGCACCTTAAAGGAGGGCCTTAGATTGGTGGACGATTGTGGCTGAGGAGAATGTTGATATAATATTACTTAGGATGAGTTCATAAAGCGATTTGAGTTGCAATTTATGTCAAGGGCTGATGGGAATTTATAGTTGGAGAGATTTATATAGCTTAGGCAGGGAGACTCCACATTAAAGGAGTATATTAGTAGATTCATAGAACTAGCTAATTTTGGGATGAGTTTGATTGATATTCCTATGAAAATGGCTATGAAAATTGTCAAAGGCCTGAACTCCTAACTTAGGGAATTACTTTTGACCCAAGTACCCACTAGTGCTATATGAGACGTTGATTGAGATGGCTCTGCTTTAGATGGTTAATTTAGAGGAGAAGGAGAAAGAGAAGGCAGGACCTACTCAAAGTCAAGGAGGAGCTAAGACGGGAGGTTTTTAGGAAAATAAGAAGTCGGAAGGGAAGTTCAAGAAGGAGAATATTATATGTTGGAGATGCCAAAAGAAAGGATATTTCGTTAAGGATTGTAGGGTGAGTCAGTTGAAGGAATCTTTTAAGGGGAAGTGCTACCACTGCCACGAGGAGGGACACTTTAAGAATCAGTGTCCAAAGCTTGTAAAGGAAGGAAAAAGTGGGCAAGCTTATGCTATTGAGGTTGTTCCTATCTCGAGTAGACCTCCCATAGAGATTAGGAAAAGGCTGCAATAGAAGGTACAACTCTTATTTTTAGGAATACTATTTGTACCCTATTTGACTTCAGAGCATCGCATCCATTCAAAGCTAGGAATGTAGTTAACTCCTTAGGTCTACAAATCCAAATTGTCACCAACCTAATAGTAGTATCAGATCCTATTGTGGGGTTGGCATATCTTTCTTCAATTAGTAAAGACCTAGTTGTAGACATATGTAATGTCTATTTCCTTGTAACGCGTATGTTCTTAATTTTGAGGGGTATGGACTTATCTTAGGAATGGATTAGTTGTTGCACTATGGGGCTATCTTAGATTGTGGTAAGAGTAGGGGAAAATATAGATGTTCGTTGTACAACCCAAAACTCAGTCGAGTTAAGCATCTATACTCGATGAGCTCTCATCTATACCTATAGTTCGAGAATTTCTTGACATCTTTAAAGAAGTCTTGGGTCTCCCACCTTAAAGGGAGATCGAATTTAGGATTGATTTGGAGAAGGATGCTAGACCAATCGCTCTGCCAGTAAGACACATGGCCTCCAAATAAAATTGAGAGTTAGATCAGAAGATCTCGAAGTTGTTGCAGAAAAGATTCATTCATCAGAGTACTTTGGAATGGGGAGCCCCTGTTGTGTTTGCAACTAAGGCAAACGGCTCATTAAGGCTAAGCGTCGATTATAGAGAACTCCACCAGTTGACTAAGAAGAATATGTATCCCTTAACTAGAATAGACGACTTGTTTGATCAGATCATGGGAGCTAAATCTTCTTCTAATTGGACTAGGCTGGTGGATTTCATAAGTCGAGGATAGCTGAGGATAGCAAAATGAAGACTGCATTTCGCACTTCGAATGGACTTTATGAATGGGAAGTGATGCCTTTTAGATTGACGAATGCCCATGCCTACTTCATAGATTTAATGGGTAAAGTATTTAAGGGACAACTAAGTAAATCTGCCATAGTGTTTGTTGATGGCATCTTAGTATTCTCTAAGAGTGAAAGAGAGCATGAAAATCAGTTAAGGGAGACTCTAGGAACTTTGGGAAGGCACCAACTTAAAACCAAATTCTCAAAGTGTCACTTTTGGAAGGATGTGAGATTTCTTGGACACATTGTTTTCGAACATGGATTATCAGTAGACCCCGCAAAGGTAGAAGCTATTCTAGGTTAGAAGATTCCAAAGAGCGCCAAAGAGGATAGAAGTCACTACTACAAAACAGGCCATTTGCATCGGTTGTTTACCCCCCTTTTGCATCAGTTCAACAACTGATGCATATGCAACCGATGCAACAGGCTTAACACTTTTGCATCAGTTTTGAAACCGATGCAAAAAGGACCTTTTTGCATCGGTTGTTACTAACAACTGATGCAAAATATCATGGTTGGTTGCTTGAACACAACCCCATGTTGCATCGGTTGTAATGAAAACCGATGCAACAAAGTAACTTCTTGCATCGGTTTTTTTATAACAACCGATGCAAACTAATCCCTCTATTGCATCAGCTATTTATACCTGATGCAAAAAAGCCATTCTCAAAAACCATTATTACAATACTCAAATAGACTCTATATATATATATATATATATATTATTGATTATAACAAACAATTATTGCATGCAATATTACAATCATTCAAAATTAAATTTGATGGCAAATACAAACTGAATAACATAATACCAAAATAAACATATATCAATTAAAGTGTTAATAATCTATACAAAATAATGGTTCATACATTCATTTTTGCAGCATAATTCAGATCTTTAGTACAATCGTTAAGTGATATAGTCTTAATTCAGATCTTTAATTAGTACAACCATTAAGAAATAGTATAGTAAAAACCTTAAAAACTTCATGGAATCTTGAAAACCCAAATTTTTAGGCTTCAGCTCAAATTTTTGCAGATCTGCATTAAAAGAGAACACTAATTTCATTAATCAGGTTATCCAACAAAAATTCAGTATACTAACTTTGAGGGAAACTGAACTTTCTTTCTGTACAGGTAAGGAACAGTTGCGGCAAGGAGAAGCTTCAGTTACAGAGTATAAAGCCCTGAGCAACATGATACAATGTGCATGAAGGACTAAAAAAAATACCTACTCTACAATTTAGCTGATTTACCGTCTCGTTATAAAGATTTAACTTGTTTCACATTCAAACTATGTTCATAAAATTTAATAACAAAAGTTAGAGAAAATTGTTAAGCATAACCAATGTTCAAACGATACATCAAGTTAAAAGAGACATCATTAATAAAATATAGTAAACAACAACTTGTGTTTATAACTGAAATTTTTTTGTCCTTGAAAATGGCAGAAGCAAACCTGAAGAAACCTGAAAAATCAGAAGCCCTTTCTGCTTCAGTGGCAGTGGTTGATGAGTTCACTGAAGAAACCTGAAAAATCAGAAGCCCTTTCTGCTTCAGTGGCAGTGGTTGATGAGTTCACTGAAGAAACCTGAAGTTGAGAAATAATTATTTTTCAAAATATCAATTGAAATTGATGTGGAATTAAAAAGTTTGAGCTACTACAGTACAGACAATGAGAATAATTTCCATAATAAATGAAACTGTACTTATCAATGATATAGTGCAAGGGCCCTTTCTATACTTAGATCACCGTCCAATATACGAGTATATAGTGGTCGACGTAAATGTAAATAAAGAGCAGTCCATCTTCTACAAAATAATTGATGATGTGTACCCATTCAGTAAATAACAATTATGTTTCATGCTATGCACATTTAGAATTTAGAATATTTCTAGAATCATGTCTTTTATTTATTCAAAGTGGAAAATAGATACCGGGTAGAGCAATGAAAGCATTAGCCTGTCGAGCCATCTCAGCCTTCCTTTGGTGCATTCCTCAAACTGCTTTAACCTCTCCTACTGTCTCCCCAGTAATCTGAACATAAATTTTCTTTTTAATTTTCTTACTTTGTTTCTAAATAAAGCATTGCTATATACACCACAAAATTTATTCTAATAAATTTACACTATGTTCAACAATAGTTTATAGACAAACAAACATGAGTAAAATGAAGTAGAGGTAAATTGTAATAAATTTTGTACGTATATAAAAAAATTATTAACATAAGAATAATGTAATGATTGGAGAGCGTCCCAAGAAAAAGACTTGAATGGGATTTAAAAAAATGCACCTCTCTTGGCATCAGAGTTCTGGGTATCACTCTGCAAAATCAAGAAATTACAACATCAGAAACAGGAAATAAAAAAAATAAAAAATAAAAAAAAGCGGGGAAAAACATGAACAGATAAGAGGGATAAGACTGAAATATAGTACCCAATAACATGACGACCACCATCATAAACAGATTGGGAAATAAGTCCCATAAGTCCAATGCTTCCTCCTCCATAGACCAAATCTATATTTCTTTTTACCTACAAATATATCAATATATTGCTTTAATCATCATTTTGCAATAAACACAATTTAACTTGATGTAAACTATAAATATTGAAGCCAAAAACATTAGTTGAAGTTCAAATTTCAGATAAATTTGGTGGAAAATTTTGACAGTTTGAACATAATTCGGCAAAATTCAAAACAAAGATACATGAAAGCAATAGAATACGCGAAGAGAAAAATCATTACAGAACTAACCAGTTCATGTCCAAGCTCAATAGCAGCAACCTGATAGCTTTGTTTCTTGCCAGGACTGCTCCCACAGAACACACAAACTCTCTTGTATAGTGTTCATAGATCCATTGTTCAATTCCTACCTGTGATACCATTGTTTTCGACACTGTGGGAAAAAAAAGAATTTCTGTCTTGTGTAACCCACAACATGGAGCCGGCCCTACTTACATAAGTTGTTACTTGCCAATGTTAAATGCATGTCCACATACAGATATACTGAAAGCAGTACTGGTATAAAGGACCACTAATAATTTAGTTTGACATATTTTGTATCGTTTGTTCATTTGTGTAGTCATAAACCCGCAACTTAAATTGATAAAGGCACAAGTACGCTTATATATTCAGTTATACATGTCTAAATAAGGCATGGTACTTTAAATGTTTTGGACATGTGCTACATGAGACCAGACATAGGTCCATCTATAATTTCATACAGCTGAATTTAATCTAAGAGCACCAAATACTGCATGCTAGCATGAATACATATTGACAAATACAACACACTTCTCCATTTTTAAAGCAACGGGATTAATAGACATAAAAATTAAAAAATGAAAGAATATAGTGCCAAGGTGTGGAGTCTGTACATATCGCACTCCCTATCATGGTTAGATATTGGTATCATGGTGACTCCTCAATGTACTTACACGGTACCATGAAGAATTTTTGACATAGTAGTCCACATGAAAATTGACAATAAACCCCACAACTTATTGGTGCAGTATAATTTAAAGCAGTATTGTATTCAAAAAATTGGCAAAAAATTCAATTTATTCATAAAATCCACTTTATTTATATAATGCAATATCTTATTCAATCCATAACATCAAAATTGGTAGAAAATTAAAAAGCAATACCTTATTTGATCCACATCATCAAAATAAGAAGAAAATTAAAATTGGTAATGGCCTTATTTATAAATATAGTACTTTATTCAATCCACATCATCGCTATTGGTAGACAATTCACTTTATTCATGAAATGCAGGTGTTAACTGGGCATAACAACAAAAGTGCTGTTCGACTGGATGCAACACTTAGTTCAACTTAGCACAACACTCAGTTTATAGAATGCGGCTGTTTACTCCTCCTTCATAGAAGTTTATGCATTCATATATTTATAATTTTCATTCATGTAATGTAAAAATCAACTATATGTATATAAGCATGTAACTCATATCCAGATAATTATTTCTATGAAGTACCGAGTGTTGTTAACCAACAGTGCAACGGTCAAGTAGTAGACCATTGTATAAAGTTAATTATTTGATAAAACACAAACTATTACTCTTTTGGCTAAATCAACTTTTTATTTAAAAAGTATAAGAACCAAGCACATACTGTCTAATTTTTTCAGTGAGGAAAAAGTGAACGAGCTCTCATTATCAAAAAGCCATTCATCCTTTAATATTCGAATGTTTACACTTGAAATCAAGCAAGTGTATGCTAGCATGACTTGAAAAACATTTATGACATGGACGTGTTGGGTAAAAAACATAATGAATTGATGATTAGAGGACAACCATTATAAATGAGTAGATGGGTTGTTGATCTTTGATGATGTTAATGCTCTCTAATGGAAGGTATAGGAGCTGGAAATTTCAGTTGTATCTGTTGCCGAAATGTGGCGGAGCTTATTCACTACATAGTTTGTTACAAATCCATATAATTGTATAAGGTTTATAGTTGGGGAAAAATAAAAAAATTCAAATAATTGAACTAATAGGTTGAAAAAAAAACACATCAAGAAGTATATTATTGTAAACGCAGAATGCAATAATTAGTAAAGTTCATGTAATCCCTAAAAAAGGTTCATAAATTGAATCTTGAGTTTAAGCTCAAAAGCTAAGATTAAAAGCCATTTAAAATTTTTAAGTAGACTTGTAAAACGACTGATGCCTAAAGTATGTAAATTTTGTACACATGCAAGGATATAACTTAAGAAAATCAATTGTATGTCAGTAGGGCACAACATAGGTAAAGTGGAAGAGACTAATATGGCAAATTCAAAAGGCCTTCAATTGTGACGTAAGCACACACATCCTAAAGTCAGCTGTAGCAATTGTAAATGAACATGTAAAATGATAGCAAACTAAAGTATATAATAGTTGGAATTGAATAATAGTACCATGGAAGCTTGTAGCTATTTTTAAAAAATAGAGTTAAAATGAAGTTTACGCATACAAATGCAATTTGGTGCCGGCCTGGTCTATTTTGATGAAGTCTAAAAATACTCTAGAAGTTTCGCTATGTTTTAAAGTGATCAAGATATCATTCCTATATTTAGGGTTGTGAAATGGAATTTTAGAAAAGCAATAGTAGAGATAGCTTAAAATGCTTGTAGTTTTTGTTGATAGAAGTAATAAAGTAGTAGTAAGATACTTTATTACTGATACGCAATAAACTATTGATTAATCACCGCACTACAAACCACCTCATCACTGACATTTATACTAACAGCACATTCATCATTCAAGGACTTCAGCCTTAGATGTGAAAGACAAATATGTCAAGAAGCTGATCACCATTACCAAACTATGACAAAACTCCTACCATTAATTTCTTTGCCAATAATTTTTTTTTTGGCTATAGTTGAATGGGAAAATCATAGTGAATAATCAATAATGACGAGACAGCAACGTTTAAAATGCTCCTTTTTTTTTACTTTACTTTTATGCAGACTATGAAGCAAAAGAGATGCATATTTAGAAATTCTTTCACAGACGTCTCACCTGCTTCTGCTAACAAATGGCAAAGGTTCATCTATTTTAAATGCATCACCATACTGAAATAATGTTTTTTTACTATGTATTATTAGGTAGGTTCACCTGCTTCTGCTTCAACAAGCCCTCTACAGTGCCGCACCCTTCCACAGTCTCAAACCACACCATAACTACTTCATCACCTCATTCCCATACACCTCCACACAGTTCAACTTCATCCACTCAAACATCAAACTACCCTATACATCACAATTACATCTCTGTTTACATTCAACCTACTTCTACATACAAAACAGTGCCATTCCCCTTGCCTCAACCTGCAATTTGCAACTACTGCTACCGCTTCGACCAAACATTCCATCGAGAAAAAAACTCAACACTTCAAACCGCCCGCCATCGACTTCCCAATTCGAACCACCCTCAACAGCCATGAAATCATCCACTCGAACTCGAACTAACATCGAACCCATAATGAACCGAACCGCTTTCACCAATTAGTGTGGCCGAATCAAGAAATTGGTTGAATTGTGAAAGTTTGATTGAATTGTGAAATTGGGGCTAATCGTGAAAGTTTGATTTCGATTTTTTTTGTATAAGCTTTCTGATTATATAAACAAGTACGCGTGTATTTTTGTTTGAGCAGGAGAAGATTTTTTTCTGGGGAGTGGATTATTGAGGAGGAAGGAGTACATCTGTCCAAAGTAGGAACTTTGGAGCCAAATTTTCATTATTTCCCACCTAAATTTCATATTGTCATCAACATGTAGTTGCATCGGTTGACTTTAAAACCGATGCAACTAAAACTATTTGCATCGGTTGTTGCTGAGAACTGATGCAAATTTGATTTTTTTATTACCTATTGCTTTCCTTGTATCAGTTGCATCGGTTATTAAGATAGAACTGATGCAAATAGTTCTATTTACATCAGTTTTTACTTCAACCGATGCAAATGAGGCGAAGCAATATGCACTTTTTGTACTAGTGAGTTTTCTCGGGTTAGAAGGTTACTATAGGACATTCATAAAGGACTTTGCAAAATAAGCAGATCCTCTAACTCGCTTAACCAAGAAGAATCTAATCTTTGCATAGGATGAAATGTGCATGGAAGCATTTGAGAAGTTAAAGGAACTATTAACAAGTGCACCAATACTTATCATTCCCAATGAGACGAAGCCTTTTATAGTTTACATAGATGCATGTAGCTCAGGATTAGGAGTAGTTGTTATGCAAGAATGAAGGGTGATAGTTTATGCTAGAAGGAAATTAAAGGACCATGAGAAGAGATACCCAACTCATGACTTAGAGTTAGCAGCTATCATTTTTTCCTTAAAGATTTGGAGGCACTATCTTTTGGGAGAGAGTTTTGAGTTGTTCACCGACCAAAAATCGCTCAAATATCTATTTTCCCTAAAAGATTTAAATTTTAGGCAGTAGAGGCAGATAACATCATATGGTTTTGGGATACAGTATACCTTCGAAAAGGGGAATGACTTTGCCGATGCCCTTAGCCAGAGGCATGCTACCTTAGGTGCTATATATGAGTGAAGGCATGTAGAGTTCCTCTCGAATTTTAACTTTCAACTGCCAACAGAAACCACAAGGCTATTTAGCAACAATGGAGGTTAGGTTAGCATTGATGGACTGCATTGGAATTGAGCAAAAGAAGGATGAGGAGATAATAGATAATTTAGATAAGCTTATTAGATGAGAACATTTTTTCCACATCGGTAGATATGCAGTTGACGAAAAGGGACGTTTGAGGAGAGATGGACACCTTTGTGTTTCGAAGATTGATAATGTGTTGGAGGAAGTGCTTGCAGAATGTCACCATTCAAGGACGATCGTTCACCGCGGAGGAGATAAGATGTGTTGAAGGAAGAAGAGGGTTGCTGTAACAACCCTGCTTTCAACACGGTAAATTAAATAAATTTAAATTAAAGTAAAATTATTTGAACTTGATTTTTTGATGATTATTAGTTTGAAAATAAATTTTTACTTAATTAAAGTCTATTTAATAAAATATTTTGTTTTAATAAATTGGATTAAATTAATAGATTCTTGTAACAACCCACCCCGAAATAGACCTGAATTTCGATCCAGAAAAGGCCCATCGAAACTTAGACCTATTCCAAAGCTAGCCGTTGGTTGATATAAAGAACAATATAGAGCTATTTATCTATGCATTTCAGTACTCATAGCGGAATGATAAAATATAATAACAGAAACAGTACCCATTTCATTAAAAATCCAAATGTCATAAAATCCATAACAGAATAACAATAACAACCGTTACATATCCATAGTTAACGTTTTCAAAATACATCATTATTCTTTAATGGGTACATTAGAAAATGGCATAAGTAGATAAATTGGTAAACTACCACAAGTTCCCTTCTCGCCTTCGCCTTCAGCATCGCATTTCCTAACCCATGTTGTAATTAAGAGGGAGTCAGAACAACATATGTCCGGTGAATAAAAATCTCGAGCCTTACTATAGTAGTACTTGGGCAGTATAATTTAAATTAGAATATGTCTTTCGTATATTCTCTTTATTCTAAGTCTTTCCAACTTTAAGCACTAGAGCTTTTTAAATTCCAATTCCATAATTGTTACTCTTACAGCCTAATAACCGATAGCTATAATCAATATTGTTCTATCAATGTAAGAGATAACGCCTAAGCCACTTAATACTTTTTAATGACAATTAGGTAGACTCTGACTATTTAATACCTTATTTAAGTCAGGTCCCCCGTCATTTAATAACTATCCCAAGGCAGACTCTGTTCGACGACTAGTTTTCTATCGTATTAGAAAACCATCGAAAATTTTCAAATTAAAATTTCCGCAAGCGCACGGCGTACAATGATAGTACGTGGCGAGTATGGGTCGATCCGTAGGGAATTGTTAGATTTTAAAAATTATATTCAATCAAATTAACCAAGATTAGAGAGTGTGTTTAAGCTAGAAAATGAGAAAACTAACAAACTAGCAAATTAAAGTGATAAAAATATGAGAGTGTAAAGGCAATTTAGAGGTAATTTCCACTCTCTAGATCATTGAAATCAACACAACATGAAATTATGATTTCTCCTTTTTGGTCATTAGTTAGTTTAATTGATGTGCTTATCATAAGTATGGCCTATTTGTGTTATTAATTAGCTCAACATAAGCCATCAAACTATAACACACCCCTTAAACCACTTACTAACTCATATGAAAAATGTCAACAAAGTTGAAAGCAAAATCTATTTTAAGTATGGCCTATTAACTATTAATTACAAATATAGACCATCAAATTTTAATTTCAACATTCACTTCATTACCATCATCATATGTATATGAAGAGGTAATTTGTGTTAGTGATTGTTTAAGTATAGCCTATTTGGTGTCACAATATAGGCTATCAAATTCAAAGCAAAAACAACAAGTTAACCATTTCATGCATTCTCATTAAAGCATAAAAGAAGAGCATAAACATCACATCATGTTGCATCTACATACTAGAGAGCTTCATTACCCCTAAATTGTAGGAATTAGCCTCTCATATTTGTTATCAAATCAACAAATGTAGAAAGCAACATGAAATAAACAAAAGGAAAAAGATAGCAAATGGAAAAGAGAACTATTCTAATTGCATAAAATAAAATCTACACTACTTGCATAAATAAACAAATCTACACTACTAATATGAAAGGAAATAAACAAAAGAAGAAAAGAGCATGTATTGAAAATTGCATAAAAAAAAGATTACATAAAAGAAATGGCTAAGTAGCCATGAAAAGAAAGAAGAGAACTTGATTTATTTGTGTGTCTAAACTCAACTAAAGAGAGACTAAGAAGAAGAGGGTTACATGAAACATAAGGGGTATTTATACATATGCTAAACCCTAATTCCTTTTTTTGGGGAATTCCCAAACTACCCCTCAGGAAGTGTGGTGGCCAAGTAACCATTAGCATCCAATAATCATCCATTAAGTGTGCCTGAAGATTTAATGGCCTTTTAGCATGTGCATTAGCTCCTAAGCGTACATTAAGGTACGTGGGTAAGTGGGGTCCTCCATGATCTTCACTTTGAATTATTTCCATCTTCATTTGTTCTCTTCACTCTTGTGCATGCATATATCATCATGAAACCACTTGTAAAATTCACTAAATTTCCTACAAAACAACATAGAAAATTCCAAGTAAATTTTTACAATTTAATAAATGCACAAAAATGACCATTTTGCTCTTATATGAAGATGAATATGTGATAATTTGAAAATAATTTGAGTTTTGGTTTAAACAGGTTAAAAACCTAATATGATCATTTATTTAATTTAAATAGATTAAATATGGTGGTAAAAATACGCACATTTACGTGCACATCAGACTCCTCACTGGTACTTACCTAGTTGACATTGCACGGAATCTCTTCGGTCACTTAATACTTCATATCGAAGTGAACCCTTTTCAAGATATCCACTATCGTGCCTACCCATTAACCCCGACCATTTACTGCTTCCTACAAAGGGAAGAGGCGGGCCCTCATACAGCCACTTAATACCTTCAATTAGTCCGACTATTCGTAGGTATTGGTACCTAGATTAGCCGGGCAAATTTACCATATAGAATTTGTGCCTAACCTCACATCATCCGTAGTTACTTATTATAGGAGATGTCTCACATCAGCCCCAAAGTCACACTGCTGGTTGCCAAATTATCTGGACAAACTTCTGTATGCTTTTTACTAACCTCGCATCCTTATAACTTAGTCATAATTTATAACACTCTTTTAACATATTATCACACATCTCACTATATCCATTATTAAGGCCTTGTAAGAAAACTTCTTATTTTGCCTCTACAATTAATTACTTTCCTAAGGGGGATTTAATAATAATTAATAACCTATTAACTACGTAAATAATATGTTATAATTATACGATATTTATGCTAATTTATACACACACACACATAAAGATATAATATATATATATATATATAAACACCTAGTAATTTCGAAGCATGTAGAGATTACACCCTAAACTAGAGTTTAAATGTCAAATCTTCAAAAATTATACAAGTCTCGTTTCCATATTAACAAATATACCATAAATCCAATATCCATAATTCAAACAACAAATTTGTATAAAATAGAATCCAAACCCAATTTATTTTATACTAAGAAAAGGAATAAATCAGTATTAGAACTTACAATATAAATACTTTTACACTCTATTTAAATTCTTTTTACATGAAATTAGATAAAGGGTATTTCTATTCAAATTGTAGAAAAAGGCGGTGCAAACTACGAATGAATTTGTACCTTACACACCATTTTCTAATAAAAACCCTTAATCGGATCTAAAGAAAAAGATAAGAATTGGAATATAACGTAAAACATTGAAATTGTAAAATCTATACAAATTCCATTATTTTAATATAAATAAAAACAATTGAGATTCCTACCTAATAATTAACAATTCTCTTTGGGGAAATTTTGGGGGTTTTAATGTGATGTTTTCATAAACCAAAATTCACCAAGGCATATATCAAATCCAAACCACACTAGTCAAATACTAAAATAGAAAGACTGAGATATCTATTAATAATAGGTCCTTTGCTCTTCCTCCTTTTGGATTTGTCGGGCCTTCAATAATCTCTTCCAGATTTCCCCTTTCTGATATATACAACAAGGGATTTGTATATAGATTAGATTCAGAAATTTAGGGATTGGAGAAGAATAGAATTAGAAATAAAATAAAAAACATTTAGAACCTGTTACCTGAAACTCTAAAGAAATTTTATGAATCTTTGAATAGAGAGACTGGCAGAGCTCCGCTTGGTTCCCAAAATAATTGGTGAATAAAAGTGAGGTGGCCAGACTCTTATTTATAGTGGTTAGAATGCAACAGAGCTGTCGGTTTAAAGTCGATTAAAAATAATAAAATCCAGTACATCCATATGCAGGAAACCTTAGCCGCCACCGACGTTGACCGGTTGACCGCTAGCAGTCGACCGGCCTAAGTAGGCGGTTGACCTGTGTAGTTATTTTGGGAATGTTTTATACTATAGCTGATTTATTTATTTTATTCCTTAATTACACCTTTAACGTTAATGTTAATTTTAAAGTTTGCTTAACCCCCAAGTCTAATTGCTGTTCATTTTTCAAATTTCAAATTTGAAAATTATTTACTTACCTGAATTTTAATTCTATTTAAATTATTTTAAATCTGAAACCTTCAAATGTCCATAACTTTTTCGTTTGAGCTCCGTTTTCATAATATTATGGAAATTGATTGGAATTTCACTATGAATGCAACAACATAACTCCATGGTCAAATTCTAACTTTTGCAAAATTTTCATTTATAGCCTAATCTTATTTAATTAATTTATCTATTTTATTTACTTCTTATTAATTTTTACACGGTGTTACAGTTCCTTTTGAATAATATATTGAAAATGAATCAAATGTTTTATTTAATATAAAATAATTTGTAGTGTAAATAATTTATAAATGGTTAAATAATTGAAATATAGTTTATTTTGCAATAAAATGTTTTGATTCAATATAAATTAAGCAGACAATGAATTGAAATAATTGTCCATTTACCAAAATACAATTTGTAGAATGAAATATAAATTAATTTGAACTGGATTGAAATTTAATTACAAATAAACTAAAAGAGTTTATTAGAAGAAAAAGAAAAAAAAGGAAATAATTAAAACTAGCCCAAGACTAAACAAGCCCAAACCGACACTATATCCATTTATTCTAACCCCTCCTCCTATTCCCATTGGAACCAGCCCGTATCCCAATTCCTAATTTACCCTAGAAGAAATTGTGAAAAAATAAGAAGCATGGAATCACGATTAGCAACGGCGATTATGCAAGCAAGGGCGAGGTATGGCGACGCAAGCGACTGGAGGCGGCACAGTGTAGGCACACGTGCGACATGAGAGGCCGACTCGACCTGGGAGCGGTGACCTAATAGAGGAGTCATGATCTAGGAATGCACATGCACTCGCATACACTTGGAGGATGGTGATAATGTGTATGCGAGCTGGAGCATTGGCTGGTGATGGTTAAAGCAAAGTTAGAGTCGTGACCTAGGGAAGATGCATGAACATTGGGACAAGACTGCTGCTGATGGGTGGTTGTTGCGGCGATGGCTGAAGAAGGGTTGACGACGATAGCTTAGGCACCGCAAAATTTTCTAAAGCAGAGTTTAATTTTATCACTCGTCGATCGACGAGTTTCTAAAACTCACATCTATATATATTTCTTAGTATATCTTAGATAATTATCCAGCTTATTGATCGAGTTGCATGGTTGAAATATATGTCAGGGATATTGGATGGATTGCTATGATATTGGATGTGACTTTTTATAGTGGAGTTTTGTGTATGTTGGATCGTCAAGATGCAAAGGAGACGTTGTCTGATTGCATTTTGATTGGTGTGGTTAGTTGTTTATTGTGTTTGCATTGTACAGATGTCTGGAATTCGATGTAATTCGACTTGGGCCCAACATTAAAATTTATATTGATGATTGGTTGATATTTTGAAGAATTTTGCTTCATAGTTTATATTTCTGTATTTATTTATTTTCTCATTTCAAAAGAATTTGAATAGCTTTGGAAAATTATTTATGGGATTTTCAAATTAGATTGAAATATGCTTTTAAATAGGTAAAAGTGGTTAGAAAATAAAATGATTTATCAGAAATTGTTTTGGATATAAAATCTGTTTTGTGAACGAAACAGAGTATTTTCAATAATGTTGGAATCTATGGAATTTTTAGTAGTATAAATGAAGGATTTTAAGAATATTTTTTAAAGAAAATTTCCTTTGTTGAATATTTAAGAAAAAAACATTTGAAGGTTATTTTAAAAAGGGACCTTTGATTATCAAAATTTATTTTTAAGAGTTTTGGAATGTATGCCCTCTACACACACATACATATAGTTTGGTTTGGAATTGATTTAGAATTATTAAATTGGTTTAAAAATCATATTTGAATAATAGTATTCGAAAAAAAAAATTCAATTCCTTCAATGGCTCTAATATCGCTTCTTCTTGTTGCTTTTATCCTATTTCCTTTGATACCCCTCCTTCATTTTCGCTCCCCGTTGTCTTCCTCCTCTAGAAAATATTTTCCGTCCAAACCTATCATCAAGCATGCTTCGCTTGCGAGATCGGGATGCACCTTCAATTACCTTCCTTCATTGTCTAATCTCTTAGCAGATTATGATTTCCTTCCTCTCATGCCATTAATGGTCGCGATTGCTGGTATCATGATGTTGTTTATGAATCGGTTCAGTGCTTTGAAAACTACCCTGCTTGACATCGATCCTTCTAGCCCGCCGTTATCTGGTGTGCCTTCTCCGTCAGAAGCCGGTAAAGGTATGGAATCCCTTATCTCTCCCTTATTGGTTGCCTGTGCTGTCGGAGGTCGTTGGCAGCCTTCTAGAAATTTTGATGCAGTTCAGTCACGTTAGGTAAGTGAGCTAGAAGGTGTGTATGAAAAGGAAGGGCCTGTTATTGGTGGACGTGTAGTTTGCATGCAAGGTGCTTGCAGTAATGCCAATTATGAAGAAAAAAACCATTTCTCCCCAATGTGTTGCTGCACAAAGTGCAGAAGCCCATCTTATTTATGCTCCCTTAAATTCTGATAACAAATGGACCTTCTTATTTGCTGCTTTGCCTAAAAACGGTGGTCTCTACGTTCCTCACTTATTTGATATTATGGAGATTGACGGTGATATGGCACCACTGGTCGAAGTTTTTGAAGCTGGTGCTAATTTTTTTATCAGAGTATTTAGTGGGATTTTCCCTTGATTCCAGTTCTCCATATTAGGTTGTGAGATATCATTGTAGATAAGTTCACAAGATTAAGGATGGACTTCAAGTCCACTTTGATAAGTCTTTGTTCCTTTTCAAGTTCTCTAAAAATGATGAAAAGCTTCGCATCCTAGAAGTGGATCCTTACATTACTATTGTCCAACCTTTCATTATTACCCTATGGAGTCTGTTGGTAAATAAGGCTAAGGAACAAATTCTATCTATTCCAGCATGGGTACACTTTACTCATATCCCATCTATGTTACAGCCCATCATTGGCCTAAATTGGTTAGCTAGCATTGTTGGAAAACTAAGATGCTTTGATGCTAACACGGTAGCATGCAATAAGCTTATTTATGCCAAGGCGCTTATTGAGATGACCCCTGAAAATCCAAATGCTTTCCCAGATATATGTTCGTAATATTGAAGGCCTTGTTCCTATTGTTGATGTCTATTATAGTTGGAAACCTGATATATGCACGACTTGCCACTCTTTTGGTCTCTATATGGAGGCTTGTAGACTTCAGACTGCCGAGGCTCCTGTTCTACTTATTGATAAGATCCCACTTCCTCGACCTCCGGTTATGAACTTGGTTTCGAAAGTTTACCATGTTCATGATGGTTCTCCTTCCTAGAGCGTACCTTCGGTTACTGATGATCCCCTTTGTAGCTATTGATTTTAGTTCTAAGGTTAAAGCATATTTTCCTTCCTATGTTATTTGGGATTCATCCGACCATGCTTGGTTCATGCGCCTTTAGAAATAAGGTATGACCCTAAGGATGAAAGTATCTAAAAGCATATCGGCAGAGATGAAGAAGAAAGACTATTATTTTATCACGTAGAGGACAAAGGCCTTACTCTCTTGGTACTTGGTCAGTTTGGTGATTTGAATCGCTCTCTTCTATCGGATGGCTCTTGGGATAGGAAATTCTTTACAACTCAGATTCTATGGATTTTGACCATTCTTTAGGTACACTATTTTCAGAGTTTTTACATGTTGTTGGATCAGATTATTTTGGATGATGGAAGTGGATCTTCCTCTTTGAAGGAGGACTAGTTTTAGGTCTATGGTTTTAGTAATTTAGCAATGTGGTCTAACTCCTATTCTTTTATTTTTTCTTTAGTTATTTCAACGCATATGCCAGACACCTATTTATTATTCATTTATATATGTGGATGGTCCATAATAAATGCCGGCTAGCTTTGCTACAAAAAATTCATATTTGATTGCAGAAAATTAATAAGTGATTTTACGAGTAATTATTAGTTTTATGAGATATTTTTAATATTTTAAAATATGAAATGGTTTCTAATCATTATTTTATAATTTTCAAAGTATATTTCATGAATTTTGGAATAGAATCTTATATTTTGAAAAAGGTATATTTTATAGATTTAGAATAAATGAAATTGATATGAATAGTATAAAAATTTAGCTAAAAATAGTATTTGACTATAGAAAATTATGAAATGATTATTATGAGTAATAATTAATTATACAAGCTATTTCTAAAGATTAAAGATATAGAAATAGGATTTTCTGAAGTAATTTGTAAATATTAGAGTTTAATTTAGATTAATAAAAGGTTGGAAAAGTGTGTTGTATGCTGAGACATGGAATGAATTCTTTTTTTAGCATATTTGAATGGCGACTACTTTCCTGCTTCTTCTCTTTTCTTCCGCTTCTTCTCTTTTCTTCCGCTTCTCCATCCTCCCTGTAATCCTTCACTGTCTTTTCTATCATGTCAGTCTTCTCATGTCGAAGAAGCCCGGCATGAAGCGCCGCAAGTTTTCTCCTTTCCTTCCTGATATCGCCTCGTCGAGCTTGATAAGATCTGGACGCGCCTTCAAATTCTAATCCAACCTTCTAGGTCCCTGTCACCTCCGAGGCCGCTGCTGGGTTCGTCGGATGATTTCCCATCTCTCTCTGCTGTAATTCGTCCTCAAGTCGCCTCAACTAACACATTTCCAACTCTGTTTTTGCCCATCATCCTTTTGGATGTGCCGTCTCCTCCCAGGCCGCCTTTGGGTTCAACAGTTGATTTCCCATAGTCTTATGCCTCTGTTGCTATTTGACCGCAAGTTGCCTCCGATAACACCTTTTTGCCCTATTTTGTTCCTAGTAAGCACCGGATATCTAGAAATGTATCTTTTATAAATGTGTCTCCTCTGCTTAATAACAAGGATGAATGTATAATTAGGCGGTTGTTGGTTAATGAGTGTAATTTGGCTAGCGTTTCTGAGCCCTTGGATCCAAATTTCGCAGTTGCTGGTTTGTGCACTAGTCATGTTCGACAAAATGTCCCTTTGGGTAATTGCTTATCTGAACCTGATATTGCCTTGTCCTATAATCTTTTGGGTAATACTGTGCCTTGTGCTATTGCTGGCCAGTTAGCAACTCCTATGCCCGATCCTATTTGTCTGAAGCCTTGGTAATCCCTCTTTCACTCCCTGCCTCGCGATGTGGGTGTCTACACACCTATTGAATTCGAAATTGTGGAGGTAAATGGAATTATGTTGCCTCCGCTTTCTGTTATGCAAGTAGGGTCAGATTATTGGTCGGGATTCTTGGTTGGTTTCTTTTTGGATCAAAACCAAAAAATTTAAGATGCTAGAAGCCTATGCCATCGTATTTGGAAACTCCATGGGAATCTCTGAGTAATCTATGTTGACGCATTGTATTTCTTCAAATATTCTTGCAATGAGGAACGTTAATGTGTTCTAGAAGCTAGTACATCCTTTATTGATGGGAAACCATTCATTATCACCATTTGGTCTTATTTCGTGGCTAGTGTTAGGGACTAAGTATTGTCTATTTCTGTTTGGGCTTACTTTATGCACATTCCATCTGTTTTACAGCTGTTGATGGGCTTGAATTGGTTAGCATACACAATTGGTAAATTAAAATGTTTTGACACTAATACGGTGGCCTGTATTGATTTATGCCAAGGCACTAATAGAAGTAACCCCAAAAAAGCCGCTACCATCCTCAGTTAGTGTTCAGCTTGCTGTTGGCCATGTAGCGGAAGTTCGTGTTAGATATAGTTGGGTTCTTGACATTTGTTTTGCTTGCCATTCTTTTGGCCACCTTGCTGCCTCTTGCAAGCTCCCAGAATCGGACTTGGAGGCTCCCCCTTCGCCCAAGATTCTGCTTCTACGTCCCCCTAAGCGGAAGTGGGTTCTTAAGGTTAGGAACTGCACTTCCATGTCTACGGATCCGCCTGTTAGCCCTACCGATGTTCCTTCTACTCCTAATTTTGAAGCTGCATCAATTCCTCATGTGACTGTGTCTCGTCTTGTCTCCCCTTCGGTTATAGGTATTGTTTCCCCCGTGATTTTTTTCTTCTGATGCTATTATTGATCCTTGGTCATCTAGTGATGCCCAGGTGTCTGTTATTGAGTGGAATTCCTTTGAGAAAGCGTCGATTCATGAGCTGTCTAAGATGAGGTATGACCTTGTACGAAAAGATTTCCATATGTTTGTTAGTGAAGTTGAAGGTGAATCCAGGCGTCTTCATTACTCTGTTGATGGGGAAGTTCTTATTCTTTCAGTTGGTGGTGCCTTTGGTGCTAGGAATAGGGCTGTTCTTGATGATGAAAGTTGGGACAAGAAATTTATCTATTATAAGGATTACCCTTGCTATATTCGGAATATTGTATCTCTTTTCACGGGTAATCTACATGTGATATGCCCTAACACTTCGGATGAAGGAATTGGTTTCTCCAGTATTGAGGAGGACTAGCTTTAGATCATTTATAGTAGCTTAGGCACCTTTTTCCTAACTCCTATTTTGTATTTTCCCTTTATTAGTAGTTGAGGCAAGCTGCCTTGCTCCTGTATTAACTGTTGATTTGTTGGTAATAAATGTGGACGGCCCACTGTAGAATCGGCTGGCCTTGTTAAATAAAAGGTTGGAAAATAAATTATTTTATTTATGCAAATTTTTTTTAATGCTTTTATCAATTATAGATATGTTCTTATAAATAAATAAAATTATAGTTCTTTCTAAGTAAAATGTGCGTTATGTTTGTACAAGTTCTATGTAACAAGGAATTGGAATAAACTGAGTTATAGTACCATTTGAGATGGGGCATTCGGTAATATTTCTCTGATTATTTTTGGACGTGTTATATAGAATAATATATGCGAGTATTATTTATGAGCATTTAGTAAACAATCAAATAACACCAAGTAGTGTGGGACGTCTGAGCTAATATTTGTTCGATTACTTTTTATGAGTAGAAATCACTCTAACAGGGTCGGGTATACGAGGTATTATATTTATGGTGATGCGCACTGAGAGTGAGCAGGCTGAGAGCAATAAGTGTGTTTATTTATTGTGTGTATACTTCTATTATACGACATGGAGTAAACCAAATTGGCTAGTTTCCATCCTAGTGGCTAGATTGTGGGATCGCTCCCCAAATCCATAACACCTTTTTGATGAATATGACTGAGAGTCATTACTACTATGTTACATAGGCCAGCAGTCTATTACCAATAAGGGCACTTGCAGGATCCTGACAAATGCATAGTGTAGTCTTGCACCTGATACATATTGGGTCTGGCCGTCTTGGTAACCGATGACTGTAGGAGTAGCGCTGAGAGCGAGTAAGAAAGTCTCCGGGAGCATATGAGAGCTGCCAGTCTCCTATCTAGTTATTATTATTATACATACTGCTTATTCACTTGTATGAGATCATTATAGATGGGGCTAAGAGTCGTTCAGATCATTTGGTATAATATAGTTATTACGGAGTTGAGGGCCCACCGGACTGAGAGTCCAGTTGATTATCTCTGATACTAAGAGTTGAGTAGATAGGAGAGGTCTGAGAGACCATATGATTATTTCTTCGATTAAGAGCCAAGTCGATTACTATGAGGCTAAATGTCTAGATGATTCTTATGTGATTATAGATTTCCTTGATTGTTTATTGAACAGCGTGTCCTTATAGTTGCATAACCCAATCATATACATTGACTATCTTACTATCGAGGATAGCTAGAGATGCTAAGAGCATGGCGTTAGACCCTATACCTATCCATTATGGTTACCTGAGAGATGACCTTGGCAACCAAGGGTATGCCATATTTATATTTCATGCATGTCTGATTTGGGAGACTGTTATCTGTTTTATATATATCAAGTAAGACGGAACCCGAGTATGTTTACTTTACGATTATCTAAGAGATAATCCTGGCGTTGCTGTGAGCACGCCACCTACTGTTTAATGACTTCTTATGTATGTTGATAGTTGGATGTGTGTTTGCTATTTCACCAATTTTGAATATTATATTTCTTGATGAGTTATTGATTATTTGGTGATTGGGTGAAATATGTGCATAGTATGTGGTATTGTGTTATACATATCTTGATTTGTCTGCATGCCACATTGAGATATATAGTTGTTGCTACATTTTGACACCTACATTCTAGATATAGTCTGACTCGAGTGTTATTTATACAATACTCGGGTTGGTCCAAGACATTATAGGATCAGGGACTAAGTGGCCTGATTATGATTGTTTGGCGTAGACGGAGGCTGGTTTATTAGTTGACTAGCGTACCATTATTTATTATTGTAGCCTCATATGTTTTAATGAGGTTGAGATGTATATATTAGATTTATACATTGTGTATTTTTTATGATATAGTAGGCATTCAACAATTTTTATGGACCCAGATTTGTATATACATTTTCTCTACTATAATTATCGCCGCTTTAACGACTCTATGTTCTTTGTGATTTATGTTATATTATGCATTGTTCTATCCTGGAAACACACATGTTTATTGATTTGTGCTGATATTGTGTATGTGTAGGTGAGTTGTTTATAATTTTTGAAATATGTAACAGTGTTAACCCAAGGGAATATCACGTGTGGTAGCCCAATATCTCTCCATTCTCCGTATTATCGGACAGTATTACCTAGCAATACTCTTTGGTAGTATGTGTATAGAGGTGGGTTGTTACAGTTGGTATTAGAGCAGGTTTAGAACAATACGAGTATAAGAAACACGAGTCCTGGCCTTAGATGTGACTTAGAGACCCTGTCCCCATGGGTGTGTGGTAGATTGTTGTTTATACTTAAGCGATATTAGGAGTATACGATGATTACTAGGGTAATCATCTAGGGACGTATTTGTATTTTTCTTATACTATGTAATATATTTCTTCTACCTTTGTCTGAATGTAAATCTCTATATGAGATGTAGAGGAATTTGATGAGGTTGTGAAGGTAGAAGTAGCTTGTCCGGCTAGTAGTGTCGATATTGATAATGAATGTTAGACCTCTTTGTAGCGCTGAAGTAAGAATGGAGTTGCTCGGTTAGGGAAGCTGTAAAAGACCCTAATTCGAATCTTATATTGAATACTTCACAATTCTAGATTGTAATGAGGCGAGTTTGAGTAAGAGGATCCAGTAATGATCAGAGTTGCGCAGCGGAAACTGATTGATAGCTTTTCGCTGAAGGCGTTTGTTTACTTGTTTGAAAAGTACTTATTGTTGTAGAAATGCTTGTTTGATTTCATCAATCTATGTTATGTGATGATTTTTATTTTGTTAATGGTTGGCGAATTGGATATATAGATGAATTTCAAAAATAAATATTTTTATTCAAACAAGCATATGATTTGATTAAATACGAATTTGATTTTATAAAGTGATTTAAAATGTTAAAGCAGTTAATTTTGATGTTAATTTGTCCATTATGTGCTTTAAGAATTCTGGTCGATGCGGTGCACACTTATTCAATAGAGATTCCTAAAAACTTAAACGATGCAAAATTGACACGATAATTTTAGAATAATATGACAAATATTTTACATAGAATTATATACTATTTTGTAGAATAATATATTATTTGGGGAATGAAAATATTATTTTCCTAGATTTGAATATTTTTTGAGCAACGAATGTAGCCATTGGGTAAAAATGTGAAGTTGAAATCAATGGGGAGGCAATGTTGGTTTATTTCATCCTAGGCAGTCAATATTGTAGCTAATTGGCGAAATGGATCGCTAAGATTTATTACGCAACAACATTGTATATTTTAATATAAATTGATGTGTGGAAGATTTACGTTTCTCTAAGTTTGAATTAAAAGAATTTTACAGTGAAATATGTATAGATATATAATATAATTGTTTGAGATTTTGAAAAAGAATTATTTAATTTAAATCATGTTTTGGAAAAAATTATTTATGCAATTCACTTAAAGGTGCTTTGAAAGCATTTCAAAAGAAATGAAATTCAATGTAAAGAAAAAGAGTAATTGTCATTTTGTTCTTTGTTTTCCATCTTCAAATTATGTTTTAATACTTTTGAGTGATGTTTTTGGCCATTGCTTGAAGCACTATCTCATAACAATAATATTACTTTCTTTAAAAGCTTCCTCTTCCCAATAAACATGTTTGGTGAAGATTATGGTTGTATGACTTCATCGCTTTATAAAAAAGGAGAATCTTAATTCCTCTTCTAGTAAGATGTATTCTTGGTTTAGCATAAGGTAAAGCCTTCAATGTCATGTTCTACCTTGTTCTATGTTTTGTGCCTAAAGAAATATTTTTAAATTTATAAGTTTAAATCCTTACGAAGTTCAAATCTTTGTAATTTTTAGTTTCCCCGGAAAGAAGATTTCAACTTATACAATTTGGTTATTTATTGTATTTAATTTGTAGCATATTATTGTAACAACCCTGTTCGAAGCCGAAATTTTCTATAAATTTAATTAAAATAATAGTATTCGAATTTGGTTTGGATAATTATTATTTTGGAGTCAAATTATTATTCAATTAAATTCTATTTAATAAAGAACTTTTGTTATTATAAAATTTGATTTAGTTAATAAATTTCATTTTAGATAATATATTAAAATTCAAATAAAGTGTGTTATTAAATATGAAATATTTTAAAAGTATAAATAGTTTTGTATAATTGAGATAGACGAAAAGAATTTCTATTCGATATTCACTAAAATTGATAAATTGACAAAGATGAATAAATTTATTTATATTGGTTCGATGGAAAATTAAATTAAAAAAATAATGATTGAATTAAATAAAATGATCCGGTTATTGAAATATAATTTGCAGAATGAAGTGTAAATCGGTTTCAATGATTTTAATTAGACTAGAATAGAATTACAAATTAATGAAAATAGTAGCTAAAAAAAGAAAAACTAATTAATTAAAAAAGGGCCTAAACCTAAACCAGCCCATTTTGACTCTTTTCAAAAACCAAAACCAGTTTGCTAAGTCAAAATGAAAACACGTTTGCCAATTTCCATTCTCTCCTCAACCCGAGCCCTAAATTACTTACGAAATTGACGAAAGAAAAAAAACGCACGCACACGAGGAATGAGGCAGGTCGAGTGGAGCAGATCGTGACCTGGGTAGGCGGGTCGACGAGGAACTAGAGGCAGGTGATGGTGTTAACTGCGGGCTTGGCCGAGTTGACAGAAGGAGGAGAAGGTGGAGGCATGATGCTAGAGGTGTGGCCACGATTCAAAGCAACGGGGATGCATTTTTGGGTTCGTGGATTGCAAGGCGGAGACCTGGTCAGTGCTTGCCTAGGCTGTGCTCGCGTATTGGCGATTAATAAGCGATGCGTTCGAGCTACTACAAGGCTGTAGCATAAGGTTAAACAGCTGGAATTGTTAACGACTAAGCTTGGATGTAGTCGATGGGTTTCAAACAGTGATCGTTGAAAGCCTTATTTGTTTCTGCTCTTCGATAAGGTGAGTTATTTTATAACTCACACACATATATCTATGTAAGTTTATTCCCTATGTATGCTTCGTTTGGGATTATGTTAATGATTGACAGTGAATGATTGAATTGCTTGTGAATTGCATATAATTTTAGTAGTGATTGGATGAAATTATTGAAATAAATTGCATGTTATGGGTTCAATTTGTTTGATAAATGAACTAGTTGAATTGTGTGTTCTAAATATTGGATTTGGTTGCATTATCTATTATGAAATTGCATGATTTCGAAAGCCATCGAAATACGTTTGATCAGTTGTAGCTAAATTATATGGTTGTTATGCACTGTTTGTGTGACCAGAGTTATCGGAAAGCAACTCGGGTCCCTAAATAATTCCATATTATGGAATTATATTTTATAGAGGGATGTTGGCTCTAGATGTTGAATATTCAATGGATTTATAATTTGAATGAATGTTTTTAAGATGATTCTAAAAATGAGATTTTGAAGTTTATAATTAATTATAGAAAGTAAAATATACATACAACTATTGTGTATTTAAAGAGTTATGTTTTATAAAAAAGAATTGAGAATTAAGTTTTAGGATTTGATAATATTTTATGAAATGTGTGTGTGTGTGTGTCTATATATAAATTTAAAAGTAATTATACATATTTATGTAGATTTTTAAATCAATAAATTCTATTTTTTAAGTAAAAATCCTTTTTACTCTTTTGCTGTTAAATACGAGTTTATGGATTAACAAAGGTGAGAAGTTTGAAAGTGAATTTTAGATAAAATATTTTAGAAATCATTTTCTATAAGATAAAATTATATTAATTGCTTTCAAACCATAAACTATTTTTGGCTTTTATTATACTTAGCTTCTGACTATTTTTATGTAAACTTGAAATGGATTTCTATTGAATTTCATGATTTTCTATGAAACAAAGAATTTTAATAAACAATTGAACTATCGGATTGGTATGGGACTCTTCTTACAATTCTTTTATTTTTTAATATAATTTGTTAAATAGAGTTTAAGTGAAAATTACTAGCTTTTAGTAAATACTTAAATTTACTATCTAGTATGGGACAGTTAGTTAAATTCCTGTGATCACTAGAATGACAGTAATTAACACTTAGAGTTGTATTGTCTTAGGGTGTTCGGATTTGAGACCGATAGATCCCCGAAAGAAGATAACTCATTTTTCATCGGTCTGAGAATCGATACATTTTTAAATTTGGGTAGGCAGATCTCTTTCGAAAGATCTGTTATGGTGAAAATATGGCTGTCGCTTTCGAAAGGTAGATTTTTACATGCATCGTAGTTTATAGATACTACAACCTATCAGTTTATTTTGATTTATACAGTTAAACTATGTTTACCTCTTTTGGTAGGTAAATTTGCATAGGATGGATTAGGTACACGACTGCTCTTTTCTTTGAGCGGTGTTCCTAATCTGCAGTCTCTTTCGGTAGGCTTCCTTTCTATGTAGCGGGTCTATTTCGATGGATTACATTTCACTGTATTAAAATGATACATGACTACCAGTATTATTTTATTATTGATGATTAATTCTTCAGAAATTTTTAGTATGGATATTTGTATCCTTTATGGCTCTGAGGAATTTTGAATTAGTTATCACCGTATTTTTAGATGATAGTATATTGAGACTTGATATGTATTTATGAAATAGTGATTTTGTAGATATGCCTTTTTCTGATGATTATTTTTAAGGCATTTTTATACTACGACTTATCTTTTTGTTGTTAGTCATATACTTGTATCATCGGTATCTTATCCTTTTATTTATATATAGTCTGACCCGTTTATTATTTTTATACTCGGGTCAGGCCGAGACTTTATAGGTATAGGGACTCATTGACTCTTGGATTTTGGGTTAGCGTTAGTGTAGACTATTTTGACAATTTCAGTTTACTTCATCATTATGTATATTGCCATTTAGCAGTTATGTCATGCATATTATTTAGTAGTCATTTTGTATCTAATATAGTGTATGAGATATGATGTATATTAGAGTGAGTCTAGTATTGACATTTTGTAGACTCGCATCTTATTATGAAATATGTTGTATATTAGTCCATTACAGTTTGTGATTCTCACTCTGATTTATCTATATTATATATTGTTCTGAATATTTTTAATCGGTGTGTTTATTACTTTGTATTAATACTACACACGTCAAATTTTCAGTTTAGATCCTCAAAAAGGTAAATAAGACGTGTCAGTGTTAGTATAAAGATATATTCACATTCGATCGCCCTTAACCAGCTGTATTCTCTGGATTAACAAACGACATTACTTGTAATGTTCTTTGCTAAACTAGGCATAGCGGTGGGGTTGTTACAGCTTGGTATCAGAGCTGTGTTCAGAACATTATAGAATATAAATTGATATAGAGTCGGGATCTAAACCTATATAACCTAGAGTTCTGTCCCTTGGATATGTGTAGTTAGTTATTAAATTGACTATTTTGGAATATGAATATAAATGATTATTGGGAATATTCATCGGGACGTATTTATAGAAAATTTGAAGTAATTTACAAATTTTTGTTATGAAATTGATTCTAAAATTGGAACTCAATTCTATAAAGAGTGAGATTTAATGGATATTATAAATAAGTAGACGACTTAGAATTAATTGTTGTGTCCTGATTTGTTAGTGATCAGAGTGCATAGTGGAAGCTGGAAAATAGCTTTTCGTTGAAGGCGATTGTTTATTTGTTTGATTAAAATGTATGTTGTTGTTTATTTTTGTTTATGCTTAGTTTAAAATGTGCAATTGAATAAGACATTATCACCCTAAGAATTTATAATCTTATTTAAATCTGGACGAATCCAATTATTAATAAAAGCCAGCGGTTTCTACAAGATAGAATCGCCGGGGAACAATAAAAATGACTAAGCAATTAATAGTTATAAAATATAAAATGATAAATAATATGTATCTAATTAAATCTGAAATTTGAAAATATACATAATAAATAAAATAAGTAATGAAAAAAATTTATTGGTTAATGGATACTTGGTTGTTATAAAATTATAAGTGATTGTGAAAAATTAATGTTGAGTAGGAATCACTATTGAAGTTGAAACTTCCTCAATAATAACCATACGAACTTGTGGTGTCTTCAGTAGTGTAGTTACCGCAAGAAATATTGAAAAGTTAAATTTATATAAAATGAAATGTTAATTCATATGTGTGAACAATTAAAGGTTAAGATGAATTAAAAATTTGATATTTGCTTGAGGTATATATTGATGAATATGTCTGCTATAGAATTGTTATTAGTAAATTATTATTTTTACGATAATATTAAGATTGACTGAAGGAAATTTTAATTAAAGCAAGCATTTATTTAAGTTAAAATCTTTTTGATAAAAGATATACATATGGGTGAAATTTTGATTATGTTTATTGTAGGCAAGCAAAAATTTTGAATAAGCACAAGGTATTAAAAGATATAAGTATATCATAGAGAAATTTAATATTGTGTTAAATTGTCTGTTGAGCGTTTTAAGAATTCTGATCGATGCGCCTGATCAATGTTATCGATAGGGGTTCCTAAATACTATGACGACACATTCTGACACAGTGTTTTGGAGAGTAAAATGTTTTTAGTAATAATACTTAGTAAATATATAATATTTTTGTAAAGAAGACGGAATTTTGAAATAAGTTAAATATTATATATATATATTAAAATGGAAAGTTTGAAAGGATTGTTTTGAAGGTAAAATAATATCTTATAGAAGTGTATAAATTATGTTTTTGAAGGAGATGCATTGGGATATTTTGATAAATAAATAAAGTATGAAAAATAAGAGTATGATTTATATTTTAAATAAATTTGACGTTTGTAAAATTTATATATTCATTTGTATAAATGCATATTATATTATGGTTGGAATGAATGTTAGAATTTATATTTGAATGAAATGTAAAGTGATATAAAATAACTTATTGATTAGTCGAATTTTTGTGTGTAATGTGTATGCTAAATTGTATATATGGTGTTGCTTAGTTGTTTATGATTTTCTGTTGATGCAATTTTAGCAATTAATTATTAAAATGTATTGGAAGGAACTTGTGTAAAATATGAATTAAAAGTGAGTATAAACATCCTAATTTTGATTCAATATATATAAACAACCTTGCTTGATGGTTTTATGGTTTGTTTGGTTGTTTTTCGGTAATGGTTTATATAATTTTATAGAAGATACAATAATAATAATAAATAAATTGAAATTATAAAAGAAAGCTTTGATTTTCAAAGAATAAGAAAATTTATTTATATAAATATTTCGAAGTGAAATATGAATTTTGAAAAGAACTATGAAGATTTATACATATAAGAACATCTTAAAGAGAAAACTTTAATTTTTGGAGATAAAAAAGTTTTCGGAGAAATTAGTCATTATTTTATGGAAATCTATATGAGAATTTGAGGATATCTTCAAAAATAAGTCGATGAGATTTGTTTATAAAGAAAAATGATAGTTAAACTTATTTTTGAAGAGGATTTGGAAATTTGTTGCGTCGACCTGTATGTGGAGTGCTTTAACAATTCTGGTCGATACATCTGATCAGCATTATCGATATGGATTCTTAAATACTTGAATGAGGTACTGTTATAATAATATTTTGAAAGTAATACTTCGCTATGAAAAAAGAGTATATTGTTTTGAAAAGAGAATTTATTATATTGGGAAGTGATCCCTTGTTTTGTGAAGTAATTTTATAATGATAGTATATATTTTGACAAAGAAGTCAAATAGATTGAGTATATATGGAATTTTGAGTAAGTATTAAAAGATTTGTTCCATATCTTAAAACTATATATTAATTATTTGAGTGTGATATGTTTAAAGTTGGATATATTTTTTGTGTTTGGTTGATAATTGCATATGTTGTATTGCCTATTGTAAGTTATGTGATAATAACGATGTATTATTTATGTGTGCGTGAAAATACATTGATATGACCTTACATATACGAGTTTAAAATTTTATAAAGTGTTTTCAGTAAATGCATCAGTTTTTTTTTAATATTTGGTGTAAATAAATTGTCATTTTTAATTTTTAAGTAACATGTAATGTAATAAGTTGAAAATTTAAAAATATAAGTAGGAAAAAGGTAGATTGTTTAACAAGATCAGTTTTAATGATGCCTTAGTTGAAACCTAATGTAGTACGTTTAAAAGTTATTACAATAGCTTTCACCATGACTTGATATATATTAATTACTTAAAGCTTCCTTTGTTAAATCTTGAAATAATATTGGAAATATGTTTCTAATAAAAGTATGCTTAAGTTAATTTCTTCTTACAAAATTATTTCCATGTTAGGAAAAATATTACCAACTGTTAGTTGAAGTGTTATTGGAAATAATAAACTTTGTTTTGCTAGCCAGTAGAGATAATTTGTAACGACCCGTAGATTTTCGATAATTAAAATAGTTAATTTAATAAGATTTCATGGCTTAATGTTGGAAGAATTAAAAATTTTGTAATTTATTTATGATAATAATAACGAGAATGAATTGCAACAATAGTTATCTAAGTTGATTTTTAATGAATTGAATGATATTCCAATCAATTGAAATGACTTAAATCTTATAACTTGGTTATAAGGGAATATAAGAAAAACAAATGTAAATATTACGTTAACTAATGAAATAAGATGTAGTCAATGATAATGGAATCTAATTTGTCGTATATCGGAAATTTGTGACAGTTGTTAGTAAATAATAAACTTATAAGTGTGATTAAAGGAAAATGGTGATAATTATTATAAGTTACTTGTGTATTGGTCAGTTGAATTGAATTTGAAAACCAATTGTAAATGAAATGAAATTTTATATATTAACTGGGTTTGCAATCAATAACTGAAGTTGAATAACAAATGTTGGATGCACTGGATGTGAATAAGGTAATTGACTAATAACGGAAATTTATTTAAAAATCCAATATTGAGATATAAAGACTACTTATTGAATGAGTTTACGATCAATAGTTGGATAAATAAATGTTGAATTCATTAGAGGTAAATAAAGTAATTGATTTGTAATGAGAATTTATTAAAAATCTAATATTGAAATTTGTTGAATATGGATCAATTAAATTGTTTAAATTTGATATTGGAAATAAATTTAATAATTGAATAGATTGAATAATGGGAATTGAATAACTGTATAACGGGAATAATTGTTCCAAAATTTGAATTCGTTTTAAAGTTAAATTTTATAAGTTCATTTTCAAATATTTCAAGATAATGAATTTCGGATAATCAAAATTGTTTAAAAATTTAAATTTGCAAATATTTGAATAATTGAATTTTGGATATAATATGATTGGAAATGATATCGAAGATTGATATAAAATTTTATTTAAACAACAATGAATTTGTTAACATTTAAAATTGGATTTGTAAGAAATCCTATGAATTTTGAAAAGTCGTCGATTTAATCGACGAGTAAAAATATAGCCTTCCGAGGCGCAGTCTCGGAATTCGACGAAACCAGTTCCATTGGATCCGCAATAGAGTATTATTATCGGATTTCAAATTTCGTAACATTTGGTGTTATCGTTTGGTCGTACGGGTTAGAAACGCGCTGAAATAAATATCGAAAAGTTAATATTTTAATTCGATTCAAAAAGCTATCTTCCGCATACGATCAAATTGGCTTCCGAAACACGTTCCATTGTGTTCGGAATGCGGGTAAAACCTTACGAATGCCTGTCGGCACGTGTTATTTGGAGTTCGTTCGGAAAATCATGAAATTTGTGAGAATAATATTAAAATAATTGGTTATACGCGTATATATTCACGTATCCTCAGCCGAAACCCTAGCTCTATCTTTCGTGGCCGCCAGTGTAAAATTTCAATGGCCGAGATAATACGAACTTCCTCTTTCAATTCCTCCTCATCCATCTCGTTTTAGCCTTAACCACCAACACGAAGATCGAAGAGCTCATCGAGACAATCGTATCCATACGGTCGAGATCGTGAACGAGTCGAGGTAGATGCCTGGAATCGCTCGAGTAGGTGGTAGGTTTATTCGCGTTTTCTGAAGCAATGGGGATGCGTGGTGATGCCGCTCGTGGCACGGGGGTCGAGTAGGCTGAGGCGCGTTCGGTGGGGGTCTCCGATCGAAGTCGAGATGAAGGGTGGTGGAGCGGCGATCGAGTGTGGGTTGCGTGTGTTGGGTTCCTCGTGTTCGACTTTGCCTGTACGCGAATGGAAGAGGAAGGCAAATCTCACGGCCTTGATTTTTGCTGAGGGATTGAATGGCCAGATCTTGTATGGTAAAATAAAAAAAAAAAAAGGAATTGTTGTTTAAATTGTATTCAAACTTGAAAATGTGTATCTCTCTCATACTTTATCAGAATCGGACGAAACTGGCGACGCCGGAATCGCAGCGACGAGTGCTTCGTGGTAGTGCAAACCCGGGAGTGTTTCGAGCTCGTTAAAAATTTCAAGTTAAATCGAACGTCGTTCGATTTGATTCGAAATTTAAAACTCAAGGTGAGTGTTTTATAACGCTCACACCGTACTAGAATATCTTGATGCTAGTTAAATTTAATATTGTGAAGTGATATGATTTTTATTAGTCGTTGTTAATAAAATTTAACTGTCATCTAGATTGTCATCGAATTTAATGTTAGAAATTGAAATCGACAGTCTAATTAGAATTGAAATTTAATCGCAAGTAAATTACCGAACATTTATAACTATGAAATTTCTATGATTTATATTGTCTGTTTGGATGATTGGTTGCGATGGATGCTATTGATTGATGTTTGAAATGTTTGGATGTTTATTTGGTTGTCGATATCCTGTCATCACCCTTTTTATAAATTACAGCTGTAAATTGATTCATTTTGAATAAATTGAGAAATAGGTTGAAATGATATATACCTATGACACTATTATTTAAAATTGAAATGATATATTTATTCCTGAAATTTAATTGAAATAACTGATCACTTGGCCATAGGATAGAAAATTATATACGGGCACCGGATTGGTTAAATTAAATAATTTTTAAAATCTTTGATTTGAAATTTCTTTAAATGGTTTGATTTAAAGGAATAAAAAAATCAAATTTATAGAATTGAACTTATTGCGAATTTGAGGTTGAGATGTTGAAATAAATTTTTGTTAAACAAAATTGTTAAATAATTGAAGTTGAGACTTTGGAAGTTAAAATTGTGATATGATTGGATTTCGTAAATTGATTTGATTTTTAAAAGTATTTAACTTTTATTCGGACTTTGAATATTATTAAGTAAAAGTGTGATAAGGATAACATTTTGAAATTTGAGGAAATTGGATTTGGGATGGAATTGAATTAATTTGTAATCGAAATTGATTTGAATTGAAATTGAGATTTGAATCGACTGAATGAAAATTTGAATTTGATTCAGATTGGTAAGTTGGAAATTAAAATGGTTGACTTTGAAGCTATTTCAAATTTGGTTTTCCTAAGTTATTCTGCTATATAAGCTATTTTTAAATACTTAAACTATTTTTGTTAAACTATTTTAACCTATATTAACTATATTAAAAAATTTCAACCTATCTTAAACTATGTTAACTTATTTTAAATCTACTTAACCCAATTTAATTTATTTAAAGTAATTTACCTATTTTTAATTTATTTTAATCATATTTAATCTATTTTAAAGCTATTTAACCTATTTAATTATATTAAATCTATTTTAAATATATTTAACTATATTAAATCAATTTAAAACTAATTTGAAATCTATCTTTAATATTTAGAGTATTTTAACTATTTTCAATTATTTAAGCTACTTTAAACTATTCAAAACTATTTTTCCAAAATTTCCAACTGGGCAATAAGGTGAAATGTTTATATTTAAATCTTAGATTTAAATACAAAGTGGTTAAATGAAGTTACAACCTAAATTGAAATGTAACGATTTTTGAAATTGAAATGAGATATTGGGCGAAATGATTTTCGAAATAAAATCGTATATTTTGCGTAAATACGATGATTTTGAAATGGAGTTGATTTTTGAAGCGAACTTGATATTTTGATATCAATTATGAATTGATTCTTTGAAAATGTAAAAGAACCATCCGGTGTGTAATAAGCGTTCGGTTGTTAAAGAGACCGGGATCGGATATGGGCATACTCTCTGTCGATACCGAAAACCACTTTAACAACTGTGTACGTGGTGGAGATTCCAGAAATGAAGTAGGATGGTTTGGCGACGATTCTATATGGTATGACGTGACCCTGACTCCCGTGAGTCAGCTTAGATGTGACTAAAATCAGGAGCTATACCGGGCCAGTGTGAGGTCATTCCTCTTATCGGGCATATTTCTTCGATACCATTCTATTGCTTTTGTGATTGTTTTGGTGGCCACCCCTCGATTGTTGGGAGTGTGTCCGAGGTGGGCGGTAGTAGCTGCTATGCGTCACCACCAGTCCGGGAGTGCAATTGGTATATCTACCCTGGCATTTCCTCGTGTGCCGTGTTCACATGCCCTAGCGTGCCTTCTACGATTTTGTTTTGTACCATACCTATGGAGTGCCCTCTGCGTAAACCTCTCGGAGGAGCGTACGGTACTGTATAGACTGTGGGAATATATAAAATGTGTTAAGGGGAATATGGGTAACGCCTTAACGCTATTTTAATACTTTTACTTTACTGTAGACATATTATAATAGCGTATTGTACTACATAGTAGATAGTTTAACGGATCCTTAAGAGATGGAGAATCCCGTAACATCTCTTGAGTTATTGCACGCACGTCGACACTGGATAAGAGATGTCAAAACCTCGTAAACATCTCTGACGCCGTTACACTCATATTTATTTACGATTGATTTAACTTACATAAGGATATTTTAGTCCTGACTCGAGTGTTTTGTCTTTTCATTACGCTCGGGTCAGTCCTGAGTTTTTCAGCTTATTGAAGATCTATTCTAGAGGACGAAGACGAAGATTTGGTATACTATTACTATTATTATACATGCATCATGCTGTCTGCTGCATTATTTTATTTGTTCTGTTGTATATGTATAACTCTGATAAATGTTGTATAAATGATAATCAAAAGTATATTAAACAGCTTCATGAACTGTTTATTTGATTATTATATTTTATCTTTCCGCTGCGAGATTCTGTGGTTGTTTCTTGTTCCTTTTCTCTTCTTTTCTTATTTACCCCATTAACAATCCTCCCTTTTGAATGGTTTGGAATCGGCATGTGTGTTTACTTGTCGATTTAAATTGTCCAAAAAGGTGGGTCGTTACAGTTGGTATCAGAGCTTTGGTTTAGCGATAACCTTAGCTTTGTGGGGTCAGACTCTTTATAAATAGGGTAGTAATACCCTATGATGAGTCGTTGAGTGTATATATATGAGAGAGCGTATTTGTTAGTGGTATAAAATTGTTTTATACTGTGTTGGTTGATTTGTTGAGTGGCATATGGATTCTGGTCAATACGAGTAATTAACGTCATTGATAGGGATCTCTAAACACTTGAACAGAACAATTCGACATAGTATTGTTTTGAAATTGGGTAAATGAAATAATTTTGCCCCAATTATATTTTGTATATAAAGAAATAATTTTTAGAAATTATTATGATACATCCAGTTTGTTTGGTTGTTAGAAATGATAATATGTATGGTTACCGTAAATTGGATATTGTGTTTTAATAAATATGGTTTATTACAAAATAAACAATGATAAAACAACTTGTGGAATGTTTTAAGAAGGTAAAAATTTTGTAAGTATAATTTATAAATGTGACTTATAAATCAAGATAGATTTAAATTGTGAAATATTGAATTTAAGACCCGGGGATTTTGAAAATGGTTTTCAAAACTTTGAAGAAAATATGTAGTGATGTTAGTTGAAAAATATTTATGGGAAATATTTTGAAAGGAGTTTTTTTTTGTATAAATTCAGTACTCCTCTCTTATGTCGCTGGGAAATAATTTCGGTGATGACTGCGCAGCATCATCGACGTTCATTTTCGAGTCTCAAAGTGAGGGGACTTCTACAAAGCTTTGCTTTGCTTCGAAACTGTTTTGAAAAAAAAATGCATTTTGGTTTAAACTCCGAAAGTATGATTTGATATATATATATAAGATATAAATGATTTTATCTTTATTTCAAATTGATTTGAAATGAACCGGGCATTTAAATTTCTAAGTTCTGTTAATTAATATTTTTCAAATTATCTGAGTGAAATGTGAATAATCAGAACTTATATAATAAGAGGAAAAAAAAAAACTCTAAGCTAAATGTTTTGAGAAACTTTAGAGTTGAAGTTGTAACTCTTGAAATTGAAAAGTAAAGAAAATTTAAATGAATTAAAATTTTGAACATTCTAATTAAGTAAAATAAATCCTATAAATTTGTAATATATCAAATTGCATTCTAATAACATATAATATGACTTACCAAATGTTTAAAGGTTAAAATGATGTTTAGGGATGTAATGAGATATTATACAAGTAAGCAAAACCTAAAAATAATTGAAATATACAAGTAAGCAAAACTTAAAAGTGATTAAAATGTATATAAATGGAAATTTGATTGTGATAAGAATGTTATATACTTAAGTAAAATGTGAAATGATGAATGGCTAAATGGAATAAGTAAGTTAACTTAAGAAAACAGACAAATGAATCGAAATAATATCCTTGTAAATTTGTTACGGAATTGAATATAAATTTGCAAAGAAATTGTGAAATTGAAATTTATAGTTTTTAAGGTAATTATAAACTTGGATAAAGTCAACTTCTTATGTTTGACTTTTATAGAATAATTATAAACTAAGTGATGATTAATAAAATGTTCCACAAATAAATCATTATTAACTGAAATTATGAAAATGAAGTAAAAATTAACAAATGAATTTGATATAGCTATGAATCAATTGAAGAATGAAATTGAATTTAATTAAATTACATGGAATGGTTAAAAATGAACTTAACGAAGCAAATTGTATGAAATGATACATAAGAAATGATAGTATAAAAGAACATGCTATGTAAAGAAGGGATATACTAAGTAATTAAGGGATATGAATAATGCACTAAGAATAATAAATTGTAAATGAAATGAAGATAAGTAAATTAATTGAATATAGATGAATTGTATAGGAATATATTGGAAGGTAATACGTAAGTTGTACGTTTATTGTTTTATTCGCATAACAATTTGACCCGAACTCGAGCACAGAATTTCGAGATAATTTATACCGATCCAAGTTAGGATTTTTCACTCGATTCTCGACGGCGAACCGTGGATATAGATTTTTGATTTGATTCTGGAATTCTCTATCATAGTATATGGCAATGCAAGGATAATAACAGTTTCCGATCAAGGAACCAAATCTGAGTCCGCACTAGAGAGTCGTGTGAACGATACTAGTTTGGAAGTGAAATTTTGTGATCGAATGAATGATCAGATTTGATATTGCGTACGGATGATATATGTACTTCGTACAGGTTTAAGTAAAACTAATATTGAAAATTTAAAATGCAAATTTTAAATTGATTTTAAATTATATGATTTGATATCATTGAGAAATAAGATGCAGGTATTTCAAATCAAGGAAATTTGGATTGCCCGACAAAAAGGTATGTGTTTATTTTGTCATTGGATTTGATGGTTTTTGGGATGGAGCCACTTGGCTTTTGTTTTCTTTTATTGGTTTGGGGCCCGTAGAGGCGTTTTGTAGTTGTGCCGATCGAGCCGCGCAAAGGAGACGCTGCCGAAATTTTTCGTAAATCCGGGTGTTAGAAAATTTTTGAGTTTTAAAATTTTATAACTCATTTGGATAACCAACTTGTAAATTTCGTAAGCTTATCGGAGTAGCGTAGTGGAAGTGTAGTAACGACTTAATAAATGAAATTTCATTGTTTTATAAGTTGATAACTTCGAATAAAATATTTCAAATGTTGAACTCTTGACTTAGTTCCTTTTCCCTTCTTTTTCCTTTTCGAGGACGAAAAGTTTTGAGTGGGGGAGAGTGTAACGACCCGTAGATTTTCGATAATTAAAATAGTTAATTTAATAAGATTTCATGGCTTAATGTTGGAAGAATTAAAAATTTTGTAATTTATTTATGATAATAATAACGAGAATGAATTGCAACAATAGTTATCTAAGTTGATTTTTAATGAATTGAATGATATTCCAATCAATTGAAATGACTTAAATCTTATAACTTGGTTATAAGGGAATATAAGAAAAACAAATGTAAATATTACGTTAACTAATGAAATAAGATGTAGTCAATGATAATGGAATCTAATTTGTCGTATATCGGAAATTTGTGACAGTTGTTAGTAAATAATAAACTTATAAGTGTGATTAAAGGAAAATGGTGATAATTATTATAAGTTACTTGTGTATTGGTCAGTTGAATTGAATTTGAAAACCAATTGTAAATGAAATGAAATTTTATATATTAACTGGGTTTGCAATCAATAACTGAAGTTGAATAACAAATGTTGGATGCACTGGATGTGAATAAGGTAATTGACTAATAACGGAAATTTATTTAAAAATCCAATATTGAGATATAAAGACTACTTATTGAATGAGTTTACGATCAATAGTTGGATAAATAAATGTTGAATTCATTAGAGGTAAATAAAGTAATTGATTTGTAATGAGAATTTATTAAAAATCTAATATTGAAATTTGTTGAATATGGATCAATTAAATTGTTTAAATTTGATATTGGAAATAAATTTAATAATTGAATAGATTGAATAATGGGAATTGAATAACTGTATAACGGGAATAATTGTTCCAAAATTTGAATTCGTTTTAAAGTTAAATTTTATAAGTTCATTTTCAAATATTTCAAGATAATGAATTTCGGATAATCAAAATTGTTTAAAAATTTAAATTTGCAAATATTTGAATAATTGAATTTTGGATATAATATGATTGGAAATGATATCGAAGATTGATATAAAATTTTATTTAAACAACAATGAATTTGTTAACATTTAAAATTGGATTTGTAAGAAATCCTATGAATTTTGAAAAGTCGTCGATTTAATCGACGAGTAAAAATATAGCCTTCCGAGGCGCAGTCTCGGAATTCGACGAAACCAGTTCCATTGGATCCGCAATAGAGTATTATTATCGGATTTCAAATTTCGTAACATTTGGTGTTATCGTTTGGTCGTACGGGTTAGAAACGCGCTGAAATAAATATCGAAAAGTTAATATTTTAATTCGATTCAAAAAGCTATCTTCCGCATACGATCAAATTGGCTTCCGAAACACGTTCCATTGTGTTCGGAATGCGGGTAAAACCTTACGAATGCCTGTCGGCACGTGTTATTTGGAGTTCGTTCGGAAAATCATGAAATTTGTGAGAATAATATTAAAATAATTGGTTATACGCGTATATATTCACGTATCCTCAGCCGAAACCCTAGCTCTATCTTTCGTGGCCGCCAGTGTAAAATTTCAATGGCCGAGATAATACGAACTTCCTCTTTCAATTCCTCCTCATCCATCTCGTTTTAGCCTTAACCACCAACACGAAGATCGAAGAGCTCATCGAGACAATCGTATCCATACGGTCGAGATCGTGAACGAGTCGAGGTAGATGCCTGGAATCGCTCGAGTAGGTGGTAGGTTTATTCGCGTTTTCTGAAGCAATGGGGATGCGTGGTGATGCCGCTCGTGGCACGGGGGTCGAGTAGGCTGAGGCGCGTTCGGTGGGGGTCTCCGATCGAAGTCGAGATGAAGGGTGGTGGAGCGGCGATCGAGTGTGGGTTGCGTGTGTTGGGTTCCTCGTGTTCGACTTTGCCTGTACGCGAATGGAAGAGGAAGGCAAATCTCACGGCCTTGATTTTTGCTGAGGGATTGAATGGTCAGATCTTGTATGGTAAAATAAAAAAAAAAGGAATTGTTGTTTAAATTGTATTCAAACTTGAAAATGTGTATCTCTCTCATACTTTATCAGAATCGGACGAAACTGGCGACGCCGGAATCGCAGCGACGAGTGCTTCGTGGTAGTGCAAACCCGGGAGTGTTTCGAGCTCGTTAAAAATTTCAAGTTAAATCGAACGTCGTTCGATTTGATTCGAAATTTAAAACTCAAGGTGAGTGTTTTATAACGCTCACACCGTACTAGAATATCTTGATGCTAGTTAAATTTAATATTGTGAAGTGATATGATTTTTATTAGTCGTTGTTAATAAAATTTAACTGTCATCTAGATTGTCATCGAATTTAATGTTAGAAATTGAAATCGACAGTCTAATTAGAATTGAAATTTAATCGCAAGTAAATTACCGAACATTTATAACTATGAAATTTCTATGATTTATATTGTCTGTTTGGATGATTGGTTGCGATGGATGCTATTGATTGATGTTTGAAATGTTTGGATGTTTATTTGGTTGTCGATATCCTGTCATCACCCTTTTTATAAATTACAGCTGTAAATTGATTCATTTTGAATAAATTGAGAAATAGGTTGAAATGATATATACCTATGACACTATTATTTAAAATTGAAATGATATATTTATTCCTGAAATTTAATTGAAATAACTGATCACTTGGCCATAGGATAGAAAATTATATACGGGCACCGGATTGGTTAAATTAAATAATTTTTAAAATCTTTGATTTGAAATTTCTTTAAATGGTTTGATTTAAAGGAATAAAAAAATCAAATTTATAGAATTGAACTTATTGCGAATTTGAGGTTGAGATGTTGAAATAAATTTTTGTTAAACAAAATTGTTAAATAATTGAAGTTGAGACTTTGGAAGTTAAAATTGTGATATGATTGGATTTCGTAAATTGATTTGATTTTTAAAAGTATTTAACTTTTATTCGGACTTTGAATATTATTAAGTAAAAGTGTGATAAGGATAACATTTTGAAATTTGAGGAAATTGGATTTGGGATGGAATTGAATTAATTTGTAATCGAAATTGATTTGAATTGAAATTGAGATTTGAATCGACTGAATGAAAATTTGAATTTGATTCAGATTGGTAAGTTGGAAATTAAAATGGTTGACTTTGAAGCTATTTCAAATTTGGTTTTCCTAAGTTATTCTGCTATATAAGCTATTTTTAAATACTTAAACTATTTTTGTTAAACTATTTTAACCTATATTAACTATATTAAAAATTTTCAACCTATCTTAAACTATGTTAACTTATTTTAAATCTACTTAACCCAATTTAATTTATTTAAAGTAATTTACCTATTTTTAATTTATTTTAATCATATTTAATCTATTTTAAAGCTATTTAACCTATTTAATTATATTAAATCTATTTTAAATATATTTAACTATATTAAATCAATTTAAAACTAATTTGAAATCTATCTTTAATATTTAGAGTATTTTAACTATTTTCAATTATTTAAGCTACTTTAAACTATTCAAAACTATTTTTCCAAAATTTCCAACTGGGCAATAAGGTGAAATGTTTATATTTAAATCTTAGATTTAAATACAAAGTGGTTAAATGAAGTTACAACCTAAATTGAAATGTAACGATTTTTGAAATTGAAATGAGATATTGGGCGAAATGATTTTCGAAATAAAATCGTATATTTTGCGTAAATACGATGATTTTGAAATGGAGTTGATTTTTGAAGCGAACTTGATATTTTGATATCAATTATGAATTGATTCTTTGAAAATGTAAAAGAACCATCCGGTGTGTAATAAGCGTTCGGTTGTTAAAGAGACCGGGATCGGATATGGGCATACTCTCTGTCGATACCGAAAACCACTTTAACAACTGTGTACGTGGTGGAGATTCCAGAAATGAAGTAGGATGGTTTGGCGACGATTCTATATGGTATGACGTGACCCTGACTCCCGTGAGTCAGCTTAGATGTGACTAAAATCAGGAGCTATACCGGGCCAGTGTGAGGTCATTCCTCTTATCGGGCATATTTCTTCGATACCATTCTATTGCTTTTGTGATTGTTTTGGTGGCCACCCCTCGATTGTTGGGAGTGTGTCCGAGGTGGGCGGTAGTAGCTGCTATGCGTCACCACCAGTCCGGGAGTGCAATTGGTATATCTACCCTGGCATTTCCTCGTGTGCCGTGTTCACATGCCCTAGCGTGCCTTCTACGATTTTGTTTTGTACCATACCTATGGAGTGCCCTCTGCGTAAACCTCTCGGAGGAGCGTACGGTACTGTATAGACTGTGGGAATATATAAAATGTGTTAAGGGGAATATGGGTAACGCCTTAACGCTATTTTAATACTTTTACTTTACTGTAGACATATTATAATAGCGTATTGTACTACATAGTAGATAGTTTAACGGATCCTTAAGAGATGGAGAATCCCGTAACATCTCTTGAGTTATTGCACGCACGTCGACACTGGATAAGAGATGTCAAAACCTCGTAAACATCTCTGACGCCGTTACACTCATATTTATTTACGATTGATTTAACTTACATAAGGATATTTTAGTCCTGACTCGAGTGTTTTGTCTTTTCATTACGCTCGGGTCAGTCCTGAGTTTTTCAGCTTATTGAAGATCTATTCTAGAGGACGAAGACGAAGATTTGGTATACTATTACTATTATTATACATGCATCATGCTGTCTGCTGCATTATTTTATTTGTTCTGTTGTATATGTATAACTCTGATAAATGTTGTATAAATGATAATCAAAAGTATATTAAACAGCTTCATGAACTGTTTATTTGATTATTATATTTTATCTTTCCGCTGCGAGATTCTGTGGTTGTTTCTTGTTCCTTTTCTCTTCTTTTCTTATTTACCCCATTAACAATCCTCCCTTTTGAATGGTTTGGAATCGGCATGTGTGTTTACTTGTCGATTTAAATTGTCCAAAAAGGTGGGTCGTTACATAATTGAGGTTACAAATGTGGCCTTGTGTACATTGAATTGTTAATCATGGTATAAACTTTATGAATTTTGGATATTCATCTATTGATTTGCAATGAAAAATTGGATTTTTGGTCGGTAACCTTTCTACAAAATTAGAATGTTCATTTTCGACAAAGAAATGAACCATGGCTCGAGCAATTTATAAAATTCAGTGTTTTCTGCGGTTTCAAAATTTTTGCGATATTTCATTATTTTTATGTACTTAGTTAATTACTTTATATATAGGAGAGTAGCATACTGAGCCGATTTAATATATTGATGGTTTCAAGTAGCTTGGCACGATTGGTGTGTGCTAGCAGTAGGTGCATAAAGTTCAACTAGTTTTACTTACATTATTTTTATTATTTTCCAAGAACTATGTCTGCCTACTTATGTTAGTGGATATTTTGTTCTATGCACCTCCTATGATCTATTATCTTTGAAATACCCTAGAGGCTAGTCCTACCCAATTCCTTAACTCGCGAGTATTGTTAATTGGTACTTGAGTACCAAAAGAGGGTCACTCGCCTGCCAGTTTCATGCTAATGCATTTGATGTACATTATATGACCAAAGAAGATCTAAAAGAAAGATGTAGCTGATTGGTCTTGCCAACATTTCTACTACACTTTTAGTTGTTACATAGGAGTAGAGTTCTTAAGTATATACAATATATACGAATTACAAGTAATATGCTAGTTCGAAACAACCTTGACATAGTGAATACCAACGTACCTTGCATAGTGCTAACTTCAAATTGGGTAAACTTTGGAGAGATGAAATCTCCATCTTATTTCTCAATTAAAAATAAAGAGGAAAATAACTTGATTAAACACCCTATTTCCACAGTCCAAAAAATATATATTTTAGTCTATAAATTATAGTACAGCTTTACATTTGAAAGCTTGAATTGATTTTGTGTTTTCAATACCTTAAATTTAGTTAGAAAGTAGCTTAAATAAGAATGCAATATCACTATTTTAAATGAATGCAAAATAACCAAAACATGAGTTGAACTCATTGGCTTAAAACTTATGAATGATTTTTCTAATTTTGATGATTTTGACCATTACGGAAAGCTAAAAGCATAAGCTACAACTTCTATTTTAAGTGTTTTACAAAATTGTATCATTTACTAGGCTAAAATAGTTGATTTGCTAAGCAGGCCTGTGTTTATATTTTAAAAATCTGCTGCATATATACTTACAAAATCCATCACAACTTGAATTATATTTCACATTTTTATGGTCCGAAAAGTGTTGTGGAAAGCTAATAAATGATTCTACAACTTTACTCTTGAAGACAATTGCTAATTTTGTGTTTTTAACATCCTAAAGTTAGTCGTGACATCGCTTATATAAGCTAATAGAATTACTAAGTTTTTATCTATATGTTTAATTAGCTAAATAAATGCCATATTATTAACTTTGTATATATACGAATCTTATGTGTTGATTTAAGTTGAGATTAGGTACAAGAAGACTATTTGGATTGGAATGTGGCGCAAACTTGCTCTCACTCGCATAAAAATTTAATAAGTTGCTTTCAATGCTAAAATAAAGGTACGTTTTTGGATTAAAATATAGAATTGTTAGAAATATTAATGTATATTGTGTTTCTGTCCGTTTTGTCAATGTATATCGTATATATTATATTTATGAAATTGCAAACGGCTCTCCGTACAAAGGAGACTCTGCCGAAATTTTTCAAAAATTTTAACACTTAGAAAATTTTCAATAAATATTTGTATGCGAAGAAACGGAAATTAATAAATGAATCTATTTAAATTTATAACATACGATAAGTTTGGTTCTAATGTTAACAACTTAAGGTTTTGATCGAGTTTCAACTTAATAGTAAAATTCGAAGAGAGTTAATGTTTGCATGTGTTTTTGACGTCTTCCTATAAGAAATTGCGAGGACGCAATTTTCATAAGGGAGGAGGTCTATAACAACCCTGTTTTTGAAGCCCTAATTTTCTACAAATTTACTTAAAATAATAGTATTCGAATTCAGTTTGGATAATTATTATTTTAGAATCAAATTATTATTCAATTAAAGTCTATTTAATAAATAATTTTTGTTATAGTAAAATTTGATTTAGTTAATAAATTTCATGTTAGATAATATATTAAAATTCAAATAAAGTGTGTTATTAAATATGAAATATTTTAAAAGTATAACTAGTTTTGTATAATTGAGATAGATGAAAAGAATTTCTATTTGATATTCACTAAAATCGATAAATTGACGAAGATGAAAAAATTTATTTATATCGATTCGATGGATGTTTAAATTAAAAAAATAATGATTGAATTAAATAAGATGATCCTATTATTGAAATATAATTTGTAGAATGAAGTGCAAATCGGTTTCAACAATTTCAATTAGACTAGAATAGAATTACAAATTAATGAAAATTGTTGCTTAAAAAAACTAATTAATTAAAAAAAGGGCCTAAACCTAAACCAGCCCACTCAAGTCCATTTTGACTCTCTCCAAAAACCAAAACCAGTTTGCTAAATCAAAAAGAAAACACGTTTGCCAATTTCCATTTTCTCCTCAACCCTAGCCCTAAATTACTTACAAAATCGACGAAAGAAAAAAAACGCACGCGCACGAGGAATGAGGCGGGTCGATTGGAGCAGGTCGCGACCTGGGTAGGTGGGTCGACGGTGAACTAGAGGTAGGTGATGGTGTTAACTACGAGCTTGGCCGAGGTGACAGAAAGAGGAGAGGGCGGAGGGGTGATGCTAGAGGTTTTGCCACGATTCAAAGCAGCAGGGATGCATTTTTGGTTTCGTGGATTGCAAGGCAAAGGCCTGGTCAGTGCTCGCCAAGGTTGTGCTCGCGTATTAGCGATTAATTGGCGATGTGTTCGAGCTACTACGAGGTTGTAGCATAAGGTTTAACAGCTAGAATTTTTAACGACTAAGCTTGGATGTAGTCGATGGGTTTCGAAGAGTGATCGTTGAAAGCCTTATTTGTTTCTGCTCTTCGATAAGGTGAGTTATTTTATAACTCACACACCTATATCTATGTAAGTTTATTCCCTATGTATGCTTTGTTTGGGATTACGTTAATAATTGACAGTGAATGATTGAATTGCTTGTGAATTTCATATAATTATAGTAGTGATTGGATGAAATTATTGAAATAAATTGCATGTTATGGGTTCAATTTGTTTGATAAATGAACTGGTTGAATTATGTGTTCTAAATATTGGATTCAATAGCTTTATCTATTATGAAATTGCATGATTTCGAAAACCATTGAAATACGGTTGATCAGTGGTAGTTAAATTATATGGTTGTTATTCACTGTTTGTGCGACTAGAGTTATCGGAAAGCAACTCAGGTCGCAAAATAATTCCATATTATGGAATTATATTTTATAGGGCGATGTTGACTCTAGATGTTGAATATTCCAAGGATTTATAATTTGAATTGTTTAAATGTTTTAAAATGATTCTCAAAATGAGATTTTGAAATTTATAAATAATTATAGAAAGTAAAATATACATACCACTATTGTGTATATAAAGAGTTTTGTTTTTTTAAAAAGAATTGAGAATAAAGTTTTAAGATTTGATAATATTTTATGAAGTGTGTATATATATGTATATAAATTTAAAAGTAATTATACATATTTATGTAGATTTTTAAATCAAGAAATTCTATTTTTAAGTAAAAATCCTTTTTACTCTTTTGCCGTTAAATATGAGTTTATGGATTAACAAAGGTGAGAAGTTTGAAAGTGAATTTTAGATAAAATATTTTAAAAATCAGAAAACTATAAACTATTATTAGCCTTTATTGTACTTAGCCTCTGGCTATTTTTATGCAAGCTTGAATTGGATTTTTATTGAATTTCATGATTTTCTACGAAACAAAGAGTTTTAATAAACAATTAAACTGTCGGATGGGTATGGGACTCTTCGTACAATTCTTTCGTTTACTACTATAATTTGTTAAATAGAGTTTAAGTGGAAATTACTAGCTTTTGGTAAATACTTGAATTTACTATCTAGTATGGGACAGTTAGTTAAATTCTTGTGATCACTGGAGTGACAGTAATTAACACTTAGAGTTGTATTATCTTAGGGTGTTCAGATTTCAGACCGATAAATCCTCGAGAGAAGATAACTCATTTTTCATCGATCATAGAATCGATACATTTTTAGATTTTGGTAGGAAGATATCATTCGAAAGATCTGTTATGGTGTAAATATGGTTGTCTCTTTCGGAAGGCAGATTTTTACATGCATCGTAGTCTATAGATACTACAACCTATCAGTTTATTTTGATTTATACAGTTAGAATATGTTTACCCCTTTTGGTAGGTAAATTTGCATAGACACGGTTGCTTTTTCCTTTGAGCGGTGTTCCTAATCTGCAGTCTCTTTCGGTAGGCTTCCTTTCTATGTAGCAGGTCTCTTTCGATAGATTGCGTGTCACTGTATTAAACTGATAGATGACTACCATTATTATTATTTTATTGATGATTAATTGTTCGGAGATTTTTAGTGTGGATATTTGTATCCTTTATGTGAGGAATTTTGAATTGGTTATCATGATATTTTGAGATGATAGTATATTAAGACTTGATATGTATTTATGAAATGGTGATTTTGTTGATATGCCTTTTTCTGATGATTATTTTGTAAGTAATTTTATACTACGACTTATCTTATTGTTGTTAGTCATATATTATATCATCGGTATCTCATCCTTTTATTTAGATATAGTCTGACCCGTTTAATATTTTAATACTCGGGTCAGGCCGAGACTTTAAATGTATAGGGACTCACTGACTCTTGGATTTTGGGTTAGCTTTAGAGTAGACTATTTTGACAATTTTAGTTTACTTCATCATTATGTATATTGCCATTTAGTAGTTATGTCATGTATATTATTCAATAGTCATTTTGTACCAAATATACTGTATGAGATATGATGTATATTAGACATTTTGTAGACTCATATCTTATTATGAAACATGTTGTATATTAGTCCGTTGCAATATGTGATTCTGACTCTGATTTATCTATATTATATACTATTCTGAATAGTTTTAATCGGTGTGCTTATTACTTTGTATTAAAACTACACACGTTAAATTTTCAGTTCAGATCCTCAAAAAGGTAAATAAGACATGTCAGTGTTAGTATAAAGATATATTCACATTCGGTCGCCCTTAACCAGTCGTATTCTCTGGATTAGCAGACGACATTACTTGTAATCTTCTTTGCTAAACTAGGCATAGCGGTGGGGTCATTACAATTATACACATATGTGACTTTGTTAATTGATATCCTGAATATGTTTGTGTTACAAAAGATTTAAAATAAAATTTGAAGAAAGTTTTGTATCATTGATTTTATGATCTTTGAGGAATATTTTTGAATATGAATGTTTTCTAGAAGAGTATTGTCTTGTTTTTTTTAAAAACTTATACTTAAAGGGAGGCAGAAAATGAAATATTAAGGGAAAAAAGGTCATTCTTTAATATGAAGTATTATTAAATAAAGTTTTGAGCTGTTGAGATTTTACAAACTAAATTTAAGTTTATTATTGTGGAAAGAGGTTTTGAGTAGATAAACGATTTTAAAAAATATGTAGAATTTCTCAAGCCTAACCAATGATTGGTTTTAATCATATTTCTCAAACGATTGGTTCATTTTTTATGATTCTTAATTTGCTAGAAAGCTATCTTATTAGATAACAATTTGCATTTAAAGTGCAATGGAAAATTTTAAGCTTAACTATGGTTGAAACATGAATTAAAAATGATCTTTATTGGTGTTCGAAAATTGAAAACTTCATGAAATAACGTTGTATTCAAATGATCATATCATTTAAATATTTCATCTGATTTAGGCAATTTAACACTTTTTGGAAAGCTAACAACATAAGGAAGAACTTTTGTTTTAATCATTTTGCAAAATTTTGAAGTTTTCAAGGCTAAAAATGCTGGTTTGTTAAGTGGACCGACATTTGTGTATTAATTTCAGAATTTAATACTTAAAGGAAAACCAGCATAACTTTAATAATATTTGATAGTTTTATGATCCAAAAATTATTTTGGAAAGCTAACACACTTTTTAACAATTTACTTATTAAAACCATGATTTGATTTGGTTGTTTCGACATTTGAAGGTTTGTTGGAAAGTGGTTAAACATGAATGTTGCGTTTCTTTTACATTACATTGTTGTAATCATACTTCCTTTTATATATGCGACTAATGTTTCAATTAAGTTGAGAATAGGTGCAATTGGAGCATATTTGGACTAATTGGCGACTTTGGCTCACGTAAAAGAGAAATAGATCGCTTAAATGCTAATTAAAAGGTACGTTTTTATGGTATATAGATATATTATGTGATATTATATTATTTCCCCATGTTTCCGGATGCCCTATTGATTGGGATGTATATTATTTGTGATATATTGTGTTTTGATTTTTTGAAATGCTCTCCGTACAAAGAAGGCTCTACCAAAAAATTTCGAAAAATCCGACACTTAGCAAATTGTAAAAAAAAAATTATCGTATGCGAAAATAGAAAGCTATTAAATGAGTGTATTATAGTTATGGCATAAGATAAGTTGAGGAGTAGTGAAAGCCATATAGAGGATTGTGTTAGCATATAGAAACTTGTAGAATACGAAGAAAGTTCAGTGTTTGAGTTGTGTAAGACGTTTTCCTATAAGAAATTGTGAGCATGTAATTTTCTTAAGGGGGAAGTCTATAACAACCCTACATTCTACACGGTAAATTAAATAAATTTAAATTAAAGAAAAATTATTCAAATTCAATTTTTTTATGATTATTATTTTGACAATAAATTTTTACTTAATTAAAGTCTATTTAATAAAAGATTTACTTTAATAAATTGGATTAAATTAATAGATTATTTTCAAATAATATATTGAAGTTGAATCAAATGTTTTATTCAATGTAAAATAATGTGTAGTGTACATAATTTTTATTTGATTGAAATGATTGAAATATAATTTTATTTTGTAATAAAATGTTTTGATTAAATATAAAATAAGCGGGTATTGAATTGAAAAAATTGTCCATTTAGCGAAATACAATTTGCAGAATGAAATGTAAATTAATTTAAACCGGATTGAAATTAAATTATGAATAAATTAAAGGAATAGTTAATTTGATGAAAAAGAAAAGGAAATAATTAAAACTAGCCCAAGACTAAACAAGCCCAAGCCCACACTATATTCATTTATCCTAACTCCTCCTTATATTCACATAGGAAACAACCCGTACCCCAATTCCTAATTTTACCTAGATCAGAAATCATGAAATTCAAAAAAAGCATGGAATCGCTAGTGGCAACAGTGATTACATGAGTAAGGGGGCGGCACGATGACGCAAGCGACTGGAGGCAGCATAGTGTAGGAATGCATGTGATATAAGAGGCCGACTCGACTTAGAAGTGGTGAGCTGATGGAGAACTCGCGATCTGGGAATGCACGTGGACTCGTCCACGCGTACGCTTGAAGGAAGGTAAGGGTGTAAATTGGTCAGACTGGACCGGACAGAGGTGTGTTCAGTTTCTATTCTAAATAAAATCGGATTGGACACGGATCGGACGAGATTTATATTCATATAATTTTTGTTGTCCTAGCTCGTGTCCTAAATGAAATCGAACGAACATGTACATACGTTTTTCAAACACGGACTAGAACGGACATGGACGGACATTGCTATTTACATCAAGTTTTATGTTGTTTAATAGAATTTCCATTAGCTATATTATTTTTATCAATGTGTATTGAAGTATAAGCATTTTATGAATCCTTACTCAATTAACCGACCAAAAAGTTGTCGTATATGTTTTGAGAAACATAGAGGATATACTGAATTATAAGAAATTCGAACGAGTTCGAACGAACATGGACTGGACGAGATTTTTTCCTGTACAAATTTTGTTGTCCTAGCTTGTGTCCTAATTGAAAATCAAACAAACTCGGACGGACGTATTTCAGCCATGGACACGAACGGACATCAGACACTCGTACAAATTAACAGCCCTAGAGGAAGGTGATGAGGTGCATGTGAGTTGGACAATTATTAGCGATGGTTGAAGCGAAGCTGGAATCACGACATGGGAAGATGCATGAACTTTAGGATGAGGCTGCTGGTGATAAGTGGTTTCTATAGCGACGATGGAGGATGGGTAGACGATAGCAGCTTATGCACCAAAAAATTTTCTAGAGTGGAGTTCAATTCTTGCACTTTCGATCGATGATTTTCTAAAACTCAAATCTATATCTAATTCTTAGTATATGTTAGATAATTAGCCCACTTATTGATTGAATTGCATGGTTGAAATATTTCTTAGGGATATTGGATGGATTGGTATGATATTGGATGTGATTTGTTTTGATAGTGGAGTTTTGTGTATATTGGATTGTCAAAATGCAAAGAAGTTGTTGTCTGATTGCATTTTGATATGTGTGGTTAGTTGTTTGTTATGTTTGCATTGTATGGATTGCCGGAATTTGATGTAATTTGACTCGAACCACATAGGAAAATTTACATTGATGATTGGTTGATATTTTGAAAACATTTTCTCCATAGATTATATTTCTGAGTTTATTTATTTTCTCATTTCAAAAGAGTTTGAATAGATTTGGAAAATTATTTATGGGATTTTAAAATTAGATTGAAGTATGTTTTTAAATAAATAAAAGTGGTTAGAAAATAAAATGATTTATCTGAAAAAATTTTGGATATAAAAGTTGTTTTACAAACGAAAATAGAGAATTTTCAATAGTATTAGAATCGACGGAATTTTTAACAGTATAAATGAAGGATTTTAAGAATATTTTTCGAGAGGCAATTTCCTTCGTAGAATGAATATTTAAGAAAAAAGAATTAAAGGTAATTTTTCAAAAGGGATCTTTAATTATCAAAATTTACTTTTAAGAGTTATGAAATGTATGCCCTTTATATATATATATATATATATATATAGTTTGGTTTGGAATTAATTTGGGGTTATTAAATTTGTTTAAAAACCATATTTGATTGCAGAAAATTAATATGTGATTTTATGAGTAATAATTAGTTTTATAAGATAACTTTAAGATCTTAAAATATGAAATGGTTTCTAGTCATTATTTATAATTTTCAAAGTATATACTCATGAACTTTGGAATAAAATCTTATGTTTTGAAATTTTGTTTATGGATTTGGAATAAAAGAAATTGATTTGAATAGTATAAAAATTTAGTTAAAAACAATATTTGACTATAGAAATTTAGAAACTACTGTTATGAGTAATAATTGATTTTATAAGCTATTTCTAAAGATTTAAGATCCAGAAATGAGATTTTCGAAAGTAATTTATAATATTAAAGTACAATTTTTTTAATAAAAGGTTGGGAAATAATTATTTTATTTATGCAAAAAAATTTAATGCTTTTATCAATTATAGATGTTTTTATAAATAAATAAAATAATATTTATTTATAAACAAAATGTGTGTCGTGTTTATACCAATTCTATGTAATGAGAAATTAGAATAAACTAGTTATAATACCATTTGGGATTACGGCATTCAGTAATATTTCTCTAGTTATTCTTCAGACTTGTCATAGAGAGTAATAGACGCGAGCGTAATTTACGAGCATTCGGTAAACGTTCGAATAACACCAGGTGTTATGGGACGCCTGAGCTGATATTTGTTCGATTACATTTTGTGAGTAGATATCACTCTAATAAGGTCGAGTCTGTGCAGTTAATGCCCCGCTATATCCCCGCTATAACTCCGATATATCTTATAGCGGATTCCTACCGCTATGATTTTTCCATATATCCCCAACGTATAGCCTTTCCGCTTTAATCCCCGCTATTTCCGCTATATCCCGTTATTTCCGCTATATTCCGCTATTTCCGCTATATCTTATATAAAAAAATTGGATTGAAAAATGATATTTATACGCTATAAAAATTATGAAATTAATTAATTTCATTGAATTTTTTATATATGTTTAGAAATGATAATACTCTAATATTCTACTAAATTAAATTAAGTTATATAACAGTTTTACGTTCATTTACAATACATTTGCACATATTTTTATTTAAAATTATTTTTGTATTAATTATAATTCAATTGAATGTTAATTTTTCACATAATTACTATCTATATATTTGTAAAAACAACAATTATGGGATTTATATGCTATTTTAGAGTAATCTGATATATCCCGCTATATCTTCGCTACATCCCCGCTATGACTTTTTGCACATCTACCGCATTAAATCCACCGAGCGCTTTAACTGCACAGGGTCGAGTATATGAGGTATTATATTTTGGTGATGCACACTAAAAGTGATCAGGCTGAGAGCCAGAAGTGTATCTACCTATTGTGTGTATACTCCTACTATACGACATGGAGCAATGCTAGCGGTCTGATTGCAGGTTCACTTCTCGAATCTGTGACACCTTTTTAATGAATATGGTTGAGAGCCACTGCCCCTGTATCACATAGGCCAGTAGTCTGTTAACATTAGGGGCACTTACAGGATCATGACTAATGCATTGAGTAGTCTTGCACTCGATGGATATTGGGTTACGATGGCCGTTGAGGTAACAAATATGACTGGGAGTAGCACTGAGAGTGAGAGAGGTGTAGGATCTAGATTAACTCTAGAGGGGGGGTGAATAGGGTTATCGCAAATCTTCTCGAATTAAACGCAAAATCAAACTGCAGATAAATAAATATGCAGAAAAGTAAATCACACATAAAATTTACCCAGCTTCGGCAACCCCTGCCTACTGCTGCATTCCCAGATTTCTATTAGGATTAAACAGTATCCCGCTTACAAACACTCTAACAGACTCGCACACCCTGCTCCGCCTATAGAGTTTCGTAAACTCGCACACCCTGCTCACTGAACTAACCCTAACTAGACAATCTGACACTACCTAAACCCTAGGTGGTGATTTACCCTGACTTGACTTGAAAAAGTACAAACTGAAAACTAAAGACCCAAAGAAAATCAAGAGAAAAAATTTAAATTGGAATTCAAAACTATTTTTGCTCTCAAAACAATAACCCGGCCCACATTAATTAAACCCCTAGAAAAAATAAGGCCCGGCCCGCTTTCTTTATCTTCGATCTAATACTTCAGCCCGAAATTAAAACGTCGGCCCCCTTTTTATCTGATGAAAGAAAAATGGCGATTATACTAAAAACTAGGGCTTCGGCGATTCTGTTCTCCTCGAATCTCTGTTGCTGGCGAATCTAGAATTGAGGCGTCGTTATACTGTATTCGATGCTCCTTGCCTCGAGTCTGGAATTAGGGCTTTGCCCTGTTGTCTGGCGATTCTGGTTTGGGGCTATGGCTTCTTGAATCTGGAATTGGTATGTGATTTCTTCATTTTTTTTAACGTTGTTTTGATTGAACTTGATCGTTCTCTGTTGATGTTGATTCGGGTTTTCTATTTTTGCTGCTCTGCTTCCCCACAGTCGATGACGATATTTTGGGGTTGTTTATATAGCCGTATGATTTGATTTCCTTGATACTCACGTTGTTGATACTTTCCGTTTTTATGCTTTGATATTTTTGGAAAGACCTTTGAACCCACAGCTTTGATTCTTGAACGTTCGATTTTGCTTGATTCATACGACAAATACTTTCCTCTTTTGATTTTTGACTTTTTCAAAAATACGCACTTGAATTTTGACTTCTGTATATTATCACGATTTCAATACTTCCATTTGTTTATCTCGACTTTGTTTGCGTCTGGTTTCAAATGAGTCCATTTGCTTGTAGCTGCATTGAATTCGACTTGTTTAACATCTGCATTTGTTATTCTTCGACTGGTTTGCGTCTGCATTGAATTCGAACTTGTTTACTTCTTGGTTTATGACTTCGAGCTTATGATATTGTTGATTTTACTTCTCTGTTGGCATTGGCTTTGCTTCGACACAAATGCTTTACTTGTTTACTGTTGTGCATTCGACATTGCCATGCTATCTCGACTTTGCAAACACCTTGCTTGTACTTGGATACATCACTGTAGTCACTCTTATTGTAGCATACTTGACTATGATATTTCCTTATCACTGTCTGGTTCATCTTGTAGTCACTTGGGCTTGTAGTTGATTCATCTTTGTTCATCGGTTGTTGTTACTGTCTGGTTGCATTTACTTCAAATATGTTGATACTGGGTTGTTTATTCTTGCATACTGCACTTGTATATATTATCACTTGCTCTTTGATAACACTGACTGTTTCAATGAGCTTGATTTTAGTTGTATTGCTTGAAGTCTTCATACTAGTGGTCTTTTGTAGCATTGAGTTGCACTGTTCTTTGAGTTGCAGTGCTTCATGTTGTATTCATCTGGCTAGTATACATTTGTAGTTGTTTCCCTGTGTACATGCTTTACTCACTTGAACTTGAGTCATTTCATGTTAACCAGACTTGTTCATATTACTTGTAGCTTGACCATTTGTGGTTGTGTAGTTGCCATTGTAGTTTCAGTTGCACTTCTTTGACTTCACTGTGTACATGCTAGTCTCTGATCATGTTAGCTTCACCTATGATATTGCTTTACTTCCCTGTTGCCATCTTTTAGTTGCACTGGTCATTTCCAGTTGCTTGAACTTCACTTGAGCATCTTATGATCACCTCTGTTACTACTGATCATTTCTATTGAATCTGGGTTGATGTACTTGATCATGTTGCTGTGTACATGCACATTTCATTGTTGCAGTGATCATTGATATTTTGGTCGAGGCCATTTGCACTTGTGTTGAATCTGATTTTGATTTGACCTTGTGCACACGAGTTGGCGAGGCAGTGCACACGTGTATACGTGTGTACTGCAGCCACTTGTAATTTCCTATCCCTGATATGAATACTGATATGCACAGATATTACACAATCAAAGATGATGACGATAACCCATATATCTGAGACAGCTTTAATTTTTTTTTATATTTTTGCAAATTAAAATTTGTTTCTTTTCAGATTACTGTTGTAGTTGTTAATTATACAGGTACACAGGAGACAGGACAAATACTGGAGCTGGATAGTGCAGATGTGCAGAAGACTGAGTGTATGAGTGATGTAGTGAGGAAACAAATGTAAATGTGCAATGTATGAAATCAGTGTAATGTATGCAATTATGAAATGTATGAAATTAGTGTGTGTACTGAAAACATTGTATTATATAAAATATTATATTGAATAAAAATACTGATTGAATTTGTCAAATTCTGTGCAATAATATTAATATTCAATATTTATTTCTATATGTGTACAATCTGCAAACATATCTAAAAATCGATATATATTTTGTTATCATCAAACAATAAACACACATCAAACAATCTCCCCCTTTTGATGATGACAAACATATATATTAATGATTTTGAAATTTTGATAAATGTGTTTTAAGCAAATATTTAGCTCCCCCTATATGTATGCTCCCCCTACATGAATACTCCCCCTACAACTGAGACCACTCCCTATTTAGAAGATTTAGGAAATTGCAGAAGAATAAAAGAACTATAGAAAAATAACTAACAGCATTTAACAAATTTGGTGAAGTATTCCAAAAATACTTATTTCTTTATCAAAATCTCGTTCTTCTCCCCCTTTTGTTATCATCAAAAGGCTGACAAAAAATAATGGAACGGTAGGGGAAAAACAAATGGAAAAAAACAAGGAAAAACCATAATATATCATAACAAGATAACAATTTCCACATTTTAGAGAATGGATCGATGATTTGGTTTTTATATAATGAGAAGAGGGATGTTTTATTTTATTTATTATAATTTAAAAAAATTTGACATTTAAGCACAAAAATAAAATAAGCACTTACTAACCATGCATAACCATAAGGACTTTTAATTGGGATTAGCAGTTACTCATTAGCTATCACTCTCCATCCATGCATAACCATAAGGACTTTTAAATGAGAATGGAGTGATGATAACCTCACATGATCCATCCATGCATAACCATAAGGACTTTTAAATGAGAATGGATGCATGAGAAGTATTTAAAAAAATTTCTTTATTTTTCTTTTTAATTTAAAAAGTAATTCACTCTTCTCATTTTTCAAAACCATTATGAATGATAGAAAGATGGTAGAAATAGAAATGGTCGTGGAATAAGTTACCAAATTAATCATATTATGAAATTTCTTAAACCAAACGTATTTCCACTACTGAATACCATATTCAAATCAATCTTTGAATAATATCCAAAACAGGTTTGAATCCTAGAAATTGAAGTTGAAAATAAATATCCAAGAATATTTCAACCAAAAAATTGAAAAATGATTAGTCAATTTCCATAATCCCCAAATCCAAACGTAATCTGGAAAATTTGTCTTCGGGGAGGGGTTTTGTGAAAATATCAGCAAGTTGATTCTCAGTTGAAATGAATTCAATGCAAATGTCTTCCCTAGCAATGTGATCTCTAAGAAAGTGGTGTCTCACATCAATGTGTTTCGTGCGTGAATGATGAACAGGATTATTAGACAAGTCTATTGCACTTTTACTATCACATTTTAATGGAACTTGTTTATAAACTAAGCCAAAATCAGACAGAGTTTGCATCATAAAATTTGAGCACAACAACTTCCTAATGCAATATATTCTGCTTCAGTGGTGGATAATGCAACACAATTCTGTTTTCGACTTGACCATGAGAGTAATGAATGTCCTAGCATGAAACATGTCCCACTAGTGCTTTTCCTGTCAACCAATGAACCCGCATAATCAGCATCAGAAAAACTAACTAAATTAAAGTTTCCACAAGAAGGATACCATAGTCCAAATTTGTGTGTATGTGAAAGATATCTTAAAATTCGTTTAGTGGCTTTCAAATGTGATTCTTTAGGGTTAGATTGAAAACGTGCACACAAACACACAGAAAACATAATATCAGGTCTAGAAGCAGTAAGATAGAGAAGTGAACCGATTATCCCTCGATATTTCTTCTGATCAACAGCAACTCATTTCTCATCTTTATCCAACTTTGTTGATGGACTCATAGGAGTTTTCATTGGTTTAGAGTTTTCAACTCCGAATTTCTTCAATAGTTCCAACACATACTTGGATTGTGAAATGAAAATGCCATCACTGCTTTGCTTGATTTGAAATCCAAGAAAATACTTCAATTCTCCAACCAAGCTCATCTCGAATTTAGCCTGCATGACTTATTCAAATTTCTCACACGAGAGTTCGTTAGTAGCACCATGAATAATATCATCCACATAAATTTGAACAATCAAGAAATCACTTTCTTTATGTAATAGAAATAGTGTCGTGTCAGCACTTCCCTTTTTAAAACTGTTTTCCAAAAGATATGTACAAAGACAGTCATACCAAGCTCTAGGAACTTGCTTAAGACCATATAATGCTTTTTCTAGCTTATACACATGATTTGGAAAATCGTGATTTTCAAAACCAGGGGGTTGTTAAAAAAAACTTCTTCTTTTAAATTGATTAAGTTCAATTTTGCATCGCTCAAATCCAACTTTCACCATTAAGAGCCATTTCAATAGAATTAGATTCAATCTCAGAAATAACACCACTGTGACAACTAAACGCACATAAATTTTTATCAAATGAAGAGCGAGTATGTATACTTTCTGTAGGATTACCAGTTAAAATATCATTATTATCTCAGAAGCAATTTGAAGTTTTCACCAGTAAAGTTTCAACAGTTTTAACAATTTCTAAAAATCCTTTTCATAGCATGAGAACTCAAAAATCAATCATCATAATTTGACCAAACTGATTAAGTCCAAGAAAAAATGGTTGGTCAATTTTTAATCACAAATTAAAGTCATAGATAAGAAAAAGTCATATTTAGAATCTATCAATCATCATAATTACTTCGAGTAATTCTATTTAAAGATGAAAAATCAAAATCAATCATTTCACATAACTGGCTGATTTAATTCAGATTATGGTGCAGATTTTCAAACTTTATCTATCGTTTGAAAATAAATACAATTACCTGTCTTACTTGAACGATAATCTTTCATTGTTTGCCCATTGTGAATCTGTCACCTTTATACTAGGCTAAGGAACGTTGATTTGTTGCTCGTTGTGTGTCTGGAACAGCCAGAATCCAGATACTACTAATGTTGTTCCTTAGCCTGCCACCACACCTACAGGGTAAAAGGTTTTTGTGACCTATTTGTTTTTAAAGGTCCATGGTTGTTAGTGGTAGAATAATTTGATGAATAAATTTGAGTGGATTCAAAATTATTAATATATATTCCTTTTGGCACCCAAACTTGTTTTGTCGTTTTATTCTTGTTCCAATAGATATGAAATTTGTTTGTAGAATTTTTAGGAACCCAAACTTGTATAAATTTTGTGTTCTTGTTCCTATGACTATGATGTCCATTTATTTCACATCCAGTAAAGACACTATTTCCTTTAGTACTATCATCAACTTGTGTTTTTCCAAAACCTAGTCCTTTTCTATTGTTAGCAAACAATTGATTTCCCAATAACATATTGAATGATTTTTCTCCTCTTGAAAAGTTACTCAGTGATTTTTCAAGATCTTGGACTTTGGTTTTCAGTCACAAGTGAGGTGCATCTGTTTATAAAATCCTTTTTCCTAGTTTCAATAGTTTCCTTTAGATTCAAGTTTTCTTTTTCAAGATTCTCACAGCTATTCTTCAGTTTTGATAATTCTGAATCTAAAGTTTTACAGTTTTTACAGTCCAGGTTTTGAATATTTTCAAGTTCAGTTTCTAACCTAAAATTTTCATGGGCAAGTTCTCTCCTATCAGATTTCAGTTTTTCAATTTTAGATTCTAGAGCATCAACTATTTTAGTAAGATCAAGGCACATAAAGACAAGTTATTTATAAGAATAGTTCTTTACCTCACTAGATTCCTCTGAGCTTGCTTCTGAATCTGATCTTGCCGTAAGACACAAGTTAGCCTCCTCTGAGCTATCAGTTGAAACTTCCTCTCCTTCCTCATCATCCCAAGTCGCTGCGAAGGCCTTTTTCTTCTTTTTCTTTCCCTTGTTGTTTTTGAGAAGTGGACAATTTTGTTTGAAGTGACCAGGCTTGTTGCAGTTATAGTAGGTTAATTCATTTTCTGAATTGTCAGAATCTTTTGACCTATAACCATTCGTTTTCTTCTTGCGTGGCCTGAATCTCGACAATTTTCTAAGATTATTGACAGCCATTGCAAGTTCTTCAATTGGATCTTCTGCTTCATCATCGCTCTCTTCTTTGCTCTTTAAGGCAATCGTCTTCTTCTTTGATTCAGAGTTGTTGCGTTCCTCCTTTGCTTTTAGCTCAAGCTCATATGTCATCAAGTTGCCGATCAAATCTTCCATGCTCAGTTTACTCAGATCTTTCGATTCTTGTATTGCTGTGACTTTTGCCTCAAAGTTCATCGGTAAGACTCGTAGTATCTTCCTCACTAGCTCTACCTCTGTGAATACCTTCCCAAGCGCTCTAGCATTGTACACCAAGGTTGAGAAGCGTCCAAACATATCTTTTATGCTCTCACCTTTGTCCATCACGAAGTTCTCGTATTCATTGCTGAACAGGGCTAGACGAGACTCCTTGACTTGAGAAGTTCCTTCGTGTGTCACCTCCAAGGTATGCCAAATTTCCTGTGCTGTTTTACAATGAGAAATTCTATTAAATCCAGTCTTATCAAGAGCACAGATCAAAGCATTCATAGCTTTAGCATTTGTAGTTTTTAATTTCTTATCGTTAGCATCCCACCTCTCCTTAGGTTTAGGAATCTCAGTATCACCAATAGTTATAGTGGGAGGTGTATAGCCAGTTTCAATAATATCCCAAACATCATAATCAACAGAACTAAGATAAATACCTATCCTAACTTTCCAGTAAGCATAATCATTCCCATTAAACATTGGTGGCCTAGCAATAGATTGCCCCTCAGAAAAAAACATTATTTGGTGGATTCATGACTCTAGAGTTAAAGGAAAAAATACCAGGCTCTGATACCACTTGTAGGATCTAGATTAACCCTAGAGGTGGGGTGAATAGGGTTATCGCAAATCTTCTCGAATTAAATGCGAAATCAAACTGCAGATAAATAAATATGCAGAAAAGTAAATCACACACAAAATTTACCCAGCTTCGGCAACCCCTGCCTACTGCTGCATTCCCAGATTTCTATTAGGATTAAATAGTATCCCGCTTACAAACACTCTAACAAACTCGCACACCCTGCTCCGCCTATAAAGTTTCATAAACTCGCACACCCTGCTCACTGAACTAACCCTACCTAGACAATCTGACACTACCTAAACCCTAGGTGGTGATTTACCCTGATTTGACTTGAAAAAGTACAAACTGAAAACTAAAATCCCAAAGAAAATCAAGAGCAAAAATTTAAATTGGAATTCAAAACTATTTTTGCTCTCAAAACAATAACCCGACCCACATTAATTAAACCCCTAGAAAAAATAAGGCCCGGCCCGCTTTCTTTATCTTCGATCCAATACTTCAGCCCGAAATTAAAACAACGGCCCCCTTTTTATCTGATGAAAGAAAAATGGCGATTATACTAAAAACTAGGGCTTCGGCGATTCTGTTCTCCTCGAATCTCTGTTGCTGGCGAATCTAGAATTGAGGCGTCGTTATACTGTATTCGATGCTCCTTGCCTCGAGTTTGGAATTAGGGCTTTGCCCTGTTGTCTGGCGATTCTGGTTTGGGGCTACGGCTTCTTGAATCTGGAATTGGTATGTGATTTCTTCGTTTTGTTTAACGTTGTTTTGATTGAACTAGATTGTTCTCTGTTGATGATGATTCGGGTTTTCTATTTTTGCTGCTCTACTTCCCCACAGTCGATGACGATATTTTGGGGTTGTTTATATAGCCGTCTGATTTGATTTCCTTGATACTCACGTTGTTGATACTTTCCATTTTTATGCTTTGATATTTTTGGAAAGACCTTTGAACCCACGGCTTTGATTCTTGAACGTTCGATTTTGCTTGATTCATACGACAAATACTTTCCTCTTTTGATTTTTGACTTTTTCAAAAATACGCACTTGAATTTTGACTTCTGTATATTATCACGATTTCAATACTTCCATTTGTTTATCTCGACTTTGTTTGCGTCTGGTTTCAAATTAGTCCATTTGCTTGTAGCTGCATTGAATTCGACTTGTTTAACATCTACATTTGTTATTCTGCGACTGGTTTGCATCTGCATTGAATTCGAACTTATTTACTTCTTGGTTTTTGACTTTGAGCTTATGATATTGTTGATTTTACTTCTCTGTTGGCATTGGCTTTGCTTCGACACAAATTCTTTACTTATTCACTTTTGTGCATTCGACATTGCCATGCTATCTCGACTTTGCAAACACCTTGCTTGTACTTGGATACATCACTGTAGTCACTCTTATTGTAGCATACTTGACTATGATATTTCCTTATCACTGTCTGGTTCATCTTGTAGTCACTTGGGCTTGTAGTTGATTCATCTTTGTTCATCGGTTGTTGTTATTGTCTGGTTGCATTTACTTCAAATATGTTGATACTGGGTTGTTTATTCTTGCATACTGCACTTGTATGTATTATCACTTGCTCTTTGATAACACTGACTGTTTCATTGAGCTTGATTTTAGTTGTATTGCTTGAAGTCTTCAAACTAGTGGTCTTTTGTAGCATTGAGTTGTATTGTTCTTTGAGTTGCAGTGCTTCATGTTGTATTCAACCACCTACCATAGTCTACTTCGAATCCATCAAGGGACAGCACACTTCGTATCGATCAGCCAGAGTCTACTTCGCACCCATTGCCTGAAGAGCTTTGTTCGAATCCATCAAGCTTCTATAGTTCGTATCCATCAGTTGACCCTACTTCGTATCCATCGTAGAGTCCCTGTTCGTATCGATCATATAATGGTTATTCGTATCGATCGTCAAGCCACACCACTTTTATCGATACGAACAGAACGTGACTATCGATACGAACTGAGAAGCCTTCATCAATGAGAACTGTTCATCTTTTATCGATACGAAAAAAGGGCCACCTCCCATCGATTTGAACAAGACAAGTGCCTCGATACGAACAAGGCGAAAGTCCTGGAAATGATTCGATCAACTCGGCGAGAAATATGGATCGATGCGAAGAACACACACCACGTTAATCTGCTGGCGCATGCCGCCATCGATTCGAAATCATCGAGTCGAAATGATCGATACGAACAACACAGCCAGCCGAAAAGCACCATTTCGTATCGATCATATCTCCTAATCTACAAGCCCAAATGCCACCAAATTTTCACAAGAGCATACGCACGTGCTGGAGAGTGCCTACGCCAAATTTCGACTCCATCGGACACAATCTTGATCAATACGAAATCTGTTCGTATCGATCACGGATCGGACCAAAACTTCGCGGGCTTGGGCGCGCGGGTCTAGTCACGTGCCAGAGGGAGTCTCCCGAGATCTGTGTGAAATTTCAGCCTCTTACACATATAAATAGAGCCTCAGGGCATACAGAAAAGGGATCTTCTTCTTCTTTGAATTCTCCAATGCCTAGACTCTACCGGATCCAGATCTAAACTCCATAGCTGCTGCTACCAACGAACTTCACTGCTGTAAATCATTATTATCTGCTGTAACTAACTGAAATCAATTGTAATCATCAAAGAAACATCAATAAAGCAATCAACTTCATAGTGGACGTAGGCAACACGCCGAACCACTCTAAATTCTTGTGTTTTTGTGCGTTCTACTTTCATATCTTTTTTTGGAGTTTTTGTTAGATAATCCTCTTTTTCCATTTAATTTCTTCATTTTATCTCTTCAAAAACTTCCGAAGAGTGTTGTGCCCAATTTTGGTACAAACACTTTAGTGCTTTCACTGAGAAAACCCAATTTTTCTCCTACTCCTTGGATCTCCTATCGATACCGGATTGCATAAATCCAAGAAGAAGATCCAGATCTTAGACTTTGAAGCCCTTCCATTCTATTCAGATTTTCATCAGATCTAGGAAAGGACTTTCATTAATTCACCATGGTAAGTACACGAACTACCTCTACAGCTGCTGATCAGGGAGGACGGGACAGGCAGAATCCCTTGCAATTGCCTCCATCCAACCAAGATGCCGCCGGACCTTCAGATCCAGCAGGCCCGGTCACCAGACAAGAGTTTCAGATGCTGCTCCAAGAATTGACCCAGAGTCGGCAACAGCTAACTGAACAACTGTGCGCCAACACAGAGTTGTCCAACCAGCTAAATCGCCAAAGGCGAAGAAGATCCAGAAGAGACCAAGGGTCTTATTCTTCCACAGAGAGTTCAGCCTCATCTGACGGTCATCACAGATCCACACGCCCACGGCTAGATGTAAGCTACACCCATACCACGGGACACCAACCTGCCTTGAATCTAGTACAACCCAGAACTGGACCATCCACTAGTCATCATACCGGACCTTCATCCTGAGGAGGTGCTGCTCCTTACTATGTCATAGGAAACATTGCTACTACCACCACTACCGAACAAGGAGTTGATGCTAGAAACCAAGCTGATCCTCATCATAGCCAACGAGATCATACTCCAGAGCCTTATGTTCCAGAAAATGTTGAACCAAGGAGGCGAGGCATGGACCGTCGACTGCGTCCGGTCCAGACTCGCACTGTGGAACCCGACCACACCTTAGCACAACATGCTCCAAGTATCCGGATGCCGGATATACCGACGATGATTCGTCAGATGATCCGTGAAAGTCAGGGTCTCACTAACGACGACTGTGGAATCTCCCAAAGTCATACCCCTTTCACCGATGACATATTGTATGCTGAACCACCTCGGCGCTTCAGGATGCCGACTTTACCAGTCTCTGAAGGAAGTTCCGATCCTAACCAACACATCCTGAAGTATGAATGGCTGATGAACGCTGCTAGAGTTGATGACGTAGTAAAATGCCGTAATTTCTCCATTTCCCTGGGGGGCATTGCAACTATGTGGTTTACTTGTTTGCCACCACGATCCATTTCTAATTTTGACCAAATGGCCACCAAGTTTGTTGAACAGTTACGTATGCACGTAGCAAGACCTAAAGATGTTAACACTTTGTCTAGTGTTACTCAAGCTCCTAGAGAAACACTTAGACGTTACTTGGAGCGATTCCATGCTGCGTGTGCAGAAATAAGAAATCCCAATGATAACTCTATCCTGATGGCGTTAACTAAGGGGATTGATCCTGATTCCGAGTTCGGAAATTGGTTAGCTGGAAAACCACCTGCGTCATTGGACCGTTTCTATTCCAAGGCAGCCCAATTCTTAAGAAGAGAGGATGCGAAACAGTCTAGGAAGCAGGATGACGCAGGGCCCAACATCGAAGAAATTCAGAGTAACATCGCCGTTAAACAATCCGGAGAGAGTTCTGGAAAAGTTCAATTGAACATACAAAATAAACAGAATCAGCAGAGGGATAGCGGAAATCAAGGTAAAAAACGAGATCAGAATCGTGGCCCACGACGTAGAGCTCCCATGTATGATAATTATACTCCATAGAACACGTCGTTGGAAAATGTGTACTTGCAGACTTGTAACACCATGCAATACAAGAAGCCTGCCCCGAAACCATCAACGGAAAGACAAGTCCAAACAGGAAAGTTTTGTAGATTCCATGAGAGTTACGGCCATAACACAAATGAGTGTCGTCATTTACAAGATCTCATTGAGAAACTGATACGTGAGCGAAAGTTGGATCAATATGTGCGAGCGCCGCAGTCAGGTGGTGCGGGCCCATCAAATCAGAATCGTGCGCCAAATCAGGAAAGGCAGGAAGAACCAGCTCGTACTGGCGAGAGGTTGGTTATTAATACAATAAGTGGTTGTCCTCATCCAGCAGACCGAAGCTGGAAGGAAATGGAGTCATATGCCAGCTCAATCAGGCATGCGGACTTCGAGTGTTATAGTAGTTTTGATGAAGGGGCTCCGGCCAAGCAACAGAAGACGATGACAGATGACATTGTGTTCAGGAACAAAGACGCTGATAAAGTCGAAGCCCCCACTATCGATCCACTGGTCATCTCAGCTCAAGTAGGTCCTGCTTGGATGAAGAGGATCTTAGTTGACAGTGGAAGATCTGTGAATATCATGTTTAAACGAGCTTATGATCAAATGAGAATGGAAGCGGACTTAAAACCTTGTCAATCTCGAATCCATGGTTTCAACGGAAGTGCTACTATACCCATTGGGATGGTGGAACTGCCAGTGGAGTTGGGAGTTGGACAACGCCGGAGAGTACGGATGTTACAGTTCATTGTGTTGGACATAGACTCCCCTTATGATGCTTTCTTGGGCCGACCGGCCCTCGCTGAATTCAGGGCAGCCATTGCCCCGTGGTGTTTGACTTTAAAATTTCCCATTGATCGTGGAGTGGGAATCATTCAAGGAGATCAGGCTGCTGCGAGAACCTGTTATGTTGCTGAGCTGCGAGAGGCGCAGCGAAAGGAGAATGGAAAGGGCGTAGAGGAATCTCTCTGTGTCCGCTTTGCTGATAATTGACAATTAACGCCCGGGCCAAGGCCCGGGCACCCCAGCCAATTCCTAAGGGATCTTGACCCAAGAGAAACTGAAGATGAAGGTGAATCTAAAGAAAGTCAAGCATCCCCGGCCGAACTGACGATTGATGTCCCAATCGACAATGATGATGATTCAAAGATGATAAAGATTGGCTCCCAGCTAAGCCAGCAGACTCAAAAGGAATTGGTTGAATTTCTACGGGCGAACCTTGATGTATTCGCCTGGACGCATTCTTATATGTGTGAGATCTCGCCGGACATCGCGAGCCACACTCTGAACATTGACCCGCGGCATGTCCCGGTCAAACAGAAAAGGCGTGGTATGGATCCAGAGAGATCTACTGCCCTCAAAGAAGAAGTAGAAAAGCTTAAAGCGAATGGGTTCATTCGAGATGCGCTATATCATGAATGGGTGTCGAATCCCGTGCTCGTCCGAAAGCCGAACGGAAAATGGAGAACATGTGTCGATTACTCCAATCTGAATAAAGCTTGTCCCAAAGACAGTTTCCCGCTTCCCAGAATTAATCAGCTAGTAGATTCAACAACCGGGCATGAGCTCTTATCCTTCATGGACGCGTATTCTGGCTACAATCAGATACCGATGCATTTACCCGATCAAGAACATACCAGCTTTGTAACCAATCTGAGACTTTGTTGCTACAAAGTTACGCCATTCGGACTCAAGAATGCCGGGGCCACTTACCAACGATTGGTCAATCGGATGTTTGCCAATCAAATCGGGAAAACCATGGAAGTATATGTAGACGACATGCTTGTGAAGTCATGGTTTTCCATTGACCATATTAAAGACCTGGAAACTATGTTCGACATACTTTGAAAATACAGAATGAAGCTTAACCCACTGAAATGTCACTTTGGAGTTGCATCCGAAAAATTCCTCGGGTTTATCGTTAATGCTCGGGGAATCGAAGCTAATTCTGAAAATATTTGGGTAATCTAAAATCTTGAGACTCCGAAAACTCTAAAGCAAGTCCAGAGTCTCAATGGGAAAGTAGCAGCATTGAGAAGGTTCATTTCAAAGTCCACTGATAAATGCATTCCCTTCTTCGACCTGATTTGAAAAGGAAAACGAAACTTTGAATGGACCACGGAATGTGAGGGCGCTTTCCAAGCACTAGTTCAACATCTATCCACACCACCTATCCTGTCAAAGCCTATTGATCATGAGAAGTTGTACGTATATCTGGCAATATCAGAAAACGCTATCAGCGCTGCCTTAATTCGAGAAGAAGACAAGATACAGAAGCCAGTATACTACATCAGCAAACGATTGACCGGGGCTGAAAGGAATTATCCGAAATTAGAGAAGTTGGCTTATTGCCTTGTTATTGCATCAAGAAAACTCCGACCGTATTTCCAGGCACATCCCATTATTGTTTACACCGACCAGCCGTTACGACAGGTCCTTTCGCGGCCTGAGACGTCTGGTAGGTTACTCAAGTGGAACATCGAACTGAGCCAGTTTGACATTACTTACACTCCAAGACGAGCCATTCAAGGACAAGTCCTAGCCGATTTCATAGCTGAATTTACCGTTCCAGAGGACTTGCCCGGAACCAGTGAATCCCCCGAATACGTCTGGAAGCTTTATACCGACGGTGCATCAAACGACCGGTGTTCGGGCGCTGGTGTTGTACTCGAAACTCCCGAAGACCGGTCTATATGTTATGCTTTGAAGTTCGATTTTCATGCGACCAATAATGAAGCTGAATATGAAGCCCTCTTAGCTGGTTTGACACTTGCTAGAGATTTGAGAATTATCGCTGTGGAAATTTATTGTGATTCACAGTTAGTTGTGTGTCAAGTACGGGGATAGTATCAAGCGAGAGATCGAAGGCTGGCTGCTTACTTAGCTCGAGTTCAGGAAGTACTGAATCAGTTTGATTATCATGTCATTTACTGTATACCTCGAGAACGCAACCAAAAAGCCGATTCATTTGCAAAGTTAGCAAGCACAGGTGAAGCTCAGCAAATGGGACTCGTTCCCGTAGAGACGTTATCTTCTCCAGCATTGACCGGGCAAAAATAGACTGGTTATGCAAAACCGTCCTCGAAAAGGATTCGTGGATGACTCCACTCAAGAATTACATTGAGCACGGGACCCTGCCGGAGCGTAGGAGTGAAAAGAGACAAGTCCTTCGGAAGGCCTCGCGATTCACCATCCAGAACGGAATCATGTACAGAAGAGGGTACTCTGTTCCTTTACTCCGGTGTATCGCTCACGATGAAATTAAACAAGTATACGATGTACACGAGGGAGAATGTGGCGATCACACTGGGGGGCAAGCACTTGCCAAGAAAATACTATGATATGGATATTACTGGCCTACTGTGAATCGCGATGCATCGGATTATGCAAAGAAATGTGATAGATGTCAGAAGCATGCTCGAATTCCTAGAGCCCCGCCTACCGAGATAACGCAAATGGTCAGCCCATGGCCGTTTGCAATGTGGGGCATCGACATCATTGGTACTTTACCTCTGGCAAATGGTGGTGCGAAATACGCCATCGTCGCAGTTGATTACTTTACAAAGTGGGCTGAAGCTGAAGCTCTTGCTACCATAACGACGAAGAAAGTAATCAACTTTGTAGTCCGCAACATCATCTGTCGATTCGGTCTCCCACACACCATTATTACGGACAACGGAACCCAATTCGACAGTGCTGAATTTAAAGATTTCTGCAAACGATTTCACATCCAAAAGAAATTCTCTGCAGTTGCACACCCTCAGGCGAACGGACAGGTCGAAGCGGTTAATAAAGTTATAAAGTCCATTCTAAAAAAACGACTGGAAAAGGTCGGGGGCAAGTGGGTCGATGAACTTCCTATGGCTTTATGGGCTTACCAAACAACCCACAAGTCCGCGACCGGTCACACTCCATTCTCTCTCTCTTATGGTTCAGAAGCCGTTATTCTAGTTGAGCTAGAAGTACCTTCTCATCGTGTGACATACTATGATCCAAAGACAAATGCTATATTACTTGCTGAATCTCTCAATCTACTAGATGAGAAGCGTGAAGAGGCTGATTTGAGGGCAGCCGCGCATCGAAGTCGAGTCGCCCGGCTGTACAACGCCAAGGTCCGCCCGCGAACCTTTGAACTAGGCGATCTCGTCCTGAAAAGAATTTATCTGGTTCCTGCGCATATGAATCCGACATGGGAAGGAACGTATGTTATTGAACGAAGGCTCGGTGATGGCACATTCAAATTATCGATCGTTGACGGTCTTACTCTGCCAAGAGCCTGGAATAGCGAGAGTCTTCGTCGCTACTACACATGACAGGCTATGTTTATTCATTTAGTTTATTTTCCATTTTGCAATTTGTTTCTGCATTTCGAAATTTGAATTTGTAATAAGGCAACTGACTTTGCCATATTTTCTTATTTCAGCAATAAAATGCAATCTCTTCGAGCCAGAGCTGTGATTTACTTGAAATGCTTCATATGATCATCACTATGCATAGAGACCTAAGTTTCACCATACGGTGGAATTTATTCAAATAGGGAGTGACTGTGATGTAACCGGTCACTCGCTAAATGAAACCCGAGCTCGGGGACAAGCCATCACATCAAAGTCAAAAACGGATTGATACACGACAATCCTCCACTTAACTCCCGATTCCCAAAGTGCGAACTGGAGTATTAAAATACGTCTACGGAGAGGGTGGATCCGTCCGCCTAACGACTTCGTCCGTATCTGAACCAAGTTTGAAGAGAGTGGACCCGTCCATCTAACGACCTCACTTGTTAACTCAGGGTGGATGTGATCCGACCATCCATGATCCTGATACACCTTTCGTTCCCAGAGTGCGAGCGAAATCCAAAAACGTACAGCAGATGTGACTGACCATCTGCCTACCAACTCCGAATTCCCAAAGTGCGAAACGGAGTATAAACGACAACTCTGAATTCCCAGAGTGTGAAACGGAGTATAAACGACAACTCTGAATTCCCAGAGTGCGAAACGGATAATAAACATCAACTCCGAACTCCCAGAGTGCGAGTTGGAGTATAAACATCAACTCCAAATTCTCAGAGTGCGAAACGGAGTATAAACAACAACTCTGAACTCTCAGAGCGCGAGTCGGAGTATAAACATCAACTTCAAATTCCCAGAGCGTGAATTGAAGTATAAATACCAACTCCGAATTCCTAGAGTGCGAAGCGGAGTATAAACATCAACTTCAAATTCCCAGAGTGTGAATTGAAGTATAAATATCAACTTCGAACTCCCAGAGTGCGAGTCGGAGTATAAATGTCGATTTCGAGTCCCCAGAGCGCGGACGTATGATTTAAACTTAAGCCGGCGTGACCAACCGCCAGTAAACAAATGAGAATCCCCGGAGTGCGGATATGATCATCGACAATCAGACAAGCGTGAATAAACCGCTCAATCTCCGCTTGTCTCAGGCATCCATTCAGTGGCACTAGAATCAACATGTTGTAAATGAGAAGCAATCGCTGACTAATGTTCTACAACTCATCTCCGAGACTAGGGGGCAGGACTTAAGCATCGGTCATTGACTGAAGCGGTGCGACGTCAAAATTCAACTCGCTTCCCAATCGCGAACCATGTCCGCAGTTTCCAGACTTGGTGCAAAAAGACAAACTTGACTCGGAAGTTGAAACTTTACAAGTGCATTTCAAACATTGAAACACTTAAGAAAATACACAAGAAGCTAAAAAAGAAAAGTTTCATTTCTACTATTTATGAAAGAAATTCATGTACAAGTTTGTTCCCAAAAAATTCCTGCTAGCAGGGGCCGAACCCGCATCTATACACTGCCAAAAAAATGAAAATCAAAATAAACCGAGTAGGCACATCTAATCTTTCTTCTTCCTCGCCTTCCTTCTTGGTGTAGACCCACTGGAGCTGCCACTACCCTTCCTCTTCGAGCCTTTGCTTTTCGGTGGTCTATCTCCAGGCGGAGGCATGATCTCAACATCCTCCTCCGAGCTTGAATGGATCGGGTTACTTCCTACAAGCAGAGTCGGAGGGACAGGATCCAGTATAGAAGGTGGAATGGGCGCGCTGGTGATGAAAACTGTACCACCAGGAGATATCATTCTGAGCGGAGCTGGATCGGGCGCCGCCATCCCACCTCCAAAACTGCCACCATGAGCCGCTGCTTCCATTTCAGTGTCGATTTGTGCGAACATCTCCTCTTCAGTAATCGCTTGAGCCTCACTGGGGGCATTAGTAGTTGGCATTAAGGAACTTGTAGCAGGAGCGACCCCGCCCATGACAAATGGCAAGTCGGCTAAAGGATCGCCATAACGGCGAAAGATTTCTTCCATCAGCTACTCATCAAACACAAGCGTGCTTCTCTGCGTATCGTCAAGTGGGGCGGTTGTAGTTACAGTGAACGCTTCGGTAACAATGGCCTCCTGCGTCTGATATGATTCTTGAGTAACAGGAGGCCCGACAAGTGTAGCATCGATCACTGGACAAAGAATGAGAGAACTATCAGAATTTAATTCAAATAAAGATTCTGACCTAAGGCAGATGTGCGAAATGGTCAGAATACCTTCCTCGGTTTGACTTGTAGGCGGCAGAACGGCTTCAATAGCTTGCACTGTAGCCGGAGACATCTGCGGCTGATCCGGATTGTAGGCAGGAAGAGCTTGGGGATCGACCGCAGACGAGGATTCGGGCTGGGTTGACGCTGGAACTTCAAGACCTGCCTCATGATGTTCAACTCCTTAACCCTCTCCTACTTCGAAGCGCTGGGCGCCGAGCCTTTCCTTCTGATGCAGAATCATTGACTCGTGGAGAATCTTCCTCTCATCTTCGGTCAGAATGCGATTCTCGAGTTCAAATTCATCTACAGACTCGCCCAAATGCGCCTCCTTCTTTTCTTCAACTAATCGGCCCCAGGCGTTGTATAGATGCGCCGGATAATCATCGAGCCAGGCTAGACCCCTGTGCCTCAGCACGTTAGCGTTGTAAACAACGAGAAGGTCTTCGATATCAGCCTCTAGCCTAGACTCGGTCGATTTCACTTTCTCCTCAACCTCAGTCTCCGCCACGCGGACTTTATCCACAGCCGCATCATGTTCACCCCTAAGCAGAACAGCTTGTTCGCACGCCTCCTGGGCTGCGTTGTTTGCATCATCCCTTTCCTTGGCCATGTCGGAAAAATTGGCCTTAAGCTCATTGAGTTCCTTGACCGCCGCATCCCGTTCAGCGGTAACTGTAGTATTCCGATGGCCCATCTCCTCCACTAAGGCAACATGTGTCTGCCTCAACCTCTCCATTTCCACATTCGCTTCGTCAGCTTTTTTGGTGGCCTCAATTTCAGATTTTCGAGAAGACTCGGCCTCAGCAGTGAGCACTTGAATGATCCGGTCCCTTTGAGCGAGTTCGGTCTCCATTTTCTCAAGCGCTTTGGCTCGCTCAAAGGCCACCTTAGAAGCTTTCTCTACAGCCTTTACCCACTCTCTATATTGGGTGTAGATGTCATGAACGTAATCATGCATCGTGTTTTCCACCCCTGATGGAATCCTTTTTAAATGTGGTGGGAAGACATGGCCATCGAGGCATATGTTCGGAAACTCCTTCCTCATCTGAGCCAATTTAATGGCCTCTTCTCCTGTGGGCTCAGTTGGAACCTGCTCTGCAATTATGGAGGCCGTGGTTTCGGTTCTCTGAAGATGAGACTCGGATCTAGAAGCATGAGAAGATAGCCTGTGACGTGGAGGCTCAGGTGGATGTGGAACAAGAACAAGAGGGGGAGATGGAAGTCTAAGAGGAGGAGAGCGAGATCTAGATCGATGTCTGTATTCTCTGTCCCTTTCTCGCTCGTACCTCTCTTGATTAGAGTACCCGCGATCGCAGTCTCTATCAGAGTCTCTCCTGTGGGAATCATAATAGGTGGAAGACTTTCAGGCCGAGCAAAGATTCCCGAGCATTGATCCTTTTCCGGACATCGTACTTGAAAATGAGAGACGAAGGAAAAGTTAGTGATTTCTTAGGTTGGACGATTTACAGTTATGAATCATGTAGTGCAGTGAAGTGTAAGCATGTGCAACCCCCCGACCAACCGGAAATGTCAGCCGCATTCATAGCAAGCGACCCGCTCAGCTTAAGAGCATTGTCAAGCTCCTCCATCCCGGTGTCGTGTTGAAACGACACATAATTCGGAATCAGAATATCAGCAAGCCCTTCAAAAGGATTCTCTACTTGCGGGGGAGGAGCCTCCGAAATTCTAATCCCCGGGACGGGCAAGGACACAACCATGGATTTTAATCTCACGGATTTAGAACGCTTGTGAGCAACTGCCTTGCCTTTTCTCCTTCCTCCTGAATCCTGGACATCGGAAGAAGGCCCAGCTTGGAGCTCGTTATCAGTAGGCGTTCTCTCTGGGTCAACTTCTTCAGCTATACGACTCCGGGCACCTTGCGTTTCAACCGCTTCTTCGAGACTGCTCTAAGTGTCCCTTCCAGCCGTATGCTTTGCTTACGTTCGATCAACCCAACAATTCTCAAGTTTCTGTCGGTCAGAACCAAGTCAATGTGCCTCTCTTCGCCCGGAACCATTTGGAGGATCCGAACTAGTTCTCTGAAGTATCCACCATCAGGTCGGGAGATTGCGGCTGTGAAAGAAGAGATGTATGTCAATTTTGAGGTCGGTTATAATTATCTTGATAATTCAAGAGAAAGATTGCAACGCTTACGTCTATCCAACCATCGCCTAGCAAATCTAGGGGGGCACCGAACATAGAACCATTCAGTTTTAAAGTAAATCAGCCTTCCCCAGGACCCAGTTACTATTTGACAGTTCCTGACCGCTTCCAAGAAGGTGAAAGAAGGGCTATCTCCACGACTCTTAATGTTAAATAGATATCTAATCTCGATCGGCTTTGGTGGTCGAAAGAGAATCTCCATAAACAGAATGAAGGTGCTATTCAACAAGGCGTATCCGTTGGGGTGTAGCTGGGATGGAGCTATTCCAAGGAATGATAACATCCCTCTCATATATTGATTGAAAGGAGGAAGTGTCCCCGTTGTGCAAGCGTGACGGTTGAAAGCAGTAAACCCCTCCAGGGGAGCATGTGGCCTGTCATTTGGCCCAGGCAGTAACACGTCATGAAGCGACAAGCCGTGCCTTAAACAAATCCGTCCCAGCATACCTTCGGAGATGCCGGACGACACAGAATCTTGTGGACGACAAATGAACCGGGCGCCTGGAAGCTCGTCCGGAGCTGGATTTATAATTTCGGCTTCAATGACCGGTATCTCGATGGTTGAAGGAATTGAACTCGGGAGTTCCTGCTGTTGTGAACTTGAAGGTTCCATGACTAACTAGCTTATGAAAAATCATTGTTAAACAGACAATAACGCTCGTGCATCCCCCAGTGTAAAGTGTGTGAGTGTGTTGTGCAGTGCAGTACTGTATATCACTTGAGAAGTTCTACAGAATTGGAGAAAGCACAAAAACGATAAGACTTCGAAATTCAGTCGGAATGACCGCCATCGCTGACCGTCACTACCGTGCCATCAAGATGTTAGGGATCAATCCAAGTTAAAGTTTGTGATCATTTTGTTAAGTTCCAGTTCCGTCAACGAGCTTCGATAGGCAATTAGATATGCGGTGAAACGATTAAGTCCAATTATGCAAGTTTGAAGCTCGTCGGAGTCAGTTGTTCAAGTGTGCAAGGAATTACAAATTCTTTAACGTTCAATTTGTATCGATCACAAGAGTCTTGTTCGCATCGATAATTCATGTTCACCTGCATGCGAGTTCGACTCGGTCAAAAGGCTAGAGACTCCGAATCGATCCAGAGTGATTATTTCGCATCCATCAATTGGTTCGCCTTCGTATCGATCCCTGGTGCATAATTTGAATCGATCGAAAACCCTGGGTTTCGAATCCATCAGACGCAACCCCTTCGTATCGATCAACATGCTCGAGACACTCGCATCGATCATCCCAACTCGATGCAACAGCTTAGCCATCGATCGATACGAAGGCCTCCATCTCATCATCTCGATGCCCTGACTCCAGATCGATGCGAAAACGAGGACCAAAAAACCATTTTATTTCCACGCTCCTTCTTCCCCAGATCGATTCGAACAACATTTTATCCTTCCTCGACCTCGCACGTTATCTACTTCCTCGAGCAACGTTCGGGCACGAGTTCGAATGGAATGGCATGAGAATCTGGAACTCATCATTTTAGGACTGATTGTGTTCAATTGATTACCTGATTTCGACAACTGGTTAAAGGGTTTAAAATATTGGTTCGATTCGAAGTCGAGCAGTTTTCCTTTTCTAAGTCTTTGTAGCGATACGAAGACAAGGGAGAAGAGTAAAAAGTAAAAAGTGAAAAGTGGCTAAGTCCATAGTATTTATATGGACTCGAGCGTGAAGGCAAAAAATGATTCGCATCCCAGTAGATTCGACCGGTTGCAAAACATCACCACGGGATCGATTCGAACAAGCCATTCGAATCCATCAACACGAGCCTTTATCGAAGCGAAGTTGCCAATGAAGGCTTTTCTGAGTCACCCAAATCCATCAATACAAAACCACTGTTCGAATCGATCGTCTTCGACTCTATCCCCGGTGCAGCGACACGAAGTGTGCAGTTCGAATCCATCGAACCACGGCATCCAGGGTTCAATATTCATCGATACGAAGGCACATCTCGTATCCATTTTTGTGGCTCACGTCGATTCGAAAATGAATTCCATCTGTTCGTATCCATCTAAGCTCATATCCATCAATGCAAAAAGTTCATTTCGTATCCAACAAAACGGCGTATGCCGATGCAAAGGCGATGGCTTAACCTTTAAACATCGAATCAGGAGAGGATCGATGCGGCAGAACATTCAAAACAACCATCGAGCGTTGTTACAATTCGAATTTCACATCGGTTCAGGAGAGGATCAAAGCGGGATTCGATACGAGATAAACTGACAACGACTCGTAAACGTGCAAAAGTCAACGAGAGTCAGATTAACATATATGCATATATGTCGGACTAATATTCAATTTTCCAAATTTATAGGATGGAAACTTATATGATAACGATTACAACAACCAACGACTAACCACTAGCATGCAGCAATACAGGGTACAGCAGTTGACAGTTAACGGTTTACATTACTGAAAAAATCAGTCAAAGATTACAACTTTCATCGAAAAGACGATAACTATTCAGAATGAAGATTGCAGCATTTCAAAGCACATCATGTTTCCACAAGACGTACTTTGGGGGGCAAATGTTATCCCGCCTTTGGGCAAGGCTGTGACACCAAGGAATTGACTAGTAACCAATGACGGTTCATCTTAGAGATCGGTTATACACAGGCCCACTATGGATATCGACGAATTTTGTCCGAGTCTGGATCGAGCCAAAATTGATATAACATGACAAGCGAGGCTATGAGAGCCAACGTTCCAAATTTCAAGTCAATCTGAGTTTGTATGCTCAAGTTACGATCGATGCAAGATTGGATGAAAACCAGCCACTGTTCGAATCGATCGAGTTCGAATCCATCAACTAGCCTCTGTTCAAATCGATCGAGTTCGAATCCATCAGGGAAGCTTACTTCGACTCGATCATCTCCGCATCACCAAGGCCTACTTCGACTCGATCAGCTCTGCATCGATCACCATAGTCTACTTCGAATCCATCAAGGGACAGCACACTTCGTATCGATCAGCCAGAGTCTACTTCGCACCCATTGCCTTAAGAGCTTTGTTCGAATCCATCAAGCTTCTATAGTTCGTATCCATCAGTTGACCCTACTTCGTATCCATCGCAGAGTCCCTGTTCGTATCGATCATATAATGGTTATTTGTATCGATCTTCAAGCCACACCACTTTTATCGATACGAATAGAACGTGACTATCGATACGAACTGAGAAGCCTTCATCAATGCGAACTGTGCATCTTTTATCGATACAAAACAAGGGCCACCTCCCATCGATTCGAACAAGACAAGTGCCTCGATACGAACAAGGCGAAAGTCCTGGAAATGACTCGATCAACTCGGCGAGAAATATGGATCGATGCGAAGAACGCGCGCCACGTCAATCGCTGGCACATGCCGCCATCAATTCGAAATCATCGAGTCGAAATGATCGATACGAACGACACAGCCAGCCGAAATCTCTAATGATGTAGTTTCAACTATTTGTTAATTCATGCTCTCTTTTTGTGCTTAATGAAGAATGATTGAAGTGGTTTAATTGTTGTTTTTGTCTTGAATTTGATAGCCTATATTGTTGACACCAAATAGGCTATGCTTAAACAATCACTAACACTAATTGCCTCTTCATCAAAATATGAATATGGCAAAAGAAAGTGATTTGAAATTAAAATTTGATGATCTATATTTCTAATCAATAGTTAATAGGCCATACTTAAAATAGATTTCATTTTCATTTTCATTGTCAAGTTTCATGAAAGTTAGTAAGTGATTTAAGGGGTGTGTCAAAGTTTGATGGCTTATGTTGGCTAACTAATAGCACAAATATGCCATACTTATGATAGGCACATCAATTAAAGCACTAATGACCATAAAAGAGAGATCGTGATTTCATATGTGTTGAACTACATGATCTAGAGAGTAAATTTATTCTCTAATTGTCATTTAACTCTTATATTTGCATTTCTTTTCTTTTAGTTAGTTAATTCTCTAATTTTCTAGCTTAACTTTCACTCGACTTTGGTTTAATTTGATTGAATAGAATTTTAAAATCATCAATTCCTTGCGGATCGACCCGTATTCTCCACGTACTACAAGTGTACGCCGTACGCTTGCGGTTATTTTTATTTTAAAATTCGTTCGACGGTTTTCTAAACCGATAGAAATTCCGTCGACAAACAAGTTTTTGGCGCCGTTGTCAGGGAATTTGTCTTGATTTTAATTTTCTATTCTTCGAGTTAGTTGTTGTTTGATTTTTGTGTGTTTATATTTTGTGTATGTTTGCATTTAAAAAAAAAAAAAAATTGTTGTTTGTTTGTGTGATTGTTGCTTGCATTTGTTTGTGTGTTTGTTTGCATTTGTTGTTATTCCATTTGCATTGCATTTCATATTTAAAAAAAAATACACAAATTCCAGTTGAAACACAAGAATTTCTATTTCATATTCATTTTTTACATTTCATTCGCAAAACACTCACATTTCTTTGTTACATCACTTTAGTTTTACTTCACAGTTTTCACTCATTTCTCTGTGCATCACTTAACCAAGCCTCACATCCTCTACCAACCACAAGCAGCCACTGTCAATACCCACAGCAGCACGCAAACTCTCCGTATCTGCCTGCCTGCAACACCAGTGCCACACAACAGTCAAATATCCTCACAACCATACATCCTTGCTCCAAACCACTAGCCATCACTTACATCACATATCAGGCCATCCTTCAAACTGCTTCGACAGTTCACTAACTCATCACATACCCCTGACATCCACATCACTTCATTCCTGACCACCCCCTCAACCATCTCAAAACATTCTACTACCAGACACCATTTACATTCACCATTCAACATACAAATCATTCACCATTGCCAAATAACTACAAACGGCTCTGTCAATAGCCACCTACAAACGGCAGTCACTTCCCTTCAAACAAAACACTCCACTGTCACCTGCAAACAACCAGACCACACAACTCTGCACTGCACTGTGAACTTCCCCCTGCAACCACCTCAAACTGCTGCCGACACTCCAACACCAATCACTGCTCCACAATTCATCAACCTACCCACAACTCAGTGCCATTCCACTTCCTTGAACATCACAAAGCCTGCTCTTCGAACATCCATACTGTCAACCACCACATCACCTAAAACAACCTCTCATACCATTCAAGTCATCTAAAACAGCCCCTGCTTCCTTACGAACAGCATCAACTACTTCATCTACACTACTTCAACCATTCATAATTCTCTGCCATTTTCCACTACTTCTTGCCATATCACCTCCGACAGTGCCTATCACAATTTTTAACAAATACAACAGCAATTGTCACTACCATCCTCTACCATTGTCAGTCATCCACATCCACTCCACTATGTTATCTCCTACATTGCTCAACATCTCCATATTGCTCTAATACACTTGCACTCTGTCCACATTGATTCACAACTACTACAAACCAACAACATCCATCAATAAAAAAAACAGAAAAAAAAAGAGAGGGAGAAAAGCTGCTTACCACTGCAACCTGCAATTCCAACAAACATCATTTACCACTTCGGTGAGCATCAATCGTGACCGCATACACCATAATTTCATCATCCAACATCGAATCGCCCCAAATCACTTATTGTTCCTGTTCCTGTTACTGTCACTGCCTTCGTATCCCCATCGCCACAACACTGACCAATATTACACATCCCTACCACTTACAACTGCAACGAACTGTCACTTGGTCATCACTGCAACATCAAACACCACATTTGCAAACTTCCCCATTGCACTGCCACAAACCAATCAAACCATTCTTCATCAGTTCAACAGTACCAAAACCATCAACCGCCTTCTTATCAAAATCCCCATCCTCGAACAGCAGAATCGAACCGTCGAAACCCCAATTGACCTCCTTCAATTCGAGCAGCATAATAGCGAACTCATAGAAATCGGCCGCAACACCTCCTCAATCCGCCTAATTCGCCAAGTCGACCTCCAAATCTAAAGCCGCATACCCAGTCTTCCTTCGCCTCCCTCCCCACGAATCGAATTGTCAACCAAGTTTCGAGTTTGGAGAGTGATTTCAATGTTAGAATTAATCTTGGAATTGATTAACGAAGGGGAAGTTCTGTTATTCGTATTAAAAAATTGAAAGAAGAACTAGTGTGGGTTTGTTTAAACGAAGTAAAAGTGTGGGCCGGGTGGGCTTTTCATTTTCTTTTTTTAATTTTCTTTTTCATTGTTCTTTTTGTTTTTATAATTTTTTTTTTGTTTTTATAACTTGGGTTCAGTTGAATTGATCTTAAGTTTTCTTTCAGTTTTTTTTTAATTTGCCAAAAATAAAATTTTCTTTCAATTTGTTTTGAAAAAAAAAACCCTTCAGTTTGTTTTGTTCAAGGTTGCTATAAAAAAAAAGAACATTTGCTTTCATTTTCTTGTTTTAAAAAAAAGTTCAATTTTTTTTTTAAGTAAAATCATACTTTTAAATTTCCTTTTCAAATTTTTTTTTTAAGTGAAACCCTGCTTTTATGTTTCCTTTAAAAAAAAACAATTGTATATATCTTGTTTTAAATTTGAGGTCGCCAAAGCAGATTGGAAAAGTTGCTTGCTTCGCTCAACTGTTGCCCAAAAATAATTGCTTCGCTTTGCTTTATAAAAAGAAAAAAAACTGCTTGCTTGATATATCTATTGTTTTTATTTGCCTTGCATTGTATATATCTCTTGTTTTTATTTTAGTTGCATTGTTGATTGCTTGCATTTGCATATATATATTAAAAAAAACAAAAAAAAACACATTCATAGTTGCATTGTTAATACACGTTTAATTTCTGCTTTGCATTTCATCCTAGATTTTGATTATTAATAACGATTAGACATCGATAACTTTTAATTGTATATTGACAAGTTGTCTTCTTTGAACAATTTAATTTCTTGGTGTCTGGGCTACGGCAGAGTAATAACCATTTATAAATATTACGGTGATTCGTAAATATTATAGTGGTTGTTCCTCTGAAGGTACTTAAACCTTCGGCTGCAGTGCTACGGTGATTCGTGGTGCACCGATAACCCCTGCCCGTTACCTAGCTAAGAACTATCTTGTTGATATAAGACAAAGTGTGATTATACAATTTTGGGTTAACTTAGGATAAATCATTTGTAATTAACCCCTGCATTCATTTAGTTGCATTAGTTCATGCACATTTAAAAAAAAAATTTAAAATCCAAAACTAAAAAAAATTGTATATATTCCTTTTTCTTCGAATATTTTTGTTTACTTTTCCTTTGAAATTTCAAAAATCCAAAAAAAAATTTAGAAAAACAAAAAAAATACAAAAAGAAAAAAATATAAAATCTGTTCAAAAAAAAAATTGAAAAACCAAAAAAAAAAATCAATTTTCCATTTTGAAAAATAAATTCTTTTTGTAAATATTTTTCCTTTATAAAAAAAACAAAAACATTCTTGAAAATGTCTGAATTTCCATATTCACTTGAATTTTACAATAGTTGTGAAAATCAATATAATCCATATGATTTCACTCCAAATTCGTATGGACATTTTAACAACAACTATTGTTTAAATGATTCGAATTTTGAACAACAAAATTTTCAAAACGATGACCAACCCTCAAATCTTGAAAATAACATTTCGTCTTTACTTGAAATCTCTACACAACAAAATCAAATGATAAATGATTTGTGTAATTCATATTTGGGAAATGATTCAAATCAAAGTTTTCAAAATAATCATAATTTGAATTCAATTCAAAATTCAAACGATTTCAATTATAACCTATGCCAATTCAATTTCGAACTCCAAAATGAATTTCAAACTCAAAATGAAAATGGAAACAACTTTTCAAACGACTTTGGCAATGGGAATAATCTTAACCATGTTACGATTGAAAATCTATGTTCTCAACAAATCCAAATCGAAAATTCTCAAGATAGTAATTATAAATTGGATTTTGTTGAACAAATAAACGAAATTTACGATGGTCACACGGATTCGTTGTTTGAAACTTATATGAAACAACGTGAACAACAAAACCAAATCCCAACGTGTGACGAGTTAAGTAATAATCCATCTTTTACCCAAATTGACGATTTTTAAATAACAACTTTTGAAATTGAAAATAATAATCTTAATGAAGTTGTTGAAAAAACGGTAATTGAGTTGGATTTCCATTCTTTTGAGGGTGTGGAACCAAATTTAAAATGCGATCGTCCTTTTCTCGATTTCGAAAATTTAAATACAACAACTTTAGATTTTGAACTTGAGATACGCAATAAAGTTGTTGATAATCCAACAAAGGAAGACGAATTTAACAAACACGATTTCTTTGGACTTTTTGAAAACGAGTTGTCGAATTCTGAAGGGGATGATTAAAATCACCATTTTGATTTTGAATTCAATAAGTTTGAAGAATTTTTCAATGAACGGCTTAAATTTCAATTTGGTGAAAATAAACTTGAACTTCAATCAATCGTTTTACCAACCCTGGAAATCATCGAAAAAGAAATAACTCGTAAGATTTTTAATAAAACAACTTGTACGGTTTTCAATAAAACGACATTCGTTTTTCCAAATCAACATTCAACTTTGAAATCTTTTACGATTTGGTTTTTCGAGCTTAAGTTGTGTCTCGTATACTTAACGAGACAAATGAATCGGTCTTTGTAAGACCGTTTCATTTACTTTTTGACGATATACTTTCTGATCCCGTGTAAATACCATTCATTTTCATATAAATAAACGCCATTTTTATTTTTATTTTTATTTTTCTCCTTTCACTTGGGTTGACTGTGGGGACACAGTCAAAATCAAGTGTGGGGGGAGACTCATCATCATTTTTCAATTTTTCATTTTTAATTTTTATTTTCTTTCCAAATTTTTTTTTAAAAAAAATTTCAAAAAAAAAGCATTTTGATTTATTTTTAAAGAAATACTATAGGATAAATATATGGTTTTGGCTTATTAAATTTAAAATTTTGAAAATTAATTTTCCTTAACAAAAATAAAAATGAAGTTTGATTACAAATAAAATGGTTTAACTAGTATATAGGAAGATTCATACGTGTTAATTATGAAATACATCCTAATTGAAAATCTTTGTTTTAAAAAGTAGTGAATTTAAAGTAAAGGATATAACATTTTTTTTGTCTTCTAAGTTAAATGGTGCTAAGATGATTTTTGCAAATCTCTCTCTTCGAAAAAGGAAAAACAAAACAAAAAGAAAAAAAATACAAAATATAAAAAAATATTTCTTGTATATATGTATATTTTTTTAATAAACACCTAGAGTCATGTGTTCACACTCGTGTGTTCACTCGCCATGCTCTGTACCTTTCTCACGTAAGCCCGAAAGGCAGTGCATGATCGGTATATTTGGCCTCAGTTTATCTGAGTTAGGTATGTATATATAAAAATTATTTTACTAATAACGCCTACAGTCGATAAGTGTTCACACCTGTGTGTTCACTCGCCACGCTCTGTATTCCCCTCACATCAGTCCGCAAGGCAGTGCATGGGTAATATATCTGGCCTCAGTTTACCTGAGTTAGGCATATGTAAATATTGTTAATATCAATAAAATTTTCAAACAAGAGAGAGTAAGAAAATGAAATCCAAGCACCATTTAAACTTATTTGATTTGATTTGTTATTGAAAAGAAATGAAAATACCACTTTGATAAACTTTGATAATCAACTAAGGATCCATTTTATAATTACACTTTGTTATCAACCGAAATAACGAGTTAAACTATAGTCTATTTGTTATGATAACTTAATTTTTGTTGGAAATTTTGACGAGTAAATGACTTAAATTTTTGTTGGAAATTTTGACGAGTAAACGAGTTAAACTATGTCTAAACTTGATAATGTACACCTTTATCATGTTGCACATGCACATTATACACATATGAGTAATAATGGTAGGCTTATATACTATATAAAAACATTTTTTATTTAATTCATTGATAAAATAAATCCAAAATTTAAATAAAATTGGATATTATTTAAATTAATTAGATTGTATTTAATACAAACATTAGACTTCATAAGCTTAATATGATCTAAAATAGGATTTTTATTTTGAAATCTATCTATTTTATTCACTGTAGACTGGTCTGGTTTCATCGACGATCACATCGTTCGGTTAAAATAAAGCATGTCAAATATAATTCCAACAGCGACATATGAAGGTGTCCCTTGGATGATCATTGTCATAACTACTGGTGGTTATATAAACTCGTCTTTACATACAACAACAATAGAATGTATATTGCACAATGGAAATAACATAAACTGCTAGCAGGTCACCTCACGCACGTCTCTAAAAGCTTTATTCATCTTAACCTAGAAAACCCTACTCTTGACCTACACAAATGAGCACCCCAGAGTTTAAGTAGAAATCGAAAACTTTAAATTAGACAAAAGTCTAGTGTGAATAATATTAGTCCATCCCCATCAAAATAGATACATAGTAAGACAATACCACTGAGAGGAATGGGTTTGCACTCACTAGTATCTTACAATCAATGCAAAACATAATATTTGGCTGCAACCACAACGGTTAGAACATAACATAAACAACAAAATGGTCTAAATATGAATTTTTCGGTATTCAATAGGGTTTAAGAGTTACACATTCTCAGTCTTCTCATCCCATTAAGTGTCCATACATTGGCATAGTTTTCCTAAGGTTACTATATACCTATTATTTTTCATAGGCCAACTAAAAACTTATCAGACTGGCTTGGGCAAAACATATAACCAGATAATCCAACCGTTTACCGTTCCCATATGAGTACTAAGATACTACCATGACATAAGTAAGATAATAACTACAGTCTTCCATTCCCTTAAGGATACCAAGATAACCCTATGACTGAAGATGAAAAAAATGAAGAGCATCTCTGTTGCAATTCCCATATGCATAAGCATAAAATTTTAGCCTCGATACCAGAAAAGTCCTACGCATTAGAATCGCGGACCTGAATAGCCGAGGGCTTAACGGCTAAAGTGCGGGAGTGCTACTTCAACACCGGTCTCCACCCTTAAATCTATTGTTTATAAACATCGAATGAGTCATTGCTTTCGATCATTTCTGGCATCCTAGCACAATTTGATCTTTCTGATCCCTAGGATGCAATTCTGCTCACACATAAGTTTAGTCTGACCATACCCACAAATGGAACAACCCTAATTGGTCATTAGTTCCCAATCCCTAAGATCATAATAGTTGAGTGATTTCATATGAGTGAGAATGTCAACAATTTATGTAGACAATAACATAACTGATCGATGAACATAAGTGAATGTATGAAGATATCAATTAGCATACTAATATCTTCTCATGATAGCCATTTACACATAAGTTACATATAAACATGCATGTAGTTTATACTCTATAACTTTATAAAATTAGGCTAAACTTTCTTTCTTTTTCCGTCTTTATAGGTCATATTATTCAAATGTAAAATTTAACAAAAATCCATATTTTTAGTACTAGGAAAAGCCCAACCAAATGTCAATTAGGTGTTATTGTGCATATAAACAAGGCTATGGCACTTCTCAAAATCATTATGCTGCCACATCTTTAAAATACTTTAGCCATCATAAGTATAAAAATCCACATACTATTACACCTTCAAAATAACTATCATTAATATAGAATACCTAGCCATTGTAAAACATAAAACCATGTGATATTGTGTTAAATAGATATCATAAAATAACAGTGAATACATAGCTATCATAAATATAAAATCATGTGTTATCGAAGCTTTAAATAGCCATCGTAAAATAAAGATTATGTAGCATCGTAAATATAAAATCATCTACCATCGCACCTTAAATAGCTATGTAAAACAATGAATACATAGCTATCATAAATATAAAATCATGTACTATTGCACCTTTGAATAGCTTTCAGAAACAAAGATTACATAATTATCATAAGTATAAAATCATATGCTATCGCACCTTAAATAGCTATCGCAAATCATATCATAAATATAAAATCATGTGTTATCATACATTCAAATAACGATCGTAAGTCTAACGTGACATTTCTGTTATTATTGTAAAACTGATTTATTTCCTTTAAAAGTAATTACTGTTCACCAAATCAAACTATAAGTTAAATTTATATAAATTTAATCAAAATCTATCCATAAATATTTTCAAAAAAATATGAGATAATTTGTCTTGCACTTAGAAATATTTAATAATACCATAATTAACTAATTAATTACCATTTTTGATTAAAATTTTCCTTCACCAAGCAAATGACATATTACAATACATGAGAAAAATCCCCAAAAATACTCAAAAATTAGATTTCATATCTTTAACCGCATATAACAATTTCAAAGAAAAATAATTATTTTATATTTTAAATAATTAACACCGAAAATTAAGTATTTTATCAACTTAGAAAATTCATATAAAATCCAAATAAATTTGAAAAATTATGAAATTAAAAATCCATCTCCAAACTAATGTTTCAAACAACATATCAAAATTTCAAAGTATTTGACGGTTATTAACATAGGTTTAAAATCCGAGACACTTTTTTATCAATTCCATAGTTTCACAAATGATAACCATAAATCCATATAAATGATTATCTCAACCAAAAATATGTTCTAACATCATTACTAATTTTGATCTCATCCAAATTCAAAGTAGGACAAACCAAAAGCAGGAATGTTAATATTATATATTCACCTTGATTAAGTATGGGTGGAGAGATTTGCCTTAACTTCCTTTTTTCCAGGCCTTATCTTTTCTTCTATGCGGAGAGAATTTAATGGAGTTTTTTCTTCTTTTCTTTTCTTTTTTTTATATGAGATAATTAAGGTGATGAAAGGTAGGAAGAAGTAGAGAAATGTTACGAGTCTGACATACCCTTTTTATCCTTTCCCAATTAATTAAGTTAGAATTTTAATTTATTTTGTTTATAAAACACTACTTCGTATAAATTCATATTCGAAATTCATTTAATATGGCGAATATTTACACAAACTCCATCTTCCCACATTATTTTTTAATTACTTTTTAGTTAAATATTCAGAATACTATGTTATAAAATATGGACATTACACATAGTTCCTTCTTTCTAATACCATTTTCTAAATAGTACCATTAAAATTTGACATTCTACTTCTTAATTCAAAAATTGCAGGGCTATTATTAGGACCCCATGACAGTTTATCGATGATCGGTAGTTTTTTATCATTTGCATTGAAAATCTACAGTTGTAAATTACCGTATAGTGATTTTTCAATTGTCTACAACTAATCGCATTGGTTATTTGTTGCCAAAAGGTGTTTCCATTGTGACACGGTATAATAAATGGTATTAGTATGCATTTTTATTAAAATTGGGATTGTCCTTATAAACACACTGTTTTTACCATGGGTAATGCTATGGTAACCGAAAGTGGAAGATGCGAATTTGCGGATCTGGGAATTGAAAGTGGAAAATAGGGGGCGGGAGATAAAAGAAGGGTTTGGATTTTTTTCGCACAAAATGACAAACAAATAACCGGGTAAAGTAGCATTTTCGTTTTACCATATATCTCTCTCGCAATTTTCATTTCCCAATTCATGCACTAAAATATATAAATAAAAATCAGGAAATTATCGTTAAGAATAAAATAAATACCCTAATTATCAAACCCTCAAATTTGAAATCTGAAACATCAATGTCACTTCTCTTTCGTCCTTGAGGAAGTTAAATCTCGAAAATCAAAGAAAGCGGAAGTGAACGAGAACTTTAATGGAAGATGAGTACAAATTAACCTTTGCAATTTCGTCGTCATCGTTTTATGCCATTGTCGTCGTATTAAATGGAGTTATGAGGTAAGGTGCAATTTTGATATAGTTATTGCAAGAATTTGATTACTCATGTTCTTAGATGTGGATTTTTTATTAGTGAATTGTTTAGAGTTTGGTCTGATCAATATATAAGCAAAACGAAGTTCACTAGTACAATCTTAAAATGCATTCGATAAGGTGTCCATATGCAATCTGATTATATTTGAAATGAACGATTTTGAAAATGAATCGAAGAAAATATGTCTTTGAAGAGAATATAATTCTATTGGTACATTTTGGGTTAACTTGAAATCATGATTCTGAATGGTCGAGGAATAACAATAAATACCAATGAGCGAACATTGTGTTAAAACATAAATAATAAAAGATGTCTACAAAAAGAGAGTTAATGTTGTAGAATTTGTGTTCTTTCTACAATCCAATCTTAATGATAGTAAATGTTTTAGTATTTATTACAAGATCAATATATGGTTGCTTAAGAGTTTACAAATACTGTCAGTTTCCCTGCATATTCAAAATAATCATAAGTGACATCCTTAATATAGTATGAATGCTTCTTATTTGATCATATCATAGCGGAGAAAACTTCATGTGTCATAACAGGTTAACTAGAACCAGTTTTCTCAAACCTCAATTTAGATATCAAGTCTAGTTAAAATGTAATATCTTAGTTTAGATAAAATAATTTGGTTTTGTTCTTCCTCTTCAATTGTGCTAGTAGCCCAGCCTCCTTTTTTTTGGAAATTAATTAGCCGATAATCCACAAACCCAAACACCCCCAAAGGACCAAATGGTCATTTTGCTCCTTTTCACCACAACTAAAAAATGCGAAAACCGCCCTTAACATAAGTGCTTGCCTCGCCATAAATAACGCTGAGTTCCTAATGCAAGTAGGAAACAACTAGATGTTTTAAATCAGAAGCAAAGAAAATGCAACAACCACAGTAACATATAGTGATGTTATTGTAATAGAGACCATTATCTACGAGAAAACATTAATCCTACCAATACTATTGCTAAATCAAAAATGACCACCGATATTTTATTGTTACTGTTAGTAAAATGATCTTTGGTATATCAATAGACTAGTAAACCATTGATCAGCAATGGTAAATTTACCGATACATAAGAACATTAAACTTTACTACACTAAAATCTGACAATGACAAAAGGAAAAATATTTTGTTACCAATTCTAACTCAGTTAATCATTATATCAACATTTTGAATTACTTTACTTGATATAGAAATTTTTTTGGTTCATCAACAGTTATTTACGATGATATGAAATAATAACTTTGCTACTCTTTGACTTTGACATTAATAATACCAAAAAAAAATAAACATCATCATAAATAATATTATCAACATTTTCTTAAAATTTGATATACCTGCAAAAATGTTCCTTGTTAGGGTTAATTAACATAGTGAAAAAGAAAAATTAATATGACTTGTAAATTTGCCACTGTCCGAGGTTTTGACATATTTTTACAACTATATTTACCGTTAACAGTGTTAAATTTACCAATATCTTACTGATTGCATTGGTATACCGATGTAGTTGAATATCGGTAACCAATTATTTGGTGTTGGTATGGTTACAGTAAATTTATCATTACCATAACAGCCCTAATAACATACGATACAGTATCAACACTCAACTGAAATACCTCATTAGTCAATATATTACATAGTACACGTTACATAATACACTATGGTCGCTGGTACTAGTAGCATTAATGTCCTCTTCTTCACTTTCCCTATCATTATTTAAGTCAGCAATGTTGAAGGAAATTCAGATAATGTGTTGTATGTCAGACTTATTTCTAGATCGATCCTAGGTTACCTAAGAACAAGGGTAGACCAAAATAAACCATCCCTATTTCAAATCCTGAGACCATCACTATTGATATTCGTCTAAAAAGTTCACTTCTTTCTTGGTAAGATCTTCATAGTGGAGTAAGCATTTAAGTTCCACTCATTTTTGAAATCTTGATTCTTTACAAAGTTGAAATCTATAATAGTGTTATTTTTTAACAGCGATTTTAGGGTTTCTAAAGCTTTGTCTCTACGTCCATGCACCAAGAGCTACCGTAGAGATTCTTTTGCAAAGAGGTAAAGAAAGACTCTATAGAAAATGTATGGAAGAGAAATCCAAATGTTCAACCGAAGCATCATAGTTTAATATTAAATACACAAATAGTTTTCAAATCTGAAAGTACTACATAGGAGTCTGGATTCAATAACCAATTATCTAAGTAACACATCAAATTTAGAAAACCGAACCTACTAATGTTGAAGTAAGAAAGGAAACCGAAAACAAAACCCTAAAAGAACACATCGAAAGTCAAAATCATAATCTACCAGTGTTAGATTAAGAACAGTTCGACCTAATTTAGCGGTCGAGATTAAAAATTGAAATTAAATTTGAAATTACCTACTTTACATAGCCTTTGACATTGATTTCTCACTCGTGAACTTGAATTCTTCTTCCAAATGATGTTTTGGAATGGATTTGACTTTGCGCCGTATATTCGAGAGCATTACATTTTGAGAACAAAACTATTAAATTCAAATTTTATAGCATGTCGGAAATCTTAATGGTCAAACCCTCAAATTTGAAATTTGAAACATGAAATCTCAATGTCACTTATCTCTCGTCCCTAAGGAAGTTAAAACTTGAAAAATAGAGTGTTAGATACCAAAGCAATAGCACATATAATTTGTAAGCAGTTAAAACATGAGCATAGCAAAGAATATACTACATATTATATATCCACTAATATTATCAATGGTTAAGTTAGTATAAGAAATAATAATTGGTTGTATACTTGTGTGGTGCGTGACACATGGCAAATGCAAAGTACGTTTGCCTTGGTGGTTATAGGTAGCATGGTGGTTGATTGAGATGGAGATGAAGGAGGAGAAGTTTGAAAAAAGAATCAACACGGTATTCAAATAAACAAAGAAAACTAAAAAGAAGGAAATAAAGATAAATTAGTTCATTTGATTTCATTCAGGTCCCTTACATAGAATGCTATTATATAATGATAGAATTAATTCCCCGTTGCATCTAACTCTCTTTAATGTCAATCCTCATCATAAATTTGAACTCCGCAACCCGCAAAGCCTCTCCAACTGGGGAACCCAATGCTCTTGTTGTGAATCCTCCCTCGAAGGTGTTGAAGGCAAGCGCAAAAGCCAACTCTTCTCCATCCAAGCATTGAATGTCCCGATACTGGTCCCATTTCCATCCTTTGTTTCCAAACTCCAACACCTCTACATATATACTCACTTTCTCTAATGTGCATGCCAACCTATCCAGTCCCATCCCTAAATCCATTTATAGTAGGTATGAAAACTCTATATGTCGTTGATGTGTCTAATAATAGTTTTGTTGGGTGTATTTCAGACTGTTTTGGAAGTTGGGTTATGAAGGCACCCTATATAATTGTCTTTGTATTTCGATTTTGTTATAATTTACATGAAAACTAGATTAGACGATTCTGACCCACTAATCTACTTTTACCATTGCTCGTACTTCAATAATAACATAAAATGTGCACGATAAATTTATGTATGATAAGTAACATGTGCACGAAAATTGAAATATGGGACATGCATGCATTGACTTTTTCTATACTGACGTCATTTTTTTATATGCTTCAAGCCTTCAAGTATGAATACAAATTCATGTTTTACTCAATAATCCAAACATTTGGCTACCAAGAGGTAGGGTTCATTAGGCGAAGAAGTAGAAACCAATAAGGTGGTTGAACAACTTGCCTAAGGTTTGGGACTTAGTTAGATCATTAACGTAGGGAGTATTAGTGTATAGAAGTGTTAAGCTAGAGGTTGCACCACCCATATTCTTATTCAAGGCTAAGGTATATTCATGATAAGAATATAAGAATGTTAGGAGATAAGAACTTGAGAACTGCTTTAAACAACAGATTGACTATATGATAGCCTATACATAACTGGAAAGTGAGAAACAAGCTACACAACAATGAATGTGCGACCAAACAAGAAAAAGACTAGGACAAACAAAGAAAAAGTAAAACCATCCCTAAAAAGTAGGGATTCATTAAACACTTAAAACATGTGACACCTTAACATCCTCCCTTAAACGAATTCAGTTGATAATCAGTTTACATTGACCAAAGAGCACATTCCCAACAGTTTGCGACGCTTTATAAAAGTGTCAAGTTTTAAAGCATTTGTCATCACATCTGCATTATGTTCCCGAGTGTTGCAATGAAGTAGTTGTAATGTTTCATCTTAAATGGCCGTAGAGTTACTATGTGTATGACCAAGTTTCTCCAGAATTCTACTAAACAAATTGCTTGACAAGCATATGCAGCTGCAGCTATATACAACTTAGCTTCCGTAGTCGACAAAGATATTATATGCTACTTTTTAGATAACCAACATACTACACCAGAACTCAAAAGAAATATACCCTGAAGTGCTTTTCCTATCAACCAAGTCTCCTGCGTAGTCACTATCTGTATATGCAAGAAGTTCTTTGCTTCCTCCTTATTAAGCACTCCATAATCAATTGTTCCTTTCAAGTACTTAAATTATTTTCCGCTACATGTAAGTGTAGCTTTGTAGGATGTTCAATGTACCTACTAATAATACTAACAATAAACATTATAGTCGGTAGTAGTCACAAGATAAGACTTCATGCTATCTTCTTATAATAAGTCTCATCAATTCTCTTGCAATTTTCATCTTTGCAAAGCTTTTTCTCCAAAAACTATTGGATTACAGACCAAGCTGCTTTTATCCATTTGATACCTTTCTAACACTTCTACTACAAACCTTTGCTATCTAATGAAAATACCTTCATCCTTTTGCGCCACTTCAAGTCCAAGAAAATAACACTTTTTTCCCAAATCGATCATATATAACTCTATCATGGATTCTTTGAATGCAGCAAGCATAGATATTATAGTCAGTGAATATAAGATCATCAACATATTAAATTATAATTAAAATTTTACCTTTTTCACTTGTTTTGACAAACGAAGTGGGTTCATAAAAACACTTTTCAAGGCCTCTTTCCACAAAGTATGACTTGATGTCATTATACTAAGCTCATGAAGATTGCTGTGGTCCATAAAGAGCTTTCTTTAGTTAGTAAACTTTTTGTCCATTGCATTTAATTTCATATCTATGTGGTTGTTCAATAAACACTTATTCGTCTAATTCACCATGTGGAAAAGCTAATTTTATATACAGGAGATAAATGATCCATCCCAATTGATCTACAAGTGCAAGTACTAGACGAATGTGTTAAATTTTGGTGATACAAAATCACAAATAGAAGAAAACAGATATGCAAGAAGGAAAGTAATCACTTTTGTTCACTATGAAAATGCATAAATTATTGGATTGCATTTGAATGGAATTAGAAGGATATATGCATGCGCACGTTATAGAATAAAATATATGCAAAAGAATATGCATATTATTTGTTTCTCAGTAATCGCATTGCTTTGAGATTATTTTCTTCCATCTTTGCTAATTAAAGAAATGAGTGAATTACTTGCTATATTTGCATCATTTGTTAATTACTATTGTAATTTGCCTTCATTATCTTCTTATCATATCTTGATAATTTGATTGATGACTCACATGAATTTACATTAGTTATAAATTGAGGGTAGACTTAATTGTAAATCTATCCTAGCATTCAGCCAGCGATCTCCAAATAGAGTGTCTCTTCTTGTTATCCCTAATATAGGACTTTGGTATGTAAACTCTTATCTTGTAATCTCTTATAACTCTCTCATGTGTAATAAAATCTCTCTCCTCTGGACTGGACATATACTACCTTGATGATAGTGGAACCAGTATAAATATTGTGCGTCTTTTTTCTTCTTTATGGTTATTTGCTATTTATTTGGAGTAATAGAATAATTGATGCTAGATTAAGTGATGTTCAAATTGGCAAATCTAGATCTTGTTTATTGTTTTTCCGCATTTGTGCAATTTTTGCATAACAGATTGGTATCAGAGCAAGATGATTTGTTTAAATTTGTGCATCAATGGCTTATAGAAAGAGTGGTAGATCCGGTGGTAATTATGCTATTACACATTTGAATGGAAAAAGAGATTTTGTGCAATATGGAAGATAAAGACGGAGGAGATTATATTGAGAGAGAAGGGCGTTTCAGTCTTGGAAATTTGGTGATAAGGAGTTTACTGTGTTGAATGAACATCTGGATTTGGGAACCTGTATCTGCTTTATGGCTCAATGTTGATGTAAGAGTTTTATGTTGATTTCCATGGGAAATTTGTTGTTTGACAGATAAGGTATGTGGGAGGAGAGAGGTTTATCTTGCATACAGAGATTTGGATTAGCCTTGTTATGTACATTGACTTTTGTTTTTTGGCTCTGTATTTGGATTGGTGATTTAGAGAATTTTTTGGTCTTGGTGGCTTTGAGATTATTTTGGTATCTACCTTCTTTTGATTTTGGATATTTGCAACATTTTGTTAGCAGGCGGAGACATAGTCTGAGCTCGTTAGCAAGATGTGATGGGGATGGCCTTGCGTGAACCCATTGGCTAAATATTCATTTTTGGTTTGTATCTCGTTAAGAGATTTTGGTTAAAGGTGGAGTTTAATTTTAATAGTTTCATGTTGAGAAGAGAACTTGAGTTGAGGTGGGGTGTTGGAGATATGTGATTTTGCATCAAGGTGGAGTGTTAAATTTTGGTGATACAAAATCACAAATAGAAGGAAACAAATATACAAGAAGGAAAGCAATCACTTTTGTTCACTATGGAAATGCATAAATTATTGGATTGCATTTGAATGAGATGACAAGGAAATATATGCATGCGTACGTTATGGAATAAAATATATGCAAAAGGACATGCATATTATTTGTTTCTCGGTAATCGCATTGCTTTAGGATTAATTATTTTCTTCCATCTTTGCTAATTAAAAGAATGAGTAAATTACTTGCTATATTTGCATCATTTGTTACTGTTGTAATTTGCCTCCGTTATCTTCTTACCATATCTTGATAATTTGGTTGATGACTCACATGAATTTACGTTGGTTATAAATTGAGGGTAGACTTAATTGTAAATCTATCCTGGCATTCAGCCAGCGATCTCCAAATAGAGTGTCTCTTCTTGTTATCCGTAATTTAGGGTTTTGGTATGCAAACTCTTATCTTGTAATCTCTTGTAACTCTCTCATGTGTAATAAAATCTCTCTCTTTTGGATTGGACGTACACTACCTTGATGATAGTGGAACCAGTATAAATATTGTGCGTCTCTTTTCTTCTTTATGGTTATTTGCTATTTATTTGAAGTAATAGAATAATTGCTGCTAGATTAAGTGATGTTCAACTTTTTAGTCCGAATGATACTTTTTAGTGTAAATAGAAAATGATAGTTACAACTATCATTCTGTGATTTACACTAAAAAATGTCCTTCAGTCTAAAAAGCAAACTTCTTATCCCTAAAACTAAATTTTTCTACAACTTTTTCCTTAAGCCTAAAATCCTAATTGGCAAATCTAAATCTTGTTTATTGTTTTTCCGCATTTGTGCAATTTTTGCACACTATATGCGTAAATACTTCACTATAATCTACTCCATATTCTTGAACATGCCCTTTGGAGATGAGTCTTGCTTTGTGTTTTTCTACTTTTACGCTTTCATTTGCTTTGTTTTATATACCTATTTCAACCCAGTTTTCTTTGCTTCTACTGTAAATCCGTCAACACCCATGTCACATTCTTATTTATTGATTTGATCTCAAAATCCATAGCGCTTCTCCGTTTTTCATACTTTGTAAATACTTCATAACATACCAGAACAATAACTGCAAACATTACTAAGTTAGTCATGTCTTCTTCATTAGCAAATCCTTCTCTGCTCTGATAGTCCTTTATCTATATAAGTTGACGTCTATTTCTTCTTCTATTTGATTCTAGTTGGTTTCCATCGGTCTCATCCAGTGAACAAACTACTTCTTCTGTTTCTTTACTAAATTTAGCATTAACAAATTCCTCTAGTCCATCTTCCCACTCCAAATTTGTAGCTGTTGTTTCCTCATGCCATTTATCTCATTCCTAGCTTTTATCCTCTTCGTAAAAAATATCTCAGCTAATAATGATTTTTTGAGTAGCTGGATAATGCAATTTGTATGCCTTTGATTCCTCACTAACTCCAATAAAGATACGAGAGCAAATCCCCTGTACCAAACCTCCATGTCCCTCTGTCCCAACCATTCGGGGACGTCAATTTTTAGCTATTTTGCAATTAAACCCCATTTCTCTCTCTTGTTATTGGAGGTTTAATTGCAAAATGGTTGAAAATCGGCGTCCCCGATTGGTTGGGGACGGGGGAACATGGGGATTTGGGTACAGGGGATTTGCTCGCTAAAGATACAGCACACACTCTTGTATCCAACTTAGCTATTTTTTCATCTGGTATGTGGACATGAGAAACACATCCAAAAGCTTTAAAGTACTCAACTGATGTCTTTACTCCACACTCCATGCTTTTTCTAAAGTCCTGACATTTACTGTATGTTTTGGACATCGATTCAGCACATAAACAGGCCAGTTGACTACCTCAGGATGGAAAGTCTGTGGAATTTTATTTTAATAGAGCATGCTATAAACCATATTCATGACCGTTCTTTTCTCTCTCCGCAATTCCATTTTGTTATGGTGTGTATATGGTTGTTAGCTATCTCCTTATGCCATTTTCATCACAAAAACAGTGAATTATTGAGACATGAATTCAGCACTTTTATCAGTGTGCAAAATGTTGATGGATGAACTTTCCTCCTTTTCGACATGATTATAAAAGCTCTTGAAGCTATCAAGAGCTTGTGACTTTTCATGCAAAAATAAACCCAAGTCTTGCAACTATAATAGTCAAAAAGGAGATTAGATACCTTTCCTTACCGTTCGAAATGGGTGGGATTGGGCCGCATATTTCTGCATGGATTAACAACAAAATCATATATTCTTTCCATGCACTTTCCTTTAGACATGGGTCCCTTATTTGTTTCCCTACTAGGCAATCTTCACGGATTTTGGAGAAAGTTTTGAGCTGTGGCAAGCCATTCATAATTTCTTTATGTTTAAGAATCTTCAACCCTTTAAAACTAAGGTATCCAAATCTACAACGTCGTAAGTGAGCTAGATCTTTAGTTCTGGTGTAGAAGCAGGCTTACATACCTAGTTAAGAATAGGATGTAGAATGAACACTCTATTTGGTGACATTGATGCTTCCATAATCAAGCCTCTCTCTGTTTGTAACACTTTGCATTTTGGTTCATGAAATAAGTTTGCTACTCCTTTTTCTTGTAGTTGACCAATGCTCAACTAGTTATTCTTTAGTCCGAGAACATATAATACACCAGTAATGATATGTGACTTTTATTTGTTTAATATCTCAAGCTGCCTTTCCCTTCTTAGTGAGGAATACCAGAATCGAGTGAAGCATATAATACATCAAGATAGCATCTCAACCATCAGATATCATCTCAACCATATAACCACAGAAGAGTCTTGGGCCGAATATTTACAAAAGCCCATTTCAAAATTCCAGTATAAATATAACTTTTATATGAAACAAAATAAATGTTTCTCTTCTGTAATTTTTGTTGCAATCTTAATAAAGATATCAAGTTCATTTCATCAACTCTCTAAATCTGAATTTCATAATATCTCAAACATCTCAAAACCTTATATGGTATCAGAGCTTAAAAGTATAGCTTAACAGCAAAACTCATCCGGAAAATTCATCATTTGAGTTTTCCCTCCCATTAGAGATTCAAATAAAATCCAGTGCCTTTCCAATATTCAAGAAATCTGGGTGCATTAAGATTCTTTGTTGAATCTTGAAGGAAAGCAACCAGAAATCATAGAAATCAGATCATGAAACAAGGGAATCAACACAAAACTTAAGGAAAGTGCCATCCGGAAAAACTTATCAGATTGGAATCATCATTTAAGCTTTGGTTGCATCAAACATGTTCTTTGTTCTCACTCTACATTCTTGAATCCAAATCTTGATTAAGAATTGCTGCATTCCACCATCAATACTCACAGTTCTGATTTAGGATCATTATGTCTGAAGAAGGAAATTCAACAACCTCCTTCAATGTAAACAACTCACAGCAAACGGAAGCTGCAGAGAATTTCATCAAAATAGTAATTAGTCCACTGGTTATGGTTCATTTAAATGAAGATAACTATCTTCTATGGAAGCTTCAGGTTAAAACTGCAATTCAACGGTGTGGACTTGAAAACTTTATTCTTGGAACCATTCAAATTCCACCAAAATGCATCACTGGTAAAGAAAACAAGGTCATTAGTAATAAAGAATATGTGAAGTATCATAGGAAAGACATTCTCATATGCTCATGGCTACTATCATCAATAAGTGTAAATCTTCTATCACATGTGATTGGGTGTAAAACTACCAATGAAATCTGGACAACAATTGAAAAAGTTTTCAACACTCAATTAGCAGCTAAAGTTATATTTTATAAGAGGCAGTAACACAATATCAGAAAAGATAATCACAATATGAGAGAATATCTTTCCAAGATTAATACAACTTGTGACTTATTGGAGGCAGCAGACCATAAACTCTCAGATTCAAAGCAAATAATGACTATATTAAATGGATTAAGTGATGAATATGAAGCAGTGGTGGCAGTCATAGCCTCAAAGAAAGTTCTACCATCGGTAGAGGATGTTCACTCAGTTTTACTTGCACATGAAGCAAGAATTGGTAACAAGAAAACCCAAGAATCAGATTTTTTGTTAACTATGTTGCCAATTACAGAAGCAAAGGTCAAAACAGCAATAGAGCAGAACAATCAACACAAAGAGGTGGATACTCAAATAGATCTAGAGGAAGAGGCAGATGGAACAACAATAACAATAGACCAAAGTGTCAAATATGTGAAAAAATTGGGTATACTGCCACAAAATGTTATTTCAGATTGAATCTAAACTATGTTCCAGGTCAAGGTTCAAATAATCAAAGAAGTTCCAATCTGAGTGCAAATATGGCACAAGTGCAACAAGAGTCATATAATCAACCAGACAATAGAAATTATCAACAAAATGAAATTGCAAAGTCTGATCATATACAAGATGAGGATGGGTACCTTGATTCAGGAGCAACTAATCACATCACAGGCAATCTAAGCACTCTAAATCTTGGGAACAAGGAGTATAAAGGTATGAATTCTATACACTTGGGTAATGGTAAATCTATTGCAATTACACACACTGACAGTTCATATATAATGGGAAGAAGATAATTATATTTGAATAATTTACTTAGAGTACCACTAATTAGAAAGAACTTACTAAGTGTGTCACAATTTGCAAAAGCTAACAATGTTTACTTTGAATTCTACCCAAATTATTGTCTAGTTAAGGACATCCTAACTAAGGAAATTCTCTTGTAGGGTAGAGAATGTAAGGGACTATACAAGTTCGGTGTAGCTAACTTAAGAAAATCAGAAATTAAAAGAAATTGGTATAAAAATTCTGAACTCAAACCGGAAGAAAATTGTATGACTTTTGATATGTGGCACTGTAAATTGGGACATCCAAATGCTAAAATTGTAAAGCATGTGTTGAATAATAGTAATATTTCCTTTAATGATATCTCAATGCCATATATCTGTACCTATTGTGTGATGACCCACATTTTGGAGGGTTTAAATTGACAATAATCCACATATGTCCAATTCAAAAAATCCGGAACATAGATAATCAATGAGGTTAATTGAGAAAAAGAAGAAAAGAAGAAGGAAACAGACATAGAATCTCGCAGCGGAATGATAAAATATAATAATCAAATAAACGGTTCATGAAGCTGTTTACTATACATTTGATTATAATTTATACTACATTTATTAGAGTTATATATATACAATAGAAACAAAATATAATGCAGCACACCAACATGATGCTGGGAATAATAATAATAATATACCAAATCTTCGTCTTCGTCCTCTAGAGAAAAATCTTTGATAAGCTGAAAGCTCAGGGCTGACCCGAGCGTAATGCAAAAGACAAAACACTTGAGTCAGGACTAAAATATTCTTATGTGAGTCAAATCGATATCGCATATAACATGAGTGCCGTGGCGTCAGAGATGTTTACGGGTTTTCACATCTCATATCCAGTGTATAACGTGCATGCAATAACTCAAGAGATGTTACGGGATTTTCCATCTCTTAAGGATCCGTCAAAATATTTATATGTAGTAGAATACGCTACATATATAATGTCTAATCAATAAAATAATTATCAAAATAGCGTTAAGGCTTTACATTGATCCCTCTTAACGCGTTTTTAAGCATTGTCATACAGTTTGCATATAAAACACCAGTAAACCGTCGGTGGATAGGGATGCGCTGTGATACGACAACACTAAACCAAAATCGTATGGGTCTCGTATAGGGATAAAAGTATGACAAGGCACGTGAGACAATGCCCAAGGTAGGATACTATCAGTTTACCCTTCCCAACTGGTGGTAACCCCTAACGGCCCACGGCATCCAACACTCCCAAAATCCGAGGGTGTGCACCAATCAATCACAATGTAAATGATGGTAATACGAAGAAGTATGTCCGCTAAAGGTAGCTAGCCTCATTGACCGGTACGGCTCCTGTTTTAGTCATTTCAAATTGACACAAGTGTCAGGCCAATCCATCATCATCCTCTTTCTTCAAATCCCGCAAACGTGCGCCAAATCCAACCACTTCATTCTAGACCATCACTCCACGTACACAGTTGTTAAAGTGGTTTCAATATTGACAGAGAGTATGCCAATAAGAGGCTCCGGTTTCTTTAACAACCAAACGTCGTTTTACACATCGGTTGGTACTTTTACATTTCGAAAACAATTCGTACTTGATATCAAAATATCATATTCGCTTCAAATTAAACCCATTTTGAAATCATCATATTTACTCAAAATATACTATTTCAATTCAAAATCATGTTCGTCTGGATATCTCGATTTCAATTCCACTTCAAAATTGCTTCGATTTTCATTTGGGTTATAACTTTAATTTAACCCAATTTGTATTTAACCCATGATTTAAATATAAACCTTCCAACCTTTGACCAGTTTGAAAATTTTTTTAAAATAGTATGAAACTTTAAATTGTTTAAAAATAATTTAAATAATTTAAATAGTTTGATATAAAATGATTTAAGTATTTAAATTTTTTATAAGGTAAAATAGTTTGGAAATCAAAATAATTTGAATATTGAAAAAGATAGATTTTAAGTAGTTTATAATAAAATAATTTATTTAAAATAGTTTCAAAGTCAAACTGATTCAATTTCAAAATCTTCTCAATTCAATTTCCATTTCCATTTATATTGATTCAATTTCGATTTCAATTCGAATTAACTTCGATTCCAATTTATATTCAAATCAATTTCAATTCCAATTCCAAATTAATTTAATTTCTATTTCAATTCCAATTTAAATTAATTTCAATTCTCAATTCCAATCGGTTTGATTTATATATATTCGAGTTCGATTTCAGAATAACAATTAAAATCGCAGAATTCAAATTAAACTCCAATCTTCGAATTTAGATTCAAAACTTAAAAATAAATTCAATTCTTGAGTCCAAATCTATATATCCAATTATATTACTTTTACTTAGCAATAATTCCAAAGTTCGAGTGAAATTTCAAATCTTTTTGAAACAAATCAATTTTCGAATTTCACATCATATTTGTATTATAACTTCAAAATCTCAACTTCGATTATTTAAACAATTCCCATTACCAAATTTAAATTTCAACATTCCGAGCTCAAGTTTCAAAATAATTTGATTTCTGTAAATTTGATTTTTATTTCTTTAAATCAAAATCATTTAAATAAATTTCAAATCAAATTTTTTTAAAAATCCTTTAATTTAACCAATCCGGTGTCTGTATATAATTTTCTATCCTATGGCCAAGTGATGAGTTATTTCAATTTAATTTCAGGGATGGATATATATCATTTCAATCCAAATTACAATGTCATAGGTATATATCATCTCAACCTATTTCTTAATTTATCCAGAATAATTCAATTTACAGTTTTATATACTATAAATAATTTACTAGGTGATAACAGGATATATATAAAAATAAATAAACATCCAATCATCCAAATATCAATCAATTGACATCCATCATAATTAATCATCCAAACAGTCAAAATAATTCACAATAATTTCATAGTTATTAATATCGGGTATTTTACTGGCAATTAAATTCCAATTTAAAATTTAACAGTCAATTTTAATTTTTAACAGTTAATTCAAATGATAATTTAGATGACAATTAATTTTATCAAACAACGATCGATAAATTTATATCACCTTATAATTTCAAATTTAACTAGCATAAAAATATTCTAGTACTTGTGAGCCTTATAAAACACTCACCTTTTATTTGAACTGAAAATATTTCAGCTTCATATAAATGCCACTTCGATTCCACGCCAAAGCCTTCGTCGATACGGTTCCAACGTCGCTTGTTTCATCCAATTTCGACCTCGTATGCAAAAGATACACATTTTATAAGATTTCAATTTATAATATAATATAAAATTTCAATTTCCTTCTTAATATTACAACCTAATTCATCGCAGCCATTCATCCCTGGATTTGCAATCACGGCCGCACGTCACTGCATCCCATCTTCTTCATTTCAGATAAAGACGAACGCGAAACCCATAAACGTCACCTCCGTTCATCCATCATCGCGACCACCACGATCATCCAGGAGTTGATCGGCCACTACCCTTCGAATTCTCATCACACACTCCATCCACGCCCAGAGTACTGTCAAGCTCGGTCACTTCATGCTCTCGATAAACATGCTCGAACGTAAACCCTTCACCGCCATATTTTGGCGAATCCCAGCCTGTACATCGAAAATCCACCATTGGATGGAAAGGTCTCGACATGCTCTACGACATTCTAGTTGATGGCGAAGCCTATATGTCGATGGATTGGAAGAAATCGAGGGTGGAAGCTAGGTTAATTTCGACCATTGAGAATAAGTGGAGGTGCGGCTATATAATTTGGGTGAATACGCACGTATATATATACGTGTAACTATATTATTAAATATTATTTCGACTATTCACGTGCTTTTCCAAACGAACTCCAAACGAAGCGTGTCACCTAGGGTTTATAATGTTTTACCCCAATTTCGAACACAATGGAACATGTTTCGAAGCCTAATTCGATCATATGTGGAAGTCGGCTTTTCGGATCGAATTAAAATATTAAATTTTCGATATTAAATTCAACGCGTTTCTATCTCGTACGACGGAGCGGTAACTCCAATCGCTACGAAATTTGAAATTCGATAATAATACACTATTATGGATCCAATGGAACTGGTTTCGTCAAATCCGAGACTGTGTCTCGGAAGACTATTTTTTACTCGTTAAATAAAATATACAATTTCCAACTTTTTTTATCCACTTAAAATTCCAATTTTAAATGTTGACAACCTTCATTCGTACTTAAATAAAATTTAAGTCAATTCCCGATACCATTTTCATTCATATTAAATTCAGAGTTCAATTATTTACAAGATTTTCAATATTAAGTTTAAACAAATTAATTATACAATATTAAAATCTCACTGAATTTTACGTATCAACAATTTATTTATTTCCAACTAAATAAGTCAACATTTATCATTTAATCCAATGATTGATTATAAATACATTCAATATATAGAATTCCATTTCAATACTATTACTGTCAAAATCTTCGAAATTGGTTATTTAATTTTTTTATCTAAGTTCATATCAAATAAATTACATAAATAAACATTAAATTTTTATTTCTAACAATTTTTATTCAGTAATTACATTAAATTTAATAATTTCAAATAGTTAAAAATACGGGTCGTTACATTCTCCCCCACTCAAAACTTTTCGTCCTCGAAAAGGCGTTAAGTAAAGAATTTAACACTTGATATATTTTCTCAAAATAATTAACTTACAAAACATTAAAATCTTATTTGTGAAACTATTACTACGCTTCTACTACGCCACTCTGATTGGCTTACGGAATTTACAAGTTAGTTATCAAAACAAGTTATAAAATTTTTAAAACTTCAAAAAATTTCTAACGCTCGGATTTTCGAAAAATTTCGGCAGTCTCCTTAGTGCGGCTCGATCTGAAAATTTTTACAATACAATATATAACCCAAATATATATCAAATATACATCTCATCTCAATGATGAGGCATCCCATAGGGAAAAATATAAAAGCGCGGTATGTAATCCAAAATGTGTACCTTATTATTATTAATACGAGCGAGTTTGCTCGTAATAAGCAAGTAAAAGCATATAAAATCGCCGAATACATCCAAACTGTCTTCGTATGTACCTATCTCAACTTAATTTAGAATATTAGTCACTTATGAAGATATGGGAAGCATATATGAATTAAATAGAATCACATAGCATGAATTTTGAATCCAAATCATAAACATTAGCACTAATACATGACAAAACACCAATTATATGCAATCAAAATAGTTAAAACAATTATTTACAACTAAAGAAAACATTCCATTAATGGTATTCATCCAATTTATCCAATCAACTCATAACTATGTTAATTTACATCTTCCAATGTCCATATTTCAATTTATACACTTCATTTTTTTATTAACATTTAATTTTTGTTAACATTTACTTGGTTTACTTCTAATTTATTCAAATCTATTTCATTTGCATTAAATTTATTCAATTTAATTTGTTAAATTTCAATTGTTTCATTTTACGTTTAGTAGTATCCCATATTAATTCATTTATTCACATTCATTCACACTTAAGTTCATTTTCATTTTGAATCAATGTTATTTTACTCATTTATTAATACAATTCACTAACTTCTTCCATTTATTCATTTCGGTTAGCTTTTCATAAGTTAAAGTTCATTTCATAATTCAATATTAGCTTCCTTCCTTTAACATCCATATTCAATTAATTTAACATATTGTTTAACTAACATTTATCAAAGTTATAAACTATAAACTTTACTTTACATTTTCGTGGAACATTTGAATTATAATGTTCATATCTCCATTTTTAGCATCAACATCATTAATGAATTATTTCTTATATCCTTACTTACGTTTCTTTTCAACTTAATTCACATTTATTTTCACAATTCTATTTAATAACAAATTTATTTGTGAAACATTTTATTAATCATCACTTTAGTTTATAATCATTCTATAAAAGTCCAAATTCTTATATATGACTTTATCTAAGTTTATAATTATCTCTAAAGCTACAAATTTAATTTCAAAATTTCTTTGCAAATTTATATTTAATTCTGTAACCAATTTACAAAGATATTATTTAATTCATTTATCTACTTTCTTAAGTTCCACTTACTTATTCCATTTAGTCATTAATCATTTCATAATATACTAATTAAGTATATAACATTTATTATTACAACTAAATTTCCATTTATATACATTTTAGTCACTTTTAAGTTTTGTTTACTTGTATAATATCCCATTACATATCCAAATCATCATTTTAACTTTTAACATTTGGTAAGTCTTATTATATGTTATTAGAATGCAATTTGGTATTATACAAACTAGTCTGCTTCATTTTACTTAATTAGAATGTTCACTATTTTAACTTGTTTAAATTTTCTTTACTTTCAATTTAAGAGTTGCAAACTTCAATTCTAAAGTTTCTCAAAACATTTAGATTTCTTTATTCTCTTATTTTATACATTCTGGTTATTCAAATATTTCATTTCATCCAAATTATTTGAAGATTATTAATTAACCGAACTTAAAAATTTTAAATACCGAGTTCATTTCAAATCATTTGAAATAAGTATATATACTTATATCTTTTGTATATCAAATCATACTTTCGGAGTTTAAACCAAAATCCGTTTATCAAAACAATTTTGTAGCAAAGCTTCTCAAAAGTCTCCCCCACTTTGAGACTCGAAAATGAACGTCGATGATGCTGCGCAGTCATCACCGAAATTATTTTCCAGCGAAAGAAGAAGGGAGTACTAACTTCATTCCTTTTAAAATTTATTTGAAAAGTATTTGTATTTGTATATACTCTTCAACAATACTGATATTATTTTCCAAACCTGGAAAACCTTTTTCAGAAACATCGGAATTTAAGTTTCTCAAATTCTAAATTTTATATTCATTTTACTTGCAAATTATATTTTTTTATAAATCACATTTATATAGTTTCATTTTCTTATAATCATATAAGAGCTAATAGTTTAGGAATATTGACTAATCAAACAATAAACGATAATGATCAATATTATCATTTCTAACAACCAATTCATTTAACTATCTAAATTTCAGAAAACCATTCTTTTATATATAAAATATAATCCTAGGTCAAAATTATTTCATTTACCAAATTTTGAAAACAATATTGTGTTGGTTTTCTTTGTTCAAGTGTTTTGGAATCCCTATCGATATAGTGGCGTCCCACGTACAGATCAGAACCCAAAATTCAAACTTAAAAATTCAAACAACACAATATAAAAAATTTCATACAATACTAACAAATACGCTCTCTCATATATATACACTCAAACAGACTCATTCTAGGGTATTACTACCCTATCTCTAATGAGTCAAACCCCACAAAGCTAAGGTTATCGCTAAACAAAAGCTCTGTAACTAACTGTGACGACCTACATTTCGGAAGGTTTTAATTGACAATAATCCACACATATCCAATTCAGACAATCCAGAACATAGATAATCAATGGGGTTAATTAAGAAAAATAAGAAAAGAAGAAGGAAACAGACATAGAATCTCACAGCAGAATGACAAAATATAATAATAAAATAAATAGTTCATGAAGCTATTTACTATACATTTGATTATAATTTATACTACATTTATTAGAGTTATATATATACAACAAAAACAAAATATAATGTAGCAGAACAACATGATGTTGGGAATAATAATAATATACCAAATCTTCGTCTTCGTCCTCCAGAGAAAAATCTTCAATAAGCTGAAAGCTCAGGGCTAACCCAAGCGTAATGAAAAGACAAAACACTCGAGTCAAGACTAAAATATTCTTATGTGAGTCAAATCGATATCGCATATAACATGAGTGCCGTGGCGTCAGAGATGTTTACGGGTTTTCACATCTCCTATCCAGTGTGTAACGTACGTGCAATAACTAAAGAGATGTTACAGGATTTTCCATCTCCTAAGGATCCGTCAAAATATTTATATATAGTAAAATACGCTACATATATAATGTCTAATCAATAAAATAAATATCAAAGTAGCGCTTAGGCTTTACATTGATCCCCCTTAACGCGTTTTTAAGCATTGTCGTACAGTTTGCATATAAAACACCAGTAAACCGTTGGTGGATAGGGATGCGCCGTGATACGACAACACTAAACCAAAATCGTATGGGTCTCGTATAGGGATAAAAGTATGATAAGGCACATAAGGCAATGCCCATGGCATGATACTACCAGTTTATCCTTCTCGGCTGGTGGTAACCCCTGACGGCCCACCATGTTCAACACTCCCAAAATTCGAGGGTGCGCACCAATCAATCACAATGTAAATGATGGTAATACGAAGAAGTTTGTCCGCTAGAGGTAGCTAGCCTCATTGACTGGTACGGTCCTATTTTATTCATTTCAAATTGACACAAGTGTCAGGCCAATCTATCATCGTTCTCTTTCTTCAAATCCAGCAAACATACGCCAAATCCAACCACTTCATTCTGGACCATCAATCCACGTACACAGTTGTTAAAGTGGTTCCAATATTGACAGAGAGTATACCAATAAGAGGCTCCGGTCTCTTTAACAACCAAACGTCGTTTTACACACCGGTTGGTACTTTTACATTTCGAAAACAATACGTACTTGATATCAAAATATCGTATTCGCTTCAAATCAAACCCATTTTGAAATCATCATATTTACTCAAAATATACTATTTCAATTCAAAATCATGTTCGACTTGATATCTCGATTTCAATTCCAATTTAAAATTGCTTCGAATTTTCATTTGGGTTATAACTTCAATTTAACCCAATTCGTATTTAAATCCATGGTTTAAATATAAACCTTCCAACCTTTAACCAGTTTGAATTTTCTTTGAAAAATAGTTTGCAAATTTAAATTATTTAAAAATAGTTTAAATAATTAAAATAGTTTGATATAAAACGATTTAAGTAATTAAAATGTTTTATAAGGTAAAATAGTTTGGAAATCAAAATAATTTGAATATTGAAAAAGATAGATTTTATGTAGTTTATACTAAAATAATTTATTTCAAAATAGTTTCAAAGTAAAACTGATTCAATTTCAAAATCTTCTCAATTCAAATCAATTCAATTTCCATTTCCATTTATATTGATTCAATTCTGATTTCAATTCAAATTAACTTCGATTCCAATTTATATTCAAATCAATTTCAATTCCGATTCCAAATTAATTTAATTTCTATTTCAATTCCAATTTATATTAATTTCAATCCAATTCTCAATTCCAACTGTTTCGATTTATATAAATTCGAGTTCGATTTCAGAATATCGCTTAAAATCACTGAATCCAAATTAAACTTCAACCTTCGAATTTAGATTCAAAACTTAAAAATAAATTCCATTCTTGAGTCCAAATCTATATATCCATTTATTTTACTTTTACTTAGCAATAATTCCAAAGTTTGAGTGAAATTTCGAATCTTTTTAAAACAAATCAATTTTCGAAATTCACATCATATTTGTATTATAACTTCAAAATCTCAACTTTGGTTATTTAAACAATTCCCATTACCAAATTTAAATTTCAACATTCCGAGCTCAAGTTCGAAAATAATTTGATTTCTATACATTCGATTTTTATTTCTTTAAATCAAAATCATTTATATAAATTTCAAATCAAATTTTTTTAAAATCCTTTAATTTAACCAATCCGGTGTCCGTATATAATTTTCTATCCAATGGCCAAGTGATCAGTTATTTCAATTTAATTTCAGGGATGGATATATATCATTTCAATCCAAATCACATGTCATAGGTATATATCATTTCAACCTATTTCTTAATTTATTTAGAATAATTCAATTTACAGTTTTATATACTATAAATAATTTACCAGGTGATAACATGATATATATAAAAATAAATAAACATCCAATCATCCAAATATCAATCAATTGACATCCATCACAATCAATCATCCAAACAGTCAAAATAATTCACAACAATTTCATAGTTATTAATATCATGTATTTTACTGACAATTAAATTCCAATTTCAAATTTAACTGTCAATTTTAATTTTCAACAGTTAATTCAAATGACAATTTAAATGACAATTAAATTTATCAAACAACGATCAATAAATTTATATCACTTCATAATTTCAAATTTAACTAGCATAAAAATATTCTAGTACTTGTGAGCATTATAAAACACTCACCTTTTATTTGAACTGAAAATATTTTAGCATCAAATAAATGCCACTTCGATTCCACGCCAAAGCCTTTGTCGATACGGTTCCAACGCCGCTTGTTTCGTCCAATTTCGACCTCGTATGTGAAAGATACACATTTTATAAGATTTCGATTTATAGTATAATATAAAATCTCAATTTCCTTTTTAATATTACAACCTAATTTATCGCAGCCGTTCATCCCTGGATCTGCAATCACGGTCGCACGTCGCTGCATCCCATCTTCTTCGTTCCATGTAAAGACGAATGCGAAACGCATAAACGTCGCCTTCGTTCATCCATTATCGCGACCACCACGATCATCTAGGAGTTGATCGGCCACCAATTTTCGAATCCTCATCACGCACTCCACCCATGCCCAGAGTACTGTCAAGCTCGGTCAATTCATGCTCTTGATAAACGTGCTCGAATGTAAACACTTCATCGCTAGATTTTGGCGAATCCTAGCCTCTACATCGAAAATCCACCGTTAGATGGAATGGTCTCGACGTGCTCTACGACATTCCAGCTGATGGCGAAGCCTATAAGCCGATGGATTGGAAGAAATCGAGATTGGAAGCTAGGTTAATTTTGGCCATTGAGAATAAGTGAGGCGCGGCTTTATAATTTAGGGTTTGGATGAATACGCGCGTATATATATACATGTAACTATATTATTAAAATATTATTTCGACTATTCACGTGCTTTTCCTGACGAACTCCAAACAAAGCGTGCCGCCTGGCGTTTATAATGTTTTACCCCTATTCCGAACATAATGAAACATGTTTTGAAGCCTAATTGAACGTATGTGAAATAGCTTTTCGGATCGAATTAAAATATTTAATTTTCAATATTAAATTCAATGCGTTTCTACGCCGTACGACCGAACAGTAACTCCAATCACTACGAAATTTGAAATCCGATAATAATACACTATTACGGATCCAATGGAACATGTTTCGTCGAATTTTGAGACTGTGCCCCGGAAGACTATTTTTTACTCGTTAAATAAAATATACAATTTCCAATTTTTATTTATCCACTTAAAATTCCAATTTTAAATGTTGACAACCTTCATTCATACTTAAATAAAATTTAAATCAATTCTCGATACCATTTTCATTCATTTTAAATTCAGAGTTCAATTGTTTACAAAATTTTCAATATTAAGTTTAGACAATTTAATTATGCAATATTAAAATCTCACTGAATTTTACGTATCAACAATTTATTTATTTCCAACTAAATAAGTCAACATTTATCATTCAATCCAATTACTGATTATAAATACATTCAATATATTGAATTCCATTTCAATACTATTATTGTCAAAATCTTCGAAATTGGTTATTTTAAAATTTTATCTAAGTTCATATCAAATAAATTACATAAATAAACATTAAATTTTTATTTCTAACCATTTTTATGCAATAATTACATTAAATTTTATAATTTCAAATAGTTAAAAATACGGGTCGTTACATATTGTCAAATGGGAAAGAGTCATAAATTACCATTTCTAGGTTCTGAAACTCATTACAGTAAACCTCTAGAATTAATTGCTACTGATTTGTGGGGGCCTGCATCATTACATACTGATTATGGGTACAAATAATATATATCATTTGTTGATGCATTCTCTAGATATGTTTGGATATATTTTTTAAGATCAAAGGCTGAAACTCACAATGCAGTATTACAATTTATAGCACGAGCATAAAAACAAACAAATTGTCAAGTTAAAGTGATACAATCTGATGGTGGAACATAGTATTTACCACTAAAAGATTATTTTCAGAGGAAAGGAATTGTTCATAGAACAACATGCCCATACACTTCTGAACAACATGGGCTTACTGAAAGAAGACATAGAAAAATTGTTGAATCTGGACTCACTTTATTAGCTCAAGCATCCATATCACTAAAATTTTGGCCTGATGCTTTTGCTAATACAGTCTTCTTAATTAATAGGCTACCAACAAAAGTTTTGAAGTTCAAAAGCCCAAAGGAAATATTATATAATGTCAAACTTAACTATCAAATCTTAAAAGTGTTTGGATGCTTGTGTTTTCCATATCTTAGACCTTATAATACTCACAATTTAAATTTCAGGTCATCCCCATGTACATTCTTAGGTTATGTTGCTAATCAAAAGGGTATGAGTGTTTAGATTGTAATGGTAGAATATTCATTTCTAAACATGTGGTGTTTAATGAAAATGTTTTTCCTTTTAAGAAATCAAAAATTAAAACATTAAAAAAGGTACATAATTCAAAAGATTCACTACCACCAATACCTACACTACCTGAGGAGATGATTCAGGTTCAGAAAGAGCCAGCTCAAAATAGTGTCAATCCTAAGACAAGCAACTCAGACTCACAACACACAGTGTCCAGACTTGGACCAGGTCATGAGAAAGCTGAGTTATCAAATGTACCTGATCAAACATCTCAACAAAGAATAAGTTTGCAATCTTCTTCTCATCAGACATCAGTGGAATCACAATCCCTTAATGAACAACATCTACAAGAAACTGAGGATACTTGTCAACAATAGACTACTGCAAAAACCAGTCATCACATGATGATGTTGGCTCCGTTTTCCAGCAAGCAGAGAGAAACGGAAGAAAGGAAGTAAAACTAGATAGAGGCATGGAAGGCAGAACTGTAGGACTAGATACTTGGTTCAGCATTCACTAAAATGCCGAACCAAATATATGGTCCAGCATGACGGACCAGATGTTTGGTCCGGTATCCTCTGATATCTGCACCAAATATTTGGTCCGACATCCTCTGATATGCCAACCAAATATCTGGTCCGGCATTCTCTGATATGCCGGACCATATAGTTGGTCCGGCACGACACATCCAACACCAGACCAGACATTTGGTCCGGTATACAGGCATGCCGGACCAAATGTTTGGTCCGGTATACAGGCATGCTGGACCAAATGTTTGGTCTGGCAAATAGGAGACTCCAAAGCAGAAGCGCCAAACCAGACAAGGAAAAACAACCAAGCCAGGCAAGCTCCATGACCCAAGCACCGATCCAAACGCTCCTACCTAGATGCCGAATCAGATTCAGAGAGTTATAATCCCCACCTCCACACTTCACAACTCCACTCTATAAATAACAGAGCTTCTCAACAACAATGTGGACCGACTAGGAGAGAAAAGAGGGAAAACTCTGCTGAGACTCTGTCACTCCAGCTACATCAAGTTTTTACTCTTTCCGAACAAACTTGTATCTGTAATCAAATCAAAGTAAGAATAATAAGATAGACAGTGGATGTAGGCACATTCTGGCCGAACCACTATAAAATCCTATGTGATTTACTTTCTTTAACTACTTTCCAACTTTGAGCCTATGAATTGTTCCATGACTGCAAAAATTATCCCTCAACGTGTTGGAACATTAAAAACTCCAACCTAAACGTGACTAGCTAAATTCGAACTTAGAGGTGTTTGTCCAGTTTTTGTGCAAACATTTTTGGTGCTTTCACTGAGAGCGGTGTAGAGAGCCAAACTCTTCTGTCCACCCTCCTTCCAAACCTTAACTCAACATTAGAACATGGCTCCCTCTAGGCGCAACACCGATAAGGGTAAGAGCACGGCCATTGCCAGTACACTCAATCCCATCCAAGAAGATCAAGAAAACCCAGCTACCCATTCTCAACCCCCGGACTCAACTGTCACCTGAGAGTTAGATAGGGTTGTGAATGAGATGACTGACCGCTTCGCTGCCTAGCAAAAAGCTTTAGTGGACCAACTCATGACATGCTTGAGAGGCACGGAGGAATCACAACACTGAATCTCGAGGTGAGTCTCAATCTAGAGAGTCGCGTAGATGGAACAGATCCCCTGCAAATGAAGAATTCAATCAAGAAGATACAAGAACTCCAAGCCGAGCCAGAACTAGCCCGAAGCCGATCCTGAAAGGGCATCAAGAGTTGGGCCCAGTCAAGGAGGCACCAAGCAAGGACAGACTGTGGCTGACCCTGTCATGCTTCGAGCCAACCATCACCAATCCAACCTCAACCAAGGTTCCAAACGCCATTAATATCAAAGGGAAGCCTCCACTTCTCCTAGGGCTACCCCAAAATCCAAGGAGAGGATGACATGCCTCTTCAGGGAATATCTCAGACACAAACAACTCAAAATAGGGACAGGGGCAAGGGTGTCCAACCCCTTCACCAGGGACATGAAGCGACAGCCACTCCTCGATAATGGAAGATGCCCACTATGGATCCCTACAAAGGCACATCCAACCCAATCATCCACTTGCAGTGCTACACCCAGCACATGCTCATGAATGGAGCAACGGAGGGTGTGTTGTGTAAATGTTTTCCGCTGTTCCTGTCAGACTTAGCAACCACATGGTTTTGTCGCCTGCCTCATGGCTCTATTAGCTCTTGGGAAATGTTGAAGAAAAAGTTCATAAGTCAATTCTGAATCCACGTGGAACAGCCCAAGGATGCCTATTCCTTATCAGACGTAAAACAAAAGGCAGGAGAACCGATGCAGCAATATCTTACCCGTTTTAACGCTGCCGCAGCAGTAGTACAAAATTCCAATGAAAGGCTTACACTGATGGCGCTGTGCGGAGGCGTCCATCCGGATTCATAGCTCGCTAGAAGATTGACGAAGGAAAAACCTCTAATTCTTCAGGATTTCTTTCATTAAGCTGAAAAGTACATGAGATTGGAGGATGCAGCGGCCCACCGACATAGCGATCAACCCACAAAAGCTTCTAGCGTCCAAGGAAACATGGGTGCCATACTCCGAGGGGAAGGGAATAAACCGAACAACGAAGGAAAAAATGGCCACCAAGGCAACTCTAGAATTGAAAAGGCAATAAGCAACGATACAGGCCTGGACCGAGATTCAATTCATACACTCCTCTGAACGACACTATGGAGAACATTTACATGGCTACTCAACATGAGTTGAAATACAAATGCCCTCCGTAAAAAAAAGAGTCAGAAGTCGCAACTAGAACAGGAAATATTGTCCCTTCCACGAGTCTCATGGGCATAACACCGAAGAATGCCCGCATTTGCGGGATCTCGTTGAGGAATATATTTGAAAAAAGAAACTGGAACGATACATGAAGAAAGGGCACAACTCTCCTGTGCCCGTCCAAGAATGATCTAGGCAACACCTGCAAGGGAACAACAAGAAGGGAGCTGCTCCAACTAAGAGAAGATAATTGTCCACACCATATCTAGAGGCCCACATATAGCCGATGGAAGTTGGGCCGAAATGGAGAGGTATGGGAGATCCTTGAAAGACAGGGAAGGATATGTTCATTCCATAACTAAAGGACGCATCGCTAAAGGGAGAGAAAAAGTCGACATAACCTCCAACGATGAAGATTTGGTTGGAAAGCAATATCCGCACACCGATCTCATGGTTATCTCCGCCTGGATCGGCCCGGCGGAGGTATTCCGCATTTTAGTCGATACGGGAAGCACAGTGAATATTTTATTCAAACATGCATTCAACAAAATGAAGTTGTCAATGGAAGATGTATTCCCGTTCCATAAGCCCTTGCACTGGTTCACTGGGGAAGGCACGATGCCGCTTGGACAACTAGACTTGTTCGTTGAGCTAGGAAGTCACCCCCGATCAATAGTCCAAAAGCAAACATTCGTGCTGGTGGACGGGCACTCTGCCTACAATGCGTTCTTGGGAAGGCCTGTGTTATCGGATTTCCAGATAGTCTTGGCACCATGGTGTTTGAAGATGAAATTCCCAACTGATAAAGGAATAGGAGAAGTAGAAGGCGACCAAGACGCGGCTCGCGATTGCTACGTGACAGAACTCTGCCAAAACAAGAAGAAGGAAAAAAGGAAAGGCGTAGGGCTCGCCCTCTGCACCAAAAATGTGGAAAAATAGCAATTAAAGAAGGCCCCTCCTCTCAAATATACTAGTTACTCATTTAACGAGTTGGATCCCAAAGATAGAGAGAAGGAGGTCAATGCCAAGCCCATGGAGGCTATGGAACATGTGATGTTAGACGAACACGACAAAACAAGCCTTTTAAAGATAGGTTCTTAGTTGAACCAGAACCTAAAAATCTAGCTGATAGGATTTCTACGCAAGAACTTGGATGTATTTGCATGGACCTATGAAGACATGGTGGGAATATCCTCAGAAATAACTTGTCATTCCCTCAATATTGACCCAACCAAGATACCGATCAAATAAAAGAAAAGAAGCATGGGGATAGAACGGTCAACTGCTCTCAACGAAGAGGTGAAGAACCTGCTCGCCAACGGCTTTATCCGTGAAGCCATTTACCCAAAATGGATCTCCAACCCAGTTTTAGTGAAAAAGCCTAATGGGAAGTGGCGGACCTGCATTGACTTCTCCAACCTCAATGATGCTTGCCCCAAAGACTGTTTTCCTTTGCACCGAATCGACCGACTGGTAGACGGAACCGTGGGACATGAGTTATTGTCATACATGGACACATATTCAGGATATAACCAGATCCTTATGCATGTGCCGAATCAAGAACATACTAGCTTCATCATGGATCTAGGCCTATATTGCTACAAGGTCATGCCCTTTGGGCTTAAAAACACCGGTGCTACCTATCAACGTCTAGTTAATAAGATGTTTGAGCAGCAAATTGGTCACTCCATGGAAGTCTATGCCAACGACATGCTTGTCAAATCAAGAAGAGCAACAGATCATCTGAGCCACCTAGACGAGATGTTCCAAATATTACGCAAATACCAAATGAAGCTGAATCCTCTAAAATGCTTTTTTGGGGTATCTTCAGGTAAATTCTTAGGTTTTATTGTGCACTCTAGAGGTATAGAGGCAAATCCTAAAAAGGTACAAGCTTTGAAAGACGTCAAAATCCCAGCCACGCGAAGGGAAATGCAAAGCCTGAACGGGAAGGTAGCTGCTCTTAGCAGGTTTATATCCAAGGCCACGGACAAGTGCGTCCCGTTCTTCGAAGTCCTCAAAAAGGACAGAGGAAAATTTGAAAGGACCAATGAATGCTATTCAGCCTTCCAGAGTTTGCTAGAACACCTACAGAAGCCGCCAGTGCTCTCCACTCCGATAGATGGAGAGAGCCTCTACCTATACCTTATTGTATCCTCCCATGCGCTAAGTGTCGCATTAGTACGAGAAGATGATTGTATCCAAGGACCAGTATACTTCATTAGCAAAAGATTCACGAGGAAGCTAGATACCCAAAGATCAAAAAATTGGCTTACTGTTTGCTGATAGCATCTAAGAAATTACGACACTACTTTCAATCACACTCCATTAGAGTTCTAACGGATCAACCTTTGAGGCGAGTCCTACATAAACCAGACACGTCAGGGAGCATGTTAAAATGGTGCTTTGAGCTGAGCTAGTACGACATTACCTACCACCCGCGCACCGCAATTAAGGGACAAGTCTTGGCTGATTTCATAGCTGAGTACACAATGCGAGATGAGGAGGCTGCGGCAAGGGTTCAGGAAGCTGTCAAATGGAATATGTTCATTAATGGAGCATCAAACGAGCTCGGCTCGGGGCATGTGTCATAATAGTCAAACCCCGAGGAAGGAAATTAAGCTATGCACTGAGACTAGAGTTTGCTGCAACCAATAACGAAGCTGAATACGAGGCAATAATAGCCAGTTTAGAAATCATTAAAGAAATAGGAGTTAAGTCGATATGTATACATAGCGATTCACAACTAATTGTTAACCAGATCCTTGGAGAATTCCAAATTCATGGACAAAAGCTTGCGTCCTACCACAAAAAAGCCAAAACTCTCCTTGATGAGCTAGACTACTATGTAATAAAACATATCCCGTGAGGGGAAAATCAGGAGGTGGACGCCCTCGCTAAAGGGGCTAGCGTAAGAGCCGAGCTAATGCCGGGGGCAACCCCCGTCATGAGACAATCCATATTGAGTTTCGAGTGTCTGCAAATCACAGCGATCGCAGACAAGGAGAAGACATGGATGACCCCCATCATTAGATACTTGCAACAAGGAACCTTGCCAACAGATCGGAACAAAGTCAGGAAAGTACTCAGGAGGGCTACGCCATCCAGAATGGAGTCGTGGCTTTTCCAACCTACTAAGATGTGTCACCGGGAACCAAGCAAAAGATATCCTTAATAACATCCATCAAGGGAGTTGCAGCGATCACACCAGAGGGAAAACTCTTGCTAGAAATATCCTACGCTATGGATACTTTTGGCTCACACTGAACAAGGACACGGCCGAGTTTGCTAAGAAATGTGACAAATGCCAAAGATTTGCCAAAATCCCGAGATTACCACCTACTGGTTTAATCCAGATGGTCATCCCCTAGCCCTTTGCCATCTGGGGAATTGATATGATCGTGGAACTCCCCATGGGTTGAGGAGGAGCAAAATACGCTATAGTGGCAGTAGATTATTTCACCAAATGGGTGAAAGCGGAGCCCTTGAACAAAATTTCATTTACCAAAGTGATAAACTTCCTTATACATAACATCCTGTGCAGGTATGGAGTGCCGCAAAAGATCATATCGGATAACGGACTCTAATTCGATAGTGAAGAATTCTCCAGTTGGTGCCATGAACATGGGATTGCCCGAAGCTTCTCAGTTGTGGCATATCCCAAGCAAATGGGCAAGTCGAAGTAGTAAACATGGTGTTGAAAACGTTGATCAAAAAGAAGCTAGAAAAGTCCAAGGGGCATGGGTCGACGAACTGCCTACTGCTTTATGGGCATACCGAACTTCTTACAAGACCACAACAGGGCACATGCCATTCACATTGGCATACGGAGCCAAAGCCTTGCTTCCCGTAAAAACAGTCGTCCCCTCGCACCGTAAAATGCATTACAATTCGGAAGAAAATGAGGAGCTCTTAAACATGTCACTCGACCTGATCGAGGAAAAAAGAAATGACACCGCCCTTAAAGCTGCCGCTCATAGCTAGAAGGTGGCAAGGCAATACAACTCTAAGGTGAAGCCTCGAGTGCTGCAAGAGGGAGACTTGGTACTCAAGCGAGTCTTCCCACGACCGGGAGCACTAGATCCGATTTGGGAAGGACCGTTTGTTGTACATAAGGATCTTCACAATGGAGCTTACATCTTGTCAACGGTAGATGGAGAGCTGTTTTGAAAGGCATGGAATCTCCAACATCTCCGCCACTGTTTCTCTTGAGTTGTAAAGAAACATGTACTAAATGAAGCAATAAAAGAAAGACAGTGGACGTAGGCATATTTCGGCCGAACCACTATAAAATTTGGTGTCTCGCATTACTTGTCTTATTTGAACATTCTTTCATTTAATTATTTATCTGATCACTATTCCTACTATGAGCAATCGCAGGCGCTTGCCGGCAGCGGTGAAAGTAAGATAGCCACGATAAGAGGCACAAAACAAGCCGTGGCAGTTCACTACTGACGATCGACACCTCCAAGCCAGCAATGATGAATCGATCATAAGCCACAGATTGGCATGATTTATAGCCTTGGCAGTTCATCATTGGCGTTCGGCTCGCCGGCAACTGCGAACCGATTATGAACCCCACGATTAAGGCGTGACTGCACCCGGTGATAGTTTGCAATTGATGATCGACATTATGCACACCGGCAACGATAAATCAAATAATACTCGCGGCACGGGCAGTAGCCTGAGTAGTTATCGTTCGCGATTGGCCTTGAATATAACAGCGTTTTTTATGGGTTTCTGTGTCTCTGAACACTATAACGATTAACTAAGTCGTAAATAGTTCACAAACAGACGGAGCAGACTATAAAATTCACGCATCACAAAAGTCATTCCAGATAAACATACAATAGACAGAAGTTGAACATTACAACATTAAATTCTTTATGTTCAAAGCTTTTTGTTTATATATACAAATATTGAACCACCATACATCCTTCAAAAATACATGCAGAAAGTGAAAAGAAAATTTCCTCGACTAGGAAGGAGGAACATCCTTGTCACTCGGCTTGCTCCCTCCGACCATGTCTCTCGGAGTCTCGGATCGCTCGAGAAACTCGCCCCTCTTTTGCGAAGGCCCAACCTGTCCTGAAGAAGTCCCTGTACGATGCAAGTAAGAGAAATCATAAGCTTCGCATTCCAGTATAAGTGATAACAGAACTAAAGCAAAAAAGACGAGATACCTACGGTAATGTGATGTGGATCACCAAGCCCCACAAGATCCGCCCATCATCATCATCCTCATCCTCCGCCAGCAACTCATAACCCTTGGCGATGGCTTTGGTCTCTTCCACTGCAAACTGGCTGTTCGCCATCCTAGCATCATACACGGCTCCTCCCTCATGCGCGACCGCAGCCTTAGTCTCCTCGATGAGCCGAGAGTGGATTCCTGCTATCACCTGAGGATAATCATCCATCCACTGAAGGTTCCTCTGTTTCCAAAACATATAATAAGTATCCTTCAACATCTGGTTGAATGTATCACAAAAATCGCTGGATTTTTCGACTTAGGTCTAGAGAGACACCACCTTATTCATGTAATGTTCCTTATCCCTTCTCAACTGGGCCTGCTCCGCCTTCAACCTATCAATCTCAGCCTGGTATGAGTCCTTTTCCTTTTGCCACTCTCCCCGAGACTCCTTTGGCTCAGCCAAAGCCTCCTTCGATTTCTTCACCTTACCCTTGAGGCAGCGGATCCGCTCCAGATCCTTCTTCTGAGGCTCATCTACTGAGCTGATAGCCTCGTTAATCCGTGCTTTGCATAGGTCGGCGGCCTCTCTCGTTTCTTCTTCCTTGGCTTTCCTTATCTCGGATGCGCGAGATGCTTTGACTGCTTCTAACTTAGCCTCCTTCTCCCTAAGCGCCTTTAGAAGATCCTCCACCTCCAAATGCAACCGTAAATTGACGTTCCCAACTTCTTCAGTAGCCTTGGCTAAGCGAGACTGATAATCAACAATGTTTCTGGTCTCATCCATAATTTGGATCATCCTCGTTGTCAAGTCAGCGAAGTCAAGAGTCTTTGCCTCGTCCAAGATCCGGACAAAAGGATTTCGAGGTAGAAGAAACTCGGTATCGGGATCCGTCGGATGACGACCCATATAGTCGTTATTAATATCAGGATGACCCTCAAAGGGGTTCCGCATCAGCTGCTGATAATCTGAGAAATAGGTATTGACATAGCCCTCCCCTAAATCATCGGGCACTTCATGCACTTTAGGACGCATTGGATTTTGGCGGTGACGCCGAGAAGAAGTTTGGGAACCAGGGGAGGTGGCATCCTTATCCGGAGACCCCGCACATTTCTGAGACGATTCATGACACTCTCATATACCCAATCCTGATAGAGTCTCCTTAATATTCCCTTGCGTGGTCTTTTCCTCCTTAAAAGCCGTCTTGGAAGAAACGGGGGCCCCTTTCATCCGTTTGAACTGCTCGAGCCGCCTAGACACTTCATTCCACTTCGGATTCCTCTTTTCCCTGCAATGCGAATTACAACATTAGAATAGAGAAATAGAGAAAGCATAAAAACAAAACATGCAAGACACTTGGACGCTACGAGCTACTACAAACCCTTAGGGTAGACTGGATCAAGTGGCCGGGACGGAGTCTCACTCAAGTAGGGAATACACTGGGACGGGACTCCACTCGAAGAAAGGAGGACACAAGGCGACCGAGCTTCATTGGATTGAGGAGCAAGTGGAGACTGGGACTCATCAAAAAAAAGTTCCTAAGAAGTACCCCCAAAATCCATACAGTAATCAAAAGTACCTGGGGAATGCCCAAATGCTTCGCCAACTCCCACTCCGCCTTGCATTGGAAAAAGCGGCATTCCACCCAAGTCACCTGGAACTACACCCTCTTGGGAGGGGTCAGCGACAAAAATTGGCCCAGCAGCCGGCTCAGGTTGATCTAACTGCTCGGGCCACTCCCGCACAGCTTCGGCATTCTTCAAGGGAGTTGCACCCAAGCCTTAGCTACCTATGACCTCCACATTTGGAGAAACACGAGCCTCCGATTCCATTACCTCAGAATCTCCCTCCGACCTTTCCTCCTCTTCACTCTCTCCCTCCAAATGGGAACCCGCCTCGTCGTCGGGGGAAGGAGCATCCTGTATATGCAAAGATTTCCCCCAGCGAGGAGGATGAACCGTGCTCTTCTTATGCCTCAACTTTTTCGAGGCTCCGACCCCATCACCCTCTTCCTCATGAGCCTTGCCTTTATCTGCATCTCCCTCTTCTCCTCCAGCTCTCGCTTCTTTCTTGGCTAAGCATGGCCTGATCTTGTACACGGATTGTTTAGGGTCGATTAAGTTGTAAAAGCGAAGGGCTGTATCACGGAGTAAGAACGAGGCTTCCCTCTCGACCTCCGAAATAGCCAATAGTTCCTTGGCTATCTTTTTCAAACCTTTGTCCTCCGCCGCTTTTACGCAACCTGAAAAATATGGAGCAATAAAGAAATAAGTCGATAGAAAGCTTATAAAATATATAACGAGGACTTACAACCAGAGGTGGAAAGCATGTTGGGGAACGACATCATCGCGCACAAAGAAATACTCCTTCTTGAACATGCTAAACTTGGAGTATAGATCAAGGACATGCTTAAATTTGTGAGCGAACTCTAAGCTAATGAAGGGACTCCCCTTCCGATAACTCCTCACATTATATAAGTATCTGACCTCTCTATGGGTAAGGGGTCTCTGATAACGCTTTACGAATATCAGGTATAAGCATGCAAGGATGGCATAAGAGTTCGGTTGAAGTTGCTTGGGGTGACTTTCAAGTAAATCACGAAGCTGGCGATCCAACTGGTAAGTGGAGGAATTGCACCGCACATACAATGGTACTTATTGTATGCCATATATCCACCTAGGGGAAAGCAGGCTATATCATCCGGGACGGGTAGTATCATGTCCCGATGAGCTATCCTTAACGCAGTAGCTATGGAGTTAAGCTTTTCTATCGTCAGCACGCTGGGGTAACACTCTGAAGGCCTAACTAGCGTCTGATTAGGAGCGTAGCCCTCCATGAAAGAATAGGTAGAACTGGTTTGTTTGGGAGGATTGACAGGAACGTCAGAAGAAGAAGGGACAGCCCCGGTAGGCTGTGAAGACGCATGCTTGGACCGAAGCTTGCGACTAGATGACATATTCTTGCACGAAGAAATAAAAGACAAGCATAAGTCCAACAGAGGTACAATCATAAATGGAAATTAAAACATTAATGGGGAACCTTTTATCGTCTAGCCCAGTTGAAACCATACTCCTAACCTAACCATCTCAAGAAACTCCACCTTTGGCTTGGCATACCTATGAACCATGCGCTCAGGCTATTTGGTCCGGCATTATCCCGTACCAAAAGCCGAACGGCATCCCAATGCCGAACCAAACACTACTGATCCATCCTTAGCACTACAATCGATTACAGCCCATAATCAATAGCCTGGACTTCACCACTCCATCCCTACCATCATCGTTTCCATCACTTCATCTTGTCCACGTTGATGCCTGTCCTATCATTCCACTTTATCCTCCTCATATCCACGGCAATTCCTCGCTTAGCCACTATCCCTCTCCATTTCTCTCCAGTCCAATAATGAACCTTAGGTTCACAATCACCAAGCATGATCCCTTCTTCACCAAATCCAAAACCAAAAACCCTAAAATCCCCAGGCTAAAAGATCGGGTTTAGAAAAGGTTACCTCATACAATGAAGGCACAGAAATATTTGGATTCAAGCAATATAAACGAGCTTAAAACACACCTTAATCGATCGAATAGAGGTTGGAGAAATTTAATTAAGAAAATAGGAAGAAATGAATAAGAAGAGAAGGCATTATTTAAAGAGGAAAAAGGAAGGAAGACGAACGGTTGCAAATTTTCGATCGGTGGTAGGAGCTCGGTGCCGAACTAAACAAAGCATGTCATGTAATTACACGTCATACATTGGGGGGGAAGTGTTGGCTCGGTTTTCCAGCAAGCAGGGAGAAAGCAAAGAAAGGAAGTAAAAGCAGATAAAGGCATGGAAGGCAGAACTGCCGGACCAGATACTTGGTTCGGCATTCACTAAAATTCCGAACCAAATATATGGTCCGGCATGCCGGACTAGATGTTTGGTTCGGCATTCTCTGATATGCCGAACCAGATATTTGGTCCGACACGACACATCCAACACCGGACCAAACATTTGGTCCAGTATACAGGCATGCCGGACCAAATGTTTGGTCTGGTAAATAGGAGACTCCAGTGCAGAAGCGATGAACTAGACAAGGAAAAACAACCAGCTCAGGCAAGCTCCATGACCCAAGCGCCAATCCAAACGCTCCTGCCCAGATGTCGAACCAGATTCAGAGAGTTATAATCCCCACCTCCATACTTTACAACTCCAATCTATAAATACCAGAGCTTCTCAACAACAATGGGGACCGATTGGGGAGAAAAGAGGGAAAAATTTGTTGAGACTCAGTCACTCCAGCTACTTTAAGTTTTTACTCTTTCCAAACAAACTTGTATCTGTAATCAAATCGAAGTAAGAAAAATAAGATGGATAGTGGATGTAGGCACATTCTAATCGAACCACTATAAAATCCTGTGTGATTTACTTTCTTTAACTGCTTTCCGACTTTGAGCCTGTGAATTGTTCTGTGACTGCAAAAATTATCCCTTAACATGTTGGAACATTAAAACCTCCAAATCAATCAACCTAAACGTGACCTAGCTAAAATTGAACTTAGAGGTGTTTGTCCATTTTTTGTGCAAACAGATGACAAGGTCAAAAAGTGGCATATTCAAACCAAAAATATACAATGTAGTCTTGAATACAGAGGAACCAAGTACTCACTATCAAGCTATGGAAAATGAGAATTGGAAATTAGCTATGACTGAAGTGTACAATGCATTAATGTGAAACAAGACATGGGATCTTGTTCCTATGCCCAAAAATAAAAATATTGTGGGCTGCAAATGGACCTTTAGATTGAAAAGAAATGTTTATGCTTCAATTTCTAAATACAAGGCAAGATTAGTAGCTAAACGTTATTCACTACAGAGTGGTTTTGATTTTAATGAAACATTTTCATCAGTTGTGAAGCCTACTACTATTAGAGTTGTTATCACTATTGTCTTGCATAGAAATTGGAACATCAAACAATTAGATGTGAATAATGCCTTTTTAAATGCTGTTTTGCAGAAAGAATTATACATGGAGCAGCCACATAGATTCAAGCAAAAAGGGGATAAAAAGCTTGTGTGCAAATTAAATAAATAAATTTAAGGGCTAAAACATGCACCAAGAGTGTGGTTTGAAAAGTTAAAAGCAACACTGATTGGACTGGGCAACAATTCAACGAAATCTGATATGTCGAACCAGATATTTGGTCCGACGCAACACATCCAACACCGGACCAAACATTTGGTCCGGTATACAGGCATGCCGGACCAAATGTTTGATCTGGTAAATAGGAGACTCCAGAGCAGAAGCGATGAACCAGACAAGGAAAAACAACCAGGTCAGGCAAGCTCCATGACCCAAGCGCCAATCCAAATGCTCTTGTGCAGATGCCGAACCAGATTCAGAGAGTTTTAATCCCCACCTCCATACTTTACAACTCCACTCTATAAATACCAGAGCTTCTCAACAACAATGGGGACCGACTGGGAAAAAAGAGGGAAAACTTGGTAGAGACTCAGTCACTCCAACTACTTTAAGTTTTTACTCTTCCCAAACAAACTTGTATCTGTAATCAAATCGAAGTAAGAATAATAAGATGGATAGTGGATGTAGGCACATTCTAATCGAACCACTATAAAATCTTGTGTGATTTACTTTCTTTAACTGCTTTCCGACTTTGAGCCTGTGAATTGTTCTATGACTGCAAAAATTATCCCTTAACGTGTTGGAACATTAAAACCACCAAATCAATCAACCTAAATGTGACCTAGCTAAAATCGAACTTAGAGGTGTTTGTCCATTTTTTGTGCAAACAGATGACAAGGTCAAAAAGTGGCATATTCAAACCAAAAATATACAATGTAGTCTTGAATACAGAAGAACCAAGTACTCACTATCAAGCTATGGAAAATGAGAATTGGAAATTAGCTATGACTGAAGTGTACAATGCATTAATGTGAAACAAGACATGGGATCTTGTTCCTATGCCAAAAAATAAAAACAATGTGGGCTGCAAATGGACCTTTAGATTGAAAAGAAATGTTGATGCTTCAATTTCTAAATATAAGGCAAGATTAGTAGCTAAAGGTTATTCACTACAGAGTGGTTTTGATTTTAATGAAACATTTTCATCAGTTGTGAAGCCTACTACTATTAGAGTTGTTATCACTATTGTCTTGCATAGAAATTGGAATATCAAACAATTAGATGTGAATAATGCCTTTTTAAATGGTGTTTTGCAGGAAGAATTATACATGGAGCACCTACACGGATTCAAGCAAAAAGGGGATAAAAAGCTTGTGTGCAAATTAAATAAATAAATTTATAGGCTAAAACAAGCACCAAGAGTGTGGTTTGAAAAGTTAAAAGCAACACTAATTGGACTGGGCAACAATTCAACGAAATCTGATAATTCATTATTTACAAAATTTAGCAAAAGCAGAGTAATTTATGTACTAATATATGTTGATGATTTTATTATTACAAGTAACAGTGAGGTGGAAATTAGCAATCTCATAAAGCACGTAAATCAGGAGTTTTCTATTAAAGAACCCTGTTGGTCTAAATTATTTTCTTGGCCCTGAAGTAAAAAGACTCTCAAGTTCATCAATTCAGTTAAATTAGAGGAAGTACATAACAGAACTTCTAAATAAAGCTAAGATGGATCAAGCTAACCCAATCTCCAATCCTATGCTCAGCAACATACATGTATCCAAATATAAAGGTGAAGCAAAATCTAATGACAGACGGTATAGAAGTATAGTGGGTGCACTTCAATATGCAACTATCACAAGGCCAGAAATTGCTTTCAGTGTAGACAAAGCAAGTCAATTTATGCAAAGTCCAATAGATGAACACTGGAAAATGGTAAAAAGAATACTAAGATATCTCAAAGGAACCATAGACTTTGGACTGACACTGGAATCATGCAAATCTATTAATGTCACTGGCTTTGCAGATGTAGGTTGGGAAACTGACCCAGATGATAGAAGATCTACAGCTGGTTATTGTATATTTTTAGGTAAAAAACCTATATCATGGTGCTCAAAAAAGCAACCTACGGTTTCAAGGTCTAGTACCGAAGCTAAATACAGAAGTGTAGCAAATGCTACAGCTGAAGTGATGTGGATAGAATGATTACTTAGTGAGTTACAAGTCAAACCAGAAAGCAAAACTACCATATGATGTGATAACTTAAGCACTATTCAACCTACAGCAAATCCAGTGTTACATCCAAGAACAAAGCACATGGAGTTACATCTCTACTTTGTACGTGAACAAGTTACAAGCGGAAAACTGAATATAAATCACATACCTTCAGCTTACCAAATTGCTGACGTTCTAACCAAGCCATTGTCAAAAACAATTTTTGTTTGTTTCAGAGCAACCTGAAGGTCAGCAACATCAACAGCTCTTAGAATAACAAGATCTCAACTAACTCGAGTCGAATCAGTAATTAGCTGATAAAAGCATCAACTTCGTATCAAGTTGCAGCAGAAGCAGATGATCTTTAGCCAAACTAAAGATAAAAGAGATAATGTATGCTGGAACTTGCACTAATTTTCATCAATCTTCGACTAAATTTGATATCAAACTGAATCGACATGGATTTGGGGATGATTTTACAAAACCTACCCACAGAAGGGTTTACGGGGGAGTAATGAGGAATAACAAAAAAGAGTGAAGAATATAATACATCAAGATAGCATCTCAACCATCAGATATCATCTCAACCATATAACCACAGAAGAGTCTTGGGCCGAATTTTTACAAAAGCACATTTCAAAATTCCAGTATAAATATAACTTGTATATGAAACAAAATGTATCTTTCTCTTCTGTAATTTTTGTTGCAATATTAATATAGATATCAAGTTCATTTCATCAACTCTCTGAATCTGAATTTCATAATATCTCAAACATCTCAAAATCTTATACTTCTACCATCATGCTAGAATTGTTTCCAACCTTCACAAATGAAATTTTCATCTATGTTTGGAAAACTATCCTTCTTACCACACATATGGTTACTGCACCCAGAATTAAGAAACCACACATCTTCCTTTTTACTTGGTCATTCACCACATAGGCCACCATAGCATCTCTTCTTGAGCTTCTGAAAAAATTGCTTCCTTAGGCTTGTTTGAACATTCATATTGATAATGTCTAAGTTTATAGCAACGATAACATTCCACAATGGATTTGTTAAAGCTTGACAAGCCTCTTCCTCGACCACGAAATCATCCACATCCTCATCCTTCCATTATTTTGTATTTATCTTCATAAGTTACCATTAAGGCATACTCTTCATTTGGAGGAACACTCATGCATTGTTCATGCACTAATAAACTACTTTGCAATTGATCAGTCAAAGTATCAATGTGATTTGGTTCTTCAATTAACCAAACAACATAATTGAACTTTTGAGTCATGGATCGCAAAATCTTCTCGATAATAGTAACATCTTTCATAACTTTACCATTAGTTCTCATTTTGTTAACTATGCCGACAGTTCGTGTGACGTCCCTTATTTTATCAATTATAATGATATTTATTTTGGATTTTTGTATTTGGAATTATATAAATAAATGAATTATTAATTGAAAGAATTCAAAGTTAAATGGAATATAACTCATCAAAATATTTTTATTTGAAATAAAGTTGAAATAAATAATAAATGAGATTAGAAAATAATGTTGTAAGTTTTTGTTGAAAATAATGAAAATATTTATTTAGTTAACTGAAATATAGCCATTTTGGCCACTGACTCGGATTTCGACGAAACTAGTTTCATCGGATCTATAACAGTGAATTATTGTAGGATTTCAAGTTTCGGAACGATCGGACTTGTCATTTGATCGTACGGGCTTGAAACGCTTTGAAATCAATTGAAATCAATTTGAAATAAGCTGATTTTATCATAACTTCGTCATACGATGGAATTTGGGCTTGAAACCCGTTCCATTGATTTTAAAATTTTCGAAAGCATCTATTTCGATATATGGGATGACCCATTTTCGTTCTGGAGGCAAAACGGGCTTTTCGGGTCATTTATCATTCAAACCCAAATCGATCTAGTCCATTTGTTCTATTTCTGATCCATCTATAAATAGCTCATTATAAACACTAGGTTGTTTCTATTCTCATTTGTCTGTATGTATATTTCTTTCTCAACTCCTCATTCCAATGGCAGACAAACAAATTCTAGATCCAATTGCAAATCAAAAACCAAATCAAAAATTCAATCTCCTCAAACAATAGCGAATTATATATCGATTTGAAGCTCTCGACGAGCGCATCTCAAATCTACAATTCGTTTTTCATTTTGGTTCATCATTTGTTCAGTAAACATCAAACTATTCACGGCCGTTCATCGCGCCTCGATCAAACTTATCCGATCGTCGAACCAATTTGTGGGTATTGTAGAGGGGACCGAGGGGAGTGCACCGAAGTAGGTTGTGTGTCGATTCAATGGTTAGATGGTCGTGAAAAATTCAGCTAGGGTTTGAACTAGGTAGCGGCGGCTGCGTGTTTCGTTCGGCCTGGAGCGAGCGCGACGTGGCGTGCATGGTGTCGTTGGCCTTGGGTGATTGCGGCGTGTCAGGAGTGGCGGCGCGGCGTCGTATGGGCAGCGTAGATATGGTTGGCAGTGGCGGCGCTTGTAGCAGGCCAGTAGGGTTTGTTCATGATTTGGGCGCTTGGTTCGTTCTGGAAGGAGATGTGCTAGCTGAGGTGGCAAGTTCTGTGTGGGCGTTCTTTTTTTTTATTCGTATAATTTAATTTTCAACTCATTCTAACATCAATAACTTTTGCATACGAGGTCCGTTTTATGCACAGTTTCTTGCACTGGGATCGTATCGAAATTCCGGACATTTTGACGCTAGTTTGGATGAATTCTGAGACCGTTCAAATTTTGGGCTTATTTTGAATTTAAATTCAATTTAAATCCAAAGGTGAGTGTTTCAACCCACTCACAACTTCTAAAATTTCTTATGTTTGTTAAATTAATTTTTGATGTGATTACAAATTTATTTATGACTGTTTGGTGTATTTTAAATCATCATCTCAGTTAATTTGAATTTATTTGAATTTAATTATCATTTAATTTATTATTAAATATAAATTTCCAGTTAAATACATGTTATTGATTATCAGTTCTATATTGATATTTATTGATTGTTTGGATGATGATTGTGATGGATGTTGATTGTTGATGTTGGTTGAATGGATGTTGTATTTTATATCGTTATAAACTGCAAGTTCGTTATGGATTTTTATTTATTTCGGGATTGCGGTTTGAAATGATATACAACCGTAAAATGTTTAAATTTCGAATTGAAAGGATAAATATCTGTATCACTTGACCCTAGGGTAGAGAATTATATATGGACGCCAGATTGGTTAAATTAAATGATTTTAAAATCCTTAAAATTTTGAATTTAATCAATTGATGTTTTGAAATAAAATTTGATTTATATAAATTGAAGTATTTTTGGAAAAATCAAGTTTTATGATGAAATGTGAATTGGTTTAAAAAGGAATTTCTTTAAGAAATTAAATTGGAAGTTTAAAGTTAAACTTTTATTTATAAATGAAATTCTATCGAAATTGAGTTATTGAATTTGTTTGAAAATAACTTTGAAATATTTTGAAGTTGGAGTAATCCGTATTGATATTTTGAACATGGATTTAAACGATATGAAATTCGATAGTTTATTGAAATTTGGTTTTTCGATTTGGAAATTTGAATGGTCCAAATATGTTGAAATGAAATGAATAGTTTAAACTGATATAAATTCAAAACTCATATTTTAATATAAATTGTTTAATAATATATTTATAATTATTAGGTTTTCAAATTTATTAAACTATTTAACTAATATTAACTATATAAATTATTTTGATCTATTTAAACCAATTTGATTTATTTTAAACTAATTAAACCATTGTAATTTATTTTAAATCTAATTAATCTATTTTAAGCTATTTAATCTATTTTAATTATATTTAATCTAAGTTAAATCTATGTAACTATCTTAAATCAATCTAAAAGTACTTTACTTATAATTAAACTATTTTGGAGTATTTCAACTATTTATAATTATTTAAACCATTTCTAAATATCCAAACCAAGTAAAGTGAAAGTGTTTAAATTCAATTCATTGTTTTAAAAAGAAAATATGGCCCAATGATGTTATAACCTAAGCTGGAATTTAAATGCATAATGAATTGAATGATGATTTTGAAGTAAGAATTTAACCTGTTTGGGAACTATGATTTTGGAAGAAATTATGATTTTGGAAACGATATGATTTGGAAGCGACATGGTTTTTTTGAGAATACGATAATTTGGTATAAATTATGAATATGACTTTTGAAAGGAAATAAAATTATCGAACTATGATTTCAAATGCGATGTGATTTCAAAGATGAATATGATTTCGAAAGTAAGTAATGATTTCGAAAGTGATATGGTTTGAATTGAATATGATATTTTGATATCAAATTATGAAATGATTTTGGAAACGTAAAAGAACCATCCGGTGTGTAATAAGCGATTGGTTGTTAAAGAGACCGGGATCAGATATTGTCATACTCTCCGCCAATACCGAAAACCACTTTGACAACAGTGTACGCGGTGGAGATTCCAGAATGAAATGGGATGGTGGCGACGATCCTATATGAGGTATATACGTGGACCCGACTCCCATGAGTTGGCTTAAGGTGGCTAAAACAGGAGCGATTCTCGGGCCTAGGAGGTAGCTCCTCTAATCGGACACATTCCATCGATACTATATTCCGACCTTGCGATTTATTTGGTGGCACCCTTCGATTTTACTCGGGAGTGTGTTTAGAGTTGGGCGGTAGTTGCGGCTATGCGTTAGCAATAGTCCGGATGCGTAATTGGTATATCTACCCTGGCATTGCCTAGTCGTGCCGTGTCACCTACCCTAGTGCGCCTTCTACGAGTTTGTTTTATGTCGTACCTATGTGGTATCCTCTGGTGGCTCCAGTTTACGGGGAGTTACGGTACTGTATAGACTATTGGCATACCTATAAAATGTGTTAAGGGGGATATGGGTAATGCTTTAACGCTATTTTAATAGTTTATCTTACTATAGACATATTATAATAGCGTATTGTATTACATAATAGATAGTTTAACGGATCCTTAGGAGATGTGAATCCCGAACATCTCTTAAGTTACTGCACTCACATTAGACACTGGATAGGAGATGTCAAACCCCGTAAACATCTCCGACTCCATTTACACTCATATTTATTTACCGTTGATTTGACTCATATAATATCTTTTAGTTTTGACTCGAGTGTTTTGTTTTTTCAATTCGCTCAGGTCAGCCTGAGCATTTCAGGATTTGACGACCTTATTTCCGGACGACGAAGACGAAGATTGTATTATTATTATTTACTATATTATTCCACTGCATCACTGTTCCGCTGCAATGTTATATATTTACCTCTGACAAGTGTAACTCTAATTTATGTATTGTATAAGTATAATAAAAAGTTTTGTAAACAGCTTCATGAACTGTTATTTGATTATTATATTTTGTCATTCCGCTGCGAGATTCTGCTTTTTTTTTCTTTCTCTGCTTTTTATTATTCACCCCAATAATAATTCGCCCTTCTGTATGGTTTGAGTCGGCATGCGTGTCTGCTTAAAGCATACGAAAAGGCGGGATGTTACGGTTGGTATCAGAGCTTAGGTTTAGCGATAAACCTTGGCTTTGTGGGGTCTGCCTCTTTATTAATAGGGTAGTAATACCCTATGATGAGTCGCTGAGTGTATATATATATATGAGAGAGCGTATTTGTTAGTGTTATAAAAATGTTTTATATTGTGTTAATTTGTTCTATTTTGTATTTATAAATTCTGGTTGGTTCATAGGACGCTATGACATCGATAGGGATTTCTAAATACTTAATAGGACAGATCAACACAATATTTGTTTTGAAATGTAGGTAAATGAAATAATTTTACCTATTGTATATTTTATATATAAAATAATGATTTATAAATGATATATATTTGGTTGTAATATATTGGTTGTTAGGTAGTGAAATTTATAAATATAGGTTGAAAATAAGATAAATGAAATTTGGAAATTTAGAACTTAAGTTTCGGGGTTTTTGAAAATTTCTTTCGAATGATTTTTGGGATATAATAATAATATTATTAGAAGTATTTCTGATATAAATATTTCAAAATGATTTGAAAGAATTGTTTTAAAGAAATTTTGGAAAGAAATAAGTTCTGTACTCCCCACTCTGTCGTTGGGTAATAATTTCGATGATGAGTGCACGCATCATCGACATTCATTTTCGAGTTTCAAAGTGGGAAGGCCATTGTAGTAGTTTTACTACAGATTTATTTTGATAAACAAATATAAATTTCAAATTGTTTTAAATATAATTGGATATATAAATTGTAAGTGTATACATCTATCTATTATTTTTAAATGATTTGAAATGAAACCCGACATTTAGTTCTTAAATTTCTATGAATTAGAGATTTCAACTATTGAAATGGAATAAAAAAAATTAACTATTTAATAATTGAAATTTCTAAATGAAAATAAGAAATGATATGCTAAGTTATAACTGAAATATACAAGGGATTTGAAATTTGTAACTTGTAAACGAAAAGAATATGAAATATAAGAAATGATAATTATTGAACCTTAAGTTAATTAGAATAAGTAAGTCAAAATTGTGTAGCTTTCAATTGCATTCTTAAAGACATATATATAACTTACCAATTATAAAAAGTTGAAATGTTAAAAGAATATGTAATGGAAATTTTTACAAGTAAAACTTATGTAATGGAAGTGTTCAATGAAATTTACTTTTATAAATAAGAAATTTGATATGAAAATAGTTATAAACTTGAGTTAAAATTTAATACTACTAATTAAGTGAAATAGAAAATGAGTACTGTAAGTAAAGGATTTTGAACTTAAGTTAATATTGAAACTATTTATAATTAAAGTAAATAATAAAATGAATGTAATGCAATAAAAGAAATTTGCATTATATGAATAAAAGAAAAATGAATTTGTAAGTAATGAATGAAAATAAATGAAATAAGCACTGAATGAATGAATGGAAATGTAATGACCCAAGATTTTAGGAATTTATTTTGAAATATATAAATAAGTTTAAAATAATTTTTAAACCAATTTTAAAGGGGAATTGATATAGCTTGATATAGTGTATCTGTATGTGTGTACATGTGTGCACAGGAAATACACATGAACTAAAGCTTAATTCCTGAATGCTAAGAATGAACACATGTTGATGTGTATGGAAATATTATATATATAGATTAAATCCTTAAAAGCTATATGCATAAATATATATATATATATATATGGATGTTACTGAGTATTTTTGAGTGTACATGTGCATGTGTGTCAGTACAAAATAATGTATAAATATGTATATGGGTGTACTAATTATTTCAGTAAGACTTATATATATATATATGTTAATAAAGTACTAGAGTTCAAATCAGCAAAATAAAATATACAAACATATTTTAAATTATAGGCAGAAAGAAAAAAAAAGAATGAAGATATAAAATGGAGTAATCCTCTTATAAATAAATAAAGGAAGTACATACTATTTAGATGAAAGCTAAAAATAGAAAAATAAGATAAAACAGAGAAATGCTTGGTATAGGCAGAATTAGGAAGAATATTTGATAAATAATAAAATCAAGTCACACTTTTAGCATGATAGTAGACAAGAGGAAAAAGTATTTTCTGGAAAAGCAAATTTCTGAAATTAACCAAAAAGATATAACCACTTTTCTCTTCACAAACTCAAGTCGGGGAGGGTAAGATTGTGGGTTTAGATAAAATGCAAATGGCATAATTTTTGATGGGCAAAAATGACTTTAGCCAACACCTTAAACCCTAAGAAAAACCCTGCATAAATAGGCAGTGATATGAGGAACCTTCTCTTCTTCCCGAATAGCTCTTGAGAAAAATATATATCACCTAAATATAAATCAAGTGAAGAAAAGGGTTTGAAGGCAGAAGCTTACCAATCAACTAGGAAGTGAAAGAGAGCTAGGTGAGAAAACTCACTCAAAATCTAAGGCAATGAGTCCTAATGAAGGCAGCCAGTTTATAAGTTAATTTTTCTTAAAAATGTATTTTCATATATGATTGTCTATCTGTGATTTCAGAGATGAAAATGTTTTGATTTATACCTGGTTGTTCTGTTTGTTTTATTATCTGAATGTTCTAGGTATTAATAGTATATATATATTTATAAACTCAGATCTCTCTGATATGTTAATGTTTAGAAACATAAGTAAATACCCAGAAAATAAAATGTTGAATATAGGCAAGTAGTATTGGTCTTGGCTCAACCCAGAAAAATGTAAACATGTTGAGCTGCAATATACTCATGTATAAGTGCTAAGGCTTGAGACAAAAAGGAATTAGGGGTGCAATAGGGTTGCCTATGTGTTGATGCTCCTGATTCAATGAAAATATATAAATGTTCATACACATAGCAAACAAATTTTGTGATTCAGTGAAACTTGGTCATTCTGAGTTTAACTTAAGCATAGATGTTTGCAAAAAGAAAAACTCTCTCAAAAGCCATAAGCCAATGTTAGTTGTCTATACCCCTTTTTAAAAATGCAAGAATATATATATATGTGTAGAATCTATTTAATAGACACATTTCATCTAATTGCCTGTTTGCCTCTGGTTGGTTATGAATGATGTGGAATGCCATGACATGAATGATTGTTTTAGTGAAATAATTCACTGAATGGTTTAGTCATGAAAAATCAGAAGTATTATTATCAATTTAAATCTGATTAGGAAATGGGGTCAAGAGCACTGCAGGAATTACTTGTGTTCTTGAGTAATACAAGTTGACACATGGCATGTTTAAGTCCTGAGATCTTTGTGTAATGGAGTGAATTAGTCCATTACAGTGTGTCCATTGATTCAATTAATTGCAAATGAGACCAAGATAGATAAATATATCAATGTAGGAGAAGTTGATATAAAGAGGAACTAGAGTCTTCCTGGAATGAAATCTGAATAGTGAATAAATGATTTAATTCATTTTGGTGATTTCCCTATTTTGTATGGATGTTTATTTGATTTCTGATTGAATTATATGAATGTATGAATGTACCATATCTTCTTGAGGTTTCTGGAAAGGCAGACTTAAGTGTGCACCTGCACACTGACATAGAACATGCACACATGAATTACTTGTTTTCTAAAGGCAGAGTTATATACATATATCCATGTTTTAACTTTAACTTGATTTACAAATTTTTTTAGTGGATTTTCTCATACCAGACATGTGTCTGACCCTAGTGTGCTAATGGCATATGGGGTGTCTCATTTAATATGGGGCAGCTTCAAATGCATTTTCAGGGACTGCAGCAACTAAGTAGGAGTAGGAGTAGGAGCAAGGCTTTGAGAAGAAGATTATAGCATGCTAAACTTAGTTAGAAAAGAGCCTAAATGATGAAATCTACATGTATTGATAATTTAAGTTGCTACCTGTATTGAGTATTGAATATTGGATGGATATTTTGCTAAGTATTTTGCTAAGAAATTGACTTGTAACTGGAATTTATAAATCTGGATATTATCTGATATGTTGAAGAAGTTAATCTAAATCTTGTAAGTGAATTGAGCAAGAATACTATGATAAATAGGATGGTTACATTTTATAAATGTATTAGTCAATCTTGAGTCTTTGAAAAGGGTTAAGTTTTGGGAAATCTGGATAGTTGAGTCTTAGTAAATTAGATGGTTTTATTTTTCTACCATGACATATGTATACAAGAGATGATAAGCATAGGGAGAATGTATTATGTGTTTGTAATGTTCCCATAATTCAACTTGTTCTACACAAATGTTTTTATACCTTATTTTTAAATAAAGGAAGAATCTGTAATATAGGAGTTGAAAGCAGTTTAAACATGTTTTGTACAGATATTAACACACCTGTTACCTTTGTATTTTTAACATGAATCCGAATTCCATTTCACTCAGGTTTTGATCAAAATGCATTTTAAGACCCTATGGGTTACACCAGAACAAAGAGTCTGGTTGAACCATGTTATGGATATCCATGGTTACAGGAAACCCACTTAAGTTTGCATTTCATTTAGCTTAGCATCCTGGCATCAAAGAATTAAGCCTTTGAAATATGATATCTCACTTAAAAATATTCCAGAAAAGAGTTAGTACTCTAAACAGATTTTATAAGAAAATCAAACATAGATAATGATAGAAACTTATATCATTTTCCAGAGCACAAGAACTACACTATTAATTTATAGATAATCATAACACAATTATCTGGTTTCTAGGAATTATACTCCATAGAGAATTTAGTAAGGAATCAAGAGTTTAAAATATATATTGATACATATATGGATGGAATTTTATTATATGAATTAAATTGAACTATGTGTAGATTGATTAAATTTAATCAATCAAATTATCCTCTTGTTTACCAGAACTCTAATTCAAACAAGAGAGGCACATGCATCATCATATTTATGTGCATATCCTTATGAATACATTGATATATTTATATTGGTAAGGGTAAAGATTTGATCCTGGATAAGTCGTATTGATAGAAAACAAATGACTCTGGACTTCAGAAATATATATATATATACCTATATATAGATATATATATATATATGTAAAAAAAATCCTTACAAATTCAGGTATGTAAAAAGAGAGGGTCATTTCATTTGGTATCAGAGCTATGTTACTAAAACATAGTTGAAAATTAAAAATCAAATCCTTCTATGAAATTAAAAACTTAAGAAACAAAGTATAAGTAAAATATTTTGTAGGGATAGATCACTGGATGATCAAGTTTGAGTTAAAAAAAAACTAACCCGCTATGTAAATTATTATTAGCAAACTATGGTAGGAAGACCACCAAATCAGGGAGAAGGATCCTCCAATGCACCACCAATGGTCAATCTGCAAGATTTGGTGAGAGCATTTAGGGTTGGGGCAGGCCAAAGGCAAGAAAATCCCCATGAAGAGCTCTCCAAATTACTCAACACTTATACTCATTTATGAGGCAAAAGCTTTGAAGGGACAGAAAGTATTATGGAAATTCAAGCATGGTTGAGAACATTGGATAGGATTTTCAATGACATGCAGCTTGATGATCAAAGGAAGAGGCAAGTGGCTTCAAGACAGCTGAAAGGAGTAGCTTTAAGCTGGTGGGATGTAATCATTATAGGGAGAAATGAGAATGAAATCACTTGGAATCAATTCAAGGAGATGTTGGAAGCAAGATTTGTACCAGCATCAGCTAAGACCACTTTACTAGAAGAATTTATTAGACTCAGGCAAGGAACTTTGAGTGTCACTGAATACACTCAAAAGTTTGAGGGGCTTTCCACATATGGAGCAATGCTAGTGGCAGATGAAGCATCCAAGAATGATAGATAATTAAAGGTCTGAACCCAGGACTTAGCAGAGCCATGTTACCTTATGCTGACAGGACATTTGGTCAAGTAATAGACTCGGCTTTGAGGTTAGAGCAGCATGACAAGGAAAGGGAAAAGTTCAGAAATTTTAAGAAAAATAACACTAAGAAGGGTAAGGGGAGATATCACCCTTATGATAAGAAAAAAGAAGAGGCCAGTAACAAAGGCACTGGAGATGTCAAAGCTAAGGAAACCAAGAAGAAAATTGTGTGTCATCAATGTGGAAAGGAAGGACATATCAAGCCAAGGTACTCAGAATTGAAAGGAGGAGCTTTCAAGTGCTATCTATGTGGGAAAGAGGGGCATATGAAGAGGAATCGTCCTGAGTATAAACAGCAAGGAAAATTGGCAAATTTGGAAGGCAAAGGCAAATCCACAGTGGAGATTAATGCTGAAAACCATAGCCAAGTGGAAGGTACATTACTTATTTGTACCATACCCATAGCAGTAATATATGATACTGGGGCAACTCACTCTTTGATTTCTTATGAACTAGTTAAAATGCTAAAATTGAATTGCATATTGGTTGAAACCCCATTGCATATACAAAGTCCTCTGGGGAGTTCTAGTGTTTTAGATATGATTTGTGTGGATGTGGAATTAAACATAGGTGGAAACATCTTCATTTCCAATTTATATGTTTTAAACTACCCAAATATAGATGTTATATTGGGGGTAGACTGGTTAAGGCAATTTAAAGCCATAATTAACTTAGAATCATCCACCATATCATTGCAAAATATTAGGGGCCAGAGAATCATAATTTTATGTGAAGTGGCTAAAGAAAGAAAAATATATCATTTAATTGACTTGAAAAAGATTCCAGTTAACTTACTATTGAAGAAATTCCCATAATCAATAAATACTTGGATGTGTTTGGGGAGGTTAAGGGTGTTCCAAACCATAGACCAGTGGAATTTCAAATTCATTTAGTTCTAGGAGCAAGCCCAGTGATTAAAAAGCCAACTAGAATGGGGCCAAATGAACTAAAAGAATTAAAGAAACAGTTAGAGGAATTGGAAGAAAAGGGTTTTATAAGACCAAGTAATTCTTGCTGGGGAGCACCAGTGGTATTTGTTAAGAAACAAGATGGTTCCTTAAGACTTTGTATAGATTACAGAGAATTGAACAAAGTAACTATTAAAAATAAATATCCATTGCCAAGAATAGATGATCTTTTTGATCAATTAGCTGGGGCAAGAGTATTCTCTAGACTAGATTTAGCATCAGGATTTCATCAAATGAAGGTGGAGGAGTCAAATGTTAAGTACACTACCTTTAACACTAGGTATGGGTTGTATGAATTTCTGGTTATGCCATTTGGTTTGACTAATGCACCATCATACTTTGTGGATTTAATGAACAGAACCTTTAGAGATTATTTAGACAAATTTGTGCTTATTTTTATAGATGACATTTTAATTTATTCCAAAACAGAGGAAGAACATAAAAATCATTTGCACCTGGTTTTGTCTAGATTGAGGGAAAAAGATTTAAAGGCAAAATTTTCAAAATGTGCATTTTGGAAAGAGGAAGTACATTTCCTTGGCCATGTCATTTCTGCCAAAGGAATTTCTGTGAACCCCAATAAAGTAGTAGCTATTCAAGCATGGAAGAGGCCTAGCACTGTGAGTGAAGCGAGATCATTTATGGGGATGGCAGGATATTATAGGAGATTTATAAAAGATTTTTCAAAAATTTCTACACCACTTACTAACCTAACCAGGAAAAACCAAGCTTTTGTTTGGTCAGAGAAGTGTGAGAAGTCTTTTGTATAGTTGAGGGAGGCATTGGTGAATGCTCCAATCTTGAAAGTACCCCAGGGAAATGAAGAATTAGTTGTATACACTGATGCTAGTGGGTTTGGTTTGGGTGCAGTGTTGATGCAACAAGGCCAAGTCATTGCATATGCATCCAGACAACTCAAACCTCATGAAGTAAGGTATGTCACACATGATCTTGAACTAGCAGCAATAGTGTATGCCTTGAAACTTTGGAGACATTATTTGTTAGGAACTAAGTTTGAACTTTACACTGACCACAAGTCTTTAAAGTATTTATTTTCACAAAAAGATTTAAACATGAGGCAACATAGATGGGTGGAGTTCTTAGCTGCTTATGACTTGGACATACTCTATACACCAGGTAAAGCAAACAAAGTTGTTGCTGCTCTAAGTAGACAACATGCTAAATTAGCTATAATGATGATAGAAGAGTTTAAGGACTTATCTTTGCTTGCTGAGTTAGAAATTGGGGAGAATGACTGTGTGCACATGGATGTGCATGTGCATGGTGCACAGGAAAATAGAGGGAAGTTGAGCTTGATGACACTTCAACCTGAACTAATTTTGAAGGTGAGTAAAATGCAAGAACAAGACACAAACTTATTGGATAAGAAAATTCTCATATCAAAAGGGGAAGAGGTGACAAATTACCATATTGACAAAAATGGTTATTTAAGAAACCAGAATAGAATATGTGTTCCAGAAAACATGGAGTTGAAGGAGGAAATATTGAATGAATACCATAGAAGTAAGTACTCCATACACCCAGGCAGTACAAAGATGTATCAAAATTTGAAAAGAGACTTTTGGTGGAAGGGAATGAAATCAGATGTAGCCAAACATGTTGCAAAGTGTATGACTTGCCAATAAGTCAAGGCAGAAACACAAAAGCCATCAGGGCTGTTGCAACCTCTTACCATACCACAGTGGAAATGGGAAGATATATCTATGGATTTCATAGATGGACTGCCTAGATCTAAAAGAGGAAACACAAGTATATGGGTGATAGTAGATAGGCTAACTAAAGTGGCACATTTCATCCCAGTCAAATCAGAAAGGAATGCACCAAAATTAGCTCAAGTATTTATGAAGGAGGTGGTAAAATTGCATGGCATTCCCAAAACCATTATGAGTGATAAGGATACCATCTTCACCTCACGATTTTGGAGAAGCTTTCAAGAAGCCATGGGAAGTGAATTGTGATTAAACACTGCCTACCATCCACAATTAGATGGGCAGACTGAGGTGGTGAACAAGGTTTTAGAGGACTTGTTAAGGGCATGTGCACTGGATTTTGGAGGTAACTGGGAAGACTATCTCCATTTAGCTGAATTTACATACAATAACAGCTATCAAAGCACCATAGGAATGGCTCCATTTGAAGCCTTATATGGCAAGCCATGCTTGTCACCTATATGTTGGGTAGAAGTAGGGGAAAGAGCTATTTTAGGGCCTGAGTACATACAAGAAACTAAAGAGAAAATTGAGTTAGTAAGGAGAAGAATGGCAGCAGCTCAAGATAGGCAAAAGAAATTTGCAGACATGAAAAGGAAGCAGGTGGAATATAAAGTAAGAAATTTTGTTTTCATCAAAATCTCACCTATGAAAAATGTACTGAGATTTGGGAAACAAGGCAAGTTAACCCCAAGATATATTGGGCCATAAAAAATCCTGGAAAGAATTGGTTCCATGGCATATAAGTTGGAATTACCAGAAAACATGCAAGGGATGCATGATGTTTTCCATGTATCACAATTGAGAAGGTGGGTTCATGACAAGGCAGAAATTCTTGAGACCCCAACCCAAGTGCAAATAAATCCTAACTTGGTTTATGAAAAGGATCCAGTGGGAATTTTGGCAAAGGATGTGAAGAAGTTGAGGAATAAATCTCTGAAACTTGTGAAGGTACAGTGGAGTCTTGATCCTAGTGATTGCACATGGGAATTAGAAGACAAAGTTAGGATGAACTACCCTAAGCTATTTTTAGATTAAAGGTAATTCTGATTTTTATTCTGTTTTCCTTTTTGGATGCATGCATTTTTAGTTATTATGATAGAACTAAAAATCTATTTGGTTGAGAATGTACTTGTTCTCTGAATTAAGTTTAAAATTTATTTAAGCTTAGGAAAATTGTGGGACACAATTTCTAAAAGGAGGGGTGTATGTAATGACCCAAGATTTTAGGAATTTATTTTGAAAGATATAAATAAGTTTAAAATAATTTTTAAACCAATTTTAAAGGGGAATTGATATAGCTTGATATGGTGTATCTGTATGTGTGTACATGTGTGCACAGGAAATACACATGAACTAAAGCTTAATTCCTGAATGCTAAGAATGAACACATGTTGATGTGTGTTGGACGTGTTTCCACCGAACCAGAGTAAGGAGAACATTGCCGAACCAACCACATCCTACGCACTGCCAAACCAACCACTTCCTAAGCACTGCCGAACAAACTCCAACCAACCACTACCGGACCACTCACCACCGGACCAGGTCCCACCGAATCAAACTCCAACCAACCACTACCGGACCACTCACCACCGGAGCAAGTCCCACCGAATCAAACTCCAACCAACCACCACCAGAACAAGTACTACCGAACCAAGGAGTACTGAACCAACATTGCCAGGCCAGATCACATCAGCCCAGGCCCACCAGCAACTATATACATCCAAGACCCCTACCCCCAGCCTCACTCTATAAATAGAGGGGTAGGGGTACAACAATGGCAGATAAGTTTGAGAGCTCAAGCACGGACAGAACTTTCAAACAACTTTCTTTCATACACTTGTAATCAAAGCCTTATACTTGTAATCTGAACAGTAAAAGAGAATAAGGATAGCTGTGGCTGACCCTAGCATGCTCCCAGAAGACCAAAGACAGCCACTGGAAAATATTAGGAATGATAGACGATACCATCCCTACAGGTCATCTGGACGAAATCAATACCACAGAGAAGAACTGAACTCATTTCTGTCCGCTCCAAATTCTGATGAAAGGATGGCACGCTTGTTTAGAGAGTGCGTCCAACGGGATCAAAGAGATCGAGGGATAGGTGCGAGGGTAACCAGCCCTTTCGCCCGCAATATCGAGATTGCCATCACCCCCCGAGAATGGAAAATGCCAACAATGGAACCTTACAAGGGAACCTCTGACCCCGTTGTACACTTACAGAGATACACACAGCATATGCTCATGAGCGGAGCAATGGAGGGAGTACTGTGCAAATGCTTTCCACTATTCTTAGCAGATCTAGCTACCTCCTGGTTCTGCCATCTACCCCAAGGATCCATCAGCTCATGGGATTTTGAAAGAAAAGTTCATCAGCCAGTTCCGCATTCATGTGGAGCAACTTAAGGATGTTTATTCCTTATCCAGTATCAAACAGAAACCTGGAGAGAAAGTACAGCAATATCTAACCCGATTCAATGCCGCAGCGGCCGCAGTCCAAGATGCCGATGAGAAGCTTATCTTAATGGCCCTCTGTAGTGGGGTGCATCCGGACACTAAATTTGCTAGAAGATTGACAAAAGAAAAACCAGCTACTTTACCCGATTTCTTCCATGAGGCTGGGAAATATATGAGACTTGAAGACGCTGCCACTGAGGGGCAGTCAGGGCAACAAAATAAGGCAGCTCACGGCAACACGCCCGCTGTAGCAAAGGACGTTCGAAGAAATGACTCTAGAGACAATGCTGGGGGCAAGAAGGGAGAAAAGCATCTATATCGGCCAGGACCGAGATTTGACGCTTACACCCCTTTGAATGAAACGATCGAAAACATCTTCCTAGCCACTCAAGACGAAGTTAAATACAAACGCCCCCCGCACAAGAAGGAATCAGATAACGCAATTAAGTCTGGAAAATTCTGCCGCTTCCACGAATCCCATGGGCATGATACCAACGAATGCCATCATCTTCGGGACTTGATTGAAGAACACATCAGAAGAAGGAGACTAGAACGCTATGTAAAAGGTCAGAATAGGACTCCAGTTCCTGCCAATGAGAACCCAAGGTTACCCTCCCCAGAAGTAGGCAGAGGAAATCGCAACACCAGCGGCTCCAGTCAAGAAAAGATAGTGGTCCATACCATCTCGGGAGGGCCACACATCGCCGACGGAAGCTGGGCAGAGATGGAAAGGTACGGAAAGTCGCTTAGAAACAATGAAGAATGCGTCAATTCTATTATAGAAGAACGCCACCCGAAGCTTATAGAGAATGGTGACATCACATTCAGTAGGCGTGACCTAGAGGGAAGGCAGTACCTTCACACGGATCCCATGGTTATCTCTGCCCGGCTCGGTCCAGCCGAAGTTTTCCGAATTCTAGTAGACACTGGAAGCTCAGTAAATATCCTATTCAAGCATGCCTTTGACAAAATGAAGCTGTCATTAAAGGATGTTCTTCCCTGCAATAAACCACTACACGGTTTCACAGGAAATGCGAAGATGCCCCTCGGGCGACTAGACCTCTTTGTTGAAATTGGAAGTCATCCCCGCTCCGTTGTGTGGAAACAAACATTTGTGCTGATAGAAAACCACTCGGCCTACAATGCCTTCTTAGGAAGACCAGCCTTGTCTGACTTCCAAATTGTCCTGGCCCCATGGTGCCTGAAGATGAAATTTCCAACGGACAATGGAATAGGGGAAGTAGAGGTAGAACAGGACATTGCTCGAGATTGCTATGTAACTGAACTTCGCAATAACCACAGGAAGGATAAAAGGAAGAGTGCAGAGATTGCCCTCTGCACAAAAAGTTTGGAAGCATAGCAACTAAAGAAAGCCCCTCCTCTTCGATATACCAGTGACCCTTTCAATGAATTAGACCCCAGGGACAAAGAGGAGGAGGCTACCGCCGAGCCTGCAGAGGCTATGGAATTTGTATCTGTGGACAAACATGACTCGAGTAAACTATTGAAAGTCGGGTCCCAACTAAAAGCAGAATTGAAGGAACAACTCATTAATTTTCTCCGCCACAACTTGGATGTATTTGCATGGTCACACGCTGACATGACTGGAATCTCCCCTGACATAGCATGCCACATACTAAACATCGATCCTACCAAGGCGCCAGTAAAACAGAAAAGGAGAAGTATGAGGGCAGAACGATCAGCAGCCCTCGATGAAGAAGTAAAAAACCTACTTGCCAATGACTTCATACGAGAAGCCATCTACCCAGAGTGGATCGCTAACCCGGTACTAGTAAAGAAGGCTAATGGGAAGTGGCGAACATGCATTGACTTCTCCAACTTAAATGATGCCTGCCCGAAGGATTGCTTCCCAGTTCCCCGAATCGATCAGCTTGTGGACAGCACAGCCGGGCACGAACTCTTATCCTTTATGGACGCATACTCAGGATATAACCAAATTCCTATGCATACTCCCGACCAAGACCACACTAGTTTCATCACTGACCGGGGATTGTATTGCTACAAAGTAATGCCTTTTGGACTTAAAAACGCAGGAGCCACCTATCAGCGCCTCGTCAACAAGATGTTTGCGGGGCTAATAGGACAAACTATGGAAGTTTATGTGGACGACATGCTGGTAAAGTCAAGGAAAGCCGACGATCACGTAAGCCACCTGGGCGAGATGTTTCAAGTACTTCGCTAATATGGAATGAAGCTGAATCCTCTAAAGTGCTCCTTCAGAGTATCATCAGGAAAGTTCCTGGGATTCATCGTCCATGCCAGAGGAATTGAAGCAAACCCTGAACAAGTCCGAGCTCTGAAAGATATCAGGATACCTTCTACCCGAAAAGAAATGCAAAGCCTAAATGGGAAGTTGGTCGCCCTGAGCAGATTCATCTCTAAAGCAACTGACAAATGCATCCCCTTCTTCGAAGCTCTAAAGAAAGACAAAGGAAAGTTCGAATGGACTGACGAATGCTTAACAGCTTTCCTTAACTTAATCGAACACCTCCAAAGACCACCAGTACTCTCAACTCCGAACAAAGGCGAAGAGCTATACCTATACCTTGCTGTGTCATCTCATGCTCTAAGCGCCGCCTTAGTGAGAGAAGACAAACGCACGCAGCGGCCAGTATACTTTGTAAACAAGAGATTTACAGGGGCGGAAGCCAGATATACTAAACTTGAGAAACTAGCGTATTGTTTACTAATCACCTCACGGAAACTGCGTCACTATTTCCAATCTCATTCCATCAGAGTTCTGACCGATCAACCGCTAAGGCAGGTACTCCATCGTCCCGACACTTCTGCGCGACTACTTAAATGGTGCATTGAACTAAGTCAATATGATATCACCTACCATCCTCGCACCGCCATCAAGGGACAAGCAATGGCCGATTTCATTGCCGAATTCACTACCAACAAAGGTAAGGAGCAATCGGAAATAGCAGAAGACATCAAGTGGAATCTCTTTGTGGATAGAGCGTCAAACGAATAAGGCTCGGGGGCAGGTGTGGTAATAATCACTCCCAGGGGAAATAAGCTATGCTATGCTCTAAAGTTGGAATTCGCTGGCACCAACAACGATGCAGAGTATGAAGCAGTGATAGCGGGATTAGAACTTGCCTTAGAGATTGGAGCCAATTCCTTATGTCTTCATAGTGATTCTCAGCTTATCGTAAATCAGATACTAGGAGAATTTCAGGCTCGGGAAGAGCGGCTCATAGCATATCTAAGGAAGACCAAGCTGCTTCTCGATCAATTGGATCACTATTTAATCAAACACATCCCTCGGGAAGAGAACCAAGAGGCCGACGAATTGGCAAACCAAGCTAGCATGAGGAACGGCACTATTTCTGGAGCAGTGGCCATCTCAAAGCAGCTGACCCCGAGTTTCGAGCAGGTGAATCTGATAGCTGCAGTCGAAGAGGAAACTTGGATGACTCCCATCCAAAAATACTTACAAGACGGCACACTGCCCGACAAGCGTAATGAAGTCAAGAAAATCTTGAGGAGAGCTTCCCGCTACACAATACAAGAAGGCACCCTTTATCGGCGCGGCTTCTCTAGCCCCTTATTAAGGTGTGTCGCTGGAAGGGAAGCAAAGGAAATCTTATCCAACATCCATCAAGGAAGCTGCGGAGATCACACTGGAGGGCAGACTCTGGCAAAAAAGATACTCTGATATGGATATTTCTGGCCCACCTAAAGCAAAGACGCCTTAGATTTCGTCAAAATATGTGACAGATGTCAGAAGTTTGCTAAGATTCTGCGGCTACCAACAACTGAGATTACTCAAATGACCAGCCCTTGGCCCTTTGCGGTATGGGGAATTGACTTGATTGGCGAACTGCCAATGGGCCGAGGTGGGGCCAAATATGCTATAGTGGCAGTCGACTATTTCACCAAATGGGTGGAAGCAGATACCCTAAATAAAGTATCTTCAACAAAAGTTATTAACTTCTTCATCAAAAATGTTCTATGCAGGTACGGAGTCCCACTTAAAATCATTTCGGACAATGGACTTCAGTTTGACAGCGAGGAGTTTGCCAACTGGTGCCAAGAGCACGGAATTCACAAAAGCTTCTCATCTGTAGCTTATCCCCAAGCAAACGGACAAGTCGAAGCTGTCAACAAAATTCTCAAAACTCTAATAAAAAAGAAACATGAAAAGTCAAAAGGCGCGTGGGTGGATGAACTTCCTACGGTACTTTGGGCCTATCGCACATCTTTCAGAACATCAACGGGGTACACTCCTTTCTCTTTGGCATACGGATCAGAGGCTATGCTCCCAGTTGAAACTATAGTGCCTTCCCACCGTAGGATCCACTATAACCCAGAAGAGAACGAAGAACTCCTTCATATGTCTTTGGATCTAATTGAGGAAAGAAGAAATGATGCAGCCCTCAAAGCAGCAGCTCACAAGCAAAAAGTGGCAACGCAATACAACTCCAAAGTCAAGCATCGTAACTTAAAAAAAGGAGATCTTGTCCTCAAGCGAATCTTCCCGCGCCCCGGAGCGCTAGATCCAATCTGGGACGGACCATATGTAATTCATAAAGATCTCCACAACGGAGCTTATATTTTGTCAACAGTGGACGAAGAGGTGTTCTAGAGGGCATGGAACATCCAACACCTTCGTCGATACTTTTCTTAACTTGCACTGCCCATATGAAGTGAATTAACAAAGAGAATCAGTGGACGTAGGCATTTTCGTGCCGAACCACTTTAAAAACTTGTCTCTTTTTAACTTGTTCCTTTATATCTTGGCTGCTTGTTAAACCTTATCCTTTTCTGTTGAACGAAATACTATGTAATGGCATTTCCATTCAGGACACATCACTGCGCAACTTCACCTGGAAAAGACCTAATAGGTACTATGCGAATCTATGCCCTCGCCAATGAGACACTTTTGCTCTAGCATCCCTTTGCTGCGGGTTAACTCATTGCTCGCGATCGGCCCTTAAAGCCAACTGTAATGAGCCGATTATAAGCCACTGAGTAGGCCGACCATAGCCTAGGCAACTCATTACGGCGTTCGGCTCGCCGGCAACCGTGAACCTACTTTAAGCCCCAACATAAGGTGTGGCCAGCCAGGGGTAGTTCACGGTTGACGATCGGCACCCACGCTAGCCGGCCACGGTAAATTGAATAATACCCACGATTATGGGCCATAATGGCCCGGGTAGTTACTGTGCGCGATCTCGACTCCGAGTGTCTTAAGTACGGCTGTGGTAAAAAGGATAAACTCCCCGCGGAAGCGTAAGATGGGTGACAAATTTCTCCAAGACCCACAGCTAGGGAAAGTGACTACAAAACCTGTTTGCCTCGAACTTAAGCACATCGCAGGCCTTCCGTGATTGGAAGTTTTACTTTTTCTTATATTTCTATCTTATTTAAAAACTTTCCTCCTATCCTCTATAACGATCCCTAAAGTATAGGACACATTGGGATGACAGGTCAATCAACTACATTCCATACTCAGTCATATAAGACATTCAAAGCTACCATCTACAACCAAGACATGAAGGGCGGTACTTTCTTCTCTTGTAAATAAATACATAGCTATAATTTATTCGCACATCACATTAACTTTGCAAGGTATGAAATTATATCTTAAGCAAGAAATTGGCATCAAAAACGATAAAATCACAGGCATGTGCACAGCTGTATTTCTTATGTGACACATCAAAATAATTAAGACAGTCAAATACGGCAGAATCAGCTTAAGTTAAAAATTACAGGCTAAGAATAAAGTCGTTTGTTGCCAATAACACAACTTACAGCCTAAGAGTTACATTAATGTTTTAGAGCTAGCGTAAACAGCAATGTCGAACAAACCAAAAAGACATCCAGGTCAAGTCAAGGAGTCAGCTGCATCGGAGCTTCACCTCTATCCTGCCGGCCCTCCAAGATCTACTTAGCCACGGGATCGGAACTCTCAGCATGCTGGCCGGAGGTAGTAGGTACCTCGGAGGTCTCGCCTGTCCAATTCAGAAGAAGAATCCATTAAATAAGCGATAAGCAGTCAGGTTACAAAAGCTAAAAGAGAAGACTTACCAGCATCTGCTCCTTGATCATCATCCTCCAACTGCACACCAACCTCCTCAGCGGCAAGCAGCCGCATACCCTCTTTCACCACTACCTTCTCCTCCTTGGTGAATTGAGCCGTAACCACATCCATTCTAAAGGCCACACCACCCTCCTTATCTGCATCAGACTTAGCCTCCTCTAGGGCCCTGAGATAAATCCTGGCCATGACTCGGGGGTAATCATCCATCCAAGATAAGTTGCCCTGTTTCCAAGTGCGAAAGTACATATCTTGAAGCATCTCATCCATTATCCCCTCATTCTCCTCGAACTCCCTTATTCGGTCCTCAGAAGCCAGCAGCTTTGCAATGGTGGCGTCCCTCTCCGATTGGTATCGCGAGCAGTCAGCTTGGAAGGTTTTTCTCATCGCCTCCATCTCCTCCTTCAGCTTGGTTTGAGCAAGCTCCGCAGCCTCAAGTTTCCCGGACAACTCCTGCACCCGCTCAAGATCTGCTTTCCGAACCTCATCCACCGTTGCAATAGCCATATCAATCCGTTCCTTACAAACGACCTCTATTTTCCGCATCTCTGCCCTGCTGACCTCTTCCATGGTTTTTTTTAGTTGCCTAGATGCGGTCTCATGTTGAGAGATCTGGATGGCTTGATCAGCGAGTTGTTTGGCCTGGTCGGAAACCATTAAACGCAATCGAATGTTAGCACTGCCGATTTCTTCTCCAGCCTTAACCATTCGAGCATGATGCCCCATCAGCTTCCTGGTTTCCTCGGCAACCCGGTCAATGTTTGCCTTAGCTTCGTCCCCTAAGGTTACAACCCGAGTGGTAAGCAAATCAAGGTCCAGGGACTTGGCCTCATCAAGCACCCTTACCATGGGATTACGAGGGTGAAGGTGCTCACCAGTAGCCTCATCAAAGGAAATATCGTGAGAACCCGGATCCAGATCCGGATGACCCGCAAACGGATTACGAGCCAAGCTAGGATGGTCTATCGGGGTAACGGTAGGATTCTCAGACGGGTGCGGGGAAAGAATAAGCTTAGTATTCTCCTCTGTGGTATCCTGAAGAGGCTGAGTCGGGGGCTGAGGATCAGGTGGAGATTCCAACAAGGAGCGACTCCTCTTCTTCTTTTGGATATCCTCTTCGATAACTCCGAGAAGAGGATGGTAGCCGACTACATCTCCAGGGCGGTTAGTCAGAGGCTTTGGCTTAGTGGAAGCCCTTAGAAGTTTATTGTTCAAGACGATGCCGAACACCCGATGTCTTGGCCACTTCATCCGATCCTGGGACAAAAAACCAAGTGTTACAAGCGGACGTTAAACTATAATTCAAGAAATATGTCAAGTTGGGAAAAGTAAGGAGACACTTTTGTTATACAAACCCTGGGGAGGAGTGGGATACTGCAATAAGTCCTGGATCTCATTCCAGGACGGGAGCTGACCGTAAAATATTCCTAAGTCCTTATCATAAATGGAGTCTGCAGAAGTCAAAAATTCACCTTGAGTCGTGGGGGCTGCCTCAACTAGAACACTTTTGGAAGATGAATCGGCGCCGGCTCCGGCCTTGTCAGCTTTCTTAGACTTCTCTACCAGAGCCGGTTCTTCCTCCAGCCCTTCGAAAGCTAGGCTGAAAGCATCGTCCGTCCACTCCTGGATCACACCCGCTAGCTTAGAAGACAAAGCCCCAGCACCATCACCACTCTGCCCATCGCCACCATCATCACCACTCTGTCCATCACCCTCTCCACCACTTCCACTCTCCGCCTCACCTGCTTCACCCTCGCCTCTTTCCTCCTCCTCATCTTCCTCCTCCGGAACGTCTGGACATGTGCTGGGGGAGGGACCATCGGATTTCTTAAGTTTCTTCCCCCCGGCAGTTGGATGCTTTAAGAAGGGTTTTCTTTTACTGCTCTTCGCCGTAGCCTCTCCTTTAGCTTTGGCGGCCCTCTCCTCAGCTGTGTCTCTCTGCTTGACCACAGACTGACGTGGAAGAATCAGGTTGAGCCCCAGAAGAGTAGCGTTTCTAATCAAATAAGAAGCCGCCCTTTCCCCTTCCGGAATGACTTCTATCTCCTCAGCCATCCGAACCAGACGATCGTTCTCTACAACCGCAAAGCCACCTGCCGCTAGCAAGAAATACAGCACGTAAGGAGGATTATTGCAGTCAGAACAAAAATTATAAATGAGATTCAACTTACAGCCATAGGTGAAGCGGCGGAAAGAAACGGAGTCATCTTTGACAAAAAACCATTCCTTCTTGAACATGCTGAATTTCGAATATAAATCCAGGACTGGCTTAAAGGACATGGTCGACTCCAAGCTAATATATGGAGACCCCTTCTTGTAGCCTCTTAAGTTGTACAGATACCGGATTTCCCGATTAGAAGGAGGACGCCCGTATCTCCTTTGGAAGATGACGAACAGGCTCACCAAGATGGCATAGGAGTTGGGCTGAAGCTGGAAAGGAGCCACCTTCAAGTATGTGATGAAGCTGACTATCCAAGCATTGATAGGTGGGATGGCACCACACATGCAATGATACCTGCTAAAAGCAAAATATCCTTCAGGGGGGTTATACGGCATCACTCCTTCCCCCGGCAATAACATGTGCACTCTGTCGATCCCAAAAGAGCGAGAGATAACATCAAGCTGCTCAACTTTGAGAGAGCTGGGAAAGCAATCAGGCGGTGAGTTCAGGAGCTCTTGAGGACCGTACCCGTCTACTAGCGATCTCGGGGTTGGTCCCTGTCGTTCTGGTGCTGCCTGAACTGGGGGCACTATGGAGGACTCTCCTTGGTCCTTGGACTTCTTCTTGTCAGAACGAGTTTCTACTTTATGAGACATTATTTGCAGCACGTGAAAACATACTGTTAGAACAAGGAGTGTATAAATATAAACAAACAAATACCTAACAGTCTTGTAACAACCCACCTTTTTGGACGTTTCAAATCGACAACAAACCACACATGTCAGACTCAAACCATTCAAAAGGGAGGATTGTTAATGGGGTAAATAAGAAAAAAAACAAAACACAAAATCTCGCAGCGGAATAGCAAAATATAATAATCAAATAAACAGTTCATGAAGCTGTTTTACAAATAACATTTGATTACACTTTTACAATTCAAATCAGAGTTATACATACATCAGAAATAAACAAATAATGCAGCAAAACACAGAATGTAGTGAAATAATAAATAACAATAATATACTGAATCTTCGTCTTCGTCCTCCAGAAAATAAGTGTCTTCGCTAAACTGAAATACTCGGTCTGACCCGAGCGTAAAGTAAAACAAGAACACTCGAGTCAGGACTAACATTCTTATTTAAGTAAGTCAACTCAAGTGAAATGTACAGATAACTCAATAAGTGAAATGCTTAGGTTTAAATAAACATCATCTTTCACACTATAAATCAGTTCAGTTCAAATACCGACTTTATGTTTGTTTCCAATCGATTCATTATTAAATCCAACTTTAGATTTCAATTTTTCACTTAAAGCTATTAAGTTATAATCAAACAACAAGTTTAAATCTAAAAAATCCAATTAAAACTTTCATTAAATCAATTAAATTTCAATTTCATAATTTCAAGTTCAAACATAAATTTAAACTTACAATATTCCAATTTTATTTCTAAATCAATTTATTTAAACCCAAAGTGGTTTTATATCGGGTATGTATCATTTCGATCCAAAGTGATTTTGCTAACTATCAGGGAACTTGGAGTGTGAGAACAATAACAACATAAATAACATAACATGTCAATTACCAACATGCGTGCATAATTAACAATTTAATATATACACATGCATAACTAACATATCACATGTGTCACATATCGTAAACAACATAAGTGAATATTTCAAATTCTAACATAACATATAAATATATAACATGACATATATACAAGGAACTTGCAAGGTGATTTACAATAAATTAACATGGCATATCATTTTTCACAAACATAACACATTATTTCCACATAGCATATGTGACATGTTATTAACATAGCATGTGCAATATACGATTTTATTAACTAACACATTTGTTTCAACATAACATATGTGATGTATTTCAACAAGGCATATACAAATATTTTTTCTAACATAACACATTTTTTTACATATCATATGTGATGTATTTCAACATGGCATATAAATATATATTTTTCTAACATAACACATTTTTTTACATATCATATGTGATGTATTTCACATACATATGTGACAATTAATCAAATCAACATAACATACTACTTGTGACATATAAAACAACATGTGCATGTGAATATCATAACACAAATTCAAGGGAACATAACAACATATATCACATATTCATATCTAAAGCAAACATTTCTTATAACATTTCGATGTTTATTTACCTAACAATAAAAATGTTAATCGTGAGTGATTTCTCACCTTTCGAGGTTAGAGAGTTTTTGACAACACAAATATGTAGATCCTAGTTGAAATCCAAACACGACAAGCTAACCAATCTTATCCATCGCAACAATCTAATAGAAAAGCAAAGCACGACAATGCAAATCGAACAGATTGAGTTTTCTTCTTTATTTTTTAGAGAGATGAAGCAAGGGGAATTTGTGGATTTAGAAATTTTGGAGTTTATGTAGTTTTGAGGATGGAGGAAGTGTGAGCAGAAAGCTTCAGATAGAGGAATAAGAAACAATCTGTACGTACTTTGGTTTTGTTCTCTAGTGGGAAATTGAAAAGTCAACAGGTTGGAAAGTGGGAAGGTGATAAAAGAATACAAAAATAAAGTAAGCTTTTCAAAGAAACGACTTGGTTATGTGTTTTATAAATATAAACATGAACAGGCCAGCATGAATGATGCACGTGCATTAAATCTGAATTGTTAATGGACGAATTAGTGAAGGCAGAAGTTATGAAAAAGAGTGAATACTAAAAGTTGTAACGTGTAAAAATAAATGCTTAGATGCAAATACAAGAGGTATATAAGAATTAGGTCGAATAAAAGTGGGTAAGAGAATGTATAGCTAACAATAAGAATGGAAAATGAATATATAGAGAATAAATGAAAGTTTTATGAAATAAAGAGAGAGGTTTTTTTAATATGAATAGCTGAAATGTGAGAGTAAACAAGGCAGAAAAATATGAATGAGGTAGTAGTTAGAAAAGGCAATAGAATATGAAACGTGCATGACTATGAATTCATGATGAACATCACCTTTCATACTTCAAAAGGAATTTAATGTCACATTAATTCAATATGGAAATATTTTTCAATTCCATTAATTTCTTTAACTCCAAATCAACTCAACTTTACACCTATCTAAAAGTTTTATTAACATATAGTAAATAAAATTTGAACACACCAATTAAAGTAACGATGACCACCGCTACATAAAATAAAAGGAGAACCATGATTCCAAATTCCAATTCAAAATCGGCGTTTTTCTCAGCGCACAATCATGAACATAAAATATTTAATTTATTCTAAATTTTACGATTAGCATTAAAATCACTTCTATACTGCCAAAGATTACTATTCAACGACCGTAAAATATTGCATCAAAATTCAATTTTTTTTCTTTTTATAAAATTACACTTACTTTAAAAACAACAACGTTTATTTTGTTTTCATTAGAACATACTTTTTTTTAACAATAACGTACATATCTTTCGTTAAATCCATTAATTACAATTAATGGTTTTTTTTTGCCTCTTTAATATTGAAAGATTCCAAATCGACATAGTTTTAATTAGTTTCAAAATTACACTTTAAAGCAGATCCTGTACATTTCATTCATTAAACGCCATTAAGTTCAATTAAATTATCTTTCCCTTTTATTTAAAGATTTCAAATTAAATCCACGGCAATAAATTTCAACATTAAAATTTAAAACGGAAAATAATTAATGGATAGATAATAAAAACAATTGAAATCTTTTTACAGTAACTTAAATACATTTGTAGAATTGTTGTTTACACATAAGATAATTAAAACAACCGAAGTCTTTTTACAGTAACTTAAATACATTTATAGAACCGTTGTTTACACATAAGAGTTATAAATTAACTTGCTTAAATAGATTATTTTCCTACTCTTGTAATCCATCTGTATGCTAAAACATAGTTCAAATATACATATATTTCTTCCTTTAAATCAATCATTCTATTCTTTATTTTAATGAAATTAAACCTACATTCACAAATGAAACATTCATTTCATTTGATATAAATGTTCTTTTCATTAAATCAACTTTCCTTATATATTTTCATAAAACATAAGCTACGTTTAATTACACCTATTAATTTACAATTTGGTGTCCTCTCTACCATTAATTGAAATTATTCAATTACATTAATTTCAATTGTTTACAAAGGTGAATTTAAAATGAAAAAAATAAATGTAATGAGAAATAGAACAATTATTTCCTATCTAATAGTAATTTAAACATAATTACACACTATTGGATACAAACAGAAATTATACATTTCTTACCAAATAATAGTTTCTCGTCTCTGCAATCAATCTTTCAACTACCAAACATTTCAAATAAATAAATATGATTTCTTATTTAATAAAGAAACATTTATTATTCTTCATTAACATTTATTATTCCAATCAATTGGAAATTTACATTCAGACAATTGTTAATTTCACTCAAACCACCGCTATTAAAATACACACTAGCATTTGTTATCATCCTTACATTATTGAAAACATATTTCATTAATAGAATTTTTACTTAAGCTCATAACTTGGATTATAATTAAATTTGTATCAGTAAAATCTTACAAAAAAAATTCCTAACAATTTTATTCAAAAATCTTATTTAATTTAATATTTTTAATTGTTTAAAAATACGGGTCATTACAATCTCCCCCACTCAAAAATTTTCGTCCCCGAAAAGAAACAAGAAGGAATTCAAAATTTTGTTATATTTTATTTAAAATGGTCAATTTATTAATCTGAAAACGTACCTATTTGTTGGGCAAACAAACTTTATTTATGAAACCAAAAGCAGTAGTTGTTGCTTCTATAACCTGTATTTCACTTATATAATCCAAAGAGTTAAAATTATGTGAAAGAATAATATTTCAGTTGTTTCAAATCAATAGCACAAAAAAATACAATATATCACAATCATATGCACACAAAACTATACAACCATCATAGGCAACAAAGAATCCATCACACATCTATAGCAACAAAAACTAATGGTTTGTTTAGGTTTAGAACTTTTAATCGTACAAGGGTGATAAATAAAATAATAAGTGTACTTTATGCTCAACAGCCTTAGATAATCACTTAATAGATTATTCATACAACCTCAAACAATTAGAAGTATTCTTTCCCAAACTTCCCATCAGCCAAACAACAAGAATTTTAAATTTACTTAAATTTATTATACTAGTTTTTTTTCTCATCATTTACCTTTCCATTCATTTATTTATATAACTATCAATCACTTGCATAATTTGTTTTCCATTAAAGATTTAAGTCATTAATGAATCATTTCATAAAATACTACTTAAGCTCCTACTGCCTTACCTAAGTTTATAACTTAATTCTGTTATAGTTTAAAATTTTAAGTTTTTGGTATTCACTCTTGAAGAAAAAAGAAACATTTCAATATATCTAAAAATTCAATTAAAACATTTAATCTCATTCACTTAGTAAGAATATAAGATATATTTAAAACATTCTCATAGCATTTTGCAAGGATTTTCCAAAAAGTTTAAACAATGTTAAAAGTTTATATCAAAACATATGATAAGCTTTTAAAAAAAATAAAGTTCCTTAAATTCGATAATTTATTAGACTCATTATTTTAAAATAAGTATAAACTCTAGATTATTAAACTGAAACTAATAGTATACTCAAATCTTACATTAAATATCCAAATCAAAGTATAAAATTTCATATCTTCATAATTAATTGTACACACTTGTTTTAAAACGAATATTCAAATCATGGAAAAACATTTATTATGGTTTAATACAAAATTCAAATAGTAAATAAACCTATAAATTTACTAAACATACCTCCAAAATAGAGATTCAAATTCATTTGTCAAGTATATTACCATAAATGAACTTCGCAAATCAATTTTTTTTCATTTATATAATACCTTTAAATTATACATTCAAAGAAACTTATATAAATTTTACTTGAAATATTCATTTGAAAACTTCATTTGCAAATCAATCATCTTTAATACTTTACGAAAAAATTCATCTGTAAAATTTCTTGCTTCATATATAAATACCATTTAAAAATTTTAAATAACATCTTTATAAATATAGGTAAACTATTTGAAACAATTATTTACATCATTACTTATATTTAAAAAGAAGTTATTGAAAACCTTAAATCCATTATTTATAAATTTTATTAGTTTTAAATCTCAAAATACTTTTAAACATCATTAATAAATCAATAATCATTAACTTTAAATACATTTTATTTAATTAATAACTTCCTACAATATTTACAACACTAATAATTTACTATTAAACCATGTTTTACATAAATAAACAATATTTTAAACATTTTAAAGTATTTAGAAATGAAAAAAAATAACCAAAATATCTTTTATATAATACTTTATCAAAATACTTTTATAACTCGATGTTTTAACAAGTTTATCCTCGTTTTTGCAGACTCTGGTCGTATGTTGATCAAGCGTAAGACTAGAATTCTCCAAGTACTTAGTAGACCTGTTTCAACACCCAGTGAAAAATACTTAAAAACAGGTATGAGAAGTACCGCTCAAAATTTGATGTCAAATGATGATGTTACGATAGCATTGGCCCGCTGCTGATCCAGAATTTACAAAATGGACACAAAACTTTCTAGAAGATCCTTCCACCTTCCGGATTCCAGAAAAATATCGTAGCCATTTTGTAAACAAGGGACCATCGACCCCTACTGCAGTGGTAACTGCTGATTCAATGATTTACGCAACGGATGCACTTCCTTCCCAGAAGATCCATAAACAACAGATCCCAGGATCGAAAGCGCCTCCATTGGGTAAACTAAAGAACCATCTACCCTGAAAAAAAATCGAGGAACTCATGAGTTTAAGTCCGGACAACCATATCGGTTCGAATCCATTTCTGAATTCACCCAAGTATATTAGGGTTTATCGGTCGAATCCATTCCTGGATTCCCCAAGTCCATCTGGGTCGAAGCATATCACACTATACTTCTTCATGGAGGGTGCTTCCCCATACCTTTTACTTCAAAATATAACATACCATATATAGTACCCTTTCAAAATAATAGCTTCAAATATCGGACTTATATAAATTCCATTATATATAAGATTTCATTTTCAAATAAAGTACTTTCCAAAATCAATAATCTCGAATATATCAAATCATTCTTATATAAATTCCTTTATATGTAAGATTTATCTCTTTAGATCGAATACCTTCTAAAATCAACAGTTTTAAAAATCACCTTATACTTATATAAAGTCCGTCTTATACAAGAATCAAAATTTTTCCAAAATCAATTTCGCTGTATGAAAAGCCATATGGGATTGAACATCTTTGCTTTATTAAAGGTTTTGAATTTAGAATAGTTTTGTACATAAAATCGTTTTGTGAAATAGTTTTGTATATAAAATAGTTTTGTAAAATAGTTCGTAAATAAAATAGTTTGTAAAACAGTTTTGTAAAAATAAAATAGTTTGTAAAACAATTTTGTAAATAAAATAGTTTGTAAAATTGTTTTGTAAATAAAATAGTTTGTATAAGAAAAATAAAAGAAAATAGTTTTGTAAAATGGTTTTAAATTAATAGTAGTTTTGCATACAAGAAAAATTCCAATTTAAATTACAAAGATATCCAACCCAACGACTTTCAATTTCAACATCAAAGCATATCAATAATATTAGAACATAAGAGGTACATGTCATCATTTCACAAAATCACATTCGATCGCTCGCTCGAGTACACAAGTTTGTTTTCGAACTAGTATTTTTCATTCGACTTCCCTAATGCGGACTTCGATAAGGTTTCTTGACTAGAAACCAACATTCTCCTTGCATAGCCATATACTATCATAGAGAATTCTAGAATCAAACCAAAAATCCGTATCAAATATTCGCCATCAAGAATCGAATGAAAAATCCTAACACGAAGTGGTGTAATTCACATAGAACTTGTGTACTCAAATCCAGATATTTTTGCAAATAAAACAATATACGTACAACATACGTAATTATTCTAATTTGTTTCATCACAATTACATTTCAATTAAATTCATTTTTAATCTCATTGATTAACACAAATATCACTTCATACTTTAATATTTGTTTTACAGAATTTCTCCAATTAATATAAAACATTAATGTATTCATTCTCATAAAATTGCTTATATTTCTCTTCACTTTAAATTACATTCATTTCACATGTAATATTTCTCATTTAATACAACATTTATTTGCAAATCTTTTCATAAGGAAGTTTTCTTAAGTTCATAACCAAGTTATAAAACTTAATTCCTTTTTATAATACATTGTTCGAGTTTGAAGTTATCACAACTTTATTTATAACCATTTATTACATCCATTAATTTCATAACAATTTACAAGTCATGGCTTTATTTATAATCATTTCACTTTTAATTCATATTTTTTTATCCCATTTACTTTCACCTTTACCTTTCAATTTATTTATGTTAGTTAAATTTATAAACATATTTTTCTCCAATTTAATCACATTTACAACATTTCCTTAATCACAATTTCAATTTAAACATCCTAAGGCTTAAAGTTCACACTTTTATATTATTACATTACATGCCAAGAATGTATACAACAATTCTATTCATTTACTGGACATAGATATAACAAATTAAACCTTGTTTCACTTGCTTTCAAATTAATATTATCAAATTCAACTGCATAATTCAACACAATTTCTAAGTTTTAACTCATATATTAATTTAGAAGGTTTCGAATATCCAAAATATCCAGATATTCCATTTTATTTCAATAATTGAAACTACCGGTCAACAAACAACAAAATTCACAACAACATTTCAGTTTCATAAACAAATATACTAATTATTCATTTTATTCTCTTTAATACACCATTATTAAACTAGTGTTTAGTCCATTATTTCAATCAACAATAATTGCCAATGTTTATAATTTGATTAAATACAACAAATTAACAATAAACGATAATAATTAGATATAACCATTTCATAAAACAAACACATTACAAATAACTATATCGATTATAAAAATTTATTCCTTCATATATATCATATAATATTAGGAAAAATAATTTCATTTCAAAACTTATATAAAACATTTTTATAACACTAACAAATACGCGCTCTCGTATATACATTCAGACAACTCATTCTAGGGTACTACTACCCTATCTCTAATGAGTTAACCCCAACAGGCTAAGGTAAGTCTAAACCAAAGCTCCGATACCAACTGTAACAACCCACCTTTTTGGACGTTTCAAATCGACAACAAACCACACATGTCAGACTCAAACTATTCAAAAGGGAGGATTGTTAATGGGGTAAATAAGAAAAAAACAAAACACAAAATCTCGCAGCGGAATAGCAAAATATAATAATCAAATAAATAGTTCATGAAGCTGTTTTACAAATAACATTTGATTACACTTTTACAATTCAAATCAGAGTTATACATACATCAGAAATAAACAAATAATGCAGCAAAACACAGAATGTAGTGAAATAATAAATAGCAATAATATACTGAATCTTCGTCTTCGTCCTCCAGAAAATAAGTGTCTTCGCTAAACTGAAATACTCGGTTTGACCCGAGCGTAAAGTAAAACAAGAACACTCGAGTCAGGACTAACATTCTTATTTAAGTAAGTCAACTCAAGTGAAATGTACAGATAACTCAATAAGTGAAATGCTTAGGTTTAAATAAACATCATCTTTCACACTATAAATCAGTTCAGTTCAAATACCGACTTTATGTTTGTTTCCAATCGATTCATTATTAAATCCAACTTCAGATTTCAATTTTTCACTTAAAGCTATTAAGTTATAATCAAACAACAAGTTTAAATCTAAAAAATCCAATTAAAACTTTCATTAAATCAATTAAATTTCAATTTCATAATTTCAAGTTCAAACATAAATTTAAACTTACAATATTCCAATTTTATTTCTAAATCAATTTATTTAAACCCAAAGTGGTTTTATATCGGGTATGTATCATTTCGATCCAAAGTGATTTTGCTAACTATCAGGGAACTTGGAGCGTGAGAACAATAACAACATAAATAACATAACATGTCAATTACCAACATGCGTGCATAATTAACAATTTAATATATACACATGCATAACTAACATATCACATGTGTCACATATCGTAAACAACATAAGTGAATATTTCAAATTCTAACATAACATATAAATATATAACATGACATATATACAAGGAACTTGCAAGGTGATTTACAATAAATTAACATGGCATATCATTTTTCACAAACATAACACATTATTTCCACATAGCATATGTGACATGTTATTAACATAGCATGTGCAATATACGATTTTATTAACTAACACATTTGTTTCAACATAACATATGTGATGTATTTCAACAAGGCATATACAAATATTTTTTCTAACATAACACATTTTTTTACATATCATATGTGATGTATTTCAACATGGCATATAAATATATATTTTTCTAACATAACACATTTTTTTACATATCATATGTGATGTATTTCACATACATATGTGACAATTAATCAAATCAACATAACATACTACTTGTGACATATAAAACAACATGTGCATGTGAATATCATAACACAAATTCAAGGGAACATAACAACATATATCACATATTCATATCTAAAGCAAACATTTCTTATAACATTTCGATGTTTATTTACCTAACAATAAAAATGTTAATCGTGAGTGATTTCTCACCTTTCGAGGTTAGAGAGTTTTTGACAACACAAATATGTAGATCCTAGTTGAAATCCAAACACGACAAGCTAACCAATCTTATCCATCGCAACAATCTAATAGAAAAGCAAAGCACGACAATGCAAATCGAACAGATTGAGTTTTCTTCTTTATTTTTTAGAGAGATGAAGCAAGGGGAATTTGTGGATTTAGAAATTTTGGAGTTTATGTAGTTTTGAGGATGGAGGAAGTGTGAGCAGAAAGCTTCAGATAGAGGAATAAGAAACAATCTGTACGTACTTTGGTTTTGTTCTCTAGTGGGAAATTGAAAAGTCAACAGGTTGGAAAGTGGGAAGGTGATAAAAGAATACAAAAATAAAGTAAGCTTTTCAAAGAAACGACTTGGTTATGTGTTTTATAAATATAAACATGAACAGGCTAGCATGAATGATGCACGTGCATTAAATCTGAATTGTTAATGGACGAATTAGTGCAGGCAGAAGTTATGAAAAAGAGTGAATACTAAAAGTTGTAACGTGTAGATGCAAATACAAGAGGTATATAAGAATTAGGTCGAATAAAAGTGGGTAAGAGAATGTATAGCTAACAATAAGAATGGAAAATGAATATATAGAGAATAAATGAAAGTTTTATGAAATAAAGAGAGGTTTTTTTAATATGAATAGCTGAAATGTGAGAGTAAACAAGGCAGAAAAATATGAATGAGATAGTAGTTAGAAAAGGCAATAGAATATGAAACGTGCATGAATATGAATTCATGATGAACATCACCTTTCATACTTCAAAAGGAATTTAATGTCACATTAATTCAATATGGAAATATTTTTCAATTCCATTAATTTCTTTAACTCCAAATCAACTCAACTTTACACCTATCTAAAAGTTTTATTAACATATAGTAAATAAAATTTGAACACACCAATTAAAGTAACGATGACCACCGCTACATAAAATAAAGGAGAACCATGATTCCAAATTCCAATTCAAAATCGGCGTTTTTCTCAGTGCACAATCATGAACATAAAATATTTAATTTATTCTAAATTTTACGATTAGCATTAAAATCACTTCTATACTGCCAAAGATTACTATTCAACGACCGTAAAATATTGCATCAAAATTCAATTTTTTTTCTTTTTATAAAATTACACTTACTTTAAAAACAACAACGTTTATTTTGTTTTCATTAAAACATACTTTTTTTAACAATAACGTACATATCTTTCGTTAAATCCATTAATTACAATTAATGGTTTTTTTTTGCCTTTTTAATATTGAAAGATTCCAAATCGACATAGTTTTAATTAGTTTCAAAATTACACTTTAAAGCAGATCCTGTACATTTCATTCATTAAACGCCATTAAGTTCAATTAAATTATCTTTCCCTTTTATTTAAAGATTTCAAATTAAATCCACGGCAATAAATTTCAACATTAAAATTTAAAACGGAAAATAATTAATGGATAGATAATAAAAACAATTGAAATCTTTTTACAGTAACTTAAATACATTTGTAGAATTGTTGTTTACACATAAGATAATTAAAACAACCGAAGTCTTTTTACAGTAACTTAAATACATTTATAGAACCGTTGTTTACACATAAGAGTTATAAATTAACTTGCTTAAATAGATTATTTTCCTACTCTTGTAATCCATCTGTATGCTAAAACATAGTTCAAATATACATATATTTCTTCCTTTAAATCAATCATTCTATTCTTTATTTTAATGAAATTAAACCTACATTCACAAATGAAACATTCATTTCATTTGATATAAATGCTCTTTTCATTAAATCAACTTTCCTTATATATTTTCATAAAACATAAGCTACGTTTAATTACACCTATTAATTTACAATTTGGTGTCCTCTCTACCATTAATTGAAATTATTCAATTACATTAATTTCAATTGTTTACAAAGGTGAATTTAAAATGAACAAAATAAATGTAATGAGAAATAGAACAATTATTTCCTATCTAATAGTAATTTAAACATAATTACACACTATTGGATACAAACAGAAATTATACATTTCTTACCAAATAATAGTTTCTCGTCTCTGCAATCAATCTTTCAACTACCAAACATTTCAAATAAATAAATATGATTTCTTATTTAATAAAGAAACATTTATTATTCTTCATTAACATTTATTATTCCAATCAATTGGAAATTTACATTCAGACAATTGTTAATTTCACTCAAACCACCGCTATTAAAATACACACTAGCATTTGTTATCATCCTTACATTATTGAAAACATGTTTCATTAATAGAATTTTTACTTAAGCTCATAACTTGGATTATAATTAAATTTGTATCAGTAAAATCTTACAAAAAAAATTCCTAACAATTTTATTCAAAAATCTTATTTAATTTAATATTTTTAATTGTTTAAAAATACGGGTCATTACAAGTCTGAAGCCTCATCCATAGTTCAAGACATAAAAAGCTCAAAGGTCATCCGGCATTCGAAAACAGCCGGTAGTTTAAGCATGAAGCGTTATTCAGTAGTCCAAAAACTCCCGAATTCATTCGGTCGTCCAAAGACTTCAAGCTCATTCGGTTGTCCAAAGACTTCGAATTCATTCGGTTGTCCAATGACTTCGAATTCATTCGGTCATCCAAAGACTTCGAGCTCATTCGGTAGTTCAAAGCATAAGAGTCATTCGGCGAGAGAAGGCCTCACCTGGTCCGGCAATCAAGTCTGATTCGGCACTATAATTGATTCAGCAGTTAAGGATTTGGTTCGGCTCTTTCAGACGGTAAGGAATAACGGAGGCATGGAGCCCATACTTATAGAAAAGAAAAGGGTAGCCGGACCAACCGGTTCGGCACTCGGGCCGAATAAGGGTGTCCAAATAAACAAAGCGCGACATATGCAGGCATATGCCCCACTTTGGGGGGCAAATGTTGGACGTCTTTCCACCGAACCAGAGTAAGGAGAACATTGCCGAACCAACCACTTCCTATGCACTACCGAACCAACCACTTCCTAAGCACTGCCGAACAAACTCCAACCAACCACTACCGGACCACTCACCACCGGACCAGGTCCCACCGAATCAAACTCCAACCAACCACTTTCGGACCACTCACCACCGGACCAAGTCCCACCGAATCAAACTCCAACCAACCACCACCAGACCAAAGTACTACCGAACCAAGGAGTACCGAACCAACATTGCCAGGCCAGATCACATCAGCCCAGGCCCACAAGCAACTATATACATCCAAGACCCCTACCCCCAGCCTCACTCTATAAATAGAGGGGTAGGGGTACAACAATGGCAGACAAGTTTGAGAGCTCAAGCACGGACAGAACTTTCAAACAACTTTCTTTCATACACTTGTAATCAAAGCCTTATACTTGTAATCTGAACAGTAAAAGAGAATAACATATAAATGGACGTAGGCACATTCAGGCTGAACCACTATAAATCTGTGTGTCTTTTACAGTTTAGTCCCTGCTTTCTACATATTAGCATAAATCATCCAAATCATTAAGAACAACATAAGATCGACTAAATCATACGACTTGGAGGTGTTTGCCCATTTTTTGTGCGAACAATGTGTATGGAAATATTATATATATATACATAGATTAAATCCTTAAAAGCTATATGCATAAATATATATATATCTATATATATGGATGTTACTGGTATTTTTTAGTGTACATGTGCATGTGTGTCAGTACAAAATAATGTATAAATATGTATATGGGTGTACTAATTATTTCAGTAAGACTTATATATATATATATGTTAATAAAGTACTAGAGTTCAAATCAGCAAAATAAAATATACAAACATATTTTAAATTATAGGCAGAAAGATAAAAAAGAATGAAGATATAAAAAAGAGTAATCCTCTTATAAATAAATAAAGGAAGTACATATTATTTAGATGAAAGCTAAAAATAGAAAAATAAGATAAAACAGAGAAATGCTTAGTATAGGCAGAATTAGGAAGAATATTTGATAAATAATAAAATCAAGTCACACTTTTAGCATGATAGTAGACAAGAGGAAAAAGTATTTTCTGGAAAAGCAAATTTTTGAAATTAACCAAAAAGATATAACCACTTTTCTCTTCACAAACTCAAGCCGGGGAGGGTAAGATTGTGGGTTTAGATAAAATGCAAATGGCATAATTTCTGATGGGCAAAAATGACTTTAGCCAACACCTTAAACCCTAAGAAAAACCCTGCATAAATAGGCAGTGATATGAGGAACCTTCTCTTCTTCCCGGATAGCTCTTGAGAAAAATATATATCACCTAAATATAAATCAAGTGAAGAAAAAGGTTTGAAGGCAGAAGCTTACCAATCAACTAGGAAGTGAAAGAGAGCTAGGTGAGAAAACTCACTCAAAATCTAAGGCAATGAGTCCTAATGAAGGCAGCCAGTTTATAAGTTAATTTTTCTTAAAAATGTATTTTCATATGTGATTGTCTATCTGTGATTTCAGAGATGAAAATGTTTTGATTTATACCTGGTTGTTCTGTTTGTTTTATTATCTGAATGTTCTAGGTATTAATAGTATATGTATATTTATAAACTCATATCTCTCTGATATGTTAATGTTTAGAAACATAAGTAAATACCCAGAAAATAAAATGTTGAATATAGGCAAGTAGTATTGGTCTTGGCTCAACCCAGAAAAATGTAAACATGTTGAGCTGCAATATACTCATGTATAAGTGTTGAGGCTTGAGACAAAAAGGAATTAGGGGTGCAATAGGGTTGCCTATGTGCTGATGCTCCTGATTCAATGAAAATATATGAATGTTCATACACATAGCAAACAAATTTTGTGATTCAGTGAAACTTGGTCATTCTGAGTTTAACTTAAGCACATATGTTTGCAAAAAGAAAAACTCTCTCAAAAGGCATAAGCCAATGTTAGTTGTCTATACCCCTTTTTAAAAATGCAAGAATATATATATATATATATATATATATATATATATGTGTGTGTGTGTGTGTGTGTGCGTGTGTGTGTGTGCAGAATCTATTTAATAGACACATTTCATTTAATTGCCTGTTTGCCTCTGGTTGGTTATGAATGATGTGGAATGCCATGACATGAATGATTGTTTTAGTGAAATAATTCACTGAATGGTTTAGTCATGAAAAATCAGAAGTATTATTATCAATTTAAATCTGATTAGGAAATGGGGTCAAGAGCACTGCAGGAATGACTTGTGTTCTTGAGTAATACAAGTTGACACATGGCTTGTTTAAGTCCTGAGATCTTTGTGTAATGGAGTGAATTAGTCCATTACAGTGTGTCCATTGATTCAATTAATTGCAGATGAGACCAAGATAGATAAATATATCAATGTAGGAGAAGTTGATATAAAGAGGAACTAGAGTCTTCCTGGAATGAAATCTGAATAGTGAATAAATGATTTAATTCATTTTAGTGATTTCCCTGTTTTGTATGGATGTTTATTTGATTTCTGATTGAATTATATGAATGTATGAATGTACCATATCTTCTTGAGGTTTCTGGAAAGGCAGACTTAAGTGTGCACCTGCACATTGACATAGAACATGCACACATGAATTACTTGTTTTCTAAAGGCAGAGTTATATACATATATCCATGTTTTAACTTTAACTTGATTTACAAATTGTTTTAGTGGATTTTCTCATACCAGACATGTGTCTGACCCTAGTGTGCTAATGGCATATGGGGTGTCTCATTTAATATGGGGCAGCTTCAAATGCATTTTCAGGGACTGCAGCAACTAAGTAGGAGTAGGAGCAAGGCTTTGAGAAGAAGATTATAGCATGCTAAACTTAGTTAGATAAGAGCCTAAATGATGAAATCTGCATGTATTGATAATTTAAGTTTCTACCTGTATTGAGTATTGAATATTGGATGGATATTTTGCTAAGTATTTTGCTAAGAAATTGACTTGTAACTGGAATTTATAAATCTGGATATTATCTGATATGTTGAAGAAGTTAATCTAAATCTTGTAAGTGAATTGAGCAAGAATACTATGATAAATAGGATGGTTACATTTTATAAATGTATTAGTCAATCTTGAGTCATTGAAAAGGGTTAAGTTTTGGGAAATCTGGATAGTTGAGTCTCAGTAAATTAGATGGTTTTATTTTTCTACCATGACATATGTATACAAAAGATGATAAGCATAGGGAGAATGTATTATGTGTCTGTAATGTTCCCATAATTCAACTTGTTCTACACAAATGTTTTTATACCTTATTTTTAAATAAAGGAAGAATCTGTAATATAGGAGTTGAAAGCAATTTAAACATGTTTTGTATAGATATTAACACACCTGTTACCTTTGTATTTTTAACATGAATCTGAATTCCATTTCACTCAGGTTTTGATCAAAATGCATTTTAAGACCCTATGGGTTACACCAGAACAAAGAGTCTGGTTGAACCATGTTATGGATATCCATGGTTACAGGAAACCCACTTAAGTTTGCATTTCATTTAGCTTAGCATCCTGGCATCAAAGAATTAAGCCTTTGAAATATGATATCTCACTTAAAAATATTCCAGAAAAGAGTTAGTACTCTAAACAAATTTTATAAGAAAATCAAACATAGATAATGATAGAAACTTATATCATTTTCCAGAGCACAAGCACTACACTATTAATTTATAGATAATCATAACAAAATTATCCGGTTTCTAGGAATTATACTCCATAGAGAATTTAGTAAGGAATCAGGAGTTTAAAATATATATTGATACATATATGGATGGAATTTTATTATATGAATTAAATTGAACTATGTGTAGATTGATTAAATTTAATCAATCAAATTATCCTCTTGTTTACCAGAACTCTGATTCAAACAAGAGAGGCACATGCATCATCATATGTATGTGCATATCCTTATGAATACACTGATATATTTATATTGGTAAGGGTAAAGATTTTGATCCTGGATAAGTCGTATTGATAGAAAAAAAAATGACTCTGGACTTCAGAAATATATACATATATATATACCTATATATATATATATATCTATGTAAAAAAAATCCTTACGGATTCAGGTATGTAAAAAGAGAGGGTCATTTCAGGAAATAGAAATTTTGTAAGAAATAAATGTAAATTAAAAAGAAAAATCATTGTGTAAATGAAAAGGAGAATAAACAATAAATGTTGTGAAATGAAATTAATAAGAGTGAACTTGATTAATGAAATTATTGTTTGTTTTGGTTTATGGGTTGTTTGGGATAGGATACTTCTAATTGTTCAAGATGTATGAATAATCTATTGAGTTCATTTAAGACTGTTGAGTAAATGGTATACTTAGTAGTTATTTGTCATTCTATGTGATTAAAAGTGTCTTAACCCGAACAAACTATTTGTTTTGGTTTATATGGATGGTTGATTATATTAATTTAATATGATGATTGTATGCTGTGATTGCAAGTGATTGTTGTTTTATATTGATTTGTTTGTTAGTGGTTGAAACAACTTTAAATATTTCATTTTATATAATTATTAACCTCCTTGGATTATATAAGTGAAATACAGGTTATGGAAGCAATAACTACTACTTTAGTTTCATAAAATAAGCGTTATTTGCCCGACAAATAGGTACGTTCTCGGATTATGGTTTTATAGCGATATTATATTATTTTTCCCGTTGTTGGGATATATTATTTTGAAAGGTTTGAAATATATTGTTATATTTGATATTATATTTTCTCCCGAGCCTCTCCGTAAAAAGGAGACTCTGCCGAAATTTTTCGTGAATTTTGGACTTAGAAAATTTTGAGAAATGTTTTTTTCAAACTTTATTTACTTGAATATAAAAAGGATTTAAGTGTTATAAATTGATATATGTTGTTTAAATTATTTGATTTTGTAAATTAATTTTATAGATTTAATATTTTGAATAAGATATATTGATTTCTTAATTCCTTCTTTTCCCTCCTTTTTCATTTTCGAGGACGAAAAGTTTTGAGTGGGGGAGAGTGTAACAACCCGTAAATTTTCTATAATTTAATTTGTTAATTTAATGAATCTTGTTATCTAATATTGGAAGAAATAAAAAGTTGTAATGTAATAATGAAATGAAAACTGAAATGAAATGTAACAATGTTAATTAAAGTAAATTTTGATAAATTGAATGAAATTCCAATATATTGAAATAATGTAAATGTTATACTTGGCTATAAAGTGAGTATAAGAAAACAAACGTAAACATTGAATTAATTAATAAATTAATATAATAAATTGTAATTGAATAAAATCAATGTTCTGTAAGTAATTTTAACCTTTGTTTGAAAGTAATAAACTTATAGAAGTAATTTAAAAGTTAATGATAACAATTAGTGTATATTACCTATTTATTTAGCCTGTTAATTTAAATTGGAAATCAATTTCAATAAATGTAATTAAATATTATGTTAATGTAAATTAAGGTAATAATTGGAAATAATGTTAATTTTATTCATAGTATGATAATTGGTTAAATAAAAAAATGGAAATCGAGAGTTATTAATTTATTTGAATTTAAATTACAGTAATTGGATTAATTGGAAATAAAGGAAATTAAATATTTAAATATATTACGTTACTGGAAATTAAGATGCAATTTAGAATATTAATGTAATAGATTATGAACCAATGTTAGTTATACCTTATTGAAATAAAAGACTTGAATAACAAGGATTAAAATTTAATAAATGGATTTTGGAATTTTAATTTATAATTTCTGAATTTAATGAAATTCAAATTAAACACTGAAATTGATGGATTAATCAACTTTAAATTGACATCTAAATTTGTTTAAATTACTGTAAGTGATTAAGAAATCAAAAATGATAGAAGTTGTAAATTATTAAAATTTAAACCGAAAGTGATTTAATTAATTTAATATTAATTTATTTAGTTAACTGAAATATAGCCATTTTGGCCACTGATTCAGATTTTGACGAAACCAGTTTCATCGGATCTATAACAATGAATTATTGTAGGATTTCAAGTTTCGGAACGATCGGACTTGTCAGTTGATCGTGCGGGCTCGAAATGCTTTGAAATCAATTGAAATCAATTTGAAATAAGCTGATTTTATCATAACTTCGTCATACGATGGAATTTGGGCTTGAAACCAGTTACATTGATTTTAAAATTTTCGAAAGCATCTATTTCGATATATGGGATGACCCATTTTCGTTCTGGAGGCAAAACGGGCTTTTCGGGTCATTTATCATTCAAACCCAAATCGATCTAGTCCATTTGTTCTATTTCTGATCCATCTATAAATAGCTCGTTATAAACACTAGGTTGTTTCTATTCTCATTTGTCTGTACGTATATTTCTTTCTCAACTCCTCATTCCAATGGCAGATAAACAAATTCTAGATCCAATTGCAAATCAAAAACCAAATCAAAAATTCAATCTCCTCAAACAATAGCGAATTATATATCGATTAGAAGCTCTCGATGAGCGCATCTCAGATCTACAATTCGTTTTTCATTTTGGTTCATCGTTTGTTTAGTAAACGTCAAACAATTCACGGTCGTTCATCGCGCCTCGATCAAACTTGTCTGATCATCGAATCAATTTGTGGGTATTGTAGAGGGGACCGAGGGGAGTACATCGGAGTAGGTTGTGTGTCGATTCAATGTTTGGATGGTCGTGAAAAATTCAGCTAGGGGTTGAACTAGGTGGCGGGGGCTGCGTGTTTCGTTCGGCCTGGAGCGAGCGCGACGTGGCGCGCGTGGTGTCGTTGGCCTTGGGTGATTGCGGCGTGTCAGGAGTGGCGGCGCGGCGTCGTATGGGCAGCGTAGATTGGTTGACAGTGGTGGCGCGTGTAGCAGGCCAGTAGGGTTTGTTCATGATTTGGGCGCTTGGTTCGTTCTGGAAGGAGATGTGCTAGCTGAGGTGGCAAGTTCTGTGTGGGTGTTCTTTTTTTTTATTCATATAATTTAATTTTCAACTCGTTCTAACATCAATAACTTTTGCATACGAGGTCCGTTTTATGCACGGTTTCTTGCACTGGGATCGTATCGAAATACCGGACATTTTGAAGCTTGTTTGGACGAATTCTGAGACTGTTCAAATTTTGGGCTTATTTTGAATTTAAATCCAAATGTGAGTGTTTCAACCCACTCACAGCTTCTAAAATTTCTTATGTTTGTTAAATTAATTTTTGATGTGATTACAAATTTATTTATGACTGTTTGGTATATTTTAAATCATCATCTCAGTTAATTTGAATTTATTTGAATTTAATTGTCATTTAATTTATTATTAAATATAAATTTCCAGTTAAATACCTGTTATTGATTATCAGTTCTATATTGATATTTATTGATTGTTTGGATGATGATTGTGATGGATGTTGATTGTTGATGTTGGTTGAATGGATGTTGTATTTTATATCGTTATAAACTGCAAGTTCGTTATGGATTTTTATTTATTTCGGGATTGCGGTTTGAAATGATATACAATCGTAAAATGTTTAAATTTCGAATTGAAAGGATAAATATCTGTATCACTTGACCCTAGGGTAGAGAATTATATACGAATGCTGGATTGGTTAAATTAAATGATTTTAAAATTATTAAATTTTTGAATTTAATCAATTGATGTTTTGAAATAAAATTTGATTTATATAAATTGAAGTATTTTTGGAAAAATCAAGTTTTATGATGAAATGTGAATTGGTTTAAAATGGAATTTCTTTAAGAAATTAAATTGGAAGTTTAAAGTTAAACTTTTATTTATAAATGAAATTCTATCGAAATTGAGTTATTGAATTTGTTTGAAAATAACTTTGAAATATTTTGAAGTTAGAGTAATCCGTATTGATATTTTGAACATGGATTTAAACGATATGAAATTCGATAGTTTATTGAAATTTGGTTTGTCGATTTGGAAATTTGAAATGGTCCAAATATGTTGAAATGAAATGAATAGTTTAAACTGATATAAATTCCAAACTCATATTTTAATATAAACTGTTTAAAAATATATTTATAATTATTAAGGTTTTCAAATTTATTAAACTATTTAACTAATATTAACTATATAAATTATTTTGACCTGTTTAAACCAATTTGATTTATTTTAAACTAATTAAACCATTTTAATTTCTTTTAAATCTAATTAATCTATTTTAAGCTATTTTATCTATTTTAATTATATTTAATCTAAATTAAATCTATGTAATTATCTTAAATCAATCTAAAAGTACTTTACTTATAATTAAACTATTTTGGAGTATTTCAACTATTTATAATTATTTAAACCATTTCTAAATTTCCAAACCAAGTAAAGTGAAAGTGTTTAAATTCAATTCATTGTTTTAAAAAGAAAATAAGGCCCAATGATGTTATAACCTAAGCTGGAATTTAAATGCATAATGAATTGAATGATGATTTTGAAGTAAGAATTTAACCTATTTTGGAACTATGATTTTGGAAGAAATTATGATTTTGGAAACGATATGATTTGGAAGCGACATGGTTTTTTTGAGAATACGATAATTTAGTATAAATTGTGAATATGACTTTTGAAAGGAAATAAAATTATCGAACTATGATTTCCAATGCGATATGATTTCAAAGATGAATATGATTTCGAAAGTAAGTAATGATTTCGAAAGTGATATGGTTTGAATTGAATATGATATTTTGATATCAAATTATGACACGATTTTTGAAATGTAAAAGAACCATCCGGTGTGTAATAAGCGATTGGTTGTTAAAGAGACCGGGATCGGATATTGTCATACTCTCTGCCAATACCGAAAACCACTTTGACAACTGTGTACGCGGTGGAGATTCTAGAATGAAGTAGGATGGTGGCGACGATCCTATATGAGGTACATATGTGGACCCGACTCCCATGAGTTGGCTTAAGGTGGCTAAAACAGGAGATATTCTCGGGCCAAGGATGTAGCTCCTCTAATCGGACACATTCCATCGATACTATATTCCGACCTTGCGATTTATTTAGTGGCCACCCTTTGATTTTTCCTCGGGAGTGTGTTTCGAGTTGGGCAGTAGTTGCGGCTATGCGTTACCAACAATCCGGATGCGTAATTGGTATATCTACCCTGGCATTGCCTAGTCGTGCCGTGTCACCTACCCTAGCGCACCTTCTACGATTTATTTTATGCCGTACCTATGTGGTATCCTCTGGCGGCTCCAGTTTACGGGGAGTTACGGTACTGTATAGAATATTGGCATACCTATAAAATGTGTTAAGGGAGATATGGGTAATGCCTTAACGCTATTTTAATAGTTTATCTTACTATAGACATATTATAATAGCGTATTGTACTACATAGTAGATAGTTTAAAGGATCCTTAGGAGATGTGAATCCCAAACATCTCTTAAGTTACTGCACTCACGTTAGACACTGGATAGGAGATGTCAAACCCCGTAAACATCTTCGACGCCGTTTACACTCATATTTATTTACCGTTGATTTGACTCACATAAGATCTTTTAGTTCTGACTCGAGTGTTTTGTTTTTTTCAATTCGCTCGGGTCTGCTTGAGCATTTCAGGATTTGAAGACCTTATTTCCGGAGGACGAAGACGAAGATTGTATTATTATTATTTACTATATTATTCCACTGCATCATACTGTTCCGCTGCAATGTTATGTATTTACCTCTGACATGTGTAACTCTGATTTCTGTATTGTATAAGTATAATCGAATTTCAATAAGAATTCCCCTCATAACCAATTTTGGAGCGTCAGTAACAATGCCCCATATCATAGCCAATACATAAGATTTGAAGTTCATCCGCTGCTTAAACAATTTTGCAATTCCAAAAAAGTTCCAAAAACTCCACTTTGGTAGATTCAGCCATTATTTGATTGTTTTATGTCATTTTGATGTTTTTAAACTTGAAATGCATTGCATATGCATATAATCATAGTCTGGAATAAAAAATTAAGGCTTAGGAAGACTATTGAACTGCATTTTTAATTTACTATCAATGTATTTTGAATTTACAAGAAAGGTTAAGCCATTTTACAAATTCATTTAAAAATTAAATCTTTGGGTTTTAAAACTCCTATAATTTTTAAAAATAACTTTGACCTATAAGTAATATTATAAAAATATTAAACTTGAGAATTTAAAAGGATTATAACTTATTTTGATTTTTGAATTCAAAAAGGGGTAATTTTCAGCTATTAAATATTTTTAAATGAAAGGTAAAGAAAAATTCAAGTTTATCGATTTGAAAAATGCCAAAGTATATTTGAAGTATTTTGGGATAAAATTCGTATTTTTAAGAAGTAAATTTGCATATTTGATTTTATTTTGAATTTAAATTTGAATAAGAAGGTTCAAATATTTTTAAAAGAATGGGAAAAATGAATAAAATTCAAATATATTCTTTTGAAAATTTCCAAAGTTGAATTTGAAGTGATTTGAGATGAAATCCACAATTTTAATTCAAATTTCAATTATTTAATTATATTTTGAATTTGAATTAAAAGGTGGAATTCTATTTAAATAGTTCAAAATGAATTTGGCTTGAATAAGATGAATATTTTTATGAAATCAAACATTAGAAAACATTTTATGAAATAAAGTGATTATGGTTTAGAAATAATTTGAATTTGTATTTAAACCATAAGAGGTAAATGGTTTAAATATATAAGCTTTTTTATAAATAGAAGTTTGGAAAATTGTTTGAGATATTATTGAAAACATTTTATTTCAAATTCATTGATTATATAAATACAAGTATATGATTTTGGATTGAATGTCAAATGATACTGAATAATACTTGGTTAAATTCAAAAGGATTTACCGAACGATTTAAAAGAAAGAAAAAAACCCAAGTATATAGCTATATATTTAGGAAAACATGGGTATACTTTATAATATGAAATATGAGTTTAAATTGGGTAAATATACAGTTTGTTTTAATTGGATTCAAGATATCAGTTATTTAGTTTACCCATAATTCATTATCTTCATGTTACGTCAGTGAAACTTTTCAACTGGATTTGGATAAATTAAATGACACTTGGCCTTGAATATTGTGTGAAATCAATTTATATTGCGAAGTTTGATTAAAATACAAGTTTCAATAGATGAATTGTGTGCTTTAATAAGTTTGGTGATTTAAATCCTTGTTCAATTCTAGAGATGCAAGTATAGGATTTTGTCTTATAATCCACCCATGATATATTGATGCAAGTTTATGTTGGAACTGGACTAGCCTGCAGCGGATGTTATGGGTGAATTTCAAAAATTTTACCCTACTAGATCTTTTATTGGGCCTATGAAGTATAACTGAATTAGAACATTTCTAAATTTAATTTAAATAAAATCATTTATTTTATTTAAATTCAAATATATTAAGATATGAAATTAATTTTGTTTGATTTAGTTTATACATAAATGTATCATATACATATATGTGTGAGTGCATATGTAACATAATAATCTGTGAAAGGTAAAATATGCTCATATGTAGATGTTGGGATTTACATCACAACAGAGATATTAGCTCATTTTGTATGTCATGTATGTTGTCCAAATATGTGCATGTATATATGTCACAAAATACACACACACATTTATGTATAAATATATTATATATAATATATAAACACAAAACATTTATATAGATATATATATATATATGTATAGAGAGAGAGAACAATTATTAAAAATTATTTATAATTCAAAATTAACTTAGTTTTGCAAACATAATAATTTTAGTATTTTAATTTGTATATATTATGAATAAAATAATGTTTTCATCCATAAATAATTAACATAAAATAATCTATTAATGAAAATTCAAATATTACAATTTTAGAAAATCTAAGATCATAAAATAGAGCTTAGGAAAAATCTGGAGATTTTTCCAAGTTGAAATATTATTTTTAAAATCAAATACATTGATTTCGACAACAATTATTTAATATAAAATAATATATTATTAAAAACTCAAATTTTAAAATTTCAAAAATTCTAGGATCATGAATGAAAGGTTACCAGAAATTTTAAAGAATTTTTCAATTAAATTATTATTTTTAATAAATCATAAACAGTTTTTCCAAAATAATATTAATTATTAAAAATAATAAAATTTATTGAAAAATTCTTAAATTTTTTATATGTTTCTGAAATGATATAATATTTTTAAAAAATATAAAATTGAATTTTTAATGTAATAATTATTTTATATATAATAGACAATTTAAAAATTCAATAAATGTTAATTTAAGAATATGAATATATGTATGATAATTAATTTTCGAATTTGTAAATTCATATTATATATAAATAAGTGTACTAAAATTTTTAAATCATATATATATATCTTATAAATGCATATATTCTATTATGAGAGAGAAATATACACTAATATATATATATATATATGAATTTATTAATAAATATATATAAAACAATTAATAATGACAAAAATTGATTTTGTACAATAAAAAACATTTTTCTATACATAAATCAAATAGTATAATAAAAAAATTATGCACGTAACCAAATTGATTGGTGACAACCACATCTACTTACAAAATCTCACATAACTAAACATATAGTAGCAATATGTTTAAACAGATATGAAATTGCTCATTATAGGATTATAGAATATAATTTAATTATTGTAATATGAATTAAAGTTACCAATTTAATGATGCCTTTGAATCCACATTGAAGCAACGACTTCCTTCCCTTTTACTGTTCTTGATTCGTTAGATTGCAAGTCCGGAATCACCGACCTCTGACTATCGAATAGTATTATTTTAATTTGAAATATATTTGAGAATTTTGGAGTGGGCTGAGAGCTATATTTTAACTAGCAATGTAGAAGGTAATGGCGGTCAAAAAGGTTAGTTATTGTTTTTAGATATATATATATATATATATATATATATAGGGTTGTATTAGAGAGAAACGAAGAAAACCTTTTTACCCATTCTCACTTTATCTCAACCCATTATCTCCAAGCTAATTCCCTATGTTTTAGCCACCCCTAGACCTTCCCAAAACTGAAATTTTGCAGCCCTAATGATGGGCTTTAAACCCATCTAAGCCCAAGCCAAAATACTATGCAATTAAATCTAATTTAATCGCTTGTCGATATTGTATAGCGATCGATATATTTATAACTGTTATAAATATATATAACATTATTTATTTCTCAAATCATATTCAAATTTTATAATTAATATTTCATAAATATTAATTAATTTAATTAATTTATAACAATTATAAACTAATTAAATCATTCGGTCTTAAGGGAATTCATCATTTCGGCTGTGTAACTCTTGGGTGTAAATTTGGTCAGCGATTAACATCAAACTATTCTAATGTTAACGTTCACACGTCACTTAGTAGGTGGTGTGACATTATGGCCAAATTTATTGCTTACTCATTTTCGGAAAAATCCCATTTTAGTTTAATAAGCGTTACCCGGTTGTGGCATTTGTTTACACCAATTCTCTTCGTCAAAACTATATCACTTTGGACTTATGAAATTTGGTAATGGTCAAAATTCCAACCTCATCCACATTCAACTTTATAGTCTAAATACAAAGTCCTTGGTTCAATAATAACAATTATTATTAACCAAAATGCTCTGGCTAGAGACTTTGACTTTGAGTTGACTGTGATACTAACCGCATATAACCGAAGAGACGAATCCTCTCTTGAATAGTGCTTCACTTCCAATACTTCCACTCGACCCAACTATAGTCACTCGATGGATGCCAGGCCATGATTTGGCTATAATCAAAGCAGAGCTTTCATATTGAAGATCCACAGTATTCTCAAATCGACAGAACTGTGTAAATCAGTCACATCGATATTTTCTGTTTGACCTTAGTTATATTAACCAACAGAAAACTATCGAGTGAGTCATTCCATGGTTATCCAATAACTATTAGTACGTAACCCCTAGATGCCCCTAGCAGTCATGAGTAATACACTGCCCAACATTTGGAGAGCGTTACGTAGTCCAGTCTCAACAGATACATCGATATCCAGTCTCGATGCATCTTGACTAGGAACACTTAAAATGTTATATTTGTTTCGTTGTGATAAATTACTCACGGTTACAACACTTTGTAACTACTATCACAAAATATGCCATTTATGGATTTTTATATTAAATATACTTTTAATATAGTTAATTAATTAATATAATCACATTGTATCAAGTATATAATGGGAAGAAAATACCTTTTATTTCGAACAAGATTTGTGAACGAGTTAGATATATGTAACAAATTACATAATTGCCTCTAGGGCATACCCCTAACTCTATCAATCTCCAACTTGCACTTAGGGTCAATTATGGAATCTAATTCCAACTTCTCCAACCAGTTTTCTCAAAACCAATTAGGTCGGTCCCTTAGTGAATGGGTATGCTATTATGTTTTAATTATCTTCTTTGTCGATTAACTCTCTCTAACACTGATAAACTGCCTTTATCATATGGAATGATTTGAAGTATCTTTCGACTTCTAGTGAGCTTTAAATTCTATCATGACCAATTTCATGACATCGTTATCTTATAACAATATTATAGGATTCTCTACATTTGGAATCACCTTTGGCTCAATTATAAATTTGTGCATTTATATCTATATACATTGGTTTATTGTAGCGCTATTCAAGTTAATATTCTCAATATTTCGTTGAATCAACCACAATCACTTTTATTTTGAAACATTTTCAAATTAAAGATTTTAACTTGAATTTTATCATTAACATGTTATACTCAATATAACTTATAAAAGTTTGTGTCCTAACGTTTCATCGTAACGAGTTCGTTGTTTCTATAAACAATTCTCTAGTATTTCATAAATACACGAGAACACCTCAAACAACCATTTAGTGATATCAATTTGGATTTTATACTTGCTCCATGTATCAAATACATAAACAAAACACAATACCATGCACAACATAACCTGTATGATATTTCCTATTGCTAATGCATAAGAAATCCAACTTACATGTTCTCCTTTTAATAGGGTGCTCTTGTATATCATTTTGGGACAATCCCTATATCTTTTATACTCACCAAAAAAGACATCATTTACAATCCAAAATTGAGTATTAAAACAACTAAAGTTGATTTTAATACAAACATATTGTTAAAATCAACAACGTGTTGTTTACTTTTAGTTTAGAAATATCAATGTATCTTTTAACGTTCTTCCTTATGAACACACGCTTCCTCTACACTTTGATTGAAAATCAAACTATTTGATATTTCTATCAAAATACTTATTCAATCTTGATGCTTATAAAATGATACATTCATATCATTTCTTGGATCATATCCAAAGACTCACAAACCCAATTTCGCTCCCACTAACTTCGAGGCATTTTTGGTTAATATGTGTAAACAGCTTACTCTAAATCATTATTTAGAATTTTTTGTTTCAATACATAAATACCAAACACTAAGTCTTATCGAGCGATAATTTTGTGAGTAAATCTCAATTAACATGAGCATGTTGAATACTGAATCTGTTATGCTAATTTCAACAATTGAAATTTTCGATATTATTCTTATCATCGTTGCTTATTTAATTCCAACCACATTAGTCTTTCCAATAAAGACACAATCATGGTCGATGGATCACATCTCTTTGGTTACCACCACTAAAATCATATTTTGATAGCGTACTTGGAATTCTTTCAGATCTGCGCATCATACCATATAGAGTCAACCATCTTAATGGTTTAATTGAACAACCGAGGGTAATGTATATTTTTGACATTAATAAGAAACTCGTAGTTTCTCTTTGATGTACGGGAATACTTATTAGACATTCTAATTCTATGTGTTCATTTAGGTCAGTTAATTTCACTTCATCTCATATAATTATTTCTATCTATGGATCGGATCCAATTCCATTTAACTGCCAAAAATTTCTCAAAGAAATTCCTTTACAATGAAGTTGATATATATTAAAACAACAATTGTTTCTTAGCGCAAATAAAATAGGGATTCATAAATGCTTTATGAACTTTTTTATTTATAAAACTGATTTTAGTTTACAAAACTTATGTTCAAAACATAATATGTCATTTGATGACAGACCTTTCCAAAAAAATTTGAAGATTCATACAAGATCCCTCATGAACAATTATTACGTGCAATCTTTCGACTCACACAACCTGCCAACTCCTTGGCCTAGGATATGTTAGGATTTCTTACAAACCCTTATCTTGTATGATTTTGTAAACTGTTGTTTAGATGAAACAATATCAATCTTGTGTACTAATCTTAAGTACATGACCTTATGGAAAGAAACTAACTCAACTCCACTCACAATTAATCGTAAATTGTCCAACAATGTATGATTACTCCTTATCGATGCATCATTATGTATCACATGGAGGAGTGATTTTGAGATTGAATCTATATTCATTTTTAGGTACATTTGGAACTTTTTCCAATATACTCACTTATTCGATCAAATCATTTTATTCTATTGCAACTTATTTTATTTACTTTTCTTTTATATTCTTTGATTTTATCATAAACTTACTACATGTGTATCTAATACACATGTTCATGTTGGTAATAAATCATCGATGAATATAACAAAGTATGTGGAACCATTCTGGTATTAATAGACTTGTGATTGCATACACCAATATGTATTAATTCAAAGAGTTCATCAACTCTTATGATGCTCCCATTGAATGGGTGCATAGCTATTAATTGTTTGAGATATAATTAACCTGTATCATATGATTCATAATCATATAGTAAAATTATTTCTCAAAACTACGGCTTAGTCTATAATTCCAAAACAACTGTAAATAATATTAGATACATATGTATTTTTTTGCATCACTTTTACTATGAAAACAAATTCCATAATATAGTTCTATTTCATAATGAATATTCATATTACTCATATTGAAATATAGTTATATCTATTTTTCAGTCAATACAAAAAATAAACATTATTTCACAAATAATGTTCGGTACATTTTACGAAAACAATTTTCGTAATTTGATGCAATCATTAGGTGCTATATGGCATGCTCCCACTATTTCTGCCATTACTATAATAGCGTACTAAATTTAGAGGTCCACCATTCACTTAATATTGTTAATATTGTTTACTTATTTCATATGCTGCAGCTAGTTTATAGAGGAGAGTTCTTTGATCAAATATCTTGAACTCAAAGAAATAAATGTTATAGAAAATAATTTTCTATTTGAAAATACATTTCGGAATAAAAACCATATTTCATAGTCCAATATTAAGCATCAATTACTGTTACAATTCTTGTTTCCAATGTTTCTCTATGAAGCAGAAGTGACTATTCATTCTCTTCATTCCAACTTTACCTTAAATTACATATATTCTTATACATTCGTTCTTCTTTCATATGGTCAAACTATTCAAAAGAAAACCTTACTACAATATCATAACAGACCTTTTACAAAAGAGCATTCGATTATTCTTAGCATTTAAGACATCAAATATATTGCACTTTATTTAAACCTATCAAGATGACATTTCCACGATCGAGTTCTTAGATGTATCTCGTAATTTATGGTCCTGTGTTACATTAACACAATATGATCCTTTTGAAATCATTCGAGTTGAATACATGATCTTAAAATACTGTTTATTGGCTTGCTTCGAATGAACTAACTTCATCGAAATATTGTACCCCACAAACTATGACAGTTCACCATATAACATTTATATGTGAAAGTACATGGATCAAATATCCATAGCCTTGAATTGCATTTAGATTTCAAAAACTCATAAAATGTAATACACGGTCTAAACCAAATAAACATATAGGTTACCAACTTACGAATGTATTAAGTAGTTGAAATTGGGCACTTGCATGGGTATAGAAACATTACATAACATGCAATTAGAAAAGTATATATTATATTTCTATTTGTCAACTTTCAATTCAGTTTGTTTATATATGTTAATTGAAAAACGTTTTATCAATTATATTAAATGCATAAATTTATCATTGTAGATAATTATAACATTATATAGCATATGTTCTTACAATACTAGAAAGGTTAAATGTTACCATTTCATTTTTCTAATAAGGCACCCACTAGTCTTTTATATTTCTCCAAACCCTAATATGAAACATAGAAGTCCTATAACTTCACTAGTGGGTGTTAGGACTCGTTTGTTTTGGTATTCTGACCTTGAGTTTGCACAACAAATCATAGCCCCACAAACGATGGATAACTCCTTATCGGTTGTATCATATACAACTCCTAACCCTTTTTCCTTGTTCTAATCTCATTTCGACCTTGAGTTTGCTCAATAAATCGAAAGAGATTATTCACTCATACCTACCATATCGTGATAACCTAAGTATAGTATATGTACCTTGAGTTTGCTCAAAAAATACATATAGTTATCTTACCTCATCTGTTTAATATATTAATAATACTACGCATGACATCCCTAGCTTGAGTTTGCTCAACAACTAAGGAGTATGTAAGTAATTTATTAATATATATATGGTAGAGGACAACATTATATTGAAGATTCATAAACTTCAATATATATATATATATATTGAGTGATATCGACTTATAGAATAATATATTTCTTATGAAATACCCCAGCGATTCAAGTGTCAGACACATCAAAAATCACGGTATATGTACATTAACATATGTATTTATTTCTCAAGTCTTTTTGGGTTTCATTAATGTTCCACATTTAGTTTATACACATACCATATAAGTTTTATTGTTATATAACTTTTATATTTCATATTATGTAACGACTGGCTATTTCGAACCGTTCGCATCCGCACATGTCGGACTTGAATTGCTCAAAACAATAGATTGTTAATTTTATATTTGGCAAAACTCAGCATATACAGTAAATAAATCAATCACAGAATCACATACACAAAGTAATACAAACATAAGCAGCGGAAAAGATAAACAGTGGTTCATGAAGCTACTATGTAAACAACAGAGTTTGAAATAAAATACACCAAAATATCTCCAATACAAATGAAGACAGAGCGACTCAACGACTTAAGAAGATAGCGACCTAACGGCTCAATTACTTCACGACCTAACTGCCTAGAGGATCAATTACTTCACGACCTAACTCCAAAGGTGAGTCTCAAATGCTATGACACTCAGTCTAACCCGAGCATAAAGCAAACACAAAACACTCGAGTCAGGATTAACATTCTTATATTAATAAATTCAACTCAAGTGAAATGTCAACCGAAATACAAGTAACTTAAAGGACGTTTGGGATACCCATCCTCTAAGGATCCGTGGAACTATCTACTATGTAGTAATATACGCTATTATAATATATCTATAGTAAAGTAAACTATTAAAATAGCGTTGAGGCGTTACCCATGTCCCCCTTAACACATTTTTATATATTCCTATAGTTTATACAGTACCGTAATTCCTCCGTAAACTGGAGGGCTATCAGAGGGCACTCCATAGGTATGGCACAAACCAAACTCGTAGAAGGCGCGATAGGGCATGCGACAAGGCACTCGAAGCAATGACAAGGTAGATATACTATTTGCATATCCGGACTGGGGTAACGCATAGCAGCTACTACCGCCCACCTCGTGACACACTCCCAAATCAAAGGTGCACCCAATCAAATCACAAAGTAGTAGAATGGTATCGAAGAAGTGTGCCCGATCGGAGGAATGACCTCACTTGGCCCGGCGTGGCTCCTGTTTTAGCCACATCAAGCTGACTCACGGGAGTCAGGGTTGCGCTAATACCTCATATAGAATCGCCACCAAACCATCCTTCTTCATTTAGGAATCTCCACCACGTACACAGTTGTTAAAGTGGTTTTCAGTATTGGCAGAGAGTATGACAATATCTGATCCCAGTCTCTTTAATAACCAAACGCTTATTTCACACCGTAGTCATTTCTTTTCAAATAGTTCATACTTCATATCAAAATATCATATTTGTTTCAAATCATATCAATTCGATATCATTATTCACTTTAAATAATATGCATTTCCAGAATCGTAGCACTTTCAAAATTATAACACTTTCGAAATCATAGCACTTTTGGAATCATAACACTTTGGAAATCATAACACTTTTGAAATCGTAACAGTTCCAACTTGAACAGTTTAGATATTGAAAATAGTATATACATTGAAATAGTTATAAATCAAAATTGTTTATATATATTAAAAATACTGTATATACTAAAATTAGTTTCCTTCAATTTCACAAATCAATTCAAATCATCTTAAATTCAAAAATTCAATTTAAACCAATTCCAGTTTAACCATTTCAATTTAAAGGTAAAAGATTCAACTCAATTTATATCGATTTCAAATCCAAGTTTGAAATATCACTTCAATTCCAACAAGATTCAAGTTTAAATATTCAAACAATTTCAATATAAATTTCATTTATATTTCAACATTTAACTTTAATTTTATTCAAATTGGAAAAATATTCGCTTAATCATTTTAATAACAATTAAAAAAAATCTCAATTTATAAATTTAAATCAATATTAAATATTCAGTCTCATTTTTTTTTAAAGTTGAGAATATTCATTTAATCACTTTTTATCAAATCAAGTTATAAATCATATCTTTCAAAATCTCAAAACTAATAAGTTCAATTCAATTCATATTTAAATTCAATTATTAACCAATTTAAATTCCAAGTCAACATTAATTTATCTTCCAAACCTTTATTATTAAAGTTATAAAAATCTATTTTTTTAAAATATTAATATAAATTTAAATAAATACTTAAACATATTATATATTAATCGAATTAATTTTATTAAATTAAATCTTATTATTAAATTTATTTTATATTAAATCTAATTTTATATATTTTTAAAATAATAAAATTATAAGAAAAATCTTAAAAATTATACTATTAAAACCAACTTATAAATTAAAAATTTCCAAAACATAAAATTTTAAAATCTAAAATTTAGACATATATAAAAAATAACATTTATATATTATATTTTAAAAATCAATATTTATTAAAACCCATATATTTTCTTTCAAAACTTTGCAAATCATTTCAAGTATAGACCAATGGTGTCCGTATAAAATTTTCTATCCTATGGTCAAGTGATACAGATATTTATCATTTCAATCCGCAATTTAAATATCTATGGGTATATATCATTTCAACCCGCAATCCCAAAATTTCAATATCAATGAAAATTGCTTGGGTTTATCATTTCAACCCATAACGATTTTCCCTTATTCTACAAGATCGTTCGGGTATGTATCATTTCAACCCATAGGGATTTCTAAATTAAAAGGGAACTTGCAGAGTGAGAACAAATATGATAATAATATAACATATCAACAATAGGCATATATCATCAGTAACAAATTTAATTATAATATAAATAACAGATTATGGTGTCAGATGTCACAGGTGAATAATTACAGATAATGGCATATTATATATAACAATTAAATAATTTACAGTTTAAAATTTAACAGCGTATTTCAATTGTCATTTCAATGTGAATTAAATTTATTAAATATAAGAATGTTAATCGTGAGTGATTGCTCACCTTTCGAGGCTAGAGAACAATGAGAATGGGAACAGTGATACGGACATGCACATGGATAAGCGATAAGGCTAGAGAAACTACTGCGACAATTTTGATATTGAGAACGTAAGTCAAGATAGACTAGAGATCAGTAAAACAAATATATTATATATATTATTTCCCTTTTTTCTCCAATATTCGATTTAAACCCATATTTAAAATAAAATTCTTCCTATATACATTATATTTTTAAAACTCTATATATATATTTTAAAAATTAAAACACCAATACATGCATACCGTATATAATAAAACCCATCGATATTTATATATTTAAAATCAGTATATATCTATAAATATATATTTCTTGAAACACCTTTCAAATCATAATGTATTATATTTTAAAACCAACATGAAGTTTTATAACACATATCAAAATACAATATACATATACAAATATAAAATAAAATTTCTTTCCTTGGCAATTATATATATACACAATATATAAGCTTGGTATTGGAAAAACAATATATAGCTTCACGTGTTAACTTATATCAGTACATATAGCTAATGTATAGCTGATTCACATATAAAACATATATATATGACCTGAAAACGTATATAAGTTAATATTTAACCACAAAACAATATATAAAGGGAACAACATATGTACAAGCTATTATATAAAACTATATATATACAACAGATTATAATCACTGAAACCAAATTATAATTATATACAAAAAACGTGTTATGTATTACTAACATAAACTTATATACACTTTTATATATAACAGATCTATATATTATAAGGAAAAAAATCAAAAATAAAATCAATATATATATACATACAGATTTATATAGACTCATATACAGACTCATATACAAACACTTTAAAAAACAATATTTTAATAACAAATATATATATATTACTTTCAACACATCATATATATATACACATACAGCCATGCATATATATCCCTTTCTTTGAAAACAAGGTAATCTACTTTATACATAAACTTACATTACTTACACGTATATAGGACATACAGATTATATATACTGATATAACTTATAAAACAAAACCAACAGATCAATGTATATAAACTAATATATATACCTTTGAACATATTTACATACATATATACTTTAAATCCATTATATAAATATATATACAGATGATGCTATAGGCAACATATTACATAGCTTATATAATCTAACATTTATATAACCGACATACTATATAACTTACATTAATTTATAAATATAGTCAAACAGCCAGGCATCTTAAAGAAAACAATATATATATATATATATACACTCATGCATCAAGGACGAGGAGCTTGTGGCTGCAAGGAGGGCCGAAGCTAGGTGGTTGGCTTGGAGTGGAGAGCGAGCCGATGGGTAGTTGAAGGCAGAGATAAGGGGATCGGCTACTGACGTGGCGGAGGCTGTGGGAGTTGGCGGGGCTTGGCGAATGGAGGGGAAGAGGCATGGGAGGAAGCGGGACAGTGGGATTTTGGCAGTGGCTGTTGGTGATGGAAAGGAGGAAGGTTTGGTTCGTGTGAGATGTTGGGATGGCTGACAATGTCGGTGAGCATGGAAGCGGTGCGATGTGGAGAGGGGCGAAGCACAGGCAAGGCCAGGAGAAGGGAAAGGCTGTTCGACGGCGTTAGGTTAAGCAGAGGTAGGGAGGGTTACCTCGAGCAAGAATATGAGAGGAGAGAAGCTTGGGTTTTTTTTGGATCTGAGAACAAAGCTTAGCAAAGTGAAAGAAGATATATGAACAGTACAACCCAATAAACAGTCACTTGCAATATATATGAAAATAATGAAATAGCAACGGTCAAATGCTTTAATTCAGGTAAAATAATTAAAGCAATCGTTTCTTGGATTCCACGACTGAAAATTGAAAAGACAAAGGAAACAAAAAGGCACGAATATGATACCGATACGACAAACCGTTATGCCGACTTCGCTGCGTATCGGGCATCAAAATACAGAAATGAATATACTGCGGAGATCAGCATGATGAGACAGACAGAATAGTACACAGATATCAGTGATACGATCATCCTATCAAAAGTCGATATTCGCTGCCGAAAATGCTGCTAATATGACGAAAATAAGATAAACGAAGGTAGAGAAATCCAAATTTGACGATACGAAGTATGACGTCTCACTCGGAAAATTATGAACATTTTTATTATGTAAAAATATTCAGATTTCGAAAACATTTTATTTTCATCAATATTAACTGATTTTAAATTGAAACTGAAAATTACACAACAGAATTTACTTCTATATTTTCTAATGAAAATCTGACATTTGCTATGTTTAAATAGACGTATCTCAAATATCAAATTTCATTTCCAAAATTTTATAATTAAATTTCAAGCAAAATTTTAGTTAATTATGTTATTAAAACCGTTAAAACTTTCGAGCGTTACACTCTCCCCCACTCAAAACTTTTCGTCCCCAAAAAGGAACAAGATAGGAGAATAGAACAAACCGAAGGAAAGATAGATTCAAAATGTATAGTGTTAGATATAATAATTAATTTAAAACCATAAATTTCATTAGTTTCAAATTGATTAATATTAAACAAAATTTAATTTCCATCCATTTTATTTAACCAATAAATTTTCATTCAATTGATTTAATTTCAGTTTATTAACATTTGTTACAAAAAATTTCTTCCAAAACAAAATTTATTATGTTTAACTTATTTATTTACTCCATTTACCTTCAGTTAAGTTGATTCCCCTTAAAATTCAATTATAACTATTCTTCGGTTTATATTCATTTATTAAATAACATTCACCCCTTTTTTTTCTTAAACATTTATCATAATCACCCAAAATTATAACTATTCTTCAGTTCATAATAGTGTATAAACATTTATTATAATCACCCACAAAAAATTATTTATCAATTCCCTTAACAAAATATCATTTTGGACATCTTACTTCTTACATTTATTTCATATTATTCAATCACATATTCTTATTACATCCAAAATTTCTTAGGTAAGTTTTATTAATGTCTCATATGTAGTTGAGCACTATACCAATATACCTGTTATTTATTATATTTTTATTAAGTAAAATTTAATTTGAACCAATTTATTACCTAAGTTTTCTCTTGTGTAACCTCAATTACATATTCACTCTAACATTTAACTATTATATATATTAGAAAGCAATTAAGTATTATACAAATAAATTTTTATCCTATTTCAACTGTTTTAAGGCGTTTTAAATTCCAATTTCAATTTTAAGTACTTCAATATTTCAAAATTTTGATTCATTTCAATAAATTGAAACCTTAACTTAGCATAGAATTTAAGAATTAAATTTTCAGTCTCACTTCCAACCATTTTGAAATAAATATATACATATACCTATATATTTTAAAGATCAAATCATACTCAAGAAATTTAGCTCAAATCTATTTTCCAAGGCAAAGTGTAGCAAAGCTACTAAGTGGTCTCTCCACTCCGAAACTCAAAAATGAATGTCGATGATGCTGCAGTCATCACCAAGATTATTTTCCAGCGACAAACGAAAAGAGTACTGACTTACTTTATTTAAAATTCTTTGGAAACGATTTCCATTCGAAGATACCTTCAAATAATATATATATATCAAAACTTTGAAAACCAAAAATGGAAAAGCACCGGAAATTAATTTCTCAAATTCTTAATTTAAATTTAATTCATTTGCAAATCAGATTTATAAACTATATTTATAAAATTTTCATTTCCTTATAATTTACAACAAAAGTTAATAGTTTAGGAAATGTTGACAAACAATAAATGATAATCTAGTATTATCATTTCTAACAACTTAGTCATTCAACTATCCAATTTCAGAAAATTATACCCTTATATATAAAATATAATCATACATGAATTTATTCCATTTACAAATTTCGAAAACAATATTGTGTTAGTTTGCTCTGTTTAAGTGTTTTGGAGTTCCTATCGATAACGTTGGTCAGACGAATCGATTGAAACTCCAAATCAACTCAACAATTCAAACAACACAATATAACAATTTTATATTAATAACAAATAGACTCCCTCACTCGATGTTTCAAGGATGGATTTGAACATTCAAATTTAGGGAGACCCTAATCAAAGAGAATTCTAACTAAGCAGATAGGCTCGAAAGGAAGATAGAATAATTAAAGTTCAAACGAGGAAAGATGGGTAAGCGGATATAAATCGCGGGCGATCTTAACCTTTCAACCGAGATTTCAGGAATAAAATTGATGCGGAAATTCAATTTCCCGCTTGAAGGGAAGAGAAGTGACTTCTCCTAATATCCGGATAATCTCTGATTATCGGAGTAGAGTCAAGATTACAAGGGAATTACCCTGATCGTATACTAGAGACGGTTCGCGCTTTGCAAAAAATAATAGCATCTAAACCGAGGACGTAGAAATCTCCGGTGAATCGACGCCTGTTGCAAAGGAGTTCACCCCTTTACAAATCATATTTAGGTTGGCGGGACCGCCGATGGAATTAGTCACACAAAGGATAAAGTTGATAGTTGAGTTTGGAGCTATGGGATGCTCCAGTATCAAAAGAATGCGAATAGGAGAAGACAAGAATGAATTTTTCAGAACGAAGGAGAAAGTTCCAAAATTCAAAGGAAATCCAAATCAAAGAGGAGAAATTCAAGCTCGAACAAAGGTGATTCTGTAATTAATTTTTACTCCATATGCTAAGTTTTGCCTAAATCAGAGGTCTGATACCAATGGTAACAACCGGGTATTTCAAACCGTTCGCATTCGCACATGTCGGACTTGAATTGCTCAAAACAATAGATTGTTAATTTTATATTTGGCAAAACTCAGCATATACTGTAAATAAATCAATCACAGAATCACAGACGCAAAGTAATACAAACATAAGCAGCGGAAAAGATAAACAGTGGTTCATGAAGCTACTATGTAAACAACAGAGTTTGAAATAAAATACACCAAAATATCTCCAATACAATGTAGTCTCGAATACGAACAGATGACAAGTCTGATCAAAACAACTGGATAGCTGAAAGCTGAATAGATATAGATGGATCTCCAAGTGAAGCTCTAACTCCAAAGGTGAGTCTCAAATGTTGTGACACTTAGTTTGACCCGAGCATAAAGAAAACACAAAACACTCGAGTCAGGATTAACATTCTTATATTAATAAATTCAACTCAAGTGAAATGTCAACCAAAATACAAGTAACTTAAAGGACGTTTGGGATACCCATCCTCTAAGGATCCGTGGAACTATCTACTATGTAGTAATATACGCTATTATAATATGTCTATAGTAAAGTAAACTATTAAAATAGCGTTGAGGCGTTACCCATGTCCCCCTTAACACATTTTTATATATTCCCATAGTTTATACAGTACCGTAATTCCTCCGTAAACTGGAGGGCTATCAAAGGGCACTCCATAGGTATGGCACAAACCAAACTCATAGAAGGCGCGATAGGGCATGCGACAAGGCACTCGAAGCAATGACAAGGTAGATATACCGTTTGCGTATCCGGACTGGGGTAACGCATAGCAGCTACTACCGCCCACCTCGTGACACACTCCCAAATCAAAGGTGCACCCAATCAAATCACAAAGTAGTAGAATGGTATCGAAGAAGTGTGCCCGATCGGAGGAATGACCTCACTTGGCCCGGCGTGGCTCCTGTTTTAGCCACATCAAGCTGACTCACGGGAGTCAGGGTTGCGCTAATACCTCATATAGAATCGCCACCAAACCATCCTTCTTCATTCAGGAATCTCCACCACGTACACAGTTGTTAAAGTGGTTTTCAGTATTGGTAGAGAGTATGACAATATCCGATCCCGGTCTCCTTAAAAACCAAACGCTTATTTCACACCGTAGTCATTTCTTTTCAAATAGTTCATACTTCATATCAAAATATCATATTCATTTCAAATCATATCAATTCGATATCATTATTCACTTTAAATAATATGCATTTCCAGAATCGTAGCACTTTCAAAATTATAACACTTTCGAAATCATAGCACTTTTGAAATCATAACACTTTTGAAATCGTAACAGTTCCAACTTGAATAGTTTAGATATTGAAAATAGTATATACATTAAAATAGTTATAAATAAAAATAGTTTATATATATTAAAAATACTGTATATACTAAAATTAGTTTCCTTCAATTTCACAAATCAATTCAAATCATCTTAAATTCAAAATTTCAATTTAAACCAATTACAGTTTAACCATTTCAATTTAAAGGTCAAAGATTCAACTCAATTTATATCGATTTCAAATCCAAGTTTGAACTATCACTTCAATTCCAATAAGATTCAAGTTTAAATATTCAAACAATTTCAATATAAATTTCATTTATATTTCAACATTTAATTTTAATTTTATTCAAATTGGAAAAATATTCGCTTAATCATTTTAATAACAATTAAATAAAATCTCAATTTATAAATTTAAATCAATATTAATTATTCGGTCTAATTTTTTAAAAGTTGAGAATATTCATTTAATCACTTTTTATCAAATCAAGTTATAAATCATATCTTTCAAAATCTCAAAACTAATAAGTTCAATTCAATTCTTATTTAAATTCAATTATTAACCAATTTAAATTCCAAGTCAACAATAATTTATCTTCCAAACCTCTATTATTAAAGTTATAAAAAACTATTTTTTTAAATATTATTATAAATTTAAATAAATACTTAAACATATTATATATTAATCGAATTAATTTTATTAAATTAAATCTTATTATTAAATTTATTTTATATTAAATCTAATTTTATATATTTTTAAAATAATAAAATTATAAGAAAAATCTTAAAAATTATACTTTTAAAACCAACTTATAAATTAAAAATCCGAAAACATAAAATTTTAAAATCTAAAATTTAGACATATATAAAAAATAACATTTATATATTATATTTTAAAAATCAGTATTTATTAAAACCCATATATTTTCTTTCATAACTTTGGAAATCATTTCAAGTATTGACCAACGGTGTCCGTATAAAATTTTCTATCCTATGGTTAAGTGATACGGATATTTATCATTTCAATCCGCAATTTAAATATCTATGGATATATATCATTGCAACCCGCAATCCCAAAATTTCAAAATCAATGAAAATCGCTTGGGTTTATCATTTCAGCCCATAACGATTTTACCTTATTCTACAAGATCGTTCGGGTATGTATCATTTCAACCCATAGGGATTTCTAAATTAACAAGGAACTTGCAGAGTGAGAACAAATATGATAGTAAATAACATATCAACAACAGGCATATATCATCAGTAACAAATTTAATTATAAGATAAATAATACATTATGGTGTCAGATGTCACGAGTGAATAATTACAGATAATGGCATATTATATATAACAATTAAATAATTTACAGTTTAAAATTTAACAGCATATTTCAATTGTCATTTCAATGTGAATTAAATTTATTATATATAAGAATGTTAATCGTGAGTGATTGCTCACCTTTCGAGGCTAGAGAACAATGAGAATGGGAACAGTGATACGGACACGCACATGGATAAGCGATAAGGCTAGAGAAACTGCTGCGACAATTTCAATATTGAGAACGTAAGTCAAGATGGACTAGAGATCAGTAAAACAAATATATTATATATATTATTTCCCTTTTTTCTCCAATATTCGATTTAAACCCATATTTAAAATAAAATTCTTCCTATATACATTATATTTTTAAAACTCTATATATATATTTTAAAAATTAAAACACCAATACATGCATACCGTATATAATAAAACCCATCGATATTTATATATTTAAAATCAGTATATATCTATAAATCTATATTTCTTGAAACACCTTTCAAATCATAATGTATTATATTTTAAAACCAACATGAAGTTTTATAACACATGTCAAAATACAATATACATAAACAAATATAAAATAAAATTTCTTTCCTTGGCAATTTTATATATACACACAATATAAGCTTGGTATTGGAAAAACAATATATAGCTTCACATGTTAACTTATATCAGTACATATAGCTAATGTATAGCTGATTCACATATAAAACATATATATATGACCTGAAAACATATATAAGTTAATATTTAACCACAAAACAATATATAAAGAGAACAACATATGTACAAGCTATTATATAAAACTATATATATACAACAGATCATAATCACTGAAACCAAATTATACTTATATACAACAAACGTGTTATGTGTATTACTAACATAAACTTATATACACTTTTATATATAACAGATCTATATATTATAAGAAAAAAAATCAAAAAAAAAATCAATATATATACATACAGATTTATATAGACTCATATACAGACTCATATACAAACACTTTAAAAAAAAGAATATTTCAATAACAAATATATATATTACTTTCAACATATCATATATATATATACACATACGGCCATGCATATATATCCCTTTCTTTGAAAACAAAGTAATCTACTTTATACATAAACTTACACTACTTACATGTATATAGAACAGATAGATTATATATACTAATATAACTTATAAAACAAAACCAACAAATCAATGTATATAAACTAATATATATATATATACACACACCTTTGAACATATTTACATACATATATACTTTAAAGCCACTATATAAATATATATACAGATGATGTTATAGGCAACATATTATATAGCTTATATAATCTTACATTTATATAACGACATACTATATAACTTACATTAATTTCTAAATATAGACAAACAGCCAGGCATCTTATAGAAAACAATATATATATATATATACTCACGCATCAAGGACGAGGAGCTTGCGGCAGCAAGGAGGGCCGGAGCTAGGTGGTTGGCTTGGAGTGAAGAGCGAACTGATGGGTAGTTGAAGGCGGAGATAAGGGGATCGGCTACTGACATAGCGGAGACTGTGGGAGTTGGCGGGGCTTGGCGAATGGAGGGGAAGAGGCGCGGGATGAAGCGGAACAGTGTGATTTTGGCAGTGGCTGTTGGTGATGGAAAGGCGGAAGGTTTGGTTCGTGTGAGATGTTGGGATGGCTGACGATGTCGGTGAGCATGGAAGCGGTGCGATGTGGAGAGGGGCTAAGCACAGGCAAGGCGAGGAGAAGGGAATGGCTGTTCGGCGGCGCTAGGTTGAGCGGAGGTAGGGAGGGTTACCTCGAGCAAGAATATGAGAGGAGAGAACCTTGGGTTTTTTTTGGACCTGAGAACAAAGCTCGGTAAAATGAAGGAAGATATATGAACAGTACAACCCAATGAACAGTCACTTTCTGTATTTATGAAAATAATGAAATAGCAACGGCCAAATGCTTTGATTCAGGTAAAATAATTAAAGCAATCGTTTCTTGGATTTCACGGCTGAAATTTGAAAGGACAAAGGAAACAAAAAGGCACAAGTATGGTACCGATACGACAAACCGTTATGCTGACTTTGCCGCGTATCGGGCATCAAAATACAGAAATGAATATACTACGGAGATCAGCACGACGAGACAGACAGAATGACACACAGATATCCATGATACGATCATCCTATCAAAAGTCGATATTCGCTGTCGAAAATGCTGCTAATATGATGAAAATAAGATAAACGAATGTAGAGAAATCCAAATTTGACGAAACGAAGTATGACGTCTCACTCAAAAAATTATAAACATTTTTATTATGTAAAAATATTCAGATTTCGAAAACATTTTATTTTCATCAATATTAACTGATTTTAAATTGAAACTGAAAATTACACAACAGAATTTACTTCCATATTTTCTGATGAAAATCTGACATTTTCTACGTTTAAATAGACTTATCTCAAATATCAAATTTCATTTCAAAAAAATTTACAATTAAATTTAAAGTAAAATTTCAGTTAATTACGTTATAAAACCGTTAAAATTTGCAGGTCGTTACATATTACTTATATGATAGTCTTACGTATAATATATCATTAATTAAATCTTATCTAATTAATTTTAATTAATTAACTCTTTAATTAATTTTAAATTAGTATTCCAATATAACTTTTATATTGGACATATCTACTATAACATTTATGGTGTATACTATAACCTTTATAGTGTAACACGCATATATCATATATATGTGTATTTTATTTAATTAATTAACCTTTAATTAATTTATTCAATTAAACAATTTTTATTAAAATTTATTAATTTCAAAATTTATCTTGTATACATACACGTATACTTATGTTATCTTAGACATTTCAAACTAATATAACATATATCAACATATGTAATACATGCATATATGCATTAATTAATTAACATATTTAATTAATTTATTTTATTAATCTTATTAATAAATTTAAAATTTGAAATTATTATATAAATATTTTCAAACATTTTTGAAAATATCATTATCCTTTCAAACATTTTGAAAACTTATGTATTATTATAATTTTTATAATAAACATGTTTTATTTTAAATTTAACTATTAAATTTAAAATCTTTAACATTAATTTTCAAAACGATTTTGAAATTTAGCCTAAGGCCCATATTAAGTTGGGCCTTTTCTATTAAGAGAAACCTTTGGGCTTACTTCACCTTTCGAGCCAGGCTGATAATCAGGTAGTACAGGGTACTTGATTACCTAATTCCAATCTTAGACATTACCATTTTAGACACCGTACTAAGTGGGCAAGCTTAATTGTTAGCCCTAATATGACTAATTTAGACCGCATATGCTATTGGGCTCTGATACCATTGTTGGAACTGGACTAGCCTGCAACGGAAGTTATAGGTGAATTCCAAAGATTTTACCCTATTGGATCTTTTATTGGGCCTATGAAGTCTAACTAAATTAGAACATTTCTAAATTTCATTTAAATAAAATCATTTATTTTATTTAAATTCAAATATATTAAGATATGAAATTAATTTTATTTGATTTAGTTTATACATAAATGTATTATATACATATATGTGTGAGTGCATGTGTAACATAATAATCCATGAAAGGTATAATATGCCCATATGTAGATGTTGGGATTTACATCGCAACAGACATATTAGCTCATTTTGTATGTCATGTATGTTGTCCAAATATGTGCATGTATATGTGTTATAAAATACACACACATACACACATATGTATGTATGTATGTATAAATATATTATATATAATATATGAACATAAAACATTTATATACAGATAAATATATATATATAGAAAGAGATAGAACAATTATTAAAAATTATTTATAATTCAAAATTAACTTAGTTTTGCAAACATAATAATTTTAGTATTTTAATTTGTATATATTATGAATAAAATAATGTTTTCATCCATAAAAAATTAACAAAAAATAATCTATTGATGAAAATTCAAATTTTACAATTTTCAAAAATCTAGGATCATAAAATAGAGCTTAGGAAAAATTTGGAGATTTTTCAAAGTTGAAATATTATTTTTAAAAACGAATACATTGATTTCGGCAATAATTATTTAATATAAAATAATATACTATTAAAAATTCAAAATTTAAAATTTCATAAATTCTAGGATCATGAATGAATGGTTATGAAAAATTTTGAAGAATTTTTCAATTTTTTTTTCATAAACAGTTTTTTCGAAATAATATTTATTATTAAAAATAATAAACTTTACTAAAAAATTCCTAATTTTTTTTATATATTTCTAAAATGATATAATATTTTTTTAAATATAAACTTGAATTTTTAATGTAATAATTATTTTATATATAATAAACAATTGAAAATTTCAATAAATGTTAATTTAAAAATATGAATATATGTATGATAATTAATTTTCGAATTTTTAAATTCATATTATATATGAATAAGTGTAGTAAAATTTTTAAATCATATATATCTTATATATGCATATATGATATTATGAGAGAGAAATATACACTAATAAATATATATATATATATGAATTTATTAATAAATATATATAAAACAATTAATAATGACAAAAATTGATTTTATATAGTAAAATACATTTGTCTACACATAAATCAAATAGTATAATAAACAAATTATGCACATAACCAAACTGATTTGTGACAACCACATCTACTTACAAAATCTCACCTAACTAAACATATAGTAGCAATATATTTACACAGATATGCAATAGCTCATTATAGGATCATAGAATATAATTTAAAATCCACGTTGAAGCAATGACTTCCCTTCCCTTTATGTTCTTGTTTCGTCAGATTGCAAGTCCGAAATCACCGACCTCTAACTATCGAATAGTATTATTTTAATTTGAAATATATTTGAGAATTTTGAAGTGGATTTAGAGCTATATTTTAACCAGCAATGTAGAAGGTAATGGTGGCCAAAAAGGCCAGTTATTGTTTTTAGAGATAGATACATATACATATACATATATACATATACATATACATATACATATATATGTATGTATATATATGTATGTATGTATGTATGTATGTATGTATAGGGTTGTATTAGAGAAACGAGGAAAACCTTTTTACCCATTCTCACTTTATCTCAACTCATTATCTCCAAGCCAATTCCCTATGTTTTAGCCACCCCTAGACCTTCCCAAAACCAAAATTTTGCAGCCCTAAAGATGGGCCTTAAACCTGTCTAAGCCCAAGCCAAAATACTATGCAATTAAATCTAATATAATCGCTTGTCGATATTGTATATCGATCGATATATTTATAACTGTTATAAATATATATAACATTATTTATTTCTCAAATCATATTCAAATTTTATAATTAATATTTCATAAATATTAATTATTTTATAACAATTATAAACTAATTAAATCGTTCGGTCTTAAGGGAATACATCATTTCAGCTGTGTAACTCTTGGGTGTAAATTTGGTCAGCGATTAATATCGAACTATTCTAATGTTAACATTCACACGTCACTTAGCAGGTGGTGTGACATTATAGCCAAATTTATCGCTTACTCATTTTCGGTAAAATCCAATTTTAGTTTAATAAGCGTTACCCGGTTGTGACATTTGTTTACACCAATTCTCTTTGTCAAAACTATATCATAGATTTAGAGGGAGTTAGTGTCATTTTTTTGTTGATGACAAAGGGGGAGAAGTATAAAATAGGTTAGTTAGGCATAGATTAAGGGGGAGTTATTAGATTTAGGGGGAGTTATAAGGAGAATATAAATATTTTATAAACAAAGGTTGTCATCATCAAAAAGGGGGAGAATGTTAGTCCATAGGATAGTGGTTTTGATGACAACAACTATAGAAGTGTTATAAAATATATATGTGCAGGAAATCTATATGCAGGTATCAACAAAAGAAGACTGTACAGTAAAGAAAACAAAATTGATGAAGACAAAGATCAAGAGTTCAAGATTGAAGACTCATGAGATTCAAGATATTCAAGAGTTCAAGACAAATAATATAGTTAGGTTAGATATTTGTTAAAACTCCTTGAAAGCACTATCATTCTTTTTTATCCAATTTACTCGTGGAATGGAATCCACTTCGTTCTTGTTAAAGGGATGGAACCCTAGTGAGATGGAACTCACGAAATATCTAGTGGAACGGATAGTAGCCCTATTTTGTTATTCACTAATTTTGATTCAAAATGATTTTCAAAATTATCTCTTGTTTTATAAAATGATTTTCAAATATTCCTTTTCAAAAGAAAAACCTTCGTTCACATTTCCAAAAATGTTTTAGCCTCAAAATCATATTTATCATTTTGTTATATTTTGATTTCAAAATTGTCCTTGATATTTTAGCCTCAAAATCTATTTTAATATTATATTTACTTTAGTTTATTTACTTTGATTTTAAATATATTTTAGTATATATACATATATACATTCATAAGTATTTCTACTTCTAAATACCTTCTACAAATACATAGAGTCCATTTGAATAAAGTTGCATATGTTTTAAATCATCATTTTCAAAGTAAAGCAAATCATCACTTTTTACTAGACCATGTCGACATCCTATTTACCTGTCATGTCGACATGCTTCCCGTTACAGCAAAGGTTGTTTTCAAAAGAAGTGTCTATTCGTTTAAACCTCTTCGAATGGACACATCCATTCATTCTCTATAAATAGAGACTGTTATGGACGTTTTCCAGTAACTACTTTCTTTATTTTCTCTCCTCTTTACTCTCTTATCTTATTTTCTAATCATCCTATCCATATTTTGCCGAAATCTTAAGTGAATCAAACCAGAATATCTCTAGTTTGATTCTCTGCCACTCTCTCCAAAGAATCTAAGTGCTTATCAGAGTTATAGATACATTTGTACTCAAAGAAACTTGTGTGGGGTTATAAAGGTGTGATCGTGTCCTTGGAAATCGATCGGGTGAACTTGTGTCCTGTGAATCAAGTGGTTCTACCCAGAGACCTGAGAATCTGGAGGGTGTACCTCGTTGCCTTGGAATCGAGGGATTGTAATCTAGATTATTGTTGAATAGAAAGCCGTACGGGTTGTGCGGGACTGGATGTAGGGTAACACCGAACCAGTATAAAATTCCTGGTGTGTTCTTTCCTTTACTTGCTTTTTATTTATATTTGCATTTGTTTGTGATTCTGTGATTTGATCTATGATTGTGTATTTGCATTAAGTTAGTTAATTCAATTTAAATCAAAGAAGTTTTAAAGAAATTCTTAAAACACTATTCACCCCCCCTCTAGTGTTAAATAGCCTTAAGATCATCTTCCGCGTCCCTTTCATTTGGTATCAGAGCCAGGTTTTTCAAAGTATTCATAATCTGATTTTTGAAAAGTTCATGGCTAAGTTTGAAATGTTTCCTAAAAATATTTCTTTAATGATCAAATCATTGTGGTCTCATAAATTGATGCATGATAGTTATATAGAATCAGGTAGTCTACAAAAGTTGCTCACTGTGCAGGAATCTTGCTTCATGGCGACAAATGAATCTATTCACAATGGACAAGCTGTGCAAATAAGGAAAAACAAGTGGATACTTGATAGTGGATGTTCAAGACATATGACAGGAAATCCAGAGATACTCAATGACATTATTTACAAGGATGGAGGATTGGTTAATTTTGGGGATAATTCAAAAGGTTATGTGGTTGGCATCGGCAATGTAGGTAATTCTGAAACCCCTATTATTTCAAATGTTTTGTTAGTTAAAAATCTACAACATAATCTACTTAGTATTAGTCAGTTATGTGATAAAGGATATAGGATTAAATTTGAAAAAGACAAGTGTCACATCGAAGATAATGAATCTAATATTATCTTTGAGGGAGTTAGGAAAAAGAATATCTATATTCTTAGTATGAAAATTTCAAATGATAATCTATGTCTTTTGGCCAATACAAGTGACCCTTGGACTTGGCATAAGAGATTTGGACATTTGAATTTTAAACTCTTATCTAGACTATCCAAACTTGATCTAGTAAGAGGCCTCCCTAAGATGCAATTTAAAGTAGATAGTATATGTGATGCATGTCAATTAGGAAAACTTAGAAAAAGTTCCTTTAAACTTAAAGATATGATCTCTACTTCAAAACCTCTTGAGTTACTTCACCTAGATTTATTTGGTCCATCTCAGATTCAATCAATCAACCATAGTAAATATGTCTTTGTAATTGTGGATGATTATTCCAGATATACATGGACAATCTTTCTGAAACATAAAAGTGATACTTTTGATTATTTTAAAAGTTTTTCAAAAAGAGTTCAAAACCAACTTTCTTCCAAGATCATCACTATTCGTAGTGATCACGGTGGTGAATTTGAAAATGAGAAGTTTGAGGAATTCTGTAATCAGAAGGGAATTACTCACAATTTTTCGTTTCCAAGAACTCCACAACAAAACGGAGTAGTTGAGCGTAAGAATAGGACGATTCAAGAGTGTGCTAGAACTCTACTTTCTGATAGTAAATTACCAAAACATTTTTGGGCTGAAGCAGTTGCAACAGCCTGTTATATTTTGAATAGGATTTTAATTAGACCTCTAACCAATAAAACACCTTATGAACTTCTTTTCAATAAGAAACTTAAGGTATCTTATTTCAGAAATTTTGGAAGTAAATGTTTTATCTTAAATACAAAAGATAATTTAGATAAGTTTGATCCTAAATCCGACAAAGGAATCTTTATCGGATATTCTAACAGGAGTAAAGCTTATAGAGTTTTTAATCTAAGAACAAACACTATTGAAGAAACTTTACATGTTTCCTTTGATGAAAATTTCAAAGAAGTTGATCAGACTAATGATGAGGATGACTTAGTTATTTCTAATCATGAATCTGTAGATGCTACAAATGAAACTTTTCATCCAAATAAAAAGATTAGGCTTTTAAAAGATCACCCTGTAGAAAATATTCTAGGAGATATGCAATCTGTTGTTAAAACTAGGAATCAATTAAACAGTATGAGTCATGTTGCTTTTATATCCTCAATAGAACCTAAAAATCCAAAGGAAGCATCAACTGATGATTCATGGATTCTTGCTATGCAAGAAGAATTGAATCAATTCACCAGAAATGATGTTTGGGAACTTGTTCCTAGACCTGAGGATAAATCCATTATAGGCACTAAATGGGTATATAAAAATAAATTAAATGAATTAGGTGAGGTCGTTAGAAATAAGGCTCGACTCGTTGCACAAGGTTATTGTCAAGAAGAAGGTATAGATTATGACGAAACCTTTGCACCCGTAGCAAGATTAAAAGCTATTAGAATTCTGCTTGCTTTCGCTAATTTCAATAATTTCAAACTTTTTCAAATGGATGTCAAGAGTGCCTTTCTAAATGGTTTTGTAAAAGAGGAAGTTTATGTTGAACAACCTCCACTCTTTGAAGATACAAAATTTCCAAATCATGTTTTTATATGGTCTAAAACAAGCTCCTAGAGCTTGGTATGATAGACTTAGGTCTTATCTTTTGCAATCTAATTTTGAAATAGGTAAAGTAGATAACACACTTTTTATTAAAAGAAACAAAAATGATATTCAACTTGTACAAGTGTACGTAGATGATATTATTTTTGGATCAACCAATTCTGACATGAACAAAGAATTTTCTGACATTATGACAAAAGAGTTTGAGATGAGTCATATGGGTGAACTTAAATTTTTCCTAGGATTACAAATCAAACAATTAGATAATGGTATCTTTATCAGTCAAGAGAAGTATGCGAGAGAGTTAGTTAGTAAGTTTGGCTTAACCAATGTGAGTGGAAAACCAACTCCCATGGCAACCAATATAGCGTTAAGTAAGGATGATCTATCCAAAGACGTAGATCAAACCTTGTATAGAGGAATGATTGGATCACTTCTCTATATAACTGCTAGTAGACCAGATATCATGAACAGTGTCTATCTCTGTGCAAGATATCAATCTCAACCCAAGGAAACTCATCTAAAAGCTGTGAAACGTATCATTCGATATGTTAAACACACCTTTGATTATGGATTGTTCTACCCTAAGAATGATTCATTTGAATTAGTTTCCTACTGTGATGCTGACTATGCTGGGTGTAAGTCAGACCGAAAGAGTACAAGTGGAACTTGTCACTTTCTAGGTCATTCCTTAATTTCCTGGTTCAGTAAAAAGCAGAATACCGTTTCCCTATCAACAACTGAAGCAGAGTATGTTTCTGCTGCTTTAGCTTGTTCTCAAGTTTTGTATATGCAACAAACCTTGAATGATTTTGGTATATCTATCACGAAATCTCCAATTTTCTGTGATAACACTAGTGCCATTAGTTTGTCCAAAAACCCAACTCTCCATGCCCGAACTAAACATATTGACATTAGACACCATTTTCTAAGAGATAACGTAAATAAAGAGAAAATTTCTCTTGATTTCGTTAATTCTGAAAATCAAATAGCTGATATTTTAACCAAACCTTTAGGAGAACCTGTCTTCACCAAGTTAAGAAGAGAATTAGGTATATGTTCTCTTTCTGAAATATAGTATATAGTATAGTAGTATACATAGGGTATATATGAATGTTTTCTTAACCATAGCATTTTGCAACACCATGTCGACATGGTATTCATGCGTCATGTCGACATGCAACGGTAAGAATGACAGTTCGTTTTTTCCCTCTAATTTTTGAATGGGTGGTTATTTAACTCACCCATTCCGAGTTTCTCTTCCCTCCAATCATTATTTCTTCATTCTACTTTCTAGAAACATCAAATCCATGGCTTCCACATCCAATCCTAATCAAATATCACCGGTTTCTTTCCCTTCTGCTTCACATGGCCCTTTCCAAAACTCCATACTCGCTCGTGTCATAAAAATAGAGGAGAAAGTTAATGATTCGCTGCAGATGTTAACTGAAATGCAAGTTCAACAATTGAGAATGGCAAGAGAGCAAGAGAAACAAGGGAAAATTCTGAGGAATCTTCAAAAATTCCTCATGGATAATCATGCCAATCCAATTGTAATTGAAGATTCTTCTAACATAGAAGCAAATGAAGAAGGAGAAGAAGACGAAGACGAAGAAGAAGAGGAAGAACCAATGGAGGAAGAAACTGATGATGAAGCAGTATGTGTAGGGGAAGTTTGTTTTGATGCTTATGGGAACATTGTGGAACAACATGGAAATTTCTGTTTCCATTACGCAAATTGTCCTGTCCACAAGTCTCCCATAATCAAAAACAACCGTTGAGTTGTTTATTTTCTTGTTTTAGTTATTTATGTGTTTATAAGTTTAAATAGTCATGCATATAGTAATATTGAAATGAATAAAATAATCTGTGGTTACACTTATTATTCTTATTCTTATATTGCTCATATATAACATTCTAAGTATACGATGTTTAGTGCATTGTTATATCTAGTTTCAGTATTATTAATGATAACACTATCATTAATATCATAGATTTAGAGGGAGTTAGTGTCATTTTTTTGTTGATGACAAAGGGGGAGAAGTATAAAATAGGTTAGTTAGGCATAGATTAAGGGGGAGTTATTAGATTTAGGGGGAGTTATAAGGAGAATATAAATATTTTATAAACAAAGGTTGTCATCATCAAAAAGGGGGAGAATGTTAGTCCATAGGATAGTGGTTTTGATGACAACAACTATAGAAGTGTTATAAAATATATATGTGCAGGAAATCTATATGCAGGTATCAACAAAAGAAGACTGTACAGTAAAGAAAACAAAATTGATGAAGACAAAGATCAAGAGTTCAAGATTGAAGACTCATGAGATTCAAGATATTCAAGAGTTCAAGACAAATAATATAGTTAGGTTAGATATTTGTTAAAACTCCTTGAAAGCACTATCATTCCTTTTTATCCAATTTACTCGTGGAATGGAATCCACTTCGTTCTTGTTAAAGGGATGGAACCCTAGTGAGATGGAACTCATGAAATATCTAGTGGAACGGATAGTAGCCCTATTTTGTTGTTCACTAATTTTGATTCAAAATGATTTTCAAAATTATCTCTTGTTTTATAAAATGATTTTCAAATATTCCTTTTCAAAAGAAAAACCTTCGTTCACATTTCCAAAAATGTTTTAGCCTCAAAATCATATTTATCATTTTGTTATATTTTGATTTCAAAATTGTCCTTGATATTTTAGCCTCAAAATCTATTTTAATATTATATTTACTTTAGTTTATTTACTTTGATTTTAAATATATTTTAGTATATATACATATATACATTCATAAGTATTTCTACTTCTAAATACCTTCTACAAATACATAGAGTCCATTTGAATAAAGTTGCATATGTTTTAAATCATCATTTTCAAAGTAAAGCAAATCATCACTTTTTACTAGACCATGTCGACATCCTATTTACCTGTCATGTCGACATGCTTCCCATTACAGCAAAGGTTGTTTTCAAAAGAAGTGTCTATTCGTTTAAACCTCTTCGAATGGACACATCCATTCATTCTCTATAAATAGAGACTGTTATGGACGTTTTCCAGTAACTACTTTCTTTATTTTCTCTCCTCTTTACTCTCTTATCTTATTTTCTAATCATCCTATCCATATTTTGCCGAAATCTTAAGTGAATCAAACCAGAATATCTCTAGTTTGATTCTCTGCCACTCTCTCCAAAGAATCTCAGTGCTTATCAGAGTTATAGATACATTTGTACTCAAAGAAACTTGTGTGGGGTTATAAAGGTGTGATCGTGTCCTTGGAAATCGATCGGGTGAACTTGTGTCCTGTGAATCAAGTGGTTCTACCCAGAGACCTGAGAATCTGGAGGGTGTACCTCGTTGCCTTGGAATCGAGGGATTGTAATCTAGATTATTGTTGAATAGAAAGCCGTACGGGTTGTGCGGGACTGGATGTAAGGTAACACCGAACCAGTATAAAATTCCTGGTGTGTTCTTTCCTTTACTTGCTTTTTATTTATATTTGCATTTGTTTGTGATTCTGTGATTTGATCTGTGATTGTGTATTTGCATTAAGTTAGTTAATTCAATTTAAATCAAAGAAGTTTTAAAGAAATTCTTAAAACACTATTCACCCCCCCTCTAGTGTTAAATAGCCTTAAGATCATCTTCCGCGTCCCTTTCAAATACTTCCACTCGACCCAACTATAATCACTCGATGGACGCCATACCATGATTTGGCTATAATCAAAGCGGAGCTTTCATATTGAAGATCCACAGTATTCTCAAGTCAAGAGAACCGTGTAAATCAGTCATATCGATATTTTCTATTTGACCTTAGTTATATTAACTAACAGAAAACTATCGAGTGAGTCATTCCATAGTTATCCAATAACTTTTAGTACGTAACCCCTAGGTGCCCCCAACAGTCATGAATAATACACTTCCCAACATTTGGAGAGCGTTACATACTCCAGTCTCAACAGATACATTGATATCCAGTCTCGATGCATCTTGACTAGGAACATTTAAAATGGTATATTCGTTTCGTTGTGATAAATTACTCACGTTTACAACGCTTTGTAACTACTATCACAAAATATACCATTTATGGATTTTTCTATTAAATATACTTTTAATTAAGTTAATTAAATTAATTAATTAATATAATCACATTATATCAAGTATATAATAGGAAGAAAATACCTTTTATTTCGAACAAGATTGGTCAACGAGTTAGATATATGTAATGAAATTACATAATTGTCCCTAGGGCATACCCCTAACTCTATCAGTTTATTATATCCCAGTTATATTAGTTTGAATGGATGAATTATTGTGTTTGAATTGAAATGCTTGAATGCACTATTCCTTGATAATTTAAATGTATGTACACGACATTTATTTGGGATATAACATCATCTTTGGGAATAATGATGTTTTAGAAAGCCAAATGTTTTTGGAGATTGAAATTTAACATTTGACGAGAACGGTAGGAGGTATTGGCTACTAGACTACTAGTTTCCATCACAATGGACGGGATCAATGATTGCAATCTGAATAGTGATGTCTTTGTCCCTTGTCACAATATCCAAACGATCTGTTGTGGAACATATGAAGTTATTAAAGATATCGAGGAATTGTTGGAGGCATAGTTCAGACGAAGGAAGTAGCATCAGCTGAGGTGGGTCATGATGATGAAGTGTTCTACGGCACGAGCAAGATTTATCATGTCTCTAGATACTTGAAGGGTTCGAAAACAAAGGGATCATATGAAGGCTAACCACAACTGATCAGAAGTATATGAGTGAAAAAGATTGTGATAACTTGTCGGGGTAGATAGTTTACATAGAGGGTAAATCCTCCAAGGAGATTTATCAACCTGATATCCTACTAGGACTCAGATGAAAAGATGATTTATCCTTCTCATGAGAAGAAGACTTAGCCTTATCAATATTTCAAGAAGATGATTTATCCTTATCATAAGTATGAATAGAAATACCAACCTCGTAAAATGATTCTTTTGAATGATGTTTTGAATTTATATAAAATAAGCAACTCATATAATGTGGATAGATTGTGATACCATAGTTGACTAGAGTTGCTGCTGTGAGTCAAGATGAATAGAGCCATGATATGTGTGTTAACACTGATTTGTGAAAATAAATCATGGGCGAGACATCATATGGTGTGTTACATTGATGTGTTTGATTAATATGCCATATATTTATATCCAACACAACACATATATGTTATTATTGTGCACGATTATACTCACAGCTAGATTTTTAGCTTGGCTCGAGGTTTGTTATGTATATGACAATGCCTTGGGTCGGTTTGAGGCATTTGAGCATGGTATTTTAACGGGGTATTTGAGCATGGTATTTTAACGGGGTATTTAAGTTTTGGTTTTTAATTTAATAGATTTATAATTTATTGATTAATTATTTGTTTTTTAATAAATAATATATGTCAGTAATTTGCAAAAATAAATATTATAAATTGCTCGGATTCAGTTCAAACCAACTCCATAATGTAAAGCATTTTGAAATGATCGCACCCACATTTTTGTTTTGGATTGGTTGTGCCAATGTCCGTTTCTTCATAAATGCATTCACATTTCTTTGTGATTGATTTGAAAGTAATGAGATGACTAACAACAACTACCTACTAAAAATTGTTTCTTCAAATTTTTAGTTGTCATGTTGCATGTGTTATTGCAGTCAAACAACTCACCAACTTTATACCGAACTGATACATTGATCATGTTGACGTAACAAACAAACAAAATATCAGTCTCCAATCATTATATAACTTATGTAACTATTTCTCGTAGGAAATCCCCTAGTCTTATTTTTCCATATTTTGTGCTCATCCAATGAAAATACAAAGCTTTTCGCAAATTTTAGCTAGACATACCGGAACAAGGGAAAATGACAACAAATCATTTTCAATCCACCTACCCACACCCTCTTCCCTTGCTTTTGATAAACACTTTGGCTTTTATCCTAAGTCATTCAACAATTATTTTACCAATCTTTTTCGATGGATCCTACATAGAATGACAAAATTGCTACATAGATCATTCTATATAAGCTCTTGTATTATAATTTCAAAGTTGCTACATTTTACTCTAAGAATATATACATGAATCAACTATTCGTTATATCATTCAATATAACATGAATGCACTTTATTCTGTCATACATTTGCAGAGCAAATATCTTGTTTTTTCTTCTTTTATAACAGTTGCACCCCCATTTCATTCTCCCCTACTTGTCGCGTGTGTGGTTAATAACAACACTACGCTTGGAGTGGGCATGGATGATAACAGCACCGTCGCCAGCTGCGAGATAAGCCACAACAAACTCCATGTTTGTTATCGGTGAGGGAGTTATTTTTTTCAAGAAAAACCATGTTAGGTCCAAATGAGAGTACTAGTTTAACCCACGTCCATAGTTAAACATTGTGTTCTTTAATATCCACGTTTGGCTCAGACGTGGGTGCTATTATGAACCATGCTCCTGCTTGACGTGGTGGAAAAACAAAAAAACAGTAGGAAAAAAGAATAAAATGGTAAAGTAGCAGGATGTGAAAAGAGAAAAGTTGGAATCTTGAGCCACAATTTTGAGTGATAATAACTTTTTCGTATTATTGACGTCAAAAATGGCGCCAACACCTAAACAGTATGAAAGCACTACAAATCCAGTAACCAACTCCCAACAGAATGATGTAGAGAATAAAATATAAAGAATAGAAAATTAAAACAGTAAGAAATGAACACAAAAGGTTTTATAGTGGTTCGGCATACTCCGGCCTACATCCACTCTAAAGGTTTTTCATTTTATATATACTGTTGATTATAGTTACAATGATTTAAATCTGAATAATAAAAATGGCAGAGTGTAGGTAAGAGAGTCCAAAGAGAAGATGAACCAGTAGGAAGAAGAAGATCCCTTTCCCTGATCTAATGATCCTGTATTTATAGTGGAAGACGACTTAATATCTTCTTGAAAACTCGTTGGTAGAATCTCACGATGTAGTTGAGGTCGCCCAAAAAATCACATGGCCCAATTCCCAAGTATAGGGGATCGGCCCCGACCGGTCCAAAAGAACACGTGGCATCACGCAGTCGCTCTGGTGGGTCCCACTCCATGCTAGCTTTATGTTTCAAAAGTTGTTTGCATAGTTACCTTCATATTATTGGAGATATCGATCAATTTCCGTTGAGTTGAGCTGTTGAGTTAAGCATCTATAGCCATAGTGATCTGATCTGATCCCCTGCCTAGGGTAAGGGATAGGTACCGATCCCTTGCCTAGGGGAAGTACCAATTCATACTTCACCAATTTTGAGATGCCATTCATCCGAATCCACTCTACTATCATCCACAGCCTTGGTTATACCTGATTTCTAAACCTAATAATCAACCCTTTGGGCTTCCTCCTTGCTGATTACGAAATTCGTTTAGTTAAATCCGCTAATATACTACCTGGTCAAAAGGCGGGTTAACACTTGCCCCCCAAAACATGCCTTGCAGTAGGAAGGTGTGTTTTGAATTACCATAAGTCAGATATCCAAAGTCCATCAATAGCCGAAATTTCTAATCCAAAATCCAATCCTTTACCGAACCAAATTTCCGTAAGTCGTCCTGTCTTCGCTCGGGAGTTAGTTTTTGCATGCCGGATCCTCAATCTCTCTGGATAGTTAGTGAAACCCACGACTATTCCGAGTCGATAGTCAATTCTGAAACCATTCCAAATCCTTAGCCAAGTCCATATCCATCCAAAGTCGGTAACCGAATCCATGATCTCACCGGATCATTTGCAAAATCCAAAGCCCCAATCTCTCTGGATCTTTATCAAATCCTCGACCTCTCCGGGTCATTATCTAAATCCATAACCTCTCTGGGTCAATATCCAAACCCATATCCATTTGAAATCCTAGAAGTCAGTAAGCCAATCTACGATCTCTCCGGATCGTCATCCAAGTTCATGGTCTCTCCGGACCGATCGATGGTCTCTTCAAAACCTTATTAAGCACGATATACTTGCTCTCCGACGGGAGGACCTAATGATGAGTGAGTCGATCCAGTCGCTCTTCGGCGAATCGACTCACTCCCTACACTCTGGCTCTTTTGGGGGCATATAGAGATGTCTTGATCCCTCTGGACCGATCATAGCCTCTCCGAGCTCTTGCTGGACCCTATCCTATCACTCTCCAGTGAAGGAGGAACAATGACAAGTAAGTCGATCCTATCGCTCTCTGGTGAAGCGGCATTACTTCATGCACTCCAGTTCAGTGTCCCTGAACATAACACGATGTCCTAGCCTTCGTAGGACAATCATGGTCTTTCTGGACCCTTGTTGGACCTCATCCAGTCACTCTACGGCGAAAGAGGGAATAGCAATAAGCAAGTCGATCATGTCGTTCTCCGACGAAGTAACTCACTTCTTGCACTCTAGTCCCTGACTCTCCGGACAGGGACATAACTCGATCAATTCCGTAATGACTTCCTTTTTGCGGCCTCGACTCTCTAATCGAGGGCTTAATCTATGTCGTACGAGTCCATCCAGTCGCTCTCCGACGAAGGGACTCGCCTCTTGTGGTTATTGCCCTATCTCTCCGGCCGAGATGACTGCGACCTGTTTTGTTCATCGCATTAATTTGAATTCAAGTGTTTTAAGATCCATTTATTAAATTTGAATTTTATACACCAAAGAACCAGAAAAAACTAAGTACTGCCCCTCTGGGCATGGCGGTTAATTGCCATCTCAAAGCATGCCTAGGGACCACTCATACATGTGTAAGTGACTTGTTGCTTTATTATAGAGTTTATTATTTATTTGGTTCATGCCATCCCAATAAGAGATGACGATCTTTGCCCTTGAGCTGGGCCCGCTCTGATTAGTTGCGAATGATGGTTGCTCATGTTCCATTCCCTCTGTTTGATTCCTTACATACTATGGCAGCCTGCCATCCCTAACATGTTCTTCAATCATATCCTGGAGGTGCCTACAATCATTGGTAGAAAATCTATCCAGTTCATGAAATAGGCAGTATTTTCCAAACCTACACTCCCGATCCATAGGATCCCTCCTTGTTGGTTTCTGATATGGGAGTTGCCCCCTTGTGTCTAGATAAATCCATTCCAAGCTTTCCTTCAAATCCGAATAAAAGGAGAACTTTGGCTCACATTCTTTCCTTTGCCTTTTAAATCCATCATCCATTTTATGTTTGCCCTTATCCTTCTTGGACCCTTCTTTAGACGGTCCTTCACCTCTCACGGCATTTATTTCCTTTTGTTGGTTCGTGCATCCTCCTGCCGCAAGATCTTCTCAGCCTTATGGTAAACTCCTCGAGATCCATTGGTGGATCATGTTCCAGTGTAACCTTAAAGTCCGTCTTGTTGGCAATCCCAGATACCGGCGCCATTAAGACCATTGATGGATCCGCCCGATCCACCAAAGCAACTGGCGCATTAAATCATGTCAAGAAACTCCTCAAGGACTCTCATGTCCTTTGCCTTAGCTTCATCAATGTCATCACATTCTTGTATAGTGAAATATGGACCCGGAACTGCTTCATGAACCTATCCACCAGCTCGTTCCATGTCCCGATTGAGCCATTCTCCAACTGCCTAAACCAAAGCGCGGTTAATTCCATCAAGTATAAAGGAAAACATCTTGCCATGACTTCCTCTGAAGCCCCCGGCACTTCCATATATCGGATATACCTCATCAAGTGCACTGTAGGAGTTGACTTTTCATCATACACCACCAGTGTTGGTAGTTTGAACTCTGATGGATTCCTAGCTTACCTGATATTCTTAATGAATGGACTTCGATTAACATCTTCCAGACTCTTGGTGGGCAATCCACCTCTCATTGTCTGACGTACCAGCTCAGTCATCCTTTCATTCTCATTCATAGGTGGCCTCCAATTCATATTATCATCCTGCCCTCGTGGGCCCCCCGACTCCGCGAGGGTATTCCAGAACATACTCCTTCGGACGTGCATCCGCAATCTGATTTGCATCAACATGCACAACATCGACAACTGGCCCATCGGCATCCAAACCAACCTGACATAGGGGCATGTCCCCAAGCCTTGGGGGTTCGGTACCGACCCCTCTGGGGGGATCGATGTCGATCCCTTAATGTTGGCCAAGGGCTGCCCCTGCCTGCTCCATGGAGATCTCCTACCTATTGGCTCCATTTCCATGCTCCACGTTCTGATTTTCTACAGTTCCTACTGCTCCAACTCCTTGATTCGAATTGCTAATAGTTCCTACGGCTCCAACCTATCCAATTTTCCTAAGGAAATACTGCAATATTTCTCTTGCCTCTTCACCATCCTCTCCTGCATTACATCTATCATCGTCTACTCCATCTCATTCCTGGAGATGTAGACAGAGGGTTGATTAGCTCCTGAGGAAGCCTCGTGGCTTTCTCCATGGTGACTCCTATCCGTAAGCACTCTCCTTGTAAATTGCCTAACCATCGCTTCTTAGATCCAAGTTTCAAAGCTTCCAAATCCATGGGTGCAAGTAACTCTCAATGAAAGCACCAAAATGTTGACGTTAAAAATGGTGCCAACACCCAAACAATATGAAAGCACCACAAATCCAATAACCAACTCCTAATAGAATGAAGTAGAGAATAAAATATAAAGAATAGAAAATTAAAATAGTAAGAAATCAACATAGTAAGTTTTATAGTGGTTCGACGTACTCCAGCCTATGTCCACTCCAAAGTTTCTTCTTTTTATTTATAATGTTGATTACAATTACAATAATTTGAATCTGAATAATAAAAATGTTAGAGTGTAGGTAAGGGAGCCTGGAGAGAAAATGAACCTGAGGGAAGAAGATCTCTTTCCCTGAACCAGTGATCCTGTATTTATAGGTGAAGACGATTGAATATCTTTCAGAAAACTCACCAATAGAATATCACGATGTAGACGAGGTTACCCAAAAAATATCATGGCCCAATTCCCAAGTATAGGGGATCGGTCCAAATGGACACATGGCATCACATGATCGCTCTGGTGGATCTTACTCCATGCTAGCTTCGTGTTTCAAAAGTTGTTTGCATAGCTTCCTTCGTGTTTTTGGAGATAATTGTTGATTTCCATTGAGTTGAGCTGTTGATTTAAGTGTCCACTGCCATAGTGATCTGATCTGATCCCCTGCCTAGGGTAAGAGATAGGTACTGATCACCTGCCTAGGGAAAATATCAATCCATGCTTAGTCAATTCTAGGATTTCATTCATCTGAATCCGCTTGACTATCATACATAGCCTTGGTTATACCTGATTTCTGAACTTAATAATCACCCCTTTGGGCTTCGTGCCTTGGTGATTACGAAATTCATTAGTTATATCCACTCATATACCACCTCGTCAAAAGGCGGGTTAACACATATACCAGTAATCAAATGCAATATTTTTTTACTTTGACCACTTATCTTCAAATTCCATGTTTTACCACCATCAAGTAAACTAGTTTGTGAAGCAAATTTCTTGTACCATAACGGTTTCTACACAATCAGTTCTCTCATACCACAACTTACATATAGTTAAAATTTAGCTTTAGTAGTTTGGTTCGGATACAATAATATACTTCTGCTCTTCCTCTTCAATCGTATCAGTTGATCTACTTCCTTTTGTTTCGGGTAAACAAATAATCGATAATCCACAAACTACAATCACAAACCCAAACACCGCAAAGGACCAAATGGTCATTTTCTTCCCTTATGCCACAACCAAAGGCGCAAGAACCTCCCTAACATAGGTGCCTGCCTCGCCATAGACACCGCTGAATTTCTGATGCAAGTTGGAAACAACGCGATGTTGAAAATCGGTAGCATAGAAAATGCAACATTTAATGTAACATACGACACTATTTCAACACTTAATTGCTCAATACGCTGCATAGAACACACCTTACATAGCTTACTATAGTCAGCAGCAGCATTGAGGTTCACTTTTTTACTTTCACTATCATTAAATAAGTCAACAATACTGAAGGGAATTCAGATAGCACATTGTATGTCACATTTATGTATAGATTTGACACTAGATTTCCTAAGTTTAAGGGTAGACCAAAATAAACCATCCCTATTCCAAATCCTGAGACCATTGCCGCTGATATCCGCCCAAATGCCCACTTATTTTCCCATAAGATCTTCATAGCAGAGTAAGTATTTACTTCCCCTTCTCATCTTTGAAATCTTGATTCTTCACAAAGTTGAAATCTATAATGGTGCTAGTTTTCGATGGTGATTTTAGGGTTTCTAAACCTTCATCCCTGCATCCACACGCCAAAAGCCACTTTGGAGACTCTTGTGCAAAGAAGTAAAGAAAGACGCGATAGAAAATATAAGGAATAGAAATCCAAAAATACAAATACCTCCACGAAGATCCTCTATTTAGGTACGCTATACCCAGTAAGGTCACAAACCCTAATAGAAAGAACAAGAAACCGAATATGATGATCCATTCATGCCATTTTTTGGCAATTATCTCTGTGGCTAGAACTAGGGCTGTAGAGGGAACATTAGCTCAAGCTATACCGGTTATGAATTTTAAAAATGAGTACATCCATACGTGTTCAAAAGCAAAGTAAGAGTTCAAAAACAAGATGTACATAGACATGATAGGAACATCATGTTCTTTCTACCTAGCCATGAATCAAAGAGGGTCGAGAGTAATAGCCCACCAATGAAGCAGCCAATGAAATAAGATGGTGTAGGTAGACCTGAGATTAAGTTTGGTACGCATTAAAGGTTCCATTCTAAAACAATGGATGCATATTTGGGTAGGGTCCAGGCACATGTACCATCAGGAAGGGTACATGGGCTTATGGCAGAGGTGCAGGAGGGAAGTTTAGGGTCGGTGCAGTGCCATGTGGGGGTAGTGTCAATGAAGATGGTGTTGAAGGTTTGTTGAGTGTCGAAGGCCCTTGCAAGGGAAATGAGGTTTAAGCTTAGAAAGGTTGGTAGAAGTAGGTTGAAGAGATGTAGCTTTCGATCAGATGATCGATTGAAGTGGGTGGTAGTAATAGTTCTTCGGTGGCTTCAATTATTATTTTTGTAAGTTGGTGAGATTGAGGCTGTTATATAAGAAATTTTGCTTCCATAACTAGGAGGAATGATTGTAGAGGTTAATGGTGAATTGTTTGTTATAGTATTCGGGTTTGCTGGCGCAACTTTGAACTTTTAATGATGATGGTGGTGGTCCATATTCGACTTAGCTGGCCCAACTTTGAATTTTTAATTATTAAAAAACTTCCTATAGTTATTCCAGTTGCAGTTAGATTTAATTTTATGCACAAAACATCCTAAATTTTCTTTGCCGTAGTATTTTGATTCTGTCAGTTATTTTAGTTGTAGTTAAAGTTATATAGGTTCCACCTATATATCATGCCGTGTTTATGGTGGTAGTTTTAGCATACAAGTTTATAAGGTAGTAAGAGCATTCCCAAACCAGTGAGTCGCCCGAGATCACTTCTGCTCATTTAGACCTCTACCCCTTAGGCCCTTACAACTACCTCCAATCAACAACAAAAAAACACACTTCAACTATAGGAAGAAACATATCTTTAGACGGTCTTTATAAGACCAGCTAAAGTGGGTCCACTATAAAATCATCACTGTTTACTGATACTAAAATGACTTAGACGCGGCGTCGATAAGCAATATAACAACATCGCATCGACACAAAAAAGACATCGGAAAATTATTATCGACGTCTTCCGTGGGGTGCTTGCGGACACACTATCGATGCCACGCACTGATGCTCTATTGTCAACGTCATTTCAATGTCTTACCGACGATAGTTTTTCGATGTCATTTCTGTGACATGCCGACTTCTGCAAAATTTACTTACCGACACCGGATCGACCGTCTACTGATGCCAAATTAAATGCTAAAATTTGACGCCATATCAATGCCTTATCGACGTTGAATAAAAATATTAAAATTGAATTTTCCAACATCATTTCGACGTTTTAGTTGAAGCATTTTTGCAGCATTTCTACTAATTTTCTCATTTGAATCACAAATTTATATATATTTGGTATATAATCAAATTAGTATATACAATAATTTCATAAATTTATACATTACAAATATTATTCAACGTTATAAACATATATATTGTTATCCATTCTTTTGACCAGGCAGAATTCAGACGAACTTAACGAGTCAAACTTGAAAGTTATCAATATAGGAAGCCAAGAGAGATAGCCATAAAGCCCAAAAACTAAGTACAACCAGAATAGCAAAACTAATACAGGTCCACCTCAAAAATTCACCAGTCAAAAATCATCCAAGTGATGGACCGATATCGATCCATCCTTATGGATCGGTATCGATCCCTGAGTTTTCACCCAAACCATCCGAAACTGTCTAAACTCCAAAGCCATGCTACCTACAACCCATTTCTGGCCTCCTATGATCGTTTGCATGCACTAATGATCAATCTTCTTGAACTCCAAAAATCTGCAACTTCATTTCATCACTGATCCATCACTTTGATCAAGAAACAAGCTAATAATGATATAAACAAGATGGAAATTACAAAGCTAACCATGAATCGAGCCAGGACAATGTATTCGGAGTGATCTATATAAAGATCTTCTGGATCAATACCGATCCAAGTCCATGGATCGATACTGATCCACGAAAATTGATGAGGTGTCCATCTATTTTTTGGAAGATCTGGCCTTGGGCGTGGAGAACGAGGTGGAGACTATGGGGCGAGTTTTCAAGCAACCTACAACTATAAATAGGAGGGCAGGGGATCATTTTGGGGATCCTTCTGCTTCCTTGTGATCTTTTTCACTTCTCTACAACTTTTTTATAATTCTCTTGTACTCCCACGGATCTATACAGATCCGTAAGAATAGAAGTGTAAACAACACTATAAACCATCAACAAAGTTAAGTGGACGTAGAAAACGATTAGCCAAACCACTACAAAACTCGGGTATCTTGTTTCTGTATGTGTTTATTTAACTTCATCACTCTTTTCTCTACTATACTCATTTGGGTGTTTGTGTCATTTTTGGTTCAAACATTTTGGTGCTATCACTGATAACCACTTGAATTCGCTGGTTTAAGATTTGAAAAAAGTTCAAAATGATAAGACAATCTACTAGGAAGACCGCCAGTCGAGGACATCAACAAGGGGGCAGCCAAGAGGCATCCTCGGGAGCCAACTCCTCATCCATCTGCATAACTAGGTTTGAGATGGAGATCATGATGAATGGAATGCAAGAAAGGATGATAGCACGACAGGAAGAGATGATGGAGAGTTTCTTCAGGAGAATGAGACAAATATGAACAACCGAAGTCGCTACAAAATAGAACCAAAAGCCAGGAGTTAGAGTAAATGCACCTAGGAGCCAAGTAGATCAAATAAGAATGAAAGCCGAACAAGTCATATAGATCGATACCGATCCATGGGTATGGATCAAAACCGATGCACAAGAACACGGGGTCATGCCCAATGTTGAGTTGGGTAGAAATGATGCACGCCCAATAGGTAATGTGGAATGTTTGAATGTGGATCAAAATGCAGAAACACGACCGGAGTATGTGCACTCTCATGGAAAAAGGGAGAAGGCTGAGAATGCAAAATTAAGAATTCGTTTAGACAACACTGAAAAACTTTCTGAGATGGATATGAAACAAACGAGTGCTGACACCTTCATGATCTAATAGAAGAACTGGTTCAAAGTAACCAGTTGCAACAGTATGTGAGGAACCGAACTGCAATAATATGGCTGGAGCAACCACCTTCAGCACCGAATGCATTAAGGAACAACCAGGAATCTGGTCTAAGACACAAAATCCCTTGATCAGGATGGACATGAGTCGAATTCGATTCCCGCACTTTGCTTTTTTGTTTCTTTTCTTGCATTTTACTTTTCGTATTAAGTAATAAAAACAATAATAACCTTAGGCCACTTATGCGTGTAGAGGGTCCCGATGGTCCCTAGGCACACTCTAAGTCGGATACCTAAGACGACTACTTAGGAGAATAATAACCTTGTACCGCTTACACATGTATGAGATCTAGATTGGTCTCTAGGCACGCTCTGAGTCAGATGTCTAGGATGAACATTTAGGATTTCTGCTTGTTTGCATCGACCTGATTTGAATATTTGGATTTTGGAAAAACCCACATTGAATGTGATGATTGATATCGATCACTTTAAGTCCCTTCCAAAGAGATGGGATCGGAGTATAAGGTGCAAGTACCCTCATCTGAGAGCGAGCAGATAGACCTGTACGATATTGATTACTTTAAATCCCGACCAGAGAGAGCAGGGACCGAAGTGTAAGAAGTAAGTCACCTTGTTGGAGAGTGAGCGGATGGGCTTGCTTGTCGTTGAGTCCCCTCATCAGAGAACAAGCAGATTGGGCTCAACAAGGGTCCAGAGAGAGACCATGGATTTGATTATCGGCCTTGAATGGTCATGGATTTGATTAACGATCCGAAGAGACATTAGATTTGATTATCGACCTCGAACAACCATAGATTTGATTAACTTTTCGGAGAGACCATGGATTTGATTATCAGTCCCGAATGGCCATGGATTTGATTAACGGTATGGAGAGACCATGGATTTGATTATCGGCACCGAACGGCCATGGATTTGATTAACGGTCCAGGGAGACCATGGATTTGATTATCGATCCCGAATGGCTAACAGTTCGGAGAGACCAAGGATTTCATTATCCGCCCTGAGTGACCATGGATTTAATCAACGGTGCAAAGAGACCATAGATTTGATTATCGACCCTGAATGGCCATGGATTTGATTAATGGTCTGAAGAGACCATGGATTTGAATATCGTCCTCGAATGGCCATGGATTTGATAAACGGTCCGGAGAGACTATGGATTTAATCATGGGCCCTGAAATTCGTCGGATTCAATAAATGATCCGGAGAGATCATGGACTTAACTATCAGCCTTGAATGACCATGCGTTTGTTTAACAATCCAGAGAGATCGAGAGTCCAACTAACGATCCGGGGAGATCTAACTTTAGATTAATGATCTTGATCAGGAATTGAAATGGTCCTCAAATGCATGACCAAGGGAAATTAGGATTTATATTCTGGCTTCGAACGTCATTTGACCTTGGAACAATTCATTAGCAATTACTGAATCGAGTCATTGATTTCAACGCATGACTGCTAGCCCTCAGATGAACACAAAATCATTCTGATAAGCAATACTGCCCATGGCTTACCGATTCCGAGAGAACACATAATCATTGTCTACGATTGATACTCAAGCAAGGACTCGAATCCATAGCTATCACGGTGTGGAATGACCTTTGATTTATAGGTGAATCTAAAAGAACAAGATGATTCGCAATAGCTTGATCGGCTGATAACCAGAAGATTCAATTACTAATATCCCATCGACTTTGACATTTTTCCTTGAGCAAAGCACACCTTCCATTCATAAGACGTTCTTTAGGGGGCAAGTGTTATCCATCCTTTTGACCAAGCAGTATCTGGACGAACTTAACGAGTCAAAATTGAAAGATATCAAGGTAGGAAGCCTGCAGAGATAGCCATATAGCCCAAAAACCAAGCATAACCAAAATAGCAAAAAAAAAATACAAGTCCACCCAAAAAGTTCACAAGTCAAAAATCATCTAAGTGATGGATTGGTACCAATCCATCCTCATGGATTGGTATCGATCCCTGAATTTTCACCCAAACCATCCCAAACTTTCTACACTCCAAAGTCATGCTGCCTACAACCCATTTCTAGCCTCCTATAATCGTTCACATACACCCATGATCAATCTCCTCAAACTCTAGAAAACTGCAACCTCATTTCATCACCAATCCATCACTTTGATCAAGAAACAAACTAATAATGATGCAAACAAGATGAAAATCACAAAGCTAACCACGAATCGAGCCAGGACAAGGCATTCAAAGTGATCCATATGCAGAGCTTGTGGATCGGTACTTATCCAAGCCTATGGATCGGTACCGATCCATGAACAATGATGAGATGTCCACCTATTTCTAGATAGAACCGGTCTTAGGCATGGAGAACGAGGTGGAGATCATGGGCGAGTTTTAAGGCAACATACAACTATAAATAGGAGGGCGGGGCTCATTTTTGGGAATCCTTTTCCTTCCTTGTGATCTTTTTCACTTCTCTACAACTTTTCTATAATTCTCTTGTACTCCCACAGATCCATACCGATCTGTAAAAATAGAAGTGTAAACATCACTATAAACCATTAACAAAGTTAAGTGAACGTAGGCAATAATTAGCCGAACCATTATAAAACTCTGGTGTCATGTTTCTGTGTGTTTTTATTTAATTTCTTTACTCTTTTCTCCACTATACTCATTTGGGTGTTTGTGTCATTTTTGGTTCAAACACATATATCACCAAATAATGTATTATCCAGCATCTATATATATCTAACATCAATTAATACAAACAATATCATCCAACATGAAAAATATCCAACCATCACAAATGCCTACTTAAACATACAAACAAATATCCAAACATAAATACACAAATGTCTACATAAATATTACCTACTCCTTGTTACACTGTTTGTCACCATAATCATTAGAAGAAATGTTCCTTTTTAATACTTTTGCATAAATGCAATGGTGAGTTTATCAAACTTCTTGTTCATTTTATCGACATGTGACTTCAACCGTCAGCTTTTTTCTTCTATATTAGTAAATGTTGCACCTCTATCAATAATCTCTACATTTTAAATAAATTTATTTGTTAATAATACATAAAAAAAAAATTAATATTGTATTTTTGTATTTAACAAAGTATATAATTTAACTCAAATAAACTTTTTAACTTATTGCAACAAAATTTATAATTTAATTATATAATAGAATATTAACATCAGGTCCTTATTTTTTATTTTAAATGTAAAGCAGGTCCTCACCCATAATTTTTCATAAATAAGGTCACTACTTATGTAACATCACCCCCAACATCCGTCAGTTCATTTAAATTCAATCTTTAAAATGTGATAACTTTTTGCAGATTAATCGGATTTAAGAATCGTTTTCACCATTAAATCACAAATTTAATAAACTTTCCATTGATATCCATTATTGATACCTAAAAATAAAATTTTGAAAATCATAATTTTACATGACAATTTTGACTACATCCAGAAAATGCTGTTATAACTAAAATTATAGTAAACTAATTTAGGTGTTTCATTTTAACTGCATTAAGAAAATGCAGTTTTAACTACATTAAAAAATGCAGTTTTATCTGCATTAAGAAAATGAAGTTATAACTAAATTACAGTAAAATAATTTAGGTATTTATTTTTAACTGCATTACGAAAATGAAGTTTTAACTGCATTAAGAAAATGTAGATATACCAATAAATGCCAAAAATATGAATTGTGCATTGCATCATTATAGTGCAATTTTTAACTACATCATGGTGATGTAGTTAGAATTATGTCATATTAGTGCTTATTTATGTGCATTAATAAGATGTAGTTATACAACATCATATTAATGCATTTTTAGTTGCATCATGGTGATGTAGTTAAAACTGTGTCATGTTAGTTCAAATTCAAATGCTTTAAAAGGATGTAGTTATGAAATATCATATAGCTGCATCATAGTAAAGCAATATCATATCAAGGAATCGCTGTCAAGTCCCTGGAATTGAAAGATGATGAAAGAAAAGTCCCTCCCGAATAAGTTATGAAAATTAGGTCCCTATTTTTAGATTTTGGCTAATTTATACCGCTTTTGCCCCTGAAAAGAATGCTAAGTCGATTTTCTAAAAGTGGACAGTTTGGTAAAAAATAACAAAATAAGGACCTAATTTACATGTGTTTATGAGCAGGGACTTTTTGTGCATGAGTTTTGAAAATAGGGACCTTTGGTCCAAAACCCCATATCATATAGCTTCATCTTACTACTTTTAGAAGTTAGAAATGCTTTAAGAGTTACAGTAATTAACTTCATAACTATATGCAATCAATTTTTTTAATATTTACGTATAGATTTAAAATATATTTGTGATGTAGTTTAATATTGTTTTTGGGTAGTTTTTATATTTTTAATGTCTTAAAGTTGCATTTTGGAGGTGTATTTTTTTAACTGCATGACTATTATGTAGTTAATTCCTTTTAATAATTCGATGCAGATTCAAAATAGATCCATTTTACTAAAGTTGAAAGATGTAATTTTAAGTAGTTTATTATTGTTTTAGCAATTAGTTTGATTATTTTTAAGCCTTAAAACTACATTTTAAAATTTTAAAATTTTATTAATTAACTGCATGTTTGAAATGTAGTTAATTTCTATCATACTTTGAATTATATTTAAAATAGATCTATTTCATTGCATTTGAGTGATGTAGTTTTGAGTAATTACATATTGTTTCAGGTAGATTTTAGCAATTTTAAAGCCTTAAAGCTGCATTGAAAGATGCAGTAATTAACTGCATAACATGATATAGTTAAAATTTTAAATTTGAAATCAGTTTCAAAATAAATTTATTTTACTTCGTTTGAAAAATGTAGTTTTAAGTAAATGTAGTAGTTAACTGCAAATAAATTATGTAGTTTTTTTATATATTTTGAATCAGTTTTAATATAGATCAACTATACTGCATATTGCAAATTTAATTTTTACATATATATAATGCTCATCATTCGAAAGATGATAGTTTTAATGGTGAAAATGATTTATCAATTCAACGATTTTACAAAAAGTTATTGAATTTTAAAGATGCAATATAAATGTATTAAAACAAGGGTGACAGTAGCATGCGGCATGGTAGAAGATGTCGGAGTAGAGACTTGATTTATGGAAAATTATTAGTAGGGACTTTTTGTCCATTTTAATTATTAATAGGGATTTGTCATCCAAATTCCTTGTATAATTATATAATTTACAAAGTGATTTAACTTGCATACTTATTTAATTTACTGGGTGATTTAACAAGATCTATATTTTGACTTAAATAAACTTGTTTAGTTTATTAAAACAGATTATATAATTTAATTTAGTTATATATTTATTTAATTTAGTTATATATTTATTTAATTTATGGAGTGATCTAACTTATAGTTTTTTTTAATTTATTAGGTGATTTAACAAGATTGAAATTTTAGCTTATATAAACTTATTTAATTTACCAAAACAAAATTTATATTTTAACTCAATTATATATTTGTTTAATTTACTGAATGATTTAACTTATATTTTTTAATTTCTTGAGTGATTTAACATGATCTATAATTTTTGTTAAATTTCGTGATTTAATATTTCCACAGTAAAAAAGACTTGAAAGATATTGTTGATTTTAGTGATACGATATTGTCAATTAAAGGAATTTGGAAGATATTTGAGATAATGACTTAAATATTTTACCTCTTTTATTCCATTAAAGAAGACAGTAAATTGAGAAATATCTGGATGATTGAATTAATCAAAAAAGTCCCTAATCAGTCGATTAAAGATGGAATCTTATCGGCGCTTCTAAATTGGAGGAAATTGAAAAATTAAACAGATAAATGTTTCCCGTATAAATAGAAGAATTGATGAGGTATTGATTTATAACCATAAATCAATTATGTCAACCCTAAGTAATAATCTCTAATAAAGATAGTCATTCTGTAAAGACTGGAATCATCCTCTCAAGTTATATTTCTTATTATTCTTCTTAGCCTCCATTATCAATCTTGTAAAATTTACTTTTCTTAGAAAGTAATAAAATATCCTCTCCCAAAGTGGATGTACATTATCTCGCGATAACGGAACCACTATAAATCCATAAGTGAACTCTCTATCTATTTTCTATTATTTATTGTTTTGGATTCTCTTGTTGCTATTTTTTTATCGTACTACAACACGATCTTATTGCTTCCATGTTTATTTGGATTGATTTATAGTAATTTGTATGAATCTAGCCCAATAGTCTGGTATCAAAACTTTGAAGGTTGTTGTTAATGTCTAGGGATAGAAGGTGATCGATAAAATAGCAGGATATGGAGACAAAAGTGAGGTTAGACCTACCAAGGAGTATGCACCCTACACTAGGGGTTTATATGTAGCATCTAATTCATAGTTGGCTATAGAGAAGTGGAATGAAGTTAACGATTTTGAGAAGGGGTTGTGGAAGATGAAGGCGGTGTTGAGAAGAAATCATGTTCATTAGGTTGTGTTTGACGTAGAATCATTAACATCAGATATCTTAGAATTAGAAAGGATAAAGATGAAAGAATGTGCCTTTTATTGGAACTGGGCCAGCCCGCAGCGGAAATTATGGGTGAATTTAAAAAAAATTACCCTATTGGATCTTTATTGGGCCCGTGAAGTCTAATTCATTTAGAAAAAATCTAAATATTATTTAAATAAAATATTTTTTATTTAAAATTATAAATTATATAGTTTTATTTAAGGGACAGTTTGGCATAGGTCCCTAATAAGTTTCAAAATACACAAAAAACCCCAGTAAAAAAAAGTTTGTAAATTAGGTCCCTAGAATTAAGTTACCGAATAATGGCATACACTTATGCAATTATTCAGTGAATAATTGCAGACATTTATGCAATTATATCAAAAAATTGCAAACATTTCCACAATTATTCATTGAAAATTTGCGGAAAATTCCGCAATTATTCACCAAAAAATTGCGGAAATTTCTGTAATTTTTTCAAAAATTTGCGGAAAATTCCGCAATTATTCACCGAAAAAATTGCATAAATTTATGCAACTTTTGAATATAATTACATAAATGGCTGCAATTATTCAGTGAATAATTGCATAACTATATGCAATTACTTAGCAACTTAATTCTAGGGACCTAATTTACATACTTTTTTTACTGGGGTTTTTGTGTATTTTGAAACTTATTAGGGACTTGAGCCTAATATTCACTTTATTTAATTTATATTTTGATATATATATATATATATATATACACGTGTATCATACACACACACACATCTGTGTGTGTGTGCATGTGTAATATATCAACTCGGCAAGGCATAACATGCCAGTGTATATATGTTGGGATTTACATCGCAACGGACACGTTAGCTCATTCGATATGCAAATATATATTGTCTAAATCTATGTATGTATATAAACTATCACCTATATAAATATTATTTATTTATTTATGTGTGTACATCTTAAGTTCGTTTAAATAATTTAAGTAAATGTATAATATATTTAAATATATGTATGTATGTATGTATGCATGTATAAAATTCTATAAACAAAATACTTATATATATCTTATACTATAAAGCAAAACCCTTGGTCAATCGGTCAAACTGAAGCTTTTTTCGCAGTTCCCATCTTGCCCATATTCCATAGTCCAACTACAAAATGCTATGAGGGCACATTAGTATTTTCACTATCGACTCATCCCACGTCCCAATAACGACCTCCTCCCATGTCTCCCTAACTTTTTCCCCCCTTCACTTTCCTTTTTCCTCTCCGCATTTCTTATTCCTCCTCCCCACTTTTCTTCCCGGTGAAAAAAATTTTGCTTCGCCTTTACCAATTCTTCACCCCGCCGGAGCTCAATTTCCCAAATTCTTCTCTTACACTGTTTTCAAACAGCCGCCTCCCGATACGAGCACTGATGCAAGGCTTATGGTCCATCAAAACGGTAATAAATCAAACTTTCTATCTTCTTCAAAAATCTACAATTTCAATTTCTCTTTTTGTTTTGCAAAATCGTTTCCTCCACACCAAATTGGATGAATATGATAATCTTCGAATTATTTCTACCATACTGTCTTCTTTGTGAATTTGAGATATACTTCGTCTTCTTCGACTGACAACTAAATATGTGTATTTTGTCTACAAATGTTTTTATCTCCAAGTTCATGCTATTATTACTGTATGTTTTTTAATTTTATGACAGTTTGATGTACCGATCGCTTGGATTTATGACCGTTCACTACTGTAGTAGAGGGTTCTGTGACTGCTATTCTACTCACTTTCCGTTTAATTCATTACCCAAGTGGCTAAAAAGATCGTTATATCCTTTTTTTGTTCCTTAGTTTGATGTTAAATCTATAAAATGCATGATTTCTATTTTAGTGATGCAACTCATGCGTCATGACAAAGACATTGATGTTCTGTTATACAACTTGATCAAAACATCAAAGTCATATTGATCATGGAATCCCTACGAATAATTATCCTATATTGTTAAATAAGCAAGCTATGTGTAGGAACATATTTTAATTGCTCCAGTTGTATCATTCCCTAAAATCCCTAATGTTTTTATTCGTTCCGATGCACATCCCATTCATGAGTTTTTATGTTGGTTATTTTGTTTAAACATGTTGGAGGTGCACATTACCTTAAGATTTGGGTTAGTCTGAATAAATGCCTCTTTGATGAAAGAAAGAACAATATGATAAGCATTTCACTCTTTGATCAAGGTACTGCTTTATAAAAAATTTATCACTCTTTGTTCAGGGTACTGATTTATAACATTTTTATCTGATATTTTCTTTTTTGTTTCAACATACATGTGAAACTCTATATAGTTATCATAAGCTTAAAAATTAGATTAACTGTATGTTGCATAAATGATTTTTGATTTATTGGTGTAACGATGTATTATGAAAAGTTTAACCATGTTCATACTATGAAGCCATTAAAAAGTACTCATGCCTTTTTTGTTCATATAAAAGATTTAGTACTATTTTTGGGATCAAATAGTGAATAACTGTGCTGGCAATTAGATGACCTAGCATAAGAAACTGCTGCATATACAAGCAACGATGACAACTTAGGAAACTGTGAGTATAACGTTTCTCATATGCATACCAACTTTAGGTTTTATTAGTGTAAAATATGTGCTAATTTATATGGTTAAGCAATTCATTGTTATTATTTTGTACATTGCACTATGTTGTTGTACTTTGGATTTTTTCGGGCATATTTCAAATTGTATTTGAGGTTTTGCTGTTCAACCTAATTCAAATGTACCATCATAATTTTTAACTTGCTAAACAATTATCTATATATTATATTGGTATTTTTGACTATCAAAGATGTGGAGGAGTTTAGAGTAGTCTCGACTGACACAAAGCTGAGTTTACAGTACATTGTTTATAGTACATTCTTTGTAAATAAGATCTACTATAAACTTAGGTGGCATGGGGTGTCATGGAACCCAAAATTTGATTGATTGACACCAAATAGAAATTATGCAGGGTATTATTACTGATAATAAGAGCAAGTTAAAGGAAATATTTGCTGAAATTGCTGAGCATTCTCATGTATAAATACCATAGCTACCGCATTGCAGCAGTTTTTGCTTCAGTAGAGGTATTTTTCCTCTAAATATGATTTGATAAATTGTGAGATGTTGTTTTCTTCATTGCACCTGCATTTCTATTTTTTTGGGCATTGCATGTAATCTTAAGCATATAGATTGTGTTAGAAATATATTAACAACGTATGATCTTAACTTAAAATATGGATGAGCATATTAACAGTATGCATATTTAATTTATTAACACGGTGAATGGTAGTTCAGATCAAACAACTATTTAGTCACCTTAGTATTAATTCTGATGATACTAACCTTATGATGACTTATGACATATATTATATGTTAATTACCAATGACAAACTAAGAGCAAAAACTTGACTAATAATTATCACTTAGACTAAATAAACAAACATGACAATCATCCATATTTTCTATTGATTATATCTTACAATAGAAATATATTTCCATATAACTTAGCCTACTATGACTTTTTAATTGAATAATATTCAACAGTGGAGTAGTAACAATTCTATAATATGCGCTCTTACAATTAACTAATCAATTTCGAACTGAGCTAAATTAAGCTGTCCATTTTAACAGCAGATTGATGACATATTTCCCTTCACTTAGTTGTAAATTTTTTGACAGTAATTTTGTTGGAGGTGAAATATTAAGTATGAGTTGGAAATGGAAGTTTTCAATCCATCATCCAAAAAGACATCGATATCTTGATAGTACATGTCATATGGTATGGTTAGTCATTGTATATCCCTAATTTCCGACGACATTTTTGTAATTACTGAATTTCCCTTTAACATTTGCTTTGGGTCTTATCTTTTCTTTAGCACATTAAGCTATTTGCGAATTTGATTATTTTCGTCGTTATTTATTTGGTTAACATATGATTACTTTCAGATTTATTTTAAAATCATTATATTTAGGTTGTTATTAGTGTAGTTCTCAATCTATGTTCTTGGATCACAAATATTTTTTGATTTATTGGTGTAACTATGTATTATTGAAAAGTTTAACCATGTTCATACTATCAACCCATTGAGAAGTACTAATGCCTTTTTTTGTTCTTATAAGAGATTTAGTACTATTTTTGGGATCAAGTAGTGAATAACTGTGCTGGCAATTGGATGACCTAGCATAAGAAACTGCTGCATATACAAGCAACAGTGAAAATTTAGGAATCTGTGAGTATAACCTTTCTCATATGCATACCAACTTTAGATTTTATTACTGTAAAATATGTGCTAATTTATATGGTTAATGTTTGCGCCAAAATTGGTCACAAACCCCGAATGTCGTGAAAGCACCAGTGTATGAATACAAATCAGCAATATTGTAGCACAAATCTCAGATCCATGCAGAGCTGAGAATCAGAAGTCAAGAATAACAAACAGAAACATAGGATTTATAGTGCTTCGGCTGTCTCTGGCCTACATCCACTTCAAAAGATAATCTTTTATTGATGCTTCGCTGATTACAGTGGATTATAGCAGTAATTTTCGAGTACAAGCAGTAAAGTTGAGTTCAATCTTGATTTTGGCAGAGTTTGGACGTTGCTGGATCAAAAAGTCCTTTCTATGTAGGTTCTAGGGTGCTATTTATAGGCACTCCATGCAAATATCTGGCTCAAACTTCGGGAGACCTCTTCTGGCATGTGAGTGGGCCCACACGATCGATCCCATGCAATTTCGACTCGATCCGTGATCGATACGAACGTAATTCGTATCGATCAAGATTTTGTCCAATGGAGTCGAAATTTGGCAGGATCATTCTTTACCTTGTACGTAAGCTCCTCTGAAAATTTCATAGCATTTGGACTTATAGTCTGTGAGATATGATCGATACAAGTTCGTGTTCATTGGTTGGATGTTGCGTTCGTATCGATCCTCTTCGTGCCGCTCCTGTTTGTATTGATACATTTCGTATCGATCCATTCGACTCGATCTCTGTCACGTGTATGCAAGGTGACGTGGCGCGAAATTCCTAGATCGATCCATTTTTTGTGCCGAGTTGACCGAGTTATTCGTACGCAATATCGAAGCTTTGTTCGTATCGACAATTGAAGGTGTATTTCGCATCCACCCATTTCAGCCCTTATTCGTATCGATAATTGACGGTGTACTTCGTATCGATCGTTGCAGATACAACCGATACGTAGTGACTTCGCTTGAGCATGATGGATACGAACAAGGAACAAAGGCTCTCGGAAGCTATCGATTCGAACAACCGTGAACTGGATGGATGCGAAGGAGGTCTGCAGAGTGGACGGATACGAACTAAGCTTACCTATGATCGATACGAACTACGTCGGTCCTCGATCGATATGAAGTAGTACGGACACGAGGTGGACTGATGGATTCGAACTTGGTGGGCATGAACATTGGGCTTATGTGATGGATACGAACAACAAACATCTGATGGATACGAACTAAATCGATACGAAAGTATCGATTTTCCTTAGTTTGTATCGATCATATCTTGAGCATATGAACTCCGATTGTCTTGAAATTTGAAACGTTGGCTTTTACGGCTTTGCTTGTCTTGCCTTGTCGATCGTAGCTCGATCAGGACTCGGACAAAATTCATCGATATCCATAGTGAACATGTGATGTATAATCGATATTTGGAATGAGTAATCATTGATTTTCAGTTGATTTCTTGATATCTCGGCCTTGCTAAAAGGTGGGATAACACTTTGCCCCCCAAAACATGCCTTTTGGTAAAAGGTGTGTTTTGAATAGCTCCAAATCGAATGCTGTGAGCTCATATTTTATTCACAGCTATAGTATCGTTAATTAAGTTTGTGGCTGTTCGAAGCCGAATCAGTATCCATTTCCACTTGCGGAAGTCAGTAATCAAATTCAACAGCCCCTCCGGACTGTCGATGGTCACTCTAGACCCTTGCTAAGTCCATTCCAAACCCAGCGATTGAATAGAAAATCCTGTTGCGCTCCGGTGTTGCTTTCTATCCCTTGCACTCTGGCCCTAGCGAGGGCATATAGCGATGTCTTGGTCTTTCTGGACCGATCACAGCCTCTCTGGGCTCTTGCTGGATCCCATCCTGTCAACCTTTGATGAAGGGGAAACAACATCGAGTGAGCCAATCCTGTCGCTCTCTGGCGAAGCGACAACACTCCTTGCACTCCGGTTCAGCGTTTCTGAACATTAAGCGATGTCATGGCCTAAATCCTAGGCCGATCACAGCCACTCTGGGCTCTTATCGAACCCCGATCCAATCACTCTCTGGTGAATGGGGAACGACGTTAAGTGAGTCGATCCTGTCGCTCTCCAGCGAAGCAACTCACTTCTTGCACTCCAGGCCCCGCCTCTCTGGGTAGGGCCATAAAGCGATCATTTTCAGGTTGATTTTCAATATTCATCCTTTAACTCTCTGGTCAAAGGTTTATTTCGAGAAATTCAAGTTCGTTTATTAAATTAAAATTCTAGATGTTCAATTTCAAACAACAGGAAAAACTAGACATTGCCTCTCCGGGCAGAGCGGTCTATTACCATCTCAGAGCATGCTTGGGTTTCTCTCCAGTTCCCGTACATGTGTAAGTGGAATAGCCGTTTTATTTCGAAATCAAATCTAAGGGGTTTAATCGACCAAATTTCAAATCCTGAACTTGGCCCTTGCCATCATGATCAATTGATGACGAGTCATGATCCCGATCCAGGATTAGTCCTGTTAGGTGGAGGCGGTAGTTGCTCAGGTCCTACGGCCGCTGTCCGATCTCTGGTGTATTGTGGCAATCTACCACTTCTGATATGCTCTTCCACTTCATCCTTCAGATGGCGACATTCATCGGTTGTATGCCCTTCCAACTCATGGAATAGGCAGTACTTCCCACTCCTGCGTTCCCGTTCTGTGGGATCTCTCCTGGGGGATTTTTGATAGGGGAGTTGCCCCCGAGTCTCCGTGTAGATTCGTTCCAGACTCGCCGTCAAGTCTGTGTACTGTCTGAATCTGGGTTCTCGGAATTTCTTCTGTTTATCAGGACCATCATATCTGTCATCCTGCTTTCGCTTTCCTTTGTCCGCTTCGGACTATTCTTTGGATGTTCCTTCGCCTTGCACAGTGTTTGTTTCTCGTCTCTCGGCGCGTGAGTCTTCTAGCCGAATGAATCTCTCAGCCTCATGATAGAATTCTCCAAGATCTTGTGGTGGATCCCTTGCCAAAGAATCCTTAAACTCTATGCCTTCAGCAACTCCGGCTACCGCCGCCATCAAAATCATCGATGGATCCGGGCGATCCACTAAAGCCACCGTCGCGTTGAATCGTAGTAAAAAATCTTTTATGGACTCTACGGTCCTTTGCTTTATCGAAGCTAAGGTCATCACACTCTTGGGTCGCGTCACATGGACCCTAACCTATCTCATGAAGCATTCCACTAGATCACCCCACGTTTTGATAGATCCGTTCTCTAACTGTCTAAACCAAAGTGCAGCCAAATCTGATAAGAATAAAGGGAAACATCGTGCCATCACTTCCTCGGATGCTCCCAGCACTTCCATATGTCTGATATATCTGGTAATATGCATGGTCGGGTCCGACTTTCCATTGTAAGGTTCCAGCATGGGTAGCTTGAACTTTGGAGGATTTCTCGCATTTTTGATATTTGGAGTGAACGGACTTCGACTAACTTCCTCTAAGCCTCCGCTTGACAATCCTCCCCTCATTATCTGTCGCACTAATCCAGCCATTCTTTCATCTCCATCCCGGGGTCGTTCCCTTGGCATGCTTCTATCCTGCCGCCCAGGTCTCGAAGGGGTATTCCGGGTAATATTCTTCGTGTGGTTCATTAACGTCGGCGTTGGCTCTAGCTTGCTGAGCTCCATCTATGGATCTTCCAATGTCAGATCCCGAGGGTCTGCCCCCAGGTCCTTGTTGATTGCCTTCAGGTTCTTCGTTCTGATCTTCGATCTGACCTCCATTGGTCTCTGGGACTCTAGCTCCTTGTCCTACATTCGCAGTCACTGTAGTCGGTCCAAAGTTCTATGCTCCGGCTGTTCTCATCTGATCAAAGAAGTTCTGCATCATTTCTTGTTGACTCTTCAACAACCTTTCATGAATTGAATCCGCCATAGCCTCCATCTCATCCCTGGTGATGTAGATCGAAGCTTGACCGGCTCCAGCTCCAAAAGAGGCCTCTTGGCTTCCCTCTTGTTGGCTCCTTTCTCCTCTCTGTCTTCTATTTGTTTGTCGCATCATTGTCTTTCAAATCTGAATTCTTCAAGCTTTCAACTCTGAACTCCCAATATGGTATAACGGGTTCTAGTTCTTCTCAGTGAAAGCACCAAAGTGTTTGCACCAAAATTGGTCACAAACCCCGAATGTCGTGAAAGCACCAGTGTATGAATACAAATCAGCAATATTGTAACACAAATCTCAGATCCAGGCAGAGCAGAGAATCATAAGTCAAGAATAACAAACAAAAACACAGGATTTATAGTGGTTCGGTTGTCTCCGGCCTACATCCACTTCAAAATATAACCTTTTATTGATGTTCTTCGCTGATTACAGTGGATTACAGCAGTAATTTTCGCGTACAAGCAGTAAAGTTGAGTTCAATCTTGATTTTGGCAGAGTTTGGACTTTGTTGGATCAAAAAGTCTTTTCTCTATAGGTTCTAGGGTGCTATTTATAGGTTCTCCATGCAAATATCTGGCTCAAACTTCGGGAGATCTCTTCTGGCACGTGAGTGGGCCCACACGATCGATCCCGTGCAATTTCGACTCGATCCGTGATCGATACGAACGTAATTCGTATCGATCAAGATTTTGTCCAATGGAGTCGAATTTGGCAGGATAATTCTTTAGCTTATACGTAAGCTCCTCTGAAAATTTCATAGCATTTGGACTTATGGTTTGTGAGATATGATCGGTACAAGTTCGTGTTCATTGGTTGGCTATTGCGTTCGTATCGATCCTCTTCGCGCCGCTCCTGTTCGTATCGATACATTTCGTATCGATCCATTCGACTCGATCTCCGTCACGTGTATGCAAGGTGACGTGGTGCGAAATTCCTGGATCGATCCATTTTTTGTGCCGAGTTGACCGAGTTATTCGTACGCAATATCGAAGCTTTATTCGTATCGACAATTGAAGGTGTATTTCGCATCCACCCATTTCAGCCCTTATTCGTATCGATAATTGACGGTGTACTTCGTATCGATCATTGCAGATACAACCGATACGTAGTGACTTCGCTTGAGCATGATAGATACGAACAAAGGAACAAAGGCTCTCGGATGCTATCGATTCGAACAACCGTGAACTGGATGGATGCGAAGGAGGTCTGTAGAGTGGACGGATACGAACTAAGCTTACCTGTGATCGATACGAACCGGGTCGGTCCTAGATCGATGCGAAGTAGTACGGACACGAGGTGGACTGATGGATTCGAACTTGGTGGGCATGAACGTTGGGCTTATGTGATGGATACGAACAACAAACATCTTATGGATACGAACTAAATCGATACGAAAGTATCGATTTTCCTTAGTTTGTATCGATCATATCTCGAGCATATGAACTCCGATTGTCTTGAAATTTGAAACGTTGGCTTTTACGGCTTTGCTTGTCTTGCCTTATCGATTGTAGCTCGATCTGGTCTCGGACAAAATTCATCGATATCCATAGTGAACCTGTGATGTATAATCGATATTTAGAATGAGTAATCATTGATTTTCAGTTGATTTCTTGATATCTCGGCCTTGCTAAAAGGTGGGATAACAGTTAAGCAATTCATTATTATCATTTTGTACATTGCACTATGTTGTTGTACTATGAAGTCTTGCCGTCGGATTTTTCTCTATATGCATTGATAGCGTAGCATGATGCAACACATTTCATGCCCCTACCTTGAAATACCAAACCTCATTTTCTGCAACCGTTGTTGTATGTCCGTGGGCTTATTTGAGTTCAAAGAGTAGTGAAACCAAAAACTACACATTACTGACTTGGTATATTCATTGCTATGCAGCCCTATGTAAAGTACCTGACCAGTAATGTCAAAACAATTATGCAAATTAATCTCATCTTCTGCCAAGCTACATTTTTTCATTTGTTTGTTATATTTCATTCAAGTTCCCAGTTCTTAATATATATATATATATATATTACAACCTCATATGTTTTCTGCTATGTATTAGGATTATTAGGCAACATTCGTAATTGCGAAGTTCAATTACTGTATACCCAATTCTCACTGAACAGTTTGGAGGAGAAGCTACCTCATATTTAAGTCATTTTAATCCAATTCCAAACAATCAAAACAATATAAGGAGAAGTCTTACTATTGATTTTAATGGTTCTTAACAATGTCAAATTAATTAATTAATTATAGTTTTAGTTCATGATATAGTATCCCATCGAAATAGCCTTCAATTATCACACTACCTCTTTTTCTAACATGAAACCTACTAAGAACTTTCAGATAATCTATTTGGACATACCAACTGCTATAAAACATATAGTAGTTTCACTTTTGTTAAGCTCTTTGAAAAGAGCTGTTCCAGGCTCTTTAAGATTTTTAATTATGATATTTCCTCAAATGATTTTTCCAGTTGATTTCATTTTAGCTTAGTTTACTATACAAAAATATACTAGCTGCATTAATATGTTTGTTATAAAATGACATACCAGCATATATAATCCATTGAAATGTTTTCCATACATGTGGTGTGCATGCATTTATATTGAATGTTTTCTCACTGTTAAATGAACATAAGGATATAACATCAATTGATAATATCTGATTACTTCTCAACTATCGTCTATCATTTTTTTAAGATAAATAAATGAATCAATGTATTTTTTTACATGTGGACAGATCAATTTTTTAGTATTTATTATTACAATTGAAGATACATAACATATTTCCAAAGGGAATTAAGTTTTATTTTCATTGATTTGTACAACCTGAAGTCTAAGCACAATTTGTAAACATCCAATTTGTATGGATTTAAGGACTACTAAACTGAATTATTACATTATGATCGATACATTTTAGACTATACAACTGCATAGGTGGAAGTTCACAGAATGCAAGATTGGAACAACTTATCTTTACTAGATGACTTCAACTTCATTTCAAAAATAATGAATTAAAGAGATGAGAATTTCAATCAGCTAAAAATTTCTCCTTCGGATGTGTTATTTCTTTTAAAACTTTTACTGGTATATTGTACTCTTTTTTTTCCATTGTTATGGTTAATTTTATATGGTTATCAAATACATGTTACTTCTTTTCAGTTATCATTTGAGGTTGCATTTATATGTCAAGGAGTAAGATAAATAAGTGGCTTTGACATCATGTTTCTGGAGAATAAAGAATTGGATGGTTCACAAATTCCTAAATTTACCCAACTGTATCACATACAACTCCTAACCCGTGGTTCTTTGTCCTAATCCCGCTTTTACCTTGAGGAAAGCTCAACAAGTAAAGTGGGACTACTCACTTAGAATTATCATTTCGCGATGACCTAAATATAATGCACATACCTTGAGTAAAGCTCAACAAATACGTGCAATTATATTACCTCGTCTATTCAATATATTAATAGTATTACACATAACATCCCTAATTTGAGGAAAGCTCAACAACTAAAGAGTATGCAAGTAATCTATTAATATATAAATGATAGAGGATGACTTTATTTTAAATATTTATGATCTTTAATATATTATATCGAGTGATATCGACTTATGGAATAATGTATTTCTTATAAAATACCTTCGTGATTCAAGTGTTGAAATATAAGGAATCACTGTATATGTACATTTACGTATGTATTTATTCCTTAAGTTTATTTAGGGTTTCTTAATGTTCCACCTTTAATTATACATTATAAGTTTTACATTATATAACTTTTATATTTCATATTACTTATATAACAGCCTTATATATAATATATATTAATTAAATCTTATTTAATTAACTAACATTTTAATTAGTTTATATTATCTAAATATAGCATTTTTGTTGAGTATTTATTATATACTATAACCTTTATAGTATAACACATATATCATATGTATATGCATATGTATATCATTTACTTAATTTATTTAATTAAATAATTTCAATTAAATTATATTAACTTTGAAATTCAATTTATATACATATATGTATACTTATGTTATTTTAACATTTCTAAAATAACATAACATATATCATAATGTATAATACATGTATTTATTTTATCAATTAACTTATTTATTTTATTAATCTTACTAATAAGTTTTTAGATTTTGAAATTAATTTGTATTATTTTTCAAACACTCTGAAAAATTTCATTATATTATAACATTTACAATATGTATATATTATATTTTAGAATCAACATTTAAATTTAAAAATATTATATTTTTAATTTTTAAAATAATTTGAAAATTTATATTATAACATATATAATATTTTTCTTATTTTAAATTTAACGTTTAAATTTAAAAAAATTATTTTTAATTTCGAAACAATTTTGAAATTAGCCCAAGGTCCAATTCAAATTGGGTTTTTTCTATTAGGGATAATATTTTGGGCTTACTTCATCATTTTGGATCGGGCTAGTAGCCAGATAGGGCATAGTACTTGATTACCCAAACCCAACCTTAGACGCTGCTTTTTTAAACACCCTACTATATGGGTTGGCTTTAATTAGTTAAGCATAACATGACTAATTTAGACCGCATATGTTATTGGACTCTGATATCATATTTTGAACCGGACCAGCCCACGGCGGAAGTTGTGGGTGAATTTCAAAAAAAATTACCCAGCTGAATCTTTATTGGGCTTATGATGTTTAATTCATTTAGAACATTCCAAATATTATTTAAATAAAATCTTTTATTTTATTTAGATTTATAAATTATATATATATATAATCGATAGTTTATATACATGTATATATTTGGATGACATATATTTACATATCGGATGAGCTAACGTATCCGTTGCGATGTAAATCCCAACATTCATACACGGACATGCTATACGTTGCACGAGTTGATATGTTACACATACACATAAACGTGTATCATATTTGTATATGATACACGTGTGTGTGTATAAACTATCACACACACACATGTGTGTGTGTGTGAGAGATATTTTATAGGGGCTTTGCACAAAAGGTCTCTATTTTTGATGTTGTTACAAGAGAAGTCCATGCAGTAATAAGTATGTAAATTAAGTCTCTGTTTTTTCTAAAACAGAAAGCACAAACTAGCTTGCGCTTTCCATATAGAAAGTGCAAGTTAACTTGCGCTTTTCGAAAATTTCAAAATCAGAGCGCAAGTTAACTTGCACTTTTCAAAAATTTCAAACATTTCAAAAAAAATTCAAAATCAGAAAACGCAAACTAGCTTTCGTTTTCAAGAAAGCGGAAGTTAACTTGCGTTTTTCCAAAAATTTCAAAATTTCAAAATCATTCAAAATGATAATAAATGTTCTTTTTGTAATCTGTATCTTGAGGACATTAATCATATATACTATAATTGTATGGATTCTAATTACATTCTAATTAATACTCTTAAATTTTTTAACTTTAATATAACAACAAAAATTTCGGATTGTGAATTTTACTGGAATAATTATAGATTCAAGTTCAAAAAGAATATTAGATTTTTACTAGACACTTTATTCATTATCATTAGTTGGTTTATTTGGTTTGAAATAAATCAAAGAATTTTCAATAATAATAATTGTCATTTTAACAAATTGATTTTTACAATTTCTTCATTTTGTTTTAATTGGATCTCTAACCCCAAATATAAATTAGCTAAAAATATCCTTTTCAAAAGATATCTTAACAAGGTTAATCATAATATTAATTTTTTTAAACACAACAATAATTTTTTTAACATTAATAATAGTATTATTAATATTTTCTCTAGTTTAGATGATGATTTCATTTCTAATCATAACTTACTTATGATTAAAGGTTCATAAGATTGATCCGTCTCAGTATTTGTACTAGTCTCTGTTTGATATTGGTTTTTAAGTATTTTATTTATACTGTTATTGTCCAGTTAGTCTTATTTAGGTTTTTATTTCCTTCCTTATTAATACATATATATGTATATTTATTATATAAATATACATATATATGTATCATTCTAATTTTTTCTTTAGTCATTTTCCAGTTACAGGTATGGGAGTTAGGATATCAGGTTCATTTTGTAGGTTTTTGTATCTTCAGATTGCTGGACACCAGATGGTAGAGAGGTCAGCAGAGCAGAGTATCTTTATCTAGGACTACTAGCAGTTTCTCCTCAATTTTAGGATTCTGCTATCTTCATTATGGAGTACTTTTTTCAGGAGGATATATTCTTCACTCCGGTACCCCTTTCTCTTGATCAGAGACTTCAGAGCGATTTCTCTTTACAGCAGTTCCACTTCAGAGCAGATGCTTATTCACCTCTACTGATTCAGTTGGTTGGAGCTTCCTCATTAGTCTGAGACGTCATCCAGTTGTTTTTTGTTTTTTTCCTCTAGTTTTTTTAGGTACTTCTAACACCTCAATATCGGGCGGTGGCCATGCCGGAGCTCGATATCGGAGTGTGATGGGTGGTGGCCTTGCCGGAACTCATCTTAGGAGTACCTGAGATTTGATATATATGTATTTGGTTTTTGTTACGTGCCAGACATGTTGGCAGCACTTTATATTCGTGATATATATATTTTCTCATGTGTGCTCTCCTTTATTCGTAGAGGATCACACATTTTTCTCAAAAAAAAAAATACAAGTTGGCTTGCATTTTCTGTCAGAAAAATGCAAGGCACCTTACATTTTCTAATTTTCAAAAATAGAGACCAAATTTACATATTCATTTCTACAAGGACTTTTCTTATAACAACATAAAAAACATGGACTTGTGCCACTTTTCTTGTATTTTATATATATGCATATATTTGGACAACATATATTTACACATCAGATGAGCTAACATGTCCATTGCAATGTAAATCTCAACACTCATACACATACATGGACATGTTTTACCTTACTCGAGTTGATATGTTACACATACACACATATATACACGTGCATCATATGTGTATATGATACGTGTGTGTTGAAGTTGGTTTTTTTTATTAAAGACTTAAAAGGAGTCGTTAGGTCATTCATCTCCAAAGAGTAGGCGTCGCCTAATGTTATTACAAGCACCGGTCTATAGCTAATGTTCAGATACAACACACACCGAAGTAATATGAACATAAGCCCAACATCGTATTCAGGTCCAGCCCAATAAACTAAACCCTAGCCACTATCGAGAAGGTCTATCCCCATCCTTCACATATTATTTCATTATTCCTCGTCCTTCTCGTTTTCAAATTCTGGGCCGCCATGAGTACTCGTACATCAGTCTGAATCTACTTGGCAACTTGATTCTTCGTCCTCTTCCTGGCGTCGAATATTCTGGAGTTCCTTTCCTGCCATAAATGATAGGTCGTCGTGACGAAGGCAGCCGCAGTTATCTGCGAAATCTGGTCACTACTGGTAAATTCTGATCTTAACTCTTCCAACTCTTCATCAATATTTAATGCACAATGCGGCCGTAGATTCAGCTTTAGCCTCATCGGCGTCCAAATGTAAGAACTGTACGAGCATTGGAAAAATAAGTGTTGTCTGTCTTTGGTTGTAGATCGGCAGAGGGCACAAATATTTGCATTTTGTAATCCCCAATTCTGTAATTTTTCCAAAGTGTTAATGTTGTTTCTGATTATTTTGTAAGCAGAAAAGGACATCGTTTTGCTATTTATTATTCCATTTACCAGTTCTAGTTTATTATTCCATTTACCAGTTCTAGTTTATTATTCCATTTCCTTTTTGGCTAAATATGACTACTTCAGCAAACACAACTCGCGGCCGGCCAGGAATGTCCAGCTTCATGGAAAGGATGAGTGAGATAGCAACTCCTCCACGGGACATGGCTGCAAGAACATTCATGGGAACACAAACTCTTGAGTTTCTGAAGGTAACTAATGATGCTGAAGCTGTCCAGATTGCATTGACGGGTTTGATGATGTGCAATGAGGAAGAGATAACGGATGCTCAAGCCTGTGCCTATTACTTGTCAGCCTTATCAGCTGTTTTTCCGGGTTTAGAGAATGTGTCTAAACAGGTGCTAGCTCTCACTGGGTATAGAGTTCATGAGGTGACTTCTGAAACTGCCGAGCAGAATTTCATAACCATACTGGGACGGATTGAAACACCAAGATTAATGGTCATGATTGGTCAAGCTATACTGCTGCTCTACAAGAACATAACTGATGTTAGCTATGAGAATTTCATTATCGCTAGGACGGGTGGGTTAAAAGCAAAGACAGGTTATGAAGGTCGGATTGCTCCAGGAGGTGATGTGGTGTTCCCAATTCATAAGGCTAGGATGATAAGGGTCCGTTTGGGTGCGTTTCAAATCCTCCGTGCCAATGTGCTTGGTGCTTTAATTGGGAACCGCAATCTCCCGGGCCCAATAGGGGGAATGAGCAACTATCTTTGTGATATCCTGGCATGGGCTGAAATGGAATTTTTAGTGTTTATTTTTGACACATTGTGTGTGACCAAATCTCCTGTTCTCCGTGACCCAAGGGTTCAAGGAGAGGTAAGGGCATTGTACAATGCATATGTGGCCGTCAACAAGACTGATGCACCTCAATATTTCAAGATTCTTCAACCGGCCAGTTCTACAAATGTGCTTCTCAAGTCAAAGTTTCCAATCTTAATTGCTGTCGCACAAACGTGCAGATCTGACAGGTACAACACGGCATCGCAATATGTGTCTACTGCTTCATCAACCAATGCTTTGGTTACAGAGCTGGTGGAAATGCATAGGGCTTACATCAGGGAACGTGCTCTTGTGGACCAAACCAGTCAATTAGGTACTTGACTGATTTTGACTCTGATGAAGAAGATGCCCAAGCAGAGCAGACTACTTAAAGTTATGCCACATAGATTTCACTGTTGTTTGGATATTGTTGGCTTTGATTGTTGCAGTATGCGATCTTAGTCTAAATCTAATATTTGTTTGTGTTTTCTTATATTATGTTTTGTCATCTGAACTAAATCTAATATTTGTTTGTGTTTTCTTATATTATGTTTTGTCAACTAAATCTAATATTTGTTTGTGTTTTCTTATATTATGTTTTGTCATCTGAACTACACACACGCGTGACTGTTACAGGTGATAATAGCGCGCACACACAACTACTTGACTGATTTTTTTACAAACTATGCATGCTTAACATATTCAAGAGAAATGATTTTAAAAAATATTTAGTTATGTTTTTGCGTTGGAATCATGTGTACTGTATAGTCAGTTTGAATTTTTATTTCTAAGTGCATCTTTTAATTTTTTTTGTTAATTTGAATTTTTGTTTTCATTATCAATTAATAAAAAGCGAAAAAGTATAGGAAGTTTTTTTGTTAGATCATAATTTTAAGTGATATTAAGTTTGGTAATATATGTAAAAGAGCGTTATGAATTTGCAATTTGCTAGATTCTATTTTTAGATGGTATTAACATTTATTAATATCTATGGAGAGGCGTTTTTGCAAGATGACGTTGATATCAGAAAAGTACTACGCCAAAGCTATTATATTTAAGTCATAATGGCACGTGATACATATGTGTATTTAAAAAGTACAAACGACACATGTTTGAATTTGAGAGCAAATATAATTATATCATATATTATATTATACAATTGTTATTATAAACAAATAAGTATAATATCTACAGGACAGTACGAAAACTATAACTATGTAATATAATGATAAACTTGTAAAAGTGGTTAGTTGCAATTTTTAGATTCCAGTACGTAATATAATCGTACGAATATGGTTCAACGTGTGTAAACCCTATTTATTCAACGTTGTGCATCCAACTAAAAATAGTAGGTCCCCGAAAGAGGAGGCATAATGCAAGAGCATTACAATTTTTTTTATATTATAAAATACCTATCAATGTCTATAAATTACCTTTCAAATTCATTCTTAGTATGATTTCATTTATAATTGAAATTTATATTTTCTCTTTTAAAGCTTCAAAACATCAAAATGTAAGTATTTTCTAGAAGTATACGTTTTTATTTAGATGTAAAGGTATCTCGTTATATGATGGAGACACATAGATGATAAAATATTCTTCTAATTGTCTTCATTATCAAAAGTAAAAAAATTATAGCACTTTTTTGTGTTATAAATAGTTCAGTATATAATATAACATGTCGATATAGAGCGTTTATTAAACCGCTTTAAAATACTTACAATAATGGCGTCATAATGTCGTCGCAAAAATTTAGCGATGTCATAGCAACGGGAGGCAATAATGGCGTCGCTAACCATTAGCGATGCCATTGTGACGCCCATATTATGATAACTATGTTGCATCGCAATGGCATCGCTAATGTTTAGCGACGCCATTGCGACGTCAATATTATGAGAAATCCCTAGTGCTGCTAAGGCGTCGTTAAATTTTAGCGATGCTATTATGATGTCATTTTGGCGACGCATAATGATTTAGGGACGCTTGTTTTTCAGAAGCGTTTTAGGTGTCTTTAAGGGGTCGTCAAATTTTTTGGCGATGCGAAAAACGCGTCATAAAACCGCAGATTTGTGGTAGTGGATCAATGCATCTTGAAGTCCCACATACAATTCCGATCTAGTATGATGTTGTTGACGAAACCATCTCGTTCTACCACTTCCAATTTTCACATAATTATCCACGACATATTGTTGTAATAAACATCTTCCATGTAAGAAGAGAGAAGTATCTCCACGTCGAATTTAAAGTTTAAGTTGATTAGAAATAGCAAGTGGAATACACACACATACATATATATATATATACACACACACAATATAATAATTACTAAAGTTGATTAGAACCGCTAGATTTTGAGGCATATTTTATTTATGTTTGACTTCTAGTGTGAATCCAAAAAATAAAATCCATTGGGCCATCAATTGTGTTTAAATTTATGTCAAATAATTAATCGATTTTTGTCATATGATGATGCTAGCTATAAATTTATAATTTTATGAATGTAAAACTACTTGTTACCTAAAAAATATAAGCATAGTACTCACGGCATGTAACAGGAGTTCCATTTATATTATGGCTGTTAAAGTCCCAACCATAACTTTCATAAGGTAGTCGGAGAGGATACCGCAAAGGGTCATAAGAACCACGTGTTTTTGGAATTCTTATAAGCTGATCGGTCTTCGTATGTAGAACAATATTTCTACCACCATTTATAAGGCTTGTCTCATCCCGACCGACTATCATTGTGGAAGCTAGTGAAGATGTAGGCAACACAAATAGTTGGTGCAATGGTTTTTCTTTAATTATAAATTTATAATTGTGGATCTCGGGAAGTTGTGAACTCGCTGAAAGTATTGAGCAAAATCATTATTCTCATCCAATATACGTGGTATCATTTCTAATATTCCTCTATTCAGGTCTTCATTTTCAATCATTCGATTTTCAATTTCATGATCAGTATCATATATACATACATACATACATACATACATATATATATATATATATATATATATATATATATATATATATATAGCAGTAGAAATCTTGGTATAACGACCCTAATTTTGGTTAACATTATTTAAGACATATAATTAGTAAAATTAAATGAAATAATGTAGATGGTTAAGGGATTGAGATTTGTATAATAAAGGAGTGGCCATGCCTAGTTGAACTAATGAACTAAGGGAAAATAAAAAGAATTAGATAAGGGAAATGGATAAGGGAAAGATAGGAATTAGATATATTCTAATACCCTAAACTCTTAAACTATTCTCATTTCAGACGTCCACAAACTAAAATCAAAGGCTGGCCACCATTAAGAAGAAGTAAGGGGAAGATAAGCAAGAGTCAAGAGGAAAAGCTTAATCAAATTCATTCAAGATCAAATCTCAACTCCTTAACAACAAAGCTAAAGGTGAGTTATAGGTTATATCTCATATTTTGATGATTTCGGTTTCTAGATCAATCCGAATGTTTTTGCAAAGTATATTGCCATGTTTTGGAAGATATATATATATATATATATATATATATATATGCTTGTTGATGAATTTTGTTTATTCACATGGATTATATGATAAGTTTTAATGTGAAAACCCTATTAAATGACATCCAAATGCCTTGTGATTTTGAGATATAATTAGAAATAATATTTTGGAGATGTGTTTCAAGTTTCATAATTTTCCGAATTAATGTGGATTTATTATGAATTTTCTAGTGAAGAAAACGTTTAAATTGGGTTTAAATTAATTTTGGCTATTATATGATTAGCTTTGGGTCAGAAATTTAAATATGTTAGAAAACATATTAAAAGTGGTTTATGTGAATTTTTGGAGAATTTTCCTATGTGTTTTAACAAGTATATAAAATTATTTAAGGTATGAGACTTAAATGTTTTATATGTTTATAAAAGGAGAAGGGGCAATTTGCAAATGTTTTAAATTGTTATTTATGAAATTCAGCAGCACTTTTATAAAAGAATTTTGGAAAAGAAATTAGCAACCAATCATATGTTGACAAACAAAGAAAGTGAGTTGAAAATAAATTACCTTTTTAAGTTAAAAATACGTTTTTAGAAGGTTTTGTTGTTTCGCCACTTTCGGCAGCACCTTTCGACTACATACTTCCGGTTTCATCTAGGTCAAAACCAATACACATGGTATCAAAGACTTGGTACGTAGTGGATTGGACATAGGGGAAAGGTATAGGGTCGAAACAGGGCTTTCGAAGGGGTCGAGACCTTGTTTTGCTGTCAAAAGAAAATGCCACTTGCTTTGCTTTCAAAAAGAATGGTTTCGAATGAGATGGCTTTCGACTTAGTCAAATGGTTTTGAAGGAAAGAGCTTTCGAAAGAGGTTGCGCCTTATTTTTAAGAAATTGCTTTCAATGGGGTCGAAACCCCAACCTACCTCCTTTTACCTTTCGAAACAGTGCCTTCGAAAGGGTTCCTTTGTTTTAAAATTAGAGCCGCTTCTCTAATGCCTTTGAAGGGATTGGTTTCCATACAATCCACTTCTTTTACTTAGGAAATTGCTATCGAAAGAGTTGCTTTCGACTTAATTGTTTTAAGACCCTTTTGATGTTTTGAAAGAGAATTGTTTAAAGGTTTTGAAAGAGAATTGTTTAAAGGTTTAAACAAAGGTTTTGAATGTTTTCATCAACAATGGTTTGAGTAAAGCATATACATGGCAAAGAGTTTTGAGTAAAGCAATAGTATGTTTTCCTTGTTTAAGTTTGATTTAAAGGGTTAAATCAATTTAAAAGGTTTTCAAGGAAATTTAAAGGGTAGTTAACCCTAAGAAAATGACTCAGATTAGAAGACCAGATGGGACTGATGTAGGGTCGTGCTCTACTCATTAACTATGGCCCCTAGATAATTTAGTCCAAAATTCCAATGTGTAGGGCTTAGTCATATGTAAGACTTAAATGATGGTTACACACAGAAAGGAATATGTACAAAGAAGAAGGATAAGTTATTGGTGAGCTCACAAAACCATTAGGATCAGGTGACCCTTGGAGAAGTAAGATAAGGACAGACCATCCAAAAGTATGTCTAACATGTGTTAGATAATTTGTTTAGTTTGTCTGGTAGGTCCAAGTCAGCCAAAGGTTAGTAGTTAGCTAAACAAAACAACATTTTTCGGACAGATACTCCACTTGACACCTATCGTAATGATAAACGGCTCGTCTCGCCGTGACCTTATCTTGGATTCTCAATACTTTTATCGCTCCATCCTCGCAGGGGCAGAGAACCCATATATATATATACATATGTTTGTTAGTTGTTCTATGATGTGATGTACATTTTGTGGTTGTATTTTGTTCTGATAGATCCGATAACCACTATAGTTTTATGTTAAGCATTTATTGAATATGTCGATCTACTTGAGAAGAAGAAAAAAAATAGAGCACCAAATCGACCTATTTAATAGATGTTTAAGACAAAGCTATAGATGGTCGCTCCTAACCAGCTCTATTCTCCGCATTGGCAGACAGTATTACCCAGTAATACTCTTTGTTAATGTGGGTCTCGGGGTGGGGCATCACAGCTTGGTATCAAAAATTACATAAAAATCATTTTCTTGTGTAATTAAATTCAAATAACCATATTAACATCATTTTTACCTTCAAATATTACTTTTAATCAATATATATTGTGGTCCTTGTATAACTTTTGTTGTATCATTTTGTATTGTACTAGGATGTATCTGTGTATGTGTGTGTGTGTGTGTCTACGTGACTGCTGTTCTGTGATATGTTGTATTTATTGTTTTTGTATTTTGTTTTGATAGATCCGTTAGCCACTGTAGTTTTGTATTAAGCATTTATTGAATATGTTGATCCACTTGAGAAAGAAAGAAAAATTTAGAGCACCCAATCGACGTATTCAATAGATGTTTATGACAAAGCTATGGATGGTCGCTCCTAACCAGCCCTATTCTCCGCATTAGCAGACAGTATTACTCAGTAATACTCTTTGTTAATGTGGGTCTCGAGGTGGGACATCATAGCTTAGTATCTAGGAGGAACCCAGGTCAGGCACAAGCTGCAAATGTGGGTGCTGGAGTCCCGCAAGTTGATATGGGAGCAATGTATCAGTTCTTTGTAAACATGATTCAAATGGGAGTTGCTGCTGGAGTAGTTGGAGGAGGAAATCAAGAAGCTCTGGTGGTGAATAACTATGCTATTTTGAGTAGAGATTATGCTAGGCTGGGAGGAAAGCCGTTTATTGGTACTGAAGATGCAATCGAAGTGGAGAATTGGTTACTTCATTGCGAAAGGATATTCGCTGATTTTGGGCTCAACGATGAGCAGAAGAGAAGGCTTGCTTCTAGCCAGTTACAAGGAGCAGCACTATACTAGTGGAATAGTGTTAGGATCGAAGTTAATGAGGAGACAATAATATGGGCTGAGTTCAAAAGGAGATTTGAGGAGAGATTTATGTTGGAGATTGTAAAGTCTACTCTGCTCAGGAAGTTTGCCCAATTGGAGCAGGGGGACATGACGGTGCTGGAGTATGCGATAAGGTTTAAGGAGCTAGAGAGATGTGGCTACGCTACTGTTGATATAGTGATTAAGAGGAATGAAAAGTTCATTCGTGGGTTGAAGCCTGAGCATGCTAAGGCCATGTCATTGCATATTAAAGATCCATGTGATGTGGTTGTGGAAATGGCCTTGAGGCATGAAGAGATGCAAGCTTTTCTGGAAAGAAATAAGGCCAAGGAAGCTCAGGGAGTGCAGAGTCAGAAGAGAAAGTTTTTCCATAAGAAAGGAGCTCAAAAGGGAGGAGCTGCCAAGATAGGAAAGTCGGAGGTTGTCTGCTATAAGTGCGATAAGAAAGGATACTATGCCCATGAGTGCTGGACAGGCAAGGGAAAGAAAACTGCTAAGAAGAAAGGAGTAAGGTGTTCCAATTGTGATCAGGCTGGACACTGTAAGAACCAGTGCAAAGAGCCAACCAAGGATGGAAAGGGGAAAGTGTTTGCATTAAAGCCAGCTACCTCGAGGCCAACAGCAGAGGAAAAAGGAAAAGCTGTATTGGGAGGTACGCTTTTGATTCATGGTGTATCAGTTAGAGTTCTATTCGATATTGGTGCATCGCATTCTTTTATATCTCATTGTTTGGTAGATAAGGTTAACCTAGAACCCTCATACCTAGTTACTTCCTTAAGGGTTGGAAATCCGATAGGAGGGTATGTGACACTTGGGATGAAGTGTGACCAGTTAGAGTTTGAATTGTTAGGTCATACTTTGTTTACAGTTTGCATGTGTTTGATTTCATAGGGTTCGAAATTATTTTGGGTATGGATTGGTTAAGTAAATACGATGCTAGGATATTTTTCCATGATAGGAAAATATCACTTAGACACGCTGATTGTAGCGATCAGATTATATACTCTGTAGAAAACCCTAGTTTTGAGGTTAATGCATTATTGGGTGTTATGGAGGGAGAAGACGAGTTGAGTCGAGTTTTCGTGGTTAGAGAATTAGTAGATGTCTTTGATCCTGTAGTTGGATTGCCGCCAAAACAAGCCATAGAGTTTCATATAGATTTAGTTTCAGGAGCAGAACTAGTGAATAGACTGCCAAGCAGAATGACACCTACCGAGATGAAGGAGTTAAAGGTGCAGCTGGTGGATTTGGAAAGTGAGAATTTTATCAGACCAAGCAGTTCTCCTTGGGGAGCAACTATAGTGTTTGTGAAGAAACCGGATAGATCGTTAAGGTTATGTATCGATTATCGTAAGCTGAATGAGAAGACGATAAAGAATCGATATCCATTACCTGGAATTGATGATTTTTTCGACTAATTGAGTGAAGCAAAAGTACTTTCCCAGTTGGATTTGGCGACAGGATTCCATTAGCTCAGAGTGACAGAGGATAGCATTTCTTTGACGATGTTTAGGACCAGATATGGATCGTATGAATGGTTAGTAATGCCATTCGGACTAACTAAGGCGCCAACATTCTTTGTGGATTTGATGAACCGAGCTTTCAGAGAGCATTTGGATAGGTTCGTGTTGGTTTTCATAAATGATATTTTGATATACTCTAAGGATGAAAGGGAACATGAAGCTCATCTTAGAGTGGTGCTTGACATGTTGAGGTAGCATCAGCTGAAGGTGAAGTTTTCAAAGTGTCATTTTTGGAAGAAGGAAGTGAAGTTTCTTGGTCATATAGTCTCAGAGAAAGGGTTGTCTATAGATCCGACTAAGATTGAAGCGGTGAATAATTGGAAGAGACCCGAGACAGTGACTGAGATAAAGAGTTTTCTTGGATTAGCTGGTTATTATCGGTGATTCATAAAGGATTTTTCATGGATAGCGGCACCGATGACCAAGCTAACGCGAAAGCACGTGAAGTTCGTTTGGACCAATAAGTATGAGGAAGAATTCTAGAGATTGAAGCACTTATTGACTAATGCACCTATGTTAGTTGTTCTAGAAGGGAATCAGGATTTAGTAGTGTATACAGATGCATGTGGAACAAGATTAGGAGTTGTGTTAATGCAAAAAGGTAAAGTGATTGCCTATGCTTCTCGACAGCTTAGACTGTATGAGGTTAGGTATCCAACACATGATTTGGAACTAGTTGCGGTAATTTTTGCATTGAAGGTGTAGAGACATTACCTTTTGGGAGAAAGATTTAAGTTGTATACGGATCATAAGTCGATGAAGTATTTATTCTCTCAGAAGGAGTTGAATATGAGACAGTAGAGGTGGTTAGAGTTTTTAGCGACTTATGACTTTGGTATTGAGTACACTCCAGGAAAAGGCAACAAGGTTGCAGATGCACTTAGCGGAAAGCATCAGAATGCAGTGTTGGCAATGATAGTTGAGTGGAAATATTTGAAAGCATTGACTACATGCAGAGTATAGTGGAGATCTAAGAGTAGTTCTAGTACAGAACTGCTGTGTTGTCATGTTTAGAAGTTCGACTAGTGATGATCGAAAAGATTGCTTCTAAGCAAGAGAAAGATCCAGCATTAGCTGAACAGATCAGAAAGTTAAGCGATGGAACAGAGAGCGATGACTTGAAAGGTTTCAGTCTTGACCAGAATGGGTGGTTAAGGAAGAAAGGAAGATCGTGTGTTCCGAAGGTGGGAAACATTAGGAAGGACGTTCTTAAAGAATGCCATCGTTTGAAGTTCACTATTCATTCGGGAGGAACTAAAATGTATCAGGATATGAAGAGAAGTTTCTTTTGGGAAGATATGAAGAGAGATGTAGGCTTATGGGTGAAGCAGTGTTTGAACTGTCAATAGGTAAAAGCCCAACATCAGAAACCGAGTGGGTTACTTTAGCCTTTAAATATTTTAATATGGAAATGGGATTCTATCTCTTTGGATTTTATAGACGGGTTGCCAAGGTCAAATAGAGGAAATGAAAGCATATGGGTTATTATGGACAGATTGACCAAAAGTGCCCATTTCATTCCAATTAAGTCAACCAGGACATCACTTGTTTTAGCTAAGATGTTTATGAAAAATGTAGTTAGACTACACGGAATTCCTAGTAGCATAGTAAGTGATAGAGATTCCTTATTCACTAGCGAGTTCTGGAAGAGTCTACATGAGAATTTAGGCACCAAGGTCAAGATGAGTACCGCTTACCATCCGTAGACAGATGGGCAAACGGGAAGAGTTAACAAAGCCTTAGAAGATTTGTTAAGAGCTTGTGTATTAAATTTTTGGGGATCATGGGAAGACCATCTACACTTAGTCGAGTTTTTATCTAACAACAGTTATCAGACCAGTATAGGGATGACACCGTTTGAAGCTTTGTATGGAAGGCCATGCAAATCTCCAGTTTGTTGGTTAGAGACCAGGGATAGGTTAGTTCTTGGTTCGGATTTGGTTAGAGAAGCTGCAGAAAAGATTGAGTTAATTCGAGCTAGAATGAAGGAAGCTCAATCTAGGCAGAAGAGTTATGCTGATAGAAGACGAAAAGACTTAGAGTTCTCGGTTGGAGATCATGTTTTCGTCAAAGTATCACCGATGAAAGGTGTGATCAGGTTTGGGAAATCAGGAAAGTTGGCACCGAGATTCGTTGGACCATTTCCTATTGTAGAGAGAATCAGGAAACTCGCATATAGAGTAGAGTTACCGAGTAACTTGGCTGGAGTCCACATGTTTTTCATGTTTCTCATCTAAGGAAGTGTATTCGAGATCCATAGACTACTATAGCACCGACCATGTTAGATGACGTAGTAGTGGAACCGAATTTGACTATAGTCCAAAAGCCAGTTCGTACAGTCGCGAGAGATGAGAAGAGGCTAAGGAACAAGACAGTCAGATTAGTCAGAGTCCAGTGGAGTGACGACGAGAGAGATTGTAGTTGGGAAACTGAGAGCAGGATTTGAGATACTTATCCTGACTTGTTTCATGGTATGCTTTACCTTTATGATTGATTCTGATGAGTGCCTTATCGTAATTTCGAGGACGAAATTTTTTAAGGAGGGGAGACTGTAACGACCCTAATTTTGGTTAACATTATTTGGGACATTTAATTAGTAAAGTTAAATGAAATAATGTAAATGGTTAAGAGATTTAGATTTGTATAACAAAGGGGTACCCGTGCCTAGTTGAACTAACGAACTAAGGTAAAATAAAATGAATTAGATAAGGGAAATGGATAAGGGCAAGATAGGAATAAGATATATTCTAATACCCTAAACCCTTAAACTATTCTCATTTCACACGTCCACAAACTAAAATCAAAATATAGAGTCCGGCAACCATTAAGAAGAAGTAAGGGGAAGATAAGCAAGAATCGAGGAAAAGATTAATCAAATTCATTCAAGATCAAATCTCAACTCCTTAACAACAGAGCTAAAGGCGAGTAATAGGTTACATCTCATATTTTGATGATTTTGGTTTCTAGATTAGATCTGAATGTTCTTGCAAAGTATATTGCCATTTTTTGAAAGATATATAGATATATATGCTTTTTGATGAATTTTGTTTATTCACATGGATTTTGTATGATAAGTTTTAATGTGAAAACCCTATTAAATGACATCCAAATGTCTTGTGATTTATAGATATAATTAGAAATAATATTTTGGAGATGTTTTTCAAGTTTCTTAATTTTCTGAATTAATGTGGATTTATTATGAATTTTCTAGTGAAGAAAACATTTAAATTGGGTTTAAATTAATTTCGGCTATTATATGATTAGCTTTGGGTCAGAAATTTAAATATGTTAGAAAACATATTAAAAGTGATTTATGTGAATTTTTGGAGAATTTTCCTAAGTGTTTTGATAAGTATATAAAATTATTTAAGGTATGGAACTTAAATGTTTTATATGTTTATAAAAGGAGACGGGGCAATTTGCAAATGTTTTAAATTGTTATTTCTGAAATTCGGCAGCACTTTTATAAAAGAATTTTGGAAAAGAAATTAGCAACCAATCATATGTTGACAAACAAAGCAAGTGAGTTTACAATGTTTAAAGTGTTTTAAAAGAGGATGTCTAAGGTTTATAAGGCTTTCGAAAGAGATGTTTTCAATGTTTTCGAAAGGACAATGGTAAAAGGTTTCGAATTGTATGTTTTGGCCTTTCAGCCTAAGGTTATGAAGTAAAGTAGTTTACATGTATCAAAAGGGGTACTTTTAATGGTTTCGAAAGAGGTACTTTCAATAGTTTCGAAAGGGGCACTTTCAATGGTTTCGAAAGGGGCACTTTCAATGGTTTCAAAAGAGAATTATTTAAAGGTTTAAACAAAGGTTTCAAATGTTTTCATCAACAATGTTTTGAGTAAAGCATATATCATGGCAAAGAGTTTTGAGTAAAGCAATAGTATGTTTTCTTTGTTTAAGTTTGATTTAAAGGGTTAAATCAATTTAAAAGGTTTTCAAGGAAAATTTAAAGGGTAGTTAACCCTAAGAAAATGACTCAAATTAGAAGACTAGATGGGATCGGTGTAGGGTCGCGCCCTACTCATTAGCAATGGATCCTAGCTAATTTTGCAAAATTCTAGCGTGTAGGGCTTAGTCATAGGTAAAACTTAAATGATGGTTACACACAAAAAGGAATATGTACAAAGAAGAAGAATAGGTTATTGGTGAGCCCGCAAAACCATTAGGATTAGGTGACCCTTGGAGAAGTAAGATAAGGACAGACTGTCCAGAAGTATGTCTAACAGGTGTTAGATAATTTGTTTAGTTTGTCTGGTAGGCCCGAGTCAGCCAAATGTTAGTAGTTAGCCAAACAAAACTACATTTTTCGGACAGATGGTCCATTTATTACTTATTTTGAGCATATATGATATTGCTATTATTGATATAATTAGTTTGATTAACCAGTTTGGTTGCAGGATTTTGATTTGCAAAAAGATATGTTTTAAAGGGATATTAGCAAGGGGAAACCCGTTCCTCTAAGCGGCGTTGTCTTACTTAATATCAATAAACCAAGACGTAATAGTATTATTCACACCAGGCTTTATGTCTGACTCAAAGTTTATGTTTTCCCCTTAAACTCTCGGGTGCTCAAAATTAATTTGAGTAGATTGAGAGTTAAGGCTTTTCAGGTTTAGTAGGTGGACGAATACAGCTTTCGAAGACGTACAGAAGGCATGGATAGTTATTTAGGAGTTGTTATGTTTTTATTTCCGCTGTGTTGTATTAAGTCAGATATGACTATTTAGTACTCTGGTCATCCAAGGAGGCATCTTCATATGTCACTCTTGGCGTATTTATGTAATAATTACATTTGATCTGAACCTGGGAAACGATTGGGATTATGTAATTTGAATATGAAATATTGTTTTGAAATGTAGTCAGAAAATTTGTTTTAATCTGTGATGATTTTATTTCATATTCATGCGACTCTGATATTATGGATACCATTAACACTACCGTATTTTGTAACCAGAAGTTAATACTATAGATGACTGCAGCATTTATAGCGCTTAGCTTTTGGCCTCAAGATAGGGGATGTTACACTTGGTCCATCTCCTTCTTTAGGAAGTACGCTTCCAATATTGTGATATATACATCCTTGAACACGGAAAGTGTAAATACCAGCTCTTCCACTTGTTAGGTTTTCATCGACATGCACTCCCATTGAAGTGAAGGAAAATACATGGTTATATAATCGAATATTTCTTTTGAAATGTAAACCTTCAGCACCTATATCCTTATAAATCTCTAAGAGCTCATTTGGTGAATGCACTGGGGGGAGTATGGTTTCTTCAATTTGAACAACACAATGATCCAGTCTCCTATCAAAATAATTTTGCCGAATAATGTTGACAAAATGTTGGTTGTTTCAATAAATTCTTTCGAAATCCAGTATGATCTTTGAAATTTTTTGCAACATTACGAGTTCTTACATTTCATCTCATAGTTTTACGCATTTGTAGTTGATTATTATATTGTGATGATCGTCTCTTCTCTTGTTTAGATTGTGGTATGTCATCTATAATATATTATCTTTCCTCAACAGACGTGGTTTCTGTTTGTTCTCTTTGTATTCTTAGGTTTATGTCTTATTGGTAATTATGAGATTCATTGCTTATAGTATTTATATTTCTTCCTAAAGATGCATTTTGGGATCTTTCTCTTCTTTTCCGATACATTTCACGATGCCGAGCTAGATAATTTTCTCTTTGTTCTTGACTTGTTGCTCCTCTTCGTTCTCTATCTCTCATATGATGCATTTCTCTTTTTTCATTACTTAAAATATTTATTCTTCTATTTTGTCTCCTTTGACTATTCATCCTTGAACACGACTTGTCGACCAAACTAGGCAATTTAGGTACTTGACTGATTTTGACCTCGATGAAGAAGATGCCCAAGTAGAGCAGACCACTTAAAGTTGTGCCACATAGAGTTCACTGTTGTTTGGATATAGTTCGCTTTGATTGTTGCAGTATGTGATCTCGGTCTAAATCTAATCTTTGTTTGTGTTTTCTTATATTATGTTATGTCATCTGAACTATATATGTATATATGCATATTATTATAATACACATATTTAATATAAATAAGTTATTTAAATATTAAAATAAATAATAATTTTTTTAAATCATGAAAAATGTATATATTAATATAAATGTAATAATAAAATAATAATTTATTCACACGTGAATTAAAAATTGTATACGTTTAACACATTCAAGTAAAAATGATTTGCATAAATATTTAGTTATATTTTTATGTTGAAATCATATGTTGTTAGTTTGCATTTTTATTTCTACATCTAATTATTTTTGTTAGTTTGAATTTTAATTTATATTATTAATTTAGAAAAAACGAATTTGTAAAAGAAATTGATTTGTTAGATCATATTTTTAAGTGATATTAAGAGTTGATAATATTTATAGAGGGACGTTCTGAATTTGTAGAGACGGTCTAATGTTAGATTCTAATTTGAAGCGATATTAAAATTTGTTAATATTTATAGAGGGGTGTTTTTGGTAGTTCATGCTGGTACCAAAAAAAGGTGAACCATATGTATTACAACTATTAATAAAGATATATACACATAAATATATTTATGTATATATATATATATATATATTAATTAATAAAATTATTAAAAAATTCATAAAATTCCATTTCATGTGTACAGTATAGGAAAATTTTATTATTTTAATTGAATATTCATTCGAAATTACATAAAATATTAATAAAATATTATTTTCGAAACCTTTTCAAATTTTGAATTTTCAGTAAATCATAAATGATATTTTAAAGTTTGAAAAAAAATCACATTTTTTCGGTTCAAATTTAGTTTTAAATAATTTAATAGTTTTCGGTCAAATTGAACAATAATTTTTAAAAATAATTTAATTTTTTATTTTCTAACCGAGAGCTTATCTGATGTTAAAATAATTTTATAGAATTTAAAAATAATTTTTGATAGCATATTTGATTTCATATGATTTATTTATGTAATATATTGATTTAAATAATATTAAATAGTAATAAATAAGTATAAAAATTATTTCCTTATTGTCGAAAATTACTATACTATAAAATTATATGACCAACTTTAACCATAGTATGATGATATAATTAAATATAAACCATATATATGTAATTAAATAATATATATATATATATATATGTATGTATATAATTTAATACAAATTAATTATAATATATATTATGCGGTTGTATTGATTAGATTTGTATGAATTTTTTTTTCTAACATAAGCATATACATGCATATAACTAAACTAATTGTGACAACATTGTTACATATCAAAATCGTCACCTAACTAACAATATAATAATAATAATGATATATTATAAAATATTATACAAAAAATTATAAACTATAATTTGATAAAAATCATACATAAGTTCCAAAACCTTGAAGTACACCTTAAAAAGAAGAACTTTCCCCTTTGAAACCTTTTCCGATTCAGCAGATTACTAGTCCTTGAACCATTGACCTTCGGCTATCGAATAACGATCGAATCTGACTTGATTTGAATTTGTATTGATAGAGATGCTATGATATAATTTTTACCAGCAAAGGATGGAAGAAGAGGTAGTAAAAGGTCTAATCTAATTAGGGTTAAGGATGCTTAAATAGTGGATGGAAGAGAGAAAAGAGTGGATCTCATCTCATACTATTTCCCCTCGATTTGAGCGATCCAAAATCAAGCATTTCCAACACCTATTTGAGTCTTTCTATGTCCATGTTGCATCCAAAATTTTACCTACCATCATGGGCCTAAAACCCATTTAACCCTAAAGAAAATATTATTTGATTAAATCCAATTTAATCGCTTATCGATATCTTATATCTATTAATATGTTTATAACTATTATAAATATATTTAATAATATTTATTCTTTAAATCATAATCAAAATTTTAATTAATACTTCATAAATATTAATTAATTTATAATAATTATCAACTAATTAAATCATTTGGTCAAAGGAGAATTCATCGTTTCGGTTGTGTGACTTGTCAGGTGTAAAGTTGGTCAGCAATTCGAATATTAACGTTCACACACCACTTAGCAGTTGGTGTGACATTTTAGCCAAATTTATCGCTTACATGGTTTCGTTAAAATCCAAATTTACTTTGTTAAACATTACCCGGTTGTGACTTTTATTCACAGTCAAAACTATATCACTTTGAACATACAGAATTTGGTAAAGGTCAAAATTCTAGTATCGTTCATATTCAACTCTATAGTCCAAACACAAAGTCCCCGGTTCAATAATAACAATTATTATTAACTGAATGCTCTAGTCAGAGACTTTGACTTTGAGTTGACCATGATATTAACCCCATATAACTGGGGAGACGAATCTCCCTTAAATAGTGCTTCACTTCCAATACTTACACTCGACCTGTAACGACCCAATTTTTCGATGCCCGAAAATCGAGATCAATACGTCCCCTGTTTGATTCGGCTAAACCATAGCCTCCACTAATTTCAATTACTAATATAATCAATCACAAATTATAAATAAATCATATCACAACATATGAAATAAATTCAAACATTTGAGGAATCCAGTTGGATCCCTCCAACCTGTTTTCTTGCATCCACAGATGTTAGCACAATATAAAATACCAATTCCACTTCGAGGTGGAATATCGCGGTATATAGGGTCATATCATATCATCCGCTATTATGCGGCGCATAGGGTCTCATCCGCTATATAATGCGGGAAATCAATCACTCCAATATATATATATATATACTACTATATATAACATACCAATCCAACTGATAACAATTATCAATCCAAGCAAACAATCAAAAATTTTAAATTTAACTATTTAAAATTAAATCGGTAATCCGATTAAGTGAGAAGTTCTCACCTTTACTTTTATTTTGCAATCCGTTTCCATCACGGCTTGTTTCTTCACAGTTTTAGACCTTGTATAAACATTATAAGGTTTATTAACACTTTGAACTAATCGAACAATTAATTTCTTTTAAATAGATTTAATTAACTAATTATTTAATTTAAACTATTCTTCCTTATAAATAAATTATTTAATTTAAATTGAAAACTAAAATGGTTACCTAACAGCCTTCGATCACGACTCCACCCTCGGCCTCACGTGGCCACGGCCTACTCCTGCTTCCCCGAAGACACGATCTGATCGCAACCCAAGCACGCACGTACCAGTGCCATGCACGAACCCCAAATCGATGCTAACTTCACCTCACAGCCTGAGCGCCACGCTTTCCAAATCGGCATCGCGCTCATCGTCAGAGCAACACACCACCATCGCGAGACCACGCGGCTGCACGCGCAAGCTCGCTCACACCCTCCTCAATAACCCTAGATCGATCGGAGACACCTTGAGGAAATCGCGACCCAGAATGATTTCGTTGTCTGGAATTTTCGATTACTACTGATTTGAACGAACTAAAGATAGGGGAAGGGAAGATGGATACACGTGATTTGATTTTCGAAAAAGTCTCGGCATCCCCTTTTGTTTTTTATTTGTATATATATTTTATAAGAATGCTTAGCTAAGTTTATTAAAGGAAGAAGGAGATGCATGCCAACATAAAGGGAACGAAGACGAACACGTGCTCAACATTTCTCTACGTGTCTGCAAAGGCTACAGTGCTTTTATTATATTTAAATTTTAAATTCAAATTCAAATCGTTTCAAATTACGCAACTCAAAATCTCAACCTCCTATCGAGGCGTGCCGCCAAGCGTTTATAATGTTAAACCCCCATTTCGAACATAATGGAAAAGGTTTCGAGTCCAAATTCGATCATATGGAGAAGATAGCTTTTTGGACTCAGTTATTATATTGAATTTTCGATTTAATTTCAGCGCATTTATCTGTCGTACGATCACACGATAACTCCAAACACTATTAAATTTGAAATCCGGTAATAAAACATTATTACGGATCCAATGGAACTAGTTTCGTCGAATTCCGAGACTGTGCCTTGGAAGGCTATTTTTAAATATCGATTTAAACAATATATTTTCAAAACTGAACAAATCACTTTCAAATTCAATTTTAAAAGTTCTATACCTTCAGTATTATCAATATGAATTTTCTAAGCCTTTAAAATATTTTTAACAAGCTTAGAATTCTAGATTCAACATTTTACCCAATTTCCAATTGTTAAATCCAATTATTTAATTATCCAAATAAATAGTGATATTTGAAATTCAAGTTAAACTAACTTCCAAATATTTAAAATCAATTAAATATTCCAATTTCAAATATCTAGAAATTCCAGGTCGTCAAACGACCCAACTATAGTCACTCGATGAACGTTGTGCCATGATTTGACAATAATCAAAACAGAGCTTTCATATTGAAGATCGATAGTATTCTCAAGTCAAGAGAACTTTGTAAATTAGTCACATCGATATTTTCTGTTTGATATTAGTTATATTAACCAATAGAAAACTATCGAGTGAGTCATTCTGTAAGAACCTGTGATTTTACGATAATTAATTAAGTAGAAATTTAATAAATAAATAATAATGCTGAAAAATATTTTTTTTACAAATGTCATAATTTGGCTACGAAACTTACAAGTGGTGATTTTTTATTTAATTTTCATATGTAAAGTTTCCCAATCGGAATTCAAACGAAAAAGTTATTAACGTTTGAAGTTTTTGAATAGGAAATAATTACCTATGTAATTATGGTAATAAAAATAAGTTAAAAGTTAATTAATAACACTAATGGAAGCTTACACGTTAAGGAATGTTAACGTTAAATGAAATCTGGGAAAATGATTGTTAAAGGAAACAAATTATCACGATTAATCAAACAAGGAATGAAACTTAAAGAAATCTAGCAGTATAATTAACAAATCATGCAGGCTAATCAATCACCATAAAACAAACGTCATGGTCGACCCGAGATACATCCAGGTCGACTGGTAGTGGTCAACCTTACATCAAGAGTGGTCGACCGTTGCTTATGTTAAATCGACAGTAAATTGTGGCCCAACGGTCCGGATTTAATAAAGTTTTACCGAATGACTGACATTGATTTGAACCTCTATAAATATAGACCATGACTCTCACTTCCAAACTCATATTTTCTACTGGACGCAGAAGCTTTTCCATTTTCTCTTCTCCTCCAAAATTCTAAATTCTTAAAAATAGTTCTACTTTACACGTATACAAAATTGTATAATTAGAGAAGATGATTGAGGAAGATAGTAGGTTGAATCACCAAAGAAAAGGTAAATTGTAAATCCAAATCTAAAATACAAATCAAATTCCAAATCTCTTTTCGAATCTAGATCTCCGATAAATTTATATACGCTTGCGATGTATAAATTCAAATGTATGAATTCAAATAGGAAAAAAGGCAGTCAAGGTGGAATAACATGGATTAGATCTGGATATTCGGAAAGCTAAAAATGTGAGTGAAAAATTATATATTTTATATATTGTTAGATTTATATTGCTGTAGATCTATTCCTGTATGCCTGAAATATAAATTGAAGTTGTAGGCTAAACTTGTGTACGTGAAATGAAATTATGAACCATGCCTACATATTCTGCAATTGATAACTTGAATTGTATTCTGTATGTATGTATTTAGAAATATTGGATAGTTATAGTCACTGAATATTAGAATATATACATACATACATACATACATATGTATGTATGTATGTATGTATGTATGTATGTATGTATGTATGTATGCATGCATGCATGCATTCCAGAATTGTAAATTTAGAATGATTTGTACGAATAAAAATGCAAGTTTAATTATCATAGTGAATTGTAGCAATTTAAGTAGTATTTTAATTTATTGAATTATATAGCGTGTTTCAATGTGAATTTCTATATATTATCAAGTTTCATATTTATAAATAAAAGTTTAGCAGTTGAAATAACAAGGGAATACACCTAAATAGAAAAAGATTTATAAAATAGGGTTGACTACCGTATTTTGTACCATCCGTTTCAATAACTATGAAAAAGATAATTTATTGTAATTTCAACGTAACAAAAATTCCCCTTTGGGTAAGATATAGAAATTCACAGCGTTAACCATTCAAATGCATTAAAATACAGAAATCCCTAAAAATAAAGTAAAGAATATAAATGTGATAAAAATGGCATACGAAAAGAATTTGTGTAATACAAGTAAAGCAGAAGTGAAACAAAAGAAATAAAAAGGAAGATAAGACATAATTTAAAATAAAAGGGTATGAAGAGTCCACTAAATAAGGGAGGGAATAAATGGTTAAAACGGGAATGGAAATAAAAAGTTAAATAGAATGGAAAATAAATGGGAAAATATTTAAAACATATTTAAAAGGAAGTGGGAAATGACCTTAAATCAAATAAGGTGTAAACCCATAAAGAAGTAAAGAAAATATTATTATCAGTGAACAGTAGAGGCGTAATAAATAAATAAGAATGATTGAATATATGCATATAGATATGTGTGTGTGTGTGTATATAACATGTAGCCTAAAGTATGCGTTTATGATGGATGTGAATTATTAAAGTTAATTAATAAATAAAGAAATAAAATGACATTAGTCAATAAAATATGTTGGAATGCAAGATCAGTATATTGCACAATAGAATCCTACCCACCACAAGGGGTATCGGCAGTTGTGTATACATTATACTGATACGAGACATATCCAACCATAGGACCCGTGGAGAGTATACGCTTGCGTATAGATAAAGGAATGCCATAATAGAAAAGGGAGTCTGCTCAAATAAAATAGGAAAGAGGGGTATTGCCTTGATTGCAACATCATCATCGAAAATTTCATAATTGCGAAATCAGAAGCCAGGTTTAACCTTTTCGTAGATGGTGGTATAACAGTTGGCGCTCTCAAGGCAGATGTTATTTTTCCACTTACAGTATTACAAAAAGGAGCTCACTCAAGAAAAGCCACTTATTGGCTGAAAGAATAGGTAAAGGCAACCATAGGGAGGTGCATCTCCCAATGTTTATACTGGGCCCTAACCTTAAGAGAGATACGGGGCCTCACCTGTCAGTACAAGAAGGTGGGTAGAGATGGTGTGGAAATCCTAACAAACTAAAGATGTGGATATAGCAAAACCAAGCTCCTAGGATTGAAAACCTTCTAGGAAATAAAATAAGGGGGACCTCTTGAATAAGTCAACATTGCATAACTTATCTCCATACTGTACTGTGAGAAAGACCTCCTTAAGAAGACAAGGGCAGACCGCATAGAATAAGAAGTCATAGTGCGCTAGGAAGAGGTAAACTAACTGGTAGTCTTTGTATTTCAAGTGTCCTCAATTGTCTACCTCTGATTGGCCTTGTCCAAGCTTTCCATCATTCCGTTCCCTCAAGTCTTGAGGGAGTAGAGCTACTTCTTTCTGAAAGGATTCGAATACGTGTAATTTTTAATAAGTTTGAAGAAAATTAAATAGATGAGATTTATCACTATTGTACATTTCATTTTTCTCAACTATAATTCAAAGAAATATCTAAGATCAGGCCAATGTTTATATTGGGCGAAGTGGTAGTATTCTAGGTATGCCGATAGGATTAGGGACAAATGGTAATACACGAGCTATGCCTGGTGCACTTAACGAGGCCTTTTTGGGTCTATCACCAACAGCATGGTTCACTTTAGCTAACTAAATGACAAGGGCCATCAGATGCACTCCATTAACTCTTTAAGGTATGTCGAGAACTGGTAGAAATTAAACTAAGTAAGATAGCAGCTACGGTTCTTACTATGATGGAAATATAAGTTCTTTCTCATTCTTAACCCGAGGTGTGTAGTGATTACCGGAATGCTCCAATTGCAGTAGTTAATCCAATCCTCCCCGACTCATGTATCGGTGAAGGTAGGATTGATGTAATAACCAGTTAGACGTGATCGCTCTATTTTGGCCATTCATTCTCATTGAGCCTTAGCTTGTCTGGCGAGGGTTTCATACATATATGCCACCCAGATTAATATACTTGGCCTCATCCCACTTCTTTTTAATGAGGGCATGCGACTTACTTCCAACAAATTTTGATTTCATTTTTTTCATTGAGACGAGAAGTTATCATGTGTTTTGCCACTCCAACTGAATTGATTCTGAATTGGATGCCCTATGGTATAGCCTGGCCCAATCTGGTTACCTCTAACCAAGAGAATCGGAATAACTAGAACAAGTGGAGTACCTTCTTTCTTTTTTGGTTGGTCTCTTTCCCTGGCAGGAACAACAATGGTTACACTCTGCTGATAAATGGGACAAGAAGAACCGGAAGACTGACTAGTTGGCTCACATAGGACAGAGTAGAACATGATAGACTACCAAGACGGGTCCACTTCCCAATAGGAAGAGCAAACATCAACTATTAGTCCAACTTTCCAGGCACTCATAACAACCTTGGGCATCTCCCTAGCCTACTATTAATATACCGGATCGGGCCCCTCGCTTTTAGAAGGTTCTGTTTAATAAGGGAAGAGAAAGAGAGTTCTAGTTACTTGTTAAAGTGAAAGAAAAGAGAAGAAGTAGTCAACAGTTACTTGTTCCGTTATCCATGTAGTTCAAAAATGGTACTCGAGGTGCGAAGCAGCTTAGTCAGAGAGAAAGTAATTATTTGTAACGACCCGTATTTTATGTATTAGTGGATCGTAAAATAATTCTATTTAATTCATTTGAGGTCGTATAACTCTAATATTTTGAGATATGATTCTTAGGGATGTTTAACATGTCCATGATTTTTCCCGATTTCTATGTAACCATTTTGCTCTTGGAGAACTTATTTTAGCCATAACTTTTGGTAGGAGCCGAATATGATGTTCTAGCCTGGTTTATTACTTCGGGATGGTGGTTTCCCATTCCGTAAAGTGGTCATATAGGAAAATCGAATTAGTGGTTAGGAAGTTATAGAAGTTTTAAGTTTTGTAAACAACTGGCAAGAATTAAAAAAGGGATTACTGGGCCAATTAGTAAGTCCATTAGTCTAATCAGGTTTGGCTATAAATATGAGGTGAGAGAGACCATTTGAAACCTTTTTCTCTCATTTCATATCAGCCTCAAAACCTACCTCCTCTCTAATTCTCCATTCTTTACATAGATTTTATCTTTAATCGTCTCTAATTGCAAACCAGAGGCTAGAAAATCATATAGAGGCTTGATTTCATCGATTTGGTTGCATCTTTATCCGATTGCTTGCTGTCCGGATCGGATCTCCTCTCATTTTCATAGGTTCGATTAGTTTAGTGAGTGGTTATGATCTCTCGCTAGTCTATGACGGATTATATGTTATAATTAGGTGATTATAAGTTAGGATTGTCAAATTAAACTATAAATTGACTAGACACACGTAATTTCATATTTAGAAATCCTAGATCAACCTAATTAAACATATAATATGTAATATATCATTGGCTAGTGTTATTTGTGCATATATGGCTATGTAATTCTATGATTTAGATTGGATATATGCTTGTTTATGATCATTGATTGAATTAGATGACTTGAATGTTTATGATTGAATGTAAATGAATGATTTGCTATGTTTGATTCATTATTGTGATTGAATTGCTTGCTATGCTTGATTCGTTTGCTAGTGTTGTGCATGTTTAGGACTTAGATTGTTGATCAGAGCATATTGAGAGCAAAGTTCTTCAGAATCGTATGGAACATGGAGGATAGGCTCTGGAGCACGCAGGAAAGACACCCTGAAAATTTCACGATGATTGGAGCAAAATATTTGGATCGGTACCGATCTGATCCAATTGGATTGGTACTGATCCGAATATTTTCCACCAATCAATGTGAGATCTAGGGGGATGGTAGATCATGGGTTCCAGTGATGCCCTATGAAGCTGGATCGGAGGATAGGCCAAGTATTGAAGATATGATGGATCATCTATGTTGGATCAGCTATGAAGCATAGATGGAAGGACCAAATGGCTAAGAGGGAAATCTAGGGGTCTATAGCTTCTAGAGGAAGTGCACTAGAGGTTGGAAGTGTGAGGGAGCCAAAATTGGCTATGTATTCGGATCCATACCGATCTATACCGATCCAATCCAAATGGATCAGTATCGATCCAAATTATGGGCTCCAAAGTTCATGAGATCCGGAAGGAAGACTCTGGGATGGTTATGGATCATGCAGAAAGTTGTGGATCGCTAATTGCTTCTACAGTTTGGTAGTTATGGCATGATTAAGTTTTAGTTCTTCGATCGGAAACTCGAATAAGGAGTGGGATCGAAGGACTAGATTGACGGCTCGAGATGGAATGAGGCTGTAAGATAATGGACTGGGATGAGTAGTAGGCTCGCGCCCGGAAATGGATTGGAGTTGTGGAAAGCTCTGAAAATTTAGTAGTGCCAAGGAACCATTGATGACTCAGAGTGTTCTGGTTGTGTTCAAAGCAAGGGTACTATATGCGGGGGCACCCGAGTGCTGGTAGCGCCAGTCATATTCTCTGGACCGGAAGGGTCTAGGTCAGGTGGTACAGAGGTATCATAAGAGACAACCATGCGGGATTTCTAACCGGTGTGTATGGTGAACATAATCAAGAACCGAGATTTCCATTAGTCACTGGCAAAGAAAGGACGAGGCCATACGAGTTATCATATGTTCAAGGCTTTAGAAGATGATAGCTAGGTTTTGGATTCTATGGTTGTTATGATTGCTATGTCTACTATTGGATAGGCTATCATCTATAGGAATGCTAGAGAAGGGATTGGAAATAGGGCCAATGGAGGAGGCTTCTTAGATTCTTCTTTCCTGTTCTGTTACAGTATCCTATTGTCGTTTATTTTGAGTGGCATATTATATCTTATTATTATGTGCTAACTCTTTGGTTACAGGGACAGGTCATGTATGGTTTTGTGTACCTGTATAGTACCATATTTTCCAGTATAGCTTTGGATAGTCATTTTCCGCTCACACCAGGCTGTTGTCTAGCCCAAGGTTGTATGTTTTCTCTTATCATCTTGGGTGCTCTTAACTGAGTAGACTAGATGATAGGTTTGGAGTCGTAGTTTCTACACAAAGACAAGCTTGGAGGAGCTATGCGTATTACTCTATATTTCTAGATTTCGCTGTTTTTTGTTATATACTCTGAGGGATGTAGTGAGGAAATGTTGTGCTGAGATATTACGACATCTGTACCATAACTCATGATGTTCTAGTAGAGATGTTGTCTTTCATTTGTTATGGCTCACTATATTTCTATTGCATATTTTCTATATTATATTTATCCATGCGCTATAAGATATGTAACAGGTTTTCTGCTTTAAATTACAACCTTGATGATCGTCCCATATTAGCCTGGCACGTTTATAGTGCTCTTTTGGGTCATTTGGTTCGGGTGGTATGGGGCGGTCGTCACATTTGGTATCAGAGCTTTGGTTACCGGTTAACCGAAACAATTCGAGAGTATACGCTAAAGGAGGGAGCGTACTTGTTAATGAAGATATTAGGTTATATAATATTATTATATAGCATAGTATGCACTTGGGTACCATTACAACTTTTCTTGGAAAGAAGCTAATCATTCTTATTACAGATAAGGATGAATCCGACCACAAGAAACATTGTTAGGAACAACTCTACTTTAGGAGTGGAAGAGGGAGCGGGATTGGGAGCTGCTACACCTGATTTTCAAGACATGTTTGATGCAATGATGGCTTCTCTAATGTGGAGAGCCCAAACTACTCCTGGTGTGGTTTTAGATGGTGGTGCTCCTGTGCAAGTACCTAGTGTCGACTTCGCTAAGCTTTGCAAGGACTATTCTACTCTAGGAGAGAAGCCATTCTTAGGGACAGAATCAGCTATTGAAGCACAAGATTGGATGGATACTTGTGAGCATATCTTCAAAGATATGGAAGTGGAGATGCAATGAAAAAGAAATTTCTTCAAGACAACTGCAAGGCCGAGCTATGAACTGGTGGAATGCTATTACCATTTCTACTCCAGAAGATCGGATTTCTTGGGATCAGTTCAAAGCTAGATTTTAAGAGAAGTTTATTCCAGTGGCTCAGAAATCAGTGCTTTTCAAGAAGTTTGTCGAGTTGAAGCAAGGAGAGATGTTTATTTCTGAGTATGTGGCAGAGTTCAATGCTTTGTCGAAGTATGTGAGTCTTTTATCGATACACCGCTGAAGAAGAATGAGAAGTTCACTACTGGATTGGATGACTACTTGGGAGAGAAGCTAGTGGACCACATCGAGGTGTCTTTTGAGAAGCTTGTTGAGAAAGCCCTTAGACATGAGAGTTTTTACCCAAAGAATAAGACTACTATTGTGGCTGTTGATGAAAAGGAGGAACCAAAACCGCAACAAGGCAGTTGGGGTAAGGAGAAATGGAATGGAAAGAGGAAGCAACAACAATAGTAAGAAAAAGGGAGCCAGAATAAAAGTAAGGGTGAGGTTGTCTATTGCAATTGTAATGAGAAAGTTCACTATGCTAATGAATGTAAGGAAGCTAAATAATGCTTCAAATGTGAAAAGCCTGGGCATATAAAGAGGAATTATCCAGAATCGCCTAAGGATAAGCAGATTGTGAAGGCATATGCTTTGAATGCTATCCCGACTTCATCTTGTGCTCCTACTGCTAGGGATAAGGGGAAGGGAGTCATGGTGCAAGGTATGCCTTCCATCCGAGATGTTTCTGTTATAGTTCCTTTTGATACTGGAGTTCGCATTCTTTCATCTGTGGTGACTTAGTATGCATACTAGGTTTGGAACTCGAGATAGTAGACCGACCTTTGATTGTGATGAACCCTATTGGAAGAAGTGAAATTCTTGGGACATGTCGTGTCAGGAAAGGGAGTTGCAGTGGATCCCACAAAGGTGGTAGCGATCCAAGATTGGAATCAACCCAAGAATGCGACGGATGTGAGAAGTTTCCTTGGATTGGCAGGATATTATAGGTGCTACATAAAGGACTTCTTAAAGATTGCAGCACCATTGACCAACTTGACCAAGAAGAATCAGACTTTTACTTGGGATCCAAGATGTGAGCATGCATTTGTGACTTTGAAGGAAAGGTTGACGAGTGCACCTGTATTGGTTATTCTGGGTGGGAATAAAGAAATGACAGTACACATCGATGCTTGTGCTACTGGTCTTGGAGCTGTGTTGATGTAGAAAGGGAGAGTTGTCGCTTATGCTAGTCGACAGTTGAAACCGCATGAAAGGAATTATCCAACTCATGACTTAGAGTTAGCGGCGATTGTATTTGCTTTGAAGATGTGGAGGCACTATTTTTTGGGAGAAAGATTTAAGCTATTCACGGACCATAAATCCTTGAAGTATCTTTTCTCCCATAAGGATCTTAACCTTCGCAGCAACGATGGTTGGAGTTCCTAGCTTATTATGACTTTGATATTTCCTACACTCCAAGGAAAGGTAATGCAGTGGTAGATGCATTGAGCAGAAAACATGCTAAATTGGGAGCTATGTTTTTGGAATGGAAAAATATGGGGTATATAGCTGGATTTGATTTCAGGCCACAACGTGAGCTCGAGCCTGAGGTGCTAGCAAGTTTATCGATCAGACTTACTCTCATCGAAAGAATTGGTACTAGTCAGAAGCAAGATGCTAAGCTAGTAGAGATCATGGAAAAGATTGAAATGGGAGTATAATCTGAAGATTTGAGACAGTACGAGATTGATAGAGATGGTTGGCTTCGTAAGGATAAGAGACTGGTTGTTCCAGATATTGATGGATTACGAGAAGAAGTATTAAGGGAATGCCATCATTCCAGATTGACCATTCATTCAGGTGGTAACAAGATATAAAGACATGAAGAGGACTTATTACTGGGAAGGTATGAAGAAGGATGTTGGAAAACTCATCTCGAAGTGTTTGAATTGTCAATTAGTGAAGGCTGAGCAGAAGAAGCCTGGTAGATTTCTACAACCACTAGATATTCCCGAATGGAAATGTGAGCAGATATCTATGGATTTTATAGATGGACCGCCATGGACTAGAGAAGGATATGATAGTATTTGGGTAGTGGCAGATCATCTGACCAAGAGTGCAAGATCCATACCTGTCAAGTCTACTAGAACGACATCTAAATTGGCAGAATTATATGTTAGTGGATTGTTCGATTCCATGGTGTACTAAAGAGTATTGTAAGCGATAGAGACCCATTGTTTACAAGTGGATTTTGGAAGAGCTTAAAAGAGATTTTGGGAACCGAGCTACATTTGAGTACAGGTTATCACCCACAAACGGATGGCCAGATCGAGCGAGTGAATCAGATTTTGGAAGATCTTCTTCGAGCATTCATCATAGATTTTGGAGGCTTGGGATGATCACATGCATTTAGTGGAGTTTGCTTATAAAAATAGTTATCAATCGAGTATTGGCATGGCACCATATGAAGCATTATATGGACGACCTTGTAATTCGCCTTCATATTGGTGGGAAGCAGGTGAGAAACCGATCCTTGGTCCAGGTATGATTAGAGAGACCTCCGAGAAGGTAGTGATCATTTAGCAATGAATGAAGACTGCTCAAGATAGTCAGAAGAGCTATGCAGATAAGAGAAGAAGAGATTTGGAACTCTCAGTTGGAGACATGGTATTTTTTAAGGTTTCTCCTTTGAAGAATGTTGTTCGATTTGATAGGAAGGGAAAGTTAGCACCCATATTTGTTGGACCTTTTCAATTATCGAGAGAATTGGGAAATTAGCTTATAGAGTGGATCTACCTCCGAAGATGACTGGCGTGCATAACGGTTTTCATATCTCCCATATACAAAAATTTGTGCATGACTCGGGTATTGTGGTAGCACCGGATTAGCTAGAAGAGATAGAGTTGTGCCATAAGTTTCAAGACCTCGTAAGCCGCTTCAAGTCATTGGAAACGACACGAACCAGCTTAGGAGGAAGATAGTTAAGCTAATTAAGGTGCAATGGAGTGAGGATGATAGCGATTGTACATGGGAGACTGAGGAGAGCATGAAGACGGCCTATCCAGAACCCTTCGAGTGGTAAGACCCATATGTCTTATCTACTTACACCATTGTATCTTATGCTATTAGAATTCCGCATGCTAGGATAGGTTTTGCTTGCTACTGTTGATTTAGCTGCTTAGTTGGATTTTTAGATGGTTGCTAATGGATGGTAGGCATGCGGGATAACCTTGGTTGCTTATGTTTGTTAAGGTATTTCGAAGGCGAAATTTCTAAAGGGGGAATAATGTAACGACTCGTATTTTACGTATCGAATGATCGTAAAATAATTATATTTAATTCACTTATGGTCATATCATTCTAATATTTTGGGACATGGTTCTTAGGGATGTTTTACACATCTATAATTTTTCCCGAATTTCCATGTGACCATTTTACCCCTGAGAATTTTATTTCAGCCATAACTTTTGATATGAGTCGAATTAGGTATTCTAACCTGGTTCATTGCTTCGGGATTGTGGTTTCTCATTCCGTAGAGTGGTTATATAGGAAAATCGGATAAGTAGTTAGGAAGTTATAGCAGTTATAAGTTTTGTAAACTACTTGCCAGAATTAGAAAGGGGATTAATGGGCCAATTAGCAAGCCCATTAGTTTAATCAGGTTTGACTATAAACATGAGGTGAGAGAAACCATTAGAAACCTTTACCCCTTGAAGGTTTGGTAGTGCCAAGGAATCGTTGATGACTCGGAGTGTTCTGGTTGTGTTCAAAGTAAGGGTATTAAATGCGGGGGCACCCGAGGGCTGGTAGCCCCAGTCATGTACTCAAGACCGACAGGGTCTAGGTCAGGTGGTACAAAGGTATCACAAGAGACAACCGTGCGGGGTTTCTAACCGGCGAGTATGGTGAACACGATCGAGAACCGGGATTTCCATTAGTCTCTGGCGAAGCGAGGACGAGGCCATACGACTTATCGTATGTTCAAGGCTTTAGAAGATGATAGCAAGGTTTTGGATTCTATGGTTGCTATGATTGTTATGTCTGCTTTTGGGTAGGCTATCATCTATAGGAATGCTGGAGAAGGGATTGGGAATAGGGCCAATGGAGGAGGCTGCTTAGATTCTTCTATCCTGTTCTATTACAGTATCCTATTGTCGTTTATTTTGAGTGGCATATTATATCTTGTTATAATGTGCTAACTCTTTGGTTATAGGGACAGGTCAGGTATGGTTTTTTGTACCTGTATAGTACCATATTTTCCAGTATAGCTTTTGATAGTCATTTACCGTTCAAACCAGACTGTTGTCTGACCCAAGGTTTTATGTTTTCTCTTACCATCTTGGGTACTCTTAAATGAGTAGACTAGATGACAGGTTTGGAGTCGCAGTTTCTGCACGAAGACGAGCTTGGAGGAACTATGCATATTACTCTATATTTCTAGTTTCTGCTGTTTTTTTATATACTCTGAGGTATGTAGTGAGGAAATATTGTATGAGATATTATGACATTTGTACCAAAATTCATGATGTTCTAGTAGAGATGTTATCTTTCATTTGTTATGGCTCACTATATTTCTGTTGTATATTTTCTATATTATATTTTATCCATGCGCTGTAAGATATGCAACAGGTTTTCTGCTTTAAATTTCAACCTTGATGATCATCCCATATCATCCTGGCACGTTGAAGCGCTCTTTTGGGTCATTTGGTGTGGGTGGTATGGGGCGGTCGTCACATTCTAGGAGTTGGGTTAGCGATCCTCCTTAATGGAGTCGGGGTAAGAGTACACTGAGAACCTATCCAATTTAGTTACACCCTACCTTTATCGTCTCCTTCTAGAAAGACCCTTTTTTGCCAAGATTCCACTATGCCTACCCGTGCACTTACATCCGTAAATTTTATATAACTAAAAATAATCTCATTATACAACTTGACAAGCTTAGTGCATTTTATGATATGAAATTCTAGTAGCTTTTCCTTCAAGGAGAGTATGTAATAACGAAGAAACATCAGCTAAAGTAAGATCTATCTTACATTATAGAAAATGGAATATGTTGGAATCCAATAATAGTTTCAATGATAGACGTGTCACATAATCACAAAAATAAGGTGCGAAGCATGCATGAGTAACTTAACATAATGATAGAGTCATCTTAGAGAAATAGGCAATGCTAGAGTACGATTTCTAATTGTCTTAAGAGGGAGGATGGATATTAGTTGGTATCTAGTTTGATTGAGCTATTGGGGTTCGACTCCGTACTCTTATGTATAACCTTTGGCCACCAATCTAGCCTTCAACCTCGCAACTGCTCCTAATGTTTAAGCAAGCTTTGTCCCATATAGAGGAAGGACATTATACCCTACCGAGACAACATACACTCTCAACGGATCCTCCATGCATGGAGCATACCATATCTCTTCCGTTCATCTTTCTGGGAACAACAAGCACCCGGAGGAAGGCCGACCTGCCTAGGTTAGGTTCTTCATACGAGAGCGAGTCAAATCTGTTTTCTTTCTTAGTTTTGTTCGGGCCCTTCTCAGGGTCTTGGAGCATGCGGCACCTTTCGATCTTTTTGTATAGGGGGAAGGAGTTTAAATCAATGAACATTAATGAACCATCACTAATGGATGTTGCACATGACACGATCAATTTGACTCGATGGCGCTAATACTAATAGAAGTAGCATACTCTCCGTCTAGCGAAGGGGACCGAAGCATGAGGCGAGTGAATTGAGTGGGAGGCCTCCTAGGTATCAAAGGCACCTTACTAGTTGTCACCTTGCGGGAACGTAGACAACTGGGAGTTCCGACAACCAACAAGGGAGCCTTAAAAAATAATCAAAGACCTTCCCTTATTTCTACATTTCTTTCTCGATTTGGCCCTCCTCATGACAAATGAGAGTCCTCCCAATTCGAAGTAACTACAAAAGGGTCGGTCAATAGCATAGCTCTTTCTTTCCTGGGTCTCCTGGACTTTACATTCCTAATCCGGTAGGGGGTTTTGTTTTCCCCAGCTTGGCGAATCGCATCCCCATACCACCCATTACCGTTCTCGTGAAGTCTTTACAATAGTTGGGAAATCAATCTAAGCCTATTGCCACACCGACCATCAATTACAAGACATTTGAAAATCTTTGATGGAATGGCCTAGATGACGTGATGTGTTCCATTTGTTTGAATCGCGAACCTACTATGCACGACCAGACGTAGAGCCAAAGAACTAGCGGACGGGGCCGAATCCTAAAAGTAGAATCGCTACGCACCTACTGAACTAACCATGTGGCCAGTATATTAATTGGGGCACTCAAACACCTGGTGAATGATGCTCACTCCACCCAAGAGCACTTATGTCATATAGTAACTAATGGACAATCCTTATGATTTTGATATCCGATAAAAAAATAAGAATAAAAAACCAGGTTTGCTGGTGAGCATAGTGATAAGAGACTATCTAGCTTTGTTTGGAGAGCACTTGTTGGGTTAAAGATTTGTTTTTGCAAAAGGTTACGACCTAAATGTTGAACTTTTGACCCTACTTGTTTAGATGTGCGTTCAACCCAAAGTGTTCTCGGACTACATGCATACATCTGTAAGTAACTTAGTGCAACATAGAAAATTTCATTGAGAGGAATCAATAAAGAAAAGGACAAAGTATCTTAATGAATTTGTATTTGAGAGATAGTGCTCAGGCTGAGGAGTGTTTACATGAGTTCGTTGAGATGTCTACACGCCTACGGCCCTCTTTTCTATTCTGTCGAGAGTTCGATTGCTCCACCTAAGTAGAATGAAAATGAGGAGACCTCTTCTTTTATCATACAGATCTTACATGATGCCCTTAGATTGCCAGTCAAAATGAGACAGCAATACTTGGATGACGTCCGCCTGCCCCTTTGTAAATAAATTCCTTGAAACCTTGACTTTAAGAGGTTATTTAATTCTATGCTCATTTTGAACTTCATTTCTCTTGGCCCCTATCCTCGTGCCTTCCAGATTTCTAGCTGCCGGTAGATCTCCTATAAAATTTAACAATCTTTCTTGGCTCGCCTCCTAAGGAGAGATGCATTGACGATGTTCTGTCTTGTTCGGTCATGATAGATGAAGTTCTCATTCTAGCTTCCCTTAGCACCATACCCAGTAAGGAATCCTTTGATTCTCATCCAGTTCTATCTCCTTAGATGGCGTCTTAATAATTACTTACTCATGACCTTGAAAGGCCAAAATTTGATGCCCTCAAAATTGAGAATGAGAAGCATACTAAGCTGAGTCATCTTAATAACTATTTGATACTCGGATAAGGGAAGCCTTAGCATCATAGTGGGAAGAGCAAGCCGAGTAAGAGTATGAGGTGGCGTATACGTGGAAGAGAAAACCCTTCACCTAAGGGTTCAGCAGATGAGGTACTAACAGGAGACAGGAAAGTCTTTGACTTTGCCGTAGACCTGTCAACTTTGCCTTATGAATTATGTGTTAGGATACCAAGTCAAGTAAAGTAAGTTAAGTAGAAAAAGAGGGAGTTTTTAAGAAAAGATGACCTACTGGACATAAAGGACAGAAAGAAGGACAAAAATTTCCCGGTAAGGAGGTCTCATACGATTCTCATGCATTCTACTTGTCTGTTCTATGCTTCGCACCTCAAGAACATAATATGCTTGGTAGAAGCCCTATCACTGCTACTTACTGCTTAGATTCCCTAAGATTCTTATGCCCTAGGTTCTCATGTAGTTTCAATCGCTTAGTCTTAACAAGACTAATGGTTATATTGCCTAATTCCACCCCCGAGCTCAAATCCAGCCTCACTTCGCTCGCCTTGATTACCTAATGCTTTCTCTTTGCCCAAAGTTACCTAATGCCAGCTTCAAGTCTACCTGTGCAGAAATATTCCCAAATTAATATACTGGTAGTTCTCTCCTAGCTAAGGGACAGAGGAACAGAAACGGGAAAGGTGCTTTTCTTAGAATCTCTTTCCCAATGGCTCTTCCATAATGGTTAACACAAAGATAGCATAAGAGTTTGTGGCACCAACTCCCTCATCCCTCTTATGGTAAGCCTTATCGAAGGCTCCTATGATTTCTCTTCTACTCTAGTGGCATCAAAGTAATTTTCAAGGCTATGCAAAGAAACAAAAAACTCAGATTCTCATGCATTAGTTATAGCCTCGAGCAACAACCCATAAACAAATCTATCTGGGATTTCCGCTTCCCCTATGATTCTATGACATATTAATTAATAGGGCTCATAAGCCTAGATTAATATATGGGCAAATTATATGCCCAAATCAATATACCATTGTCAACTAACTTCTATATAAAAATATTCTTTAACCGATTATTCTATTTTTGCAATGTCAAGTGATTTTATATGATACATTCTACCCAAGGGATTAGTAGTGGTTAGAAACATTTACAAGGGAAATGAATTCTCCCCTTGGGTCGTAGATATTCTTACAAGATTCATACTCAGGTTGTGAATTGCCACTCTTCAAAACCAGGTTCAAATTCGCCATGCACCTTCTGATTCCTAATAGAAATACCTGGCACTTGGCAGAATCGCCATTCAAGGTGTATTTGAGAGAATAGCGGCACGAGAAGGATGCAGAATTACCTGGTAGATGGGAGATCTCAAGTGGGGTGATTAACCTATTACGGCAGAAAAATCTATTCCAGACGGGTATTGATCTCTTTTCAGGCGCCTATATGAAGGGAATTGGAATTATAGCCAAAAGGTGCAAAGCAAGCCACTTTTCATTTTTCAAAGAGGTTGTATGTTTGACATGACGTGATTTCACCCGGGAAGCGAACTCTCACTCTAAAGAGGCCAATGAAAGGTGCATAGCTCTTGTGATAGAGGAGTGTGCAGGATCGGTGGGAGGTAGTGCAGCTTTAACAAGGGAGGGAGGACATGCTAGGCTTCATCCGGATGCCTGTCTAAAACCAATACCACATTCTATTTCAGAGCATTCTCCTTCTAATAAAGCAAGCTATAACACCGGATAATCTTTCATCGTATGCTCTTTCTGATCCTGATTCAGATATCTATGAGCCTTAACAACTGAGGTGCAGAAAGAGTATTCCCAAGCCAAGTAAAAAGGTAAGGTTGTTTCTACCTAAGCTATAAATTGGATGGTGAGCGAAGAATGACACTATGTCAGTATGTGTTGGTACCAAATTAAGGAGTAGGGATGCACATAGTTCGAGAACGTCTTCAATCATTAGCGGTCAATGGGAAAGACAGGGGTTACACCTAACAGGCTACACTGCCTATTAGTGTACAGACCACGTTAGTTCATGCATCGCCATGTTGTTTGCTAGCTTGTTTGTTAGGAGGCAAGGCTAGTTAACCCTATTAGAGAGGTTATTCAAAACGTGCATGAGGTAGTCCGTGGAGCTGAGTCCATAGCCGGTAGGGCTGAATCCACCATATTTATAGCTCGTAGAGTCGAGTCTACAACCGGGAAGCAGATAAGAGAATCCCTAAAAAGCAACATAGAGTAGGCTAAATTATTGTAAAGCCATTATTAGGCACTACGGGAGTTCCTCGGTATGCGCGGCGACGAGAGCGTGATATAGCGACGGTGATGGATCCTAACGGGGTGCTGAGTTAATTGATACTAGCATTGATAGTATCTTCGTCCAACGGGAGACTGTGGTACTTATATATATGTACATAACTATAGTCTACTACGGGTAGATAGGACGTTTCGTACGTGTATGTAAAGTTGAGATGACTAAAAAATGAAAAAACATAACAAGAGATAGAAGACGATCGACATAAACTAGTGATATGTACACAATGTATAATTCACCAGTCACCAGAAAGTTGTTCTAACCCCTTCCTTATTACAACCCACATGATAGCTTTAGAGGGTCAAGTACTGGTTCAAGACAGGAATGGTTAATGGAAAGGTTCCCTTCCATGCTTGGTACTGACAAGGACACTAGACCTTGGAAGTGTCAAATCTCGATCAGTAGCAAGATGTTCTGTTATACTTTACTATTCAGTGGTGAGTTATATAGATAGTGCTATGATATGGATTTATTTGTTTATTTGCACGATACCAAACCAATGACCCGTACTTTAAGTGGACTTGGGTTTTCGATTTACCGAAAATTCAAGCCCACTGGGGTGCGTACAGTCACATTTGGTATCAGAGCTTAGGTTAGTCGATCTTGAAAATTAGGAAATGTTGAGTGAACATATTTGTATTTTGCCTATAAATATAAATATATTATAAGCCAAATTTTATAAATTTCGACTATAGAGTAGTTGCAACAATACACTGAAATATAGATAAGTTGATTATTAGTTGGAATAATGAAAGAATTGAAGAGGTACACCTACCCCGATTACCCCACGGGAAATAGGTTGTATGGAAAGACATTGGCTTTAAAAGAGCATGACCCCAGCTTATGGTAGGTCCTTGAAGCTGGATAATACATGACTCCCTAGTTGGGTCGCTGATAGCCCAATGAGTGTAGATCCACGTATGATTGCTGATTGATAATGTACAAAAGGTCGGGATAAGGGAAAAATAAGAATCCATATGCTGTAGATATTCGAAAGCAATTGAGTTCCCGAAGGAAGGTGTGAAGTAGTCAGACTAAGAAAATAGCCGGATTTTTTTAGTGTTTGGAAGAAGATAAGTTAGCAAGTTGAAGAAAAGTCCAAACGAATGGACAAATAGAACCCACTTTGAGTCCGACCCCATACGAAAGAAGTCAATATAAAAGTTTGAGAATATATGTATATATATATATAATATTTCAAATGATTTTCAAAGGGATTATTAGAAGGTAGAAAAACCGTATTTTTGAAAAGTAAGTAAATATTAAATTTTCGAAAAAAATATAAATAATTATGTTATATTAAATAAAAAGTTTTAGTATAAAATTTTTATTTTGTTAGACTGAAAATAATAATAAACGAGTTTTAATAAAAGGTTAATTCTTTTGGTAAAAATAGTAGAGTGTATGTAGCTCGTTAATTATTCTAGGATGAAAATTTTTACGTTGGACAAATTTTTTTGGAGTGGACAATAGGATGTGGTACAAGATTGAAATGGGGTAAAAAGAACGGGAAAGAAAATTAAAACCCAAAATAAAGCAGTGGGCGAATGCACTACAATGGTTCAACTAAGAAGATAGTAAGCAATTGGAATAAGGGCAGCTTTGGTAGAGGAAAGTTGAATAGTAATAGCATATAAAATATAAATAAAAACAATATTAAGGATTTATATAAAATAATGTTAGTAATTAGAAATAACATTAGGAGATGATATTAAAAATAATGCTAGAAGCAACATATGAAATTTAAAGCAAAACAAAGGAAAATAGACATTTTCCATTGTTGTACGCATTTTTTGCTAGTATCTTTTAAAAGTCCCCTTCTCATGATATTAGAGACTCCACCAAGGGTTGGAAGCAGAGATAATATGAGTGATGGGAAATAGTAGAGTGAGAGTTGTTCTTATCTACTCTATTTTTTTAATTGTTAAAAAAGTTATAAAGGATGTTTGGAAATACTATAAAGTACATTTTTGAAAAAATGGTTTGGTATAACAAATGAGTTTTTGAAAGAAAAACTTAATAAATAGTTTGAGTAAAAAATCCCAAATTTTTAAGAAGATAAGTCAAAAAGGAAATGAACTTTTAAAATTTTTAATTGTAATTTTAAAAAGTTAAGGCACTAAGTTATTTTTGAATTTGCTAAAAAGATTTTAAGTTGTAATTTTAAAGATAAAAGTTTTGGGATTAAAATACTTCAAAATTTATAGATTTTAATTTTTGAAGAAAAATTAGCGAAGACCAAAACAAAATTTTAAGTATGGAGTAGATGGAATGACTGCCAAGGTAAGACGGGGTAAAAGGTAAGGCTACGAAGACGGGGTAAAAGATAGGAATCCCCGTAGAGTGTAAAGAATATTGGTGAGAAGAAAGGAATGTATTGATAGACATGTGTGCAAGCCATAAGAAGAACCCGCAAGGGAATGGTAAATGGTATTAAAGTACAATTCTACAAGTTCTAGGGTATGCTTGTATGAAGGATCATGGATGAAGGAAGTAAATACAAAGATTTGGATTAAAAGAAGATGGTAACAGAAAGTAATGAGATGGCAAACACACATATATGACATTGGTAGACTCAAAGTTAAGGAAGACAAGATAGAAGGTGAAAAAGTTATTCCGCAAACCAATTTGCCAATGAGTTATTTAAAATTTGCATAGTTTGTATTTCCTATCCCCTAAGTATAAGGATGCATGATTTTTTTTCATAATTGGGTGTGGTAATGAAGTAATGGATGGACCATATTCATCAGAAGACATAAAATGAAAGTTAAGATACATGGTTTGGAGAATGATGGCACATTAGAAAGGTCCATCTGACTGCCAGTAAGAAGTGATAGGGCCACAACATTATTAGTCGGTTGATATTGAAGGGCAGCTTCTAGCAATAGTTTCTTTGAGGTTTGGGTTGTAAGCATTAGTTGTTTTTGTTGTATAAAAACACGTACGATATTTATAGAAATGTTCCTTTGTATGTGTTTTCTGTGTAGACCACGATATTATTAGGAAAATAATAAGATAAAGGGAATTTCAGAAAAGACACTTAATTGACGCAAAAGGAAAGAAAAAAGTAAAAGACCAAAAGTATAAAATAAATTAAGGAAACTTATTTAATTATCTACTAAAGTAAAGGAAATAAGATTTAAATCCCAAAATGTAGAAAAAATTTGGAAAGTAAATTTTGGCAAGTGAAGGATGAGGAAAAAGTTGTTGCTAAGCCATGGGTCAATGTCTCTGTACTTTAAAACTGAAATATAATTGAACTTGTTTATTGGTTGCTATTATAAATAAAAGAAAAGTTTTGAAACTTAAAATTTACCCTGAAATTAGGTGAAGTCCACTATGGACGTTAGACTGTTAACTAAACACCGATTTCATGCGATGTGGCTTAAATTATTTTGAAAAAGTATATAATATGTATACTTTTGAGAATTTTTGTTCAAAATTCTTGGTTTTGAAAATTAAAATACCTTTGTGAAAAGTTTTGAAAATTTTGTGATGAGAATTTTGAAGTCTAATTTTTTACCGATATTTTAAAAAGTAATATAAAAATATTACTTGGCAAAAAAGAAATTAAATTTTGGAAATGCCACATACTTGACATGGAGGAATAATTGATAGGTTGGTTAGTATGGATTTTACTGTGCAGCAGAAGTGGCAGTAAAATAAAACATGGTTACTAACAATGAAACTGTTTTAGCTACAATATACATTTGGTTCGTATGGAAAAGTTAATTTTTGAAATAGACCCTATTTTAAAACTTTAAATAAAAAATAACTATGTAAACCATACTTGGAAAAGTTAGAAAAGAACTGATGGCAAAAGAGAAGGTTTCAAAGTACAGTGGGAAGTTAGATGCCCAAGAGAAAAAGGACGGAAATATGGAATTTTCCATCTAAACCCACTCCGGCACAAAAAATAGGTTTAGAATACTGAATTATTCTAAATTAGGATGTTAGCAGCGGTGTGTTAGGATTTTGGATGGTAGATATTGGATGCAAATTGGTTGAACTATACTTCTATTCGTAGAAGTGTGGAAAAATTTGGATGTAAAAACAAGTTTTTGGTTTCAAAAGTGGCATGCATATAGAACTGCCAGTATATTTAGGATGTGTGCACCATAGTATTAAAATTGATTAAAAGGCTGCATTCATATAGAAGGCGCCGATTAGAATTATCCTGCACATATATCATATGTATTATGATACACCGTGCACCAATACACGATTGGTTGCAAAATTGTCTATATACTAGTTGATTTGTTAGTTTAGAATAGTTGTACGTTATATTTCACTGTTCAGTCCTTGAGGAATATCGGGGATGAAATTCGTTTAAGGGGGTTGAATGTAACATACCATGATTTTATGACAATTAATTAAAAAGACATTTATAAAAGAATAACTATGCTGAAAAATAGAATGTTTATAAATGTCGGAATTTGGCTATGAAACTTACACTTTTTGGTTCGTGGCGATTTTTTGATCAATTTTCATATATAAAGTATTCCGATCAGAGTTCAAACAAAAGTTTATTAATCGCTGAAAATTTTGAATCGGAAATAATTATATATGTAATTATGGTAATAAAAATAAATTAAACATTAATGGAATTTTACATGTTAAGGAATGTTAACGGTGTTAACGTTAAATGAAATCTGGGAAAATAAATGTTAAGGGAAACAAATTATCACGGTTAATCAAACAAGGAATGAAACATAAAGAAATAAAGAAGTATAATTAACAAATCACGTAGGAAAATTAATCACCATAGAACAAACGGCATGGTCGAACCGAGATGCGCCTAAGTTGACCGGTAGTGGTCGACCCTAAGTTAAGAGCGGTCGACCGTTGCTCATGTTAAATCGACAGTAAATTGTGTCCTAACAGCCCGTATTTAATACAGTTTTGTCGAATGACTGGCATTGATTTGAACCTCTATAAATATATGCCCACACCTTCACTTCCAAACTCATATTTTCTAATGGGTGCAGAAGCTCTGTCATTTTCTCTTCTCCTCCAAAATTCTAAATTCTTAAAAGTACTTCTAGTTTACACATATACAAAATTTATGAATTCTCGAAGATGATTGAGAAAGATAATAGGTTTAAATCAAATCGCCAAAGCCAGGGTAAATTATAAATCTGAATCTAGAATACAAATAAAATTCCAAATCTCTTTTTGAATCTAGATCTCTGATAAACCTATATACGCTTGTGTTGTATAAATCTAAATAAGGAAAAAAGAGAGTCAAGGTGGAATAACATGGATTAGATCTGAAGATTTGAAAAGCTAAAATGGTGTGTGAAAAATTATATATATTTATATATTGTTAGATTTATATTGTTGTAGATATATTCATGTATGCCTGAAATGTAAATTTGAGTTATAGGCTAAATACGTGTAATGAAATCTTAAACCCTGCCTACATATTCATTAATTAATAACTTGAACTGTACTCTGTATATATGTAAATCTGGAAATACTGGATAATTATAGTCCTTGAATTTAGGATATATATATATATATAATGGTTCTAGATTTGTAAATTTAGAATGATTTGTGCAAAAAAATTAAGTTTAGTTATCATAGTAAATTATAGGGATTTAAGTAGTATTTTAATTTATTAAACTATATAGCGTGTTGCAGTGTGAATTTCTACAGATTATCAAGTTTCAGATTTATAAATAAAAGTGTAGCGGTTGAAATAACAAGAGAATACACCTAAAAATAAAGAGATGTATAAAATAGAGTCAATTACCATACTTTGTACCGTCTATTTCAGTAACTATGAAAAAGATAATTCCTTGTAATTTTAACGTGACACAAATCCCCCTTTTGGGTAAGATATAGAAATTCACAATGTTAACTATTCCATTTGGGAGAAATGTAATTCCCATCTGTTAAAATATAGAAATCCCTAAAAATAAAGTAAAGAATTATAAATGTGATAAAAATAGTATACGAAAAGAATATGTGTAATACAAGTAAAGGGAAGTGAAATAAAAGAAATAGAAAGGTAGATACGACATAATTAGATTAAAAGAGTATGAAGAGTCCACTAAAATAAGGGAGGGAATAAAAGATTAAGACGGGAATGGAAATAAAAAGTTAAATAGAAAGGAAGAAAAAGGAAAAAAAATGGGAATTTTTTTTAAAATGAAGCAGTAAATGGCCTTAAATTAAATAGGATATATCCGCATAAAGAAGTAAGAAAATATTATTATCAGTGAACAGTAGAGGTGTAATAAATAAATAAGAACAAATAAAGATATGTATATATATTTGTCTATACACACACACTCACACGTAGCTTCAAGTATGCATTAATGATGAGTGTGAATTGTTAAAGTTAATAAATAATTAAATGAATATAACGACATTAGTTATTAGAATAGGTTGGAATGCGAGGTCAGTAGTGTTATACAATGGAAGCCCGCCCACCGCAAGGGATTACCAATAGTTGTGTATATATAATACTAATGCGAGATATATTCAACCATAGGACCCGTGGAGAGTATATGCTTGTGTATAGATAAAGGAATAGCCTAATAGAAAAGGGAATCTGCTTCAATAAAATAGGAAACTGGGTATTGCCTTAATATCAATAGGCAATCTAAATCGGATGGTAAGGAAAGAATGACATTATGTCCGTATGTGTTGGTACCAAATTAAGGAGTAGGGCTGCACATAGGTGGAGAACATTATTAATCCTTAGCGGTCAACACAAAATACAGAGGTTACACTTAACGGGCAACAATTCCAACTATTGTACGGACCACGTTAGGTTGTACATCATCATGTTATTTGCTAGTTTGTTTGTTAGGAGGCAAGGTTAGTTATCCTTTTAAAATAGTCTTTCAAAACATGCATGGGGTAGTCCGCGAAGCAAATTCCATAGTCGGTGGGGCTAAATCCACCATATTTATAGTTCGTAGAGCCGAGTCTTCAATCGGGAAGCAAACAAGAAAATCCCCAAAAATGCACATATATCACAGATAAATTATTGTAAAGTCGTTATTAGGCACTACGGGAGTTCCTTGGTATGTGCGGCGACAAGAGTGTGATATGGCGAGGATGATGGATCCTGACAGGGTACTGAGTTAAGGGATACTAGCAGGGATAATATCTTGGTCCAATGGGGGACCATCGTTCTTATATATATATATATATATATATCTGTGTGTGTGTGTGGAGGGGCATACATAGCTATAGTCTACTACGAGTAGATGGGAAGTATCATCCGTGTATGTAAAGTTTAGACGACTTATTGAAAAGGAAAAGACATAACAAGAGATAGAAGACAATCAGCATAAAGTATTATTATATACAAAACGTATAATTCACCAGTCACTTGAACATTGTTCTGACCACCTCCTTATTACAACCCACATGATAGCTTTTGAGGGACATGTATAGGTTCAAGGTGGGAACGGTTGAAGGATAGGTTCCCTTCCATGCTCGATATTGACAGGGACACTGTTAACCCCAAAAATGGATCAACACCCAAATATCAGATGAAAGCACCAGTTCGATTTAATAAAAGCAAAAGCAGTAAAAGATGACACAATTTTTTATAGTGGTTCGGCATAATCTCTAGCCTATATCCACTTCAATCTTTTTATTTGTTGTCCTCTCCCTAGATTAGAACTAGTTACCTCAGATCTAACCACAATCTAGTGGATCTTAGATTTACAATGGTGTTAAGAGAGTATGTTGTAGAGAATAGAAGTGAAGAAAGTCTAATGGAAGCTCCAGGTCAGAGAGTGTTAATGGAAATCCAACAGAGAGAAGATCTTTTTCTGGTAGTAGGTAGGTTAGTATTTATAAAGGAATCGGGCATCATAGAGTCCATGGCTTAATAGCAATGAATTCTAGAAGATAACATGAAGTCATGCCAGAAGACCCAAGCAGACCCGAGTCAAATCCTAAACTCAGTGTTGAGTTAAGGTCCTTAACTCGGATTCAAGTTTAGGTGCTTCGTCCAATCATGGTGAAAATTTCTCAAGTCCTTGTTTTGCCTTTTCTAAGTACCCTTGCCAAATTTCAAGTCATTCTGATTCCGTTCAATCCTCTACGTCCAGTTGAAGATGCTTTGGTGATAACTCGGCACCAACTCAAATCCTTAACTCGGTACCAACTCAAATCCTTAACTCGTCAAATCCTTAACTTGTCAAATCCTTAACTCCTCAAATCCTTAACTCGGGGTTGACCTAAGGTCTTAACTCAGGGTTGAGTTAAGGACTTAGCTAATTTTCCAACCAAATTTCCTGAGCACATTCTCTAATCCTTTTAACTATGCTTCCAAGTTTCCAAGTCATTTCGTCCTCGTTTGAAACTTCTAAGTCCAGTTGAAATTTACTTTGGCTCAAAAGTGGGTTAATATTAGCCCCACAAAGTACGCCTCTTAAATGTAAGATGTGTTTTGCTCAAGAACAAATTCCAGCAATCCATAATCAAATTTTGATAGTTGAGCTCTCCGGCTATTCTAGTCTAACTCTCCAGCTGGTCCAAGCAAAATCATGCTCTCCGGCTACGCAAATCAAGCTTTCTAGCTATTTGAATCCTGATCTATCACTGGAAGTACCATCTCTCATATCCAAGTCATCCTGCTTTCGTCCAGGGCTTATCTTCCTTTCTTCGATTGCAAGGCATCGAACTCCTTTTATCCAATTTTCATCCACTTTGCGGCATGGTCTCACCGGACCATTCATCTTCCAATCTAGGACTTGTCTCTCTGAACCATCTTCATCCACTTTGGAATTCAATCTCTTTGGTGGTCACTTGCAGAGTCCGATCTGCTTGCTCTCGACAAGGGGACCCAACGATCGAGTAGGACCATCCACTCACTCTCCAGCAAGGTGACCAACCCTTGACCTCTCTGGGTCCTTACTAAGCCCAATCCACTTACTCTCCAGCAAGGGGACTCAACGACAAGAAAGCCTATCCACTCACTCCCCACGGATGTTTGGGTCTATGGGATCATTGATGATTACTACCCTCTTTTTATCCTTCCCTTTGTCTTTGTCTTTGGGGATTGGAATTATTGCTCCTCTTTTATCCATTTGTTCCTACTGTTTAGAAGTTTCTGAATCGGATAAAGGAAAAGGAGAAGCTTTTGGATATTTGGATGTGTAGATAAGGGTCCTAGATCATAGTTTTTTTGTTTAGTGACCGAGACCTTATTTTTGTGCCATGTTTAGGATCGTGGTCTATGGGATTAGTGATGATTACTACCCTCTTTTACAATCCCATTTGTTCACTCTTCGAAGAGGGGACTTGCACCCTGCACTCCAGCCCTGTCTCTTCGGACGGGACTTAAAAGCGATTAATATCATACAAGCCCATCCACTCGCTCTCCGATAAGGGGACTTGCACCCTGCACTCCGGCCGCGTCTCCGAATGGGACTTAAAAGTGATTAATATCAGTCATCACATTCAATTTGGATTTTTCAAAAGTTAAATATTCAAATCAAAGCAAAGCAAACAAGAAAAAATCCTAAGCGGTTATCCCGAACATCCGACTTAGTGGATGCTTACAGACCAATCTAAGTCTCGTACACGTGTAAGCGGTCCGAGGTTATTATTATCCTGAGCAATCACCCCAGACATCCGACTTAGAGCATGACTTGGGACCAATCTAGGTTTTGTACACGTCTAAGTGGTTTGGGGTTATTATTGTCCTAAATAGTCATCTCAAGAATTCCACTCAGAGCATGCCTAGGGACCATTCGAGATTTCGTACATGTGTAAGCAGCTTAAGGTTATCTTGCATCATTTATTCAAAGTTAGGGTAAAGGAATCGAACCTGACCCCAATCCATCTGATTATGGGGTTATCATCCAATGGAAGTCTCTAATCCATAACTTCATTTTGCCTCTCTGTTCCAATGGTGGGCTTCTGATACCAGCTCCTTCTATCATGTATTTGTATTTCGATTTTCCTTTCTAGCTCCAGCATCTCCCGTTCTAGGAAAAGCTCTGTAACGACCCGTATTTTTACGGATCGAAACATCGTAAAACAGTTATCATTTGGTCGCATTGTTGATAAGTCGTCCATAGTCTAAGTCTTAGGTCGTATGAGAGTTTGGAGCGACCTAAGGAAGTGGGCGAGTTAAGGAGTAGACGACTTAGTGAAGTGGAGCGACCTAAGGATTGGAACGACCTAAGTAATTAGGTCGTGTAATAGTTAGGTCGGTTGGAGCGACCTATAGGAAGAGAGCGACCTAAGAGTTGGCGACCTAGGAAGTTAGCGACCTATAGGAGTTAGAGTGAACGACCTAGTAGTTAGCGACCTATAGAAGTTAGCGACCTAAGGGTTAGTAACCTACAGTAGTTAGCGACCTAGTGGTTAGCGACCTAAGAGCTAACGGTATAAGAGAGTGAGTTAGCGTAGTTAGGTCGTTAGACGACCTAAGGAGTTAGGTCGTATCCTGGCTAAGATAGTTAGGTCGCGTGTGTGTGTTAGGTCGCAGGTTTGTTAGGTCGTAGGTCGCGGATGCGCGTAGGTCGTTGGATCTGTTAGGTCGCATGGATGCGCATTCGTTAGGTCGTAGGTCGCTTGGGTGCGCTAATGCGCTAAGTCGTTAGGTCGTAGAAGCGCATCTGGTTAGGTCGTGGGAGTGCGCATATGTTAGGTCGTAGGTCGCGTAGAGGCTTGGGGCTGTTAGGTCGAAGATTTTAGGTCGAAGGGTTTTAGGTCGTAGGGTTTTTAGGTCGTGGACGACCTAACTCCGAGCGAATGACCTAAGGAGATTTCAGCCTATAAATAGGAGGGTTTTTCTTCATTTTTGGGATCCGGATTTCGAAGCGACGAAGTGCTGCCATTTTGAGAGCTCGACTTCTACACTTCTTCACTTCTTTTCTCCACTCTAATCTTGTTATTCCTTCCATCCAAATCGAAGATCAAATTGAAGATTCAAGAGCTTAGATTGAAGATCTACATCCATCAAAGAGAGATTTCATCGTTTGAAGCGGATTTGTGATAGATCGAGTTAGATCCTTCGCTGTCCAGATCTGAAGAGGGTTGTTTTTGAGGTGTTTAGGTGATTTGGTGAGTGGTGATTATCTCTCACACGGATCCAAAGGAGTATATCGGATCGTTGGCTTGATTTTGTGCTAAAGTAGTGATTTCCATGCATTTTCCTAATCCTAAGTATAGATCCATATAGATCCATTGTTCATGATGATTTGACATCCATTTTACTACATGTTAACCTATGCAAGTTCATTCATCAAGATTATAGAGATAGTGCTCATGTTTTCATGCTTGTTAGACTTTTGACTCTTTTATTTACGAAATTGTCATTATTGTTACAACTGTCTATTTAGATCATATTTGAATGCTTGTTTACTTGGATTAATGTTTGATTTGATTGATGGCTATGAATTAGATGATTGATGATTTGATTTAGACAAGATGGTCAAAGATGATTCAAAAGCTAAGGGAAAGGCTCTTGAATTGGAAAAGCTGCTCGTGGCATATGTAGCGGATGATGAAGCTCATATGGATAGATTTGATGATGATGTTGAGATGAAGCTTTGCTATGATGATGATGAGGCGAAGTATGATATGAGATAGCCTTGGTCTAATCCAGACGGGATCATTCCAAGCAGATTGATAACTCGGTGGAATGGTTCGAGTTTAAGGATAATGGTTTGCTCGGGAGGCGCTTGAGCTTGTATGGAAATAGTCGTCGAGGAGGATGACTAGAAGGCTGAGATCTCATCGTTGTTGAAGGTTCTAGCATGCTCAAAGCAAGAGTACGTTGGGCAGATTCGATAGTCCCTGAAGGATACTGATTGGTAGTCAAGTACTCTGGGCAGATTCGATAGTCCTAGGCATGGGTCACGATGACGTGCAGAGTCATGTCTAGAACCGGGGTTTCCATTAGCCCTTGACGGACGGATGAAATAATGAGCCGGTCATTCAATTAACGATGATATCGAAGAAATGATAACAGTGATAGCCAGAGTCATGGATGTTTGGTTGTATCATCATTCGGTCTCAAGAGCAGTATTTTCTGGGTGCTTATCTGATCTTGGTTTAGGCCTTGGGGGTTTGTACTTGGAAAACATCGCCCTTGACTCGAGTGATAATTGCTTTACTTTAAATTGTATGCTCTGCTATGTTTGTTTCTGCTTAGTGTGTGTCTAGGGGCTATCACTGTAGAAAGAGGTGGAGTGGGAGGGTTGTATTCCTATTCCTTTTCCTTTATGCTCTTTTGGTATGTCGTTAGTTAATTTACCGCTCACTAAGACTGTTGTCTGACTCAAGGCTTTATGTTTTAACTCTTATTGCCTTGGGCTGTTCGTCCATTTTGGGACGGGCAGACTAGGTAGCAGGTGACAGGTGCTGTTCTTGCTTTCCACGATGCTGATGTCGAAGACGAGCTGGAGGCTTGCATATTATCTTCTTACTATATGTACTGGATGTTCCGCTGTTTGTATATTCTCTGAGTGTTATGTAGTGAGGCTTGATGTATTGACTGTTCAGATGTTTGTATTCAACTATTATGAAGTTTTATTGATGAGATTCTATTCTGTGAAGCTTCACTATATATATATATTCTATTGTATTTTGTCCATGCGCTGTGAGTAATATGATAGATTCTGTTGTTTTAATTTACCCTGGCAATCGTCCATGGTCGCCTGGCACACTTTACAGCGCACTGTCTCTAGATTCGGTGCAGGGGTCATGGGCGGTCGTCACAAGCTCATTCTTGATCCAAATTGATCATGCCCCTGAGTCGTAGGAGCATTGTTTTAGTTTGCTCCGCTCCATCTATAAATATTCCGGCATTAGTTCCTTGGCCTTGGTTCTAAATTCCAACAGTCCTAGCTATTCCTTATCGTCCCATCATTTAGAAGAATCCTTCAAGCATTTCCTACTGTCTAGTTGTCACTTTATACTACATCTCCTTCATCATTCTTTCCATGTCTTCTTTGGTTATGTAGATGGATTGATGAAAATTCGAGGGCACCTCCTGACTGCTCGCATGCTCTAGTTGACTTACTTCGTTTTAGATTCGGTATTAGGCCTCTTCATCTATTCTAAATCTTAGATTCAATCTTTAAGTTTTCATATCTAGCTTTGTTCTTAGTGAAAGTACCAAAATGTTAACTCAAAATATGGATCAACACCCAGATATCAGATGAAAACACCAGTTTGATTTAAATAAAAGAAAAAGTAGTAAAAGAAGACACAATTTTTATAGTGGTTCGGTGTAATCTCTGGCCTACGTCCACTTCAATCTTTTTATTAGTTGTCCTCTCCCTGGATTACAACTAGTTATATAAGATCTGACCACAATCTAGTGGATCTCAGATTTATAATGGTGTTAAGAGAGTATGTTATGAAGAATAGAAGTGAAGAAAGTCTAATGGAAGCTCTAGGTCCAAGAGTTATAATTGAAATCCAACAGAGAGAAGATCTTTTTTTGGTAGCAGGTAGGTTGGTATTTATAGAGGAATCGAGTAGCATAGAGTCAGAGGCCTAATAGCAATAAAGTCCAAGATATGGCACGAAGTCATGCCAGAAGACCCAAGCCGACCCGAGTCGAATCCTAAACTCGGTGCCGAGTTAAGGTCCTTAACTCAGAACTGAGTTTAGGTGCTCAGTCCAATCAAGATGAAATTTTCCCAGGTCCTTCTTTTTCCTTTTCTAAGTGCTTTTGCCAAATTTCAAGTCATTCTGATTCCGTTTCAATCTGGTATGTGTAGTTGAAGAAGCTTTAGTGATAACTCGGCGCTAACTCAAATCCTTAATGCAGTACCAACTCAAATCCTTAACTCGTCAAATCCTTAACTCGGGGTTGAGTTAAGGACTTAGCAATTTTCCAACCAAATTTCCTAAGCTCAATTCTCTAGTCCTTTAAGTGTGCCATCAAGTTTCCAAGTCGTTTCATCCTCGTTTGAATCTTCTAAGTCCAGTTGAAATCTGCTTTGGCTCAAAAGCGGGTTAACAAACACTAGAACTTTGAAATGTCAAATCTCGGTCAGTTGCTATATGTTTTATTATACTTTACTATTCAGTTGTGAGTTATATCGATAGTTTTATGATATGCATTTATTTGTTTATTTATGGGATACCAAGCCAATAATCCGTACTTTAAGTGAACTTGGGTCTTCAATTTAGCGAAAATTCTGTCCCACTAGGGTGTGAGTAGTTACACATTCCATATTTCTCCAATAACTATCAGTACATAAACCCTTGGTACCCCCAGTAGCATGTAGTAATACACTGCCCAACATTTAAAGAGTGTCACATACTCTAGTCTCAATGGGTGTAACGATGTTCAATCTCAATACATCTTGACTGGGAATATTTAAAATGGCATATTTATTTTCACTGTGATTAATTTCTTATGGTTACAACACTTTGTAACTACTATCACTAAACATACCATTTATGGATTTTCTATTAATATACTTTTAATTTATTTATTTAATTAATATAACACATTACCAAGTATATAATAGAAAGAAAACACCTTTTATTTCGAACAAGATTGGTTATCGAGTTAGATATATGTAACAAATTACATAATTGCCCCTAGGGCATACCCCTAACTCTATCACCTTTACCACCCTCTAAATGGCTGTGGGTGAGAATGTCATCCTAGAGATTAGTAGTGAAACTACTGCTAGAGGCTTGTGGATGAAATTGGAGGATCTCTACGTGAAGAAGTTGCTCATGAATAGGCTAATTTTGTTGAAGACTTTCTTCACCTACAAGATGTGAGAAGGTACATCGTTGAAAGTACATCTTAACTTCTTCGATGACTTGATGATGAGGATGAAAACTGTTGATTTGAATGTGGACGAAGAGCAAACGGATATGGTGGTATTGTGATCTCTTCCAAAGAAATACACAATATTTGCTAATAACTTGATTTATGGCATAAGCACACTAACATTAGAAGATATGAAGGTGGGACTCCTGAGTGAAGAGATGTGGGATCAGATGAAACTTTTGAGCAAAAGTGCAGAAGTTAGTAGTAGTTAATGACTGTTCAAAGAGATAGGAAGAAAGGAGAAGAAGGAGGATAAATTCATTAGGCGTTCCAAGTTGAGGAAGCCCGAAAGTGGTTGGAGAGGTAAGTCTAGAGACAACATGTTTCATCATTGAAAAAAGCATGTCCACTGGAAGAAAGATTTTCTAGATTTGTGGAAGAGAAATGAAGCGGATGGTTCTTCATCTATTATGGTGGAGAAGGTTGTTTCTGATGATAAGTTGACTATATCCGTTTTCGATTATTCATACCATTAGGTGCTGGATTCAGTGGTGTCTTTCCATATGATGCCTAAGTAGGACTATTTCTATTCTTATGAAGGTAAGGAGGGAAGTGTCATACTGATGGGGAACGATTCTACTTGCAAGTCGTTAGGAAAAGGATCAGTGCGTATTTGCATGCACGATGGTGTGGTGCGCACTATCACTGGAGTCCACCATGTTCCAAGTTTAAGAAAATCTCTTCTATCTTTGGATTATCTAGCATCTTTCACTTGCAAAATTACGATAGAGTTGGATTGCTTAAAGGTGACATGTGGTGCTCTGGTATTGATGAAAGGAGTGATGGTATGGATCTTTATCTGCTGAGAGGATCTACAATTCATGAAGAGTCGTGTGTTGGGGTTGATAGCTCTTGAGCTTTGGATATCACCAGACTTTGGCATCTCAGATTGGGTCATGTTTCAAAGAAGAGCTTGGAGTTGCTTCGTAGAAGAAAGATGATCAAGGGTGAAATCTTAATCCATTTGGAATTCTGTCAAGAATGTGTATTGGGGAAGCAGCCGAATGTTTTTTACATAAGTCCAAAGGAGTATTAGAGTATATTCATACGAATGTTTAGGGACCAATAACTATAGCTTCAATTAGAGGAGCTAATATCGATGACTACTCTCAATAGGTTTGGGTGGTCATAATAAAAGCCAAGTCGTAGTTGTTTGGGAAGTGCAAAACTTGAAAGAAACTTGTAGAGAATGAAGTCGGAAGGAAGTTGAAGGTGCTGAGATCCGACAATGGCGATGAGTTTGTTTCTAAGGAGTTCATAGATTTCTGTATGCAGTATGAAATTTAGAGACACTTCACTACACCTGGAGATCTGCAATCAAACCGAGTCGTTAAAAGGATATGACTCTACTAGAGAAAGCTCATTGTTTGGGATCAACGATGGGTTTATCTAGAGGCTTTTGGGTTGCAGATTTATCGACTGCAGCTTATATTATAAACCGAATTCCATGCTCAGCCATTGATGGGAAGACTCTAGAGGAAAGGTGGAAATGTACATCTATACATATCAGTTACTTTCGTATATTTTATATCCCTGTGTATGTTCACCATACAGGTTATGACAAGTAGGAGGCTAAAGTCTATCAGGGCATATTTTTAGGATGTACAGAAGCATCAATGGGTATCACATTTGGGTCCATGTTGATAGGAAGATAGTTCACTCGAGACATGTCACATTCGATGAGTCCACTATGTTCAAACCAAAGAAGAATTCACCTAGTTTAGTAGATTCAGAAGCTGAAAGGCCTAAGGAGATGGAAACTATTCCCATATATCATCCTAGTAGTAGAGTTAGAGCTACAAAAGAAGGAAGAGTAATTGCAATCATTGATACATCACATGAAGGTCCAAAAAATTCCTCTAGCAATGATGGTGATAGTCGTGAAGCTGGAGATGATTCAACTTAATATGGAGTTGACAGAAGCTTAAGCAAAGTTACATCTATCCGGTTTAGATCTAGAGTTAGAAGGCCACCAAATAGGTATGGAGATTGGAACTATGCAAATATTAGCCTTGATGATCAGTTTGACTACGAACTTCACATAGTGCAAGATGAGCCTTTCAACTTTGAAGAAACTATGAGTTCAAGTGCCAGCTTGAAATAGATGCATGTTATGGAGAAGGAGATGGATTCATTGAAGAATAATCAGACTTAGGAATTGGTACTACCCCTTCAAGGAAACCGAGCCATAGGATGCAAGTGGGTATATGGTTAAGGATGATGGGAGATACAGTGCTAGATTTTTGCAATGTTCGAGCATTGGTCGAACTTGATTTGGTTGCTGAAGTGCTAGGTACTGCTTGGTGGAACATGGGAAGAGTGAGTTGGTAGATGGAGAAGTTTGTTGAGATTGGTAAGACTTATATGGAGAAGGTACTTTCAACACTTTGTTGGCAGACGGTGGCCATGCCAGAGTTCGTTGACAAAGTGCAATGGGTGATGGCCATCCAAAGCTCATTGGGGAAGTATCCATGTTGTCTTGTCAGAGAGTTGCTTGGAGTAAGAGGATGTAAGTGGAGTAGATAGGCTTGGATAGAAATATAGCATCACGGTTGAGATTGTTGGATTTTGTTGATATAATATTTCCATACTAAAGAAGATTTATAAGATATTGCAGATTTCAGTGATACGATATTTCCAATTAAAGAAGTTTAGTAGATATTTGAGATAATGACTCATATATATTGCCTATTTTCTTGCATTAAAAAGGACAATAAATTATCTACATGAGAAGAAGAATTATCTGAAAGATCGAAGTAATCAAACAATTCCCTAATCAGCTGATTAAAGAAGGAATATTATTAGGCGTGTGCAAATTGTAGGAAACTGAAAAATTAGACAGATAAACATTTCCCATAGGAATAGGAGAATTGATGAGGCATTGATTTATAACCATAAATCAATTACTTATACCCTAAGTAATAATCTCTAAATAAAGATAGTCATTCTATAGAGATTGGAATAATCCTCTCAAGTTGTATTTCTTATTCTTCTTCTTAGCCTCTTTTATCAATCTTGTAAACTTTTTTTTATAAAGTAATAAAATCTTCTCTCCCCAAAGTAGATACACTACCTCGCGATAGCAGAACCACGATAAATCTATGTTTGAACTCTCTATCTTTTTTTTTGCGATTTCTGGATTCTATTGTTACTGTTTGTCTTATCAAACTACAACATGATTTATATCTTTCGCGTTTATTTGGATTGATTTACAGTTATTTGTGTGAATCTATCCAACCAATTTTAACTCTAATAAACTTGTTTAAATTATGGAAACAAAATTTATAATTTAACTTAATTATATATTTATTTTATTTATTAAGTAATTTAACATATATATTTTACCTTAAACTCAATTTATTTTTAAACCGACAATTTATAGCATCTAGTAGAAAATGAGGATTAAGTTAAATAAAGCAGGCTTATAAAATACATATCTATACATATGGTTATTGGGATTTATAACTAATGTTTACATACATATAATATATTACATATATATAAATATATGGATATATGTATGTATGTATGTATGGTTTTGTATACATATATACTTAATATCATATGTAAATAACGAACGTTTAAGCAATTACCTTTGGAATATTTCCATAGTTGGGCTTATAATTCATCCTTTTAGCAACAACTCTACAGAGTGCATTGGATACATCTTCGTCTACTTGTCTTATTATCTCACACCTTGATTCTAAAGCTCCTCAATCCTAGCCTGATGCTTCTCCTATTTTGCATTTTGCATATTCATTAGAATTTTATACATGTGTGTATTTATATATTATTCAAATGATGTTTTGTGGATAACATACCGAAAACTTAATGAAAGCATCATCTCCTAGCTATTAGCGTTAGACTCATCTGATGACTCAAATTTTGTGAGTCCTGTAGTAGACCTGCCAAGATGTAGGCTCACCATGCAGCTCTTTGTATTGAAATTTGAATTAAGTACATTTAAGGCATTTTAATTTATTTGAAAGGTTTAAATAAATTTAACAAATAAATATATATCAAATTGTTACGATGACATGTGTATGACCTGTAGTCACCGCTATGCAACTTAGGATTTCTATTCCTAATTTTGGCATTCTTTGCCAATATCCTTTTGAACTCATCTAACTCTCAATACTGCAGAAATTGCTCGTATATCTTCAAGGCATGGGACATATGATTTTTCTCATACTTGCGCATACCATACATCCATTCTCCGTATTTTTTGGCTGTTGCGAACGTTCTTTTTCATAATTTCTTCATAAATGCCCTCAGTCCAAGCAAATTTCCTCTGTGAATGCAAGTTGAGTATATTATGAATAAAATGACATAATATTTATATAAGGGGCATTTCACCAGAAGGACAAACTTTGCAGTCCAATTAGTTTCTAGGACACACATTCAAAGAAATTACTTTCAAGGCCAAAGTCAGCAGAATAATTACTTTCAAGGACAAAGTCGGCAGTCCAATTACTTTCAAGGACATAATTTCATAGGTTTTTAGGCCCTGGAAACTAATTATTTTACGTTTTGTCCTTGAAAATAATTATTTCAGTTGGGTGTCCTAGAAACTAATTCCACTTGCTAAAGAGGCCCTTGTGGCTAATTTCCACTTTATATATAATGTGTAGTGTGATAAAATTATTTTTCCATAAATTGCTCAAATATGAGTTACTTCACATCATCGGGAATGCCACCAAATGAGGGCCAAAATACAATGATCCACGCAAGTAAGCCATTGATGACATCAAATGTGGTGCTGCTAGTGAAATGATAACTACACACACAAATATACACATATATATATATATATATATATGAATATTTCTTAGCAAATTATTCTATATACATGTATATATGTATGTTTATGCATCTGAGTGTATATGTATTAATGTTAGTTTATTGAATTCTCGTTCTCTCTGGAAGACATCAACGTTGGACGGTGTTAGAGTCTATCTCAAATGCATGAGTAGATGGATTGGTAGCATTTGTAGGAGCATCAACACTATAAATAAATGAGGACATAGTGTATGCATCAAAGTAATCCTGCTCTAACGAGTGAGAGTCACCCTGACCTAGTGAGGAGCAAATATGACCGGATGAGGAGCCACCTTGACCGGATGATGAGCCACCACATATGTGTAATCTATGGCATATCGACTAAACATATCTGTTTTATAATACTTAAATAGATGTATACAATAGTAAAAGATGGAATACGTATAAAAAATAGAAAATGACAATGGGATTAGAAACTTCACCTATAAAAAATGGAATATGTATGGCTTCAACGTGTATAAGCCCAAAATAAAAGAACTTCGCATTTTTTAGCACGAAAAACAAAGAAATATTAAAATAACTTTCAATAAATTATACAGAATGTAACGACCCGTGCTTTTGACTATTGTAAGTTATTAAATTTTAACGTAATTATTGGATAAATATGGGTAGATTTTTTTTAATGATTATTAATATTGATTTACTGGATAATTAAATTGTTTAAATTTAATATTGGAAATTATTTAAATAATGGAATCTTGAGTTATTGTGAATGAAAATGGTATCGGAAATTGATTTAAACTTTATTTAAATATGAATGAAGATCGTTTACTTTTAAAATTGAATATAAAAGTGAATAATTAGAAATTAGAAATTTTATATTTTAATTTACGTGTAAAAATAGCCATTTTGGCCACTGTCTCGGATTTTAACGAAACCAGTTTCATCGGATCCGAGAATTTCAAGTTTCATAGCGATCGAACTTGTTGTTTGGCCGTGCGAGCTTAAAACGCGTAGAAATTTATTTTGGAATTTGATTAAAACAAACGACTTTGAAAAGCTATCTTCCACATATTGTCGAATTAGGCCTCGAGACTAGTTCCGTTGCGTTCGGAATGAGGGTAACCATTATAAACGCTAGGCGGAACGCTTCGTTTGGAGTTCGTGACTTCGCGGGTCGATCGAATCAGATATTTTATAATTATTATAATATAATATAATATAAGAAGAAAAAAACTCGTTCAAATCCACGTTTCCCCATTTTCAGCCCGTATATCCCTCTTCCTCCTCCTTTCTTTTAAATTGAAGGCAACAAAAAAAAAATTAAAAAAAACTGCCGATTGATTTCATAAAAAAAAGAGAATCACGATTGATAAAAGGGGTGAAGTCGCGAGCTTTACCTAAGGAGGAGGTCGAGCGACGTGACTCAGGTGGAGTGCGATCGCGAGGTGGAGGTCGAAGCTCGTGGAGGCGCATTCGCATGGAGTCGTGATTTAGGGTTTCACCTCAATTTGGGAACGTGACCAGGCACGAATGGAGGAAGTGGCATGCTGGGCCTGGCGCAAGTCACGGCAATGATGGATTGGGGTTCGGTGATCTATTGGCGCGCGTGAGGAGGAGGTCGTTTGCGTGCGATGGGTTGAAGTGGCGTGCGTGCTGTTATTCGAGGGGAGAACGACAAGTAGCGGGTCTGTTGTTTTTTTTGTTAATTTACATATTAATTAAACTTTTGATTATCGTTACATTAATTAAAATCGTAACCCTCTCGTACAAGGTCCATTCCGCATGAAACGAGTTGTGAGATGTTGTATTGAGGTCGTCTACGATATGGGATCGAGTTGGAATTTATTTGAAGTTGAATTTTTTTTCAGTTTCAAATATAAGTGAGTGTTTTATATGCTCACGTTTGACTATTATATTTTTATGTTAGTAAATTTTATATCGTGAAGTAATTTAAATTTATTGATAGTTGTTTGATAAATTTAGTTGACATTTAAATTGACATCTGAATTAATTGAAAAAATTTAATTGGCAGTTAAAATTGAATTAGAATTTAACTGCTAGTAAAATCCCCAATTTATGGATAATTGGTTGATTGTTGTGATTATTGATGTTTGGATGATGGATGGTGATGGATGAAATTTAATTGATATTTTGGATGTTTGGATGTTTATTTATGTTTAATATATCCTGTTATCAGCCTGTATATTGTTTACAATGTATAAAACTGTAAATTGAATTATTTTGAATAAATTAAGAAATAGGTTGAAATGATATATACCCTATGGCAATTATTTTGATTGAAATGATATATATCCATCCCTGGAATTAAATTAAAATAATTGATTCACTTGGCCATAGGATAAAGAATTATATACGGACACCAGATTGGTTAAATTAAATGATTTTAAAATTTTGATTTGAAATTATTTAAATGATTTGGTTTTAAGAAATAAATCGAATTTATGGAGATCGAATTATTTTTGAATTGGAACTCGGAATGTTGAAATTTAAATTTGAAATAGGAATGTTTTAAATAATCGAAGTTGAGATTTTTAAGTTATAATCGAAATATGATGTGAATTTCAGAAAATTGATTTGTTTTAAAAGATTGGACTTTTTATTCGAACTTTGAATATTTCTAAGTAAAAGGTGATATAAAATGATATTTCAAAATTGAGCTTGGAATTTAATTATATTTGAAGATTGGGATTTTAAATGTAATATTGAAGGTTAATCTGATTTAAGTAATTTGAATCGATATTTTGGAAATCGAACTCGAAATTTATATAAATCGAAATGGTTTTAATTTAAGAATTGAGTTAAAATTAATTTGGAATTGGAGTTGAAATTAATTTGGAATTGGAGTTGAAATTAATTTGGAATTGGAATTGAAATTTATTTGGGATTGATTTGAATTGGGAAATTTGGAATTCAATCGGTTTGACTTTGAAAGTATTTTTGAATGAATTATTTTAGTATAAACGGTTTAAAATCTATATTCTTTGGATATTCAAATTATTTTGATTTTCCAAACTATTTTACTATGTAAACCATTTTTATTACTCAAATTATTTTCTATTAAACTATTTAAACTATTTTCTAAAATTCAAACTGGTCAAAGGGTGGAATGTTTATATTTAAATGTTGGATTTAAATGCGAATTAGGTTAAAGTGAATTATAACCAAAACTATAATTCGAATCAAGTTTTGAAGTGAAATCGATATATCGAATTGAATTAACATATGAAGTAAAAATATGGTTTTTTAAGCGAATATGATGATTTCAAAATGGATTTGATTTTAACGCGAATACGATATTTTGATATCAAGTACGAATTGTTATGAAATATAAAAGAACCAACCGGTGTGCAAAATGACGTTTGGTTGTTAAAGAGGCCAGGGCCTCTTATTGGCATACTCTTTGTCAATAATGGAACCACTTTGACAACTGTGTACGCGGTGGATGATATCCAGAATGTAGTGGTTGAATTGGCGACGTTTATTAGAATGAAGTAAGAGAACGATGATGGATAGCCTTGACACTTGTGTCATAATTAAAATGACTAAAACAAGAGCCTATGTCTGGCCAATGAGGTTAGCTACCTCTAGCGACGTTGATCACTCATATTACTATTGTGATTTTTGACTCGATGGGTGCACCTTTTGTTTGGATTGATAGTCAAGGTCGGCCACGGACGGGTTACGACCAGCCAGAAAGGGTAAACTAGTAGAATCCTACCTTGGGCATTGTCTCACGTGCCTTGTCATATTTATCCCTATACGAGCCAATTACGACTTTGGTTTAGAACTGTAAAAATGTGTTAAGGTGTATCAATGTAAAGCCTTAATGCTATTTTGATATTTATTTTACTGATGGACATTATATATTATGGCAATACTATTATATATAAATAGTTTAACAGATACTTAGGAGACGGAAAATCCCGTAACATCTCTTAAGTTATTGCACTCATATTTTGTGATTGATTTGACTTACATAAGAGTATTTTAGTCCTAACTCGAGTGTTTTGTCTTTTCATTGCGCTCGGGTCAGTCCTGAGTTTTTCCCAGTGCATTGAAGATTAGTTTCTGGAGGACGAAGACAAAGTTGGTATATTATTACTATTATTATCCCCTAAATCATGCTATTCTGCAGTATTGATTATGTATCCCTGATGTATACAAATAACTCTGATAAATGTTGTATAGATTATAATCAAATGAATGATATAAACAGCTTCATGAACTGTTATTTGACTTTTATATTTTATCGTTTCCGCTGTGAGATTCTGTGTTTTGTTTTCTTCTTCTTTCTTATTTAACCCCATTGATTATCTACGTTCCGTATTGATTAAGTTGGACATGTATGGATTATTGTCGATTTAAACCTTCCTAAATGTGGGTCGTCACACAGAAGCTATTAATTATCAGCATAATTATTAGTGTCATCATTTTACAATTCCATCATCATATTCATGTTCATTAACTTCAACATCATTATCAACCTCGACATTTTCATCTAATTCAACTCTATCAAATACTTCATTGTTAAGTGATCCTATATCATTGGCTTCTTCTGTTATTTGGAGTATTTCATTGTCCTCTGGATCATTTTGGTATGATTGATCATTAGTTATGATCATATCCCCATTGAATGACCATCTCAATTTTGTTTTAACGATAGCTCACCAATCGTCCTTATTGTTGTTTATGGTAGGATAATGCCCATAATAAACTTGTGTTGCTTGCAACGCTTTCACAAATGAATCATTCCATTATATCTCTTTTTATAGTTTACCTCAATAAGAGGATAATCTTTATGTATACGATGCACACCTACATTAGGAGTAATATCAAACCAATTGCATTTAAGTAAAAATGTTTTAATCTTTGGCGTTGTAGAATAAGCGAGTTCAATTATTTCTTGTAAAATTCCATAATAATCTTGTAAATCACCCTATTTATCGCCTTTAGCACATAACCCACTATTGTAAGTTGTTTTACTAGCTCCAAACTACTTTGTGTGAAATTTAAATCTGAATACGTATAAGATTTGGCATTTTCTATATTTTTTCATTTGATCAAATGCAAGAGTTTCATAACAAATATCACTGAATTCATTATCAATAACCTATTGCATTAAATTAATGCACACAACTATATAATAAACTATTTCATACTAAGCTTGTTCGACAATTACATATGCTTATATATTTCTGAAACCAAGTCTTAAATCCTATACTGGGTTGAACCCTTGGATTTTGTTGCACAAATTGACTGTTAAACAACTGGTATTCTTAAGACAAACATGATTATAATATTTAACATGGTATTGACAATAAATATACAAAAATATTTTTACCTAATAAGATCTGATAATTCATTAAAATTGAGCAACACCATTGTTTTAGCTATGACAAAATCTTTTAAGTGTTTGAAAACGATCATTCTTCCATCTACAAAAAGGGCGTCCATGTTTTTGAAAAATGGGAAGAGAAATGTCACACGACTTATCCATAACATCATCATTACGAGGACCGCTATTATAAATCAGTTAACATGGTCTTGAAAATAATAAGTAAAAAATGTGGATGCTTCTTCAACAATATGTGTGTAACATATTGAACTTCAATACGTGCATTTTGTTTTACCTTTTTTAAAGGTGACCCAGATACCTTCATATGAAAAATTTATCAATTATACGTTTACTATGTTGATTTCAAAAAGGAATAAAAAAATTCCTACTTGTATTGTACATACCTCTCAAAACGGATACATTCATCCGTATCACGCTAGTCCTCGCATTAAAGATTCAGTTGGTAGATATACTGTAGATGTTCCACGCGGATGAATACTCTAAGGAAAAATAATTTCTACAATTTACACAATAATTTGGGTACATTCATTTTCAGATTTTCTAAATTAATTTTATTAAATGTGGTTGAGCACAACTCTTTGTAGAGCAAATCAAGGTTGGAAATAGGAATCCATATCTCCAGCGACAATAGATCCTTAAAAACTATCAAGAAAAGAGTATCTAAAAATGCATGACAATCGTGACTCTTCATACCGAACATTTGAAGAACCTTTATATCAACATATTTTTCAAGTTTGAGGAAATCCCATCTGAAAACCTAAAATTTTGAACCAGCTCTAATAGTTTTAGTCGACACTTATTTTCCAACTCAAAACAAGCAAGAGTTTTTATATTTGCTCATCCGCTATTAATTTTAAGCTCATGACGATTACAGTACAGTGCGATATCTTTTCTTAACTTCAAATCATCTTTTTTTTTCTTTAATGTTCATTATCGTGTCAGAGAAGTTTCAAACACATTTTTTCATTATCCATTATTTCTATACTCTATCAAAGTTTAAAATTTTTCCAATATGGTAACTCCCAAAATATACTTTGTTTACACCAATTGTAATACTCTCCTTTACTGGGAAGTTTTTTCTCTTTTCCTATCTCTTGTATTTTGGGATAATTTTGCACAAGCTCATACACTTCTTCACTACTCAAAAATGAAGGTGGCTCCAAAGCAATAATTTATTTCATCTTAAGTCTTTCCATCAAATCTAAACGATCGTTTATGTGCAGGAAATGATGGTGTCGATCCCACTAACACCGTTTGCTATTATTTGCTAGTTGAAATGATTCTTTCTGGTTCATCCAAATAGCACAAGCGAATTTACCACCGGCACTCCATCCAAAAAGCATCCTATACAAAGCAAAATCGCTTATCGTCCATAACAAAGAAGTGAACGTTCTAAAGTTTCTATTTTTGAAACGTCGTACATAATAACACCCTCTATCCATAGGTTTTCTACTCATCAACCAAAGGCTACAAGTACTCATCTACCACGTTTTTGGATTTTTAGGTCCAGGAACAAGTATAGTTAGAAACTTGTATGGAATTTTTCATACACATACAAAGAGGGAGATTGTAAGATGTGAAATCAAATTTAAATAATATTATCATTAATATATATTATGTTTAAATATTAATAACATATCTGTGTACATAATATATTATTTATTCTAATTACAATATATATAGTTTATTATTAAATATATTTCAAACCTAATTAGGGAATAAATTTAATTACATATTATTTCATAATTTTAAGGCATTTTATAGGATAATCATGGATAATTAAGGATGATCAAATCTATAATTATCTAATTAATATAACTAAGTCATCTAAAATTAACATAATTACCATGCTTGGCCAGGACGGTATTGCTTAGTAGTTACAGCTTCGAGTGGCATCGTTTTAGGCGGTTAGGGCATTGCAGGACTGGCGATAAGGGTAGAGCGGAGGATAGGGCGGCAATTTGCAGCTATGAGCGGCGGTGTCTTGCGTTTGCGGCGGTAGTAGTGTACTAGAGCGGTGATGTTGAAGGGGGGTCGAAAAAAATGGGTGAAGGCGCAAATTTTAATTTTGTAAAAAAAATTGAAACAAATGGAGGAGGGGGCAACGGGGAGATAATATCGAAAGAGGTGACGTCATACCGACATCGTGTCAACTCCAATAAGAAAGCGTCTGCTAGGATTTGGTAAATAGTTGCTACGACTTAGCGTGGGCATGACATTGGTATTTTCAAGTAGGTAAATAGTAAATTTTCTAATAGAGGTTTCACGGTATGCAATTTTTATCCATACGATTGCAATCCATATGTAGAAAATATTTAAATTCTTGCCATAACCGACTTTTATATAAAGCCAACTAAAATTAGATAGCTTTATAAAAGCCGGCTAGCTTAGCAATCCCTAAGGTTACAAAGGAAATTATGGGTTGTCTTGGTAACCCACAAACATAGCAAACCCAACCTGGGTTGGGAATGCTCCGGGTAATTATTCTTGTTTCAATAACTTGTGAATTACTTTCACCTATCATGTACGAACTAACTAAGTATTATAATGATATCGTTTATATATGATAACCATGTGAATAACACCCTTGAAGGTAATAGGATTTATGCTATCCCCTTAAGTTTGGAATTTAAGGAACTTTATTATATTTGTAACTTCAAAAATGCTTTAATTTATGAGTTCTCCAGACCTGATGACGATTTTCCTTGGGTATTTAATTTCAATCGTACCCTTGAAGGTATTATCTTAACTCAATTTGTATCACTTTGTTCTAAGCTTAAGCTATATTATTTAGATAATAAGAGTGATACTAAAACGTGGGGTTAGGAATAAAAACAAAACATACTCATCAGCCTAAGTTTAAAAATTCTTAAATTTTTCTAGGACTAAGTAGAAGGTGTTCAAATTAATTTGTAAAGTTAATGCCCCCTAAAGAAAAAGTACATTTGTGGTTAATTCTTCACAAGAAATTAAACACAGTTGAACTCTTAATGGAAAAACATCTTATTTTAGACAAAAAAAAAATGTTTTCTATAATTCAAACTTAGAAAACATTACACATTTTTCTTATGGTTGTCCCCTAACTAATTCTATACTTGTGAACACTCTTCGTACTTTTGACTTTAACATGACAAATACTGATTCTAATTGTGATTACTGCTGAGATGTCCTTAGATGACAATATGCCAAATGCTATAGAATTTTACTAGATACTATCTATATAATCACTTGTTTGTACCTTTAATTTGAAAGGAACAAAGTATGTTCCATGGCGCTAACACTCCTGTTGATAACCTAATTAATGCCATTGTTCAATTACAACTGAACGACAAATTCTAGCAACAAATTGGCCAAAAATATACTCTTTAAGGAATACCTTAGAAAAGAAAAAGGTCGTATTTAGATATTAAAGCTAAAAATTAGTTACAATAGTATGAGACGTAATATGGCCTTAAACACTAACATTGTTGATTCCTCTAACGTGGATAACTCCTTAAACATTCATACTTACTTGATAACTAAGTCTATAAGTCTACCTTTCTAGCTTTACCCATCTCGCAAATATATGCATTCAAAACTTTTATATACATATATCAGCTAGACTAACGTATTTGATTGAGTGTGGTCAGGTCTAGTAGGTTTTCATGGGCTAGATTGGCTATGTGATGGAGTTGTTGCACGTGGGATGTGATTGTTGAGCTATTGGATTACCTCATACTAGATCTCCAATGATTCAAGTTGCTTCACCATCTATCCTAGTATCTTATTTTGGATAACCATGTGAACAACAATGAAATATTAGTTAGTCATTGAGCCTTTACCAACATAATCGAGTTTATGTCACCTATCAATTTTATATCTTTTTTTCGATATGTTTGATTTTGTATGTTTTCTTATTATTATACAGCATTGACATTTGGTGTTGACTGCATAACTAGAGGTAATTTACACATGAAAAGGTGAATGTGTGCATTATATATTATTGTTATTTTACATAAGAAATGTTAAAATATTAAGGGAACGGAACTTTGGATGCGTTGTTAGGAGAAACGAAGAGGGCATGGGAAATGATGGACATTTGAAAAGCGAATAATATGAAAAAGATTGACATAAGGAAATGTGCCATTTTTTGGCAAATTGAGTATTTGAAATGGTATTTATTTGGTTTGTTAGTAGTAATTAATTTTGTTATTATTTTTGTTTTGTTTTGTGAACATTTAAATATTGTAAATGGTGAAGAAATGAAGAGAATAAAGGAATAAATAGGGGATTAAGTGGTGAATTTTTGGTGTCTGAGGGTATAATGCGAAAGATTCTTTTTCAGTCTTGCTTGAACGGAGTAAATTTGTGGGTCAGACACATCCGTGAACTAATCTCAAAGACCCCCCTTAGATTATTACCAGGTGTACAAGAAAATAAAACATATTTATAATAATTTTCTTTTAATTGCATACGGGGTAAAAGAGAGTTGTCTCAAGTTTTTTTTTGAAATGGTACTTAGATACAAAATGTCACTGGGACAACATAACACAAATCACATGTCAATATATGTTTGAATCACGCTACGCAAGTTTTGAACTTGTGACCTCTCGCACGAAAGCCGAATCACTTAACCACTGAGACAATGGTGCTTATCGTGTCAAGGTTTTACTAGGTCTACATCTATGTTTTTTTCTTTATTTTGGTACAACCAAAATATTTCCTTTGATGTTATCAACTAGTTCTATTTGTAAAGTGGATGTTTAGTAATTATGTAATCATAATACGTGCAAGACACATTAACAAATTGGTTTAAATTTATTTGTCTATTGTCAAAGTTACTTATTGATTGTTCGTACGGCGTTATATATGCACGTGAGCATATAAATTCCATGGAGGAAAGAATTATGGGTTTTTTCTTGAATTAGGAAGTTGAAAACCATATATTTATATATGGTTTGAAAATTAACTAATTTTTTATGTACTGTTTAAAATGCATGCATGCCTATATTGCACATTTTGGTAAAACTTTACATGCAAAATACAAAAGTATTTAGTTATTAACCTATGCAGTACTTACGAAGTTGCAATTTATTTATGCATGCCTTCAATATAATATGTTATGACGAGTCAATCAAGGAATGATCTTTTGACAAAAATACCTACATGTTTAATCATTAATGGGTTTATTATACAAACTATAATCAAGAGAAATGCTAAGCACGCTTTCCTAAAAGCAAGTTGCATGCACACTTGCTTTATAGAGAGCATGCATAACAAATCTCATCAGGAGAAATAATTTTTTTTATACTTTTATTGCTCACTTGATAATGATATTTTAATGCCATCTAAGGAATTACGGGGATACATAAATGAGGAATCATTATTTTAAAAGGAATACCAATGTGCTTTAGCAACTACTACCATTTAGCAAATAGTTCTACCATGCATCCCTCTTTATTAGTACTGTTCTATGGTTTTGTCTATCTAATCCATTTCTTTTATCTATATTATTAGACTACAATAAGCAATGCTTGTTCAGTGGAAAAGTGAACCGAACTAGTTACCACACAACCAGATATGGCCTGTTCACTTGTCATGGCTAGTTTTATTCATTTTGGTGGTTGGTAAACTGAACTAGGGATTGGTGGTCAAAACGTCAAAGTCTTCGCCGTTTCAAATTTAAAACATGAAGACTTCACCGTTTTAAATAAAATGGAGAAGACTTCGCTGTTTTATATTTAAACTGACTAAGTCTTTGCCATTTTAGTTCCCCATAACGTTCATCCCAACGGCTAGTTTCCAACGGCCATATTCCTTTCCCTACCCAATATATACCATCCCTTCTTCCATCTCTCACACCAAACTTCTTCTCCTCTTTATGCTCTACTATACAATCATGTCTTCTTTTGATAAAAGAACAAGAAAAAAAATATCAAGCAAAAACCAATACCACTCCTCAAATCAACCATTGAATCTATCATACCCTTCTATCGGTTACCGCAACGGCTGTCGTCATAACCAACAACAAATCCTTTTACCGTAACATGAGTATGGTTATATATCATATCAAAGCATGCACTACACTCAACCTTACCTTCCCCACATTCCACCTTGCATCCATCACCATCCACAAATTACTATCATTCTACTAAACCTCAACCCTACTACCACTACCGACCTGCCACTCATCAACTTGGAACATATAAAGGTCATTCATGTTTCTTGATATTAATAATACAAGGTCATCAACAATAACAACATCTTAGTGTACATAAGCTAAATACCCCTAACTGAGATGCTATGCAGAACCTAGCAAGATAGTTTCTTACGGTTGTAATACCCCGTCGATGTTGATGGTTAAGATGCAAGTAGTTCTAAGGAACAAGAAGATGTAGAAGTGAAGGCAGAAAATACTGAAGAAGGCAATAATAAGAAGTTGAAGAAATGCAGGTTCCTCAAAGTTCAAAATACAATAAGAAGAAAAGGAAGTGGAAATCTTCGAGTGGTATGTTTGGAAGACTTCGTAGGGTTCAACTTCTACTAGAATTAAATATAGAATTGAAGACATTAATGTTGAACTGCTGAAGATGAAACAAAAGCATACGAGGCAAGGAAAAGCAAGTTAAATTTACTCCGCAACAGTATGTATAGCTTCCTAGAACTTGGGTTAGAATTTCAAATGATAGTATCATGGGAAATACCATGAAATTTGAGAAGTTCTGGCAAAAAGTTGCAGCCTTCTACAATACACTTGATCTAGCAAATAAGACTTGGGCTTCACTGAGAGGAGTTTATCTGGTAGTGAACCCTTCATACAAAAGCTGTTTGGAATACTAACTAGGCTTGAATATAGACAACAGTGGTGCTGCCCCTTATGAAGTTGTAAGTTTGGTTTAAATTTCATATATATTATTGAGATTATATAGTTTATTCATAAATTTTTAGTTCTATAATAGATAGAAGAAGTCCGGAAAGCTTACCGAGATCAGTGTGACCACCCGTTCAAATTTAAAGAGTGCTTTAAACTTCTTTCATCTCTACCAAAATGGAAAAACCCAAAAAACTTCATGTATGCACAACAGAACAAGACAAGGAGAATGAACTAGTCCAATTCTAGTCAATATAGAGACACTAGTTCTTAGGAAAGATCGCTACTGTTTGGAAATGCCAATGGTCATCCGATTGGAAGAAACAAGTTTATTCAATTAGAGCAGCGAAATGTAGAGTTTGTAAGATCCTTGAAGTCTTAAGAATAATTGGTTTCTGAAATAGGAGATAACAAGCAATCGTTTAATGAACAATGGATGCAACCAAGTACTGAGTTTCAGCAAATGCTTATGCAAGATCGCAAGTTGAAGCAACAAGTAGAAACTTGAAAGGAAGCTGGGCATAGGGTGAAGAACAATATTAACTTTTCACTTGCGATTTTAGCAAGTTTTCTCTTCTTCAACAAGAACCGATCAACGAAAAAATAGATTCGTATTGAAGAAGACGTGGCACTTGTAGGGATGGATACTGAATACAAGTTGTTGTTATTTAGTGGTGTTTTATTGGTGATGTAATTGTATGGTTAGTGTGTTAGGACCGAGTACGTATTTGTAATATATGATTTTTATTTCACGCTAAGTATCTTTGTTTGCCAAAATTTGATTAGTAAGAAATAATTATACAACTCCATATACTATTTCTTGTAAAGCATTATAAAAAAACACACTATTTAAGAATTACTCAATAAACAACTTCACAAGGAACTCAACAAACACAGCCATAAACCACTTAGCAAACAAACTCTCAAATAACTTCACAAAGGACTCAACAAACACTTCTAAACAACTTAGTAAGTAAAGTACTTAGACATGTTTTACTTAGACACAAACAACTTCACACAGAAATCAGTAAACACTTAGCAAACAAACTACTTAGACACATATTACTAAGTCTCTTTCCATTTTGCGCCCATATGTAATTGACTGGCTAGTTACGTAATTCAAAATGTCATGTTTGTTCCCTAATATGCTTTACAGTTGAAATATATTCTTCCATCGATATAATGTTTCTTTAGACATGGGTGGTTTTATATCATCAAAGAGCAATAGCAGCACACAATTGAACATGGCCTTTGACAATATTATGGATGCCTAAAATGTTAAATTACATAACAAGTTAATCTAAACTAAACTATAATAAATTAGAGGAATATTTTTTAAATTAAACAAATGATTAAATTATCTAAGAAATGATGAAATCCAAGCTCACTCAAAAATGCTACAACTCTAGAAATATTTGTCAAATGCTTATGAAAATATTTTAAGGTAGTAGCTAACAAACCCCAGGAATGAATATTCCATAACTGTTTCAGTTAAATGAAAATTTAAATATACATAATAAAATGATAATTTACTTTAAATGTAACAACTAAAAAATTACTTACAGCTAATCTAGTTTGCCTGTTGTTATACACTTCCTATTCCAGAAGTACCTAAAAATTAGTAAAAATCTTCTCAGCGCTCAAGTTTGTATCCATTAAACCACTCAGCTCGGTAACTCTAGCATAAGCCTACCCCACTCCCCTAGGACTCCTACTTGCTCGACCACCTCGGCAGCCTCCTCGACCCATTTGACCTTCGCTCGCCTCTGCCCTCCTTATCAACTTCTTCGGTAACTTCAAGTAACTCTTCTATGCCACGCTCATATCCAGATAGAACAGGCACATTCTCTTCTCTAAGGCCACACCATCGTTGCCACCACTGCTTTCTCCATGCATGAACTTTTTTGAATTAATCAAACTAGACATTTCAAGGTGTGCAGATCACAAAAATAAAGTCTAATTTGTGTGTTATTGCTTCGACTTAGGGATTTGGGGTGAATATTTTCATGAAAAATGAGGTAGGATTTTGAAATTATTGGGTTAAAAACCGAAGAGGAGGAGGAAGAAGGAAAAGTGGTGGTGAAGTTTCATATATGGGGTAATTTAAACGGCGAAGCTTTCACCATTTTAAATTTAAAGCAGCGAAGCTTTCACCGTTTTAATTAAAATAAACAAATCTTCGCAGTTTTATTTCCCTCTTATTTTGTACAAAAATGTTCCAGTGATTGTTTTATACCTTATCTAGGTGAGGAGCTAGTTCATTCAGTGCAAAAGTAAGAGAGAGTTATAAACTGAACAAGTTTATTCTTAGTAATGGTCTTAGTAGACAACACTAGAGTTGTTTATATTTAGTTTGCTATTATGTCGGAGAAGATAGAAATTAAAGGATTAAACATCGAAAACTTTTAATTTGCATTTCTATGTACATCCAAAGTTTACTATTATTCCTCCATATTTCAATCAGCCATTTTTTGTTCGCAACATGTTAAAATATGTTTAATTTCAATAGGTAATTCATGCGAGTGGATGAATTGAAGACATAATTAAAATTGTAGTAAGCTTTGCTGTGTCTATGGAAATACTCCACTTTAAGGGTTAGATTTCATAAATTTTGCACTCTCTTATGGTGAATATACTCAATAGATGAACAAATGACCATAATATACAGTTTAAAAATCTTTACAGAAATAGTGGGCTGCCAATTTTAGGTAGCCAATGCATATAGTTCTTAGCAACTAAAGGAAAATATATACTGGCTAATGCATGTTGGAGTTGTTTAAAAATTAATAAAAGTGTTTGAATAAGTTCATTTATAGTCTGAGCCCCGCACCATAAGAATTATTGAGAGAAATTTTATACTTTCGATACAAATTAATAAAACATTTGAGTAATCGCATTTAATGTTGTTACAAATGGTCATAAAATGTTTTGTAACATTGAATTGTTTAAAAAATTAATCAAAGGGTTTGAGTAAGTGCATTTACAGTCCCATAGCCATAGGGATTATTGAGAGAAATATTTTATACTTTTGGTACAAATTAATAAAAAGTTTGAATAGGTGCATTTAATGTTTTTATCAAATGGTCATAAAACATTTTATAGCATTAATTTTGGGTATAAATTAAAAAACGTTTTATACTTTTGGTTCAAATTAATAAAACAGTCATTTAAAACTAAGAATGCTTTATAACATGCATTTTTAGATTTGTTTATAAATTAATAAAATGGTAATAAAATGGTAATAAAATGTTTTTAATGCTCCTACATTTTCTCCGACTAAAACAATAATGCTCTTTAGTTTTTCCGTCTATTTAATTGATGAATAGACGAAACGAAAAAAGATGACATACGACTATCTTCTTGCTATTTCTCTTATCTACCATTCCTTTTTCCAAAATAAGTAAATAAAAAAGAGCAATATTTTAATCATTCGAGGGTGCAAATTCTAATCATCAACCTTGATGCAAAGGTTTAGTGAAAATTGTATTCGGTTTTTCATCCTAAAGGCAATGCTGCTTATAGTCTGCCTTGCATAACTTTAGGAAAAGCAATAAAATGTCCTGACAAAAGCGATAAAGTATGCGACTTAGCCATGCAGACAATTCGCTTTGATAATCCAGGTTCAACAATTTTAAGATGTTACTGAATCATGGCTTCGATGATCAACAACTCTGCTAGTTATGATGCAAGCAAACCATTCAGATTTGAGGGACTTCATTTCAAAAGAAAGAAGCAAAAGATTGTGCATGATATCATCTCCGACGGTATGGCTTTAGATGGACAATTTCAAGTAGCTTTTTCGATAGATAAATTATACTCTATTTGGAAAGACTTTAAAAACACTTTTAGGCTATGTTACAAAAAACATGCTTAAGCATCGCTTAAGCACTAAATGCATTCACAACGCTTAATTTTTTGAAAAGCGATAAAACCAAGCGATGAGCACTTAAGCGCGCTTAATTGGCACTTGCTTGCGTTTTGATTAAATTTAAGCAATCATTAAGCAATACTAAGCAAAACATATATTATTTCTGGAATAAAAAAGTAGGGTTATAGTAACAAAGTCACATTCCTTAACAAAATTTCCTATTTTTCTATTATATGGACTATGGTGATTAGTTTTTTTACATTAAAATATGATTATATTTGCTTGACAAATATGCACAGTTTGTACTCTACTTGAGTATGCTTACTATTAGTGAATGTCAAATGTTGTTTTTCAAACCTAGGAATTTATAAGTTATCTTCAAAGTTAAATTTTATTTCTTTGTGATCAATTTTTGCATACACGATGAGACACTTAATATAATCTTTTTGCAAAAAAATTTATACTGATACGGATAACGTACTCTAAAAAATTTAGCAGCACTTAGGCGATGCTTAAGCAGCGCTTAAGCGACATTAAGTGAAGTGAGACTTCTATTGCATTGCTTTACTTAGTGCTTAATATAACATAGCTCTCAAGCATAAGACTACGGACTTTTACTTTAAAAGTTTGATTACCCACCTCCATATTGAGGAGGAGGCCCGATAATATAACCAAAAAGATGAGATGCCTATTATTTCTAATATCAACACCAAGAAACCCACAAATGCAGTTCTAAAATCCACTGCGAAATTTAAAAAAAATCAGAAATGCAACAACTAGGCTTGGAACAAAAGGCAAACTGCCTCATAAAGAATGGCACTGGACAGTTGTTCTTATGTTAAAACCATGGAAAACCAAGCCATTTAGACGTAAGTGTTCGAACATGCCAAATCCTGCACTAAAGGCTAACCTGACTGAAGAGGCCATAGTGGCTATGATTTCTGAGATTAACCTAGTTGGTGGATCAAAAGGGTGGTGGGTAGGCACTAGCGCTTACCGTAGTGTCTACTATGATCAAGATATGTACAAAATATATAATGTTGTAGATTATATGAGAGTTCTGTTGGGAGACTCTCACACCACTACTGTTGTTGGAACCGGGAATGTGGAATTAAAGTTTACCTTTGGAAAGTCCTTATTGCTAAAAGATATGATGCATACTCCAGAGATAAGAAAGAATTTAGTGTTGGGTTTCTTGTTAAATAAAGATGGCTTCAATCAAACTATAGGGTTTGACTTATACACCATTACTAAGAATGGTGTTTTTGTTGGTAAACGTTGTGTTGTAAATGAAATGTTTAAGTTGAATATTGATTGTAATAAAGTTGGTACTTCTGCTTGTATGTTGTGTGAATTTAATATTTGGCATGCTAGACTCTATTATATTAATAATCGACTTATTCATAACATGAGTAATTTAGGATTAATCCCTAAAGTATCAATAATGACTCAGAAAAATGTGAATTATGTAGCTAAGCTAAAATAACTAAAACCCTACATTAATTTGTGTTTAGAAAGTCAGAACCTTTAGATTTAATACATTATGATATATGTGAACTTGATGGTACACTAACTAGGGATGGTTAATGCTAATTTATTAGTTTATTGATGATTGTTTTGATTTCACTTATGTTTATCTCATGAAAATCAAAAGTGATGCATTAGATATGTTTGAGTTATTTGTCACTGAAATTGAAAACCAATTTAATAATAAAATTAAGAGACTTCGTAGTGATAAAGGAATAGAACCTAGCTTATTTATTTAATTTTATAACATATATGGTATAGTTGATGAGAGAATAACACCCTATTTATCTGAAATGAAAACTAAAGCTGAAAGAAAAAATAGGATCTTTACCGAGTTATAGCTATTTTATTAAATTCGGGTGCAGCATCACATTGGTGGAGAGAAATTTTATTGACTATTTGTTATGATTTAAATAGAATTCCTAAATCTATAAGCAAAACTTCACCCTTTGAGATTTTAAAAAAATCATAAACCTAATTTATCTTATTTTAGAGCTTGTGATGTTTAGTATATGTGCGTATTCCTAATCCTAAGGAATTAAATTAGCATGTCAAGCATATGGATGTGTTTTTATTAGATATGAAATTAATAACAAAGCATATATATATATATATATATATTTATTTGAATGCTCGTGTTATTATTGATTAGAAACATGAATAGTTGGGGCACATATACTGCTAATATTATAATAATTAGAAATAAGTTACCATACAGAGGAAATTTAGTCCGAACATTAGAGACATAATAGAGCTAGAGTTCTTAAAGAGAATATTATGCTTATACACTAGAAGAGAATCCTGCTAATTTTAAAGAAGCTTTGTCCTTTTTGGATTCAAAACTTTGGCAAGAAGCTATAAGCAATAAAATGGATTCTCTCGTATTTAATAAAATATGGCATTTAGTTGTCTTACCTCTAGGTTGTAAAATTATAGGCTCTAAGTGGGTACCAAAAAGAAGTAAAACCTGATGGTACCATTGATAAACATAAGGCTCGTCCTGTAGCCAACGAATTTAGATAAAGATAAAATATTGACTTTTAGATACCATTGCACCTGTTACTAGAACAACAACTATTCGAGTGTTAATTTCTCTTGCTTTAATTTATGATTTACTAATTCACCAACTGGATGTAAAAATTGCTTTTTTGAGTGGTGAATTAGTAGAAGAAATTTACATGGATCAACTTGAAGGCTTTGTTATCCCTTGCTAGGAACATAAAGTTTGCAAACTGTATATGATCTTAAACGAGCATCTAAACAATGGCATGAAAAGTTTGATAATCTAGTTATATCGCATGTTTTAAAGTAAGTGGAAGTGACAAATGTATTTATTATAAATCTAAGAATAACATCTGCACTGTCGTATGTTTATATGTGGACGATTTACTTTTATTCGGTTTAGATATTCATGTTGTAAATTCTATTAAATCCATATTATACGCAAATTTTAATATAAATAATCTTGGAGAAGCAGTGTAATTCTTGGTATTAAGATTACTAAATCTAAAAAAGAAATTTCTGTGGATCAACCTTACTATATTGAGAAGATGTTAGAGAAATACAAGTACTTCGACTATAAACTTGCTAGTACACCATATGAACATAGTGTAAAACTATTTAAGAAAATTGGTGAAAGTTTAAGACAGTCTGACTATGCGAGCATTATTGGCAGCTTTTGGTATTCCACTGATTGTACTAGACCTAACATAGCTAGTGTCGTGGGATTATTGTGCAAGTTTACTAGTAGACCTAGTATAGAGCATTGGCATATTATTGAAAGGGTTATGAGATACTATAAAAGAGCTATGAAGCTTGGAATACATTATCAAAAGTTTCCAACTATCCTCAAAGGATACAATGATGCAGACTGGAACACTTTATTAGATGACTCCAATGCAACTAATGGATATATTTTCTGTATAGTAGGTGGAGCTATTTCTTGGAGATATAAGAAATAGGTTATTTTGGCTTAATCCACTATGGAGTCTAAGATGGTAGCACTAGCTACAACTAGTGAAGAAGCAGATTACTTGAGTAATATGTTAGCTAAGATCCCTTTATGGGAAAAATCGATACCAACTGTGTCGATCCATTACGATAGCACCGCGTCTATTGCAAAAGTTGATAACCATTGTTATAATGGTAAGAGACAACAAATTTGTCATAAACACGATATTGTAAGAGAGTATATCTCTTCAGGATCTGTTAAAGTGGATCATATAGGAACTGATGAAAATTTGGTAGATCCTTTGGCGAAAGGAGAGAGAATGTCCTTACAACATCTAAAAGAATGAGATTGTTTTCCTTAGAATGTGGAGTCACTCATAATGATAACCAAACCAAGTGATTGGAGATCCCAAGAACTAGATCTAATGGGTAACAACAAGTTGTGAAACGATATAAGTTGGACACGCTATAGAAGCATGTATTCCTAAAGTGATAGAATGGTGAGTTGATAGAAACTTTTACTGAGTTTTATACTCCATGTGAAGTGGAGTACCTAGCTATAGGAGTATTATTGATAGACTCATCTATGTGAATGTGGAAATAAGGTAGTTTCCTATGGAGTTTTAGGGAAATTTCTAGAGTGTTCACTATATTGGGATAGACGTGTATGACCATAAACGCACAAGATTTTAGATTGCACCCTAGAAAGATTGTATGTGGCTTAATGTTAGAGGTAGAGATCAAGACTACAAGTCACTCTAGTATAATCATAATCTTACTCACTACGCAAAGGATCAAATCGAAAGATACATTTTTATGTGCAATCTTATACTTTTTTTCAAAATTGCTCAAAAAATATGAAAAAATTCAATCGGGGGGTTATTGGAATTGCCTGAATTATTTAAAAATAATAAAAAAAGGGTTTGAATAAGTACATTTATTGTTTGATTCTCACACCATAAGGATTATTAAGAGAATTATTTTATACATTTGGTACAAATTAATAAAACGTTTAAACAAGTGCATTTAATGTTTTTACAAATGATTATAAAATATTTTATAGCAGTGAATTGTAGAAAATTAATAATAGGGTTTGAATAAGTGCATTTATTGTTTGAGTACCAGACCATAGAGATTATTGAGAGAAATGTTTTATACCTTTGGTACAAATTAATAAAATATTTGCATAAGTGCATTTAATGTTTTTTCTAACGGTCATAAAACGTCTTATAACATCAAGACTTGGTACAAATTAACTAAACATTTTATAATTTTGGTTCAAATTAATAATATGGTCATTTAAGACCCATTAATTTTGAGAACGTTTTATAACATTCATTTTCAGATCCATTTTTTCATTAATAAAACGGTATTACAATGTTTTTAATGCTCCTACATTTTCTCCCACTAAAACAGTAATACTCTTTTAGTTTCCCTCTATTTAATTGAGAATAGACAAAACGAAAAATTAACATACAACTATCTCTCCATCATTTCTCTTATCTGTCAATCCTTTTTTAAAAGCAATATTGTAATCGTTCGAGGGTGCAAATTCTGGTCATCAACCTTGGTGCGGAGGTTTAGTGAAAATTGAATTCGGCTCTTTTATCCTGGAGGTGACACTACTAATAGTCTTGGTTGCATAATTTTAGGTGGAGCGGCGAAATGTCTTAAAGAAAGTGACAAGGTACATGACTCAGCCATGTTGACAATTCAATTTGGTAATGCAAGTTCAACAGTTAGCACATGCTAATCAGTACTTACAAGAAAATTAGTTTAGTCTACAAGATAACAGTTGTATCATGAATTGATGATGATGTCATTGTTGAAAATTTTAAACCATAATTTTGTCTAAACACATATATTTAGTCTAAACACTTTAGATTTTTGCTTAATATCTATCACCATAGCTTTTGCAGTTTTGCTTAATGATCATGTCTAAATACTTTAGAATTTGGCACCTACTTGCCAACTCCATAACCCACTTAATGGGTGTCAACTCCACTAACCTGCTAAACTTTTATTGGTACATAGTAGACGTTTGCATAAAAAATGGAAAAACACCTCCAATCAAATTTACAACAACAGATTCAGTAGGAAATGGAATCCAAGGAAAGTAAGAAAGACACAGATTTATAGTGGTTCAGCCATAACGAGCGAACATCCACTTTTCATATTTATTCCTTTTCCTATATCTCAGCTTTTATAAGAGTTTCTATATGTAATAAAATGATTTATGATTGAATGTAGAAATCTAGGAGCTCGGTTCGGTTATGCAACAACCCGCATCCTAATGGGTCTGAATTTTCGCTAAATCGAAAACCCAAGTCCACCAAAGTACGAATCATTGGTTTGGCATCCTACAAGTAAACAAATGAACGCATATCAGAGCACTATCGATATAACTCAAAGCAGAATAGAAAAGTACAATAAATCAAATAGTAATGATCAAGATTGAAACTTCTAATAACTAGTGTCCTTGTTGGTGCGGAGCATGCATAAGGAAATCTATCCTTCCACCGTTCCAACCTTACACCAATATCTGTCCCTCTAAAGCTATCTCGTGGGCTGTAATGAGGATGGGGGTTAGAACAGCGTTATGGTGACTAGTAAGTTATTGATTTTACACATAACACTAGTTTATACCAATCGCCTTCCATCACATGGTATGTCATTTTATTTTTACTTAGTCGTTTCGACCCCACATACGCATACGATACACCCCATCTACCCGAAGTAGATCATATATAACTACATACGCATGTATATATATATATATATAAGTACCATAGTCCTCCTTTGGACCAAGATACTATCCCCGCTAGTATCCAAAACCCAGTACCTCACCAGGATCCATCATCATCGCAGTATCACGTCCTCGTCGTCGTGCATACCAAGGAACTCCTCGTAGTGGCTAATAATGGCGTCACAATAGTTTAGCCGTATTCTATCTCGCTTTAGGGATTTTCTACTTGTCTACTTCCTATTGTGGACTCAGCTCCACGGACTATGGACTCAGCTCCACAGACTATTGTGGACTCAGCTCCACAAACTACCCCATTCGTTTTAAAAGATCTCTCTTAAGGGTTTTCTAGCCTTGCTTCCTAACAAAAAAACTAGAAAACATCTGTGGCAGTGCATGATTTAATGTGACCTACAGTAGTAGGAGGTGTAGCCCGTTAGCTGTAACCCTTGTCTTTCCGCTGACTGCTTAAGATCGATGCGTTCCCGACCTACACTAACATAACGCTGATCTTTGCTCACCGTCCTATTTTAATTGCCTAACGCAATCAAGGAAATACCCTCTAAATGATTAAAGCAGACGTTACTGGGGTATTCCTTCCCCTATACGCAAGCGTATATAATTTCACGGGTCCTATAGTTGGATATGTCCTACATCAGTATAATGTATACACAACTGCTGGTAGCCCCTTGCGATGGGTAGACTTCTATTGTATAACTCTACTAACCTCGCATTCCAACCTATTCTATTGACTATGTCATTCTTATCCACTTAAGTTATTTACAAACTTTAATAATTCACACCCGTCACAAACGCATACTTGAGGCTATATATATATATCTGTATGTGTGTGTGTTTGTATGTGTATTCATTCATACTTGTTTAATTATTGCGCCTCCACTGTTTTACTGTTAATAACATTTCTTTACTTCCTTATCGTTTACATCTTATTCAATTTAAGGTAATTTACCACTTTCACCTAAAAGATCTAATTATCTTTTGCCATTTACTTCCCTTTTCTCTTTATTTAATTTTCTATCTCTATTTCCTTTTTAACCTTAATTTCCCTCCCTTGTTTAGAGGACTTCCCAAATCCTTGTTATTTTCAATGATACACTTTTATTTATAGATCAAACTTGATAATCTATATAAATTCACATTGCAACACCCTATATTCCAATGAATTAAGATACTACTTAAACCCCCGTGATTTATTGTGATAACTTAGTTTACATTCTTACATGCAACAACCATTCAAATCTACAAATTTGGAAATACCGCATAATTTATAAGTTTCAGGGACTACTACTACCCAATACTCAATTCATGGACTACTAATACCCAACATTTTCTAGATTTACATACATGAAATATATAGTTCAAGTTATCAATCAAGAGTATATACGCGAGGTTTATAATTTCATAAGACTCACCTTTTTAGCTTTCGAAATCTCTATATCTAATCCCTACTATTTAATTTGACTCCTTATTATCCCTATTTGAATACATACACTGCAAGCATACATATACCTATCAGAAATCTAGATCAAAGGAAAGATTTGGATTTAATTTAAATTCTAGATCTGGATTTATAATTTACCTCGGCTTGATGGTTTGATTTGACCCTATTCTTCTTCTCAATTATCCTCTGCTATTCTCCAGTTGTATATGTGTATAAACTATAACTACTTTAAGAATTTAGAATGTCATGGAGAAGAGAAAATGACAAAGCTTCACCATGCTTTAGAAACTATGAGAAGAAAAGTAAGGGGTTAGGCCCGTATTTTTATGGGTTCGAATCAGTGCCAACCATTAGATTAAACTATTTTTAGTCCAAGCTGTTTGGCCGCATCGAAATTCTCCAATTGACAGCTAGACCGATCAACCGCTGTCCCCTTCCGACCGACCGCTAGTGGTCGACCTACCTAACTTAGTGGTCGACTGGTCATAGATATTAACGGTAATTAATTTGTTGTGTTAACTTTGTTAATTTCTTTTAGTTTTCTTCGACCCGAGTTAATTTCTTCCACAATAACTTTTCTTTAACCCTAAGCAACTGTTAACGTTAATTAATTTTCATCAATTACTTTTTGTTTCCTTAATTACATATATATTTATTTCCTACTCAAATTATTCAAATGTTAATAAATTTTCGTTTGAACTCTGATAGAAAAAATTTATATATCAAAATTAATCAGAAAATCACAAGAACCCAATAATGCAGGTTTCATAGCCAAATTCTGACATTTGTGAAAATTTATTTTTCGACATTATTATTTATTTAAGTAATTTCTTTTTAATTGTTAATTATGGGGTGTTGCAGTTATTTCCGTACTATAGAGGCTTGAATCTTAAAAAACTATCCCCATGGCTACCTAATGCTTAGATATTTAAAAGGATGTAGAGGTAGATGGATTACTCCATTAAATTAGGCAATTTTCATGTATAACTTGCTCGATTCAGATTATTCCATATATAAAAGATATGATCATAAATTTCCAAATATATCCAGAATTCCTTCCATATATAACTTGATTGGTTCGATGACATAAGCTTTGCTTGGGTGTGTTAGTCCGGTGAGTGGACATGGATGTCATGTTGACCAGGTTCTTACACACCCTCCCATGGTTCGGCATTCTCTATCTTATCTTGGTTCGGTCTTCACATCCCGCCTCTCATGGAATGTATGTGTAACATCCCCTATCTTGAGACCAAAAGCTAAGCGCTACAGATGCTGCAGTCATCTATAGTATTGACTTCTGATGACAAAATACGGTAATGCTAGATACATTGATATAACAGAAATACATGGATATGAAAAGAAAATTAAAATCATTAAACAAACTTCCATTCCATTCCAAAGCATTTCAAATTCATTACATAATCCCACAATCGTTACCACATTCAAAGAAAATATAATTATTACAACATAAGCCAAGAGCGACATATGAAGATGCCCCCTTGGATGATCAGAGTATATAACTAGGCAAGCGAACAACTTTGCCTTTACAACACAAACAGCACTGCGGAATCAAAAATAGAAAAGAACTCTAAATAGCTATCATGCCTCCTGCACGTCTCCGGAAGCTTATTCGTCTAAAGTGGTACCTGAAAACCTCAACTCTCAAACTACTCAAAACCAATTGAGCACCCGAAAGTTTAAGGGGAAAACATAAACTTCGAGTAAGACATAAAGTCTGGTATGAATAATAACCTACCATCTCAAACCATTTAGATATCTAGTGAGACCACGCCGCTTAGCGGAATGGGTTTTCCCCTCACTAGTATTTTATCCAAAACTTTATAAAACCATATACTATGCTCCTGCATCCACAATGGTTATAACATAACAATTCAAAATATTATGATGATATGCAAACAAGTAAATCATTTCTGGTTTATGATGTCACTTGGGATCGAGAGTCGTTTTCTTATCTATCATATTGAGGGTGATGGTTTGTGCCTAACTAGGGTTGGCGATATAGGAGAGCAGAACAAAAGTAAGTTTTATGATGTCACTTGGGATAGGAAATTTATTTACTCTTCTGATTCATAAGGCTATGATCCTCTTCTAGCTTCTCTCTTCTCAGCGTTTTCCCACGTTCCTGGTCCGGGATGGACCTTGGCTGTGCCAGTTCCTCCTCTTCGGAGGGTGTATAGTCATGCTGTTAGAGTAGTTTAGGCTCCTCTATCTAGCTCCTGTGCTTTTTATCTTTTATGTTTGGGCCTTTCTTGCCCCTTAGTTGTTATGTGCATGTGCAGAACACATGTTTTCCCTTTATTTATACAGTGGCACAGCCCACTTTAAAGCCGGCTAGCTTTGCTAAAAAAAAGTAAATCATTTCTGGATTACCCATCCCCATTCATATTGACTATATGTCTCAGTTATAGTTTCTAGGGTCACTATTAACCTATTAGTTTTCATGGGCTCACTAATAACCTGTTTAATGTTTAAGGACTCCCTGTCCTATTTCATAGTTTTCATGGGATCAGTAAGCTTCACGTGGTGGCTAAGAAAATAAAGCCTGGAATTGCCGATCTAAAGAAGAGAGTTGTAGAGTAAAGAGCTGAGAGGGTCTCTCTTTATGCGGAGCTCAAAGCCTTATCTGTTGGAAAGGCCGCCGAAACTTCCAAAGTCAAAAAGTTGCAAGCAAAGTGCGATAAAATGAATAATCACTTAGACCAGGTAAAGGCACTTCTAAACAAATTTATTTCAGGATATTTATGGAGAACAACTTGGCATGGATGGACAATTATTAAGAGGTCATGGCTTTAATCAACAAGCGAATAATTAAAGAACCAAAAGCTGTTAGTGAGCAGGGGGTCCACCCTTTAGTCTTGAAGCCATCAATGCTCGCTTCTTAAAAAGGAGACGAAAGCCGTTCGCATTGGTTGCATCGAGCTATCCAAAGCTGAGAAGGCCCAGAAAGAAGAGGAAGAGAAGAGAAAGGATGGTGGCTCGACATATGAGGCAACAACGCAAGGTTCGGTTTCAAAACCGATCATGTATGCTCCCATGCATGATTTTCCTCTAATTGTTTTCCATGTTCCTTTAAATAAACCACTGCAAATCAGCCTTGGGAAATGCCTTGACTTTTGGATTATTTTCAACCTCCTGGTGATGTTCCAAGTTCTCCTAGAGGGGGTAGAATTCTTCTTTATAGTCCACGGGCCATTGCTTAGTACATTCGAGTTTGTTTGTGCAAATTCTAATCTATCAGCCCTCCTCGTTTCCATGTAGGTGATGCACTCGTGACCGATCTTGCTAGGGCCGTAATAACTTCTCGAGCTTTGTTATCAGGGATCGTGCCCCTTGGCCCCTCGATCCTTCAATTAACAAGGTCCATGACAAGATGATCATTGCCCTCAATGATGACACTGACCTTGAGATATTGGGTGCCATGGAGTCTACGGAGGAGTTTGATAGGGAGGATGCCCTAAAGAAACAAGTTTGGGCGCCTTGTTAGGGTCACTCTGGTCCACCACCACTGGCAAGAAGTTTGAGTTGATCATCAACGATGGAAACCCGATTAAGTTCACCCTTGTCCACCATTGCCGACAGGAAGTTTGCGCCAATCGTCAATGATGGATACCTAGTTAAGGTAACTTTGGTCTACCATCACAATCAAGAAGTTTAGGCCGACCGTCAATGATGGATACCCGATTGGGGTCACTCTGGTCCATCATTGCTAGCAAGAAGTTTAGGTTAATCGTCAATGGACACCCGATTAGAGTCACTCTGGTCCATTATTGTCGGTAAGAAGTTTGGATCAATCGTCAATGATGGATACCCGGTTAGGATCACTCTAGTCCATCATTATTTGCCCTCAAGTAAAAAGTTTGAGCCTGTTAGACATACCCGATGCTTTCTAAGTGCTATTGCTATTTCGACATGCGTAGGTCATGCAAAGTTATATTTCATACCCATTATCAATTATAACGAATTTCATGGAAAGCACATTTTATTAGAATTCATTCCATAACTGTTTGAATTACAAGTTTACAACATAATTAGCAAAACAGTAGAAAAATTATGTAAAATAGAAATATTGATTTTGTGTATTCCAAGATTTTCTGAATATCGCTTCATCCACCGTGTTAGAGATGAAAGCTACATTGCCCAAGTTCTTATGTATAATGTACGGTTCTTCCATGATTGGGTCAAGTGCCCTTGGTATAGGGAATATTCACTTCAGCACCAAGTCCCCTTTCTGGAGCGGGTGATGCTTGACCTTAGAATTATACTGCATAGCTATCCTTTATTTGTGTGCTTCAGCCTTCAGGGCGGCTTCCTAATGCCTTTCTTCAACCAGATTCAGTGAAATGTTCAGAAACTCCTCGTTTTCATTTGGGTCATAGTAAATCCTCCGACGCGATGGCACTGTTGTCTCCACTGCAGCATCACCTTCAACCCATAAGCCAATGAGAAAATATTATGTCATGTTGCTATCTTGAAGGAATTGCGATAAGCCCATAATGCCAGAGGAAGTTCGTCCACCCATGCTCCTTTTGCCTTTTCCAACTGCTTCTTAATAAGGATCTTCAGTACCTTATTAACCGCCTCCACTTGTCCATTAGCTTGCGGGTATGCTACCATAGAGAAGCTTTTCTTTATCCTACGTTGTCGGCAGAAATCAACAAACTCTTCACTGTCAAACTACAATCCATTGTCTGAGATGATCTAAAGGGAAACTACATACATGCATATCACATTCCTGATCAAAAATTTTATGACCTTGGTCGTCGATACCTTAGTAAGGGGTTCAGCCTCTACCCACTTAGTAATGTAATCAACTGCCACTATAGCATACTCAGCTCCACCCCATGCCATTGGAAGCTCTCCGATTAGATCTACTCCCTAGACCACGAAGGGTCAGGGGCAAACCATGTGAGTCAGTTCGGTCAGGGGTAACCTTTCACAAACCGCTGGCACTTGTCATACCTCTCTTCATACTCTACTGCATCATGGTTTAATGTTGAAAAGAAATATCCATATCGCAACACCTTCTTGGTAGGGTCCGCCCCCAGTATGATCTCCATAACTTTCTTGATGCACGTTCTCCAACACCTCCTCATGTTCCTTTCTAGCAAAGCATCTTAGTAGTGGTTAGAAAATCCTCTCCAAAACAACATTTCAGTTTGAATGATGAAGCGAGGCACCTTCCGCATGACATTCCTAGCTTCGTTCCTATTACTTGGTAACACCCCATCATTCAGATATCTCATTAGTGGTGTTATCTAGGTCTCCTCGTCATTGATAGCTGCAATCACATTCACCTCCTCGAAGTTGGGACTAAGCAAGGTCGTAATGGGTACCGATCTCGATAAAGGCCCAACTCCTGAACTCGCCAACTTCGCTAGCTCTTCTCCATCCTAATTCTCTTCTCATGGAATGTGTTTGATCACGTATTGCTCCATCTCACTAAGCAGGACTTTCACCTTCCTTAAATAGGAATTTAAGTGCTCCCCTTTAGCTTGGAATTCTTTGAGCACCCGGTTTACAACCAGCTACGAGTCACTATGGACGCATAGTGACCTAATTCCCAACTCCTTTGCTATCTCCAACCCTGCTATTAAAGCTTTGTATTCTACTTCATTGTTAGTTTCCTTAAAATCTAGTCATATTTTGTAGCTCAGCTTCTTTCCTTTAGGTGTCAACAATATTACTCCTACATCGGGAACATGCTTGTTCGATGTTCCATCCACATACATTTTCCATTTAAGAGCTTCTTCCTCCCAGGATTCCACTTCATTGTCTCTAATAGTGAACTCCGCAATAAAGTCTGCCAGAGCCTACCATTTGATTGCTATTCGAGGATGATTTGTAATCTCATATTGAATCAACTAGATATACCACAAGGTGAGCCTTCTCGAGGAATCTGGTCGGTGTAGGACCTATCTCAGGGGTTGATCGGTTAATATCTGAATCAGATGTGACTAGAAATAATGTCTCAACTTTCGAGATGCAATTAATAGGCAATAGGTCAACTTCTCTAGCATAGGATACCTAGACTCTAGCACAGTGAAGCATTTTCTCACATAATATACTAGATGTTGCGCCTGTCTTCCTCTCGAACCAACGTGGCACTTAGGGCATAGGATGACACTGCCAAGTATAGATAGAGGTGTTCACCTTCCACCAATGTAGAGAGAACCGAAGGCTTTTGCAAATGTTCCAACAAGTTAAGGAATGCAGCCAAACATTCATCCACCCATGTAAAATTGCCTATCTCCTTCTTAAGTGCTTCAAAGAATGAACCATACTAATTTGTAGCCTTCGATATGAACCTGCTTAATGATGCTTCATTCTATTTAGACTTCCTATTTCCTTTCGAGTTTCAGGTTTTGATGTCTTTTTAAGCATGAATCTACTCCGGGTTAGCCTCAATTCCCTTAGCATGCACAATAAATCCCAAGAACTTCCTAAAAGACATACCGTAGGAACACTTCAATGGATTTAACTTCATTCTGAAATTTCATAAAATCTGAAACATTTCGTCCAGATGTAAGATGCGGTCCTTACCCTTTCTTGATTTCACCAGCATATCATCGACATAAACCTCCACAGTCCTTCCAATTTGGCCAGTAAACATCTCGTTGACGAAATGCTGGTATGTCGCATCTACATTCTTAAGTCCAAACGGCATGACCTTATAACAATAGAGTCCTAGGTCGGTAACAAAGCCAGTGTGTCACTGATCTGGGACATACATCATAATCTGATTGTATCTAGAGTATGTGTCCATGAAAGATAAGAGCTTATGTCATGTCGTTCCATCTATTAATTGGTCGATCCTCGAGAGCAGGAAATGATCCTTAGGACAAGCGCCATTTAGGTTAGAGAAGTCAATGCACATGCGCCATTTCTTATTAGACTTCTTGACCAAAACCGAGTTTGCAATCCATTTTGGGTACCGAGACTCCCGGATGAAACCATTAGCTGACAAGGTCTACACTTCTTCGTTAAGAGCCACCGACCGCTCTGGTCCCATGCTTCTTTTCTTTTTTTATTATGGGGTTCCTAAGGTCAATATTTAATGCATGACATACTATCGAGGAGGGGAATTATATACATATTCGTGTGAGGCAAAGCAAATACGTCATGGTTCCCGTAAAAGTCTTATTAATTGCACCTTGAGGTCTTGCTCTAGCTTGGATTCGATCTTCATAAGTTTCATCAGATTGCTACTATCTACCTCCATAAATTCTATTGCCTCTCCAAGCCCAGTTGCGGCCTCTCTCCTCTGTCTCTCGGGTCAAGATCATTGTCAGGATCACTTGTGAACCCGAGTGAGGGCCCATCCTATATATTCAATGCGATAGAATTCTTGGTGCAGAACATGACCTCTACACCCTTTCCTTTCTCCCATCGTTTGTCTTCTCTGAGTTCTATTACATAGTACTCTTTGGCAACATCCTGATTCCCTTCCACCAATCCTACCTCGTTGGTCGTAGGGAACTTCATGGCTAAGTACCACTGAGCCACTACTGTGCGAAAGTCCGATAATGCTAGACACCCTTAGAAGGAATTATATGCCGAGAATCCATCCACTAAGATGAAAGGATGCTTTCGTATGGCTGATAGGGGATGGGTTCCTATCTCAACAAAAAGATCCAACCTTCCTGTAGGAATTGTGCCCTCTCATGTGAATCCGTGTAACTACTGGTTGCACGGTGTGACATCCTCCATGGAAACCCCCATTTATCAAATGCATCATTAAATAGAATGTTCACTAAACTTCCAGTTTCTACTAGAATTCGATACACCTCGGCTGGGCCGAGCATTGCCGAAATTACTAGTGGGTCCATATCCAGGTATTGTTACCCCATGAATCATTGTCGGTGCAGGTTATCTCACCTTGTTCTCGACGTAGGGCCTTGGTTTTTCGCTCCTCTCCTATGGCATATACAAAGTCCTCTCTATCCTTTAACGACCTTGCATATCACTCCATCTCAACCCAGCTCCTATCTGCTACGTGGGGTCCTCCCATTATGGTATTAATCACCAGCCTCCCATCATTTCCACCATTAATTCTAAATCCTTCACCTCCTTTTCCTGATGGGAGCTGCCTTGGGGCCTGTTCTCAAGAGCAGAGCGAGCATCCAGATTCTTGACATACTGCTCTAGCTTTCTTTTCTAGATGTGTTCTTCAATTATGTCTCATAAATGATGACATTTATTAGTGTTACACCCATGGGACTCATGAAACCTTCATTTCTCTCCCGTGTTCATCCCAGCGTAGGTTTCTTTCTTCAATGCAGACCTGTTGTATATAAGTTCCACTTGCATGACGAGGTAGATGTTTTCTATAGTATCATTCAAATCCGTATAAGTATCAAACCTTGTACCAGGCTTGAACCTCCTTTGTTCCATTTCCATCCTCCAGAGTTGTTTGGGTTGTTGTTTTTCTTTTTATCTAACCACCACCTTCATCATTAATTTTACCTATGGCGTTCATGCCATTAGATGTTTCTGATGGCTTAACAATCGCTCCAGTCTACCACCCCATTGCTACTTCCTCCAACTGCATATATTTTGTTGCTTCATATAAGATATCTTGCAAAGTGGCTAGTTTCTCCTTAGTCAACCTCTGAGCCATCTTCGTGTTAGGATGAACACCACCGCACAATGCCGTAAGAATCAACCGCTTGTTAGTATTCTGAACGCTGGCGGCTGCACCTTTGAAACGAGTCAAGTATCACCGTAGTGTTTTGTACTCTCGCTGTTTCACATCCAAAAAAGAGTAAAGGTCTTTAGGCTATTCTACATAAACTTGGAATTGGCCGATAAAATTTTCCTTTAACATCTCCCATGAATGAATTGAACCAGGTAGAAGGTGGAAAAACCACATGGTCACCATATCTGACAGGAAGAGAGGAAAGCAATTACACAAAACCTCTTCTATTGCTCAACCCATTGACATATGTGGCGTATATTGTTGCAAATGCACTATGGGATTAGTCAAACCTTGATATATGTCTACAGTAGGCATCCGGAAGCTCCTAGTATTCAAGCAGTCTCTATCTCCAAAGAAAAAGCTACCGACTCTTACTCTGATTCCACTCTCTATTTGCTCATCGCGACACACTCTCTTATAATTCATACCATATGATCTTCCAATCCGGGGGATGAGTGGAGCTAGGTCGACCTCTCCCATTGAGGCCAGAGGCTTCTTTCATACCTTCTATGATGACTTGTCCTATGATCCTGGTGTTGTTCCTTGCTTCGGGACCTTTCACGGCGATAAGCTCGCCTTCCATCACTTGCTACTTCTGCCAATACTGGAGAGTGTTGCCTAGGTCGGGAAGGTTCAGCCACCACCTATGGCTCATCATCTCTCCTCTTCAGTTCGGTGCCAAACTGATCCTCGGGCGTGGTGTCTGGCTGAGCCCTTGCTCGACCTGTTTCCTTTATGCTTGCTCATCCTACTCCTTGATTTTTTAGATCTGATTCGCCGGTAGAGTATGACCTCCTTCATCTCCTGGACCATCGGGACCGATTTCTCCCTCTTGTTTTAGTGTTGTGTACAATTGGTTGCGTCTTCCCCAAGTATGTCATGATTTGGTCCATAGTAACTTGTTGTTAGGCAAAGAAACGGGTATTGAGATCCAACGGGACTCTGTCTAAGTCACCCTTAGTGATGGTGTCTGTCGTCGGAGTACTAGATGAATGGTTGTCATGGTTAGCAGCAACTTGATTGACATTCCCGCTAGTACCACCAGTCTTACTTTTTGATTTATAAGGCATGCTGAGAAATTTCTCAATGAAAGCACCAAAAATGTTAGCACAAAAAAATGGATGAACACCTCCAATCAAATTTACTACAACAGATTCAGCAGGAAATAAAATGCAAGGAAAGTTAGAAACACATGGATTTATAATGGTTCAGCCATAATGGGCATACGTCCACTGTTTATATTTATTTCTTTTCTTATATCTCAGCCTTTACAAGTGTTTTTTTTATGTAATACAATGATTTATGATTGAATGTAGAAATCTAGGAGCTTGGTTCGGTTATTTCCGTACTATAGAGTCTTGAAGCTTAAAAACCGTCCTTATGGCTGCCAGAAGCTTAGATGTTTATAGGGAAGTAGAGGTAGATGGATTACTCTGGTAAATTAGGCAATTTCCATGTATAACTTGCTTGGTTCAGATTATTCCATATGTAAAAGATACGATCATAAATTTCAAAATATATCCAGATTTCCTTCCATATATAACTTGATTGGTTCGGTAACATAGGATCTTCTTGGCTATGTTTGTCCGGTGAGTTAACATGGATGTCACACTGACCAAGTTCTCACACACCCTCCCTTGGTTCGGCATCCCCTATCTTATCCTAGTTTGGTCTTCACATCCTGCCTCTCCTGGAATAGTTGTCCGGCACCTACACTATCAAACAGAATATCCTATTCGGTACCTTGGGTATTGAATAGAGGTTTCTTCTTCTCAAATCCTTTGGTTCTCTCGCCTCCTTGTGTCTTGTAACCCTATCTTTCCTTTGCCTTGGACGAAACTGCCAATAACAGTAGACAAAGTTACTTAACACTAAAACAATGATAGCTTGATATTTTCGTAAAATCAAGTTTGTTCACAATTACCAATAGAAGGGTAAAGAATGAAAATAGAAAGTGCCCATGACAATGTTACACTCAATCGCTAATAACAAACTAACTTAGAAGAGTATATCATCTTCATTTAAAATGAAAAATTAATGTTTAAAAGCATATACTATGTTTTAGTTACTCTATCTTTTAGCGACTTATGCTTTGCAACAAAGTTTATATTTTTATATTAAGGAAAATCCTATGATCATAAACTTTTTGTTTTTTGTTTAAATTTGTATCGGTTTGATGATCAAAATGATGAAATGGAATTAAAATATCTTTTTTCTTTTCTGCTTCCTTAAGCTTTTGCTTATTTGATGTCATAACCCAACTGGAAAAATAAAAGGTTAAAAAATCAGTAAAGGGAGTTAAATGAATAATATATCAAAAATTATATTTCCTATGAATTTTACACCTAGATCCAAAAACTAGTTTGTAATAGATAAAAGAAGATAAAAGGTCACTTTCATTTATAAAATAACAGAAAAGATAATTTAGGTAGTATGTGCAACATCCAAAAAAATGAAGCCAGTCATTTACAACTAAACAATTATGATGTTTTATTTTCGGCTTGTAACATGCAACTATTCTATTAATACCAGATGTATATATATGATCTAAATTTTTTTATTTATATATGTGCTATAAACATTTTCAAATTTCAATTTTTAGCAAATTTTGAACAAGGCAGTATGCGTAATGTCAATTTAAACATAATAAGCCAGGGATTTAATATTATGTATCTTCAAGTGATGTTTTTAGTGCTTCAATTGGCTAGGGTTGCAAACATATGGATTACATGCTCATTATAGAAAAAGGTCATAACTTAGAATAAATATATAGAGTAAATATCCTTAGATGGTATCTACTATGAAAAAAATAAGAACAACCAACTTAACTACAATTGTTTTTAGAAAATTTAAGATAGATGCCATCCCAAATATACATAATTAATTAAAGTTTATTGTGATTGAACCAAACATTAGCAATGAAAAAATAACAATAAAAAAAGATACCTTCCCAGATCAATGATAATAAAAACAAAAATCAATTTATTACATCTACAAAATCACATAAGTAAAAGATTAGGATTAGGGATTGCAAACCCTAACATTCTAAATAGAATCGAACAAATCAAAAGATAAGAAATTATTTTATAAACTTACCAAATACCCAATTTGCGAACCTCGCATATTATTCTTCTCAGTTCGATTACAAATATCGTGTCATGGCGATTAGGTTTCCTATAAGATTCAACGAGTACTATGACAGACTTGATAATTCAAGGATAAACGTCCTTAAATGGGAATGGAATTAGGATAATTTTAGGGTTTAGCAAGTTTTTTTTAGAGTCGAGAGGGAATGACATTTTTGTCCAATATACTGATAAAGCAGAAAGTGGGAACACTTTTTTTTTGCTTAAGTGTTAAGCAGTGGAAGGGAATGAACTTTTGAGTGGAACAGAACAAAATTTTCACGTCTTAAACTTAATAGCGTTTTGACAAGCACCACTGTCCAAGTGGTTGGGCGCTTCGACTTTTGTGCGAAATGTCATAGGTTTGAAACTTGCATAACATGGTTTGAACATATATTAACATGTAGTATGTTATATATTACCTATGACTTATAGTACATAAATATGTACTACCATCTAAGTATCCAATTTAAAAAAAAAAACTAATCATAGATATTTCTATTTAAATGATACCATGTTATGCTATCAAAAGCGACTTTTCTTGTTGTGGGGCTTGGCATTTGACCCATTGTTGTTATCTTTTAAGATATAGCTTAAAGTTCTATACCACTTTTCCTGCCTTCTTCTACCTATTAATGTGGATTCATTTTACTATATGACCACTCCTTCATTGCGTTCTTGGTATGTTTTGTGCCTTTATGAATTTTGTACAACCAAGTGCTCTAGTTGTTTACTAAACCACGCAGACCTCAATTTGCTCAGGTATTATGTATAGGAAGATGAGGCAAAGATCACCTTGGTATGCTAATGCAAGCAAAAAATTCAGGATCTTGTGAGACCACTCAGAGTCAGTAAGCACTCCATCCAGTTGGACTGCAATGTTAAAGGGACCAGGAAATATTAGTGTATTTCATGCTAAATATTGTTGATTCATTAAAGTCTAGGGTTGCTGCCATCTCTAGAGTGTGGTCTTTGAAATCCCTAGTCATCGGTTAAGAATTTTCAAAAGAGAACATCTATTTATTCAGCCATAATTCAATTTGGTACTATTAAAGTCAGTAACTTTGGCGTCGGGTATCTCTATACCGCTGGATTCTTCCTTTGATAATCCTACAGAACTAAAAGCACTCAAGGCCAATCAAAAAATTATAATTATTTTAGCTTCTATGGATATATGTTTCCATAATTTTGCTCTCTTCTTCGAACTTTGATGCATATGCTATAGTACAGTAGCAACGTGACCCTGCATGATTGCATATGACCAAACTAACATCTTGATCATCGACAAATATGAAATGACAGTTCAATATGGTAGTTCGACATCTGTAGTGATATCCGACATAGGCATTTGTCAATTCATTGATGCTATCTTCTATAGTCTTCTTTGGTACAAATACTATACATGTTTCTTTTCTTGTCTCTATCTCATCTTTACTCGGCCCTCCTTTTTTTTCTGCTAACTTTGTGTACTGTCATGAATCACCCTGAACATGAACCATGCTTCCTTTAATTTCTTTCTTTTTATTTTTCCTTCTCAATCTTTGTATACCTCTTTTTACCCTTTTATATATTTAGTCATTGGTCATAGCTTGGTCAATTATCATACATATCCAAAATATTAAATATACGTGATGGAAAATAATAAAATAACAATATTGACGGTGTACTTTTTCTTATCTATAAATAATGTTTTCCCTTTCTTTTATACCCAATTTAATGTAAATATATCTATTTCTATAAGCATTTTGTGTGGCTATATTAACAATTTTTTTTGTTTCATTTAATATATTTTTATAGTCATATAAATCTTCTTATTTTCTATCATTTTGACGCAAATTTTACAACCTTTTTTGCCTAATTCTATAGCTTATGACTATCTTCATCCATCACTAAGTTTCTTTTCTGATAAATTTTTTCTATTTAGTTTCTCTTAGTATTTATTTACCCTATTCTAGGATGTCATTTGCAATGTTAGTCCATAGCTTATTAGTATCATCATTCCTGCAATTTTAGTCCATAACCTATCGATATCATCGTGGCCAATTCCATTTTGTCTTCTTCGTCATATACTCGCCATTTTTTAATGTCATTTTTTAGTTCTTTCCTATTAATGTTTTTGATCCTTTACTCATACTCCCTAAAATCAACCCCTTAAACATGAATTCTAATTAATATTAATAGTCGATGTTGGATTGTTAAGTTTTCCGGATGTATTACTTTACATTCTTTACATAATGCTAATTTTATCCTCTATATAAGCAATAGTCAATTATTGTTTATTTAATCCACTTTTGTATGTTATCAAATGTTGTTGTTCTTCTTTTAAAAATGAAACAATAAAAGTATTTGTTATAGTTGTATCAAAATGTGCTAGCAAAACCTAACAGTGATTCGCCTTCATCATTTCTCATCCCAACCCTCTATGTATTACATGATATCGTCAAGGACCACTGGCTAAACTGGATAGCGATACAACGCTCTATAGTAAGATTATAGAGGTCATAGGATCAGACCTGCGAGACATCAAAATGAGTGCTCTGCTTAAATTAAAAATACCACTTTTATTATATAGAAAATTTATTATATGATAACCTCTATTGTATTTTCCCTACATGTCCACTTAAACCTTGACCCATGAAGATCTTTTCATGCCTTAGTACTAATAAAAAGTTTCATTTAATGAACCCTAAAATGTTTGTTTTGAATTTTTATCCAAACCTACTTGTGGAGCATATGAACAAATAATATTTTAAGATTAGATCATTTAAAGTAATTTTAATAAACATTAATCTATCTCCTTTTCTCTTTGCTTCTACCACTTTGTATCTTATGTATTTATCTACTATTCCTACATTGTTTCTATTGTTATCACTTCCTACCAAATAAAACAATTTGTACCCCTCTTGATTCCTTAGATTTTTCACCTAATTACTTAGTTTATTGTAAACAAATTATATTAGTTCTTGTTTTGTTAAAATGACGCAGCACGGAAGTAGATCTGAACCAGCGGTCAAATCTATCCAGGATCCAATCACGAATTGCGGAAGAATGAATCGATGAAACAAGATAAATTGATGAATTGATGATACCCAAATGCCCAAATCCGTTGATCTCTCGAGACACCGGATTCTTGCTATCTTCAACACGTTGATCGCGCACGATACCGCGTTAGAAGATCTACGATTCTTCGACGTTGATCTCGCGCACGAGATTCCATGAATCGGCTTCAAAATCGTTGCTTTGAGCGCACTCGAATATCCGAAGATGGAGAAAGGAGATCACACTCAACTTCCAATTTTAATAGAGGCACAAAGCTCTCAACAAATTTTATTCAAAATTCAACTCCTTTTACAAATGACAACATATTTATAGGGAAAGTACAATACCACACGACTCAACACAATTACAACACGACTTAACAAACAAACAAACGACTCAAGAAAATACAAACATTCAATGACTTGACAATACACAGCGACTTAAGAAAATAAAATACAAACGACTTAACGACATACGACTTATCAAACAATGCGACATAAGCAAGTAACGACCTAAACAAGCACGGCAGCGACATAAGTAAGCTTCGACCTAAACAGGCACGGCAGCGACCTAGGCAAGCTTCGCGACATAAGGATTCTACTCGCGACCTACTGGAATTCGCGACATAAGGAATTCTGGAGCGATCGCGACCTAAGGAATTCTGGAGTTCGGCTTAAGGTACGTCGTTCGCGATTTACAGCTTGATGGAGCGACCTAGGTGGAAGCGACTTAGGCTCTTCGCGACTTAAGGTAGCTTCGCGACTTAAGGTAGCTTCGCGATTTAAGGTAGCTTCGCGACTTAAGGTAGCTTCACGATTTAAGGTAGCTTCGTGACTTAAGGTAGCTTCACGAGTTAAGGTAGCTTCGCGATTTAAGGTAGCTTTGCGACTTATAGAGATGAGCGACCTAAGGTTGAGCGACTTATCATGGCGCGCTGCATCATCCTCCCCTGGTTGAAAAGAATTCGACCCCGAATTCACACTTTCCTCTTCTTCGACATGCTTATTCTCATGATATGGAATCAAGTGTTTGATGTTGAAAATGTCAGCAGTATGGATATGATCCGACAATCTTAACTGATAAGCATTCTCATTAATCTTCTTTATGATTTCCTAAGGACCAATCTTTCTAGCAGCCAGTTTGTTGTAAGTACCAATAAGAAATCGATCCTTAGTCAATACTGCATATACAAAATCTCCTTCTTTGAACTCAACATTTCGTCTCTTAATATCCATGGATTGCTTATATTTCTCATTCGCCTTAAGCAATCGTTCTTGCACGACCTTGTGGCACTCTTGCAATTCATTCACAAAATCACTAGCTCATTTGATCACTCCTTTCTACTGTGGTACTATAGATAAATCTAATGGTCCCTTAGGCATTGTTGAGTAAACGACCTGGAATGGACTGAACCCAGTGCTACGATTAACTGCATGGTTGTGTGCAAACTCAGCTTGACATAGCTTGGAATCCCAACTCTTCAAATTGTTATTCACGAGGCATCTCAATAGATTACCTAGGGATCTATTCACAACTTCTGTCTGTCCATCCGTCTGTGGATGATAAGCACTACTGAATTTCAGCTTTGTCCCGACCATTCTCTATAGACTCATCCAAAAATGACTCAGAAAACGAGTGTCTCTATCCGATACAATAGATTCAGGCAACCTATGAAGACGATAGATCTCCCTGAAATACAACTGTGCGACATTAACTACATATGCCATCTTCTTGCATGCGATAAAATGTACCATTTTTGAAAACCGATCAACCACCACGTAGATAGAATCATTGCCACGTTGCGTTCTCGGCAATCCCAATACAAAGTCCATACTAACATCCACCCATGGTTTAGTAGGTATAGGCAACGACGTATATAAACCTGCATTTGTTGCGGTCCCCTTTGAAACTTGACAAATATGGCACCTTTGAACGAACTTTTCAACCTCCTTCCTTACTGACGGCCAAAAATAAGACTTTGAGATCAACTGCATAGTACGGTTATGGCCCACGTGTACTTCTTCATGTAATTCTTTGATGATTTTCATTCGCAGACTGCAATTTGCAATACACAACTGATTTCCTTTGAATAGAAAACCAACAACCAGCATATATCCATCCATGTTTCCCTGCTTGACTTTGTCTAGGATCTTGGAAAAATATGAATCTGAAGTAAGCAAATCTGGAAGTAAATCAAAACCCATCACCTCTACTCGCATGGTTGTTAGTAAATTATTCCTCCGACTCAACGCATCGGCGACGCGATTAGTTACTCCAGACTTGTGCTTTACGACGAATGTAAATTGCTGCAAATAAGCTATCTACGATGCATGCCTAGCTGCAATTTTATTCTGCCCTTGTAAATGTTTCAATGCTTCATGATCCGTATACAAAACAAATTCTTTGTGGAACAAGTAATGTCTCCAATGCTTCACGGCCTGCACAATAGCATAAAACTCCACATCATAAGTACTGTATCTCATCTTTGCTCCAGAAAGTTTTTAACTGAAATAGGAAATTGGACGACCCTTCTAACTCAACGCTCCTCCAATTCCAACTTTGGACGCATCTGTATGTAACTCAAATAATAACTGAAAATCTGGCAACACTAGAATCGGTGCTGATGTTAAAAGTTCCTTGATCTGTTCAAAAGCAGATCCTGCCTCTTTCGTCTATGAAAACTGCTTTCCTTTCATACAATCAGTAACAGGAGCCATCACACTACTAAAGTGCGGTATAAATCTTCGATAAAACGAAGCTAACCCATGGAAACTTCTGACTTCTGTTATAGTTTTGGGCTGTGGCCAATTTCTGATTGCGGCTACTTTACTCTAGTCCACTTGTATCCCTTTCTTAGACACGACATAACCCAGAAATAAAACACTCGGCGTCATGAACACGCATTTCTTCGTCGCTGCATAGAAATTTTCTTGACGAAGAATAGTTAACACCTTTCGCAAGTGTTGAACGTGCTCCTCTGTGCTAGCACTATATATCAAGATATCATCAAAGTAGACTACACCAAACTTCCCGATGTAAGGTCTGAAAATTTGATTCATCACCCTCATAAATGTACTTGGTGCATTAGATAGACCAAATGGCATGACCAGCCATTCATATAATCCTTCCCGAGTCTTGAATGCTGTCTTCCATTCATCACCTGGTCTTATGCGAATCTGATGATAACCACTCTTAAGGTCGATCTTAGAAAAGATTACAGACCCACTAAGTTGATCCAATAGATCATCAAGTCTTGGCATAGGAAATCTGTATCTGACAGTTATTTTGTTGAGAGCCCTGCTGTCTGTACACATTCTCCACGAACCATCTTTCTTTGGCACCAACAGAGCTGGTACAGCACAAGGACTGAGACTCTCTCGAACACGCCCTTGCTCAAGCAACTCCTCAACCTGTCTCCTCAACTCTTCATGCTCTTTCAGACTCATACGATAATGCGGGCTATGCGGTAAAACAACACCTGGCCCTAGATCAATTGGATGTTGTATGTCCCTTAGTGGCGGTAAATCCTTGGGTAATTCCGCAGGAAAGACATCTTCAAATTCATTTAACACCAGTCTAACCTCCGTAGGAATTTCAAGATCTTCACTTGTTTCATACCCAATCAACATAAACAATTCAGCACTATCTTCCACTTCTTTAACAAATTCTCTCGAAGATAATAGACTAGTTGGTTCCACTTTCTTCTTTGACTTGCTTTCACTTTGTTCACGCTTCTTAGGAACTAAGGTGATTTGAGTACCTTCGAACATGAAACTGTAGCTGTTGGTACGACCATTATGTTGTACAGCTCTATCATATTGCCATGGTCTTCCCAATAGTAGATGACACACATCCATATTGACAACATCACACCATATTTCATCTTTGTACTTCTTCCCAATAGAAAATGTAACAAATGCTCGTCTTCCCACTGTCACTTCTCCACCTTTCTTTAACCATGCCAGTTTATAAGGTCTAGGGTGTTTTTCAGTCTTCAACCCTAACTTCTTGACGGCTTCTTCAGAAATAATGTTATCGCAGCTTCCCGCATCAATAACAAATCAACAAACCTTTCCCAAGATAGTACATGTAGACTGAAAGATATTGCTTCTCAGCCAACTAGAATCATCCTCATGCTTTGGCGTTAACAAGACCTCCTCATCATCAAGTTACAAACTTCGTCTCCTGACACAACTTCTTCATCTTCATCAAACTTCGGTGGATGAGAATAATCAATTTCAGCTTCCACATCCTCATACTCACATTCCTCTGCAACTAATGCTCTCTTCTTTGGCTTTGTACATTCATTACTTTTATGGCCAAACTCCTGACAATTATAGCACTTGATACTGTTATTGACCTTTGCTTTAGCGGCTTCATTGACAATTTGTTTATTGACTGCCTTTGAAACATTAGCACTGCTACTAGCACCCTTATTCTGGTTGTTGGAACTCATAAACACACCACTTCCTCGTCTTCCTTGTTTCTCCCAAGCTAGAGCTTTCTGATGTGCTTTAGCAACAGACATAGGATTAAACATATTAACCATGTCTTGAATTTGCATTCGTAACCCTCCAACATATCTAGCCGTTAGCTGTTCCTCAGTTTCCATAATATCATTCCTTGCAATTAATTGATTGAATTCATCTGCATAGTCATTCACTGTCTTCGTTCCTTGTCTCAAATTCTGTAAACGTTGATACATAAGAGATTGATAATTGTATGGAAAGAAAGTCGCTTTCATCATCTTTCTCATCTTCTCCCAAGTAACAACTTTGATTTTCCCATTCTCTCCCGAGTTAGTTTAGTTTGTTGCCACCAAGCCATAGCTCTTCCCCTTAGCCTTGTAGCAATTAATTGGACACTGTGATTCTCAGGCACATCCTTGAATTCCAAAATTTCTTCTACATTCGACAACCAATCAAGAAATTCTTCCGCTTGCATACCACCTTTGAATTCTGGAATTTCCATCCTCATACCTGACTCCCATTTACGATCATTTTCTGAATCCCAAAATTGATTTCGCACTTAGCCTTGATTTCGATAATGAATACTACCTCCATCACCATCTTCCTCAAAATCAGATGTATTTCGATATCGATCCTGACCATCTACATCCCTACGTCCACGCATGTTCCTTCTACCTTGTCTTTCAGCATCACGATATGGTTCATTTTCGAAACCACGTTGAGTTACTCCCTCTTCATTTCGGTACCCATGGTGGTCTCGCATCATTGAAACTGATGATTCTCTCCTATCTCGATACGACTGGGGTGACATCCTCCTTTCTTCCGAAACCGATGGCGAAACCCTATTTCCACCCTGGTTCGAAACTGGTGATGTTCTCCTTTGATTTTGATTCATGTCGATCATCAATTTCTCCAATTTTTCAATACCCTCATTGAACTTTTCATTGATACGCTGCTCCATCTGCTCAGCTTCTTGTCTTCTATACAAGTCTTCAACATTTTGATAGCGGTTAGCATGTCTCGAAGGCATGATCAAATCTTCAACAAATCCAAACACAAACTTCACACCCAACGACCTTGGAAAAGTTCGTCTCCTTGCTTTGATACCAAATGACGCAGCACGGAAGTAGATATGAACCAGCGGTCAAATCTATCCAGGATCCAATCACAAATTGCGAAAGAATGAATCGATGAAACAAGATAAATTGATGAATTGATGATACCCAAATGCCCAAATCCGTTGATCTCTCGAGATATCGGATTCTTGCTATCTTCAACACGTTGATCGCGCACGATACCGCGTTAGAAGATCTATGATTCTTCGACGTTGATCTCGCGCACGAGATTCCGTGAATCGGCTTCAAAATCGTTGCTTCGAGCGCACTCGAATATCCGAAGATGGAGAATGGAGATCACACTCAACTTCCAATTTTAATAGAGGCACAAAGATCTCAACAAATTTTATTCAAAATTCAACTCCTTTTACAAATGACAACACACCCCTATTTATAGGGAAAGTACAACACCACACGACTCAACACAATTACAACACGACTTAACAAACAAACAAACGACTCAAGAAAATACAAACATTCAATGACTTGACAATACACAGCGACTTAAGAAAATAAAATACAAATGACTTAACGACATACGACTTATCAAACAATGCGACATAAGCAAGTAACGACCTAAACAAGCACGGCAGCGACCTAGGAAAGCTTCGGCAGCGACATAAGCAAGCTTCGACCTAAATAGGCATGGCAGCGACCTAGGCAAGCTTCGCGACATAAGGATTCTACTCGCGGCCTACTGGAATTCGCGACATAAGGAATTCTGGAGCGATCGCGACCTAAGGAATTCTGGAGCTTCGGCTTAAGGTATGTCGTTCGCGATTTACAGCTTGATGGAGCGACCTAGGTGGAAGCGACTTAGGCTCTTCGTGACTTAAGGTAGCTTCGCAACTTAAGGTAGCTTCGCGATTTAAGGTAGCTTCGCGACTTAAGGTAGCTTCACGATTTAAGGTAGCTTCGCGACTTAAGGTAGCTTCACGACTTAAGGTAGCTTCGCGATGTAAGGTAGCTTCGTGACTTATAGAGATGAGAGACCTAAGGTTGAGCGACTTATCATGGCGCGCTGCATCATAAAATATCTACCAATTCTTGACCTTTATTAGTTAAAGTTCATATATTCCATGTTGTTATTCCAAATTTATTATTAACATTTTTATTATTGTTGTTATTACTTTTATTAGAAAAGTTTCTATTTTCATTATTGCTATTGTTCATGTTATTATTTATGTTGTTGTTTCGATTATTTTTATTATTACCACCACTTCCACTACTAGTACCACCGCTAAATAGTGCGACCAATTTAAATTTATATTAAATATCCACCAAATTTGAAAATAATTTTCAGCTTTAACTATTTGAGTCGAACTTTAATCCGATATTTATGCATCTAAAAGGGATATTTTTAAATGTTGAATTTTCAAAATTATGTTACAGTCATATGTTTTTGACTACACATCCACATATAACATAAACATGTGTATACGTGTTTGTACATAAAATAGGAAAAAACCCATAAATGTAAAAAATGAAACTAACATGGGAGAAATAACAAGAAATTAAAGAGAGGTATGAGATTTTTATAGTTGTTCAGCTAATTCTATGGCGTACATCCATTTTATAATTCCTATTGATCGAGATTCACTATCACAGTTGATCTACAATGCAATATCAGCTCTAGAATTCCTTGATTTCGAATTCAGCAGAGTTTCTCTATACAGGAAAACATTGGATTTGTAGCGGAAGAATCCATCATAAATCCAGCGCTAAACTTATGTTGGCGGCGAATTTACGATGAATACTCGAGGTCTGTAAATTTCAAGTCGCTAATCTAGTGTCAATGGAAATTAACATGAGCTCACCGACATTTTTTTATTGTTCGTCTAAATATTAAAATTCCTTAAAAAATATTTTACCGACATTTTTCCAAAGGATATATAAAGACTAAGTTTTTTCCTAAATTCCTTTTAAATAAAATGTCATTGGTAAAGCCTAGCTAAATAGCGTGGGATTAGCGACGGATATTTTTTTGTCTATACTTTTAGTCTTACATATCTGTCGATAATTTGTCACTAATCCCGACGCTTTAGCATAGGTTTAGTGACAATTTTTTTTTATTTCTAGCGCTAATCTCATGTTGTTTTGCAATGGTTTTAATAATCATTTGTCTATTTCAATGATGTTTTAGTGGCGGTAATTTTGTTTAAAAATTCCACTAGTATTCTTTTTCTGTTCCGTCGGTAACTGATATTTTTCTATTACAGCTTTCCCTATGCAGTTACCATTAGTAGTTCGATAGTCAATAATAAAATCATCTACAGGAATATATGTGCACAATTATATAAAATGAATAGCATAAACAAAAACAAAAATGCAATTTTAAATCTGTTGGTCATATAAACACTAAATTGAATTTTAAGCAAAAAACTATTCAACTAATGCTAATCTCCCATACAAAAATCATATCATCCATAGCCATTCATCAATTCATATATACGCTAAGATGAATTCTAAACTAACTAATCAACTAGTGCCACTGTTATCCTATATAAAAGAACCATCCACGGCCACATAATACCCATATAAAAAACCGCTTAATATCGCATTTACTACAAAAAATTTCCAGCTACCATACTTAAAGAGCTTACGTAGATGACTATAACGAAATGTCTTCATAATCAGATCCATCGGGCCTCTAAAGCATTGCCATCATCTTTGCCAATTATGCTTAAAAGTTCACTCTATCTTCCTTTTGTTATTGTGCAAGACTTCCTTGATCTTCCTCGAGCGTTTGGCTCTTTTCTCACTGCTCTCTCCCTCTGTCTCAATCCTAAGCCGCTCTGCTCTCTCATTCTCGAGCTCTAAGTGCATTTCCTCAATATTTTTTTGTAGCTCATGAACATCATCTTCATTGCCAACACAATGGCATTTTGAACGTTGAGAAGTCGAGGGAAGCTGTAAAGTAAAAATGAAATTACTGCTTACAATAATAAACCGAAAACATTTGATACTTCTTTAGCTTTAAAGTGAGGATTAAATAGAGTAAACTATTTTAAATAAGGTTACAAAAAGTTAAACGGGGTGAACATTAATGCTTTTGTATATGAAATCTTCATTTGTACAATGACTTGCTATTATTAGTAAAAATAAGAAAAATCTATATTTGAATGAAATCCGAAGATGCATTACCATGGGAACAGTGATGAACCTAGGATTTTTCGATGATTTTTCGATGCGGTGGGCGTGAAATTATATATAATTGATAATCAATTTAAGTTTCATTGTATAATATTTTCAGTAAGCAAACCTAAAAAAGAAGAAATCAACATGATATAAGAAATATTAAATCATATTTAGAGATTATTTTAGATGCATTCGCAATATCATTTAACTATGATGTGGATGGTGATTTTTTTATTCATAAGTATTCATTAAAGGGATTGTACTGAAGAATTATGAGCTGCCGCCGATGGTGAAATTTTTATAACTTTTCGATCCAGCATAGTTATACACTTCTACCAATGGTGAATTAATATTTTAGATCCATCATGTATAATCGGGTGTTAATTTATTTAGGTATGTTTATTTTGTTCATTCTACAGTGGCAAATGAAACAAAATATTTAGTTTAGAGACTATGGATACCACACCATTATGCATGTTTGATTTCATTGAATATTTTGAGAATGATCAACTTGATACATTTTCTTTTATTTTGGTTTCAACATATTTTTTATTCTTACTTTTTTTTGAAATGGTACTTAGATACAACATGTCATTGGGACAACAAACCACAAATTATGTGTCAATAAATATTTGAATCACGCTACGCAAGTTTCGAACTTGTGACCTCTCGCACAAAAGTCGAATCACTTAACCATTGGGACAATGGTGCTTGTCTTTTTTATTCATACTTTTGGTTAAACATTACAGTTCATAGATTTTTCGCACCAGGATGGTTTTGTGAATATTAATTTAGAGATATAGATTATATGGTTGATGAATGATCTTCCTAAAGCACACGAAGAATGTCAAATTAATAACTTTGATAGTTACATAGTTTTTAAAAGCTTTTAGGCTATTTATTGGATTCAGTAGTACATTGGATACAAAACTATAATAGCCAGCAGATGCAATACTGTTTTAGATGCATCGCATTATCAATTATTTATACTTTTTCGATCCAGCATAGTCATACACTCCTACCGATGGTTATCAACTATTCAACTAATGCTACTATTATCCTATATATAAAAATACCATCCATAGTCATAATACCGATATAAAAAATCACATAATATCGCATTTACTACCAAAAAATTCGACTACCACACCAGAAGTACGAAGATGATGATGCCGAAGGGTCTTCATAATCAAATCCATCGGGCCTTTGAAGCATTGCCATCATCTTTGTCAATTGTGCTCGAAAGTTCTCTCTATCTACCTTTTGTTGTTTTGCAAGCCTTACTCTTCCGTGAGTCCTTGGCTCTTAGCTCGCATGCGTGCAAACACAGACACTCTCTCTCTCTACTTCAATCCTAAGCCACTCTGCTCTCTCATTCTCGAGCCCTAAGCAAATTTCCTCAATATTTTTTTATAGCTCATGAAAATCATCTTTATTGCCAACACAATGGCATATTGAACGTTGAGAAGATGGGGGAAACTGTAAAGTAAAAATGAAATTACTACTTACAAAAATAAACTGAAACATTTGATACTTCTTCAGCTGTAAAGTAAGCGCTAAACAGAGTAAACTATTTTAAATAAGGTTACGAAAACTTAAATGGAATGAGCATTAATGCTTCTGGATATGAAATCTTCATCTGTATAATGAATTGCTATTATTAGTAAAAGTAAGAAAAATATCTATATATAAAATGAAATATGAAGATGCATTACCATGAGATCGGTGATGAATGTAGGATTTTTCGATGCGCTGGGCATAAAATTATAAATAACTGATAATCTATTTAAGTTCCATTATATTAAATTTTCAGTAAGCGAACATAAATGAGAAAAATTCTACACGATGTAAGAAATATTAAATCATATTTAGAGATTATTTTAGATGCATTTGCAATATCATCTAACTATGCTGTAGATTATGAATTTTTTTATTCATAAGCATTCATTAAAGAGATTGTATGAAGAATTATATGTTAAATTTGGACGATTTAAATCTATTTCAAATATTAAAAGAAAGAAGATATTAATTGGTACTTTCAGTCAATCAAAAATGGGAAACAAGTAGAAGATATATTAATTGATTTGAGGAATCAATCAAATAAGGATATACGTGGAAACAAATACCAATATGCCAAATTTTGTGTTGAAATCAAATCAAATAAATTCAGAAAGATTTCATCCTTATTTCTAAGGCAGTCTCCAGCCTTCCACCTATATATATGAAGACATTTGTTCATCTTTTCAACACAAGATGACAAGAGAGTTCTACAAAAAAAATATCTTCAATAAGATCCATATTTCTGTATCTATTATAGGGTGAGAAATTTATATTGAGTGATTTATATTCTTCTCATGCCGTACTCCCTCTTGAAGTGAAGAAGAATAAAGGTTGTTGGGTCCAAGGATGTAGGCATAGTCGAACCTCGTTATATCGGTGTGTTCTTTACTTTTCGTCTTTTATCTATAATTTATGCACTTTGATTTTCTTTTTATTCTCTTTGTTGGATTGGAATTGTTGAGATTGTCCACAAACTAGATTATTGGGTGTTCTAACTCTGATTTTCCACTACAGTTTGGTATCGAAGCTTTTTGTTCTATTTGAAGACTATTTCAGATATTTTTAATTCAACAAATAATAGCACTAGTAGAAGCTCTACAAATTATGGGGTCGCTAGATTTGATGGAAATGGAGATTTTGGCACATGGAAGATCAAGATGGAAGTGGTATTAAAGAAGACTTTTAAGGTTGTCCCAAATCCATGGAAACTGAAGAAATCGAGGAATTGGAAGAGAATGCTCTTACTACCATCCAGCTTAGCCTTTCTGATAAAGTACTTAGAGAGTTTTATCATGTGAAAACTGCTAAGGAATTATAGGATGCTCTTCAGAAAATGTTTTACGACAAGTCGCTCACTAACCGCATCATCCTACAACAACAACTTTACTCGTTCAAGATGAAGCCTGGAATGATGTATTAGCTTACGTGGATGCCCTAAAGACACTTGTTATGAATCTTTGAGCAGCTGAAGTAAAAATTAAGGATGAAGCGCAAGCTGTCATTCTTTTATGTTCTTTGCTTGCGGAGTATAACACTTTGTTAACTCTATGATCTATGGGCGCTCTTCTATTTTCTTGGTGGATGTGAAAACAAATTAGCATAATGAGATGTCGAGGGAGAATTTAGCAAACATGATCATGGAGAATGATTTCGAAGGCCTTACTGCGCAAAGGGGAAGAAGTAAGAGCGTACCCAAATATGATGGAGATAGAGCAAAGTCAAGATCTCAGTCAAGGGGAGCTCCGAAGGGAGTTTGTCATTACTGTAGATGGCCTGGATATTATATTGGAAGTTGCCCCAAGTTTGAGAATAAAAACAAAGCCATTACCCAAAGGCTTAAACTTCTACAGCGGAGACATCATATTTTAGAGAGTGATCCTGGCATTTCTACAACTTCTACCTCTTCTATGAAGACTACTATATGGATTATTGACTCTAGAGCATCTGATCATATGACACCTGATAGACACTCTGTAACGACCTAGAATTTTGGTCATTTGAAATTAGAATATTTAATTAATTTTAGAAATGTTGAAAAGTAAATTTTATATATTTAATAATTTAAATTTCAAATATAACGATTTATTGGGTAACTTAATTGTTGAATTTAAATAATTGAAATCTTGAATTTTATTTGGATAAAAACGATTTAATGGCTTATTAAATTTCTATTAATAAGAATAAAGGTAATAAAGCTTTTAAATTTGATTTAAAAGTGATTTAGCTAATTTTGAAATTAACTCATTTTAATTAAGATATAAAAATAGCCTTCCAAGACATAGTCTCGGATTTCAACGAAACTAGTGTCGTTGGGTCCGTAATAATGACTTATAATATGCCGTCAAATTTCGTAGCGATCAAATGTATTATTTGGTCGTACGGGATAGAAACGCGTTGAAATTAATAGCGATCAAATGTAAGATGCAAGCATTTTAGCTATTTTAATAAGTATTTGTACTTAGACACTATTATAATATCACAGGATTTTTATATAAAAGTGTTTTGGTTATCGTAAGGTAAAAATCCATCGTGTTTATGTGTGGCGTGGTCTTACGAGATACCTTTTTGATTTCAAAGATTTTCTTATAACTTTAAATTCAATTGGGTGTGTTTTCTCACGCTGGATTTCCAGACTGACTCGGGTGTTATTTTATTATAATGCTCGGGTCAGACCGAGCATATTACAGATTAGTTGGGATGCTTGGAGTTTCAAGAGACGAGTTGGGGGCCCAGAGACGTATTCACGTAGATGGTTATTTTTCTGCTGTATTCATGGTGTGTTTCAGAAATTGTGAGGAAAAGCTGTTATAACTGTCCAGGCTGAAATAGGTTAGTATACTCTGGTTGATGTCTGTATATACATCTATTACAGTTTTGTGTTGTGTAAATATGTATGCTATATTATAGATTATTCGTTCCGCTGTGAGATTCTATGCTGTTTGGTTTTCTTCTTATCTTCTTTCTTCTTCTTTCCCTTAACAATCGGGTTTTCCGGCATTCGATTTCTCGACATGTAATACAGTGGATGTATTGGTGTCGATTTCCGAGGGTCGAAAAATCTAGTCGTTACACTTGGTATAAGAGCTGAAGGTTAAGCTCGAACCTTGGTTTCAGTTGGGTAACTCATTAGAGAGGGATAGTAGCACCCTAGAATGAGTTTGAGTGTGTATATATATATATGAGCGTGTATTTGTTAGTGATATAAAAATGTTTTATATTGTGTTGGTTGATTTGTTGAGTGGCTTATGGATTTTGGTCAATGCGAGTAATTACCGTTATTGATAGAGATCTCTAAACACTTGAACAAAGCAGCTCGACATGTTATTGTTTTAAAATTGGGTAAATGGAATAGTTTTACCCTGATTATTTTATGTATAAAGGAATAATTTTTCAGAAATTATTATGGTATATATGGTGTGCTTGGCTATTAGGAAATGATAATGTTAAACTATTATCATTCGTTGCTTATTGTTGTGATCGAATAAAAGTTGATATTATAATGGAAACAAGATTAACAGTTCATAAATGTTTTTATATAACCAAATGGAATTATATAGATATGATTTACAAATGTGATTTATAAATTGAAATGAAGTGAAATTCCTAAAGTGTATTATATAAATATGGTTTAAAAAACGATTTATAAAGGATTTAAAAGCTGGAAATTCGGGAATTTAAATCCCGGTGGTTTTTAAAAATATTTTTCAAAGTTTGGAAAATAATAATAGAATTATTTGGAAGATACTATTGGATAGAAATATTAAAAACGATTTTAAAAGGAATAGAAAGCACTGAACTCACTTCGGTCGTTGGAAAATAATTTCGGTGATGACTGCAGCATCATCGATATTCATTTTCGAGTTTCCAAGGGAGGAATTGCTACCGATTGAGTTTTGATTCAATAAAGCTAGTTTTGGTTTTGAAAATCTAAAGGAATGATTTGGTATACCAATGGATTGGGGTGTGTGTGTGTATGATTTCAAAAAATGATTTGAAATACTTTAGAACGAGGTGTTTAAACTTTGGGATTTTCATTTAAATGTTTTATTGAAAATATGAGATAATAAGTTTGATAACTTATAAAATTTGAAAATTTGCGAGTTAAAGCAATGTTTTGAAAATTTGAATACGAATGCAAGGGAAGTAAGAAATTGAAATTCAACTGTGGAATGAAATTTAACTTAAATTAGGTTAAATAAAGTGAAATTTGGAAGTCTAGCCAATTTAGACTAAATGAAATAAATTTTGTAAGTGGAATTGATTGAAATAAATTAATGAAATAGGCTAATTATATTAATTAGTGAATTGGATATGGTTTGAAATGTTGATTGATAAAATCAAATGTTGAAATGGAATTGAAATTGAATTTGATTAAAATGGGTAATGAATTAAGTTGTGAAGTGGTAATAACCATAAGGAGTTGTATAAAATGTTTATAAATTTAAGAAAATTTTATGGAATAATTCATAAATGAAGTAAGTATGAAGTGAAATGTGTTAAAAATTGAATTTGGAGGAATAATTCTTAAATGATATCAGTATGGAACGGATATACTAAGAAAATAAGGGAATGTGAATTAAGCAATGCGAATAGTGATTGTAAATAAGTGAATGTATATGAAATGAATGTGAATAAAAAGAATTTGGGATAGCTAAGAAATCAATTGGAATAAATACGTAAGTTTTACGTATATTATTTTATTCGCATAACGGTTTGATCCAGATTCGAGCATAGAATTTCAAGATAATTTATATCGATCCGAGTTAGGACTTTTCACTCGATTCTCGACGGCGAACACTGGATATGGATTTTTGATTGATTCTGAAATTCTCTGTCATAGTATATAGCTATGCAAGGAGAATGAAGGTTTCTAATCAATTAACTAGATCTAAATCCCCACTAGAGTGGTCGTGTGAAGGATACTAGTTTAGAAGTGAAATTGTGTGATCGAACGAGCGATCAGATTGAGATGTGCGTACGGATGATATATGTACATCGTACGGTTTTAGTGAAGCAAATATTGGAAATTGAAAATGCAAAATAAAATAATTATGAACTATATGATTGGATATCATTGGAAAATAAGATGCAGGTATATAAAAGCAAGAGCTAATTTGATGCCTTTTATTTTCATAAGTAAAAATGGGTTGCCCGACTAAAAGGTACATGTTTAAATTGTTGTTTGAATTTGATTGTTTTATGATTGAGCCACTTGGCTTTTGTTTTCTTTTGTTGGTTTGGGCCCGTAGTGGCGATTTGTAGTTGTTCTGATCTAGCCGCGCAAAGGAGACACTGGCGAAATTTTTGGAAAATTTAAAGAGTTGGAAATTTTGAAGAAAATTTTGATAACTAAAAATTGATTTTTGAATTATAACCTGAAATGTTTGAATGGATAATATTAGCTGGAACCTATGGATGAATTTGGGAACTTAGTAAAAGTAATAACAAGGTTTCAACAAATTGATTTTGAAAGCTAAAGGCTTAAATGGATTTGGGAAGTTATTCAACTAATGTGTTTTAGAAAAAGGATGGGTTTGGACATTTTTCCTATTTTGGCAATTTCATGGACGAAATTCTTTTAAGGGGGGAAGAATGTAACAACCAAGAATTTTGGTCATTTGAAATTAGAATATTTAATTAATTTTAGAAATGTTGAAAAGTAAATTTTATAGATTTAATAATTTAAATTTCAAATATAACGATTTATTGGGTAATATAATTGTTGAATTTAAATAATTGAAATCTTGAATTTTATTTGGATAAAAATGATTTAAGGGCTTTTTAAATTTCTATTAATAAGAATAAAGGTAATAAAGCTTTTAAATTTGATTTAAAAGTGATTTAGCTAATTTTGAAATTAACTCATTTTAATTAAGATATAAAAATTGCCTTCCAAGATATAGTCTCGGATTTCGACGAAACCAGTGTCGTTGGGTCCGTAATAATGACTTATAATATGCCGTCAAATTTCGTAGTGATCAAATGTATTATTTGGTCATACGGGATAGAAATGCGTTGAAATTAATATCGAAAATTTAATATGGTAAATAAATATAATAATTGGGTTCAAAAAGCTATCTTCTCCATACGATCGAACTAGATCTTGGAACCTGTTCCATTGCGTTCAGAATAGGGGTACAACATTAGGAACGCCAAGCGGCATGCCTCAATAGGAGTTTGGGATTTTAAGTTACTTTAAACGAGATATTTGGAATTAAATAATATTTTAATTTTTTAAAGTCAAATCCTCACCTATTTTAAGCCACCCTATCATTCCCACTGCCTTATTTAAACATAGCGTGCACAGAAGAAGAAAGGAAAAAATATTGCAACCTCAAAAATTTATAATTTAAATTTTACTTAACGAAAAATTCCCAAACGAATTTTAAAAATCATGTTTCGATGGGGGCTTTGTGATGATATGCTTTGGGTGGCGCTCGATCGCATTTTTGGGTGGTTTGCTGTTGCCGACTATGTTTAGTGGCAGCTCAAAAAACAAGGGTTGGGTTTTATGGCAACTTCGGGCGCCGGTTCGTCGAATGGAGTTTTGAATTGGATTCATAGCAGCGTTTAGCATCTCGGGACGAATTTTTAGGAGCGTGCGGCATCGTTTGGTGGAACGTGACATTTACCGTGTGCGTGAGAGGAGGTACAGGTCGCGAGTTGGAGGCGTGGTCTTTGGGTCGATCGAGTCACGTTCGGCGAGAGGAGTTCATCGGTGTGATATTTTGGATTTCATTGAAAAAATGCTCTGTGTCAGTTTGAAATCGTGTGTAACAACCCATAATTTTTATAAATATTTTTAAATTAATTTTTGTTTTGAAACTTTGATTTTTAAATAATTTTAAATTGAAGTTTGGAATTTTTTTCCAAGATATTTTGGATTTTTGTTTCTATTTTTATTCTTCCAAATATAATTAAATACTGACTTTCCGGAAAGGTTATATTTTGTCAAACATTGACTTTTTATTTAAATTAATTGAAATTTTAATTTTAATCTTTTCTTTGGAGCAGTAATTGGTTTTGATATTTGTTCTGTTTTTCGTTTCATCGAATTCCGTTTTAAACTTTGATAAATTCAACATTTACACGCAAAATTTTATCTGTATTGTATTATTCATTTTGCTATTCTAATTGCCATCTTTTATTTTGTTTTGGACTTTGAATTTAATTATGTGAATTTGTTGAGTTATAATTTTCCTAAGTTAATTGTATTTTGTTTGCAATTTTTAAAGCTAATTTCAATATAATTAGATATTTTCTTTATTTATTTTCCTATTTTTCCTAAAACAAATTATTTATTTTCTTTTCTTCACTTTATTTTAGTTTCTTTTTATTTTATTTACTGAGTTTTATTTTATTTATTTTGTACAAAAGATATTGGAAATTCGAAGGGACAAAAGCTTTAAAACAATGACTTTTCATGTGCTAGACTCTTCACTTTTTGGACCGTTCAACACTTTATTGTTTCCGTGAGTTTCTTATTTGATTTTCACGTGAAATTTACTTCTCATTCCAGCAAAATTTCGGCCCATCATCTCTAAAAACATTTTGGTAATGGCTTCCATCTTCTCCTCATTTTCCCTTGCTTTTTCCATTGATTTTTGCCTTGATTTTTGCCTTGACTTCACACATGTTTGCTCGGCCTATCACCTCACCATCTCCACCACCGACCACCACTGTGACGACCCGCTCTTATGGACCCTCGAAAATCGACATAAGATACTCAACGGTATAATATACCGATGATCGAATGCCGGAAAAGACAGATTGTAGAAAAAGAAAGTAGGTAGAAGAAGAAGAAAACTAAACAACATCAGAATCTCACAATCGCAGCGGATAAAATATAATATATAGAACAGAACTTTACACAAATCAAAACTATATCTGTTTATATACAATACATCATCATCAGAGTATATCAATACAACCAACCATAGCCAGTCAAACAATCTCAACAATCACAGCAGCGGAATAATACAAGTACGAGAAATACGTCTCAGACTCCAGCTCCTCTCCTGAGCTCCATAGCAACCTATCCTGAAATATACTCGGTCTGACCCGAGCATTATAATAAAATAACACCCGAGTCAGTCTGGAATACCAGTGCATCATAAATACATCCAAACTGATTATTAAAGTTCAAAAATCCTTTGAAACAAAAGCATCTCGTAAGACCACGCCACAAATAAACATGTCGGGATTTTACCTTACGATAGCTAAAACACTTTTTATAAAAATCCTCTAATATTATAATAGTGTCTAGATACAAATACTTATTAAAATAGCTGAAATTGTTACATGATTAAATTCCAGCATACTAGGTATACAAACAAATACCGTACAAGGCACGTAGGGAAAATGGATTTCCAACGAATGACTAGGCACTGGGGTACCACCTGTCACAGTACGTGGCCTAGATCACAGTACCGAGGAGTACGCCCGCTCCCCTGCAACACAAAGCCGGAATCATCCCTTACTGGATAATTCCAAGTAAAATCACCCCACGGTTGTGATCAGCAACCGCACCACTAAGCCGAAATAAAAGGGACATCTAGACAGGGATGACCTTACTCTCAAGTGGGGGCTACCCACGAAGCCTTGCTGCATATCCCCTGATTTTCAGTCATTCCCGGTTGATGAGGCTTGAGGCTAAACGATACCTTTATAGCACATATCCCTTAGAATGCCCATCGTCCACCTGACGATGTCACGAAAGCATTCGTCCATACAAGTCCGTCCCGGGTCCGAACAGAACCGAAGGCACTACCCCTACTACATCCATTTTGGAAATATCCTCAGGATTAGTAGCGACTAGCCCTTGCACTTCACTGCTCCATCTTCGACTCCGAAATCGTTTTCGCGAAACGTACAAACCGGATCGAAGTGGTTTTCGAGTCTCCAGACCTAGAATCCCGGTATACGGAAACTCGATCCCGGTCTCTTCGAAACGATCAACGCATTTGGCCAATATTGATAGTCGGTGATTTAACTATCAATTAATGTTCACAAACATCCATACACATACATCACAAAATAAATAATCTCCATATTATTTATTTGCCTCTAATATCTTTCAAAGATATATATTTCAAATTTTCAAAACTCGTTTGAAAACAGTTTCCCAAAATTCTTCCTTTACAAGGTAAATCTCTTACCCTTTATTCCCATCGGGAATAACCAAGTATAAAACAATTTGCATTTAAAACAGTTAAAAAGACTTAACTGAAATATACTTTAAAATATGAAAATTACTTCTATCTATTTACTCAAAATATAAATTTAAAATATGTAAAGAAAACTAGTCATTAACACATAAACTTTGATTTAAAAATAAGGGTTTAGTTTAACTAAATTCAAAATAGCGTTATAAGAAGAAAAATACTAATTTTAACAGCTTAAGCTAAAACCAACTTTTAAATAAATCCATTTGTAAAAATAATTGCTAATATACTCCCAAATTATTACGGTATTAAAAATTATTAATTTATTTCTTTAAAAATAACGATTTCTTAAAAATACTTTTAAAACGATTTAAAACTTAACCTTAGTTAAATAAAATCTTTTTATAAACATTTACTTGGTTTTCCCAGGGAAACACTTTCCCGTTTCCAAAACATTCCAAAGTACTCTTTCATAAAAATCCACTGATTTATTTCAAGTCAATTATGTTTTACAACATAAATCCCAAATCCCATATTTAACTATAACTTCATCCGAAGTTCACACCCAATTTCCCATATCCGGAAATTCATTTTTAAATCATAGTTTAAAACATTTTAAATTAAACATTTTTGGTGAATTTCCAATGGAAGCCAAATTTCCAATTCACTTAATTAAATTCCAATGAAATACGGCATTTCAAAACATTCTATTTTTCATTTGAACTTGTTAATTTATATTCGGAAACTCCATTTTAACATATATTTAATTTCCGGATAACATTAGTCATTATTAAAATAAACACCATTATTTTAAACAATTTATAATTTCATAAATTTAATCTCCAGAAAATTTATATTTCATATTTACCGATTGATAAATTTTCCCACAATATTAAATCCCAATTTTACCAATTTTTCATTTCCCATTCCAAACCAGATTTCAAATTCTATTTTTTTCAAAAATTCTTAATTTAACAATTTACTTATTTCGTAAACACCCAATTTTGTCCATTTATAAATTAAATTCTGTAACTATGATTTATACAACAATTTCACAACACAATTAAATTTCCAGATTTATCAATCACAACATATAAACAGGTATTCACTAACAATTATAAAATAATTGCTACAATTGTGAGGAATCCAGTTGGATCCCTCCAACCTGTTTCTCCGTGCATCACAGATATTAGCACATCACATATATAAATATCAATCCAGACTGATAACAACAGTTATAATCAACCAATCACACAGATATATAAATATTATCTATTTAATCTGTATAGCATCCAGATGTGAGTGAGAAAAACTCACCTTGAGTTTCGGCGAGCGTTCGAAATTTTAAATTAAACCGGACGACGTCCGATTTAACCCAAATTCGACTTGCCCGAAATGACTCCGGATCTGCACCATCACGTAGTATTCTTTTCTGCGATTTCAACGCTTCCAGATTCATCCGAATCTGAGTACGTATGAGTTCGTTATGATATTACAAAGTTTTGAAATAAATTTAAAACAACTCCTTTTATTATTAAATAATATTATACCAAACAACAGCAGCCGTTCATCACGAAATCAAGCCCGCTCATACCCTATTCTTCCTCACGCGACGTCAACAGCTCAAGAAACCCAAAGCCGATCCTAGGGTTCGAAATCGCGACCACCACAACCAGTTCCACCTCGATCGGAAGCTACCGCTGCGACGCCCTCGCCGTTAGCCACCTTCGCCCCGAACGCGCACGTGTCCGGTCGACTCCAGCTCGTCTAAGTCGAACTCAAACGGCAGCGACTTCGGTCCATTTCCTGGCCACCACGATGAACTCCGTGACACCCCGCCGTATGGATGGGTAGCGCTCGAGATGATCTACAACTTCCTAGTTGGGAGCATCACCTAAAACTCGATGGATTGACCGCGATTTGAAGGGGAAAATCGATGATTTCCGGCCATTAAAGGAGAAAGTGGCGGCCGGTGTAATTAACTAGGGTTTTGGAGAAAACGTTAATATATATATATATATGTTATTTAATATTATTTAATTAATAAAATTTCTCGATTTAACAGTTAATGCAAACGACCTCCAATTCTCACGTTCCAACAGGCTATCCTGGGGTTTTTTCCCCGTTCCGGTCACAATGGAACAGGTTTCGTAAGCTGATTTGATCGTATGCGCGAGATACGGAATTAAACGATCAATTAAAAATTAAATCGGTTAAATCAATTTCGATGCATTTCGAGCTGTCACGGTCAAACGACAACTCCGATTGCTATGAAAATTGAAATTCGATAATAACTAACTATTACGGATCCAATGGAACTAGTTTCGTCGAATTCTGAGACTGTGCCTCGAAAGGCTATTTTAACTCGTCTATTAAATCAGGCGATTTTATGAAATTATCAGAAACGCTTAAAATTTTCACTTTTTAAAATTTTAATAACTTAACAATAAATCATATAAAATTTATAAACACATTAAAAATCATTCTGGCTCATTCTAGACCAAAATCTGATTAAATTGCATTTTAATAATATTAAATTCATTTTTAAATTAATATAAACCCCAAATATTAATTTATCAACTTAAAAATTCCTCTAAAAGTCCAACAACATTATTTATGTCCAAATAGACTTTAAAATAAATTTTAAAACCATTTTATAGCTATTTACACCCAAATTCACCTTTTTATCCTAATCCCGAATATTTAATTATTATTTTTCCATTAATCAAATTCAACTAGAATTGCTATAAATTAAAATTATAGCTCATTTTCATTGATTGAACCCAAATCAATTCATTTCAAAATCAATTAAGAATCCACATTAACATTTAAAACGAATTAAATGTTCAAATTCAATAGCTTAAAAATACGGGATGTTACATTCCTTCCCCCTTATAAAAATTTCGTCCCCGAAATTTGCTAAGGTAGAAAATACTCTCCAACCCATTTACTTTCCAATTGCTTAGTTAAAAGCTTATATTCACTTTCCCAAACCTTTAGCCCAATCCCAAACTCAATTGCTACATTTACTCTAAAGCCTTTATTTTAACACTCGCTTTCAAAATAACTTTACTTATTAATAAATTTTCCCAAAAACCCCAAAAATTTTCTAACTCCCAAAATTTCTGAAAAATTTTGGCAGAGTCTCCTTTGCATGGAGGAGCTTCTGCGATATCGCAGGATACACAAATATATATACATCGGCTCTCATGGCCGGAAACCAAAATATATCACAATATATATATCATTTTCCCAATTATATTTGCGTAGGCGTACCTCTTAGCAAATTTTTAAAAGCAAGCGGCTAATATCTCGCATATACGCGCTCCAACTCTCTCGAACGCCTTCCGTACCTGTACTAACTCAAACAACTTATCAGTTTCAAAGATGTGAGCATTTTAATAACATTTCCAATGTAAATGTAAGCTAAACATACCCATTTCATTTCCAACCCAAGCAATTTCATAGTTTAACAATGTCACTATATTTTCAACAATCCAAAGATTTCAATCACTTTCGAATCACTTATTCAAGTCTACTTCATTTTATTTCACTTGAATGCCTTAAATTCAAGTTTTCAATCACCTTTCAAGTTACTTATTCAAGTCCAACTATTTTATTTCATTTGAATGATTTACATTCAAGTTCACCATATACAATTCATATTTATTTCAACCAATTCACCTTTATTTTAAATTTAAAGTGTTCGCATTACTACAATGATCCACTTCCATTCATATGCAAATCACTAAATAAAATTCCAATTCATTCCAATTACTTCAAAATCAATTCCATTTGCTGCCTTTAACCAATTCACTTGCATTCATTAACAAACTCTCTGAATTGGATTCCAATTCATATCAATTTATTCAAAATTCAATTTCAATTGCCTGTTAAACAACTCAATTCCGATTACAAGCAATTTCATGTTATTCAAGTAAAATGAACTTCATTGCATGGTTCATAATTCAAGTATTCTTATTCAAATGCAATGGTTAAATTAAATATTTCCTTTACATTTTAATTTCATTAACCAATTCAAGCTTATATAAATTTCCTTCCATCCTGGATTATTTATGACCCCTATATTCAAATCACATCACAATAATTTATTAACATCATTTCACTTGAAATTAAATTTTATTATTTAACGAAATGTCATTAAAAATTACTTAATAAAGCTCATTCACATTCATTTTGTTTTTCTTCCAATTTGCTTAAGTTCTTTCACAACATTTTCATTATCCTCTTATATCAATTTTATTTCTATTTGATTCTCATCTGATCAAATTCCACTTCATTTACAAATGGTAATGCACTTTGTTTATTTATCCAATCCATTTTAGATTTATTAACAAAGAAACCCTTTTTAAATTATTTTACTTATTTGAAGTTTCTTACAATTCAAACCATCACTATTATAAGCTAATTCCCTTATTCATTCACACTTCCAACATTTATTACCAAACTTAAATTTCATTCAACAATTGGATTTTTTTCCTTACTTTCTAAAATTTGACCAAACTATCAAAATTCTATTTATTGCAATACAAATTCCATTTAATTTAGCTTACACAAGATTTATTTCCAAACAATCATTTGGATTTAATAGAGTAAGCATTACTTCATTCAACATCATTCAACTGAATTAAATTTCAATTAAACTCAATTCTTATCCCATTTTAATTCAAGGTTAACTAAATTATATATGCATTTTCAATTTAATTCCTTTCCAGAATTAATTCAAGTTCATCTAAATTTTATTTAGCCCACCTTAAATTTAAACCATTTCCTTTACTACTTTAAATAAGAATTTAATTACATTCATTTATATCCATAACACAACTGAAATTTAATAATCAGCTTAACTCTATTTTAGTCGAAGTTAAACCCAATTCAATTTAATCTTAATTCTCCATATCCAAGTTCAACTTATTTACTAACTTCAGTTCACTTACCTCTTTTATATTTTATAATTGTTTCACCTTACCTTGCATTCCATTTAAAATTAAGTTCGAATTCACCATTCCATTTATTATTTCCATTTGTGATTATAATTCCACTTTACTTGAGTTAAAATCAAATCTTCATTCTCAAGTTCTCCAACTTATTTACTTGTAAGTTTATATTGCTCATTTCAAACCAATCCACATTTTTATAATCACAATGTCAAATTTTAACACTTAATAACTTAAGAATATGAATTCATTTGCACAATCATAAGCATTTACATTTCACCATTATCTCAACTTCCATTTAATTCCAATTCATTTAGATTTAATTCAATTTCAAATCCTTAATTTTATTTAACTTATCATAAGTTAAATCCAGATATATTCCATTCACCTTCATTTATTCAAAGTAAATTTACATTCCATATATACTCAATTCTTCTTTAAATCAACTTTCCTTTATAAGTTATATAGTTGAATCATTTCAACTTTCACATTTTTATTTTAAAATAAAATTCCCAGAATTCAATTTACCCGGATTTATTTCAAAACCAATTCGAAATAAAAATCAACACATTTCTCTTTTGATATTCAAATCAAATACCAAATTCCAAAACAAACTGCTTTTACCAAACAATTTTCCTTTGAAAATTCCAAAATCACTTGTTTCCCAAACAAGTCCAAACAAATACCATAACCAACTATTTTGGTAGCAATCCATCACTTTAGAAACTCGAAAATGAATTCTAATGATGTGGCCAGCATCATCAGGATTATTTTCCAGCGACTGAAGTGAGTTCAATGCTTTCCACTTCCAAAATTCACCTCAAAACAATTTCTATTCAAAAATATTTCCCCAAAATATAATCCATTCTTACAAATGCTTTTGAAAACATTTCTAACATTTCCACAAAGTCAAACTCCCAAAACTTTGTTTAATTCCATTTGAAATCCCTTTCCAAAATTTCCGGGGTCAAAATTCTAGTTTAAATCAAATTTTAATTTTTACTTTTCTTATTTAAAACATATCCAGTCAATTCCATTTGGTTATAAACCATTTTAATATTTTAACTTCTTATTTTCTTATATATATCATTTCAAATTTTAGATCATGTTTTAATTTCTTATTTGATTATAGAAGAAACAACCAAACAAGCATCCAATACATATAATAATTTAGAAAATTATTTCTTTTTATATCAAAATACAATTTTGGGTAAAATTATTTCATTTACCCACTTTAAAAACAATACTATGTCGGTTTATCTTGTTTAAGAGTTTAGAAACCCCTATCGATACAGTTGTACTTCCCGCACCGACCAGAATTCATAAACACTCAACCGATAAGTCAACACAGTACAAAAACAATTTTATATCCACTAACAAGTACGCTCTCATAGCTATTATTACACTCAACTCATTATAGAGTACTTCCGACTCTATTTAAAAATGAGTAATTTTCCCACCAAAGCATAGGTTGTCGCCAATCTAAGCTCTGATACCACTGTGACGACCCGCTCTTATGGACCCTCGAAAATTGACATAAGATACTCAACAGTATAATATACCGACGATCGAATGCCGGAAAAGACAGATTGTAGAAAAAGAAAGTAGGTAGAAGAAGAAGAAAACTAAACAACATCAGAATCTCACAATCGCAGCAGATAAAATATAATATATAGAACAGAACTTTACACAAATCAAAACTATATCTGTTTATATACAATACATCATCATCAGAGTATATCAATACAACCAACCATAGCCAGTCAAACAATCTCAACAATCACAGCAGCGGAATAATACAAGTACGAGAAATACGTCTCAGACTCCAGCTCCTCTCATGAGCTCCATAGCAACCTATCCTGAAATATACTCGGTCTGACCCGAGCATTATAATAAAATAACACCCGAGTCAGTCTGGAATACCAGCGCATCATAAATACATCCAAACTGATTATTAAAGTTCAAAAATCCTTTGAAACAAAAGCATCTCGTAAGACCACGCCACAAATAAACATGTCGGGTTTTTACCTTACGATAGCTAAAACACTTTTTATAAAAATCCTCTGATATTATAATAGTGTCTAGATACAAATACTTATTAAAATAGCTGAAATTGTTACATGATTAAATTCCAGCATACTAGGTATACAAACAAATACCGTACAAGGCACGTAGGGAAAATGGATTTCCAACGAATGACTAGGCACTGGGGTACCACCTGTCACAGTACGTGGCCTAGATCATAGTACCGAGGAGTACGCCCGCTCCCCTGCAACACAAAGCCGGAATCATCCCTTACTGGATAATTCCAAGTAAAATCACCCCACGGTTGTGATCAGCAACCGCACCACTAAGCCGAAATAAAAGGGACATCTAGACAGGGATGACCTTACTCTCAAGTGGGGGCTACCCACGAAGCCTTGCTGCATATCCCCTGATTTTCAGTCATTCCCGGTTGATGAGGCTTGAGGCTAAACGATACCTTTATAGCACATATCCCTTAGAATGCCCATCGTCCACCTGACGATGTCACGAAAGCATTCGTCCATACAAGTCCGTCCCGGGTCCGAATGGAACCGAAGGCACTACCCCTACTACATCCATTTTGGAAATATCCTCAGGATTAGTAGCGACTAGCCCTTGCACTTCACTGCTCCATCTTCGACTCCGAAATCGTTTTCGCGAAACGTACAAACCGGATCGAAGTGTTTTTCGAGTCTCCAGACCTAGAATCCCGGTATACGGAAACTCGATCCCGGTCTCTTCGAAATGATCAGCGCATTTGGCCAATATTGATAGTCGGTGATTTAACTATCAATTAATGTTCACAAACATCCATACACATCCATCACAAAATAAATAATCTCCATATTATTTATTTGCCTCTAATATCTTTCAAAGATATATATTTCAAATTTTCAAAACTCGTTTGAAAACAGTTTCCCAAAATTCTTCCTTTACAAGGTAAATCTCTTACCCTTTATTCCCATCGGGAATAACCAAGTATAAAACAATTTGCATTTAAAACAGTTAAAAATACTTATACTGAAATATATTTTAAAATATGAAAATTACTTCTATCTATTTACTCAAAATATAAATTTAAAATATGTGAAGAAAACTAGTCATTAACACATAAACTTTGATTTAAAAATAAGGGTTTAGTTTAACTAAATTCAAAATAGCGTTATAAGAAGAAAAATACTAATTTTAACAGCTTAAGCTAAAACCAACTTTTAAATAAATCCATTTGTAAAAATAATTGCTAATATACTCCCAAATTATTACGGTATTAAAAATTATTAATTTATTTCTTTAAAAATAACGATTTCTTAAAAATACTTTTAAAACGATTTAAAACTTAACCTTAGTTAAATAAAATCTTTTTATAAACATTTACTTGGTTTTCCCAGGGAAACACTTTCCCGTTTCCAAAACATTCCAAAGTACTCTTTCATAAAAATCCACTGATTTATTTCAAATCAATTATGTTTTACAACATAAATCCCAAATCCCATATTTAACTATAACTTCATCCGAAGTTCACACCCAATTTCCCATATCCGGAAATTCATTTTTAAATCATAGTTTAAAACATTTTAAATTAAACATTTTTGGTGAATTTCCAATGGAAGCCAAATTTCCAATTCACTTAATTAAATTCCAATGAAATACGGCATTTCAAAATATTCTATTTTTCATTTGAACTTGTTAATTTATATTCGGAAACTCCATTTTAACATATTTTTAATTTCCGGATAACATTAGTCATTATTAAAATAAACACCATTATTTTAAACAATTTATAATTTCATAAATTTAATCTCCAGAAAATTTATATTTCGTATTTATCGATTGATAAATTTTCCCACAATATTAAATCCCAATTTTACCAATTTTTCATTTCCCATTCCAAACCAGATTTCAAATTCTATTTTTTTTCAAAAATTCTTAATTTAACAATTTACTTATTTCGTAAAAACCCAATTTTGTCCATTTATAAATTAAATTCTGTAACTATGATTTATACAACAATTTCACAACACAATTAAATTTCCAGATTTATCAATCACAACATATAAACAGGTATTCACTAACAATTATAAAATAATTGCTACAATTGTGAGGAATCCAGTTGGATCCCTCCAACCTGTTTCTCCCTGCATCACAGATATTAGCACATCACATATATAAATATCAATCCAGACTGATAACAATAGTTATAATCAACCAATCACACAGATATATAAATATTATCTATTTAATCTGCCTAGCATCCAGATGTGAGTGAGAAAAACTCACCTTGAGTTTCGGCGAGCGTTCGAAATTTTAAATTAAACCGGACGACGTCCGATTTAACCCAAATTCGACTTGCCCGAAATGACTCCGGATCTGCACCATCACGTAGTATTCTTTTCTGCGATTCCAACGCTTCCAGATTCATCCGAATCTGAGTACGTATGAGTTCGTTATGATATTACAAAGTTTTGAAATAAATTTAAAACAACTCCTTTTATTATTAAATAATATTATACCAAACAACAGCAGCCGTTCATCACGAAATCAAGCCCGCTCGTACCCTATTCTTCCTCACGCGACGTCAACAGCTCAAGAAACCCAAAGCCGATCCTAGGGTTCGAAATCGCGACCACCACAACCAGTTCCACCTCGATCGGAAGCTACCGCTGTGACGCCCTCGCCGCTAGCCACCTTCGCCCCGAACGCGCGCGTGTCCAGTCGACTCCAGCTCGTCTACGTCGAACTCAAACGGCAGCGACTTCGGTCCATTTCCTGGCCACCACGATGAACTCCGTGACACCCCGCCGTATGGATGGGTAGCGCTCGAGATGATCTACAACTTCCTAGTTGGGAGCATCACCTAAAACTCGATGGATTGACCGCGATTTGAAGGGGAAAATCGATGATTTCCGGCCATTAAAGGAGAAAGTGGCGGCCGGTGTAATTAACTAGGGTTTTGGAGAAAACGTTAATATATATATATATATATGTTATTTAATATTATTTAATTAATAAAATTTCTCGATTTAACAGTTAATGCAAACGACCTCCAATTCTCACGTTCCAACAGGCTATCTTGGGGTTTTTTCCGCGTTCCGGTCACAATGGAACAGGTTTCGTAAGCTGATTTGATCGTATGCGCGAGATACGGAATTAAACGATCAATTTAAAATTAAATCGGTTAAATCAATTTCGATGCATTTCGAGCTGTCACGGTCAAACGACAACTCTGATTGCTACGAAAATTGAAATCCGATAATAACTAACTATTACGGATCCAATGGAACTAGTTTCGTCGAATTCTGAGACTGTGCCTCGAAAGGCTATTTTAACTCGTCTATTAAATCAGGCGATTTTCTGAAATTATCAGAAACGCTTAAAATTTTCACTTTTTAAAATTTTAATAACTTAACAATAAATCATATAAAATTTATAAACACATTAAAAATCATTCTGGCTCATTCTAGACCAAAATCTGATTAAATTGCATTTTAATAATATTAAATTCATTTTTAAATTAATATAAACCCCAAATATTAATTTATCAACTTAAAAATTCCTCTAAAAGTCCAACAACATTATTTACGTCCAAATAGACTTTAAAATAAATTTTAAAACCATTTTATAGCTCTTTACACCCAAATTCACCTTTTTATCCTAATCCCGAATATTTAATTATTATTTTTCCATTAATCAAATTCAACCAGAATTGCTATAAATTAAAATTATAGCTCATTTTCATTGATTGAACCCAAATCAATTCATTTCAAAATCAATTAAGAATCCACATTAACATTTAAAACGAATTAAATGTTCAAATTCAATAGCTTAAAAATACGGGATGTTACAACCACCACTTCCTTCCCATCATCCATAGCTACAAATCATCCTCCTCCTCTGACCTATACTGGCCGTGACCTCCCTTGAACAAAAACTCCACAAAAAGTTGCAAAAATCCTTGAAACTATGCCAAACTAAGCCCTATATGCAACACCACCTTCATTGCTTGCCACAGCCACCTCCTTAGCCACCACCACCAGCAAGCACCGCCTCTGAACACCATCACTATTCTCTGACCTGACCTGTAGTAGCCTCTGGCTTAGCCCAAATATGCCTTTGATCGAGCCCAAGTTGAACCAAAACCGTTTCTAGCCTTGCCTTTTGACCTTCCTCACTTTGTAACACTGAAACCCTTTGCATTCTCAAGCCTAGCCTTGCATTTCAAGTCCAAACCAGATCCATTCCACCTGAAATAATGTTGTAGCCGAGCCAAGTAACATGTGTGGCTGAGCATATGGGAAGTTTGGGTCAAGCAAAATTGAATAGGAAGCTTGGTGATGTCTTTGTTTAATTCTATTTCCATAATTGTTTCAATATGATTTTGTATTATATTTATATTTATACTTTGCTTTGTTTTATTTGTATAAAAGACTAATATCTTGGATCTCTCTCTCCACTTGAATCTAATCGTGTTGTATCGTGCTTTCTGGAAATTATCTTTGTGTTTGAATCGATAACTCCAGCTTAAAGAGGTGAGTATTCACTCACGACATTTATACTTATATAATTTGTGAAGTGACAACAAGTGAATTTGTAGAAACTATTATATCATGTTATACCTGCCTGTGATGTAAATTATAGGATGTTAAACCCTGTTATAAACTTGTCACATCATCTGCTATGTTATATTCTGTTATATTGCTTATTTTATACTGTTCCTCACACTGCAAGTTCCCTGTAGAATAGAATCACTATGGGTTGAAATGATACATACTCGAACGGACTTTAGAATAGGGAAAGATCGTTATGGGCTGAAATGATAAGCCTGAGCGATTTTTATTTATTTTTATTTACTTGGGATTGCGGGTTTGAAATGATAGAACCCGGATTTTTCTTTGTAAATTACGGATTGAAATGATATATTATCCGTATCACTTGATAGGTTAGAAAATAGTATACAGACCCGTGGTTATTTTATATATTATCTGGATATTTTAAGTATTTTAAAAATGTAAATTATGACATTTTGATTAAAATTGAATTTAAAAATGATTTGTTAAAGTGTTATTGATTTTTTTATGAATATAAAATGTTAAACAAATGAATGCTTAAAATGGTAATTTGGAATTTAACTTGACATGGAATTGTGAGATTTGGTTTTAAAAATGGAAGTTTAAGTAAAAGAAAAAAATGGAAATCAAGTTTTATTTGTGAAATGATAAATTAAATTAAAGTGTTAAGTGAATGTAAAGAATAGGAAAATTGTGCATTTGAATTTAATAAGTGAAGTAAGGAAATTTGATATTTATTTGTGGAATATACTTTATAAAAATCATAAGTTAAAGGGTATTTAAATGACCATTTTAAAGTGGAAAAATATGATTTTTATACAATTAAAATGGTTTAAATTGAAGTTTATTTGTGGCTGGAATTCTATTTAAAATCTGGAAATTCATTTAGTAACACTTCAGAAATGCTATCAATTCTGAAAATGAACTAAAAAAACGAACTTATAGAATCTGCAGCACTTTGTAAGTGCTGTAGTTGCAGAAGTGAACTAAAAGGCTAAAATTTAACTAAGGGCTATCACAGCACATTGCAAGTGCTGTCTTTGCTGAATTGAACTAAATTTTTAAATTGAACTCTGAACTACTACAGTAGTTTATAAATGCTGTCTTATCTGAATTTAACTTGTTTTCAAATGAAACTGAACTACTACAGCAGTTTAAAAATGTTGTCTTTGCTGAATTGAATTGTTTTCAAATATAACTTACCGCAGCACTTTCTAAATGCTGTGAAAGCTGGAATTTTAATGTTTTAATGTATTTAAGTGAATAAATGAACTCAGAAAAGGCTAAATTCTTAGGAATTGAATATTTGATTTAAAGGTATAATGACTTTACTTTTAAATGGTTTAAATGAAGTATTTTAATTTGGAATTATAAACCCTTTTGAAATGTTAACCACGGGAACACTTCTCTGTATGCTATTTTATTTCCTTATGATTTATTTGGATGCACACCTTTAATTTGAGAGTGTGACTAGAGGTGAGCGATTACTATAGCTCTGCGCTACCCTAGTCACATTTACAGTGTTATTTGCATTGTTTCTTTAATATGGTATTTCTATGATAGTGTTTATTACTACTTAATTGTTGGTTTGACTGATCCTTAAAGGATGGGTAATCCCAAGCATCCTTTTAGTTATTGTGCATTGCTATTACAGTTCACTTGAGTTGGTTTACATTGTATAAGTATGTATGTCCTGACTCGAGTGTTTGTGTTTTACTTTACGCTCGGGTCAGCCTGAGAATCACAGCTTTGGATTCACCTTCTGGAGCTAGAGATTTGTTGGAGCTTATCTGTCTATCGGTTCATCGATTTCTATTTATTTCCTATTCAGTATTGTCTCTGTATTATTAACTTATGTATTCTGACTTCTATTATATTAATTTTGACTATGAGATTTTGTATATGTTTTGAGAGTTTGTATATAGTAGCTTCATGAACTACTATGGTATTTTATTTCCGCTGTGAGTTATTCTGATATTTTGTGTTTGTGATTTTGTATTTGATTTTATTTGCTCCAAATTTTCTTGACAATCCTCTGTTTTGAAGTATTCAAGTCCGACATGTGTGGATTTATTGTCGATTTGAATTGTCCAAAATAGTGGGATGTTACATTTGGTATCAGAGCTTTGGTTTTAGGCAAACCTTAGCCTATGGAGTAAAAACTCATTAGAGATAGGGTAGAAATACCCTAGAATGAGTGAAATCAATCTCAGAATCATTTCTTTGTGAGAGAACGTATTTTCGAAGTATAAAATGATTTTCAAATGATTTTAAAGAATTTTAAAGATTATTTTGATATAAATTTTCTTGCTTTGAAAGTAAAAAATTTCTAAACTTCATTCCCTTCGTATCCACCTTGTTAGTAATTTCTTTGATTAGGATCCTCTTAAATTTTGAACTTCTAGCTTGTTTGATCTTGATTCATTGTTGATAGGAATCTATTTTGGGTATGGGAAAAATCAGTAGTCTGTTAGGTTGCATTGAGTAAACTCTGTTGTATCTTTTGCTTAGCTGAAGTGGTCCAACTAAAGATATTTATGCTCCTGTTTTCGTATGATATGAATTTGAGTCTTTTCCAAATTTTGAATGAGAATTCTTTTGTATTAATATAGGTTGTATCTTTAATCTTGGTTTGGATTCTTATCGATTAGGACTCCTTTGAAATTTGGAATGCTCCCACTTGTTCTATAATCCATTCATGTCTCCCCTATTTGTATTCTTTTGATTTTGGAGCATTGCATAACCCCACTTTGAATGACCTCTATAAGATGGCGATTCCGCCAATCTTCGAATGATTTGTAAAAGGGTGAAACTCCCTTACAATTGGCATTGATTCACCGGAGATTTCTATATCCTCGGTTTACGATGTTTTCTATCTTCTGCTATACCTGGATTCTATCTCTGGCGATCGAAGGTCGATTTGCCTTAGATTTTGGCATCGATTATATTCCTTAAGTCACGGTTGACTAGTTAAGGTTGCCCGCGATTTATATAAGCTTATCCATCTTCTAATTGGTAATTTAATTATCTCATCTTCGTTCGAGCTTATCTTCGAATCAGAATTCTATTTGATTAGAGTCCCTCTAAATTTGAATCTCTGTTTTGTTTTGAAATCCATCCTTGAATCATCCTTTGGAAAATTTGTGGTTGATTGTCTTTTGAAAATTGTGTATTCATCGTAGTTGTTATTTTGATAAGGATGACCATATTTTTATATAAAAGTGAAATGTTTTCGATAAGGATTATACACCCTTTTAAAATGAGAATTTGAAGTTTCAAAAGGATTTGAAATTTTGAAAATTTTATAAGAAATGGTTTCATATAAAATGATTTATAATTGAAGGTTTTGAATGTGAATTTGAGTGATCGAACTCCGGCGTTTTGAAATTGGTTTAAGATTTTGAAATAATAAATAATATGATTTGAAAGTATTTTCCGAATATGAAATGTTTCAAATGATTTTAATGAGTTTCAAATGATTTCGAAGAAATTTCAAAAGAATTTAGAGAAAATAAAAGTCCAGAACCCACTTATGTCATTGGAAAATAATTTCGGTGATGAATGCATGCATCATCGACATTGATTTTCGAGTTTCAAAGTGAGGGAGAGGCCACTTCGGTAGTTTTGTATTGCGGGTGACTTGTGAAACTAATTTTGATTTCAAATTCCGAAGTCTGATGTGATATTCGAAATATATATGTATATATATTTGAACGATTTGAAATGAGCCGGTGTTCAGTCCTTGGGTTTTGGATTTGATTTGATATAACCCTATTTTTTGGAATTGATTTACTGATTTGTTGGTGATTTCCAACTCTTGGATTGAAATATGATTTCTTCGACTATTTTGAAGGTTCGAGCACTTCCAAATCAAGGTTTACTTTTCAAAGCTAAGTACTTTTGAAAAGTAAAGTATATAAGTTTGGTATGTATGTTTAAAGTATGTAGTAATATGATTTAAATAAGTTGAAACTGTTTTGTTAAGTAAATTAATAAGGCTATTTTGAATTTTTCTAATATGAAATTTAGATTTGAAATGTTTGAGAAGAATTTTGTCTTCAAAATATTTTGAATGAAATTTAGTTTAAATGTTTTAACTTAGTAACATCTTTATAAAACTATATATTTAACATGTTGGAATAGATACATAAGTTGTGCGTATGCTATTTTATTCGCATAATTAATTTGATCCAGGTTTGAGTACACAAGTTCGAGGTGAATTACACCATTTCGTGTTAGGATTTTTCATTTGATTCTTGATGGCGAATATTTGATATGGATTTTGGGCTTGATTCTAGAATTCTCTATCATAGTATATGGATATGCAAGGAGACTGATGGCTTCTAGTTGAGAAACCATATCGAAGTCCGCATTAGGGAAGTCGAATGGACAATACTAGTTCGAAAGCGAACTTGTGTGATCGAGCGAGCGATCGAATGTGATTTTGCGAAATGATGACGTATGTACATCTTATATTCTAATATCATTGATATACTTGACGTTGAAATTGGAAGTTGTTGGGTTGGATATCTTTGTAATTTAATTGGAATTTTTCTTTTATGAAAAAACTACTATCAATTTAAAACCATTTTTCAAAACTATTTTCTTTTATTCTTCTTAAACAAACTATTTTAAACTATTTTATACAAAACTATTTTTCAAAACTATTTTATATACAAAACTATTTTTTTATACAAACTATTTTATTTACAAAAAAAACTATTTTACAAACTATTTTGTATACAAAACTATTCTAAATTCAAAACCTTTTATAAAGCAAAGATGTTCAATCCCATATGGCTCTTCATGCAGCGAAATTTATTTTTGAAAAATTTTGATCCTTATATAAGATGGACCTTATGTAAGTGTAAGATGATATAAAAAATCCATTGATTTGGGAAATGAATTGGTTGACTTAAATTATATTGATTTAGAAACTTGGATTATTTTCTAAACTTATTATTTTGGAAACTTTGAAACTGAAGATATTTGATTTGGAAGAATAATTTGGTGAAATTGTATATGATTTTGAAACTGAACTGATATTGAAACATATGGAAATTTGAGAACCTTGTGTTACTAAATACTTGATTTGGAAGTTATCGAACTTATATAAAAATTGGTTTATATAAGTATGATGTTGATTCGAAAACTATGGATTTGAAAACGTACTCAATTTCAAAAGTGAAATCTTATATAATTGAAGTCTATATAAGTGTGATTTGATATACTTTTGATTTTGGAAAGGTATTTGATTTGAAAATAAAATCTTATATATAATGAACTTTATATAAGTACGATATTTGAAAGTGATTTGAAAAGGTACTATATGATACATATTTTCGAAGTAAAGATATGGAAAGTGCCTCTGCTTGATATCCGCTTTGTGGCCACATTGTGGATTCATTCTATCGATATTTCTCTGATTTTTGGTTTTCCGGATATGATACTCGAGTTTCCATCAAATTCCATGGCATTACCTATGGTCTTACGAGCGCGACTGCATAGCGCAACTGCCTGGCTGAGATGGCCTAGGGGTACAGATTGTTTCCTGGGGGATCCAGGCGTAATCATTGTATATCCTCCAATCTATGTAGGTCGCATTAGTAGCGAAACTGCCTGGCTGAGATGGCCTAGGGGTACGGATTGTTTCCTGGGGGATCCAGGCGTAACCATTGTGTATCCTGCATTCTACTAGTCATTATGGCGTAACTCGCAGGGCTGAGAAATCTTACGGATATGGATTGTTTCCTAGGGGATCCAGCCGTAACCATTGTGTATTTGCGAACCATGGTTACACAAAGGTTTTGGTTGTTTTATTTGGATTGTACTTTCCATATCTGTTTTTAAAAAGTTTTCCAGTATTTTCACTGGGTGTTGAAACAAGTCTACTAAGTACCTGGAGAATTCTAGCTTTGCGCCTGATCAACGCACTGCCAGAGTCTGCAGGAACGAGGATAACTTGTTAAGACATCGAGTTATAAAAGTATTTTGATAAAATATTATATAAAGGATATTTTGATCAGTTATTTTCCTTTCTAAAAGATTTTAAAGTGTTTTAAATATTGTTTACCACTTTAACCAACAATTTGAACTAATGGTTCATCCTTGTCTTTCAACCTATTTTCCTCCCTATTTATTCCTATTTCTCTTATTTTTCCTGCTAGCTATTCCTATTCTCCTATCTTCTTCCTTTTCGAGGACGAAAAGATTTGAGTGGGGGAGAGTGCAACAACCCATAATTTTTATAAATATTTTAAATTAACTTTTATTTTGAAACTTTGATTTTTAAATAATTTTAAATTGAAGTTTGGAATTTTTTTCCAAGAGATTTTGGATTTTTGTTTCTATTTTTATTCTTCCAAATATAATTAAATATTGACTTTCCGGAAATGTTATATTTTGTCAAACTTTGACTTTTTATTTAAATTAATTGAAATTTTAATTTTTAATCTTTTCTTTGGAACAGTAATTGGTTTTGATATCTGTTCTGTTTTTCGTTTCATCGAATTCCGTTTTAAACTTTGATAAATTCAGCATTTACACGCAAAATTTTATCTATATTGTATTATTCATTTTTCTATTCTAATTGCCATCTTTTATTTTGTTTTGGACTTTGAATTTAATTATGTGAATTTGTTGAGTTATAATTTTCCTAAGTTAATTGTATTTTGTTTGCAATTTTTAAAGCTAGATTCAATATAATAAGCTATTTTCTTTATTTATTTTCCTATTTTTCCTAAAACAAATTATTTATTTTCTTTTCTTCACTTTATTTCAGTTTGTTTTTATTTTATTTACTGAGTTTTATTTTATTAATTTTGTATAAAAGATATTGGAAATTCGAAGGGACAAAAGCTTTAAAACAATGACTTTTCATGTGCTAGACTCTTCACTTTTTGGACCGTTCAACACTTTACTGTTGCCGTGAGTTTCTTATTTGCTTTTCACATGAAATTTACTTCTCATTCCAGGAAAATTTCGGCCTATCATCTCTGAAAAAACATTTTGGTAATGGCTTCCATCTTCTCCTCATTTTCCCTTGCTTTTTCCATTGAATTTTGCCTTGATTTTTGCCTTGACTTCACACATGTTTGCTCGGCCTATCACCTCACCTTCTCCACCACCGACCACCACCACTTCCTTCCCATCATCTACTGCTGCAAATCCTCCTCCTCCTCTGACCTATACTGGCCGTGACCTCCCTTGAACAAAAACTCCACAAAAAGCTGTAAAAATCCTTGAAATTATGCCTAACCGAGCCCTATATGCAACACCACCTTCATTGCTTGCCACGGCCACCTCCTTAGCCACCACCACCAGCAAGCACCACCTCTGAACACCATCACTAACCTCTGAGCTGACCTGTAGTAGCCTCTGGCTGAGCCCAAATATGCCTTTGACCGAGCCCAAGTTGAACCAAAACCCTTTCTAGCCTTGCCTTTTGACCTTCCTCACTTTGTAACACTCAAACCCTTTGCATTCTCAAGCCTAGCCTTACATTTCCAGTTCAAACCAGATCAAGTCCACCTGAAATAAAGTTGTGGCCGAGCCAAATAACATGTGTGGCTGAGCATATGTGAAGTTTGGGTCAAGCAAAATTGAATAGGAAGCTTGGTGATGTCTTTGTTTAATTCTATTTCCATAATTGTTTCAATATGATTTTGTATTATATTTATATTTATACTTTGCTTTATTTTATTTGTATACAAGACTAATATCTTGGCACTCTCTCTCCACTTGAATCTAATCGTGTTGTGTCGTGATTTTTGGAAATTATCTTTGTGTTTGAATCGATAACTCCAGCTTAAAGAGGTGAGTATTCACTCACGACATTTATACTTATATAATTTGTGAAGTGACAACAAGTGAATGTGTAGAAACTATTATATCATGTTATACCTGCCTGTGATGTAAATTATAGGATGTTAAACCCTGTTATAAACTTGTCACATCATCTGCTATGTTATATTCTGTTATATTGCTTATTTTATACTGTTACTCACACTGCAACTTCCTTGTAGAATAGAATCACTATGGGTTGAAATGATACATACCCGAACGGACTTTAGAATAGGGAAAGATCGTTATGGGCTGAAATGATAAGCCTGAGCGATTTTTATTTATTTTTATTTACTTGGGATTGCGGGTTTGAAATGATAGAACCCGAATTTTTCTTTGTAAATTACGGATTGAAATGATATATTATGCGTATCACTTGACAGGTTAGAAAATAGTATACAGACCCGTGGTTATTTTATATATTATCTGGATATTTTTAAGTATTTTAAAAATGTAAATTATGACATTTTTATTAAAATTGAATTTAAAAATGATTTGTTAAAGTGTTATTGATTTTTCTATGAATATAAAATGTTAAACAATTGAATGATTAAAATGGTAATTTGGAATTTAACTTGACATGGAATTGTGAGATTTGGTTTTAAAAATGGAAGTTTAAGTAAAAGAAAAAAAATGGAAATTAAGTTTTATTTGTGAAATGATAAATTAAATTAAAGTGTTAAGTGAATGTAAAGAATAGGAAAATTGTACACTTGAATTTAATAAGTGAAGTAAGGAAATTTGATATTTATTTGTGGAATATACTTTATAAAAATCATAAGTTAAAGGGTATTTAAATGACCATTTTAAAATGGAAAAATATGATTTTTATACAATTAAAAGTGTGACTAGAGGTGAGCGATTACTGCAGCTCCGCGCTACCCTAGTCACATTTACACTATTATTTGCATTGTTTCTTTAATATGGATATTTCTATGATAGTATTTATTACTACTTAATTGTTGGTTTGACTGATCCTTAATGGATGGGCGATCCCAAGCATCCTTTAAGTTATTGTGCATTGCTATTACAGTTCACTTGAGTTGGTTTACATTGTATAAGTATGTATGTCCTGACTCGAGTGTTTGTGTTTTACTTTATGCTCGGGTCAGCCTGAGAATCACAACTTTGGATTCACCTTCTGGAGCTAGAGATTTGTTGGAGCTTATTTGTCTATCGGTTCATCGATTTCTATTTATTTCCTATTCAGTATTGTCTATGTATTATTGACTTATGTATCCTAACTTCTATTATATTTATTTTGACTATGAGATTTTGTATATGTTTTGAGAGTTTGTATATAGTAGCTTCATGAACTACAATGGTATTTTATTTCCGCTGCGAGTTATTCTGATATTCTGTGTCTGTGATTCTGTATTTGATTTTATTTGCTCCAAATTTTCTTGACAATCCTCTGTTTTGAAGTATTCAAGTCCGACATGTGTCGATTTATTGTCGATTTGAATGGTCCAAAACAATGGGATGTTACATCGTGCATGCATCTTTGGGTTTGCCTCTGTGTTCATGTTCATGCATATTGTGGGAGATGAAGACTGAAGAGATGGTAATTGTGTAATCAAAATATAAGTTATTTGATTTAAATTTAAATGTATATCTCTCTCATATGAGGTCTGATTAGGACGAAACTTTTTGTGTTGCGATCGTGGCGATGAAAGCTCAAAATGGAGTTGGTTTGGATAGATTTGGAGCTTGTCAGAATTTTGGGCTAAAATTGAATGCTAGTTCAATTTTAATTTGAAAACGAAACTTTTTGGCGAATTAAAAATGAAGGTGGGAAAATCTCACTCATTTGGATTACTGGTTTTAATTTAAAATATTATAAATTATTTATCGGTTGATTGGATGGATTGATAAATTATTATCAGTTGGATTTTATATTATATATTAGTAGTTGGGTATATTCCCGCCGATTGGAGTGGATTAGACACTATGCGCGCCGCATAATAGCGGATGATCCTTTTTATTGTGGTATCCCACCTCGAAGCGGTGATTATATTTTTGAGATTACATGACATCTGTGGTTGCAGGGAAACAGGTTGGAGCGATCCAAATGGATTCCTCAAAATTGTTGATTTTAATTTCATATATAGTAATATATGATGTGTTTTGAATAGTCTATGATAGACTATGATGTGACTTGAATTTATTGGATGTTATAGTAGCACTGGCCTAAATTTTGGTATTATAAATACCATAAATAATATTTTTGAATTTAAAAAGGAAATTCAAAGGCGATTTTGAAAATGAAAATATTTATATTTAATTTTAGAATTATTTAAAAGGGAATTGATTTGGGTAAAATAAATAACTTTGATGTTAGATATTTATTTAGCTATTTCGTAAAATGGTTTCAAATAGAGAATTTAATTTGAGTATTTTTAAACAGTGGATTTTTAATTGGGATTTCTAGGAATACAAAATAGATGTCGAAATCGAGATTTGAATAGTTTTGGAATATAGTTCGGTTTTATTAAAAAATAGATTTATAAATGGTATTTTAATTAGAAATGGATTAATAAATGGATTTTAGTAATATGAACCTATTATAACTAGTAATGAGTTTATAAAATTTATAAATAATGAAGTGAAATGATTATCATTTGATAAATTGGAAATATAAATTCATAGTGAGGATTTATAATGAGATATGGGAATCAGTTTAGAAGAAATAGCAAATTCCATTTGGAATTTGGGATAGTTATGAAATTGGAAATGTAAATCGATTTGTGATAAATCAAGAGAGATTTATAAACGCTAAAATGGTTATGTTGGATTTGAAAAATAGATTTTTATTGAGAAGTAAAGTTTTGTTTTTAGAAAGAGATTTTTATTTATTCAACTATGTAGTTTAATAACTATTTTAGTACTGAAAATATTTCGAAAAATGGGTTATTTAAATATTTGATATTAGTTGAAATGAATTATTTTTTATAATAAGCTTGGTAAATCGATCAGTATTATTTATAAAGGAATTGGAAATTGGTATCGTTGTTTGTTTAAAAGTGCTTTGGGTATTTTAAATGATTACTTAAACTTGTTTTGAAAATAAACTATTATTCTTTAAAAATACTTATTATATTATATATGGAATTTAAAGGTAAGTGATTGGGATTTGTTTATAAATACTCCCAAGATATGTAAACCAAGTTATTTAATGGAGGTGGTTTTGAAAGAGGATTTTATAATGGAACTTTGGAAACTTGAGAAATTTCCAAATTGTTTAGATACGGGAACTTAGGAAATGAATCTGAATTCAATAAAGGAGTTATAAATTGTTAGTTGGATTATAAATAAATATAATCGATGATTTTTTGAAATTTTAAAAGGAATTAATAAAAATTCTGGAGATTTATGAGATAGGTACGGAATATTTCCTAAGTATGGATATTAGAAAGGATTTGGGGAAATAGATTTATAATATTTTCCTAAGTATTGGAATTAAAGATTTGGAGATATTTTAGCGACCAAATGATTATTATAGAAATATTTTCCTAAGTAATGAATTATAAGTTGGATTTGGAAATATTCCTAAGTGTTGATATAAGTATTCGAAAGTGTTTTCAAATATTGAAATATTGGAAGAGATTTAATATATATCTTTGTAAAGATATTTTGAGATAAATGTTTGAAAGATTTATAATATGGCCTAGTGACTGCTTATGTGTGTGTAATTTGATAGTTAAATAACCGACTATCAAATCTGGCCAATTTCATTGATCGTTTCGAAGAGACCGGGATCGGATTTAATTATCCGAAACCCACTTTGATCTGATTTGTGCATTTCGAATTGTGATATCGTGAAGATAATGAAGACGGTGATTTTGGAGATTCGGTTTGTTCAGTCCCAGAACAACTTGTATGGATAAATGCTATCATTGCATTGCTTTCCTGGGAGGCAGTGTTAGCATTCCAAGTATGAATGCTATCCTTAAGGTAAAATGTAGCCTCAAGCCTCATCAACCGGGAATGATTGAAAATCAGGGGAGACGCAACAAGGCTACGTGGGTCACACCCATTAGGGTATGTTGTCACCTTTCTAGATTACCCTACATCGGCATATTTATGGATTGCTTGTGCATGAGATCTCAAAAGGGTTGCAAAGCAACCGGGGTGATGACATATTCAGTACTATCCAGTAAGGGGTAGGCCGGCCTTGTGTTGGAAGGGATCGATAGGTTCGATCTTGTTAGATTTTCTAGACGTGTACCGTGATAGGTGGTACCCTAGTGCCTAGTCATTGTATGGAATCCATTCTTCAATAAGCACCGTACAGTTTTGATTATGCCTAACTATGTTGAAATGTGAGATGCAAGCATTTCAGCTATTTTAATAAGTATTTGTACTTAAACACTATTATAATATCATAGGATTTTTATATAAAAGTGTTTTGGTTATCGTAAGGTAAAAACCCGTCGTGTTTATGTGTGGCATGGTCTTATGGGATGCCTTTTTTATTTCAAAGACTTTCTTATTTTAAATCCAGTTGGGTGTGTTTGCTCACGCTGGTTTTCCAGACTGACTCGGGTGTTATTTTATTATAATGCTCGGGTCGGACCAAGCATATTATAGATAAGTTGGGATGCTTGGAGTTTCAAGAGACGAGTTGGAGGCCCAGAGACGTATTCACATAGATGGTTATTTTTCCGCTATATTCATTAGTCTGTTTCAGCAATTGTGAGGACAGGCTGTTATAACTATCAAGGCTGAAATAAGTTAGTATACTCTGATTGATGTCTATATATACATCTATCACAGTTTTGTTTTGTGTAAAGATTTATGGTATATTATAGATTATTCGTTCCGCTGTGAGATTCTATGTTGTTTAGTTTTCTTCTTATCTTCTTTCTTCTTCTTTCCCCTAACAATCGAGTTTTCCGGCATTTGATTTCTTGAAATGTAATACAATGGACGTATTAGTGTCGATTTTTGAGGGTCGAAAAATCCGGTCGTTACACGCTCTTTTTCCATTTATCGTTAGTTTGATGGAGGAGAGGTTCTCATGGGAATAATGCTACTTGTCGCATGATTGGTACTGGAACGATGAATATCAAGATGTTTGATGGTATTGTTCATACTTTATGTGATGTCAGGCATGTGCCTAATTTGAGGCATAGTTTGATCTCTGTTGGAGCATTAGGCAATCTTGGCTTGAAGTGTGTAATAAAAAAAGATTCATTGAAAATTACAAATGGCTCATTGCTAGTAATGAAAAGGGTAAAAGATGGAAATTTGTATTTGCTGAAGGGTACCATTGTTGTTGCAGAGTGGAACATTCCTCACTTGGAGGCCCAAAACTAACGGCTACAGATGCCGCTCCATAGTTATTAATTCTCGAAGATGAAATGCGGTAATGTTAGATATATGATATAACAGAAATACATAGATATGAAATTTTTTTAAAACTATTAAAAAAATTCACATTCCATTTCAAATCATTTCAAATTCATTACATAATCCCAAATTCGAGAACCACGTTCAGAGAATATATAATTATTACAACATACGCCAAGAACTACATATGACGATGCCCCATTGGATGATCAGAGTCTATACATAAGCAATTAAACAACTTTGCCTTTGCATCAAAACTACTAAAAATCAATTGAGCACCCGAGAGTTTAAGGGGAAAACATAAACTTCGAGTCAGCCAAAAAGCATGGTATGAATAATAACCTACCATCTCGAACCATTTAGACATCTAGTGAGACCACGCCGCTTAGCAGAACGGGTTTTCCCCTCATTAGTATCTTACCTAAAAATTTATAATAACCATATATTGTGCACCTGCATCCAAAATGGTTAAAAACAAAGAAATTTAAAATATCTCAATGATAAGAAAACAAGCAAAATAATTTGGATTTCCCATCCCCATTCATTTGACTATCTGTCTCAGTTTTAGTATATAGGGTCATTATTAACCTACTAGTTTTCATGGGATGACTAATAACCTATTTAAAGCTTATTGACTATCTATCCTATTTCATAGTTTTCATGAGGTCACTAAGAACCTTTGAGTTTTCATGGGCTGACTAATAACCTTTCTAAACTCTTATGGACAATTTGTCTGGTTTCATAGTTTTCATGGGATCACTAAGAACCTATTGGCCCCTGCCAAAAACTTCATTATTTCATGGGTTCTCCCTGAACCAATTGGTATCTCCAATAACTTCTCATATATCATAGTTTTCATGGGTCGACTATGAACCTATTGACATATGTCAATAACTTTATCCGGATATAGTTTTAATGGGATCACTACGAACCCATTGGCCCCTGCCAATTACTCTTTCTAAACATAGTTTTCATGGGTTCACTATGAACCTGTCTATCTGACAACTTCTTTGATCAGTCTTTAATCATCCTATGTTTTGGTCTACCAGATCTCCTAGATGCAATTCTACTCATACAGGAGTTAACTCAAATTATATTCAATACTGGGTCAATCTAGTTGGTTATTCTGCCCTTTCTCCCTAAAATACAGTCCATTATATAGTGAATATGTTTATAGAAGAAGCACATACAATATCTCATCAAAAAATAATAATATCAACATTTATGGTTTAATATCCTTGAAATCATTTCCACATGAAATATGGTTAATCCCTTTAACCCATTATTTTTATCAAGGAAAGCTTCTTCAAAAACTCCATAATTAAAAGCCATTTAAAAGTTCTTTTATATTGCCATGGGTTTTCCTTTAAAAATGATATTAGGTTCTTATTATTGAAAACTAAGGCTTTCAAAACCTTAGATCATTACTTTCGAAACCATTATAATATATATTTTGAAAGAATTTAAATCTTCTTTTCAAAACACTTAAACATATGCCTTTCGAAACACATAAAGAATCTCTTTCAGAAGCATTAAAACCTTCCTTTCGAAACTATCAACTTCTGAAAGTATTAAAGCATATCTTTCTAACTTTTAGAAGCATAGATTCAAAACCATTTGAAAGTACCTCTTTCGAAACCATTGGGTTTAATCTTAAATATAACTTTTGGGTCAAAGTGAACATAAGTGAAAGTAACCCTTTCAAAACCGTTAATCTACAAACAAAAGAATTTGAGGAAAACAGACGCCTTCGGAACCATCCTTTCAAAAGCATTAATCTTTAAGTAAAGCAATTGGAAGGATAGCTCTGAAACACCTTTCGAAGCCATTGCCTTCGAAATTTTTGGTTTAAATGGCTACTGGAACCCTTTTGAAAGCATTGGGAAGCGGCTTACATATTTATAAAACAAAAGCTTACCTTTCGAACTCATTGAAAACTTCAACCTATTTGAAAGCATGAAGACGGCAGTAAGGTTTTGACTTGGTTCAAAACGACCCTTTCGAAAGCTCCATTATAATGCATAAAACACGGCAACTCTATCTAAAGCTACCATTAAAACCAAAAAGGCGGCAACCCCTTCAAAAGCTATATGAAGGTGATTCAACCCTTTCGAAAGCATCTTTTTGAAAGCAAGGCAAGTGGCATCTCTTTTGAAAGCAAGATAAAGGCCTTCGAAAGCTATTTAGAATGGCCTCGACCCCTACGAAAGCATGGTTTCGACTCTATACCTTCCAACTTTCTCTAATCCACTACGTACCAAAACATTGATACCATGTGTAATGGTTTCGACTTGGTTGGGGGCGGAGGTATGGGGTCAAAAGGTTACTACTGGAAGTGGCAAAGCAGTAAATTTAAGAAAAACTGTTTTGTTTCCTTTTTAAGTAAATGCTTTTCAACTAACCTGCCTTATTTGTAAAAATATAATTGGTTGCCATAACCTTTACAAAAATCTTTTCTAAAAGACTGCCGAATTCATCTATAATTAATTAGAAGTAATTAACAAAGAAACCCTTTCATTTAAAAAAACACTTAAGACATTTAAGTCCTCCAACTTAATTAATTTAATTTCTATAGTAAATCACTTAGGAAAAATCCCCAAAAATCATCATAATTCACTTTTAATATGTTATCTTACATATATAAATTTCAGACCCAAAATCCTTTATATAATTTTCGAAATAAATTTTAAACCCAATTATTCATTTCTTCATTCAAAAATTCATACTTGGATAATTATGAAAATTTAAACCCATCTCCAAAATAATGTTTTACATAACATATTAAATCCTCATGGCATTCGTAACCCAATAAATATGATTTTAGCCTTAAAATCGAATAAACATTTATCAAACATACTTGTTTGAATCAAACATATCAGTTTGAATCAAACATATCATGTAATCCAAGCATACCATCATTAAAATCATCATAAAGGTTTTAAACTTTAAACCCAAAATAAATGCTCTTTTAAAATGAAAATGAGATGGTTTTGATTATTATTTACCTTGCTTTGGATAAGGAACTTGAGATTTGATCTTGCTTAATTCCCCTTGCTTGATTCCATAGCTTTTAATTGATTTTTAATCCTCTTTTTCCCTTAGCTTACGGTAGCTTGAGTTCTTTGGTTTATGTTTAGAATTATGGATTTGTGAAATGAAAATGGGAATGAGGGTTTAGGGGTTAAGGGTTATGGTTCCCATAATACCCTTGCGTATTCTTTTATTAGTTAACTTATAAAGCCATTTCCATAAACCCATTCTTTTAATTTTTATTTAGTTAAGCACGGCCTCTATTTAGTTTTCAAATCTTAATCCCCTTATCACTCTAATCTTTACATTATTCTATTTAATTTATCCAATTAAATCTCTTGAATAATGTTATTTAAAATTAGGGGTGTTACAAGCTCCCCTCCTTAAAGAATTTCGTCCTCGAAATTCAGTAAGGAGTAAATACTAAGCATAGCAATCATATGTAACATCTCCTAACTAGCATACTAGCCTTCCTGACTAGCCACAGTCTATATAAAACAAATATAGAACACACCCTCGCAGTAGATCGGGATAAGTATATCTAATCCTATCTTTTGTCTCCCAAGTACAGTCCTTCTCGTTGTCGCACCACTGAACTTTCACCAACTTGACTATCTTGTTTCTTAACCTCTTCTCATCTCTCGCTAGAACTCGAACTGTTTGTTTAACAAAAGTCAAATTCGGTTCTACTATCTAATCTTCCAACCTTGTCGGAGGAATAGTAGTCTCTGGATCATGCACATACTTGTGAAGATCAGACACATGAAACACATTATGGACATCTGCCATAATGCTGGGCAACTCTACTCTGTGTGCTAGCTTCCCGATCCTCTCTATAATTAGGAACAGACCAACATATCTCAGTGCCAGTTTCCCTGACATTCTGAATCATACCACACCCTTCGTTGGTGATACCTTAATGAAAACTCTATCCCCAACTGAGAACTCTAGATCTTTAAGCCATTTATCTACGTAACCCTTCTGTCTAGACTGAGCTTCTTTCATCCATTTTCGGATCAACTCAATCTTCTATGTCGCCTCTCTAACCAGATCTGGACCCAAGACTAATCTGTCTCCAATCTCCAACCAACATGTTGGTGATTTGCATAGCCTTCCATACAAAGCTTCAAAAGGTGCAACTCCTATACTAGTCTGATAACTGTTATTATAGTAAACTCAACTAAATGTAGGTGATCTCCCAAAGTCTAGCACACAATCCCTCAATAAATCCTCAAGTACCTTATTGACTCTCTTTGTCTGCCCATCTGTCTGAGGGTGATACGCAGTACTCATCCTGAGCTTGGTTCCTAACACATCCTGTAGACTCTTCCAAAATTCACTAGTAAACAAAGCATCTCTGTCACTGACTATACTACTAGGAATTCCATGTAGTCTAACTATGTTCTTCATGAACAACTTAGCTAAAACAAGTGTCGTCCTGGTTGACTTAACTGGAATGAAATAGGCACTCTTGGTCAACTTGTCCACTATGACCCATATACGTTCATTTCCTCTATTGGCAACCTGTCTATAAAATCCATGCATATCGAATCATATTTCTAAACTGGTATCTCCAAAGATTGAAGAAATCCAATTCGCTTTTGATGTTCGGCCTTCACTTGTTAACAACTTGCACACTGCTTAACCCACAAGCCAATATCCTTCTTCATAACCTGATACATCTTGGTTCCTCTAGGATGACTCATAAATTTGGATCGATGACATTCCCTAGGAACTTTTTTCCTTAAGTCCTCAACATTCGGAACATACAACCATCCCTTCTTTCTCAACCATCCCCTCTGGTCAAGGCTAAAATCCTTTAGGTCATCGATTTCCGACCCAACCTCAAGCCTTCTAATCTTCTTGGCTAATAATGAATCCTCTTTCTACTTAGAAGCAATTCTTTCGATGAATACCAGTCGAACTTCCAAATAGGACAACCAAGCGGTGCTCTAACTAGAATTAGTAGTCAATCTTAACAACACACTACAAGTAGTCAAAGCTTCTAGATCTATTCATTCTTCCAACATAGCTAACACCACATTCTAATGTTTTCTGCTAAGAGCATCCGCTACTTTATTTCCTTTCCCAGGTGTATACTCTATACCAAAATCATAAGCTGCTAAAAACTCTAGCCACCTCTGTTGTCTCATATTCAACTCCTTATGAGAGAATAAATATCTTAAGGACCTTTGATCTGTGTATAGCTCAAATCTCTCCCCTAAGAGATAATTCTCCATATCTTCAATGTGAAGATTACTGCAGCCAACTCCAAATTATGAGTAGGATATCTTATTTCATGCAGTCTAAGCTGTCGTGAAGCATATGCAATGAATTTACCCTTCTACATCAACACAGCTCCTAATCCGATTCCACATGCATCGGTATACACCACCAACCCTTAGTTTTCGTCTGGAACTACTAACACAGGCATGTTGGTCAGCAAATGCTTTAACATAAGGAATGCTTCCTCACATTTGTCAGACCAAATGAACTTCACATCCTTCCTGGTTAACTTAGTCAAAGGCACTACTATCCACAAGAAATCCTTAATGAATCTTCGATAATAGCCGGCAAGTCCAAGAAAACTTCTAATCTCACTCATTGTCTCTGGTCTCCTCCAACTGTTAACACCTTCAATCTTATATGGATCGATTGACAAGCCCTTCTCTGAAACCACGTGACCAAAAAACTTAACCTCTTTCTTCCAAAAATGACATTTGGAAAACTTCGCTTTCAACTGATGCTGCCTCAGCGTCTCAAGATCTACTCTTAGATGATCTTCATGCTCTCTTTCATCCCTAGATTATACTAAAATTTCATCTATGAATACCAATAAGAACCTATCGAAGTACTCTCAAAAAACTCGTTTCATCAAATCCACGAAGAAAGCTGGTGCATTCGTTAACCGAATGGAATTACTAACCACTCGTACGAACCATACCTAGTTCGAAATGCTTTCAACGGAGTACTATCCTCAGCTACTCTTAACTGATGGAAACCCGTCACCAAATCTAATCGGGAAAATACTCTGGCTCCACACAATAGATCAAATAAATCATTGATTCTCGGTAATGGATACTTATTATTGATCGTCTTCTCGTTCAACTTACGATAGTCGATGCACAGCCTCAACAACCCACCCGGTTTCTTCACAAACATTGCGGCCACACCCCAAGGCTAACTGCTTGGTCTAAAAAAAATTCCCTTCTAGATCCACTAGTTGCACCTTCAATTCCTTCATTTCGGTCGGTGTCATCCTGCTAGGTGGTCTACTTACAGGTTTTGCTCCTAGCACAAGATCTATCCAAAACTAAATAGCTTGTTTCGATGGTAGTCCTGTAACCGACTCAATAACATCTGCAAATCCTCTTGCTACCCGAACCTGACTAAACTCTTTTTCTAATTCCATAGCACTTAACATAACACATGCACTCTGGTCAGAATCCCCCACTGAGAATATAATTCTGTTATGACTATCAGGATGTCTGAGCGATATTTCCCTATCCTGGCTGTTATCCCATCCTTTGGTCAAGGCTGGAATATCAACAAATTGGCAAGAAAGGATGGATATCAGGATTGGAGATCGATTGAAAACAAGGCTGCAATCGATGTCGTTAAAATTTGGTCGAGCTCCGATCAAGACAGAATCGATTAGGAATGATGAATAGGGCAAAGAGAAGCTATGTTTCAAATTTTAGGTCAATCGGAGTTCGTATGACCGAGATATGATCGATACAAGTTAAGGAAAAGATGTTGTTCGAATCCATCATAGAGCTTTGTTCGAATCGATGTTGTTCGACTCCATCCAGGATCGGACACTTCGCATCGATCTAGAAGCAGCAGCGTCGCATCGATATAGTTCGTATCCATCATGATCGAACTACTTCATATCGATCAGGGGTCAACTCAGTTCGAATCGATCACAAAGGCTTAGTTCGTATCCATCCGGATTATGGTTGTTCGAATCAATAGCGTACGAGCCCTTGTTCGTATCCATCATGCTCAAGTGAGTTCGCTTTGTGTCGATGGTATCTACAGCGATCGATATGAAGTACACCAATAACTATCGATACGAACGAGGGCTACGATGAATCGATAATCGATTCGAATAAGGACTGAAGCGGATGGATGCGAAAAATTGGTCAATGCGATCGAAGCTTCGGGGTTGGATACAAATAACTCAGCACACAAAATAGATCGATCCAGGAATTTTGAAACACGTCATCACCTGGGCACGCGCCCTGATCGATTTGAACAGATCGATTCGAAGTAAACAAACTACCGAAAGTCCCCATTTTGTATCGATCATAACTTGAGATCCACAAGTCCAAATGCTATGAAATTTTCACAGGAGCTTACATGCATGCTAAAGAATGTTCACACCAAGTTTCGACTCCATTGAACTAAATCTTGATCAATATGAAATTCGTTCGTATCGATCATGGATCAAGCCGAAACTCCATGGGGTCGATCGCGTAGGCCGACTCACGTGCCAGAAGGAGTCTCCCGAAGTTTGGGCGAGATATTTGCATGGAACGCCTATAAATAGCACCCAAAAGCCTACAGAAAAGGGGATCTTTTGGCTGGCCAACGTCCAGACTCTGCCCGATTCAACTTTGTACTCCATAACTGCTGTTATACTCGAATTTTATCATTATAATCTGCTGTAATCAGTGGTAACCAGCAAGGAAAGTCAATAAAAGATTAACTTTTGGAGTGGACGTAGGCCGGAGATAACTGAACCACTATAAATCCTGTGTCTCTATCTGTTTCTTTCCGTTTTAAGTTTATTATCCTTCATTTTTTATCCTCTACATTACTTAGATCTGTGATTTGTGGTCATTATTGCTGATCTGTGTTCATACACTGGTGCTATCATGATATTTGGGGTTTGTGACCATTTTTGGCGCAAACACTTTGGTGCTTTCATTGAGAACGACTAGCGCCCGCTATACCGAATTTGGAGTTCAGATCTGAAGGCTTAAGGATTCAGATTAAGAGTTATGACAAGGCAATCAAGTAGAAGACAAAGAGCCGAGAGAAGTCAGCATGAAGGGAGCCAGGAGGCATCATCAGGGGCTAATCAGACATCAGCTTTCATCAACAGAGACGAGATGGAGGTGATGATGGGAGCTATGCATGAAGAGTTTCTGAAAAGGCAGGAGGAGATGATGCAGAACCTCCTCAGACAGTTTGGGCAAGAGGGAGAAGTTGGAGCTTCAGGAGTTTAGATCCACGGAGCTGGAGCAGAAGGACCAAACAGGTAATCGAATGGAGCAGCTCAACAAGGCACAGCACCCGATCAGCGCACAACTGCTAATCTGGATGAATCCAGGCTCGGGGGCACACTGCACGGCAACGATGGACTAGTTCATGGAGGGATTCCAGTTGAAACCACACAACAAGATGTTGGCGGGAATGCAATAGTGCGCGATGAGGAATACGTATCGGAATTCCCTCACGGACATGGGGGGCAGCCCTTGACAGACAATGCCGGATTGGCTGAGATTATCAGGCGAACTATGCGCGGAGGTTTGACGAACAGAGATTTGGAAGGAGTAAAAAAGGAGTCTGTTTACTCATGACATCAGAATGTCTCGGAATCCACTAGAATTCAAGCTACCCACGCTAGAAGGATAAAATGGAAAAGCTGATCCGACTGATCACTTGATGAGATATACGAGACATATGGAAGTGCTGGGGGCGTCTGAGTATGGCTAGATGTTTCCCTCTATACTTAACAGATATAGCCGCGATGTGGTTCAGACGGCTGGAGGAAGGATATATCAGGACATGGAAAGAATTGGTGGACAGGTTTCTGAAGCAGTTTCAGGTTCACATTAAAAGACCGAAGAATGTGATGACGTTGACATCAATAAAGCAAAGGACAGATGAATCGCTCGGGGCTTTCTTAACTCGTATCAATGCAGTGGTTGCTTCGGTAAATCGGCCAGACCCATCGATGGTTTTAATGGTGGCTGTGTCAGGAGTCAGAGAGGATTCAGATTTCAAAGTATCTTTAATATGGGACCCACCACTGGATCTTGGGGAATTCTTTCATGAAGCTGAGAGATTCCTTCGGCAGGAAGATTCATGTTCAGGTATGAAGTTAAAGGAGGTGAGTGCAGCTGAGGATGGTGGGCCATCCAGCGGAGGCTCGGATAAAGATAAAGCAAAAGGGAAGCTGGATGACGAATCAGGAAAAGCTAGGAAGCAATGGAGGGAACCAAAGTTTTCCACTTACACAGGATTAAACGAAACATTGGAACGGATATTCATGGAAACTCGAAATCGCCTTCCTTATCGAAGGCCGGCTAGGAGAGAGCCCTCAGAGCATGAAAGGGCGTCAGGAAGGCACTGTCTTTTTCACGATTTAGATGGACACGATACCAACAGTTGCAGGCATCTGAAGGACATAATTGAAGAGCATGTAAGGAATGGACAGTTGCGACAATATGCTGGGGCTCGGAATGCGGCGGTGGGGCAGGAGCGACCACCGTCCACCTCAAACAACGATGGCGCGAGGCCCGAGAATGATGGTCGATTGGTTATCAATTGACAGGGGTGATATGAAATAAGTAGCGAACTATTAGCAAACGGCCAAGTCATTTACTCATGTACGGGGACGGAGATGGCCCATAGGCATGCTCTGACTGACGATAAACTACGACGCCATGGTTTGTGAAATCTGTTTCTTCTTTTGGTTTGGACATTTGCTTTTTCTGGTTCGGTTTTGGAGTTTGGTTTGAACTCCTGGTTTTGTTTGTTTTCTGGTTTGGAATTTCATTTAGATTATTGTTTTCATCTGGTTTTTGATAAATGGTCATCGGGTATGGATTATGCCTAGCAAGGGGTAAGTCTCTTCGTCCGAACGAGGCAAATTGGCTTATTCAGGTCATCGAGTATGGACTATGCTCGGCAAGGGTCCGGAGGGACCAGGATTCGGCCTAGGACTTAGGCCTCATAATATCTATCGGTTACAATTTCAGGTCGTCGAGTATGGACTATGCTCGGCGAGGATCCGGAGCGACCAAGATTCGGCTTAGGACTTAAGTCGTGGCAATTATTTAATGCCCAGGGACACTTGGCCACGGTCGTCAAGTGTGGATTGCGCTTGGCAAGAACCCGGAGAGGTTGCGGATTTGGATATCGACCCAGAGAGGTCCTGGATTTGGTTATTGGTTGTTGGATAAGGATGGATTAAGACACGGTTATCGAGTTCGGATGGATATGGAATTGGCCAAGGCTTTGGCTACTATATTTGGAGTTGGCACCGACTCGGAGCAGTCAAGAACGATGCACTTGGATGATATGGCTATGGACTTTAGATGTCGGATTCGGAACTATTCAAAACACACCTTCTTATCACAAGGCATGTTTTGGTGGTCAAATGTTATCCCATCCTTTGGTCAAGGCTGGAATATCAACAAATTGGCAAGAAAGGATGGATATCAGGATTGGAGATCGATTGAAAACAAGGCTGCAATCGATGTAGTTAAAATTTGGCCGAGCTCCGATCAAGACAGAATCGATTGGGAATGATAAACAGGGCTAAGAGAAGCTACGTTTCAAATTTCAGGTCAATCAGAGTTCGTATGACCGAGATATTATCGATACAAGTTAAGGAAAAGATGTTGTTCGAATCCATCATAGAGCTTTGTTCGAATCGATGCTGTTCGACTCCATCCAGGATCGGACTCTTCGCATCGATCTAGAAGCGGCAGCGTCGCATCGATATAGTTCATATCCATCATGATCGAACTACTTCATATCGATCAGGGGTCAACTCAGTTCGAATCGATCACAAAGGCTTAGTTCGTATCCATCCGGATTATGGTTGTTCGAATCGATAGCGTAGGAGTCCTTGTTCATATCCATCATGCTCAAGCGAGTTTGCTTCGTGTCGATGGTATCTGCAGCGATCGATACGAAGTACACCAATAACTGTCGATACGAATGAGGGCTACGAAGAATCGATAATCAATTCGAATAAGGACTGAAGCGGATGGATGCGAATAAATGGTCAATGCGATCGAAGCTTCGGGGTTGGATACAAATAACTCATCACACAAAATGGATCGATCCAGGAATTTCGCAACACGTCATCACCTAGGCACGCGCCCTGATCAATTCGAACAGATCAATTCGAAGTAAACAAACTGCCGAAAGTCCCCATTTCGTATCGATCATAACTCGAGATCCACAAGTCCAAATGCTATGAAATTTTCACAGGAGCTTACGTGCATGCTAAAGAATGTTCACACCAAGTTTCGACTCCATTGGACTAAATCTTGATCGATACGAAATTCGTTCGTATCGATCACGAATCAAGCCGAAACTCCATGGGTCGATCGCGCGGGCCCACTCACGTGCCAGAAGGAGTCTCCCGAAGTTTGGGCGAGATATTTGCATGGAACGCCTATAAATAGCACCCCAGAGCCTACAGAAAAGGGATCTTTTGGTTGGCCAACATCCAGACTCTGCCCGATTCAACTTTGTACTCCATAACTGCTGTTATACTCGAATTTTATCATTATAATCTGCTGTAATCAGTGGTAGCCAGCAAGGAAAGTCAATAAAAGATTAACTTTTGGAGTGGACGTAGGCCGGAGATAGCCGAACCACTATAAATCCTATGTCTCTATCTGTTTCTTTCCATTTTAAGTTTATTATCCTTCATTTTTTATCCTCTACATTACTTAGATCTGTGATTTGTGGTCATTTATTGCTGATCTGTGTTCATATACTGGTGCTATCACGGTATTTGGGGTTTTTGACCATTTTTGGCGCAAACAGTGGCAAAATATCCTAGCATCATATTTATCCAACCAATCCATACCCAAAATGATTCCAAAGTCTATGAAATCGAAAACATAAAAGCTGCATGCAAACTTATGACCCAACAAATCAAGTTCTAACTGGTCACATCTCATTCCTAGAGTTGCATACTCTCCTGTCGGATTCGCAACCCTTAAGGAAGTAAAAAGGTATGTGGGTTCTAAAGATAACATATCAACTAAACACTGAGATATAAATGAATGCAATGCACCGGTATCAAATAGTACCCTAACTGGTATACTCTGAATCAAAAGCATACCTTCCACAATATTCTTTCCTTTCTAAGTAGTCGTTGGCCTAGCAGACGATGGCCCAATAGCAAAGACTTTTCCCATGTCTGCCCTGACAGGTTCTGGACACTAATTCCTATAATGCCCAACTTGGTCGCAGTTAAAGCATTTCACTCCTTTCTTATCTGCAGCCTCCTTCCCTTTGCATGTCTGGCATTCATGAGCATAATGACCCTTCTTATCACATGTAAAACAAACCAGATTAGCCTTTGCCTTCTTGGCAGCTTCTCCCTTCTGGGTTCCCTTCTTCTTAAAGAACTTCTCTTCTTGCCAAGAAAACTCTAGGTTTCAACATGCTTCTCCTTTCCATAAGTAGCAAGCTTCTCCTCATGTCTGATTGTCATTTCCACAACAACATTACAAGGATCACGAAGATATAGCAAAGTCGCACTAGCAATCTCGGGTCTCAATCCCGAAATAAAATTTTCATTCCTATTGATGATTGGTTAATGGTAGTATATCCGTATCTGGATAACTCATCAAACTTCGTGGCATACTCAATCACCAACATCTCACCTTGCACCAAATCCGTGAGCTTCCTCAACAATTGCGACTTGGAAACTTCAGAAAAAAACCTCTCCTCGAACCTCCTTCGAAATTCTGCCCAAATAAATTCCTCCTCGGGAACTCCGATAGTAACACTATTCCACCAATGAAAAGCTGCTCCCTGCAATTGTCTAGAGGCAAGTCTCCTCTTCTGCTCATCATTTAATCCCAAGTCAGCAAAGATTCTTTCACAATGCAACAGCCAATTCTCAACTTCTATAGCATCCTCCGTTCCTAAAAACTTCTTCCCACCAAGACTGGTATAATCTCTGCTCAACTTAGCATAGTTGTTTCCAATTGGAGCCACGAGATTAGTTCCTCCAACATTTCCAGCAACTCCAGCAGCCGCTCTAGCTTGCATCTGATTGTGAACTGATACATCATCCCCATATCCACCGATGGTTTCTAGCACCTACATTGGCATCTACATTTTGATTAGCATTTGCCTATCGATCTTGGTTTCTCCTATTGGGTCGAGCATTACCATTTGTTGTGGTGCTTCCTCCACCGAAAATACCTCTTCCGTTTTCTGCCTCCATATCTTCATTTATCGTAAATCTGCATACGAGCCTTAGTAAGATATAGAAGAACGGTCTAAGAGAGGGGAATACGAACTTATATATATATCAAACACAAGTATGTTACTATAGCGTTAACCCAAACCCCAATCTTATTTTCTGATTCATTGGATTATGTTTTGAAAAATCTTTTAGATTTAAATTTCTTTTAAATTTTCCATAAACCTATGCTTTGATACCAACTTGTAACATCCCTTACTTGGATGCCCAAAAATAACAACTACAGATGTTGCAGTCATCCATAGTTATTAATTCTCGGTTACCAAATGTGGAAATGTTAGATATATTAATATAAAAGAAACATATAGATATGAATTTTTTTAAAACTATTAAACAAATTTCTCGTTCCATTTCAAATCATTTCCAATTCATTACATAGTCCCAAATTCATAAACCACATTCAGAGAAAATATAATTATTACAACATACGCCAAAAGCGACATATGAAGATGCCTCCTTGGATGATCAGAGTCTATACATAGGAAATTAAACAACTTTGCATTTACATCAAAACACAGCGAAATCAAATAGAAAGGAACTCCTATTAGCTAGCTTGCCTCATGCACGTCTCTGGAAGCTTATTCGTCTAAAGGAGGACCTGAAAATCCTCAACTCTCAAACTACTCAAAAACAATTAAGCACCAGAGAGTTTAAGGGGAAAACATAAACTTCTAGTCAGACAAAAAGTCTGGTATGAATAATAACCTACCATCTCGAACCATTTAGATATCTAGTGTGACCACGCCGCTTAGTGGAACAAGTTTTCCCCAAACTAGTATCTTACCCAATAATTTATAATAACCATATAATGTGCACCTGCATTCACAATATTTAAAAACATAACAATTTAAAATATCTTGATGATATGCAAACAAGAAAAATAATTTGGATTTCCCATCCCCGTTCAATTGACTATCTGTCTCTAGTTTCTAGGGTCATTATTAACCTATTAGTTTTCACGGGCCGACTAATAACCTGTTTAAAGCTTATGGACTATCTGTCCGGTCTCGTAGTTTCCATGGGGTCGCTAAGAACCTTTTATTTTTCATGGGCTGACTAATAACCATTCTAAACTCTTATGGAAAATCTGTCTGGTTTCATAGTTTTCATGGGATCACTAAGAACTTATTGGCCCCTACCAATAACTTCATTATTTCATGGGTTCTTCCTGAACCAATTGGTATCTCCAATAACTTCTCATATATCATAGTTTTCATGGGTCGACTATGAACCTATTGGCATCTGTCAATAACTTTATCCGGATATAGTTTTCATGGGATCACTACAAACCTATTAGCCCATGCCAATAACTCTTTCTAAACATAGTTTTCATGGGTTCACTATGAACCCATCTATCAGACAACTTCTTTGATCAGTCTTTGGGCATGCTATGTTCTGATCTACCTGACCTCATGGATGCAATTATACTTATACAAGAGTTTACTCAATTTATATTCACTACTGGGTCAACCTAGCTAGTTGTTCTGCCCTTTTCTCCCCAAAATACAGTTATGGGTCCATTATATAGTGAATATGTTTATAGAAGAAGCACATACAATATCTAATCATAAAATAATAATACCAACATTTATGGTTTAATATCCTTGAAATCATTTCCATATGAAATATGGTTAATCCCTTTAACCCATTATTTTATCAAGGAAAGCTTCTTCAAAAACTCCATAATTAAAAGCCATTTAAAAGTTCTTTTATATTGCCATGGGTTTTCCTTTAAAAATGAGAATGGGTTCTTTGTTTTAAAAACTAAGGCTTTCAAAACCATAGACCTTTACTTTCGAAACCATTACAATATATCTTTCGAAAGCATTCAATTCTTCTTTTCAAAACACTTAAACATATGCCTTTCTAAACACTTAAAATATCTCTTTCGAAAGCATTAAAACTTTCCTTTCGAAACTAATATCTTTCGATAGTATTAAAGCATATCTTTCCAACTTTTAGAAGCATCTACGCCATAGATGGCCTACTGCAACGAAATTACATGGTGTTGCTAGCTATAATGTAACGATAGGTATGCTGATTTTTGTCTATTACAACACTCGCTTCAAGGTGTTAGCATAGGTATCAACAAGATGTTGCAGTAGCTATAGATGTATTCAAATTAAAAAATTAATAAAATTAGCAATCCGCGTGAATATGATCCAACGGTCTACATTTAATCTGGTTGTTAAAATGGATCACCACTGCAATTTGTCCCAAATTTTCGTTTTCCCGCCTAGTTCAGAGTAGATCCCCTTTTGGTTTTCATTCCAATTCGCCTCCTCCCATTCGCCTCCGCCACCAAATTATCACTCTCCTCTTCTTCTGCTTCCTCATATGCCTCCGCCACCAAATTGTCACCCTCACCCCCAGCTACCCCTGACCCATCGCGACCATCTAGCTCCAACCAGAGCCCCGTCACAACACCAAAACCCGAAGCCAAACAAAGTTTTCCGTTCAAACCTTTTTTGCCACCGCTGTCGTCGCCATCAGCTCTCACCTCCAACAGAAGACTTGCTCGCCACCAACCCCTCTACCTTTCTCCTTTAGACTACTTCACCTAAAAACCCTTCTAGTGCCTTAATTTCTCCCAAAACCCGAACTGCTGCCCTCGAGATTTTGGTTCACTTCGTACTTTCCATCGCAAGTTCAGAGCAGATCCCAGGCTGATCTCTTCGTACTTTCCCCTATGATTGCGGTTGCTTCACTTGGTACTGGTAATTTCAATAAGATAGTACGCCCCCCATATGTTTGTGCTAATGCTCCTTTGAAACTTGTTAATGTTTCAGAATCTGGCTGTTGTTGCAGCTTGCGGCTATGTGAGCTGAGGAATTATTTGCAAAGACACGAATCGATTTATTCACTGCTAGTTGAAAAATTGTTGAGTGAAAGGATTGTGTGAGCTGCACAGGCAGATTCATAGACAGTCGAGCTTGTGTGTTGGCAAGACTGGAAGGACCAAGTTTCATTGATGCAAGCTTTGAGTCCAGCGACCAAAAGGAAACGGTAATGGATGCAAGCTCTGAATGAACAGGCAGGAACTATTCAGTGGTGTAGGTCATAAATGCATAGGTCTGGAAACGTACAAGGAAGTGCGAAGATATTCAGTGATGCATATGTCAGAAGAAATGTGAAAAGCCATCGATATGGAAGAAACATACAAGGAAGTGATAGAGTGCGTTTGAAATGTAGGTCTGAAGTGCAGTATTTGCAGGGAGTGAGAGAAGGTTGGTTGGTTGGTTGGTTCACCATTGAATCTGGATGTAGTTGTATTGGTTGAAGGTTGATTGGTTGGTTTGGTAAGTTATGGAAGTGATGGTGGAAGTTGGTGATGCAGAGGAGTTTCAGTTGGCAGTGTGATGCCTGAATGTTGGCAGAGAGATGTAGACGGAGTTTGGAGTTTGACAATGGTAGAGTGCTGTTGTGTATTGGTTACGGAGAGAAGCTAATGTGGTGATTAGAAATTGAAAACAGTTTGCAGTAGAGTTTTGGTGTTTGGCCGTAGGGGATTCAAGCAGATTTAGGCGAGGAGATGGAGGATAGGAATTAAGCTCAGTCTTCATTTGTGCATCATTTTACGTCATTTCAAAGAAGGCTCGATCTTCCAAAATCGGATGAATCGGGCGGTGCCCCGGACCCCCGCCGGCGCTGCGCCCGGACCCGCTTCTCGGCTCGCCTTCGGCTCGGCTCGTCATATATTTGTCAGTGTCGGTGTCTATATAAATTGAAACTGCATATGTAATGAGTGAACTGAGTAATGTAGTGAGGAATATCTGTATATGTGAATATCAGTGTTATTTATCATTGAATTGTAAAATAGTGGAGTCAGGAATTTGTACTATTTTAAATGTTGAAATAAAATATTTATTTAAATAAATTACTGTTTGAATATCAAATTCTATGCAATAGCATTTTATTAAATAAATATTTATTTCTATTAAAAAATCAAATATGCTCTGCATTGTGGGCCCCACAAATTCAGAAAGTTAATATCTATAGCAACATTTTGGAATGTTGGTACAGACACCTATGGATGTTGCCATAGACCCAAATAGGGTTCTATTGCAACAATATTTCTTATGTTGCCTTAGATAGTCAAAATGTTGCCTTTGAGGTCTGCGGCAACGCGGCAAAATGCATCACCGAGAAAGTGTTGCCTTTGCCCTTTTTTAGCCTATAGCAACATTTTTTGGCACTTCCTGCATCACTTCTTCTGAAACCATGGGCTTTAATCTTAAATATAACTTTTGGGTCAAAGTGAACATAAGTGGAAGTAACCCTTTCGAAACCATTAATCTACAAACTAAAGAATTTGGGGAAATCAGATGGCTTCGGAACCATCCTTTCGAAAGCATTAATCTTTAAGTAAAGCAATTGGAAGGATAGCTTCGAAACACCTTTCTAAGCCATTGCCTTCGATACCTTTAGTTTAAATGGCTACTGGAGCCCTTTCGAAAGCATTGGGAAGCGGCTTACATATTTATAAATTAAAAGCTTACCTTTCGAACTCATTGAAAACTTCAACTTATTCGTAAGCATGATGACGGCAGTAAGGTTTCGACTTGGTTCAAAACAACCCTTTCGAAAGCTCCATTATAATGCATAAAACACGGCAACTCTATCTAAAGCTACCATTATAACCAAAAAGGCGTCAACCCCTTCAAAAGCTATATGAAGGTGATTCAATCCTTTCGAAAGCATCTTTTTGAAAGCAAGGCAAGCGGCATCTCTTTTGAAAACAAAACAAAGGCCTTTGAAAGCTATTTAATATGGCCTCGATCCCTTCGAAAGCATGGTTTCGACTCTATACCTTCCACCTTTCTCCTATATGTGTACCAAAGAATTGATACCATGTGTATTGGTTTCGACTATCTTGGGAGCAGAGGTATGGGGTCGAAAGGTTGCTACTAGAAGTGGCAAAGTAGTAAATTTAAAGAAAACAGTTTGGTTTCCTTTTTAAGTAAATGCTTTTCAACTAACCTGCCTTATTTGTAAAAATGTAATTGGTTGCCATAACCTTTACAATTTTTTTGCTAAAAGGCTGCCGAATTCATACAGAATTAATTAAAAACAATTAGCAAAGAAGCCCTTCCATTTAACAAACACTTAAGCCTTTTAAGTCCTCCAACTTAATTAATTTAATTTCCATAGTAAATCACTTAGGAGAAATCCCCAAAAATCAACGTAATTCACTTTTAATGTTATCTAACATACATAAATTTCAGACCCAAAGTCCTTTATATGATTGCCGAAATAAATTTTAAACCCAATTACTGATTTCTTCATTCAAAAATTCATAATAAATTATCCATAGCTTGGATAATTATGAAAATTTATATCCATCTCCAAAATAATGTTTTACATAACATATTAAATTCTCATGGCATTCAAAACCCGATAAATACGATTTTAGGCTTAAAATTAAATAAAAGATTTATCAAACATACTTGTTTGAATCAAACATATCATGTAATCCAAGCGTATCATCATTAAAATCATCATAAAGGTTTTAAACTTGAAACACGAAATCAAATGATCTTTAAAAATGAAAATGAGATGGTTTTGATTATTATTCACCTTGCTTTGGATAAGGAACTTGAGATTTGATCTTGCTTAATTCCCCTTGCTTGATTCCTTAGCTTTTAATTGATTTTTAATCCTCTTTTTCTCTTAGGTTATGGTGAGCTCTTTGGTTTATGTTTTAGAATTATGAACTTGTGAAATGAAAATGGGAATAAATTTTTAGGGGTTAAGGGTTATGGTTCCCATAATACCATTGCCTTATTCTCTTATTAGTTAACTTATAAAACCATTTCCATAAACCCATTCTTTTAATTTTTCTTTAGTTAAGCACGACCTCTATTTAGTTTTCAAATCTCAATCCCCTTATCACTCTAATCTTTACATTATTCTATTTAATTTATCTAATTAAACTCCTGAATAATATTATTTAAAATTAGGGGTGTTACACAGAGTCTTCTTCGGTTGTTGATTCTATTGATTCCGATTCTGCAAGATTATGGCATTTTTGTATAGGACACATTGGAGAGCGCAGTTGGGAAGTGTTGAGAAAGCGAGATTTGATTGATTGTATTCATCATTCAAAACTTGGCTTATGTGACGGATGCGTTCTTGGAAAGCAGATGAAGGTTTCTTTCGACATTGCTGAGCATAAGCCTAAAGATGTTTTGGAGTATGTTCACATTGATGTTTGGGGCCCCGCACCATGCCTATCTTTTGGAGGTGCCAAGTATTTTGTTTCATTTATTGATGACTTTTCTGGAAAGTTATGGGTTTACTTTATGAAGTCCAAGGAAGAAACTTTTGATAAGTTTCACATTTGAAAATCTCTTGTTGAGAAACAGCCAGGAAAGAAAGTGAAGGTTCTTCATTTAGATAATGGTGGTGAGTTCACTTCTGAAACTTTCACCAAATTTTGTAAGTCCGAGGGAATCATAGGAAACATACCACACCAAGGGACCCTTAGTCAAATGGGTTTGCAGAGTGGATAAATTAGATTATGTTAGAAAGAACTCGTTGCTTACACCTGACTATTGGATTAAAGAAGAGATTTTGGATGGAAGCGTTATCTATGGTGGTTTTCCCCATCAACCGTACACCTTTTACCGCCATAGATATGAAGATTTATGAAGAAGTATGAAAGGGATAGCCTATTTTATATTCCTTTCTCAGAGTGTATTGTTGTCCAGCTTATGTGCATGAGAGTAAAGGGAAGTTCGATCCAAGATCGTGCAAGTGAATTTTTCTTGGCTATAGGATAGGTGTTGAGGGTTATAAGTTGTGGTGTCCTACTATCAAGAAGATTGTTACTAACAGACATGTTACATTTGATGAAAGGCTATGTTGAAGGTAGCGCCTTCTTCATCTTTAGTTAACGATCATGTTGAGAGGACAAATTCAGAGTACCAGACACAAAGTAGACCATCAGACTTCCATACAAATATAAATGGTGTTTCGATTACATCATGGTTGATGAGGAGAGGACAAATGATCAATCTCAAGGTCGAGGTCAAATTCAAACTCGATCAATCAGAGAGGGGAAAGGGCCTAGATGGCTTGATGATTTTGTGGGATTATGCATTGAAGACATTGACTTTGATGACATGGCGCCTATGCATTACGCATATTCCATGATGAACCCAAATACTATAGAGATGTCATTAGTTCAGTTGATAGTTCTAGTTGGTTAGTAGCTATGGAGGAGGAAATTGAGTCTTCGTACAAAAATCGCACTTGGGATTTAGTGCCACTTCCTTCCGGCAAGAGAGCAACTGGATGTAAGTGGATATATAGGGTGGAAGACGACGACAATGGTGACTTGAGGTATAAGGCAAGATTAGTGGCGAAGGGTTATGTTCAAAGAAAGGTGTGGAGTACCATGATATTTTTTCTCCAGTTGCCAAACACACTTTAATTCGCATTCTTTTTGGCATTGGTTTCTCACTTTGACATGGAGTTGTAACAATTAGATGTCAAGACAGTATACTTGCATGGTGACCTTGAGGAGCACATTTACCTACATCAGCCAGAGGGGTTCATTGACAGTACCAGGCCCAGTCATGTTTATAAGCTTAACAAATCTCTTTAGGGTTAAAACGGTCTCTTAGACAGTGGTATAAGAAATTTGATAAGTTTACGATCTCACATGGTTACTCTAAAAGCTTTAAGGACAAGTTCATATATTTTAAGAAGTGTAATGACGACATCATCTATTTTTTTCTTTATGTTGATGAAATGTTTATAGCTTCTAAGGGCATGACTAGAATTTCATAGTTGAAGACGAAGCTCGGCAAGGAGTTCGATATGAAAGATTTGGCAAAGGCATGAAGAATTTTGGGGATGGGGATTCAAAGGGACAAAAAGCAAAGAGTTTTAAGACTCAATCAAACTCAATACATCAAGAAAGTCCTATCTAGAGTTTGTATGGAGAAAGCTAAACCGGTGGCTACTCCATTAGGCTCTCAATTTCAACTATCCAAAGATTTATGTCCCACGTCGAATAAAGATGAAAGGGATATGGCTAATATTCCTTACTCAAGTGCAGTTGGAAGCCTTATGTATGCTATGGTATGTGCAAGGCCTGATTTAGTTCAGGGAGTTGATGTTGTTAGAATATACATATATAACCTAGGTAAGACTCGTTGGCAAGCAGGAAAGTGGATTCTACGATATTCAAGAGGCACTTCTGATATTGGCTTGTTGATTGGAGGTAGCGACATTACTCTAAGGGGTTATTGTGATTCATATTATGATGGGGGTAGAGATGGTAGGAAATCGATTTCGGGCTATGTTTATACACTTGGAGTACGCCTGATTTCTTGGAGATACAAGCTACAATCCATTGCAGCTTTATCAACTAAAGAGGCAGAGCTTATTTCTGCTATGGAAGCAACGAAGGAAGGATTGTATTTTCTGTAGATTTTGGAGGATTTATCAATGATGCAGAAGACGATGGAGTTGTTTTCAGATAGTCAGAATGCCATTCATCTTGTTGAGAATCAAGTCTGTAACTCATGGACAAAGCACATTGTTGTTAGGAGTTTCTTTCTCATACTTGGAGAAGAGAGAAATATGATAAAGCTATCGAAGATACACACAAAAGATAATCCAGCTGATATGTTAACAAAGTTGGTTCAAAAGACAAGTTCGATCATTGCTCAAACTTGATTAGTGTGGTACAAGCTACTTAGCGCTCTGGGGCGGTGACCTAACAACCAATCTAGTTGATTGATTGATATATTTAAATCGAGGTGGATTGTTAAATTTAGATGATTTAAATATATTTCAAATATTAAAAGAGAGAGGATATTAATTGATTCTCGCAACCAATCAAATATGGAAAACAAATAGAAAGATAATTAATTGATATCCGAAGATATATTAATTGAATTGAAGAATCAATCAAGTAAGGATATGCGTGGAAACAAATACCAATCTGCTAAACTTATGTTGAAATCAAACTAAGTAAATCCGGAAATATTTCATCCTTATCTCCAAGAAATTCTTCATCCTTCCACCTATATATATGAAGACATTTATTCATCTTTTCAACAAAAGATGACAAGAGAGTTCTCAACAAAATTTCTTCAATAAGATCCCCATTTCTGTATCTATTGTAGGGTGAGAAATTTATATTAAGTGATTTATATTCTTCTTACGTTGTACTCCTTCTTGAAGTGAAGAAGAATAAAAGTTGTTGGTTCTGAGGTCGTAGGCATAGCCGAACCTCTTTATATCAGTGTGTTCTTTCCTTTCTGTCTTTTATCTATAATTTGTGTTCTTTGACTTTCTTTTTATTCTCATTGTTGGATTGGAATTGTTGAGATTATCCACAGACTAGATTATTGGGTGTTCTGCTTCCGCTACCCAAAACTCTGATTTTTCACTTCATTATGCACTACTGCCGATGGTGAATTTTTTTTATAATTTTCGATCCAGCATAGTTATACACTTCTACCAATGGTGAATTAATATTTAAATACATAATGTATAATCTAGTATCAATTGATTTAGGTGTGCTTATGTTTTTTTCTATCTACAGTAGCAAATAAATTGATATTTTTTAGTTTAGAGATTATGGATACCTCACCATTATATAGTTTTGGAATGCATGTTAGATTTCTTTGAATATTTCAGGAATGATCTACTCAATACAATTTTTTAATTTTGGTTTCGACATATTTCTGATTCTTTTTTTGGTTAAACAATACGGTTTATCGATTTTTATATACAAGGATGGTTTTGTAAATATTAATTTAGAGATAAAGGTTAGATAGTTGATGAATGGTCTTCCTAATTTACCTATAGAATGTCAAATTAATAACTTTGATAGTTACATAGTTTTTAAGAGCTTTTAGGCTATTTATTTGATTAAGTTGTACGAGGTATACAAAATTGTAATAGAGAGCATACGCAGTACTATTTTAGATGCAACGCATTATCAATTATTTTACTTTTTTGATCCTGCATAGTTATACACTCCTACAAATAGTGAATTTTTTATTCATAAGTATTTCATTTATGCGCTGTTGCAAAACCAGGAAAAACATCTAGTATCAATGATGCATTTAAAAGGGCTACATCAAGTTCTAGCTTTCCTGACTGCATAGATTGAACAGGACCCTTGCTATTGTAACATCAATGAAAAGGACAAGAAAAAGACTGCTGCTTTTATTCAATTTTAATTCCTTCATTCCTTCTTATTTTTATTTAAATAAATTATTGCTTGACCTTTTCAATTCTTTTATAGACTATCTGAAACATAGTAGTTACATAAATATAGATCTCTTCTACCCTGGCGAACAAGGTTCAAAAACTTAAAAAATTACCAAGTTTGTTACTTTACTTCTTTGCTCTTAATTCAACAAAGCACTATGAAGTTGTAATTATGAATCTCTTTTATGAGTTATGTATTATGGAGCATTTATCATCCCACTTTTGGTGTGTATCAATAATGATACAACATAAGTATTAATTAGTTCATAACAATAGTAACACATAAAACGTGACACTTCCTCATTTTCTTTTGCTAATACAGACCTAAATATAGATCAGACTGAGTTAAAAGGGACATAGTGTGCAATCCCATGATATTCTATGGTATTAGTACATATATACTCCTTTAAAAAAATACGAGGATATTGTTACCCGGTGCCCTGACCCAGCTATATTGGGCTGACCGTGCAGGCCAAACTTGACTGTTAATGAGAAGGATGATCATGAGGCAACGGCTGCATAACCAAGATATAGAGTCTAGACATTTATACGGTGCTTGGATTGGATAGAGTTGATAGATGGACGACGCGGGATGTCAAAAAGATAGAAGTTCGTTCATGCGAGATAGGGATCGATATAGTGGTTTGGGGATGTTGACGAGATGACATAGGGTTCGGTATAGTGTGGAGAGAGTATATAGATCGGCATGTATCTAAAAAGCTATATGGATCGACGTGATATGTTAGGTGGATGGTTAGTGTAGATGGAGTCAAGAAGGGATTAGCATAGTTAAGGATCGCCATAGAGTTCGGCATGCATCTCTCTGGAATGATGGATCGACATGGTATGGCTCGTGAGAGATGGATCGGCATGGTATGACTTCTGAGAGATGGATCGACATGGTATGGCTCATGAGAGATGGGTCAGCATGGTGTTCTCGTGAGAGATGGATCAGCATACATCTCTCAGGACATATGGATTGGTATATGTTAAGGAAACAAGAGGGTCGACGCTATTACTTGGAGGGTTCGGCACTCCCTTGACCAGATTAAGATTCGAACTAAAGGTCAGCAAGAACTAAAGCTCTACATATTCAAACGCCCTAGTATTTGAAGCACCATCATATTTAAGCATAAGGGAGCTACCATAGGGATCGCTAGCCCAAAGTCAACATATGGAGGGATCGGTACTAATCCCTATCCATTGAGAGTTGGGCCTAGCCCTTCCCATGGTGGACCTATATGGTCAAGGAGGTCCTGTTGCCGAAGTTCCAGTCAGATTAGAGGCCGCCTTCATCTATAAATACAGGCATAGTGGGCCATTCTGTGAATTTTTTACGTTGTTGGTTAAAGACGGCCATTATTGTAATAAACTTCACTAAACAAATAAACATTTTTATAGCGTTTAAAACCCGCTATTAAAGCTTTCTATAGCATTTCTTAAATTGCCATATATCAATATGTTGTAATAAGTCTGATAGATACAATAGCGTTTACAAATTGCAATGGAAAACGGACTTTTAACAGCGTTTTTGTTGCTATCTTAGACAGGCCGTATTGGTACAACTACTTTTCTATAGCGTTTTGAAGCTTGCTATAGAACTTTTACACAGAATTGTGTTTTATGATACTAACAATATGACATCATTTGATAGCTATAGTATGTTGACAGGCCATATTATTATAGCGTCTAAAAACGCTATAGAAAACATTATGTCAATCTTTTATTACACATTGAAATGCTATAGAAAATTCATTACTATCTATTTGATAGCATTGTTTTTTGCTATGAAACTGTTTAATCCTTGCAAAATATTTTGTATAGCACTAGCATAATGCTATAGTATATGAAAGTTGTAACAATTTTTCTTTTCATAGCCTAATCAAAACGCTATAAAAAAAATTCTATTGCGTTTTTTTATTGCCATATACATTCAAACTTATGATTTTCAATTCTATTAATATCTTATAACAATTCAAAAAAACACTTATGACATTGTAATGTACGTAAACAAATGGAGTCATAAGCCAAACCACAATATATATATATATATATATATGTATGTATGTATGTATGTATGTATGTATGTCCATAATATTTCATACATGGAGAATTAAGCATATAAATATTTGTGACAAAAATTAATAATACATACAACTGTAGCTAACCAAAATGATACATACTAAAAATAAAGACGTATGAACATTGATAGACAATACATTAATGTAAGAACGACCGATATAAAGGAGAAAGAGTGTGTCATCATGTAGCAACCTCAAAAGCATCATACAACACCTGTCAAAAAGAAGCACATGTTAGTCATAAATATAATATTAGACCCAACAGAAGAGGTTGCCACACAATATCCTAAGGCAATAATTAAGAAGCTTAGATGAACCTAACGATTGTGCTTTACAACGAAGAACAATCATGCTAGTAAAATATAACTCAAATAGTTCAAACTTCATTCAAATACCGCATAGTATATTTAACAACATCTGTAAACAATAGAAAACAAAAGGAAAACTGATTGTTTTCATGCAACTTTAGCCGGCCACCCAAAAAATCTAACAAACAGAACTTAAAATCTACAATAGTTTTCATAACTATTTGTGATTTATTTATTTAGTTATATTTTTTGCATATTTAATCTTCTAAAATTCTAAATAAGCTTCAGTTACTAGAAAATCAAAACGACTATGCTTACATAACAATGTACCTTGACCATTCCAGTTCCATTATCGCAAACAAGGGGTGGGATATCCTCTTCAGTCATTTAATAATCTACGAATAAAAAGCTGCACATCGACATAAACAAAATGGCAAACTATAAGATCCCTAGCCTCAATTTACCGTGTATTTTTAGTTTATATTTCACATTACTCTGAACAACAAACTACCTTGCATGTGAATTTCTTATATCATGCAATCTACGCATAAACTGGACACTAGATGCTAACTGCCCTAATCAATCATTTTGTGCAAATTATATTGCACAACTCCACAGCAAATGCATTCAACCACCTCACATAATTTAAAAGCAACAATATATTATCATACAGGAATATATAATGTACATGTAGAAAACAACGATGATACAAATTAATAAAGCATAAAGTTTTTATGTCTCAGATCCACTAACAAGTATAAAATGTATATAAACTAATTAGAGTGGAAAAAACAGTATTAGTATCAAGAAAAATATCTGCAATTAGAGAACAAAGTGGGAAGAGGATCATCAATTTGCAATAGAGACTTTTTCTAAAGTTCATCGATACTTAGTAATACACTATCTTTGAAATGGTAATTTATAGATGAAAATGGAGAACTGAAGAAAAAAACAGTTTTCAAAAATAAAAAAAGTAAAAGATGCAGAGTAGACGAGAAGGCAAAGTAGTCAGAGCAGTATATGAAAATATGCGGTTGTTTCAGTTGTTAAACAAGTCAAATTAAATGGGAGAAAACAGGGCTACTGGTATAAGATCCCTGGCCTCAATTACATGGAATAACATATTGCTGGTAGAGACAGATTACAAATTAAATCAAAAGGACAGTGAGTCAAAACATATTCTGATTAATGATGATATTTTTCTCAAAGTTCCTATAATGAAATTTGTCGAGATAAACAAATAAAGAATGAGGTACGTACACTTAATAAAAAAGATTAAAAACGCTTTGTCCCCTTTCCATTGTGAAAAAGATTAAAAGCCAGGCATATTTTAACTTAAAAGCCAAAAGCTCAGGATTCAGATGTTGGTATCATGTACAGCAAGTGGGTTATAAACAAAACAGAAGTGCATGTATAGATTATATTTTGTTTTAACATATAAATATGAACAATTTGCACTACTGAACAGTGGGATAATAATAAACGGAAAATATATATTTGGAGGTAAGGAACAAGGAAGGAAGAATTGGCTTTTCGACAATGGAGGTTTTAAATAAACCTTAACGACACAGACTAGGTGGATATATATTTTGACGAGGTGGATATACATGCATGAAGCTGATCCATTTACACCACATCATTATTTCTCTCCATATCTATCATGGTGATCGTTGGGATATTAGGCCCAATCATGGTGATCGTATCACACAAGCATGTTCCAAAAGTGAACAAGAAATAGATAGTGTTCAACCAAATCAAAAAAGTATCATATCTAAACAAAGTTTGAATCATACTTACTAGAAATTGATTCCATTATAATGTTCACAGTAGGTCAAGCTATCGTAGTACCAAGAGCATCTTCAATGAGTTCTAAATCAGACGTTGTTCTCCATAAACATGCTTTTGGAATTTTACAATATCTGCCCAAATTTAATTGCTTTTTTCCCCAAAGGAACACAATTAACCATTGAAGTTGGATCGGTTGAAGACATGCAGCCTAATGCAACTATTTCTCTCTTTCCCGACCAATCGATCAGCTTGCAATTACTTTTTCTAGAGAATTTGTACTCTATCAATTAAATAAAGAGGTTATTTTATTATGTGATTCAATAATTTGTACGATGAAAAAATAATCGAATCACATATAAATAAGTTTGATACCAACCTTCTCGACAACTCCGACTTTACTCGTATGATTATTCGATGGTGCAGTGTTAACTGTATCGATAACTACTTTTAATTCAGGCCATGCTATTACAAAATAATATTGTATTGCAATATTTTCAGTTACAAAAGAAATTACAGATAACCAGTATTTATAAAGACAATTACAGCCCAAAGCCCAATCTAGTAATCCTCACTTAATAATAAGAGTTGATCTTAACCATTGAATCTGATGGCTGTGATTAATATCGAATGCAGTCTTGGATTAATAAAAAGAAACACAGCGAAGTCACATTCATAATACCCAGCCTCAATTCGAGCTAGGGTTTCCATCTCTTTCCCTCTCGCCGCCATGAAATCTGCTGCCATCAATAATATTCATTTCCTCTCTTAATCTCGCAAAATTTTTGAAAGAGAGTGGCTTTGTAAGAATGTTGGCGCGTTGGTAGAATGAAGGAACATGCCTAATCTCCAGTTTTCTCGTTGCTGTTCTTTCACGAACAAAAAATAAGCCGATTTCTATGTGTTTAGTGTGAGAGTGCTGGATCGGGTTCAAAGATAAGGAGATGGTGCTCATGTTATCGCACCAAATCAACGGTTTCCCTTTTAGCTCGAGCCCTAATTCATGAATTAGGGTTTCTAACCATATTATCTCGGCTGTTGTGCTTGCTACTGATCTGTATTTAGCTTCAGTGCTTGAACGTGACATAGTTGATTGCTTTTTGGTGCACTAGGAGACTGGGTTGCCACCTACATAAACACAGTAGCCTGAAGTGGATCGTCTATCATCGGTATCGCTGGCCCAATCAGCATCGCTGTAAGCTTGTGTATTTACCTCTTTATTTTGAGTTAACAGTACGCCATAGTCTTGAGTACCTTTTACATATCTCAAAATACGCTTAACCGCCCTCCAGTGGCTATCTAGGAGATTTTGCATAAATTGGCAAACCTTATTTACACTGTAGCATAAATCTGGTCTGGTAATGGTTAAGTACTGTAGAGCTCCAACTATACTTCGATACTGTTTAGCATTATCAATGGGTTCTCCCTTGCTTTTGGATAATTGTAAATTACTGACCATGGGTGTGGGTAAAGATTTGGCCTGATCCATGTTAGCACGAACCAAAATTTCTGAAGCATATTGTCTTTGAGATAAAAACATTTCTGTTTGTGATGGTCTACTAATTTTAATTCCAATAAAATAATCAAGTGTCCCCAAGTCTTTGATTGCAAAGTTTTGATCCAATAATTGTATGACCTCAATGATGTCACTCTCATTACTCCCAGTGATGAGGATGTCATCAACATATACTAATATATATGTGACTTCATGATTGATGGTTTTGATGTATAATGAGTTGTCTACCTTGGTTGGATTGAATCCCAATTTTCTTAATGTCATTTTGAGCTTCTCGTACCAAGCTCTTGATGCTAGTTTGAGGCCATAAATAGCTTTACGTAATTTGCAGACTTTATCTTCATTTCCTTCTGTTATGAATCCTTTTGGTTGATGCATATATACTTCTTCTTGTAAGTCTCCATTGAGAAAAGCATTGTGTCCATCCAGCTGTCTAATTTTCCATTGATTGTTTAATGCTATGCTGAGTATGATTCTGATGGTAGTGGGTTTAACAACAGGAGAAAAGACTTCATTAAAATCAAAACCAAATTGTTGGGAATAGCCTTTAGCAACCAACCTTGCTTTCAGCCTTGCTATTTTTCCACTAGCATCCTTTTTGATCTTATAGGTCCATTTGCATCCAACTATGTTTTTATCCTTTGGAGGTGACACAAGATCCCATGTTTGATTTTTTATTAATGCTTCATATTCATCTTTCATGGCATTTCTCCAATCTTTGTTTTTAACTGCTTGCTCATATGTGACTGGTTCCATGATTTCAGCACTTGCATTGTATATTTTAGGCTTAAAAATCCCACTCTTCGACCTTGTCATCATATGATGCCCAGTTTCTTCCACATTTTGAGCAATCTCTGTAACTACTGGTGTGTTTTTACTGGATGTTGATTTATCAGATGTTTGTGCTTCATCATTTTCTTCAAGCTGTTGTGTTGGCCACTCATGTGTATCATTTGCACTGTAACTTGATTTTTTTTCTGCTATAGATTGTGACCTTTTAAGTTTTCCATTGTTTTTCTGTTCTTCCTGAATAGTTAATTCTGGTATAGTAGGCAAGCATACTTTGGCATAATCAGTGCATTGATTTGTTGTGTCTTTGCTGTCTGCCAATCTTTTATCTGCAAAAGGAAAATTATTTTCATTAAACATAACATGTCTTGATATATAAATCCTACCACTTTTGTCAAGACATTTGTATCCCTTTTGGTTTGTAGCATACCCTAAAAATGTACAAGGACTTGACCTTAAACTCAATTTATTTTTTTTGTAGGGCCTAAGACAGGGGAAGCATAAGCATCCAAATGTTTTTAATATATCATAATCAGGTTTAATACCAAATAATTTTTCATATGGACATTTATAATCAACCACTTTACTTGGCATCCTGTTTATAAGATAAACAGCCGTAGTGAATGCATCCTGCCAATATTTTAGTGGTAAAGACCCTTGAGATAATAGTGTCAGGCCTGTGTCAACTATGCGCCTATGTTTTCTTTCGACAAGCCCATTTTGCTCAGATGTGTAAGGGCAAGTGATTCTATGTAATATACCCCTGTTTTGAAAATATCCTTTAAGTGGATAAAATTCAGCTCCTCCATCAGTTTGCATAATTTTCACCTTATAATTAAACTGTTTCTCAGCCAATGAAATAAATTGAATTAAAGCATCATGAGTTTCAGATTTTGATTTGAGAAAAAATATCCATGTGTATCTACTATATGCATCATCAAAAGATAAGTAGTACCTGTACCCTTGTGTGGAATTCAATGGGGCTGGTCCCCATAGATCTGCAGCTATTAATTCAAGAGGATTTTATATGTAGTTTCAGAATTGCTGAAAGGCAATTTGTGGCTTTTTCCTAATTGACAGTGTGTGCATATATCATAAGTGTCATTATTTTGAAAAGAAATTTTATTATCCATCAGAAATCTTTTTACAATTTTCATACTAGGATGCCCTAGTTTACAATGCCAATGATCTAAAATATTTCTTTTATTTTGAACACTGGTGTGAACATTGTTGCACCAATATTTCTTCACTGAAGGTTCAGATTTCTTCACAGCACTAAATTTGTACAGTCCCTTATTCAAACTACCCTGCAACAATATATCTTTACTTAGTAAATCTCTAACTAAACAAAAGGTTGGGTGAAACTCATACTTTATTGTCATTAGCAAATTGAGATACGCTAATTAAATTCGTCTTTATCTCAGGAACTCTCAGTAAATTGTTTAAATATAAATTTCTTTTACCTTGAATAGTTCCTATGCCAACATGTGATATACTTGTTGTTTCACCATTACCTAAATATATAGCTTGCATACATGTGTAACTTTTGTTGCCTAAATTGAGGTTTTGAAGGTTACTTATCACATGATTAGTTGCTCCTGAGTTTGGGTACCAATCATCCAGGTTTGTGTTGTCTAATTTGGCTTCATCTGAATTGATTGATTGAGTTCTTGAACCTTCATTCTTGTTTTTCTGTTGTTGTTCCAGTTGTGTCACATTGATATTGGGATTTCCTTAATTTTGTTGTGTAACAGTGAAGTCTTTATTGAATCTGAAATAGCACTTGCTAGCTATATGACCAAATTTTTCACATATCTGGCATTTTACTCTATTGTTGTTGTTCCATCTTCCTCTTCCCCTTCCTCTTTGTGTGTAATTATTTCTTTGACCATTTTGTTTGCTTTCTTGATTTGCTGTGTTGCCCTGTTGCACTTTGTTTCTTGAACTGCTGGCATAGTTTATTGAGAATTCACTTTGCATAGCCTTTATTTGTTCAATTCTGCCCTCATGAGCAAGTAAAGCAGACTGGACAAACTGTAAATTTGGTAGAGTTTGTTGTGATGCTATAAAAGTTACCACTGATTCATATTCATCATCAAGTCCATTTGTTATGGTGAGAACTTGCTCGCTTTCAGAAACTTTGTGACCAATTGCATTAAGTCTCTGTCACATAAATTTTTGATCTTTGCAAGATATTTTCTCATTGGCATATCACCTTTTCTTGAATTTTGCAACTGTCTTTTAAAATGCATAATTCTTGCGGCTGATTGTGAGCTGAATATCTGTTCTATTGATGACCAAATTTCATGTGAGGAGTTGCATCCAATGATTTGTGATAATAGACTTGAGCTGATGGATGATAGTAACCATGACGATAGTAAGTTATCTTGCTTTAGATGTCTCGAGTATTCTGGGTTACTAATTGTTGTTCCATTGTCTTCCTCTATGACTGCAGGTGGTACAGCTATTTTCCCTTTGATATAGTCTTGGAGGCCATATCCCTTCAAGGCTGTTTCAATCTGATATTTCCAGAGTATATAATTGTCTTCATCAAGTGGGATGCTGATGATCTGACTTTTGGGTTTGATTAATCCTGTATCTGATACAACAGTTTGCCTTTTATCATTTCTTGAAGTGGTTGATGATCTTTCATCTCCTGTTTCTTTGTCTTACATCTTGGCGATTGACTAATCTGGTTTCTTGAATGTGTGATGCAGCCAAATGATATTGGCGAGGCACTGTAGGTTCGAGAATGTGGGAGAGGAAAGAACTCGATGATGATTCTAATCTGAGGGGAATCACCAAGAATTGTTGCAGCCATTTAAGAATCTGAAGTTGTTCGGATTCTTGCTAGGCGTGGCACAATGAATTGGTAAAGATGATAATGATGGTGCTGGAATCGGGAAGGATATAACTCTCCGATGATGAAATTTAACTGAGGAGAGAGTAAAGAGCAATTTTGCAAAAGGGAAAGGATGCAAGAAATTGCTGATCAAAATTTTATGCCGTTAGGCTCTTACAATGCTTTAATACCATATTACAAAATAATATTGTATTGCAATATTTTCAGTTACAAAAGAAATTACAGATAACCAGTATTTATAAAGACAATTACAGCCCAAAGCCCAATCTGGTAATCCTCACTTAATAATAAGAGTTGATCTTAACCATTGAATCTGATAGCTGTGATTAATATCGAATGCAGTCTTGGATTGATAAGAAGAAACACAGCGAAGTCACATTCATAATACATGCAACTTTGATACCCATGGATTCTCCAACTCATGCAATCCTTTAATGGGCCTCCATAGAAAAGCTTCTTTGATTTTTGGATTATCTATCCAAACTGCAATGGCAACTGCAAAAAGTGGGAGAACATTCACAAGTTCTTTTGGATCACTCGAATGCAGTCGTCCTTCTACGACTAATTCTTCACTCCCACTCCAATCGATTAATTTGCATTTATGATCTATGCTATTACTTTTACTCTAATAAAAAAGAAGATATTATTAATTTTGTACATTGAAAATAAAAAATTAATTAGTATAGAGATGAAAGATTACCCCATTATCTTCGTTTTCAAAGTTATCGAAGTTGCGCAAAACAACTCTAGTAGCTGACCACGCTACTATCTCACCTTCAACGTCTCCAATGCATGTCGAATAAAGTGAAGGTATCCACAAGAAAGCATCTTGTTTCCTCACAGTGTCTATTATAATTTCTTGGCATCAGACCCTAAAGGGATTTGTTGGATATGCTCCTTTGGGTCACTTGGCACAACTCTTCCTTCCACAACAATTTTGTCTGTCTCACTCCAATCAAACAAATCACATGTGTCATATTGTATACCATGTTTGTTATATTATTAATCAAAAGAAAATTAAATTAATAATGAAATTAAATGCCAAATATAATGATATCACACTAGTACTATAAATAACTTTTACCACTTGATGCACATTTGCTTCATCCCAGCTTTATTTTCTCCGTCAATCAAAAAAACAAAAACAACAGTAGTGATTATTTTAAACTAAGTTCAGCTCAAAATTCATTTATACTAAACCATAGTATAAATGTGAATAAACTTAGTTCATACCTGATTTTTCAAAAGCATGCGAACCATCGCGTCTAATTCTGAAATTTTATTTTGCATGTCGACCATTTGTTTATCCCTTACGTGTGACCATATTGCCTTGGTGTAGGTCATACCCCTTCCCATTGCTCTCAATCGTCCTGGTCTATCCGGTCCCAATACTTTTGCAAGCGCATCATCTTTGCAATTAGTTGTTGAGCTAGAATTTGATTCATTCTGTTTTTGTTTAATTTTTCCTACACATGTGAGTAGTTTGAAGTAATTCATATGTATCATCCAACTTCACTATTTTAGCTACATTTTCTTGCTCACCATGACTATACCAATTCTGCGCTTGTATAAAGGATCCATTCCTCTTGTAATCAGGTGCTCGGCGATAATGTCATCATAGCGACGAGTAAGATTTCGACAGTCTAAGCAAGGACACAAATATTTTTCCATATTTCCTAAATTTCTCTTTGCTGCATGCATAAAATTCCTTACTCCTTGCTCTACCCCCAACTAGTTCTACGGTAAAAATAAAAAAATTAACGACAAAAAAATCATTATTTTAATTTCCAAGTCAAAGTTTAAGCTAAAATTGTACTCTTACCTATGTAAATGCACCCAATCTTTTTCCACCACCATATACAATATTGCAACAAGCAAATTTCTAAAAAAAAAACATGATAATTTAATACTCATCGATATTAATATTCTGCGCTTTCTTATATGACAATGGATGAATAAAATAATGGATCATGTACTACAACCAAAAATGCAATTGCTGCTCATTATCATTTTACACCAACTCTTTTACCTATGGTGAATTAAACTTAACATTCTATTTAGATGCCCCAGCAAAGAGATACTTCTTTTATATTAACAAATTTCAATGTTGCCCCTTTCTAAAGATACATTTTCCATTTTGAAGTATGTGCTATGATTCTAGCACTGTGTTTGCTTCTGTTCGAGTTGCTTGAAGATTGTGTAGGTCTTGAAGATGACATTGTTACTATGATAAAACTGTTATTTGGAGGACTTGAAACACCTAAAAATTAAGAAAAGAAAGCTTCTTTCTAATAGAAAAGAAGGCTACACTTCTAGTACTTGAGAAAGAAAAATCAATTAGAAGAGAGTTAAGCAGATTTTTTAATAGTTCAGTTGCAATCAAGGAGGATATCAAAGTGCAATGTTACAAAAGCACATCAAAATCTTATTTTGACAGTACTAATTGGCTTTACTAAAGGTAAATGTGAAGAGATAGATAAGAGCATTAATGAAGAGGTAACAATATATGTTTGAATTGAAGAAAGGATTGTTATGTCTCTACCTTGTATCTTCAAAGTAAGGCATTATAAAGAGATCAATAGAATACCAAAGCTGCAATTTTAACCAAGATGAAATATTGAAATGATGAAATACTGAACTCGTTATCAAGTGGGCGATTTGAATTCAAAACCCAAAATATAAGTCCTCAAACCAATTAATTCTTTCTTTCAAGAACACAAAGTTTCAAGCCATCTTTCACTTCTTCCCCTTTTCTGTAAGCAGAAAGGCGTTCGAGTACCAAGTCCATGAGAGAGGAAGAAGGCTACGAAGTAATTAAAAAGGTAATAGAGAAATTTGGACCGAAACACAAAGAACACATTGCAGCTTATGAAGAAGGAAACGAGAGGCGCCTTACTGGAAAACACGAGACTGCAGATATCAACACATTTGAATGGGTATGCATCTTATCTTCTACTATTTACTATAACTAAAATAAAAACCTAAAAATGCAACTATTTAAGAAGAATAGTGTTCTGCTGTTATATCCAGGGTGTTGCTAACCGTGGGGCATCTATCCGTGTGGGCCATGATACAGAGAAGGAAGGCAAAGGTTTATATTCATCATTCTTCTTTTTTACTAAGTTTCTACATTTTTTGTTTATAACGCTTTCCTTATGTTTTATATTTGTTTCTGCATTGTCTAATTTAGATAATATGCTGTAATTATTTGTTTTTCGTATTGCAGGTTATTTTGAAGATAGGAGGCCTGCTTCTAACATGGATCCATATGTTGTCACTTCCATGATTGCGAAAACCACAATCCTCTAAATGATTCTGATTATGATTAGAAAAATAAATTATGATTCAATTAATTACACAAATGAATTTTGTACCTATAGTTATATACTGTTGCTAGTTACAAGGGAAAAAATCTTCAAACTACCATCTTCCTAGAAAGAATAGATGACTAATCCTTTTTTTTCCTTATGAGGCATTTCCCAAGACATCTAGCCATTTTTTTCTCCATGTACCATTATGTGGTTGGAACAGAAAGATCCTTCTCCATGCAAACGCATTACAGAACTCTCTTTTGACCTTTAAATTTGGCTTTACATACTTTTATGTCAAAAGAAAGATACGTTAAAATAAAATCCTTGAAGATTATCCATAATGATATTATCTTTGTACTCCCCATTCAACAATCTACTATATACACTTCTGTTATACGTCTAGTATACCAAAACAGAGAATAATCAATTATAAACTCGTCGCACAAGTTTATAACTCAGATTTCCACTACACTGGAATTCTGTGTTAATTATTATAACAATATGATTGTTGTAAATAAATTACAACAACAGCGTTATACTATTTTGAATAAATAGTACAACCAAAATAAAGGATAGAATATAGAATTCTAACCGGAATATGTCTGAGGCTCGTCGTAACGATTTCCTTAAGAATTTTATTTCAAAATTCTCCCAAGATACAACAGACGTAATCTGCACGAGATTGTAATGAGTATGTCTATTCTGTGATATATATGGAATGTTGAGCAGTAGAGCAAAGAAGCAGAAGAAATTAGATTGGAATGGGATGAGAATGTGATCAGTATTCTCTCCTATTTATAATTTCGTCCGCACCCCTTCGAACAGTCGCGTCTGCCTGAAAGGTTGCACCTGTTTCCTTTCATTGCTGCTGTTCGTTTAACGGGCCGCACCCGTTCGCTACTGCCTATGTTCGGCCGCGTCTCTTCAGTCGGGCCGCACCTGTTCGCCTCTAACGGGTCGCACCCGCTTCTGTTCGCCCATGCTTCTTCAGTCAGGTTGCACTCGCTCGCCGCGTCCGCTTATGAACAGTCGTGTCTGTTCACATAGCCTGCAACTGTTAAAAAACCCGGCCCAGTTTTGCAGCAAAATTAGGATCATATTAGACCCAAACCCAAACCCGAGCCCGGCCCGGTTCGGTTCGGTCGGACGGACGGCGGCGGCGCGCGCGCGTGTGTGGTGGAGATGCATGATCTCCCTCCTCACAACGAAGCATACATTTGGGTGCCCCTAGGCCCCAACATCTTCATTGCAAAGCCATATATAAACTAGTATGGCTTAGCAATTTTGGCGATGTGGGACTTTATGTATGTTTCATTCATTTTGTTCTTTAGGAATTCCAACAATCCCCCACATGAATGATAATATACATATCCCCCACACAAAGCGAAATATCACAGAGTACATATGGAATAATGCTTTATCGTGGATAAGTAGATATTTCACTTTGAACTTTCCCTAGTTAAAACTTATCGGATCTACTTGGCTAATCGGTGAATTATTTCATCTTGAACCGTCGGCCTTTATTGTATATCCAGACAATAAGCTTTACGAAGCATTGATTCCCTTCTCATCCAATCTCTTGGTTGTGTTCATTTTGGTCCTGAACAATTTTTGGTTCTGCGAGTGTTTTTAGAGAATAAAAGCCTTTTATTATTCTCATAGAGCCGACCCAGCTCACACTAACATAGGTGATCGCAACCATTAAGAGTATCCTACATATACCCCACTTGTTATTTCCAAGATATGGTCATCATTAAAAAACATAGTTTTAACCTTTAAATACTTCTGTAGGCATGCATTTATATTGTGCACCATAGGAATGGAGTTGGACTATGTCCACGCAAATGCATTACGTCTTGAGTTATTCAGAACTGGTTTGCCTATTGATCCTAGTCCGTGGGATCTCCAGTCGCTAGGATAGGTTTCCGTATAAGATAACTCTTGGTGGTTTAGGCTTTTAAACCCATTCCCCTCGATGCGCAGTCAATTTTCTCTCTTGATAAACCTTTAGTAAACGGATCCGCTAGGTTATCATTTGTTCTCACATAATCTATGGAAATAGTTCCATTAGAGAGTAACTGCCTAACTGTGTTATGGCGTCGTCGAATATGTCGTGACTTTCCATTATACACAAAGTTGTGCGCTCTGCTTAGCGCTGCTTGGTTATCGCAGTGTATGCATATGGCCGGTACAGGTTTAGGCCAGAATGGAATATCTTCCAAAAAGTGACGAAGCCATTCTGCTTCTTTGCCTGCTTTATCTAAAGCGATGAACTCTGATTCCATAGTGGATCGAGCTATGCATGTTTGTTTGGTAGATTTCCATGACACTGCTGCCCCTGCTAAGGTAAAGACATAACCACTTGTCGATTTTGATTCCTCTGAATCTGCAATCCAATTTGCATCACTATATCCTTCTAAGACGGCAGGATATTTTCCATAATGTAAGGAATAATTTGTGGTATTTTTTAAATATCCAAGCACTCTCATTAGTGCTTTCCAGTGTTCCTTTCCTGGATTGCTTGTATACCTGCTCAGTCGACTTACTGCATAAGCTATATCTGGTCTTGTGCAATTCATGAGATACATGAGACATCCTATTACACGAGAGTATTCCAGTTGCATTACACTCTTATTAGTGTTTTTATGCAGTACTTCTGATGGATTAAAAGGTGTTCTCACTCCTTTAACTCCATAATCTTGGAATTTTTCAATCACTTTGTCTACATAGTGTGACTGAGACAATTCAATTCCATTAGGAGTTCTTATTATTTTGATTCCCAAAATAACGTCTGCAACTCCTAAATCTTTCATATCGAAATTGCTAGTTAACATCTTCTTTATGGTCTCTATTACCTGAGTATTTGGACCAAATATTAACATATCGTCTACATATAAACAAATCATCACATATGATTATCCAATTTGTTTATAATAAACACACTTATCGCATTCATTTATACGAAAACCATTTCTCATCATGACACTATCAAATTTTGCGTGCCATTGTTTTGGAGCTTGTTTTAGTCCGTATAATGATTTTACTAATCTACAGACTTTGTTTTCATTTCCTTTGGAAATAAAACCTTCAGGTTGCTCCATGTAGATCTCCTCATCGAGATCTCCATTTAAGAATGCTGTCTTTACATCCATTTGATGAATTTCTAGACCATAAATTGATGCAATTGCTATTAGCATTCTTATAGAGGTTATTCGTGTTACTGGCGAATATGTATCAAAGAAGTCTACTCCTTCTTTTTGACGATATCCTTTGGCTACTAATCTGGCTTTATACTTGTCGATAGAGCCATCTGCTTTCATTTTCTTCTTGAAAATCCATTTGCAGCCAATAGGTTTTATTCCTGGTGGAATATCAACAATTTCCCAAGTTTTATTACTTAGAATTGAATCAATCTCACTTTGGATTGCTTCTTTCCAACATGAAGATTCAGAAGATGACATTGCTTCCTTGTACGTTTGAGGTTCATGTTCTAACACATATGTGAAAAAATCCGAACCAAATGTCTTGGAAATTCTAGCCCTTACGCTTCTTCTTGGTTCAACTTCCTCAATCTCATGATGGGGTTCATCTTCATGTGAATTGCTTGATTCTTCTCTTGTCCTTTTAGGGACATTATTCCCTTCATTCCTTTTGTGCGGAAACACGTCTTCAAAGAATGAGGCATCTCTAGATTCCATGATTGTATTTACATGAATATCAGCTATATCAGACTTGAATACCAAAAATCTATAGGCACTACTATTTTGGGCTGGCCCTAAATAGTAACAATCTACTGTTTTTGGTCCAAGTTTGACTTTCTTGGGAGGCGGAACTGGAACTTTTGCCAAGCACCCCCACACTTTGAGGTATTTAAAACTTGGTTTGTGTCCTTTCCATATCTCATATGGAATTGTTCCTGTTTTATTATGAGGGACTTTGTTTAATATGTGATTAGACATATTTAAGGCTTCCCCCCACAAGTTTGTCGGTAGACCAGAGGTTAAAAGCATGGCATTAATCATGTCTTTTAACGTTCTGTTCTTCCTCTCGGCTACACCATTTTGTTGTGGTGAATATGGAGCTGTTGTTTGATGAATTATACCATTTTCGGCACAGAACTGTTCAAATGGTGATTCATATTCTCCACCTCGATCAGATCTCAATATCTTGATCTTTTTATTTAACTGATTTTCTACCTCAGCTTTGTACTTTATAAATGATGTAATTGCTTCATCTTTACTATTCAAAAGATATACATAACAATATCGCGTATAATCATCAATAAACGTGATAAAGTACTTTTTCCCACCTCTTGTAGGTAATGATTTAAAGTCACATAAATCTGTATGAACCAAACCTAGTGGTTCGGTGCTTCTATCAACAGATTGAAATGGTTTTTTAACCATTTTTGCTTCTACACATGTCTCACATTTGTAGTTCTTATCTACTTGGAATTTTGGAATTAATCCCAAGTTTGATAATATTTTCATTTTTCGGAAATTTATGTGTCCTAATCTATCATGCCATAGTAAAATTTCGTGCTCAAGCAAGTAAGAAACTTCAATTTTATTAATAGCACAATCAGAATACATAGTTTTATTGCCGATAACGGCTACATTTGCCTTAAATAGGCCATCACATAAATATCCCCTTCCGATATACATTCCAGCTTTGGACAGAACCATCTTGTCTGACTCGAACACCATTCTGAATCCTTTCTTTGATAATACTGCACCAGAGATGAGATTCTTGCGTATGTCTGGAACGTGGAGCACGTCATTCAACTTGACAGTTTTTCCAGAAGTAAACTTGAGGATAACTGTGCCACTGCCTTCGATCATAGATACTGCAGAATTACCCATATAGAGTTTCTCTTCATGATCGAATTTCTTGTATGTAGAAAACATGGATTTGTCAGAGCAGACATGACGAGTAGCGCCTGTGTCTACCCACCATTGGTTAGGATTCTGAACCATATTGCATTCAGATACAACTGCCGAGAAGTTGGACTTATCCACTTCCATGTTGTCTACTAAATTTGCCTCTTTGTTGCGGTCCTTTTTGAGTCTGCAATCTCTAGCGGCATGTCCAACTTTTCCACAAACCCAACATTCACCATTAAACTTTTTGGTTCGTTTGTTGTCTTTTGGTTTGTTGTCTGGAGCTTTCCTTTTCTTCTGGAAATTCTTCTTTTTGTTTTTGGTCTTTGAATCTTCAGCCACAAATGCCTCCTCGCTTTGTTTTGTAATTCCACGGTTATCTGCCTCAATTTTCAATCGGACTATGAGATCCTGTAAAGAGATTTCCTTCTTTTTATGCTTCAGATAATTGCGGTAATCTCTCCACGACGGTGGCAGTTTTCCCGTGATGGCTTCAACCAAAAACGATTCTCCAACCTTATGACCTTCCGCCTCGAGTTCATGAATAATGATTTGTAGTTCATGCAGTTGAGCAGTCACCGGTTTGGAGTCGATCATCTTGTAGTCCATGAATTTGTCTACAATGAATTTCTTAAGACTGATATTCTGCGTCTTATACTTCGTAGCAAGTGCATTCCAGAGTGCTTTTGCTGTCTTTAGAGGTTGATATACTTTGTATAGCACCTTGTCGAGACAATTCAGAATATAGTTTCTGCATAGAAAATCGGAATGTTTCCATGTAGCAACATCTGCTTCCTTGCCTGGTGAAGAAACCGGTTCCTCCTCCTCGAGATACCGTTGCAGACCGAGTGTGGTGAGGTAGAATAACATCTGATTCTGCCATGTTAAAAAATCGTCACCATCTCCCTTGAACGGTTCAGGTCTGTTGTGAGTAGTAGTTTTTGAAAATTCTACTGTTGCCATCTCTGTTTTAGTAAGAAAACAGTAAAATTCTTAAGATGTTATACGTCTAGTATACCAAAACAGAGAATAATCAATTATAAACTCGTCGCACAAGTTTATAACTCAGATTTCCACTACACTGGAATTCTGTGTTAATTATTATAACAATATGATTGTTGTAAATAAATTACAACAACAGCGTTATACTATTTTGAATAAATAGTACAACCAAAATAAAGGATAGAATATAGAATTCTAACCGGAATATGTCTGAGGCTCGTCGTAACGATTTCCTTAAGAATTTTATTTCAAAATTCTCCCAAGATACAACAGACGTAATCTGCACGAGATTGTAATGAGTATGTCTATTCTGTGATATATATGGAATGTTGAGCAGTAGAGCAAAGAAGCAGAAGAAATTAGATTGGAATGGGATGAGAATGTGATCAGTATTCTCTCCTATTTATAATTTCGTCCGCACCCCTTCGAACAGTCGCGTCTGCCTGAAAGGTTGCACCTGTTTCCTTTCATTGCTGCTGTTCGTTTAACGGGCCGCACCCGTTCGCTACTGCCTATGTTCGGCCGCGTCTCTTCAGTCGGGCCGCACCTGTTCGCCTCTAACGGGTCGCACCCGCTTCTGTTCGCCCATGCTTCTTCAGTCAGGTTGCACTCGCTCGCCGCGTCCGCTTATGAACAGTCGTGTCTGTTCACATAGCCTGCAACTGTTAAAAAACCCGGCCCAGTTTTGCAGCAAAATTAGGATCATATTAGACCCAAACCCAAACCCGAGCCCGGCCCGGTTCGGTTCGGTCGGACGGACGGCGGCGGCGCGCGCGCGTGTGTGGTGGAGATGCATGATCTCCCTCCTCACAACGAAGCATACATTTGGGTGCCCCTAGGCCCCAACATCTTCATTGCAAAGCCATATATAAACTAGTATGGCTTAGCAATTTTGGCGATGTGGGACTTTATGTATGTTTCATTCATTTTGTTCTTTAGGAATTCCAACAACTTCAAGATGCACCACTTTGTTATTATATACATTTCCTTATAATGATTCTTTTACTCTGTTTTCACCCACCAAGTTCTTTGGTAATATTTAGAATGGATAATCAACCTTCTTGCATATACCTTAATATTAAACACAATAAACCTACATTATAATACAGAACTTTAATATAATCGGCCGTAGACTTTCAATATAAGGAGAATACAATTTATTTTTCAGTGAATTCAGATTTTGATAAAATAATAATATGTAATTTGGATCATACGATAGCTACAGTATCATATTAACAATTTAACATGAAACTTCCATCCCACCATGCAAAAAAATCATCATTTATAATCCAAAAAAGAAAGAAAATAAACTAACGAGCATTTTTCTTAATTTGAGACTTCTGCTTGATTTTAAATCAATCACACATATTGAAAAAGTAAACCCATTTGTTCTCTCTCTTTGATTTTAAAACCAATCAGCAATATAGAAACATTAAGCATGTCTATTATTGTTAAGAATTTTCCGGGTCACTACACAATTAGATTTAGAAGAGAAAGTAGTGAAGAAAGCAAACAAAATTAATTCCCCCAAAAACAAAAAACTTTTATTGATTCAACCAAGAAAATACAAAGAGACTTAAAATTGAGAAGAAATCTCAATCCCAAACACCCAACAAAATACACTTTTTCCCACACATTTTATGAATCCTAGACATGTTTATTTATAATAGACTTGACAAAATATCTTCGTTAATAAGTTATTGAATACTTTCATAAACCGTTCCCATGTAGATGATTTGTTGCATTTTCTAATGCAATGAAAGAGGCAACTAATCACTTTACCAAATACACACAATCTCTAAAATGTGCAATTAATCACACTCCAAAATCTACCAAATCTATAAAATAGGTAATGAATTTGAGTCATAATTCCACATAGATTTAAATATCTCCAAGATCTACTTAAATATGGAATATTGTATCACTAAAATCTAACAATCTCCACCTTGATACAATATTTCATAAATGTCATCCAGGCTCCTCCTAGAACCTCAAACTCCAAACAATCTTCAATATTACCATAGAAACAAATGTCACCATTCCAAAAATGATCAGCCTTCAAACCACCTAATTATGCATGCTCTCAATTGAACATGCATATCATTAATAAATCAGAACTGTTTATAATACCACAATGGCCTCCATGCGGTCTTTGTGGCTTTCCGTTGCTGACTCCACCTTGATTCAGACAGACTTGTCTCTCCAACTTCACTTGTATAAGGTTTTGCGATCTTTAAGGTTTTCCCAAGCAATGAATAAATATTATTGCTTCTTCTCTTCACGCACAGCACCTCCCTGTTACCCTTCCAAACCCTAGTTACTCCACCTCGAGTCGAGAAGTTACAGCCTTTCCCTTCCAACTGTCCAACAGAGACAAGATTCCTTTTAATTTCTGGGATATGCCTAACCCCTGTAAGCGTCACCAACCTTCCAGTATCCATCTTCAACATGACAGAACCCGTGCCTTGAACTTGTAGATCTCCACCATTAGCAGACTCCACCTTGCATGCTTCCTCCTTATAATCAGTGAATGCTTTCCTTTGATTGCAAATAAGGAAACATGCACCAGAATCTAGCACCCACTCTCCTCCCATACTCATATCAACACAAAGAACATCATTGCTAATGCCAAAGTTTACCTCCTCATCACGGTCTACCTCCAGCTTATTTTTGCTTCCTTCTTGATTTTTCATCCTCTCTTTATCATCTCTTAATTTATTGCAAAATTTCAGCTGATGACCTGGTTTTTCACAGTAATAGAAAATGAAGTCTTGGTCCGTATTTGATTTGAATGAACGTCTTTCTCTCTTTGCAAAGTGGACCTCTGCCAATGGATTTGTAGTTTCCTTTTCTTCAATGGCCTTTCCTTCCGATGAATTTATCCTCCGCATCTTCTCATTAAGAAGGCTGCTAACCACAGTCTCCATGGAAACAACACCACTAGAATTTGAATTGTTCAATGCGACTACTAGAGTTTCCCAACTTTCAGGCAATGAGCTCATTAATATTAAAGCTTGAGTTTCTTCATCAACTTTGAAGCTTATCTCCGTCAATTGGTTCACAATTGCTTGAAAGCTGTTGAGATGTTCGCTAATCGATTCGCCTTCCTTTAGTTTTAGATTGACCAACTTTCTCATCAGGAATGCCTTATTCGTTGCAGAATTTTTTGCATAAATTCCTTCCAATTTCTTCCATATGCCAATAGCAGAAGTTTCACAAGCAACGATATGAAACACAGAATTCTCCAAAAAACACCGAATTGCTGCAGCTGCCTTCCTATCCAAAATTTCCCATTTTGCCTCAGTTATTCCATTTGGCTTTTCCCCTTTGTTTTCCAAGGGTTGGTGAAGATCATTAAGATAAAGATAATCTTCCATCTTCGCCTTCCATAACCCCCGGTTCCTACCATTAAGCTTTTCAACACTTATCTTCTCCATAGCCAAAGACTCTTCCAAAAATTTGTGTAGTTGGCTCTGATACCAAATGTTAAGAATTTTCTGGGATCACTACACAATTAGATTTAGAAGAGAAAGTAGTGAAGAAAGCAAACAAAATTAATTCCCCCAAAAACAAAAAACTTTTATTGATTCAACCAAGAAAATACAAAGAGACTTAAAATTGAGAAGAAATCTCAATTCCAAACACCCAACAAAATACATTTTTTCCCACACATCTTATGAACCCTAGACATGTTTATTTATAATAGACTTGACAAAATATCTTCGTTAATAAGTTATTGAATACTTCCATAAACCTTTCCCATGTAGATGATTTGTTGCATTTTCTAATGCAATGAAAGAGGCAACTAATCACTTTACCAAATACACACAATCTCTAAAATGTGCAATTAATCACACTCCAAAATCTACCAAATCTATAAAATAGGTAATGAATTTGAGTCATAATTCCACATAGATTTAAATATCTCCAAGATCTACTTAAATATGGAATATTGTATTACTAAAATCTAACAATTATGTCATTAATATATTCCCATTCAACTCGAGTCGGTAGTTGATCTTTCCAAATCTGACTTAAGCCATAACAAAAGTAGATGAAAATAAAGAAATAAAATAAAGGGTTTTTTAGCATAATCTTCCTAGCACCATCCCTGGCTAGGAGCATATGTTTAATGCTGAATTAGATCCCAATAAATTGGACTAATTTTTTTTGTTTATTTGATTATATGAAAATATGGTTAATTGAATCACTGTTTATGTTTCAGTAATTTACCGAAACATGTTAATTCCCTTCAAAACTTGATATATTTTCTTTATTGAATCATTTTTTAAAATCAATATTTTCTCTCCACTTTACTATGTCTTCTCTTTTTTTCTTTCTTTTATCTCTTTTGTAATTTTTGAATCTTTTTGCAATGAGTGCATTTGTATATGATAGTCACACAAATATATTTAAGTCATGTGTAATTAATAATGACTTGCAATTGCCTTTAAATTTAATTTTTGTCCTAATATGTATAAGATCATATACTTTCCTCTTTTTCACAGACTATTATTATAGTACACCAAAAATTATTACTATATATCCTCAGGTTCATTAAAATTTGCTTCTGTTCAAATTTGTAAATATGGTAAATGGTAAAAACATGTATCTATCTTCCTTATAAATCTGAAATAAAAACTGGATATTAACTTTGGGCCATTGTTTAATAATCTAAATGCACAACAGATCTTTTATGTCCATTTCTTACTTGGTTTAAGAATAAAAACTAACATAGACCATTTTTGGATAATTTTTTACATTTCATCCATTCACCTTAATAAAGAATATTTTTAATCATCCGTAATACACATGTGAAAGTTCATATATAGCAGCTAACATATTCTATGATTGGGAAAAACAATTTCCTATATTTAAATATAAAAATTGCAGTTAACATTTATGACGCAACATACATTAAAAGGATAATTTCATAAATGGTAGTTGATCTACACTACGACAGATGATTATATTCAAATTTAGCTTATATTTATGATGAATAACCATGCTTAAGTTTAAAAAAAATATACCGACACCCAAGTCCGCGAAGTTGAAATCGTGCTTCAACTGCCTTGAAGAACCGCACTTCGGCTTGGTTAGCGAATCGTTGACGAAACGTGAAGTAGAAATCATGCGGAATCGAGCTTTGAGGGAAACGCGCTTCAGCTTCCTAGAACCACAAAGTCGAGCCAATTGGTCATTGCGGAGTCATGCTTATGTAGCCTTGAAGAATCGGTGGGAATCACTTGGAATTGATGGGAGAGAGGGTTGTGGAGCTTGCGGAGCCTTGAGGAATCGAGCCGGAATCACATGGAATCATTATCGAGCTTTTAGCTTAAAGAAGGATTCCACTGAAGAGGAGAATTTGAAGATGGAAGTGAATGTGAAAAAGTGGATTTGGGCGGCATAGAAAAAAGATGGAGGGAAATAAAATTGGACCGCACAAAATTTCTCTAACATTATTATTAATGGCGTTAAGTTAATAATGATGGCGTTAAAGACAAGTTATCGTCTACCCTATATAACCACTAACTAGTTAACCACAGCAAGTCAAGCTCCCAAAAAGTCCCCACTGGCTATTAATATAACATTTTCTTATAGTGCTTCCTCCATTCCTTTCTTATCTCTTGTTGTTTCTTGTTGTTTGCAATTGTAATCAAGTTAATAGAAAAGCAATAAAGAGAATATTCAAAGTGCATGTAGACAATCAATGCCGAACCACTATAAATCTTGTTATTTCTGCTTTCTGCTGTGTTTTTCTTATTATTTTCTAATTTCCCTCTATTTTCATTTAATATCTTCAATTATTTCGCTACTTAAACCTATTATTTGATGTTTGTGGCCAATTTGGTTGTAAACATTTTGGTGCTTTAACTGAGAACACTTGATTCTTAGCCTGTTAGGATCCCCTTTGCTACTACTAGATTGAGGAAATCTCCCGAAGGTGATCCAGAATCATTGTTAGAAATTTGCAGATACTACTCAGATTTACCAGAACCTAGGCAAAGAAATTCATAATGGTGAGGCATACCAGATCAACTTCCCAGAACGTTGATGCAAATGAAACATCCATCACCCAACAAGGAGCTCCAAGTAACCAGCCTGTTAATGTGAATGTGGAGCCGGCAGAAGACTAGAATTCCCCTGATTCTGTAACCAGAGCGGAATTCAACAACCTGATGAGGGAGCTGTAGAGAGCCGTAGGCAGCTGAACGAGAAAATCCAGACTAATGCCAACTTGATGAACAAGATAGCTCAACAGCAGTGCCAAAGCGCTAGAAGGGATCTCGCTTCTTACGCGACTCGAATAGTTCAGCCTCATCAAACGAACATCATAGGCGTAGGCGTCGTAGAGTTGAGGCAACGCAAACCGGGACATCATAGCAATGCTTGGCAGACTAATGGTCTGCCAAGACGGATCAGTGTCGATCCCTCCCTAGGGATCGGTATTGATCCCTCAACCAAAGGGTTGTCCCTCAAGTGCAATTGGGAGCCATGCCGGAGCTGGGTCTGGAAACTTGGATGCTGGAGTACATTTGGATGTTAACCAACTACCTCTACGTAATAAATATGAGATGAATACTCATGGTGCACATCAGGAGGATGATAGGCCGAGGAGGCATGAGATGGCTGTAGACATCGACTGGAACACTCATGCGAGGTAGAGCGTGACCACCACTTGGCACCACCTATCCAAACACCGAACTTATCGATGATGGTCAGACAGCCGGTGAAGGAGAAACGGCGTTTGACAAACGATGATTGGGGGATCTCAAGGAGCCAAATCCCATTTACTTACAATATTTTACATGCGGAGTGTCCTAGAAGGTTTAACATGCCCATGATGCCTGCTTATAAGGGAAAAACCGACCCCAGGCAGCACATCATAAGGTGCGAATGGTTGATGGACTCAGCAAGAGTGAACGATGCCACCAAATGTTGATGCTTCCCTATAACTCTCTCTGGGATTGCCAAGATGTGGTTCACAAGATTACCCCCGCGATCAATCTTGAGATTTGAAGAACCGGCAACAAGGTTTGTGGAGTAGTTCCAAATCCATGCTACTCGCCCTAAAGATGTGATGTCATTGTCCAGTGTCATCCAGACTCTGGGGAAATTGCTGAAGGACTACTTGCAGAGATTTCATGTTGATGCCACCGAAGTTAGTAACCCAAGTGACCATGCGATAGTTATGGCTGTAACAAGAGAGGTTGACCCGAAATCCGAATTCGATCACTGGCTAGTTGGAAAACCGCTGGCCACGCTAGAACATTTCTATTGGATGGCGGCCCAATTTATGAGGAAGGAGGAAGCCAAATTATCTAGAAAGAGCAATGTTGTAGGGCCCAGTTGGAAAGTGGTGCAAAGCAACATAGAAATGTATGACCGAGAGAGGGAGCCCGGAAGGCCAAAGCCTAGGATTCTTGTGTATGACAACTACACACTTCTGAATGCATCCCTGGAGAATATTTACATGTCTACCTGTAATACTTTTCAATATAAGAAGCCACTTCCGAAGGAGTCGACAGAGACACAAAAGCAAACTGGGAAGTATTGTCGGTTCCATGAATGTTACGGGCACAACATGAACGAGTGCAAGCATCTCCAGGATGCTATTGAGAAATTGATTCGGGAGAAGAAGTTACAACCATTTGTGAAAAATCCGCAGGACGGAGGACAGGGGACATCTGACCCCAATCGAGAACAAGCTCCGCATAGTGCCGAGGAGCCTACATGGACCAGAGTAAGATTGGTAATAAACACGATAGCTGGTGGACCGTATCCCGTGTATAGAAGTTGGTAAGAAATGGAGCGCTATGCCAGTGCGATGAGACATGTGGATTTTGAATATTGTTCAAATACAGAGGACAAAACTCTGGCCAAGCAACTACGGACAATGATTGATGATATAGTGTTCAGGAACAGGGACGCTGATAGAGTGGATGCCCCTACTATTGATCCGATGGTTATTTCAGCCATGATTTGCCCTGCTCTCGTGAGAAATTTTTTGATTGATTATGGAAGTTCCGTAAACATTATCTTTAAGAAAGCTTTTGACCAAATGATAATGGAGGCCAAGGATTTGAAACCATCTAAGCTCATATACATGGTTTCAATGGAGTAGCTACTAAGGCTGTTGGTTATGTCGAATTGCCAGTTGAGTTGGGAGAAGGTGAATGTAGGAGAGTATGGATCCTGCCGTTCATGGTTTTGGATATTGAATCGCCATACAATGTTTTTCTGCACCGTCCAGCCCTAGCTTAATTCTGGGTAACTCTTGCCCTATGGTGTTTCACTTTGAAATTTCCGACTGATAATGGAGTAGGTGTTGTGCATGGTGATCAGGCGACTGGATGTGCAAATTATGCGGCCAAGCTGAGAGATGCTCAACGTAAAGAAAAGGGAAAGGGTGTGGACAAGTCTGTCTGCATCCAAGTTACTGAAGATTGACAAATGGCGCTTAAGCCTTGGCTTAGGCACCATAGTTGGTTCTATAGAGATATAACAGTCAGTTGCGATGACCCATTGCTGGTGTTGAAGATTGGATCGCAACTCAGCCCTTCGATGATGAGAGAACTTACTGATTTTCTCTGAGCGAATCTGGATGTATTCGCTTGGAACCATTCCGACATGTGTGGGATCTCTCCTTCCATTGCGAGCCATGCATTAAACATTGACCCGAAGTATGTTCCGGTGAAGCAAAAAAGGTGGGGCATGGTCCCAGAGAGATCTGTTGCTCTTAAGGAGGAGGTGGATAAACTTAAAGTCAATGGCTTTATTCGTGACGCCCTCTATCTTGAATGGATATCCAACCCCATGCTAATGAAGAAGGTGAATGGGAAGTGGAGAACGTGTATCGACTATTAGGATTTGAACAAGGCGTTCCCCAGAGATAGTTTTCCTCTTCCTAGAATCGATCAGCTAGTTAATTCAACTACATGGCATGAATTGTTGTCATTTATGGATGCGTACTCGGGTTATAACCAAATCCCGATGCATGTCCCAAATCAGGAGCATACTAGTTTTGTGGTGGATGTTGGGTTATACTATTATGTAGTGATGCCATTCGAAATAAAGAACGTTGGAGCAACCTACTAACGTCCGGTTAACCGAATGTTTAAGGATCGGATTGGGAGGATGGTGGAAGTCTATGCGGATGATATGCTCATGAAGTCACGACGATCAAACGACCACATTCGAGACTTGGAGGAGATGTTTGATATCCTTCGATTCTATAACATGAAAATCAACCCTCTGAAGTGCTCATTCGGCGTTACGTCAGGGATGTTCTTGGGTTTTATTGTCAATGTTCAAGGAATTGAAGTTAATCCAGAAAAGATCCAAATCATTCGGGATATATAAGTTCATAGAACCATTAAACAAGTGCAAAGTTTGAATGGGAAGGTGACTACTTTGAGTCGATTGCTCTCCAGGGCAACTGATACATGCATTCCTTTCTTGGACCTGATAAGGAAGGGGAAGAGGAATTTTGAGTGGACGCAAGATTGTGAAGACGCATTCTGAGCTCTGGTGGATCATTTGGAGAGACCCTCTGTCTTGTCAAAGCCGGTAGATCATAAGGAATTGTATATTTACTCGATCGTATCATCACATGCTATAAGTACCGCATTGATTCATGAAGAGAAAAGGATTAGGAGACCGGTGTATTACTTCAGTAAATGATTAACAGGTGTAGAAAGAAACTACCCGAAGATAAAGAAATAGGCATACTGCTTGCTAATCGCATCGCACAAACTTCGCCCGTACTTCTAGGCACACCCGATCAACATTTACACCGACCAACCATTACGCTAGGTCCTACAATGACCAAAGACGTCTAGAAGGTTGCTTAAATGAAACATCAAGCTCAGCTAGTTCGACATTACATATCTGCTGCGAAGGGCAGTCCAGGGATAAGCATTGGCAGACTTTATAGCAGAGTTTACAATGCAGGACGAGCCCCGGAGAGTGGTGTAATCCATACCGTGCGATGGAAGCTGTACACTGATGGAGCATCTAATGATCATTGTTCCAGAGATGGGATTATTTTTGTAACCCCTGAGAACCGATCAATTTGCTATGCTTTGAAGCTTGATTTTCCTACTATAAACAACGAAGCCGAATATGAGGCGTTGATCGCTGGACTTAAGCTCGCCAGAGAGCTCGGAGTAAAATCTCTTAAAATATTTTGTGACTCACAACTGGTGGTGTATCAAGTCAGAGGAGACTATCAGGATAAGGGGCGATGACTTACCCCGTATCTTACCCGAGTTCAGGAGTTGCTAGCAAATATCGAATACTATGACATATCACATATCCCCCGCAAGCAGAACGGAGGAGCCGATTCATTGACGAAGTTCGCTAGTACCGGTGATGCACAACAGATGGGCTTGGTTCCAGTCGATACATTGCATACCCCAAGCATAAATATGATGGAAGTCGATCAAACACTAGAAGCGGATCCCATAAAGGAATCGTGGATGACTCCATTTAAAGACTACTTGATGCATGGGATCTTACTGGAGAAGAGAAACGAAAAGCGGCAAGTCCTTCGTAAAGCTTCGCGCTATATAATGCAAGAAGGAACTATGCATAGAAAGGGGTTTTCGATTCCCTTACTACGATGTATCACTCATGATGAGATAAAGCGCATTTTGAAAGAATTCCATGAGGGAGAATGTGGCAATCACACTGGGGGCAAACTTTAACAAAGAAGATACTCCGTTACAGATACTACTGGCCAACTGTGAACCGAGATGCTGCTGATTATGTAAGGTAATGTGACAAGTGCCAGATATATGCTAAAGTCCAAAGAGACCCACCGACAGAGATCATGCAAATGGTTAGTCCATGGCCATTTGCTATGTGGGGTATCGACATCATCGGCTCTTTACCAATCTCCAAAGGTGGCGTAAAATGCGCGATTGTCGCAGCTGGCTACTTACCAAATGGGCTAAAGCGGAACCGTTAGCCATGACCACAACCATGAAAGTTATCAACTTTGTTGTTCAAAACACATATGTTGCTTCGGTCTTCCATGAACCATCGTGACATATAACGGGACTCAGTTCGATAGTGTCGAGTTTAAAGAATTTTGTCGAAGATATTGTATTGAAAAGAGTTTTGCGGCGGTCGCTCACCCTCTGGCAAACAGACACGTCGAAGCTGTAAACAAGGTTATCAAATATATTCTGAAGAAATGTTTGGAGAAGGCTAGAGGCAAGTGGGTGGATGAACTTCCTACGGTACTATGGGCCTACAGGACCACTCACAAGTCTGCGACTGGCCATACTCCGTTCGCTTTTGCATACGGAGCCGAAGCGGTTATTTCGGTAGAACTCAAAGTCCCTTCTTACCGGGTGACTTACTACAACCCCAGAATGAAGCAAGACCTTCTCTTGTAATCTTTGGACTTTATCGATGAGAAATGCGAGGTGGCCGATTTAAGAGCAGCTGGACACCGACATCGAGTCGCCCGATATTACAACACGAAAGTATGGTCTAGAACCTTTGAAGTTGGCGATCTTGTCCCGAAATGAGTTTTTCCAGTCCCATCGCACATGAATCTGACATGGGAAGGACCTTACATCATTGAGCAGAGGCTTGGAGAAAAAACTTTCAAGCTAGCGACTGGTTATGGCGCAACACTTCCAAGAGCGTGGAATAGCGAACATCTACGATGCTATTTCATTTAGAATATTTCCTTTGTATTTCAGTATGAGTTACTTTCGACATTTGCTTTGGTGTTTGATCTTTTGGATGTGTAATAAGATAAGTTAGTTTGTTCCTTTTCGTGCGATGAATAAAAAATTGAGCTCCTTTTGCATAAACGACTGTTATCAAATTTTATGTTAGGTATACAATGAAACTGATTGATATCGATATGTGCGATGTGCGAACAGATTTGCAAAGTTTGAAATCGATCAATCATCTTAATCCCCGATGGGAACGAACCTAATGGGATCGAACAAAATGAGCTCCGTAAATTTGCTTGGTTGATGACTCATGTAGAAAATTCGGGTGGAGAAATGACTGCCCTGGGCGGATACATAACTGCCCACAAGAAAACTCTAAGTCCCTAGAGTACGGACTGGAGTGTAGACAATCCAAGCGGAGAAACGACTGCCCTAGGCAGATACACGACCGCCCATGAGAAAACTGTAAGTCCCTAGAGTGCGGACTGGAGTGTAGACTATCCGAGTAGAGAAACGACTGCCTTGGGCGGATACACGACTGCCCATGGGAAAACTCTAAGTCCCAAGAGTGCGGACTGAAGTGTAGTCAATCCAAGTGGAGAGACGACTGCCCTGGGCGGATACACGACTTCCCACGAGAAAACTCTAAGTCCCTAGAGTGTAGACTAGAGTGTAGACAATCCTGGTGAGAAACGATTACCCCAGGCGGATACACGACTGCCCACGAGAAAACTCTAAGTCCCCAGAGTGTGAACTGGAGTGTAGACAATCCGGGTGGAAAACCGACAGCCCTGGGTAGATACATGACTGCCAACAAAAAAATTTCTAATTCCTCATAACACAAACTGACTTGTAAAGTCATTGGGTAGGTGGATGGATTTCGATTGTTCTCTATTCAACATATTCTAACCTGAAATCGAAGGAAGAGGTTCAAATTATGAAAAGCTAGATATGCCAGCTCATTACAATTCCAGCTTGACATCCCTTACGACTTAAATCAACAACTGCTAAGAGCCCTTAAGATGGAGATGGTGAATTATTAACGGGATTTGCAATCGTAAAATTACAAGTACATGGAGTGGAAAGTAATTATTCAATCATCAAAGTAACAATTCACACAATGGTTGGTCAAAAGCAAAAAAAACTTCTATTCACTAGACGCAAAATTCCGTTACGAGTTATTCAAAAAGTTCAGGATTTATTCTCGTACACTTACTACTAAAAAAACACACACTCAAATTATTCAAGCTATGTACAACGACACAAAGTGGTAACTATTTCTTCAACTTTTTTTTGTCTTCTTCGGTTTCTCAAGAGTTGAATCAGTTGAGCATCTTTTTTGAGATCCTTTGCCGCTCTTAGTTGAAAAGTTTGAAGAAGTAGGAGGAATTTTGCCAGGGATAGACCCACTGGGTGGAATGACCTGAAGAGGTATAAGATCAAGATCTCCAACTGCCACCTCAAGGGGCTCGCCTTTGACTTCGTGCTTTGATTTCTCCTCCTCTTCAATCTGCTTCTTCATGTTGATTTTGGCGGTGTGCTCCGAAGCGCCCATGATTGTCACGTCATTAAACTCCTTAGCAAGAGATGGGACTTTAGGCTTGTCTTCGTCAAGTGACCCAATGACTTGAGCATCGGGCCCGGGAATATCTAATGCGGCCGGAACTTCAGTCGTTCTCTCCTGTTGCTCCGTGGCGACATCGCTCTTAGGAGTTTGTTCAGGACCAGGATGACCTGCCAAAATTTGTTAAAACCTGAACATTAATTGAAGGGCGTTACACATGGAGAATAATGATTTTGCAAATTTGAAGAAATTAAGTACAATACTGGCATCTGGTTGACTCTCAATAGTTAAGGGAGTGTTTCCTTCAAGAATGGGGGACAACATCTACGGGCTAAGACCAGGTCCGTCTAGTTCATAGCCAATATTTTGCTTCGAAGTGTGGAAAGATGATAGTCCGGCCACTTGGTTAGGAGAAGAACCCTTAGGATCGATTTCAGATGATTCAACAAAATCCTCTCCTTCCTTAGCCGGTGTAGGCGCCTTAAAGAATTGGAGTTTGGAGATGGCCAGATCGGTCGGCTCATTCCCTCGAAGCAATTCTTACACAAGTGTTTCTTCATTAAGCTTTGCATCTCCCAGTTCTTCCTTCTTGATTTTGACAATGAGCTCCCAGGCTTCAGGAAGTGATTCAAGATAACCTTCGCCAAGAAAGGTCAAGTAGCGGTGAAGAAGAACTTTCACATTATATTCGACGATGAGCGGGTCGAACAAGTTTTTGATTTCATTCCTACCGAACTCGGTAGCAGCTTCAACCCGGGAGTTAGCCTCATCAAGCACTTCCTTTCTGCCCTCCTCGCAGGCCTCTTCCTTTGAAGTCTCGATCTTGGAAAATTGTTCGTCGAGCTTTATTCTTAAGCTTCTTGCCTCGACTCTTCGCAGTATTTCTACGATTCGTCTTGCACCTCAATCTTTTCCTCCCTCTATTTATTTAATAATTTTTCAAGCTCTTCAATGTAGTAAGCTAGGGCATCTTTCTCCTTTTGCAAGGATTCCTTTTCTACAGCCAGAGTGCCGCTGCGATGAAGTGCCGCATCAAGTTCTTTTTTGTGCCAAGTCTCCAAGTGATGCAACGCTTCTTCTATTTCTTTTGCATTCTTCTCTGCTTTAGCAAGTTGGGTTTTATACTCAAGTAGCTCAGCATCTTGGTGCTTGATGATGTCCTTGTCATAAATAGCCACCAACTTGAGGCGGTCGGTTTCATGTTGGAGTTCAATGGAGACTTAAGAGATTTTCTTGGCCAGGTGAATAAATGATTCATGATGGACGTACACGTCGTTCATGTAGGCTAGTGAGCTCTCCTTGTCGTTTCCTAGAATGACACGTACGGAGGGGAGGAAATTAAGTCTGTCAAAGCAGATTCTTGGAAAGGTAGCTTTAAGTTCCGCTAACTTCTCCGCTGTCCTAGAGTCAGGAGTGGGAACTGGCAAAGGAGGGTCGGAAGTAACAAGTTGATGCTTGCCAGAGCGACATTCGCATGATAGTCTCAAACTAGACGAGCCAAAATGTTGGTCATGAGGCGTGGCAGCATGAGAGCCGCAATGTGAAGATTTATCTTCGCTCTGAGCGGAGAGGTTTGGGTGATCATCTTGATGAGGAGCGTGCGATTGAGCCCTCCGTTTGGATGAGGAAGAAGACTCTCATGAATAATAGTCTTTGCTTTGCCTGTCTTCTTTTTCTATACGTCTTCTAGATTCAGAATTTTGGCCCGAGCAATAAAAAGTAGAAGAACCCCGAAGACAGTCAAAGGCGCGGGACTTGACGTTGCACTTATGAAGAACCAAATAAGAACACATATAAAGTTGTCGAACAAAGAATTGGTAACATGTGTATAGTGGAGTGCAAGTGTTTGTGTGTGTCCTAATGTTCCCCCTAACGAACCGGTAATGGTGGCTTTACCCATCGGAGTATTCACCCCTCTGTACGAAGGTTGGGCACCTTCGTTGCTTTTGGTGGGAGAGTTGAGCCCTTCCATTTCGATGTTGGGAAAGTCGTAAGTTAGTATGTCATCTGGTATTGGAAGGTCAAAGAATCCCTTCGACGATCTTTCCATTTGTTGGGAAGATGACTCCTTTTCAACCGGAGTGATGATGAACTCCAGATTTGCCCCGGCTTTACTCTTTAGCAGCTTGTACACCAACCTTTTCTTCCTCTTCGAGGGCATTTGCATTTGACCAACTTGTTGCGCTTCGACTACAAGTGCTTTTCCAAGGCCTACATCTTCGTTTCTACGCCTAACATCTTGAGATTCTTTGATCTCCCCCACTTTGGTGTCTTCCCAAGTTCCTTTGGCAGGGGGCACAACAGAGTCGTTTGTTTCGACTCTTTCTTCGGCGACAATTTTCGGGGCTACTTTGCTCCTGGGGAGTCCAGTTTTGCGGCCGACTTCTAGTAGCCTGAATAATGAAAGAAGCTCCTCGGTGATGAGGAGTTTAATGTCCCGATCTTCAACGGGAGTGGCACAAATAGCAGCGACGGCTCTAGAATACTCGACATCTTCAGGTCGAGGACGGACACCTGAAAGAACTTGGGATGTTAGTACACCCAAATGAGAAGTTATGGCATGAATCATTAAACTAAAGATGAAGGCAGGAGTAACACTTACATCCTTTTAACCATCTCCTTGTGAAGTCAAGAGGACACCATATGTAAAACCACTCGTGCTTGAACAGGGAGAGCTTGTTCCATGCACCCGTCAAGACATGGCATTTAGGCGAGGGTTCAAGGAAGACATATGAGGGACTCCATGATCGTCTTTTGAAGTTGTAGATGTATCTGATGTCTTCAGGGTTTGGCCGATGGAACAGAACGTTCATAAAGAGAAGGAAGGTCCCATGGATGAAGGCAAAGCTATTGGGATGCAACTGGGTAGGAGCGATCCCCAAGTATCTCAAGATTTCCCGAATGAAGGAGTTGAAGGGTAGAACACATCCAGCCCAGCACATAAACTTGTTTCAAGCGGTATATCCGGCTGGGGGTAAATGAGTTATATCTTGCCTCATTGGAACTAAAACATCTTCAAACGAGATTCCGTGTATAGAGCACAATCGACGAAGGGTGACTTCGTCGATTCTAGAAGCCTGTAAGCCGATAGGTTTATCTAGGATGATGGCACCCTCGACGGCATTAGGTGGCAAACTGATAGCTTCCATAGGTAGGATCGGAATATCAGAAAAGAGATCCATTTGCGGGCCAGACGCCTCTACCTGTTCTATATGGTGGCTCGAGGAAGGTTTCTCGGAAATAGTGGCGGAGGTTGATTTTGCTTTAGAACTAATGTGTCTTGTGGCCGATTCAGAAGACATTCCGACTGAGCGCTTCGTGCGATTGGAAATCTATGTCAACTATATTCAGTAGACAATCAACATTAGAAATAATAACCTATTCCCCCATCTTGTGTGTGAGTTAGTGCAGTGCAGTGTGAAACAAGTGCGGACAGTTCAGAATCATAAAAGCAAGAATGAAGTGGCAAGACTTATAATTACATCCAGAAGGACTATCATCGCTGACCGTCTCAATCAACAAGAAATTTAATCGGCAACGAGAGCTTTAGGATCAGCTATCGACATATTACGTTATGAAGTTTTGTTATCCAGTTTTTTACTTGGTCCATGTCGAGAAGTCCGGAAATATGTCCATTTCAATTCAAGTCCAACAATCCAAGTCATTTTATGTTCGGGCAAGGCAGGGTGTAGTACTGTGTTTAAATGATTTAAGTTAAGTTAGCACTCATTGTCAAAACTGATCCCTCTACTCCTTATGCCGATCCCTTACCTCCGACCTCTGTGTCGATCCCTACATCCTAGCCTCTATTCCGATCCTTACATTTAAGCCTCTATATCGACCTCTTAAACGATTAGTTACTACTGATCCCACATCCTAGTTTCATTACTGAATCTTACACTTCAACTGCCAGCATCAATCCCTTGACTTAAGACCAACTACTGACCCCTCCTCCGATACAAACTCTTATCGATCCCTCGTGAAGCCCTTTCCTATGCTGACTCCTAACATTACTCTCCATCCCATCACCAAATTATTAAGTATCGAACCCTCCTCCTTCTTCCTCTTTCTCCAGCTCTTCCATCTCCTCCCTCTACCTCGCTTGACTCAGCAGAACCCATCGAGTTATTCTCCTGAAAACAACTTGAACACACGCAAACTCCAAATTCGTGACTCGACTAGCAGATTATAAGAGGGAAACATACCTATTTGAATTAATTTATAAACACGTGGTTGAAGCTTAGGATTGGAGGCGAGTTACTGGCGATCTGGATAGAAAATGATGTTTCGGTTCGAGTTTAGTATTGAGGGTGAAGTTTTCTTCCTTCAATCGTTCGGTTGTATGCTTTTTCAAGGGACAAAAAGAGGGGTTAGGTGTTGTGAAGTTTAAAGTGAGGAGAGAAAAGAGAGGAATGTCGGTTTATATATGAGCGATGGGAAGAGAAGTCTAACCAGTTATAAAGAGTGACTAAGTCAAAGAGGAAAAAGAAAGGAGAAAGGGTCGGTACTGAGGCATGTCGAACCCTACTCGCACGTCTGTAATGATGGATTGGTAAGAGTGATACCGGCCCTTTTCAAAAAAATAAAAAATAAAAAATAAAATAAATAAAATATATATGTGAATGATATGTATGAATGGAATAAAAAATGGGAAAAAAGAAGTGAAGAACAACTATGAAGTGGCAGATGATCATCATCGTGAAGACTGAGTTGTAAACATAAGTACACATGACACTATTAAGCTTGGCAACGACCTACGAACGTCCAAACACGTCCGGGAACCGATAGTTGAAACATGTATGTAAATGTGCACGGAAGTGATTTAAGAATTCATCTTTTTGAAATTAACTAAAATCGCGGTCTAGCCCGAAACGATCAAGTTTAAAATTGAATCGGAAGAAGGCCTATAAATCTCACATGACCGAATCTGTACGTACTAACAGAATACGACATCATACTTGCATTATTGAATATCGATAAAGGAACAGAAATCAGCTAGAAAATTAGGTAGACTTCTTCCTGGAAACTCAGACTTTTTTCAATTCAAAGCACGTCATTTTACTCACAAGACATACTTTGGGGGGCAAGTGTTACCCGATAACCTGACCTGGCTATATTGGGCTGATCGCGCAGGTCAGACTCGACTGTTGATGAGAAGATGATCATGAGGCAATGGCTAAATGACAAAGATATAGAGTCCGAATAGTTATATGGGGCCTGGATTGGATAGAGTTGATAGATGGACGACGCGGGATGTCAAAAATATGGAAGTTAGATAGGGATCAGTATTGTGGTTTGGGGATGTGGATGAGATGACATAGGATTCAGTATAGTGTGGAGAGAGTATATGGATCGACATGTATTTGAGAAGCTATATGGAAGGGCGTGATATGTTAGGTGGATGGTTAGTGTAGATGGAGTCAAGAAGGGATCGACATAGTTATGGATCGTCATAGAGTTCAGCATGCATCTCTCGGGAATGATGGATCGGCATGGTATGGCTCGTGAGAGATGGATCGGCATGGTATGGCTCGTGAGAGATGGATCGGCATAGTGTGCTCGTGAGAGATGGGTCGGCATACATCTCTCAGGACATATGGATCTGTATTTGTTAAGGAACCAAGAGGGTCGATGCTATAACTTGGAGGGTTCGACACTCCCTTGACCAGATTGAGATGCAAACTAAAGGTCAACAAGAACTAAAGATCCACATATCCAAACGCCCTGGTATTTGAAGCACCATCATGTTAGAGCATAGGGGAGCTACCATAGGGATCGCTAGCCCAAACTCAACATATGGAGGGATCGGTACCGATCCATATCCATTGAGAGTTGGGCCTTGCCCTCCCTATGGTGGGCCCATATGGTCAAGGAGGTCATGTTTCCAAAGTTCCAGTCAGATTGGAGGCCACCTTCATCTATAAGTACAGGCATAGGGGAACATTTTGGGAACTTTTACGCTGTTGGTTAGAGACGGCCATTATTGCAATCAACTTCCTCCATTCCTTTCTTAGCTCTTGCTATTTCTTGCTGTTTGCAATTGTAATCAAGTTAATTGAAGAGAAATAAAGAGAATATTCAAAGTGGATGTAGGCAATCAATGCCGAACCACTATAAATCTTGTTATTTCTACTTTCTGGTGTGTTTTTCTTGTTATTTTGTGATTTCCCTCTGTTTTCATTCAATTTCTTCATTTATTTCGCTACTTAAACCTATTCTTGGGTGTACGTGGCCAATTTGACTGCAAACATACATACATATATATATATATATATATTAGGAAAAATATATATTTTTCCAGTTTATTCATTCCGTAAGCTTTCATCCTCTAGAACACTTGAAATATAACATTCTATAATTTATTTCCCAAGCCTTTCATTTCAGATAGAGTTACTAGGGAATTAAACAGATTGGATTCTATATAATTTTTTTTTCTATTCAATTACAAAAGTTAAACTATATATTGTTAATACCACAGTTATTGATGTTGATGATAACAACCTTAATAAACGATAGTATACATTCATATAAAATATGGATACTAATGTTTTGCCATGTTATATAGTATATAGTGCCGGATACTATACATGTATTGAAGCGAAGACTATACAATATAAAGACTCAAGGAACGGACATGAAGACTTATGAGTATAAAGACCAAGATATGAAGATCTCAAGACTATAGTATAGTGTGTAGAGTAAAAGAATATTATTAAAGTCCTTGGTAGCGATCTTTGATCTCTATCTCTCGTTTTTCTATCTTTTATATTTTTAAAATAAAATAAATTTTCAAAATATTTTATAAAAAAAATTCAAAGTTTGAAATGTTTAGAAACTATGTTTAACATGTTTGCAAAGTATCAAATTATTTTACAAAGTATACAGTTTTCAAACAATTTTTAAAGAACTAGTTTTCAAAAATTTCATGTATATGTCGACATACATGTTGTAGATATGTCGACCTACATGCCGCAATTTGGTTTTTTAAATTTTGAATTGAAGTGTCTATTTGTCGCAGCTCTTCACGAATAGACACATCTGTTTATACACTATATATATGGAGTTTCAAATGAATTTTGAGCGGTTATTATCTTGTTTTCTCCCTTCCTCTTTCTCTCTCAAAATCTCCATTAAAAATATACGAACTTCTCTTTAAAATCAAATAGAATTAATTCATACCTTTGTGTATTGATTCAATATTACTTTCTTACTTTTTCGAAATCATCTCTCTCTCTCAAATCAAAGATCAAAGTGCTATCGAAGAGGCTATAGGATCCATTGTATCTGATGTCCAAGATTTTATCTTTGAGAAAAACATCAAACTCCATTTGCATTTTCTTGGATGTGACTGTAGCCCGTTCAAATCTACTGCATGTGCTTGATAGCCAGAAAATCCAAGTGGGCATGCTTGTAGCCTGTCCAAATAAACTGGGTTTACCCTGAGCCTAGAAAATCAGGTGGGTGCTTCTCGTAGTCTCAGAATCGAGATTATAATTAGGTTTGCATTTTGCCCATTTAAGGATTGGCATTTGAAAAGCAATCTGTACAAGCAATTGTACGGAACTAGATGTAAGAGAAATCCAAACTAGTATAAAATTTCTGGTGTCATCACTTTAACTCTATACTTTACCATATTACTTTTATTTTATTTGTGATTGCATCTGTGATTGATTGTTGATATAATTCTATGTTGAAAATTTGTGATTTAATATTAAACTTGAAAGAAACTTAAAAAGATTTACAAAAGTTAGAAAAAGCATTCACTCCCTTTTTAGTGTTTAATTAGTCTAAAGATCCATAATTCAGCAACCCACACTTGGTATTAGAGAACTAGGATTTTAAAAACTCATATTTTGATATATTTTTTAAGATTAAATGGCTAGTTATAGTATTAACACTTTTATAGAAAAACAATTTTGTGAAACCAATATGTTACTATAAACTAATTGTTTTGAAAAGTCACTTGATCTCATGGAAAGGTATGATTTTGAATTGCAGGAACAAATTATATGGCTGACGGTAATCAAACAGTTGAAAATCAAACATTACAAATAAAGAAGGATAAATGGTTATTGGATAATGGATGCCCAAGACATATGACTGGAAATCTAGAGATCTTGAAAGATATTGTCTATAAAGATGGTGGATCAGTTAACTTTGGAGACAACTCAAAAGGATATGTGATTGGCATCGGCAATGCTGGTAACTCTAAAACCCCTACTATTTCTAATGTTTAGCTAGTTAAGAATTTGAAATATAATTTTCTTAGTATTAGTCAATTGTGTGATAAGGGTTTTAAAATCAAATTTGAAAAAGATAATTGTTATATCAAAGAGAACAAGCCAAATATTATTTTTGAAGATATTAGGAAATGTAACATATATATTTTAAGTATGAAAGTATCCAATGATAATTTATGTCTTTTGGCAGAATCTAATGACCCTTGGATTTGGCACAAAAGATTTGGTCATTTGAATTTTAAACATCTTTCTAAAGTTTCTCGATATGAACTAGTTAGGGGTCTTCCTAAAATAAGTTTAATGTCAACAATTTATGTGACATCTGTCGATTAGGAAAACTTCGTAAAAGCTCTTTTAAATCTGAAGATATGATTTCTACTTTTCATCCTCTTGAACTTCTTCACCTAGATCTTTTTGGACCTTCGCAAACACAATCAATAAATCATAAAAGATATGTCTTTCTAATTGTAGATGATTTCTCCAGATTCACATGGACAATTTTCTTAAAACTTAAAAGTGAAGCTATTGAAATGTTTAAAATATTTACTAAAAGAATTCAAAATCAAATGTCAACTAAAATTAAAATTATTAGGAGCGATCATGGAGGAGAATTTGAAAATTATAATTTTGAAATCTTTTGTAATAAGAAAGGAATTACACATAACTTTTCATTTCCAAACCACCACCATGGCCAAAGTCGCTAAGAGTGAAGATATATGAAGCGTGCACTCAATATGCTTTCAGAAATAGAGGTTGTTCAACTATGCCTCTTGAAAGAACAATAGAAGCAAGGGCGGATTCTTCGCAATCTCTAGAAATATGTATTGGATAATCCAATAAATCCAATTGTAATCGAAGAGGATACTCCTAACCTTGTCATTCGACATTTTTTTTAATAATGAGGGAGAGGAAGAAGAGGAAGAAAAGGAAGAATATAATGATGCCGAGGATGACGAAGAAGTCAAATGTGTGGGCAAAGTATGTTCGATTAGGATGGAAATCTTGTAGAACAAAAGGGAAATTTTTGCCTTCGCTATTCTTTTTGCCCCATCCATAAGTCCCCTATAGTCAAAAGAAAACCATAGACTTAAGTTTAGCATGTATTAGTTTGGTTTGTTAGGATTTGATTTGGTTATTTGGATTTATGTGTTTTAGTTTGGTTTAATTGGTTTGTACACATGAATTGGATTTTTTTAGAATAGTATGAATTAGATTAATAAAACATAATTTATAAGTCTTCATTATCATATTCAATCATGCTTTGTATAAAATAGTGCACTGTTTCTAAGTATATCGTATAATCATAATATATCCATTATAATCATATATATCATTTTTAACTTTGTTATCGATTTTGAATCTATAGTTTATAAGTATTTTCTTTAGGGGGAGTTTTTACTTTTTCACCCATTTTATTTGATGACAAAGGGAGAGAAAAATATAAAATAAACTTGTACATATATTCAAGGGGAGTTATCTAACTCATGGGGAGTTATGTCATATTATATATATAGGATATTAATGGTTATCATCATCAAAAAGGGAGTGATTGTTAATACCTTGGTTGATGATAACTACCTTAATAAACAGTAATATACATTCATATAAATATGGATACTAATGTTTTGTCAAGTTATATAGTACATAGTGCAAGATAATATACAGGTATTGAACCGAAGACTGTACAGTACAAAGACTCAAGGAATGGACATGAAGACTCATGAGTATAAAGACAAAGATAATAAGATATTAATATTATAGTATAGTGTATAGAGTCATAGAATATTTTTAAATTCCCTGGTAGCAATCTTTAATCCTTATCTCTTATTTTTCTATCTTTAGTATTTTTAAAATAAAATAAATTTTCAAAATATTTTATAAAAGTTTTTCGAAGTTCAAAATGTTTACATTTAAAATATTTTACAAAGTATCAAACTATTTTACAAAGTATATAGTTTGAAAACAATTTCTAAAGAAACTAGTTTTCAAAAATTTCATGTATATATTGACATACATGTTGTAGATATGTCAACATATGTGCCACAATTTGGTTTTTCAAACTTTGAATTAAAGCATCTATTCATCCCAAATCTTCATGAACGAACACATTTGTCTATACACTATATATAGGGGGTTTCAAATGAATTTTTTGAGTAGTTATTATCTTATTTTCTTCCCTCTTCTTACTCTCTCAAAATCTCCACTTAAAATATACAAAATTCTCTTCAAAATCAAATAGAATCAATTCACACTTTTGTGTATTGATTCAGTATTACTTTCTTACTGTATTGGATTCTTCTCTCTTTCTCAAATCAATCGGGTGTTCTTAGTAGCCTAAAAATCCGAGTGCGTGTGCTTGTAGCCCATCCAAATCAAGTGGGTGTACTCTGCGTTAGAAAAATCAGGAGGGTGATTTGGTGCCTAGAAATCCATATTATAATTGGGTTTTCCTTCTGCCAGTTTAAAGATTGGAATTCAAAAGAAATCTGTACATGCAATTGTATGAGACTATATGTAGAAGAAATATTAACCAGTATAAAATCCTTGGTGTCATCTCTCTATACTTTACTTTATTGCTTTTATTTTAACTGTGATTACATCTGTAATTGGTTGTTGATATAATTCTATGTACAAAATATGTGATTTAATATTAAACTTGAAATTTTTTTAAAAAGATTTGCAAAATTTAAAAAACATTATTCACCCCTCCCCATTTAGTGTTTAATTAGCCTTAAGATCCATAATTCCGCAACCCACTTATATTACATTGGTGCAATAATCTATCAATAATATATAGATAGATTGAACATCGTTCGTATATTTTAGGACGATAAACTATGAATTTAATATACACGTATGTAGTTAATGAATAAACAGAATGTACAATTTCTAAAAAAAGAAAATTATATTCATACAAAATATTTCTTAATCCACATAATAAAATTTTCAATAAGAAATTTTCAAACCAATATTAAAGAATAATCTCCATACCATACGAATTTTTTTTGTCCAGAGTATATAATCAATATAAGTAGTTTCATAAGGTAATGAAAAATTGTTTACATCAACAGTTGAATTAAATTTAAATTCCATTTTGATATCTGATTACATTCACAAAATTTTGACTTGCATTCATGCAATTTTTAACATTTTTAAAAATGACTTCAAATTAGACAAAATTTTAAAAGCTAATTTTATGTAAACCTGAAAAGTTACAAAGTAGCCCCCCCCACAAATTTAATAAAAAAGTTATATTAATGTTTTAGCTGAGTATACCCATCTTATTGTAAAATTTTCCCTATATATCTTTACCTAGTAAAAATCGAATCCATATAAAATTCCACCATAGAAAAATCACCCAGCAAAATCATGCAACAACATAAAATTCAAGTTTTACCTCTGTTGCAAACTGTAAATTTTAAAATTTTAAAAAATCAAAATAGTATGAAATTCAAGTTTTACTGTGAGAAATGCGGATTAAGGATCTTAAGGCTAGAATTAACACTAGAGGGAGGGTGAATAGTGTTTTAAGAAATTTGTTAATCTTTTTGAGTTTATCTTAATTTGTTAACAATGTATGCACTAATCAGACACAGATATGAACACAGAATCAAACACAGATGCAAATATAAAGTAAAAGCAGTAAAGGAAAGAACACACCGGATTTTATACTGGTTCGGAATTACCCTACATCCAGTCCCGCACAACTAAGTACGGATTTCCTTTCAAGATCAATTCAACAATTACAACCCTCGATTTCAAGGCTACGAGGTACACCCTCCAGAATCACAATCCTCTAGGTAGAGATACTTGATTTCCGGGGCAACAAGTTCACCCAATTGATTTTCAGGGCTACAATCACACCTTCTCTCGCTCAATTGATTTCCAAGGCTACAATCACACCTTTTCTCGCTCGATTGATTACAAAAAGTCTATAACTCAGATTAGCACTTGGATCTTGTAGAGATAGTGATGAAGAATCACACTAGAAGTAATTGAGTATGATTCGATGTTGATTTCGGCAGAGTAATGGTATGATTTTGTATTAAGAAATGTGGAAGAAGAAGAGGAGTGAAAACCAGAAAAATATGATTAAAAATTCGTTGAAACTAACCCCTATTTATAGAAGAGCAACAGCCATGACCATTCATGAAGAGTTATGGTGAATAGACACTTCTTTTGAAATTTGAATTTTGAAACCAACTGACACTATGTCGACATGGGGTACTTGGGCATGTCGACATCCCAAAGGGATTTTTGGTGTTTTGATTTTCTTTGAAAATAACCTTTATCTTATATTAAAATTAATTTAAACTTTATAAATATACTTAACTATAGTTAAAATACATAAGTAAATATAAAGAACAATATATACATAATTTAACTATAATTTTATATTTAAATCTAAGTATAAATATTTAAAAGTTAAATATATTATTTGAAGATAGTTTAAAATCAGGAGTAATTTGACTTTGAAATTAAAGATGTTTTTGAGGCTAAAATTATTTAAAATCAGGATAGAGAGTTTTGAATCTTTTAAAAGGAAAGTTTTGAAATCATTTTGAAAACAAGATAATTTTGTAAAATCATTTGAATTAAAATTAGTGGATACAAAACAATGTCCCACTAGATTTTCGTAGGTTCCATCCTACTTAGGGTTCCATCCCTTTAACGGGCTCGAAGTGGATTCCATTCCACGAATAAATTGGATATTAAGATGCCAGTGCTTTTCTATGAGTTTTAACAAATATTCCTAACTATATAACTTATCTTGGAAACTTGAACTCTTGAAATTCTTGATACTCATGAGTCTTCTATCTCTGTATCTTGAATCTCTATACTGTACAGTCTTCATTCTTGATACCTGCATGGTTAGATCCTGCATATACATATATTCTAAACTTGTAATGTTAGTATTTATATTTTATAATCTATTCTAAGGTTGTTGTCATCAAAACCATCATCTCATGGACTAACAATCTCCCCCTTTTTGATGATGACAACCTTTGTTTATAAAATATTACTTCTATCCTAATAACCCCCCCTTAATTTATGCCTAACTATCCTATTTTATATTTCTCCCCCTTTGTCATCAACAAAAACTTACTCCCCCTTATTCTTGGACTTCAATACCTGCATTGATAAACTATACAACGGAATATATACTATATAGATTAAGAAATAATGATACTTATGAGCATAATAACTTAATTAAAAACTATATTCATTTCAGTGTATATATATATGTTTCACACATCAAACTTCAAACCAAATAAAATCAATCCACACAAAGTATCAAATCAAACCAAATTAAATCAAACAGATTAATTCAAACAAATCAAACAAACAAAGAAAGAAAATTAAACGTTTCGAGGGACATCTACCCATCCATCTTCTCCAAATATAGGGTCTGCTTTAATTGCATCCCAATTCTCACTGTCATTGGTGAGAGAGACAGGAGAATGTTCTTCATTTTCATCCTTGTGTAGAGAGGAGATCATCCATCGAATTGCATCGAAATGCCTTTCTTGCTCCTTGATCATCTGCATTTGACTCAACTCCAAGTGACGCTGGTTTCGTAGAATAAAAGAGAGAAGATTCTTGAATGAATTGAGTGTTTCTTCAAGATTTTCAGATAGATTGTGAATAGGATTGGCCATAATTGAATTAGAGAAAGAAATGAAGGATATAGATAATGAGAAATAAATTTCAGTGAAGATTTCTGGAAGAAAAAGGTATATATAGGTGTAGAAATTCGTTTGAAATGAATAGACATTTGGTAGTTATTCATATTTCAAATTCAAAATCAATAGTCACTTCTGACCAGTATATGTCGACATGGTCTACTAGGGGATGTCGACATGGGTTAGTGAAAATTTATGACAATTTTGATTTTGTGAATAATTGTGTATATATACAAATTTGTATAATATACTAACATTTATTCAGGATATAAGATAAGCTAGATAACGGAAAGGAAATTCAATTTCATTACGATAATACAAAGATTAAGTATAATGAACTACACGAACATTCGAAAGAAAAACAAACTAAGACAAATACAATAAGATACTAAAAGATAAAACTAGTTAGAAGATGAAGATGATGAAGATAGTCCAAGTTTCTTGCTGACTTTTGAAAAGAACTTGTTCATCTTCGAAGAAATGTTATCCAACTTCTTACTAACGGATCGTTTCAAAATCCGTTAATTCTCCACAATTATTTTTTAGTTTTTGAGAAGGGTTTTGTTAGAAGGATTGGATGGATATTCAATACTTTCTAGAGATGTTTCACCTTCTTCTTCTTCTTCTATTTCCCTTTCATCTCTTTCTTCTTCTTCTTCTTCCTCTTCCATTTCTTCATGAGCCAAACGCTCTTCCTTTTCGGTAAGGGTTTCATAAGGTTGAAAAACATATGGGATTTTCATGAGAGAAATGTTTGAGATATTAAAAACTTTTCTTGAAATAAATTCTTCTCCTTTGAATTTACTCCAAAATAGTTGAAAATCCGAGTAAGGTAAATTCCATGATATAAAGTGTTTTATCCCATTTCAAAATTTTTAGGACGAAGTTCATCCAAAATAACTTGCGCCCAATTGATATCATAATTTCCGAAAATAGCAAAAAGTGCTTTGCACACTTTTGAAGTAGGATTGTTAAAATTTCCCGATCTTGGGGTCAAAGTATGTTGTAAGAGAAGATTGACAATTCTTGCTTTAGTACGAAAGTTTCGATTCTAATTCAAAGTTTTCATCTCCTTCAAAAATATGATGAAATGTCTCACGGTCATGTTCATCGATTTGAAAACTAGAAAGATCCATTCCCGTGCTTTTGCAATTGAGAATGGTACCCAAAAGGTCACAATTCAAAACAATTTGAGTGCCTTTGATATTACTCCAAATTTCATTCTCATTTCCAATATAAAAACCACGGTTTAAATTAGCATAGAAGATTTTGACAAGATTAGGATAGCAAACAAAATCATTTTGAGAAGAGTCAATAAGACTTAAAATACCATTGTTTGCAAAAAGAGAATCAATTTCATAAGAAGAAAAATCTTGAAAAATAGCAAATTTTCCAGGATGGACTTTGGCATAATTAGAATAATTGATGTATGCTTTAATTGCCTCCGGATCATTGAGTAATTGCTCTTTGATTTTTCTGGAAATTCTCATGGTTGAGGGGTTGCTTGAAGAAGCCATTAGAGTAGAGAGTAGAGAGCTTGAAGATATGAAGAGAGAGTTTGAATTTGAAAATGAAAGTGAAAAGATATGATAAAAGATAGTGAATAAATAGACTTTCATAGGACATATTCTCTGGTCAAAAGGTATCTTTTAAGAGAAATAAATGAAGTGAAAAGGTGGAGGGAAATTCAAACATTTGAATTCAAAATTTGAAATTCAAAATTCAGGTAGGCATGTCGACATCGTGGTAGGGGCCATGTCGACATGTGGCTTTGAATTTTCATGACATGATTTTTCCTAAATTATCTAATATACATATATAAATATTATTATTAATGTCTATATTTCTGAAATATTATTGTAATTATAATATATTTCAGAATGTGTCAAAAATAATAAAAATAATAATAAAATAATAGTAAAAAATAGAAAATAAAATTTAAAATTCAAACAACATATCAATTCAAAATCAATCAATCAATCAATTCAAAAACAACCAATCAATCAATCAATTCAAGCATGCAATTTCAGCCAATGTATTGTAAATGTGTACCTTTTTCAGAGTCCGTGTCTTTGGTATCGACTAAATCGAGAATTGCTGTGAAACACAGATTTGAATTATCTTTCTTCTGTTCATCGTCACTGGAGGATGAGTCAGAGTCATTTAGAGTAGCAGTGAATGCACGTTTCCGTTTCTTTGCAGAATCATTGTTTGTAGGAGAGTTTTGCTTATCTGGATGCGGACAGTCTCTTTTGATATGACCTGGTTCGTCACAATTGAAGCATTTGATAAAATTTGGTACTGTAGTCTGATTACCAGAATTCTTAAAGTTGTTTCTCTTGAAATTATTCATCTTTCTGTACTTCAGAAATTTCCGAAAATTCCTGGTCATAAATGCTATCTCTTCATCATTATCACTGTTTGAATCTGATCCGTCGGTTAATGCATTGAATGCCATTGATTTCTTTTCAGATGCTTTGCTTTCTCTTCTCCTGATCATTTGAACTTCAAATGACATTAGATTTCCAATCAATTCTTCTATCTTTAAAGTACTGATGTCATTTGCCTCTTCAATTGCAAGTGTCTTTTGATCCCATTCTGGAGTGAGAGAATTCAAAAAAATTCTGACTTGACCTTCTTCGGAAAATTCCTTTCCCAAAGATATTAAAGAATGCACAATATCTTGAAATCGACTATACATATCTGAAATACTCATTAGTATTCATTTTAAATAACTGAAACTGATTTGTGAGCGTGGAAATTTTGGTCTGTTTAACTTTGCTTGTTCCTTCGTGAGTTACTTGCAAAGTTTTCCAGATTTCATATGCAGACTTACAAACTGACACTCTATTAAATTCATTTCTTTCAAGTGAACAAAACAGAATATTTGTAACGACCCGTAAATTTTAACTGTTTTAATAACGTAATTAGTTGAAATTTTGTGAAATTTTAATAGATAAAATTTTGAAATAAAAATTTAATATTTGGAATACGTCTAGTTAAACATAGCAACTGGTAAATTTTCATCCGAAAATATGAAAGTTTATTTCGCGCGTAAATTCACTTCAATTTAATCAGTTAAAAAGCAATGAAAATAAAATGTTTTCGGAACTTAAATATTTTTACATAGAAAAATTCTAAATCATAATCTGAGCAAGATGTCAGTTTGTAGTTTTTCCAAATTCGGACATCTTTGGCTCCGTCGATCTTATTTTTCAGCGTTTTTCTTGCATTTTCCGCTATTGGAAAATTCGAATTTTTATAATTAAATCATACCACTGATATCTATATACCGTTTTAATCATCTCGTCGTGCAGATCTCCGTAGTATATCCATTCATCTATTTTGGAGTTCGAGATACGACGAAATCAGTAAGCCGATCAGTCGTATCGGTTCCACATTGGACCGCTTGGCCTTTTGTTTGTGCTTTCGTATGGCAAACAGCTTAAGTTAATAGCCGCTAGCTATTAATCTTCCCATCAGCATTCAGTAGCCTTTTGCTTTTTCCAAAAATTTCAGGCTATTACTATTCCTACCGGTTCACGATGTAATTGCTTTTCATTCACTGTTCATTTCGATTTCTTAAATCTGCCTTTTCACTTCAAATTCTCTGCTGGCGTATGAAATAAAACAAAATGAAAGTTTTGCTAAAGGATGTCTATTCATTTATTTTACACGGTTGCCTATTCTTCCTTCCTCACCCTCTTTCTCGTTCCGCTTGTTTTCCCCAAGCAGACATCAGCTTCCACGCCCTCCTTCAATCCACCGCCCATCTCACAGCAGACCACCACCATTGCCCACACTCTCACCATCGGCCTGACCTTGCCTCCATATTTCCCATCATCCATGTGTACATGTCGAACCCCTACACAGCGAACCACCACGCGAGCAGCCTTCACACACATCAGATCTGCACTTTCAACCCATGCTCGCGACCCACCAATTCGCCGCTACCCAAGCTCACACTCCACCATTGCATCACCGCTGACTACAACTCCAAACCCGCCTCCACCTTCATATATAAAAAAAATGAAATGAAGCCGCCGAAGCTTATAGCCGTGACTACCAATGGCCGCTCCACCTTCTTAATGGTCGAACTACCCATCTCCTATAACCCCGCCTCGGCTTATCCTCCCCAGGCCGCACGCCTCTCCCCTCCTCCTTGCTCCATTACCTTCCACGCTTGAACCCCTTTGTCGGCCACTCAAGCAAGCGTCACCACGTCGGCAGCTCTGTCCCACTCACCTTAGACTTCCCACCAAGCTCGCTCACTGCCTAACCCGGGCCTGAACAACCACCGCCACGTCTTCTGCCATCCGCCTCGATTGACCGAACTCGAACTCCCCACTGCCAACGCATGGCCACCTTGAAATTCAGTGAGCATCCTTTGTTTTTCTCCTGTGCTTGTTCTATATTTACTATGTATATTTTTCAAAGTATATATATAGTTTATATAAAGCCTATTTGTATATATATTAGTATAAAACTATATGTAAACTGTTGTTGGTTATAAAAATAGTCGTGTGCTGTAGTTATATGATAGTTAGCTTTATATAGGTTCGTATTTTATATATAAATGTTAAGTTATGTATCTGGGTTATTTTGATTTCTTATTAAAAGTATTACCTGTTAGTGATGCATAAGGTTAGTATATATATACAAATATTAGCGTATGAAGTGTACATTTTATAAAAGATTCAGTTTGAATGCTTGTTCTTATAAAGTTTATTATATTTTTACTTATAGTTGGTTTGTTTACAAGTTGGGTTATAGTTTATTATAAATGAAGGTTATAAGTTGCATCTGTCACTTTTGTTACCATATAGTTACTAGTGTATTATATATGTCACATATACAAGTTTTAGCAGAGCTGTTTTAAAGGGATACTTTGAGTTGGCTGCCACGTTTACGTGTAGCATGCATATTTAGGATTGTCACATATGTATTGTTTTAAAAGTATATATAAGTTATTGATATATATAATATGAAAAATGGTTTACTTAAAGTATGCGGTGTTTGAAACAGTTCTATTTATAATATACATTTTGATTGTTCATTGATGATACCTATATACTATGTATACAGATAGAATTTTGTTTTAAAGATTGGTATGAATGTTATATATTTGCTGCAACAGTAAAACTAGTAGTCTACTAATAATATTTGAGTACATGTATGCATTAGATCTCAGCAGTATCACTTGCATAATTTTATTCGTTGTTTTGTCATGTATGTTAGTCTAAATATAATATGTTATAAGTGTCTGCATATATATTCAATTGTTTATAGGGTCGGTCGGTCACCTATTTGTTTTGTTTGTTTTGTATTGCTTTTAATTTTATAATATATGTATTGCATATAATAATTTTTCAGTAGAGTATACGTGTTTATATTCGTATCAAAGTACTATATATATGTAGTCATAGGCTAATCCAAAGTTAGTTGTTTATAAAAATATGATTTTGAAACGTATATATATAATTTTGATAAGTTTCAAAAAATTATATTGGTTAAGAAAATAATATATTAGAATAATATATATTTGGTTTCGGTCTACATCGAGCAATTTCTGATTTTTTTTTCATCGATCTCTATTTATCAGCTTGTCCGTCCAATTTCTGCCCATCTCGCTTTGATTTGGGAGTCGTACCTGCATTTTGCAACTCAATTTCATCGTCCAATCTATCTAGCCTCGGAAGGTGAGCAATCACTCACGATTAACGTTCTTTTTTTTATTAAATTTGATTTCAATTGAAACGACAATTGAAATATTGCTGCTGTTAGTTAATTACACTGTTATATATGTTATTGCCTATATCAGTTCACCTGTGACATCTGACACCATTATCTGTTAATTATTTATGTGATGATAATACAGTTGACTGTTAATTGATTGATTGTTGATGTTTATATTGGACGTTAAATTGTTAGTGATAAATGATAAATAGTATGCAAAATTGAAATGGATATAGGATAGTTAACAATTTTAAAACTGATGTATATGTTAAATTTGATTAGTTGAACATGACCCCTTTTATTTGTTAAATTAATTGACATGTTGAATAGTGATAATTACATTTTGAACCATCGACGTATATTGGATTAATTGCTGTAGTGTAAAATTGAAATTGAATGACAAGTGAAAAACCGTATAAATAATTAGTGTAATAATCTTTAATCTACATGAAATGATAGTGTAGATTCTAGAAATAATTATATTAATTCGCACAAATAACAATGCGAATTAATACGGTTATTTCGGGATTATTTGAATTGATTGTTGGATTGTTATTGTTGTTGTTATTGCTTGTCTATTTACTTTGACACCATCCCAGTTATCACACTGCAAGTTCCCTTTACTATGCTTTGATTTTGAATTGAATTGGAATCGGGTTGAAATGATAAATACCCAAATTAAACTTTGACCTAGGATAGAGAATTAAATAAAACCCGATTGGTCAATAATTTAATTTAAAAATAAACGAAGATTTATTTGAATAAATAATATGGTTTTGAAATGAAGTTGAAATTTGAATTTTAATGAAAGGAAAATGTTAATATGTAATAATCTGAAACAAAATATTAACAAATGTAATTGATAAAAGAATGTTGTTAAATTTGAGAAATGATTGAATTAAGTTTGAAATTATAATTAAGTTTGAAATTATTAAACTTTGAAATGATTTAATAATTAAGTTTGAAATTATAATTGAGTTTGAAATTATTAAACTTTGAAATTATTTAATAATTAAGTTTGAATTTTTTAATAATTAAATAAGATTGAATTATTTAATGATTAAATTGAATTGAATTCTTTAATAAGAGAAATTGAACTTTTGAATAAGTGAATTTTACTTCGTAAATAATTGAAATTGAGATTCTTTATTAATTAAGTTTTGGGAAAATTATTTAAGAAAGTAAATAAGTGAAATGGATTTTCTTTAACAAGAAATGAAAATGTGAGATTTTTGGAATTAATGTAAGACTTGTAATTGAAAGAATTGATTTGATGAATTTAATTTAATTCAAAATTGTAAATTTTGATTTAATGAAGATGAACTTAAGAATTGATTTAATGAATTGGAAATTTAATGGAAATTGTTTTGAATGATAAAGTAACTTAACGAATATTGAATAAAATCGATAAATGAAGTTAAACTGATTTGAATGATAAATTAAATTGATTTAAATGATTTCGGAATGAACCTTATATACGAATTTAAATTGATATTTGAATTGTTTTAAATAAAGATTGAAATTGAATTATAAGATTTTGAAATTATGAATTTGGAAGTTTTGAAACGTAAATTTTGGAAATTGATTTCGAAAGAGAAAGGAAATGTTGGTTTACAAATTCTAATTGAAATTGAAATTGATTTGGTTTTGAAATAAATAAACGACCAATCGGTGAAATAATTTCGACGGTTATTAAAGAGACCGGAATCGGTTATGGATATACTCTCTATCTAAACCGAAAACCACTTTAATAACTATACGCGGAGTGATGATCTAGAATGAAGTGGTTGGAATGATGTACGTGATGACTGAAGAAAGAGAACGATGATGGATAGCCTTGACACTTGTGTCAAATTGGAAATGACTAAAACAGGAGCCGCGCTGGGCCAATGGAGGTCAGCTACCTCAAGTGGACACACTTCTTCGAACTACTCATTATTTGTTGTCGATTGGTGCACCCTTGATTTTGGGAGTGTTGTTTCACGGTGTTGCGGGCGCTGCGGCGTTGCGTTCTCACCAGTCCGGATCAGGCGAACGATAGTATCACTACCTTGGGTATTGCCTCATGTGCCTTGTCATACTTGTATTCCATTTATACGCGACCACTACGATTTTGATTTGTACCTTTAGTATATGGATTGCCCTCTGGTGACTTCCGGTTTTGGGGAAACTACGGTCTTCTATATGCTTTTGGAAATAAAAATGTGTTAAGGGTGGAATGGGCCATGACTTAACACTATTTTAATACCTTATATTACTGATAGACATTATCTACTTAGCATATATTACTACCTAGTAGATAGTTTAACGGATCCTTAAAGGATGGTTATTCCAAACATCCTTTGAGTTACTTGTATTTCAATTGCTATTTCACTTGAGTTGGATTTATTGATATAAGAATGTTAATCCTGACTCGAGTGTCTTGTGTTTTTGCTTTACGCTCGGGTCAGACTGAGTGTACCAGTATTCGAGACTCACCTTTGAAGTTGGAGCTTTGCTTGAAGATCCAGCCATCTATTCTGCTTTCATTATTCGATGATTCCAGTGATGTATTCTGATTTGTATCTGATGTATTGTATTACTCTTCCGTTGTATCTGGTTTAACTCTGATGTAACTTATACATTTATATAGTAGCTTCATGAACTACTATCTCTTTTATTTCCGCGGCACTTATTACTCTGTGTCTGTGATCTGTGATTATTTATTTACTGTATATGTTCAGTTTTGCCAATTTAAATAAACAACGCGGTATTTTGAGCAATTCAACTCCTGCATGAGTTTCTACCTATACACTTATAATGGATGCGAATGGTCCAAAATTCTGGGTCGTTGCAGTTGGTATCAGAGCTTTGGTAGCTCTAGGCAAAACTTAATATATAGGGTAAATGTATTTACAGAATCACTCTCATTCGAGTTTCAATCTCTTCCTTTTGACTCGACTTTGAATTTTGGAACGTTCCCTCGATTTTGAAATTCATTCGTGTCCCTCACTATTCGTCTTCTTTCAAATTCTGGAGCATCCCATAACTCTACTTCGAATGACCCTTATAATGAATCGGCGGTCTCTCCAAACTTCGAATGATTTGTAAAGGGGTGAAACTCCTTTATAATAGGCATCGATTTACCGGAGATTTCTGTATCCTTGGTTTACGATGCTATCTATTACATGGTATACCTGAATTCCATCTCTTGAGATCGAGTGTTGATTTACCTCGGAATTCAGCATCGATCTTATTCTTGAAGTTACGGACGACCCGGTTAAGGTTGCCCGTGAATTAAATAAACTCATCCATCTCCCGATTGTGGTAATTGAATTATCTTATCTTCTGTTTCAAACCTATCTTCGAATCGAAATTCTCTTTGATTTGAGTCTATCAAATTTGAATCTCTATCTTTGCTTTGAAATCTATTCTTATTTGGTCGAGCGAGGAATTGTATTTGTAAAATTATATTTAAAATGTTTTAAAATATATTGTGTTGTTTGAGTTGTTGATATTGATTTGGGTTTCCGATCGATTCGTCTGATCAACGCTATCGATAGGATTTCTAAAACACTTTAACAGAGCAAACTGACACAATATTATTGTCAAATTTGGTAAATGAAATAAATTTGTTGATTATATTGTAAAAATATAAGTTAAATTTTCTGGAATTTAATAAGTTAATTAAATTGTTGTCTGAAATGATAATATTTGATTTTCATTTATTGTTCTAAATAAATTTATAAATACGGTTTATAAATTGATTTGGAATTTGAAATGAATTTAATTCAGAATTTGAGAATTTATTAGTTTCCAGTGATTTCGAACTTTGGTTTTAAAATTTTAAAGTATATATTATTGAAAGTATTTTCGAATAGAAATCGTTTCCAAAGAATTTTAAAATGTTGAAATCAGTGCTCTTCTCTTTGTCGCTGGAAAATAATTTTGGTGATGGCGGTCGCATCATCGACATTCATTTTCGAGTTTCGAAGTGGAGAAACCATTATGTAGCTTTGCTACGGTTTTGTTTTGAGAAAATATATTTTTATTTGAATTTCTTTAGTATAATTTGATTTATATATATATAGGTATCTTATTTTAAAATTTAATTTGATTTGATATAAATATATTATATATATCTCTAAACTGTTTAAGTTAATCGAAAATCTAATTCTTAAATTTTGATAAAAGATGATTTTAATTATAAATAAAACCAAAATTGGAATAAATATTTAAACTTGAATAATTGAATTGGGAAAATTTTATTTGTATATTGTTCAAATGCATTCTAATACAACTTACCTAAATCATTTAGAAGTTGAATATGTAATTGGATAATGTATAAGATAAATTGAATTTATAAATAAATTTGAGTGTTTATAATAAATGTTATACACCAAAGATGTTAATAGAGTTAGATAGGATAATTAGTAAACTCAGTTAATAATGAAATAAATTTGTTTGAAAGAATTAATAAATTTGTTTTGAAAGAATTAATAAATTGAAATTTGATCAACATATGAAAATACCTTGAATTTAAAAGAAATTAATAGATGTAAATTAATTTAAATCGAAACTTTTATGTTTTAAATTAATTTATATGGGTTAAATATATGTGGTTAGATATATTAAGTAGAATAAATTTAACAATAATTTGGAATAAAGAAAAAATTTAATTGTTGAAAATAAAATATGATTATAATAAAAGATTATTCAAATTTATGGTTTTAGAAATTGTAAATTGTGGATAATTGGATAGTAAGATAATGGATTTAGAAATAGTGAGATTGATGTTAGTGAAATCAAATGGATTAAACCAATTATTGAATATCAATTAATTTAAATTTGAATTTATACGGGTTAAATTAATTATTATTTTGTATTTCAAATCTGTTTTTCTTTCTGGTTGTTTCTATTCTCCTACCTCGTTCCTTTTCGGGGACGAAAAGTTTTGAGTGGGGGAGAGTGTAACGACCCGTAAATTTTAACTGTTTTAATAACGTAATTAGTTGAAATTTTAATCGATAAAATTTTGAAATAAAAATTTAATATTTGGGATACGTCTAGTTAAACATAGCAACTGGTAAATTTTCGTCCGAAAATATGAAAGTTTATTTCGCGCGTAAATTCACTTCAATTTAATCAGTTAAAAAGCAATGAAAATAAAATGTTTTCGGAACCTAAATATTTTTATATAGAAAAATTCTAAACCATCTTCTGAGTAAGATGTCAGTTTGTAGTTTTTCCAAATTCGGACATTTTTGGCTCCGTCGATCTTATTTTTCAGCGTTTTTCTTGCATTTTCCGCTATTGGAAAATTCGAATTTTTATAATTAAATCATACCACTGATATCTATATACCGTTTTAATCGTCTCGTCGTGCAGATCTCCGCGGTATATCCATTCATCTATTTTGGAGTTCGAGATACGACGAAATCAGTAAGCCGATCAGTCGTATCGGTTCCACATTGGACCGCTTGGCCTTTTGTTTGTGCTTTCGTATGGCAAACAGCTTAAGTTAATAGCCGCTAGCTATTAATCTTCCCATCAGCATTCAGTAGCCTTTTGCTTTTTCCAAATATTTCAGGCTATTACTATTCCTACCGGTTCACGATGTAATTGCTTTTCATTTACTGTTCATTTCGATTTCTTAAATCTGCCTTTTCACTTCAAATTCTCTGCTGGCGTATGAAATAAAACAAAATGAAAGTTTTGCTAAAGGATGTCTATTCATTTATTTTACACGGTTGCCTATTCTTCCTTCCTCACCCTCTTTCTCATTCCGCTTCTTTTCCCCAAGCAGACATCAGCTTCCACGCCCTCCTTCAATCCACCGCCCATCTCACAGCAGACCACCACCATTGCCCACACTCTCACCATCGGCCTGACCTTGCCTCCATATTTCCCATCATCCATGTGTACATGTCGAATCCCTACAAAGCGAACCACCACGCGAGCAGCCTTCACACACATCAGATCTGCACTTTCAACCCATGCTCGCGACCCACCAGTTCGCCGCTACCCAAGCTCACACTCCACCATTGCATCACCGCTGACTACAACTCCAAACCCGCCTCCTCCTTCATATATAAAAAAAATGAAATGAAGCCGCCGAAGCTTATAGCCGTGACTACCAATGGCCGCTCCACCTTCTTAATGGTCGAACTACCCATCTCCTATAACCCCGCCTCGGCTTATCCTCCCCAGGCCGCACGCCTCTCCCCTCCTCCTTGCTCCATTACCTTCCACGCTTGAACCCCTTTGTCGGCCACTCAAGCAAGCGTCACCACGTCAGCAGCTCTGTCCCACTCGCCTTAGACTTCCCACCAAGCTCGCTCACTGCCTAACCCGGGCCTGAACAACCACCGCCACGTCTTCTGCCATCCGCCTCGACTGACCGAACTCGAACTCCCCACTGCCAACGCATGGCCACCTGAAATTCAGTGAGCATCCTTTGTTTTTCTCCTGTGCTTGTTCTATATTTACTATGTATATTTTTCAAAGTATATATACAGTTTATATAAAGCCTATTTGTATATATATATTAGTATAAAACTATATGTAAACTGTTGTTGGTTATAAAAATAGTCGTGTGTTGTAGTTATATGATAGTTAGCTTTATATAGGTTCGTATTTTATATATAAATGTTAAGTTATGTATCTGGGTTATTTTGATTTCTTATTAAAAGTATTACCTGTTAGTGATGCATAAGGTTAGTATATATATATACAAATATTAGCATATGAAGTGTACATTTTATAAAAGATTCAGTTTGAATGCTTGTTCTTATAAAGTTTATTATATTTTTACTTATAGTTGGTTTGTTTACAAGTTGGGTTATAGTTTATTATAAATGAAGGTTATAAGTTGCATCTGTCACTTTTGTTACCATATAGTTACTAGTGTATTATATATGTCACATATACAAGTTTTAACTGAGCTGTTTTAAAGGGATACTTTGAGTTGGCTGCCACGTTTACGTGTAGCATGCATATTTAGGATTGTCACATATGTATTGTTTTAAAAGTATATATAAGTTATTGATATATATAATATGAAAAATGGTTTACTTAAAGTATGCGGTGTTTGAAACAGTTCTATTTATAATATACATTTTGATTGTTCATTGATGATACCTATATACTATGTATACAGATAGAATTTTGTTTTAAAGATTGGTATGAATGTTATATATTTGCTGCAACAGTAAAACTAGTAGTCTACTAATAATATTTGAGTACATGTATGCATTAGATCTCAGCAGTATCACTTGCATAATTTTATTCGTTGTTTTGTCATGTATGTCAGTCTAAATATAATATGTTATAAGTGTCTGCATATATATTCAATTGTTTATAGGGTCGGTCGGTCACCTATTTGTTTTGTTTGTTTTGTATTGCTTTTAATTTTATAATATATGTATTGCATATAATAATTTTTCAGTAGAGTATACGTGTTTATATTCGTATCAAAGTACTATATATATGTAGTCATAGGCTAATCCAAAGTTAGTTGTTTATAAAAATATGATTTTGAAACGTATATATATAATTTTGATAAGTTTCAAAAATTTATATTGGTTAAGAAAATAATATATTAGAATAATATATATTTGGTTTTGGTCTACATCGAGCAATTTCTGATTTTTTTTTCATCGATCTCTATTTATCAGCTTGTCCATCCAATTTCTGCCCATCTCGCTTTGATTTGGGAGTCGTACCTGCATTTTGCAACTCGATTTCATCGTCCAATCTATCTAGCCTCGGAAGGTGAGCAATCACTCACGATTAACGTTCTTTTTTTTTATTAAATTTAATTTCAATTGAAACGACAATTGAAATATTGCTGCTGTTAGTTAATTACACTGTTATATATGTTATTGCCTATATCAGTTCACCTGTGACATCTGACACCATTATCTGTTAATTATTTATGTGATGATAATACAGTTGGCTGTTAATTGATTGATTGTTGATGTTTATATTGGACGTTAAATTGTTAGTGATAAATGATAAATAGTATGCAAAATTGAAATGGATATAGGATAGTTAACAATTTTAAAACTGATGTATATGTTAAATTTGATTAGTTGAACATGACCCCTTTTATTTGTTAAATTAATTGACATGTAGAATAGTGATAATTACATTTTGAACCATCGACGTATATTGGATTAATTGTTGTAGTGTAAAATTGAAATTGAATGACAAGTGAAAAACCGTATAAATAATTAGTGTAATAATCTTTAATCTACATGAAATGATAGTGTAGATTCTAGAAATAATTATATTAATTCGCACAAATAACAATGCGAATTAATACGGTTATTTCGGGATTATTTGAATTGATTGTTGGATTGTTATTGTTGTTGTTATTGCTTGTCTATTTACTTTGACACCATCCCAGTTATCACACTGCAAGTTCACTTTACTATGCTTTGATTTTGAATTGAATTGGAATCGGGTTGAAATGATAAATACCCAAATTGAACTTTGACCTAGGATAGAGAATTAAATAAAACCCGATTGGTCAATAATTTGATTTAAAAATAAACGAAGATTTATTTGAATAAATAATATGGTTTTGAAATGAAGTTGAAATTTGAATTTTAATGAAAGGAAAATGTTAATATGTAATAATCTGAAACAAAATATTAACAAATGTAATTGATAAAAGAATGTTGTTAAATTTGAGAAATGATTGAATTAAGTTTGAAATTATAATTAAGTTTGAAATTATTAAACTTTGAAATGATTTAATAATTAAGTTTGAAATTATAATTGAGTTTGAAATTATAAACTTTGAAATTATTTAATAATTAAGTTTGAATTATTTAATAATTAAATAAGATTGAATTATTTAATGATTAAATTGAATTGAATTCTTTAATAAGAGAAATTGAACTTTTGAATAAGTGAATTTTACTTCGTAAATAATTGAAATTGAGATTCTTTATTAATTAAGTTTTGGGAAAATTATTTAAGAAAGTAAATAAGTGAAATGGATTTTCTTTAACAAGAAATGAAAATGTGAGATTTTTGGAATTAATGTAAGACTTGTAATTGAAAGAATTGATTTGACGAATTTAATTTAATTCAAAATTGTAAATTTTGATTTAATGAAGATGAACTTAAGAATTGATTTAATGAATTGGAAATTTAATGGAAATTGTTTTGAATGATAAAGTAACTTAACGAATATTGAATAAAATCGATAAATGAAGTTAAACTGATTTGAATGATAAATTAAATTGATTTAAATGATTTCGGAATGAACCTTATATACGAATTTAAATTGATATTTGAATTGTTTTAAATAAAGATTGAAATTGAATTATAAGATTTTGAAATTATGAATTTGGAAGTTTTGAAACGTAAATTTTGGAAATTGATTTCGAAAGAGAAAGGAAATGTTGGTTTACAAATTCTAATTGAAATTGAAATTGATTTGGTTTTGAAATAAATAAACGACCAATCGGTGAAATAATTTCGACGGTTATTAAAGAGACCGGAATCGGTTATGGATATACTCTCTATCTAAACCGAAAACTACTTTAATAACTATACGCGGAGTGATGATCTAGAATGAAGTGGTTGGAATGATGTACGTGATGACTGAAGAAAGAGAACGATGATGGATAGCCTTGACACTTGTGTCAAATTGGAAATGACTAAAACAGGAGCCGCGCCGGGCCAATGGAGGTCAGCTACCTCAAGTGGACACACTTCTTCGAACTACTCATTATTTGTTGTCGATTGGTGCACCCTTGATTTTGGGAGTGTTGTTTCACGGTGTTGCGGGCGCTGGGGCGTTGCGTTCTCACCAGTCCGGATCAGGCGAACGGTAGTATCACTACCTTGGGTATTGCCTCATGTGCCTTGTCATACTTGTATTCCATTTATACGCGACCACTACGATTTTGATTTGTACCTTTAGTATATGGATTGCCCTCTGGTGACTTCCGGTTTTGGGGAAACTACGGTCTTCTATATGCTTTTGGGAATAAAAATGTGTTAAGGGTGGAATGGGCCATGACTTAACACTATTTTAATACCTTATATTACTGATAGACATTATCTACTTAGCGTATATTTCTACCTAGTAGATAGTTTAACGGATCCTTAAAGGATGGTTATTCCAAACATCCTTTGAGTTACTTGTATTTCAATTGCTATTTCACTTGAGTTGGATTTATTGATATAAGAATGTTAATCCTGACTCGAGTGTCTTGTGTTTTTGCTTTACGCTCGGGTCAGACTGAGTGTACCAGTATTCGAGACTCACCTTTGAAGTTGGAGCTTTGCTTGAAGATCCAGCCATCTATTCTGCTTTCATTATTCGATGATTCCAGTGATGTATTCTGATTTGTATCTGATGTATTGTATTACTCTTCCGTTGTATCTGGTTTAACTCTGATGTAACTTATACATTTATATAGTAGCTTCATGAACTACTATCTCTTTTATTTCCGCTGCACTTATTACTCTGTGTCTGTGATATGTGATTATTTATTTACTGTATATGTTCAGTTTTGCCAATTTAAATAAACAACGCGGTATTTTGAGCAATTCAACTCCGGCATGAGTGTCTACCTATACACTTATAATGGATGCGAATGGTCCAAAATTCTGGGTCGTTGCAGTTGGTATCAGAGCTTTGGTAGCTCTAGGCAAAACTTAACATATAGGGTAAATGTATTTACAGAATCACTCTCATTCGAGTTTCAATCTCTTCCTTTTGACTCGACTTTGAATTTTGGAACGTTCCCTCGGTTTCGAAATTCATTCGTGTCCCTCACTATTCGTCTTCTTTCAAATTCTGGAGCATCCCATAACTCTACTTCGAATGACCCTTATAATGAATCGGCGGTCTCGCCAAACTTCGAATGATTTGTAAAGGGGTGAAACTCCTTTATAATAGGCATCGATTTACCGGAGATTTCTGTATCCTTGGTTTACGATGCTATCTATTACATGCTATACCTGAATTCCATCTCTTGAGATCGAGTGTTGATTTACCTCAGAATTCAGCATCGATCTTATTCTTGAAGTTACGGACGACCCGGTTAAGGTTGCCCGTGAATTATAATAAACTCATCCATCTCCCGATTGTGGTAATTGAATTATCTTATCTTCTGTTTCAAACCTATCTTCGAATCGAAATTCTCTTTGATTTGAGTCTATCAAATTTGAATCTCTATCTTTGCTTTGAAATCTATTCTTATATGGTCGAGCGACGAATTGTATTTGTAAAATTATATTTAAAATGTTTTAAAATATATTGTGTTGTTTGAGTTGTTGATGTTGCTTTGGGTTTCCGATCGATTCATCTGATCAACGCTATCGATAGGATTTCTAAAACACTTTAACAGAGCAAACTGACACAATATTATTGTCAAATTTGGTAAATGAAATAAATTTGTTGATTATATTGTAAAAATATAAGTTAAATTTTCTGGAATTTAATAAGTTAATTAAATTGTTGTCTGAAATGATAATATTTGATTTTCATTTATTGTTCTAAATAAATTTATAAATACGGTTTATAAATTGATTTCGAATTTGAAATGAATTTAATTCATAATTTGAGAATTTATTAGTTTCCAGTGATTTCGAACTTTGGTTTTAAAATTTTAAAGTATATATTATTGAAAGTATTTTCGAATAGAAATCGTTTCCAAAGAATTTTAAAATGTTGAAATCAGTGCTCTTCTCTTTGTCGCTGGAAAATAATTTTGGTGATGGCGGTCGCATCATCGACATTCATTTTCGAGTTTCGAAGTGGAGAAACCATTATGTAGCTTTGCTACGGTTTTGTTTTGAGAAAATATATTTTGATTTGAATTTCTTTAGTATAATTTGATTTATATATATATAGGTATCTTATTTTAAAATTTAATTTGATTTGATATAAATATATTATATATATCTCTAAACTGTTTAAGTTAATCGGAAATCTAATTCTTAAATTTTGATAAAAGATGATTTTAATTATAAATAAAACCAAAATTGGAATAAATATTTAAACTTGAATAATTGAATTGGGAAAATTTTATTTGTATATTGTTCAACTGCATTCTAATACAACTTACCTAAATCATTCAAAAGTTGAATATGTAATTGGATAATGTATAAGATAAATTGAATTTATAAATAAATTTGAGTGTTTATAATAAATGTTATACACCAAAGATGTTAATAGAGTTAGATAGGATAATTAGTAAACTCAGTTAATAATGAAATAAATTTGTTTGAAAGAATTAATAAATTTGTTTTGAAAGAATTAATAAATTGAAATTTGATCAACATATGAAAATACCTTGAATTTAAAAGAAATTAATAGATGTAAATTAATTTAAATCGAAACTTTTATGTTTTAAATTAATTTATATAGGTTAAATATATGTGGTTAGATATATTAAGTTGAATAAATTTAACAATAATTTGGAATAAAGAAAAATTTAAATTGTTGAAAATAAAATATGATTATAATAAAAGATTATTCAAATTTATGGTTTTAGAAATTGTAAATTGTGGATAATTGGATAGTAAGATAATGAATTTAGAAATAGCGAGATTGATGTTAGTGAAATCAAATGGATTAAACCAATTATTGAATATCAATTAATTTAAATTTGAATTTATACGGGTAAAATTAATTATTATTTTGTATTTCAAATCTGTTTTTCTTTCTGGTTGTTTCTATTCTCCTACCTCGTTCCTTTTCGGGGACGAAAAGTTTTGAGTGGGGGAGAGTGTAACGACCCGTAAATTTTAACTGTTTTAATAACGTAATTAGTTGAAATTTTGTGAAATTTTAATCGATAAAATTTTGAAATAAAAATTTAATATTTGGGATACGTCTAGTTAAACATAGCAACTGGTAAATTTTCGTCCGAAAATATGAAAGTTTATTTCGCGCGTAAATTCACTTCAATTTAATCAGTTAAAAAGCAATGAAAATAAAATGTTTTCGAAACCTAAATATTTTTACATAGAAAAATTCTAAATCATCTTCTGAGCAAGATGTCAGTTTGTAGTTTTTCCAAATTCGGAAATGTTTGGATCCGTCGATCTTATTTTTCAACGTTTTTCTTGCATTTTCCGCTATTGGAAAATTCGAATTTTTATAATTAAATCATACCACTGATATCTATATACCGTTTTAATCGTCTCATCGTGCAGATCTCCGCGGTATATCCATTCATCTATTTTGGAGTTCGAGATACGACGAAATCAGTAAGCGGATCAGTCGTATCGGTTCCACATTGGACCGCTTGGCCTTTTGTTTGTGCTTTCGTATGGCAAACAGCTTAAGTTAATAGCCGCTAGCTATTAATCTTCCCATCAGCATTCAGTAGCCTTTTTCTTTTTCCAAAAATTTCAGGCTATTACTATTCTTACCGGTTCACGATGTAATTGCTTTTCATTTACTGTTCATTTCGATTTCTTAAATCTGCCTTTTCACTTCAAATTCTCTGCTGGCGTATGAAATAAAACAAAATGAAAGTTTTGCTAAAGGATGTCTATTCATTTATTTTACACGGTTGCCTATTCTTCCTTCCTCACCCTCTTTCTCGTTCCGCTTCATTTCCCCAAGCAGACATCAGCTTCCACGCCCTCCTTCAATCCACCGCCCATCTCACAGCAGACCACCACCATTGCCCACACTCTCACCATCGGCCTGACCTTGCCTCCATATTTCCCATCATCCATGTGTACATGTCGAACCCCTACACAGCGAACCACCACGCGAGCAGCCTTCACACACATCAGATCTGCACTTTCAACCCATGCTCGCGACCCACCAATTCGCCGCTACCCAAGCTCACACTCCACCATTGCATCACCGCTGACTACAACTCCAAACCCGCCTCCTCCTTCATATATAAAAAAAATGAAATGAAGCCGCCGAAGCTTATAGCCGTGACTACCAATGGCCGCTCCACCTTCTTAATGGTCGAACTACCCATCTCCTATAACCCCGCATCGGCTTATCCTCCCCAGGCCGCACGCCTCTCCCCTCCTCCTTGCTCCATTACCTTCCACGCTTGAACCCCTTTGTCGGCCACTCAAGCAAGCGTCACCACGTCAGCAGCTCTGTCCCACTCGCCTTAGACTTCCCACCAAGCTCGCTCACTGCCTAACCCGGGCCTGAACAACCACCGCCACGTCTTCCGCCATCCGCCTCGACTGACCGAACTCGAACTCCCCACTGCCAACGCATGGCCACCTTGAAATTCAGTGAGCATCCTTTGTTTTTCTCCTGTGCTTGTTCTATATTTACTATGTATATTTTTCAAAGTATATATATAGTTTATATAAAGCCTATTTGTATATATATTAGTATAAAACTATATGTAAACTGTTGTTGGTTATAAAAATAGTCGTGTGCTGTAGTTATATGATAGTTAGCTTTATATAGGTTTGTATTTTATATATAAATGTTAAGTTATGTATCTGGGTTATTTTGATTTCTTATTAAAAGTATTACCTGTTAGTGATGCATAAGGTTAGTATATATATACAAATATTAGCGTATGAAGTGTACATTTTATAAAAGATTCAGTTTGAATGCTTGTTCTTATAAAGTTTATTATATTTTTACTTATAGTTGGTTTGTTTACAAGTTGGGTTATAGTTTATTATAAATGAAGGTTATAAGTTGCATCTGTCACTTTTGTTACCATATAGTTACTAGTGTATTATATATGTCACATATACAAGTTTTAACAGAGCTGTTTTAAAGGGATACTTTGAGTTGGCTGCCACGTTTACGTGTAGCATGCATATTTAGGATTGTCACATATGTATTGTTTTAAAAGTATATATAAGTTATTGATATATATAATATGAAAAATGGTTTACTTAAAGTATGTGGTGTTTGAAACAGTTCTATTTATAATATACATTTTGATTGTTCATTGATGATACCTATATACTATGTATACAGATAGAATTTTGTTTTAAAGATTGGTATGAATGTTATATATTTGCTGCAACAGTAAAACTAGTAGTCTACTAATAATATTTGAGTACATGTATGCATTAGATCTCAGCAGTATCACTTGCATAATTTTATTCGTTGTTTTGTCATGTATGTCAGTCTAAATATAATATGTTATAAGTGTCTGCATATATATTCAATTGTTTATAGGGTCGGTCGGTCACCTATTTGTTTTGTTTGTTTTGTATTGCTTTTAATTTTATAATATATGTATTGCATATAATAATTTTTCAGTAGAGTATACGTGTTTATATTCGTATCAAAGTACTATATATATGTAGTCATAGGCTAATCCAAAGTTAGTTGTTTATAAAAATATGATTTTGAAACGTATATATATAATTTTGATAAGTTTCAAAAATTTATATTGGTTAAGAAAATAATATATTAGAATAATATATATTTGGTTTCGGTCTACATCGAGCAATTTCTGATTTTTTTTTCATCGATCTCTATTTATCAGCTTGTCCGTCCAATTTCTGCCCATCTCGCTTTGATTTGGGAGTCGTACCTGCATTTTGCAACTCAATTTCATCGTCCAATCTATCTAGCCTCGGAAGGTGAGCAATCACTCACGATTAACGTTCTTTTTTTTATTAAATTTGATTTCAATTGAAACGACAATTGAAATATTGCTGCTTTTAGTTAATTACACTGTTATATATGTTATTGCCTATATCAGTTCACCTGTGACATCTGACACCATTATCTGTTAATTATTTATGTGATGATAATATAGTTGGCTGTTAATTGATTGATTGTTGATGTTTATATTGGACGTTAAATTGTTAGTGATAAATGTTAAATAGTATGCAAAATTGAAATGGATATAGGATAGTTAACAATTTTAAAACTGATGTATATGTTAAATTTGATTAGTTGAACATGACCCCTTTTATTTGTTAAATTAATTGACATGTAGAATAGTGATAATTACATTTTGAACCATCGACGTATATTGGATTAATTGTTGTAGTGTAAAATTGAAATTGAATGACAAGTGAAAAACCGTATAAATAATTAGTGTAATAATCTTTAATCTACATGAAATGATAGTGTAGATTCTAGAAATAATTATATTAATTCGCACAAATAACAATGCGAATTAATACGGTTATTTCGGGATTATTTTAATTGATTGTTGGATTGTTATTGTTGTTGTTATTGCTTGTCTATTTACTTTGACACCATCCCAGTTATCACACTGCAAGTTCCCTTTACTATGCTTTGATTTTGAATTGAATTGGAATCGGGTTGAAATGATAAATACCCAAATTGAACTTTGACCTAGGATAGAGAATTAAATAAAACCCGATTGGTCAATAATTTGATTTAAAAATAAACGAAGATTTATTTGAATAAATAATATGGTTTTGAAATGAAGTTGAAATTTGAATTTTAATGAAAGGAAAATGTTAATATGTAATAATCTGAAACAAAATATTAACAAATGTAATTGATAAAAGAATGTTGTTAAATTTGAGAAATGATTGAATTAAGTTTGAAATTATAATTAAGTTTGAAATTATTAAACTTTGAAATGATTTAATAATTAAGTTTGAAATTATAATTGAGTTTGAAATTATTAAACTTTGAAATTATTTAATAATTAAGTTTGAATTTTTTAATAATTAAATAAGATTGAATTATTTAATGATTAAATTGAATTGAATTCTTTAATAAGAGAAATTGAACTTTTGAATAAGTGAATTTTACTTCGTAAATAATTGAAATTGAGATTCTTTATTAATTAAGTTTTGGGAAAATTATTTAAGAAAGTAAATAAGTGAAATGGATTTTCTTTAACAAGAAATGAAAATGTGAGATTTTTGGAATTAATGTAAGACTTGTAATTGAAAGAATTGATTTGATGAATTTAATTTAATTCAAAATTGTAAATTTTGATTTAATGAAGATGAACTTAAGAATTGATTTAATGAATTGGAAATTTAATGGAAATTGTTTTGAATGATAAAGTAACTTAACGAATATTGAATAAAATCGATAAATGAAGTTAAACTGATTTGAATGATAAATTAAATTGATTTAAATGATTTCAGAATGAACCTTATATACGAATTTAAATTGATATTTGAATTGTTTTAAATAAAGATTGAAATTGAATTATAAGATTTTGAAATTATGAATTTGGAAGTTTTGAAACGTAAATTTTGGAAATTGATTTCGAAAGAGAAAGGAAATGTTGGTTTACAAATTCTAATTGAAATTGAAATTGATTTGGTTTTGAAATAAATAAACGACCAATCGGTGAAATAATTGCGACGGTTATTAAAGAGACCGGAATCGGTTATGGATATACTCTCTATCTAAACCGAAAACCACTTTAATAACTATACGCGGAGTGATGATCTAGAATGAAGTGGTTGGAATGATGTACGTGATGACTGAAGAAAGAGAACGATGATGGATAGCCTTGACACTTGTGTCAAATTGGAAATGACTAAAACAGGAGCCGTGTCGGGCCAATGTAGGTCAGCTACCTCAAGTGGACACACTTCTTCGAACTACTCATTATTTGTTGTCGATTGGTGCACCCTTGATTTTGGGAGTGTTGTTTCACGGTGTTGCGGGCGCTGCGGCGTTGCGTTCTCACCAGTCCGGATCAGGCGAACGGTAGTATCACTACCTTGGGTATTGCCTCATGTGCCTTGTCATACTTGTATTCCATTTATACGCGACCACTACGATTTTGATTTGTACCTTTAGTATATGGATTGCCCTCTGGTGACTTCCGGTTTTGGGGAAACTACGGTCTTCTATATGCTTTTGGGAATAAAAATGTGTTAAGGGTGGAATGGGCCATGACTTAACACTATTTTAATACCTTATATTACTGATAGACATTATCTACTTAGCGTATATTACTACCTAGTAGATAGTTTAACGGATCCTTAAAGGATGGTTATTCCAAACATCCTTTGAGTTACTTGTATTTCAATTGCTATTTCACTTGAGTTGGATTTATTGATATAAGAATGTTAATCCTGACTCGAGTGTCTTGTGTTTTTGCTTTACGCTCGGGTCAGACTGAGTGTACCAGTATTCGAGACTCACCTTTGAAGTTGGAGCTTTGCTTGAAGATCCAGCCATCTATTCTGCTTTCATTATTCGATGATTCCAGTGATGTATTCTGATTTGTATCTAATGTATTGTATTACTCTTCCGTTGTATCTGGTTTAACTCTGATGTAACTTATACATTTATATAGTAGCTTCATGAACTACTATCTCTTTTATTTCCGCTGCACTTATTACTCTATGTCTGTGATCTGTGATTATTTATTTACTGTATATGTTCAGTTTTGCCAATTTAAATAAACAACGCGGTATTTTGAGCAATTCAACTCCGGCATGAGTGTCTACCTATACACTTATAATGGATGCGAATGGTCCAAAATTCTGGGTCGTGACAGTTGGTATCAGAGCTTTGGTAGCTCTAGGCAAAACTTAACATATAGGGTAAATGTATTTACAGAATCACTCTCATTCGAGTTTCAATCTCTTCCTTTTGACTCGACTTTGAATTTTGGAACGTTCCCTCGGTTTCGAAATTCATTCGTGTCCCTCACTATTTGTCTTCTTTCAAATTCTGGAGCATCCCATAACTCTACTTCGAATGACCCTTATAATGAATCGGCGGTCTCGCCAAACTTCGAATGATTTGTAAAGGGGTGAAACTCCTTTATAATAGGCATCGATTTACCGGAGATTTCTGTATCCTTGGTTTACGATGCTATCTATTACATGCTATACCTAAATTCCATCTCTTGAGATCGAGTGTTGATTTACCTCGGAATTCAGCATCGATCTTATTCTTGAAGTTACGGACGACCCGGTTAAGGTTGCCCGTGAATTAAATAAACTCATCCATCTCCCGATTGTGGTAATTGAATTATCTTATCTTCTGTTTCAAACCTATCTTCGAATCGAAATTCTCTTTGATTTAAGTCTATCAAATTTGTATCTCTATCTTTGCTTTGAAATCTATTCTTATATGGTCGAGCGAGGAATTGTATTTGTAAAATTATATTTAAAATGTTTTAAAATATATTGTGTTGTTTGAGTTGTTGATGTTGATTTGGGTTTCCGATCGATTCGTCTGATCAACGCTATCGATAGGATTTCTAAAACACTTTAACAGAGCAAACTGACACAATATTATTGTCAAATTTGGTAAATGAAATAAATTTGTTGATTATATTGTAAAAATATAAGTTAAATTTCTGGAATTTAATAAGTTAATTAAATTGTTGTCTGAAATGATAATATTTGATTTTCATTTATTGTTCTAAATAAATTTATAAATACGGTTTATAAATTGATTTGGAATTTGAAATGAATTTAATTCAGAATTTGAGAATTTATTAGTTTCCAGTGATTTTGAACTTTGGTTTTAAAATTTTAAAGTATATATTATTGAAAGTATTTTCGAATAGAAATCGTTTCCAAAGAATTTTAAAATGTTGAAATTAGTGCTCTTCTCTTTGTCGCTGGAAAATAATTTCGGTGATGGCGGTCGCATCATCGACATTCATTTTCGAGTTTCGAAGTGGAGGAACCATTATGTAGCTTTGCTACGGTTTTGTTTTGAGAAAATATATTTTGATTTGAATTTCTTTAGTATAATTTGATTTATATATATATAGGTATCTTATTTTAAAATTTAATTTGATTTGATATAAATATATTATATATATCTCTAAACTGTTTAAGTTAATCGGAAATCTAATTCTTAAATTTTGATAAAAGATGATTTTAATTATAAATAAAACCAAAATTGGAATAAATATTTAAACTTGAATAATTGAATTGGGAAAATTTTATTTGTATATTGTTCAACTGCATTCTAATACAACTTACCTAAATCATTCAGAAGTTGAATATGTAATTGGATAATGTATAAGATAAATTGAATTTATAAATAAATTTGAGTGTTTATAATAAATGTTATACACCAAAGATGTTAATAGAGTTAGATAGGATAATTAGTAAACTCAATTAATAATGAAATAAATTTGTTTGAAAGAATTAATAAATTTGTTTTGAAAGAATTAATAAATTGAAATTTGATCAACATATGAAAATACCTTGAATTTAAAAGAAATTAATAGATGTAAATTAATTTAAATCGAAACTTTTATGTTTTAAATTAATTTATATGGGTTAAATATATGTGGTTAGATATATTAAGTAGAATAAATTTAACAATAATTTGGAATAAAGAAAAATTTAAATTGTTGAAAATAAAATATGATTATAATAAAAGATTATTCAAATTTATGGTTTTAGAAATTGTAAATTGTGGATAATTGGATAGTAAGATAATGAATTTAGAAATAGTGAGATTGATGTTAGTGAAATCAAATGGATTAAATCAATTATTGAATATCAATTAATTTAAATTTGAATTTATACGGGTTAAATTAATTATTATTTTGTATTTCAAATCTGTTTTTCTTTCTGGTTGTTTCTATTCTCCTACCTCGTTCCTTTTCGGGGACGAAAAGTTTTGAGTGGGGGAGAGTGTAACGACCCGTAAATTTTAACTGTTTTAATAACGTAATTAGTTGAAATTTTGTGAAATTTTAATCGATAAAATTTTGAAATAAAAATTTAATATTTGGGATACGTCTAGTTAAACATAGCAACTGGTAAATTTTCGTCCGAAAATATGAAAGTTTATTTCGCGCGTAAATTCACTTCAATTTAATCAGTTAAAAAGCAATGAAAATAAAATGTTTTCGGAACCTAAATATTTTTACATAGAAAAATTATAAACTATCTTCTGAGCAAGATGCCAGTTTGTAGTTTTTCCAAATTCGGACATTTTTGGCTCCGTCGATCTTATTTTTCAGCGTTTTTCTTGCATTTTCCGCTATTGGAAAATTCGAATTTTTATAATTAAATCATACCACTGATATCTATATACCGTTTTAATCATCTCGTCGTGCAAATCTCCGCGGTATATCCATTCATCTATTTTGGAGTTCGAGATACGACGAAATCAGTAAGCCGATCAGTCGTATCGGTTCCACATTGGACCGCTTGGCCTTTTGTTTGTGCTTTCGTATGGCAAACAGCTTAAGTTAATAGCCGCTAGCTATTAATCTTCCCATCAGCATTCAGTAGCCTTTTGCTTTTTCCAAAAATTTCAGGCTATTACTATTCCTACCGGTTCACGATGTAATTGCTTTTCATTTACTGTTCATTTCGATTTCTTAAATCTGCCTTTTCACTTCAAATTCTTTGCTGGCGTATGAAATAAAACCAAATGAAAGTTTTGCTAAAGGATGTCTATTCATTTATTTTACACGGTTGCCTATTCTTCCTTCCTCACCCTCTTTCTCGTTCCGCTTCATTTCCCCAAGCAGACATCAGCTTCCACGCCCTCCTTCAATCCACCGCCCATCTCACAGCAGACCACCACCATTGCCCACACTCTCACCATCGGCCTGACCTTGCCTCCATATTTCCCATCATCCATGTGTACATGTCGAACCCCTACACAGCGAACCACCACGCGAGCAGCCTTCACACACATCAGATCTGCACTTTCAACCCATGCTCGCGACCCACCAGTTCGCCGCTACCCAAGCTCACACTCCACCATTGCATCACCGCTGACTACAACTCCAAACCCGCCTCCTCCTTCATATATAAAAAAATGAAATGAAGCCGCCGAAGCTTATAGCCGTGACTACCAATGGCCGCTCCACCTTCTTAATGGTCGAACTACCCATCTCTTATAACCCCGCATCGGCTTATCCTCCCCAGGCCGCATGCCTCTCCCCTCCTCCTTGCTCCATTACCTTCCACGCTTGAACCCCTTTGTCGGCCACTCAAGCAAGCGTCACCACGTCAGCAGCTCTGTCCCACTCGCCTTAGACTTCCCACCAAGCTCGCTCACTGCCTAACCCGGGCCTGAACAACCACCGCCACGTCTTCCGCCATCCGCCTCGACTGACCGAACTCGAACTCCCCACTGCCAACGCATGGCCACCTTGAAATTCAGTGAGCATCCTTTGTTTTTCTCCTGTGCTTGTTCTATATTTACTATGTATATTTTTCAAAGTATATATATAGTTTATATAAAGCCTATTTGTATATATATTAGTATAAAACTATATGTAAACTGTTGTTGGTTATAAAAATAGTCGTGTGCTGTAGTTATATGATAGTTAGCTTTATATAGGTTTGTATTTTATATATAAATGTTAAGTTATGTATCTGGGTTATTTTGATTTCTTATTAAAAGTATTACCTGTTAGTGATGCATAAGGTTAGTATATATATACAAATATTAGCGTATGAAGTGTACATTTTATAAAAGATTCAGTTTGAATGCTTGTTCTTATAAAGTTTATTATATTTTTACTTATAGTTGGTTTGTTTACAAGTTGGGTTATAGTTTATTATAAATGAAGGTTATAAGTTGCATCTGTCACTTTTGTTACCATATAGTTACTAGTGTATTATATATGTCACATATACAAGTTTTAACAGAGCTGTTTTAAAGGGATACTTTGAGTTGGCTGCCACGTTTACGTGTAGCATGCATATTTAGGATTGTCACATATGTATTGTTTTAAAAGTATATATAAGTTATTGATATATATAATATGAAAAATGGTTTACTTAAAGTATGCGGTGTTTGAAACAGTTCTATTTATAATATACATTTTGATTGTTCATTGATGATACCTATATACTATGTATACAGATAGAATTTTGTTTTAAAGATTGGTATGAATGTTATATATTTGCTGCAACAGTAAAACTAGTAGTCTACTAATAATATTTGAGTACATGTATGCATTAGATCTCAGCAGTATCACTTGCATAATTTTATTCGTTGTTTTGTCATGTATGTCAGTCTAAATATAATATGTTATAAGTGTCTGCATATATATTCAATTGTTTATAGGGTCGGTCGGTCACCTATTTGTTTTGTTTGTTTTGTATTGCTTTTAATTTTATAATATATGTATTGCATATAATAATTTTTCAGTAGAGTATACGTGTTTATATTCGTATCAAAGTACTATATATATGTAGTCATAGGCTAATCCAAAGTTAGTTGTTTATAAAAATATGATTTTGAAACGTATATATATAATTTTGATAAGTTTCAAAAAATTATATTGGTTAAGAAAATAATATATTAGAATAATATATATTTGGTTTCGGTCTACATCGAGCAATTTCTGATTTTTTTTCATCGATCTCTATTTATCAGCTTGTCCGTCCAATTTCTGCCCATCTCGCTTTGATTTGGGAGTCGTACCTGCATTTTGCAACTCAATTTCATCGTCCAATCTATCTAGCCTCGGAAGGTGAGCAATCACTCACGATTAACGTTCTTTTTTTTTATTAAATTTGATTTCAATTGAAACGACAATTGAAATATTGCTGCTGTTAGTTAATTACACTGTTATATATGTTATTGCCTATATCAGTTCACCTGTGACATCTGACACCATTATCTGTTAATTATTTATGTGATGATAATATAGTTGGCTGTTAATTGATTGATTGTTGATGTTTATATTGGACGTTAAATTGTTAGTGATAAATGATAAATAGTATGCAAAATTGAAATGGATATAGGATAGTTAACAATTTTAAAACTGATGTATATGTTAAATTTGATTAGTTGAACATGACCCCTTTTATTTGTTAAATTAATTGACATGTATAATAGTGATAATTACATTTTGAACCATCGACGTATATTGGATTAATTGTTGTAGTGTAAAATTGAAATTGAATGACAAGTGAAAAACCGTATAAATAATTAGTGTAATAATCTTTAATCTACATGAAATGATAGTGTAGATTCTAGAAATAATTATATTAATTCGCACAAATAACAATGCGAATTAATACGGTTATTTCGGGATTATTTGAATTGATTGTTGGATTGTTGTTGTTGTTGTTGTTATTGCTTGTCTATTTACTTTGACACCATCCCAGTTATCACACTGCAAGTTCCCTTTACTATGCTTTGATTTTGAATTGAATTGGAATCGGGTTGAAATGATAAATACCCAAATTGAACTTTGACCTAGGATAGAGAATTAAATAAAACCCGATTGGTCAATAATTTGATTTAAAAATAAACGAAGATTTATTTGAATAAATAATATGGTTTTGAAATGAAGTTGAAATTTGAATTTTAATGAAAGGAAAATGTTAATATGTAATAATCTGAAATAAAATATTAACAAATGTAATTGATAAAAGAATGTTGTTAAATTTGAGAAATGATTGAATTAAGTTTGAAATTATAATTAAGTTTGAAATTATTAAACTTTGAAATGATTTAATAATTAAGTTTGAAATTATAATTGAGTTTGAAATTATTAAACTTTGAAATTATTTAATAATTAAGTTTGAATTATTTAATAATTAAATAAGATTGAATTATTTAATGATTAAATAGAATTGAATTCTTTAATAAGAGAGATTGAACTTTTGAATAAGTGAATTTTACTTCGTAAATAATTGAAATTGAGATTCTTTATTAATTAAGTTTTGGGAAAATTATTTAAGAAAGTAAATAGGTGAAATGGATTTTCTTTAACAAGAAATGAAAATGTGAGATTTTTGGAATTAATGTAAGACTTGTAATTGAAAGAATTGATTTGATGAATTTAATTTAATTCAAAATTGTAAATTTAGATTTAATGAAGATGAACTTAAGAATTGATTTAATGAATTGGAAATTTAATGGAAATTGTTTTGAATGATAAAGTAACTTAACGAATATTGAATAAAATCGATAAATGAAGTTAAACTGATTTGAATGATAAATTAAATTGATTTAAATGATTTCATAATGAACCTTATATACGAATTTAAATTGATATTTGAATTGTTTTAAATAAAGATTGAAATTGAATTATAAGATTTTGAAATTATGAATTTGGAAGTTTTGAAACGTAAATTTTGGAAATTGATTTCGAAAGAGAAAGGAAATGTTGGTTTACAAATTCTAATTGAAATTGAAATTGATTTGGTTTTGAAATAAATAAACGACCAATCGGTGAAATAATTTCGACGGTTATTAAAGAGACCGGAATCGGTTATGGATATACTCTCTATCTAAACCGAAAACCACTTTAATAACTATACGCAGAGTGATGATCCAGAATGAAGTGGTTGGAATGATGTACGTGATGATTGAAGAAAGAGAACGATGATGGATAGCCTTGACACTTGTATCAAATTGGAAATGACTAAAACAGGAGCCGTGCCGGGCCAATGGAGGTCAGCTACCTCAAGTGGACACACTTCTTCGAACTACTCATTATTTGTTGTCGATTGGTGCACCCTTGATTTTGGGAGTGTTGTTTCACGGTGTTGCGGGCGCTGCGGCGTTGCGTTCTCACCAGTCCGGATCAGGCGAACGGTAGTATCACTACCTTGGGTATTGCCTCATGTGCCTTGTCATACTTGTATTCCATTTATACGCGACCACTACGATTTTGATTTGTACCTTTAGTATATGGATTTCCCTCTGGTGACTTCCGGTTTTGGGGAAACTACGGTCTTGTATATGCTTTTGGGAATAAAAATGTGTTAAGGGTGGAATGGGCCATGACTTAACACTATTTTAATACCTTATATTACTGATAGACATTATCTACTTAGCGTATATTACTACCTAGTAGATAGTTTAACGGATCCTTAAAGGATGGTTATTCTAAACATCCTTTGAGTTACTTGTATTTCAATTGCTATTTCACTTGAGTTGGATTTATTGATATAAGAATGTTAATCCTGACTCGAGTGTCTTGTGTTTTTGCTTTACGCTCGGGTCAGACTGAGTGTACCAGTATTCGAGACTCACCTTTGAAGTTGGAGCTTTGCTTGAAGATCCAGCCATCTATTCTGCTTTCAGTATTCGATGATTCCAGTGATGTATTCTGATTTGTATCTGATGTATTGTATTACTCTTCCGTTGTATCTGGTTTAACTCTGATGTAACTTATACATTTATATAGTAGCTTCATGAACTACTATCTCTTTTATTTCCGCTGCACTTATTACTCTGTGTCTGTGATCTGTGATTATTTATTTACTGTATATGTTCAGTTTTGCCAATTTAAATTAACAACGCGGTATTTTGAGCAATTCAACTCCGGCATGAGTGTCTACCTATACACTTATAATGGATGCGAATGGTCCAAAATTCTGGGTCGTTACAATATTCATTGCTTTAGAATTATTTTGTGCAACAGTCTTTTGCTCAGTGGTCCACTGTGCAAAATTAGTTGTAGGTTCCGAATATTCAGTTTGTGTGATATTCTAAGTATCTAATCCTACAGATTGTAAATATATTTCCATCCTACATGCCCAATATGCATAGTTACTACCATTAAAATGTGGTGGTCTGGCAGTAGACTGACCTTCTACAAATGAACTAGTGTTGGTGGAAATAGCAGTACTAGTGTTAGTAGCCATTTTGAAATTTTTCAAAATTCAGATGATGAAACTTTTGAAAACAAGGCTCTGATACCAAATGTGAGAAATGCGGATTAAGGATCTTAAGGCTAGAATTAACACTAGAGGGGGGTGAATAGTGTTTTAAGAAATTTGTTAATCTTTTTGAGTTTATTTTAATTTGTTAACAATGTATGCACTAATCAGACACGGATATGAACACAGAATCAAACACAGATGCAAATATAAGGTAAAAGCAGTAAAGGAAAGAACACACCAGATTTTATACTGGTTCGGAGTTACCCTACATCCAGTCCCGCACAACTAAGTATGGATTTCCTTTCAAGATTAATTCAACAATTACAACCCTCGATTTCAAGGCTATGAGGTACACCCTCCAGAATCACAATCCTTTAGGTAGAGATACTTGATTTCCGGGGCAACAAGTTCACCCAATTGATTTCCAGGGCTACAATCACACCTTCTCTCGCTCAATTGATTTCCAAGGCTACAATCACACCTTTTCTCGCTCGATTGATTACAAAAAGTCTATAACTCAGATTAGCACTTGGATCTTGTAGAGATAGTGATGAAGAATCACACTAGAAGTAATCGAGTATGATTAGATGTTGATTTCGGCAGAGTAATGGTATGATTTTGTATTAAGAAATGTGGAAGAAGAAGAGGAGTGAAAACCAGAAAAATATGATTAAAAATTCGTTGAAATTGACCCCTATTTATAGAAGAGCAACAGCCATGACCATTCATGAAGAGTTAAGGCGAATAGACACTTCTTTTGAAATTTGAATTTTGAAACCAACTGACACTATGTCGACATGTGGTACTTGGGCATGTCGACATCCCAATGGGATTTTTGGTGTTTTGATTTTCTTTGAAAATAACCTCTATCTTATATTAAAATTAATTTAAACTTTATAAATATACTTAACTATAGTTAAAATACATAAGTAAATATAAAGAACAATATATACATAATTTAACTATAATTTTATATTTAATCTAAGTATAAATATTTAAAAGTTAAATATATTATTTGAAGATAGTTTAAAATCAGGAGTAATTTGACTTTGAAATTAAAGATGTTTTTTAGGCTAAAATTATTTAAAATCAGGATAGAGAGTTTTGAATCTTTTAAAAGGAAAGTTTTGAAATCATTTTGAAAACAAGATAATTTTGTAAAATCATTTGAATTAAAATTAGTGGATACAAAACAATGTCCCACTAGATTTTCGTAGGTTCCATCCTACTTAGGGTTCCATCCCTTTAACGGGCTCGAAGTGGATTCCATTCCACGAATAAATTGGATATTAAGATGCCAGTGCTTTTCTACGAGTTTTAACAAATATTCCTAACTATATAACTTATCTTGGAAACTTGAACTCTTGAAATTCTTGATACTCATGAGTCTTCTATCTCTATATCTTGAATCTCTATACTATACAGTCTTCATTCTTGATACCTGCATGGTTAGATCCTGCATATACTTATATATCTAAACTTGTAATGTTAGTATTTATATTTTATAATCTATTCTAAGGTTGTTGTCATCAAAACCATCATCTCATGGACTAACATTAACCTCTTCTAACTCGATTTGATTTATATTATCATCATCACAACCCATCGATTCAAGCACAAAATTTGAGAATTAACCTAAAATTAAATTTAGGTTTAGTGGGATAAGAGGAATAGAAGAAGGAAAATATGATAGAGAAGTAAAAAGATCGGGTGAATGACATATGGGAAACTTTGTCCCTGGAATTTTTTAAAATTTAAAGGGACTACTCAGTAATATCACGTGTCTAGCTAATTTAAAATTTACTATAGAACTTAATATGATTTGTAAAATACTAAATTCCTTTCTATCTTTTAACTTAAACTAAATCTTTTTTTTTGATAGCATAAATTAAATAAATTTCATATTTAACCTTAAAATTTAAATTATTTAATATTTTTAACATTCAAAAAATTAATTCGACTTTCTTTATATAAATGATTTTTTTTATTACATTCAAAGCTTTTGAAATCAAAATGTAGATTCTACAGAAATTAATATGGTGAATTTAGACATTTGCATGAAAGAGGTTTAGTGAATGAAAAATGTGTTTTGCTTTATTATAAACTGATGGTTTATTTGTAATCTATATTATGTATAGTAAGTAAACGTGATGTGTATGATTTTAGTAAAATTTTAGTTGTATATGTAGTAATTTATATTGTATGAATAAAATTTTCCTGAATAGAAATTCATAGATAGTTATCATAATGATCTAACTTTTCTTATCCTATTACTTTTTTTATGATCAGCTTGAAAAATTAATGTATGTATAGACGGACTGTATATATTTGACACTGTTGGCACAAATTATTTATATCCAACAAATATCTGTAACCTTTTAGTGCTTTGATCTATTGGACTAGTCTTAGGTTGCATATCTTTAATTCTAATAACATTTGTGGAAAGTGTATAAAACTACTAATTGAAACTTCTAGATGTGGTAGGTAAAGTACACGCTCTAGCTAATCGAAAAAATAGTTCTACCTAAAATGGACAACATATGATTAATGATTATAAATAACACCAAAGGTGTTCTAAGTAAAAGAACTACTATCAATGATCATTTAAGTTGTATTTCACAAATTTTATGTGGATAAATTGTAACAAACGTTGTATTTGTGCTACAGATTTAATGTGACAGATGTAGTCTACAAACATTTTCACCAAAAGCATATTCATCATTGATACTAGTAATTAATTGATGAGATAATTTAACTTTTGATGCTTTAACTAATGAATCATTTAACTAATGAAATAACTGACAAAAACTAATAAACCTTTTTAATCAAGACTAAGGCAAATTTAAGAAGGAAAACATTACACACAACTAAAAAGATAATGGTAATTTAGCATCCTTAGATTCCCTGTAGGGTAAAAACATTTTTTTTCATTTGGCACCATAAGCGATTCAAATATAGTGTCGACTGTCTCCAAAGGCAACTCTACTGTATCATCATCAGTTATCTCTCGAAGTGTGGTAAGATGCTCTACGCAAGCTCTCATGAAATTGTCCTATTAAGAAATAATTTATTTTAATGTTAAAAATTTATCCTTAACTGTTTTTACCTAAAAAAATATTACATACATAAAACTTCTCTGCTTAGGATCTATCCAAGTAGGTTGAGTGGAGTCATCCTTATTACATGTTGTGGCTTTGATACAAATATGCTTAAATACTTCAAGCACATGTGCAGTCCTACTAGACTTCTTACTATAAATAATTTTTTCCTAAATATCAGTAGTACTAGAAATTAAAATATATAAATAGAGTTATGAGAAAGAAAGATATTACCAATCTTTTGACATGCTCCTGTGTAGAAATAGATCCATAACTATGCAAAATTGGATTAGAGTTTCTACTTGTTGAAGCTTTCTTTGATTTCTCTTTAAATTCTTGAGGATCCAAGTATTGGAGCCACTTGTCCAAAATAGCTTGACTAATAAAGATTTGTTGACTATTCTTTTCCTTTATATCGCTAAACATATTCGAATACCTTTTGATATTCTTTGTCTTCCAGTGTTATCTTATAGTCTCTATTGGATAAACATCTTAACCATACACCTGACCCTGTAATGCATGAAACATGTTGCTCAATAATGCGTATTCAGATTATATTATAATTATATTTTATACATTAAGCAAATCATCTTATATTTTAAACAATAAGCAAGTCATCATAAATTTTAAAATCACAGCAATTGATCCAGAACTGTAAATATATTCTATGATATACAAAGTGACACTGAAAATTGTTAACTCGCCTTTTGGTAAGGCAGTACACAGGCGGATTTAACCCAATAGACTTCACAATTATCCAGGCCGATGAGTCCAGAGCAATGATTGTATATCCTAGAAATCAACTACAGATAGTAACACGAAGTCAGAATTGAATGGAATTGGTAGATAGACAAGGCAGAATGCTCAAACTATGGATCGACATGCTTCAATATAGAAGGATCAGTAGGGGTCGGCTTCTATGGAGGGACGGTCATGGCATAGGAGGGATCGGCATAGCCTTGTAGCATAAGAGGGATCGACATACCTTCATGGCATAGGAGGGATCGACATAGCCTTGTAGCATAGGAGGGATCGACATACCTTCATGGCATAAGAGGGATCGACATAGCTAGGTAGTACCCTAGGGATCGGCATAGTCAGATGGATGAAGGGTCAACATGGATGAAGTAATTAATAGGTGGATGGGCACAGGTGATGGCGCATGGCTCGGCCTATATGGTTATTAGAGGGATCGGCATAGGTGATGGCGCATTGCTCGACATAGATGGTTATCAGAGGGAACGACATAGTGTAAAGGAATAAGAGGGATCGGCATAGTCTTATGGCGTAAGAGGTATCAGCATAGTCTTATGGAGCAAGGTGGATCGGCATGGACTTGAGGAAGAGGATGGATCGGCATATCTGGGTATACCAAGGAGGGATTGGCATGTATTATAGCATGATAGAATAACAGTGGATGAGGGATCGGTATGGTCTATTAAGAAGGGTTCGGTAGAGAGTGATTTGCAAGTGGGTTCGAATTAAAGGTCAATCAAAAGCATGAGTTCCACTGGTCCAATCAATATGATATTTGGAGACCCATCATATCTAAACATAAAGAAGCCACATAAGGATCGCTGCTCAAGAATCAACCAATGGATGGATTGGTACCGATCCATGTTCATTGGGATTTAGGCCTAGCGACCCATATAGTGGGCCCATATGGATAAGAAGGTCCTGTAGCCAAAGTTTCAAGGAGATGGGTGGTTGTCTTCCCCTATAAATATAGCTGACATGGCATCAGAAAAGGGATCCTTTTTCTACTTCTCTTTATCTTCAACTCAAGCTACACTTTGCCATTTTGATTCTTGGATTTTCGATTGTAACTGTAAACAAACTACAGTATAATAAAAAGGATTATTCTGCAGTGGATGTAGGCCAGAGTTAGCTGAACCACTATAAATCTTGTCTCCTCTTACTTGCATTCTAATTTCTTTAATTTTGTTCTTCATTTATTTCTCTTCATAATTCTATTATTGGATTAAACATTGGTGCTTTTTCATAACTAGGTATTGGTGGTCAATTTTGACGCCAAAATTTTGGTGCTTTCGCTGAGAAGGACTTCCACTTGTGGATTTGAAAGGTAGGATCTTAGATTTGGAGGCCTGGATACTTGGATCTAATAAGCAATTACTAGGCAATCAACAAGAAGAGTGCTATCGAAAAGGAGCCACCATGGAGGGAGTCAGGAGGCTTCCTCGGGAGCTTGAGCTAATCAAGCATATGCCTACATCACCAGGGATGAAATGGAAATGATGATGGATGTTATGAAGGAGAGGATGCTAAAATGGTAGGAGGAGATGATGCAGAATTTACTCCAACAGATAAGACAAGCTGGAGCATAGAATCCAGGAGTTGAAGCAGCAGGGATCGCTGGAAATCGGAACTGGGAACATGAAAATGGAGCGAATAGACAAAGGAATATAACAGAGCAGCCGGGGGCGGTCCCCTGCCAACCTAGATGGATCGGCACCGATCCCTCATGAAAGATCGGTGTCGATTCCCAATGGCTGGGGGCATGCCCTCGGGTCTGGTTGATCGTGATGCTGGAGGACCTGCGATCGATCCTGTGGAGCTTGGTGCGAATCGAAATTTGGATGCTTGTCCGGAGGAGTACATTCAAGAATTCCCTTGAAGACTCAGGGGGTAGCTTGGGTATGATGACAGGAGACTACCATTGGAAGACAGTGATATGTTTGCGGAGATGGTAAGGCGAGCTATGCGTGGAGGATTAGTGAACAAGGATTTGGAGGATGTAAATAGAAGTCCATTCGTTCCAAATATCAGGCAAACTAGGAATCCATCGGAGTCCAAACTTCCAACGCTTAAGAAATATGATGGAAAAACGGATCCCGCTGTTCATTTGACGATTTACATGAGACATGTGGAAGAATTGGGGATATCAGAGGAATTCATGGCACGGTGCTTCCCCTTATACCTAACAGATATAGCTGCACTATGGTTCAGGCAATTGGAAAGCGGTTCTATTAGCATATGGACAGAATTGATCGAAAGGTTTATGAGGCAGTTTAGGGTTCACATCTTGAGACCCAAAAATGTGATGAGTTTGGCAACACTGAAACAGAGGATCGGAGAGTCCCTGAGGAGTTTCTTAACACGGTTTAATGCCGCAGCGGCATCGGTGGATCATCTAGATCCATCCATGGTTTTGATGGCAACTATATCTGGAATTGGTGATGGCATAGAGTTCAAGGATTCACTGGCATAGGATCCACTTATGGATCTCGGGGAGTTTTATCATGAAGCAGAAATGCACGAGCAAACAAATCAAAGGTGAATGTTGTGCAAGGTGTAAGTCCGCTCGAGGAAGGTTCAAACAAGGATAAAGGGAAATGGAAAGCAGAGGATGGATTTGATGGATCTAAGCGACCATGAAGGGAGCCGAGATTCTCCTTTTACATGGAATTGACTAAAACATTGGAATGGATACATCTGGATACTAGGAGGAAGATCCCCTATCGAAGGCCAATGAGGAGAGAGCCTACAAACGATGAAAAGAAATCAAAAAAATAATGTATGTTACATGAGCTAGATGGGCATATTACAAATGACTGCAGGCACTTAAAGGATGAGATTATATGTCCGGAACAGTAGGCTGTTACAATGCGTAAGAACTCGGGCAACAGCAGTGGAACAAGAGCAACAAACATCCACAGTGAACGGGAACTACCTTGGATCGAGGCGTCAACTTGTCATCAATTAATCAGAATGGCAAAGAATAAATAATGAACTCCACAATAAAATGGCTAAGCTACTTACACATGTAGGGGATCGAGAACGGTCCCTAGGCATGCTCAGAGATGACAATCGTCACACCCGGAGATGCATGCATTGTAGTGTTTAGTTTTTGTTTTTGTTTCTATTTTAGTACTTGGACTCAAAATTATCAGTTGAATATCTTGATTATAAAACTCACTCGAACGTGAAATCTGACATTAATAATTTTGAATCCCATTCGAATGATCACGTTACGCCTTGAACAGGCACTCGATCTCGAACGATCGCATTTCGCCTCGAACATCATTCGATCTCGAATGATCACATTTTGCCTCGAATGATACTCGATCCTGAACGATCACACTTCGCCTCGAATGGCCCTCGATCTCGAACGATCACACTTCGCCTCGAATGGCCCCCGATCTCAAACGATCACATTTCGCCTCAAACGGGACTCGATTTCAAACGATCGCATTTCACCTCGAACAGACACTTGATCCCGTCGATCATCATCAGCTTGGGATGGCTACGAATTTGATTAACGGTCCCGAACAGTGATTACTAATAATCGGGCATGATCACAGATTTGTTCACAGGTCATCAACGGGTTTCAAACATTGGATTTATGGCAATTCAAAACATGCCTTCCTATCGCAAGGCATGTTTTGGGGGGCAAAGTGTTAAGCTGCCTTTTGACAAGGCAGTACATAAGCAGATTTAACCTAACAGACTTCATAATTATCAAGGCTGATGAGTCCAGAGCAATGATTGTATGGCCCAGAAATCAAGTACAAATAGTAACATGAAGTCAGAATTGAATGGAATTGGTAGATAGATAAGGCAGAATGCTCAAAATATGGATTGACATGCTTCAATATAGAAGGATCAGTAGGGGTCGGCTTCTATGGAGGGATCGTCATAGCATAGGAGGATCAGAATGGTTTTGTAGCATAGAAGGGATCGGCTTACCTTCATGGCATATGTGGGATCGGCATAGCTAGGTAGTACCCTAGGGATCGGCATAGTCTGATGGATGAAAGGTCAACATGGATGAAGTAATAGGTGGGGCGCATGGCTCGGCAAAGTTGGTTATCATAGGGATCGACATAGTGTAAAGGAATAAGAGGGATCGGCATAATCTTATGGAGTAAGAGGGATCGGTGTAGTCTTATGGAGCAAGGTGGATCGACATAGCATTGAGGAAGAGGATGGATCGGCATATCTGGGTAAACCAAGGAAGGATCGGCATGTATTATCACATGATAGAATAGCAGAGGATGATGGATCAACATGGTCTATTAAGAAGGGTTCGGTAGAGAGTGATTTGTAAGTGGATTCGAATCACAGATCAATCAAAAGCATGAGCTCCACTGGTCCAATCAATATGATATTTGGAGATCCATCATATTTAAACATGAAGAAGCCACCATAAGGATCGCTGCTCAAGAATCGACCAATGGATGGATCGGTACTGATCCATCTTCATTGGGATTTGGGCCTATCGACCATTATGGTGGGCCTATATGGATAAGAATGTCCTGTAGCCGAAGTTTCAGAGAGTTAGGTGGTAGTCTTTCCCTAAAAATACAGCAGGCATGGCATAGGAAAAGGGATCTTCTTTTTGCTTCTCTTTATCTTCAACTTAGGCTACACTTCGCCATTTTGATTCTTGGATTTTGGATTGTAACTGTAAACAAACTATAGTATAATAAAAAGGATTATTCTGGAGTGGACGTAGGCTAGGGTTAGTCGAATCACTATAAATCTTGTCTCCTTTTACTTGCCTTCTAATTGTTTTAATTTTGTTCATCATTTATTTCTCTTCATAATTCTATGAAGTGATTTGACATTGGTGCTTTCTCATAACTGGGTGTTGGTGGTCAATTTTGACACCAAAAAAAATAAATCCAAACCTCTCCTACATTGGCACACAAACTGGAAGTACTATCAGAACAATGAGCTATTTGAACAGAAGCATAAAGTTATGGAGGGGTTAAGATCAAATATTCTTGCTTTTAATTCATTTGTTGAGGGAAAGCTAATATCATGAAATGATGATATAATGAAAGGCTGCATAAGCATGCTCTCCTAAATGGGCATACAAACTTCACGTAAAAGGCCTTGGCCCTTGTACTAAATGTTATGGAGATTTTCATAACGACTTTAAAATTTATTGTTCTGATTGTGAATAATTAATTAATTTTAATATTTAACTAATTGATTTTAAAATCTTAGTAAACTCTTTTTAATAGTAAATGATGATGGTAGACTTTTAATTAATAATTAATGTGATTATACTTGTTTAATAATAATTCTTTTAATTAACACGTGAAATTATCATCCCAGAGCACTATCTCGGATTTTGTTGAAACTAGCGTCGTTGGGTCCAGAATAATGAGTTATTGTGTGCCGACGAGTTTTGTAGCGATCTGACGTCCGTTATGATCGTGCGAGCTTGAAACGCATAGCGATTAATTTTATAAATTGAATTATAATATTTATTTTTCTATAAATACACACTACACCCTTACCTTCCTTCCTCACTGTATCTTCCTTCTCTTGAAACAATATAAAGCAGTTGCCTCCTCTTCCTCTTCTTCAAGCACTTAATTTCGGAGTTAGAGCCCACAAAAGTTGACGATTTTGGATCTGTTGGAATCATGTGAGTGAGAGCATCAAATCCATGCGTGTTTTGATAAGTGCGGTGGCACTCGAGGACATCGGTGTGGAGGAGGCCATAACTAGGGTTCCACCTAGTTGAAGATTTATGCGATGATTGGCCAAGGCAAGGGTTGCGGAGTGCTTCTCAAACGAAGGCGAAGGGGTAGTAGTGGTTTGGGTGATGCAGCATCGAAATGGAAAGTGTGGCATTGCTACAATGGTGACTTGATGTCTAGGTCGCAATTTTATCTAAGGCGTCAAGCTTCAAGGGGTTGTGTGAATTGTGGAGAGCTCTCGAAGGTGAGCGTGTTGCAATCAATGGTGTATGATTTTGTGGAGAGATGAGGGAGAATTGGAGGAGGAAGTGCATGGCCTAGAGGAGTGTATGTACAGTTTAGTGGTTTGATTTGGAGAAGAAGGTATTAATAAGTTAATTTAGTAATTAATTAGTTAATTAATTAAATTAGTTAATCCAAATTCTTAAAAAATCCTTAACTCTAGCATATGAGGTCCAAATTGAATACAGTCTTTTGCATTGCACTCGTAGGATATTATCTATGCACTAGAGCTGATTTCGTCGAGTTTAGAGCAAGTAGAATTTTTAGCTAAAATCGAACGTCATTAGATTTTAGATCGAGCAGAAATGCATAAGCATTGGCTGGAATTTTGGTGAGTTAACTTACCTTTGGATGAACACTATATGATATATGTGTTAATATAAATTATTGTTTGTTTGCTTGAATGATTTCATTGGTGGTTTGGTTGAATTCCCGCTTTAGAAAGTGGATGGCATATAAAATGAATACAGGTAACTCAGGAAATTTTTTACGGGGATCCTACGAGATTCCTAGCCACTATTGATTTTATTTTCATTTATATACTTATTGTATAGATTGTTGAATGCCAAAATCTTAGTGGCTTGGCCTTATTAGATGTGACTTGATATGTCGCAAAATTTGAACTCTTTTAGTGTACATCAATGAAAGCACTCATTAAGTGCTAAGGTAGCTCTAGGCCTAACTATAGTATTTTGGAAATACTGATAATTACTGTTTTTGATTTGAAAATTGTTTGATTTGGAGGATGGTTTTAAATGTGACCTTTGGAGTTTTCTATAGCATTTTATTTTGAAATGTTTTTTGAATTTCTCTATTTTACTCCAATCCTTTTCGTTAGTCTCTTCTATTTTATATGGAAATGTCTTAAAAGCATTTCGAGAAATATTTACTTTACAGAGAATTTGATATAATAACATATGTTTATTATAAAGCAAAAGTGAGGGGTTTATGTTTTATAATAAAGTGATTCTATTTTAAAAGAAGACAGAAATATTTTGGAATAAATATTGGTGAAACGCTTTATATAATATATTGTATAGAAAGACATATTTATAAATGGTATTTTATAAATAAAAGAATAAAATTATAAATGATATTTTATGAAAGGGAAATGATGTCTTTTTGATAAATTAGAATAATAAATCACATTTGTGAATTATGGATATATATGGAATGATCATTTTATGGAAAGTATTTAGTCCTATCTTGGAACCAAAGATTTGTGATAAGTATATGAGATTTAAAATCAGGAGATTTACAAATTGAATTTTATAAAAGGAGAGGAGATTTATAAAAGGAGTTTTGTAAATATAAAATATTTTTATAAAGTGGAGTTTATAAAAGGAATGAGTTTTGATTTCTATAAATGACCATTTAAAATTAGGGTGGTATGGAAGGTGTTCTTTCAATACTTATCACCAAATTCCAAGGTAGAAAACTTGTCCCCATCCTGAGAATTAAGAATGCATGTCAAGGCAAGGATAGAGCTTTTAATTGTCCAACTTCATTGTTAATTGAGGGATAGTATAAGTTTGAAATTGGAAAGTGGTGGTAAGTATATTTGGTCTAATTTTCATACGATCCATTTACTTACACTAAAAGAAAAGTGGTTTTGGTTTATAGTAAACAACGTTTTTAAGTAACATTTATTTTTCACCCATTTAAGTATGCTTTTTAAATATGAAATATTTCATAATGTTTTGTTAATATACTTATAATGTTGAGATAAGTATATGGATATATTTTCTATGTATTGAAATTTTAGTGTTTTGTTAATATACTGATACCGTTAAGATAAGTATATAGATACATATCCTAAGCATTGAAAGTGTAGTGTTTTGTGAAAATACTTATACCTTTGAGATAAGTATACAGATACATTTCCTAAATATTGAAATTGTAATGTCTTGTGAATATATATACCAATAAGATATGTATATGGATACTTTTCCAAGCATTGAAAGAGTATAAATGAGTAGTGAATGAGTAATATAAATATGTATATCTTTGTAAAAGTATTTCGATACAAGTATTTACAAAGTGATTTTAATTAATGAAAGGATTAATTAAAGAGGCTTAGTGGTTGCTAATGTGCATAATCATGCTTGCTTTCCATATGAAATTAAATCTCTGATTGGATTGTTTGCTTATTTGATTGCTAAATAACCAGTTGTCAAATCTTGGCCAGTTTGAAACTATCACTTACCGGATCGGAGAGGCCAGGATCAGATAAGTTATCAAAAACCACTTCGAACTGGCATAAGTGTTCGAATGGAAGACATATTGAAAATGATGGATATCAAAGACAGAGATTTTTGAAGTGCTAGGGCTACTTGCTACTAATGTTAAGGGTGATTCCAAAAAGGATATAGTAGAAGTAGTGCTTTCTATTCGTTCAGTCCTTGAATAACTTGTATAGATGAATGTTGGAATTACATTGTTGCATATAGGGCAATGTTAGCATTCCAAAAGGGATTTTTCTAAAAGGTAAAACATAGCCTCAAAACTCACACACGGAAATGACTAAACCAAGGGAGATGTGACAAGGCTATGTGGGTTGCTCCCACTAGAGTACGGTCATCACTTATATCTAAAATGGTTGGTCAAGTTGGCAGCTGGGGTGATGATCATATTCGGCACTATCCAGGAAGGGGTAGGCCAGTTCTATGTTGATATAGGTGCAATGTTTGCAGCCTCAGTACATTTGTTGTACAGTACGGAAGGTCGTCCCTTACCTTGTCACTGTATGGAATCAATTTTCTAATACATGCCTTATGGGTTTAGTTGTATACTAAATATGTTGTTGAATGTAATTAATGTAACCATTCCTGCTATGTTACATATTCATTTTAAACCTTGATATTATTATAATGTCACTAGATTTTCTAATAAAATGGTTTGGTTATTGTAAGGTAAAACCCTGTCCGTGTTTATGTGCGGCGTGGTCTCACGAGATACCTTTAAGCTTGAAAGGTTTTATAATGTAAAAAATCCATATGATTTGTATTTCTTACACTGGTTTATCAGACTAATCTTGGAGTTATTTTCTTATAATGCTCGAGTCAAACTCAAGTATATTTCCAGATTAAGTTAGGGATGGTTTGGAGCTTCAGGAGACGAGCTGGATGCCTACAAGACATATTCACGTATCATTTATTTCCACTGTATTTCTTGTTTTGTATTTATCAGCATTTGTGAGGATGGGCTGTTATAACTGTCCAGGTTGATGATAGGTTGGTTTACTCTTATTGTTGTATGTGTATTGAAGTTTTCTTTTGTAAACATCTATTGTATATTATATATTACCATCACGATGTGAGATTCTATTTTGTATTTTCTTTCTTTCACCCTAACAATCTATTTTTCCAGCACTTGGATGCTCATCACATGAATACCATGGATGTATTAGTGTCGACTTTCGAGGGTTGAAAAGGCCGGTCATTACATGTGGTATTAGAGCTTAGTTTGAGTGAACTCTTAGACCTTGGTAGGGTAGACTCGTTAAAGATAGGGCAGTAACACCTTAGAATGAGTTTGAGTGTGTATATATACGAGAGCGCATATTTTCTAGTGCTATTTAAATGTTTTAGATAGAGGTTCCTAAACACCTGGATAAGGCAAACCAACATAGTATTGTTTTTGAAAATTAGTAAATGAAATAATTTTACTTAGGATTATATTGTATTTGTAAAAGATTAATTTTCAAAAATTGATACAGTTATTTATGTTGTGTTTGTTTGTTAGGAAATGATAATATTCAGTTATCATCCTTTATTGTTTTATTAGTCATGCTCATTCAGTTTAGGAGGACCATTGTTTGCCGATTGATTATTGGTGCATAGTTGATTTATGAGCATTTGTTGGTTTGATTTAGATTAAATATGAACATCTTGTGAATTAAGTTTCAAAATTTGATTATAAGGTGTTCTATAGTAATGTGTTAAAGTTTATTTTGATACAAGAAGGAATGATTTTATATAAAGATGATTAAAATATGTTTAAGAATAAAAAGGATTTTTGAGAATTTAAATCCTAGCGTCTTTAAAAAAGATTTCAAATGACTTTTGGAAGAAGTAATAATAGTATTGCTTGAAAGTATTTATAGGTATAAATATTTTAGGAAGAAATTTTTAAGTAAGATACGTTTCCTTTGGATAGTTTGGGGAAAACATCTCGATTAGTTTTGTGTTAACCTAGTAACGATCAAATGTTTGCTTAGGCAAATGTTTAAGTGCACTTAATAAGTTATTCTCTTTATCATTGTACGATCGAAACAAGTTCGAATCCGAATGAACCCATAACAAGTTGGTAATAGATATTGTGTTAAAACTATTTATCTAGAAATATATACAGCATTGTTTTAAAATGGGATTCGAAAGAGAATAAGTATTTTTATGCTGACTAGTTTGAGTGGCTCAAAAGCGACTAATAATGGACAAGAGATGTGTTTGGATGGTAAGCACTTCTTTTAAGTATTACCCTTCTTGGTAAGGGGGTGTATGACATTACTTGGTAGGATCCAGTTCCTTAGTATCATTTTGGTGTTACTCGGTTTATATGTATATTTTCTATGGATTAAAGTATATAGTGTTATTTAAAAAAGGCTTTGAACTAAAAACCGGGTATTAGGTTCTTAAATTTCCTTTAAGGAGATTTAATATAAAATTGAAGATTATTTTATAAATAAGTTTAAATAACTCTTGGATAGAGGTGAAATAATTTAATACAAGTTTAATGCGTTAAATTTAATAGGAGGGTTTTAACGAACATTGTTTTACTAAAACACTATCTTCGGTTTTAACATCTAAGTTGTGTAAACTATTTGATGTTATTGGGCCGGCTAATAAACGTTTTTACCTTCGAGGCATCTAATAAAAAGTAGACTCTAGGATTGAGTTGGATACCATCATCCTACTCTTCTTAGCTACTTACCAGGTCGAATGGGTAAAGAGATCATAGAGGTCGATTTAGTTTAAGACCAAGATTTATATTGGGCCTACATATGAATGTAAGGAAAAATACAAAATATTAAATCAGATAGCAGTATATACTCTTAGGATAAAGTAAAGTATTATATAAGTTAGGAACTTAAGTTATGTTTTTTGAAATGTTTTCACAAATAATTTTGGGATGTAAAAAGAATTAGTGTAGTTAAGAAACCAATGGAATAAATACTTAGGTTGCACATAGATCATTTTATTTGCATAACTGTTCTTGATCCGGATTTGAATACATGATTTCAAGGTGATTTACACCGATCTGATCAAGGATTTTTCACTTGATTCTTCATGGAAAACACTTGATATGGATTCTTGATATGATCTGAAGTTTCCTATCACAGTATATGGCTATGTAAGGAGAATGGAGGTTTCTAACCAAGGAACCTGATTTAAGTCCGCACTAGGGAAGTCGAGTGAGCGATACTAGTTTGGAAGATAATTTTATGTGATTGCACAAGTGATCATATTTGATATTGCATACGGATGACATATGTACATCGTATGGACTTTAATGTAGTTGTATGCTTCTTACATTAGAAATGCAAGTTACATGGTTTGATATGGGATATTTATGTGAGATGATTGCTATATATAACTTTGTAGGCTTAGATTCATGATATGATGAATGAGCTGGTGTGTTGTTTCATCTATCGTGTTTAACTCTCTTTTGGGTTATGTAAGTGAAATATAAGTACATGGAAGCAAAGGATTGCTAGTTTCTTTTGGTTTCATGAGTAGAGTTAGCTTACTCACAAATTGGTACGTGTTTATGCTTAACGGGTGTGTTTTCCATGCGACATACACAATTTATAAGGTATATCATATGTATATATTGTTTTTGTGTTGTCCCTAGATATGGGAGGTCCTAGATATAAGGCTTATATTGATGTTGCGATTTTTTGTACCTAGCCATGCAAAGGAGGAGTAGTTGAAATTTTCTACAACAGAAGGGACTTTAAAAGCCTAAGGGTGAGAAGACATTTTCGTCCTTTGGGAATTTTGAGGACAAAATTATTTTAAGGGGGAGGATGTAATGACCTGGAATTTTATCGTTTTTATTATGTATATTTAATTAATTTTAAATATTTAAATAATCGATTTTAAAAGCTTAGTAAGCTCTTTTTAATAATAAATGATGATGGTAAACTTTATTTAATAATTAATGTGATTAAACTTATTTTAATAATAATTTTTTAAATTAATGCGTGAAGTTATCACCTTAGGGCATTGTCTTTGACTAAACTAGTGTCGTTGGGTCCATAATAATGAGTTGTTATGCGTCAACGAGTTTCGTAGCGATCTGACGTCTTGTGTGATAATGCGAGCTTGAAACGCGTAGCGATTAATTTCCGAAATTAAATTATAATATTATTTTCTTGAAATTGGGTACTTAGATGATAGTACATATTAGCATCACAAATGTTAGGTAGTATACAACACACTACATGATAATATATGTTTGAATCACACTGTGCAAGATTCAGACCTGTGAAGACTCACACTAAAGTCGAAGTGCCTAACCACTGGGACAGTGGTGCTAGTCAAGCAATTAATTCTCTACCTGTGAACTTGTTTTAATATTTATTTTTCTATAAATACACTCTATACCCTAACCTTCCTTCCTCACTCTGTCTTCCTTCTCTCGAAACAAAATAAAGTAGTTGCCTCCTCTTCCTTTTCTTCAAGCAATTAATTTCGGAGCTAAAGGTCGTAGAAGTTGATGATTTTGGATTCATTAGAACTGTGTGAGTGAGCTTTGAATCCGTATGCATTTCAGTAAGTGCGGTAACACTTGAGGACATCGACGTGGTGGAGGCTGTAACTAGGGTTCCACCTGGTTGATGATTCATACGATAATTGGCTAAGGCGAGGGTTGTAGAGTGCTTCTCATGTGAAGGCGAAGGGGGTAGTGGTGGTTTAGGGTGGTGTGGTGCTGAAACGGAGAGTGCGCCATTGCTATAGTCATGACATGATGTTTAGGTCATGATTTTATCTTGGCGTCGAGCTTCAAGAGGATGTGTTCATTATGGAAAGCTCTCGAAGGGGAGCATGTTGCAATGGATGGTGTGTGATTTTGTAGAGAGATGAGCGGGAATAGGAGGAGGAAGTGCACGGCCTGGAGGTGTCCATTTTGGTGCATGCAGGGAAAGAGCGTATTAATAAATTAATAATTAATTAGTTAATTAATTAAATTAGTTAATGTAAATTCTTATAAAATCCATAACTCTTGCATACGAGGTCTAAATCAAACACAGTCTTTTTTGTCGTGCTCGTAGGAGTGTTATCTGCACACTAGAGCTTATTTTGTCTAGTTTGAAGCAAGTAGAATTTTAAGCTCAAATCAAACGTCGTTCGATTTTAGATCAAGTAGGAATGCATAAGCATTGACTGAAATTTTCTAGACTTAACTCACCTTTGGATGAACACTATATGATATATGTGTTGATATAAGTTATTGTTTGTGTGCTTGAATGATTTATTTGATTGGTTAGGTTGAATTATTGCTACGTTGATGGCATATAAAATGAAATACATGGAACTTGGGAAATTTTGTAGTGGGATCATAAGGGATTCCTCGCCACTATTGATTTTAATTTCATTTATATACTTACTGTATAATTTGTTGGATGCCAAAAGCTTGGTAGCTTTGCCTTATTGGATGTGACTTGATATGTTGCAAAAGTTGAACTCTTTTAGTGTAGATCAATGAAAGCACTTGTTAAGTGCTATGATAGCTCTAGGCTTCATTATAGTATCTTGGAAATACTATTAAATTATGTTTTTTATTTGAATTTTTTTTTAATTTGGAGGATGATTTTAAATGCGACTTTTGGAATTTTCTATAGCATTTTATTTAGAAATGGTTTTTGAACTACTCTATTTTACTCCAACCCTTTTTGTTAGTCTTTTCTAATTTATATGGAAATATTTTAAAAGTGTTTCGAGAAGTATTTCTTTTCCTAAATGGATGTTTATTATAAAGGAAAAAAGGGGTTTATCTTTTAATAAAGCGGTTCTGTTTTAAAAGAAGATAGAAATTTTTTGGAATAAACATTGGTTAAACGCTTTGTATAAAATGTTATATAGAAAGATAGATTTATAAATGGTATTTTATAAATAAAAGAATAAATTTATAAATGATATATGGGAAATGATATCATTTTGATAAATTGCAATAATAAATCACATTTCTAAATTATAGTGATATATGGAATGATTGTCTTATGGAAATATTTAGTCTTATCTTGAAATCGGAGATTTGAGGTAAGAATGTGAGACTCCAAATCAGGAGATTTATAAAAGGATTTTTATAAATATAGAGGAGATTTATAAAAGAAGTTTTGTAAATATAATAGATATTTATAAAAAGGAATTTTATGAAAGGAACAAATTTTTATTTCTATAAACGATCATTTAAAAGTAAGGTGGTATGGAAAGTATTATTTCATACTTAACACCAAATTCCAAGGCAGAAAACCTCATCCCTATCCTGAGAATTAAGAATGTATGTCGAGGCAAGAATAGATCTCAAACTTGTCCGACTTCATTGTAATCGAGAGATAGTACAAGTTTGAGATCGAAAAGTGGTGGTAAGTATATTTGGTTTAATTTCCATACAATCCATTTACTTACACCAAAAGAAAAGTGGTTTGGGTTTGTAGTAAGCAAGTTTTTTAAGTGACATTTGTTTTTGACGCATTTAAGTATGCTTTTGAAATATGGAATCTTTCATAATGTATTATGAATATTCTTATACCATTAAGATAAGTACATGGATTCATTTTTTAAATAAAGAAAGTGTAGTGTTTTGTGAATATACTGAAAAAGAATAATTGTAACCCCACCACTAACTACTTCATTTAAATTTATGGATTTCATAGTAATAGAAAATAGATATCCTACTGGGACAGAATTTGTAACTTGCTGCCCTCTTGCCTAGTAGGCAAGATTGACCTATGTGGAACTTATATCGTTGAGATAAGTATATGGATACATTTTCTAAATATTGAAAGGGGGCATTTCACCAGAAGGACAAACTTTGCAGTCCAATTATTTTCTAGGACACACATTCAAAGAAATTACTTTCAAGGCCAAAGTCAGTAGAATAATTATTTTCAAGGATAAAGTCAGCAGTCCAATTACTTTCAAGGACATAATTTCATAGGTTTTAGGCCCTATAAACTAATTATTTTGCGTTTTGTCCTTGAAAGTAATTATTTCAGTTGTGTGTCCTAGAAACTAATTCCACTTGCTAAAGAGGCCCTTGTGGCTAATTTCCACTATTGAAAGTGTAGTATTTTGTGAATATACTTATACTGTTAAGATAAGTATATGGATACATTTTCTAAGTATTGAAAGTGTAGTGTTTTGTGAGTATACTTATACCGTTGAGATAAGCATATACATTCCCTAAGTGTTAAAAGTGTAGTGTTTTGTTAATATACTTATACCGTTGAGTTAAGTATATGAATATTTGTCCAAGCATTGAGATAGTATAAAGGAATAGTGAATGAGAAGTATACATATGTATATCTTTGTATAAGTATTTTGATACAAATATTTACCAAGTGATTTTAACTAATGAAAGGATTAATTAAAGAGGCTTAGTGATTGCTTATATGCTTAATCATGCTTGGTTTCCATATGAAATTAAATCACTGATTGAATTGTTTGCTTATTTGATAGTTAAATAACCAACTATCAAATCTTAGGCTATTTTGAAACTATCGATTGTCGGTGCGGAGAGACTGGGATCGGATAATTCATCCAAAAACCACTTTGAACTGGCGTAAGCATTCGAATTAAAGACATCTTAAAAATGATGAAAATCGAAGATAGATTTCTTTTAAGTGCAATAGCTACTTGCTACTAATCCTGAGGTTGATTCCAAAAGGGATATAGTAGAAGTAGTGCCTTCGGTTTGTTTGATCCTAGAACAACTTGTATGGATGAATGCTAACATTGCGTTGTTGCATGGAGAGCAGTTTTACCATTCCAAGATGGATTTTCTAAAAGGTAAAACATAGCCTCAAACCTTACACCCGAAAATGACTAAGACATAGGAGTTGCAGTAGGGCTATATGGGTCGATCCCATTAGGTTATGGTCATCACTTGTATGTAGATTGATATTTACGGATTATTTATGCTGGGCCTACGGGAGTGGTTTATCAAGTTGGCAGCCGGGGTGATGATCATATTCGGTACTATCCAGGAAGAGGTAGGTCGATTCTGTGTTGGTAGAGGTGCAATGTTTGCAGCCCTGGTACATTTTATCTAGAGATGTACTGTACGGAAGGTAGTCCTATACCTTGTCATTTATGGAATCTATTTTCCAATACGTGCCTTATGGACTTAGTTGTATACTAAATATGCTATTGAATGTAATTAATGTAACTATTTCAGCTATGTTATATATTTATTTTAAACCCTAGACATTATTATAGTATTATTGGATTTTCTAATAAAATGATTTGGTTATCGTAAGGTAAAAACCAGCCCGTGTTTATGTGCGGCTTGGTCTTACGAGATACCTTTCTTTCTGAAAGGTTTTATAACATTAAAAATCCATATGATTTGAGTTTCTTATGCTGGTTTAGCTGACTAATCAGAGCGTTGTTTTCTTATAATGCTCAGGTCAGACCCGAGTATATTTCCGAATTTAGTTCCCAATGCTTTGGAGCTTCCAGAGATGAGCTGGATGCCTCCAAGATGTATTCACGTATCTATTATTTCCATTGTATTTCTTATTTTGTATTTATTAGCATTTGTGAGGACAGGCTGTAATAACTGTCCAAGCTGATGATAGGTTAGTTTACTTTGATAATTGTATGCATATTAAAGTTTTGTTTTGTAAAGATCTATTGTATATTATATATTACTCGTCACGATGTAAAATTTTGTTCTGTCATTTTTTTCTTTCACTTTAACAATTTGTCTTTCCGGCACTTGGACGCTCGGCACGTGAATACCTTGGATATATTAGTGTCGACTTTTGAGGGTCAATATGGTTGGTCGTTACAAATTTTTTCTTTAAGATCGTTACACAATTAGACTAGGAAAGTAAAAAGTATCGACCATGCAAGAATGAAAGAAAACGAGAAATAAACTTTTACTAGTTTCTTTTATTCAACCATCACTCTCTCATACATTTCTATTCTTTTTAGCTCTCTTCCCAATTGAGTAATATTTCTTTTTTTCAATCAATTACTTTCTCCCTCTCTTGGATGTTTTTTCTTATGTTCCTTATGTTATGTCAAAAGTCTCCTTAGGTATCTCTCCACCATGACATGTTAAACTCATATGTTCTTACATATTTATATAATCACTCTGACAAATATATCCAAAAATACCGACTTGTCTCAAACTTCTATTCTATTACAATTAGATTTCTATTATATTAAAACTTTATCCATAAAAAATAAAATAGAAATAGTTAAGAAATATATGTACAAAGAAATTTATTGATATTTATTTTTGTTTCAACCTTTTGAAATAGTTTACAGGAAATTAGTTCTTATCCGAAGGACTAAGTCCGCTATTTCATAGACTTACTAAGGGTAAGCATATAATTAAACCCCCTATCAAATTCGAAGATCTTTTTCAGTTCATGGTAACAAGTTAGCAATCCAATCCTAGACCTTAGATCGAAATAAATAAAGTCATTTAGTAATACTTGGTATAAATGTTGCTCTTATATAAGCGCTCCAATTAAAAAAGAAGAATCACAGAAACTGAAATACTGAAAGAATGCATCACATTCTTGTACCTGGATTGGTTCGTTCTTTTTTCTCTCCCATTTTTATAACATTAATCTGGTTGTTCATCATCTGTGATGCATGATCACATATTTCTTTACCCTTCTGAAGGCTCAAGTTTCCTTTTTTAATTTTCTTCAATTTTCTATTAATTTTTAAATTTGTTAATTTTCATCTTATTAAACCTTGTTTTTGCCATTTGTCACTGAAGAACAAAGCTTTAAATTACTTTATTTGAATTTACTTGATACTATGTAATAAAAAAGAAAAAAGATACATTAAAGAAGAAATCTTGTAATGGGTTTATTGAGTTTTATGACTAATACGTATGCGTGAACATTTTTTCCAAAACTTTTCACAGAAGCGTTTTATTTTCCAAAACCAAGAGAGTTTAAAAAAATTCAAAAGTATGTATGACTTTTTCATGACGAATTATGCCATATCACATGCGGTCGGGGTTTAGTTAATAGTTTAACATCCATAGTAGACTCTATCCTACCACGCTGTAAATTTTCAATTTTCAAAAACTTTCTCCTTTTTCTTAAATTAGCAACCAACACACCAGTTCATTTATAAATTTTAACTTTTAAGGTATAGGGACACTGAACTGTAGCCTCGCAACAAACTTTCCCTGTCCTTTGATCACCAAAATTTATCTTCCCAAAATTTTAAGGCCTTTAGGACTTAACATTACTTTGCTTTTAGTAGCTAATAAATTTCTTAATTATTTTACAAACATCCAGCCTTTTATTTATTTATTTTGCATTAATTAAGTGTCTACATGAGATTTTCTTACTTCCACGATTTTCCAATTAATATAGCGGTCCATCCAAAAACCAATTTACAAAAGGAACATTTCTCATGACATCGTATGTGTTTTATACAATAGAAAGAACTAATGCTTACAACCCAAACTTAAAAGAAACAATTGCTGGAAGCTACATTCAACATCAGCTGACATTTATGATGTTGTGGCCCCGTCACCTTACTAAAATTAAATGGACGCTTCTAGCATGTCGTTCCACTGTAGCTATGTATCTTAACTTTCCTTAACATTGAGTCTACCAATGTCTTCTATGTATGTTTGTCATCTTATTACCATCTGTTATTATCTTCACTTAATCCAAATATTTTGATAGTATTCTCAAATCTTGGTATTTACTCTCTTTATCCTTGATCTTTCCTACGAGCATACTCTAGAACATATAGAAGTGTGCTTTGATACCATTCATCTTTCCTTTGTATGTCTTCCTATGACTTGCACACATCCAATAAAACAATCCTAGGTTCTCACCAATATTCCTTACACTCTACGATGGTTCCTTATTTCTACTTTATGAGTAGTATCACTATCTTCTTCGTAGCTTTATATTTTACCCCGTCTTACTTAAGCAGTCATCCTTATCTACTCCACGTAAAAATTTGGTTTGGTTTTCACCACTATTTTAAAAAATTAAAACTTCAAAATTATGAAGTACTTAATCCCAAAACTTTATTGTTTAAAGTACAACTTAGAAACTCTTTTACTAAATTCAAAATTAACTTGGTATCTTAACTATTAAAACTATAATTTAGGATTTTTGAATTTGGCCTATTCATCAAGTCCACAAGAAAATGTTAACAATTTAATTTTAAAAAGTTTCTTTCCTTTTCTCAGATCAAATTTTTCGTTTTAAAGCCATTTTTCAACAACAAGGATTTTAACTTGTTAAAAATTGGGATTTTTTTTTTTTTTTGAAAACCCAGGAGAACCCGGCGGACGGTAAACTCCTGAGGAGGGTATAGTAAAGCCGTCCGCTGATCCAAGCCCCCATACCCCCGGGTACATTTATATAGGATGGGGAAGCGCATGGTAGGAATCGAACCTGGGTCTTTTTACCAGAACCCAAGCCTCCTTTCCACTGCGCCGCACCATTTCTTAAGAATATACACTTTACAATGTTTCAAAACATCTTTTAAAATTTTAAATAATAAATACTAAAGTAAACAAGGACACTTCCATCCTTTCTATTTCCTTTTACTTATTCCATTTTCACTCCCAATCCTTGGCGGAGTCTCTAATATCATGTGAGGGTGACTTTGGAAAAGATACATGCAATAAATGTGCACAATAATGGAAAATATTCGTTTTCCTTTGTTTTGCCTTTAATTTCTCATGTTGCTTCTAATTAGATTACTAACATTATTTTATATAAATTCCTAATATTGTTTTTATTTATATTTCATAATGTTAATACCATTCAACTTTCTTTTATCAAAACTGCTCATATTTATTAAACCATTGTAGTGCGTTCCCCTACAGCTTTTATTTTCAAGTTCTAATCTTCTTTCCTCATTTTGTTTACCTCATTTAAAACTAGTACCAGTTCATATTGTCCACCCCTAAAAAGAATTTTTGCAACTTAAAATTTTTCATTTAGAAAAATCAACAAGCTATATATAAGCTCTTTATATATTTTTTTCAAAAGAAATAACTTTTTTATTAAAACCCCATTTAAAGAAATTTCCAAAGTAACTAATTTTAATTCCAACTTAACTTTTTATTTAAATAAGATGTAGATATTTTATTTTTTCCCGAAATTTATATTTACTTACTTTTCAAAAATAGGGTTTATTTACCTTTAATTAATTCCTTTGAAAATCATTTAAAATATTGTTTCCTTTTCAAACTTTTAAATAAGTCCCTTAAGATACATTTCCAATATATTATATATATTTTTGTCAAACTTTGATATTAAAACCATTTAAACATTTATTCTAAATTATTTCAAATGGGGTCAGACTCAAAGTGGATATTTAGTTGTCCCTTCCTTTAGACCTTTCTTCTTTCAACTTGCATATCGACTTATCTTCTTTCAAATATTAAATTCGTCTATCATCTTGGAGTGACTCCTACACACCATCTTTTAGGAACTTAGTTAATTCTTGCTTTCAGATATCTACAAAATATGAGTTCTTACTTTCCCTTTATCCAGACATACTGTACTTCATCATTCAGTAATCCTATGGGGATCTACAACCGTTGGGCTATCGAGGGCCCAACTAGGGAGTCATGTACTATCCAGCTTCAGGGACCTTCCATATGCTGCACTCATGCTCTTCTTAAGTCAATGCCTTTCCATATAGTCTGATTCTCATGGGGTAATCGGGGTAGGTGTACATTTTAAACTTCTTTTATTGTTCCAACTTATAATCAACTCACCCATCTATTCTGTATATGGTTGCAACTACTCTATAGTCGAAATTTATACTATTTGGCGTATAATATTAGTATTTATAGACAAAATACAAATTCGTTCACTCAATGCTTCCTAATTTTTCAAGATTGACTATCATATGCTCCAATACCAAATGTAACAACCTTCACCCCAATAGGCCTTAGTTTTCGCTAAATAGAAAACCCAAGTCCACTAATTTACAGTTCGTTGGTTTGCTTGCAAATAATCAAATAAATGCATATTAGAGCATTATCGATATAATAGACAGCGAAATAGTAAGGTATAATAAATCAAATAGTACTGACCAACATTGACACTTCCAATAACTAGTGTTCTTGTTAGTGCCCAGCATGCATAAGAAAACATGTCCTTCCACCGTTCCCGCCTTGCACCAATACCCGTCCCTCTAAAGCTATCATGTGGGTTGTAACAAGGAAGAGGTCAGAACAACTTTCTAATGACTAATAAATTATACATTTTACACATAACACTAGTTTATGCCGATTGCCTTCCGTCACATGTTATGTCCTTTTATTTTTGCTTAGTCGTCTCTACTCTACGTATGCGTATGATACGCCCCATTTACCCGAAGTAGATCAAAACTACATACGTGTATACACACACACACACACATATATATATATATAAGTACCACAGTGCCCCTTTATACCAATATATTATCCCCACTAGTACCCATAACCCAATACCTCGTCATGATCCATCATCATCCTAGTATCACATCCTGGTCGTTGTGCATACTAAAGAACTCTTCGTAGTGCCCAATAAAGACGTAATAATAGTTTACCCTTATTCTATCTCGCCATGGAGATTTTCTACTTGTCTGCTTTCTATTGTGGACTCAACTCTACGGACTATAGAGGACTCAGTCCTCAGACTATAGTGGACTCAGCTCCACGGACTGATTCAACTCCCAGACTATAGGTTCAGCTCTATGGACTATTGTGAACTCAGCTCCACGGACCACCCCATTCATTTTTAAAGACCTCTCTTAAGAGTTACCTAGCCTTGCCTCCTAACAAACAAACTAGCAAACAATTATAGCGAGGCATGACCTAACATGACATACACTAGTAGAAGGTGTAAGCCGTTAGGTGTAACCGTCGTCTTTCCGCTGATCTCCCTTAAGTTATTTACTAACTTAAATAAATCACCCCCATCATTAAAGCATACTTGAGGCTACGTATATGTATGTATGTGTGTGTATATTCATTCATACTTGTTTAATTATCGTGCCTCCACCGTTTTACTGTTAATAACATTTCTTTACTTCCTTATGCATTTACATCTTATTTAATTTAAGGTAATTTACCACTTTCTTATAAAAGATCAAAATATCATTTCTCGTTTACTTCCATTTTCTCTATATTTAATTTTCTATCACTATTTCCTTTTTAAACTTTATTTCCCTCCTTTGTTTAGAGGACTTCCTATAACCTTTTATTTTAAATTATTACTTGCCTACTTTTCATCGTTTTTATTTAATTTCTTTCTTTCTTGCTTATATTGCATATTTGTTAATTCTTCTCTTAGACCATTTTTATTGTCACATTTATAATTCTTTCATTAACCCTTAGGGATTTCTTTATTTTAATACATTGGAGTTATGTTTCACCCTAAGTGAAAAGGTTAACCTTTTAAATTTCTATATTTTATCCAAAAGGAGAATTTTTGTTACGTTTGTAATTACAAGGAATTATCTTTTTCATAGTCATTGAAATAAATAGTACAAAATATTATAAATATCCCTATTTTATACATCTCCTTCCTTTTAGGTGTATTCCTTGTTATTTCAAATGATACACTTGTATTTATAAATCAAACTTGATAATCTATAGAACTTCACATTGTAACACCCTATACTCCAATGAATTTAATACCACTTAAACCCCCATAATTTATTGTGATAACTTAATTTACATTATTACTTACAACATCCATTCAAATCTACAAATATGGGATTACCGCATAATTTATAAGTTTCATGGACTAGTGCTACCCAATACTCAATTGATGGACTGCTAATACCTAACATTTTCCAGATCTACATACATGCAATATATAATTCAAGTTATCAATCAAGAATATATAACCAAGGTTTATACCTATTATACATATACAAATTTCAGCATACAAGTCCTATTTACATTTCAGGCATATAGGAATATATTTACAATGATATAAGTCCAATGTTATACAAAAATATATAATTTCCAACTCACCTTTTTAGCTTTCCAAATCTCCAAATGAAATCCTTGCTCTTCAATTTGACTCCCTTTTATCCCTATTTGAACGCAAACACCGCAAGCATACATATATACTTATTAGAAATCTTGATCATGTGAGAGATTTGGATTTAATTTAAAGGGGCTTTGCACGAAAGGTCCCTATTTTCGATGGTGTTAAAAGAAAGTCCCCGTAGAAATAAATATGTAAATTAAGTCCCTGTTTTTTTTAAATAAGAAAACGCAAGTTAGCTTGCGCTTCTGAAAATTTTAAAATTTTCAGAATCAGAAAGCGCAAACTAGCTTGCGTTTTCCTGATAGAAAGCGCAAGTTATCTTGCGCTTTTCAAAAATTTTAAAATTTTTAAAATTTTCAAAAAAGTTTCAAAATTAGAAAGCGCAAGTTATTTTGCGCTTTTCAAAAATTTCAAAATTTTTAAAATTTTCAAAAAATATTTCAAAGTTAGAAAGCGCAAACTAGCTTGCATTTTCCTGATAAAAAGTGCAAGTTAACTTGCGCTTTTCGACATTTTCAAAATTTTCGAAAATTTCGTAAATTTCGAAAAATATTTCAAAATTAAAAAAGTGCAAGTTATCTTGCATTTTCTGTCAGAAAAGTGCAAGACATTTTGCGTTTTTTTATTTTTGAAAATAGGGACCAAATTTACAAATTCATTTCTACAGAGACTTTTTGTATGACAACATCAAAAAGAGGGACCTGTGACTCTTTTCTTGTAATTTAAATTCTTTTTTCGGATTTATAATTTACCTTAGCCCGATGGCTTGATTCGACCCTACTCTTCTTCTCAATTATCCTCTTCTACTCTCTATTTGTAAATACATATAAACTATAACTATTTTAAGAATTTAGAAATTTGTGGAGAAGAGAAAATGACAGAGCTTCGCCATGCTTTAGAAAATATGAGAAGAAAAGTAAGGGGTTAGACCCATATTTATAGGGGTTCGAATCAATGTCAGCCGTTAGATTAAACTATTTTAAATCCGACCTGTTTGGCCATGTCGAAATTGTCTAATAGACAAATCAACCGGTCAACCACTACCCCCTTCCGGTCGACCGCTAGCGGTCAATCAACACGACTTAGGGGTCGATCGGTCGTATATGTTAACGACAATTAATTTGCCATTTTAACTTTGGTTAATTTCTTTCCGTTTTCTTCGACCCAATATAATTTCTTTCCACGCTAACTTTAACCCTGAGCAACTGTTAACGTTAATTAATTTTAGTTAATTACGTTTTGTTTTCTTAGTTACATATATATTTATTCCTACACAAATTATTCAAACGTTAATAACTTTTTCATTAGAACTCTAATTGAAAAACTTTATATATGAAAATTGATTAGAAAATCACCACGAATAATGCAGGTTTCATAACCAAATTCTGACATTTGTGAAAATTTTATTTTTCGGCATTATTATTTATTAATTAATCATCGTTAAAATTACAGGGTGTTATATGTTATTTCCGTACTACAGAGTCTTGAAGCTTAAAAAACTTCCCCTATGGCTGCTAAATGCTTGGATATTTTTGAGGATGTAGAGTAGATGGATTACTCCGTTGAATTAGGCAATTTCCATATATAACTTGCTCGGTTTCGATTATTCCATATATAAAGATATGATCATTGATTTCCAAATATATTTAGATTTCCATCCATATATGGTTCGATGACATAGCCTTTGCTCGGTGTGTTTGTTAAGTGAGTGGACATGGCCGTCATGCTGACCAGGTTCTCACACACCCTCCCATGGTTCGACATTCTTTGTCATATCCTGATTTGGTCTTGACATCTTGCCTCACATAGAATAGTTGTTTGGCACCTAATCTATCAAACGGGATTTCTTTTTCGGTACCGTGGGTACTGAATAAGGCGATTACTCTTCTCAATTCCTTTGTTTCTCTCAACTCCTTGTGTCTTGCCACCTTATCTTTCCTTTGCCTTTAATCCACTACAAGAAAAATTGTTTTTTGCAATACCATACTGTAGCGTTATAATGTGAAATGCAGCCTTCAGTATATTTAAACACAAAATAAATAGTATAGAAAACACCGCATCATCAAAAAGCCGAACAATTTTATTTTACCCCCTTGTTTTAGATCAGACACTTCCATGTTTTTCCTTTCCCAAATTTCACCCCTGCAAAGTTTTTGATTTCATAGCCCTAATTTTTTAGCCTCCACCCCGTTTTCCCTGAGCTGCTTCTCTTAGTGATGGCTTCCGCTCCACCAAAACTTCCCATCCGCAACTTCTATTTCCTCTTCCTAAACGCATAACAATAAGTATTGATTGCAGACATCATCTAGTTTTACTACTGCAGTTCATCAATTCATTGCCCGTCGAACCGAATTTCAAGACTAGTTTCCAACCACCAACTCCTTTAGTTCCACTACCGCACACTTTGCTATTGCTTCCAAGCTCTATCTCCCTTTTGACACGTGGCTAGTCAAATTAAAACCGTGAGTTTTCATCGGTTGTTCTCGTACATAAATCACTCAATTGGTTAGCACTGTTATTGATAGTTAATTGATTTCATTATTGAATTGATTGTCTAATGCTAAATTTATTGTTATATATGTCTCAAATTTGTCACCGAACATTAGTCGTTCATTGTAGATATGTGTAAATTATCGTGCTAAACTATGAGTTGCCATTGTTATGTTAACCCCAATTGTAGAAGGTAAACAATTTAAACTCTATGGAAGTAGCATAATTTTCAATGTACGGGCATGCCAGCCAATCAGATTACTGGGTAATTTAATTTTTACCATTTTGCAAATCTGTACGTTATAAGTGTTCTAAACAAATCAGTGATTATCATGTTATTGTGGCCTTAATGATTTCAGTCCATCCACCTATGCATAAAAAAAAATTCCGTTAATATAAACAAAGTTTAAACTATATAAGCTTTATATTAAAAATATAAGAAAGCGTTTCTGTATACTTAGAAGTACACTTTGAAAAAGTGCTAAGTATAAATTGCTGAAATTAGGCTCTAACTGAGACTGGTCCGTGAATGCATAAAGATAAAATGTGTGGTTCGCATAGTTACAATAGTGTTTACTCTAAGTGGCTAACTAGATAAAGGAAGCATACACGTATTTTACTTTAAATTTGAATCCATGTGGGTTGCAAAATTTCAAATTCGACCGCGAGGATACAAAGGTTCAAAAGAAAGATCTAGAGTAAGAACAAGAAAAGAATTTTGGAATGTTAGAAATAAAGTGGAAACGTTTAACAAAGAGAGTTTACATAACCCTCTAGAAAAACTAAGTTATTTTTCACTTGTACTGATGTCGATGTACACTAAGATATTAAGTATACATATGCATTTTTTTACAAGTAAGCCCAAAGATTGAATTTTTTTGGAAAATTTCATGTACATCGAAACATAAAGTATAGCTGATTTATAAGTGGGGACAAACTGAATTAATGCATGGAGGTTATATCTCAAATACTTTTCAACCACACCAATTCCTATTGTATTCCGACCATAGTTTAGCATGATTCGAAACAGTGGAAGTGAGAACATATTTAGAGTTATATTTGTTTCTACTTAACTGAAATATAGCATGAATTAATAAATTCTTGATCAGGCTATTCAGGTTGATCATTAAACAGATAGAACCAATGGATTCAAATGTTATATTCACAACTATTTAAATGAGTTATCAGTATGTTAGGTCTTATACAAGGATTTGTACGAATTAGAGATTCAAAGACAACTAAAAGATGCAGTTGCAAATATATCGCTACTTAAGCGATCAATATTGAAATTATTTCAACTTTGCCTTGCTGCATCTTATGGCATAATTCAATAATTATCATTATTTTGTAATATCGGGCTATGAAGAAGCTTGGGCTATGAGGTTTGTTTACCTGTGGGCTTCCCCTTCGAATTGTTATGATTGGTACTCTTACAAGAGCAGCCTTCAATGTTTTTTTTTAACTATTTGTATTCTTTAACTTGAATAAATATTTCTACTGACTTTCCATGTAATAACTAAGTTTCTAGGTAATCCCTTAGACCAGATATAAAAAAGGTAATTATTAATGATCTATACTATTATATTATTATTACTGAGTTGCAGTTTAAAAGCGCACAAGCCCCTTTAACATTTCTTGAAATGAACGGTCTAGTTTTTCTTATCCTATATTCATTTTTTTGTCCCGTCCCTATCAAAGACCATTTTAGATCACTCTCCCCTTTCTCTCTTCTCATCCTAGCCCTCTCGACTAATTTCTCCTTTTATATTCTATCTAATTTTTCGTCCGTTCATTCTTTTTCATTTTTCTAGGTTTTCATTTTCAGATTTAGGATTTCCAACTCTTCCCCTAGATCCTTCCCTAAATGAACTTTTTTAACAACGTGCGGAAAGTCCAGAAAACACGTTCAATGGCAAGCCATTGAACTCCACTCTCGATCCAATTTAGCACCTCTTAAATTTGGTATTCTTTTTTCTTGTGTTGTTTTTTATTTTTCCATTCAGTGATTTTAATCTCCTTTACTAAATTTTTATGGTGGTTAAATTAGTCGCTTCTCATGTTAAGTAGTTATTTTGATCTTCTAACCTTCGCCAAATGGAATCTGAAACCTTAATAATATTTTGCCAATCTTTGTTATTATTATTTACTTTAACAAAGGTGATTGCTGACTAATAATGACAAAGTAGAATCTTACATGACTTGGCTGAAGGAGAAAGGGTTGCTGTTAGTTGACAAAAGTATTCCCATTTTACTGTTTTGTAGAGTTATTAATGTTACTAATCGATACTATTATATTATAACTGAGTTGTCTTTCAAGGGAGCAGAAGCCCCTATATTATTTTGTAAAATGAACGGTCGCGTTTCCTTCTTTCTTTCTATTCGTATCCATCTGTTCGCTTCATTCTCCTCCAAACCCTAAATATTAATGCACTCAGATTTGTGCCTTTCCAATACATTGGCGTCGACCTTTCCTTTGATAACAGTCACTAGGCCCTAGAGCTCCGGAACTATGCCCGACCCTTACAGCTCCGACCTATGATCGTCGCACCTTTTATCTTTTACATCTTCTTCCTTGTGTCCACATCGACAATAGGTAACCATTAATACCCAATTTAACAATTTTATTTCTACTTTTCTTTTTGCTAAATTCATCTTCTTGCTACTGAAGCGTTTTAACGTTTCTCTTTCTCTTCATCTTTATGCTGCCGCGCTTGAGTATTAGGCAGTTTATTGCTGCCTCGATTGTCCAGATCTCCTATTGTTCAGGTACGCCATTATTGTTCTCCCTGATTGGTTAATTTTTTTCGTTCCTTTCATTCTAATTGAATGTTGCCTCTATTTGTTTACCATCTGTATCTCTATTCTTTCTGATTGAATGTTGCTTGAGTTGCTAAATTGTGGGTATTAACTGTTCCTGCTGGGACAACTGTATCTTTGTTCTTTTAGGATCATCAATAGTTTTTTTATTTTACTAATTTCCGATATCAAAAAATTTATATATATTTGTTCCAATTTAAAATTCATAGATGGCACTCTTAAGATGTAAACTAATTGTATGTACATGTGGTTTGGTGACGATGTGATGATCTCAAAGACCCAACATCTTCCTTCATGCCTAATTTTTTACTTTTCATTGTTTTATCTATATCTTATGTTATTTTAATTCTAGTTTGATATGGCATGAAATGAAGGCTCTAAGTAAGGTTTATACTAATTTTTAGGTGATATTGCTACTATGTTTATGAGTACGTGTACCTAATTTTTTCCTTTTACATTGATACAATATGATAAGAGAGTAAGGAACAAGCATTTTAATGTGTGGTTCATAACAAATTCTGCCTTTTATAATTATTTGGTTTTATTAGATGAGGATCTAAAGTTTAAAAGTTTCTATCAGAGATTGCAACAAAGTAAGGCAATGACAGGTAATTTCTCTTTGAATATATATAGCATGTGTTGATTTTAAGGTATCAAATTTATAGTTTTACTATTCATTTCTTATAAAGGTGTAATTTTGGATTCTAAATTCTTACTGCTAAGATCCATAATTTACTATAAAAAATTAATGAGTGCTGATTTTGGGAGGTAGAACCTAGCACCTTCATTTTATCTAATGCAACTTCAAAGCTTATCTCCGATCAACTTCAGGCTCACCTAAAAATTAAAATACACCCTAGATTGAGCATATAAATATTAATTAGTTATAATTTATTTCACAAGCGGTACATAACAATTTTAACAGAATAGAGTTATCAACGCTTTTCCTTTATATATTATTTCCTTGCATATGAATTTTCCACATGTTAATGGTCAAAAATATTATTTTTCATGTTCTAGAATTTTAGAGTTTTAATAATGGAGGGGAAGCATGTGGCAAAGTTGTTCATGTTTGGTTGTGCATATTTGATTACCCCAGCAGGAAGATATAGGTGACAAACTTTATCCTGTTACATTTTCATTCCTGTATATTTGCTTTTTGTTGTTTGACTTTGTTGCACATTTGCACTTATACAGTTTCGTCCTTGGTATCATCATCAGAAAAATTGAATTGCAAGTGCTTTTAACGATTGCGCAAAAAATGACACTGATGTCTTCAATATTGATATTCAAAGTACCAAGTATTATTATTTAGTTTATTTTTCCATTGGTTCCATGTTGTTCGCATGTAATCCTCAAGAGTACTGTTTGATTTTGGACCATGTAATTGCAATGTACACATAGCTTTTAAGTTATTTTCCCTCAATTTGGTACACAGTACGTCAATATAGAAAACTACACACACATTTCTCATTGTCTAACAAGATAACAGTATTTGTTCAACTTCACTTCTCATCGAATAAAATAAATTGCACATCTACACTCAAATGAAGGAAGTTATGTATAGATTTTCCTAAGCTTATGTTTCTCAAATTGTGTAACATTGAATATTTTATAAACTATTTGGCAAACTTTGCATATATTACATTTAGTATACCTTGCTATCGGAGTTTCAAATTACCAATATATTTTAGTGCTATTTTTTGAATCTAGAAGAATTAATATTGCTTTTTATTCCCATCCAATCTTTAAATGTTTTCTACTTGATTCATTATTTTTCTTTTGATATTAAATAATCATTGAATAAGATGCTCCCTTACCTAAAATAACATGCTTGTTTTATTTTATAACTCACAACGGGAAAGTAGACGTTAAATTATTTAATTGGGTATGAGTTGACTATTTTGGAGTAGTTTCTATTTAATTGTTTTCGATGGTTTGGCACCATGATTGGTTTTTGCATCTTTATTTTGAACTACGCTATTCGAAGGAAACACAAATGGATCCCTTATGTGAAAAATATATCAAATTCCCATTATCATTGTATGTGAACGTGATTTACTATTTACTCTTCTTCTAATTAATTTTATCACAAACATTTTACTTCAATTTCCAATAGTAACATCCAGAATTCAATTTAGTGGCTATAAGATTGGAATAGTGTGCCTATTGTTATACTAAAATTCAGTCTCCCTGTTTGCGGGTGCAGCGCAGTGGAAAGGAGGCTTGGGTTCTGGTAAAAAGACACAGGTTCGATTTCTACCATGCGCTTCCCTATCCTATATAAATTTACCCGGGGTATGAGGGCTTGGATTAGCGGACGACTTTACTATACCCTCCTCAGGAGTTTACCGGCCCGCCGGGTTCTCCTGAGTTTTCAAAAAAAAAATTCAGTCTCCCTAACTAATACACGTTGAATTTCTCCAATTTATGTTTAATAATTTAGTCAGCATAAATGTAGTACATGAATTTTCTTAAGTTTAGCTATATTTGAAAATGTAAATCATATAATTGATTTCTTTATGTTTCTATTATTAACTTTCCATTATATTCATATTCATATTTATAAAATGAAACATACACACTTGCACGCGTGCACGCATCCATTTACAGACTTGTGTGTATGGCTGCACGCATGTGTTAATTATGCAGTAGAAAGGATTATTTATCACGACTCCCTTGCTGAAGCAAATTGTTTGTTATCTTTTATAGTTTGTATTGAAATGGTGTAACAAATATCTTTGGATGTTGCTTAACTTTCCAATTAAGAAATCTAATGTATATCTTTTTTACTACATGTTAAGTAAGCACTAAGTTTTTATTTAATGGTATATTGTTATTATTAATAGGTCAATTAAGAGTAAAGAGTGATTAAGGGATCACCATGAAGTTAGAGCTCAATTTAATTGGAAATATATACATTAAACTCGACTTGGAACTAGGTATGGTGCTACTTCAAAGTAATTCTATGACCTTTTAAGAATGGACACTTATAGCGGATAATTTAAATGAATCGATCCTTTTAATCTTGAATAATAAACATGGTTTCAACATGTCCAATGGCATTATATGCATGATCATATTCTTATACAATTTGAGTTGCCAAAATGGCCAACCATAGATATGTATGCATGGACAAAGTAATTAATATCCTTTTACACCTCTTTGTGTATTCTAGATGCTGGATATTAAAAAGCGGCTATTTTAACTTTGTGTCGATATTTTGTATGCTTATTTATCATATTTTTATTTGCTAATTTTCAATATTCCTTAATGTTATATTGCATTATTCAGTTTCTTATTAGCTCTTTGTTGATTGGCTTTTAGAGAATCCATGTCAACGTCAAGTAAGCTCTTCATAATTCAGCCGAGAAGCCTAAATTTTAAGCTGAGGTATCTAGGCTCATGGATATAGTTATCAACTCTTTCTACTGCAACAAATACATTTTCTTGAAAGATCTCATCAATAATGCCTCAGATGTAAGTTTTATACTTATTTTAACATAGTAAATTTGGCATAGGATCACATAACTATCTTCACCGTGACAATGAATAATGTTCATGCTTCAATCAGGCATAAGATGAGATGAGTTTTCTTGCTTTCACCAATAGTAAGATTTAAGGGGGAGGTGATAACACTACCCGTTTAGATCGACATATATAAGCTACTTTTAGCTTTTTGAAAGCCAAAATGAATGGGTTTTGGCTTCCAAAAAATCAAAAGGTAGCTTATATAAGTCGATCCAAACACGACATAAGTCTTGAGGCTCAGGTTGGTACATCGAAGTTACTACATGGAATATGGATATATTATGCAGAGCATCTCACCTGGCTACATCTACATTTTTATGTTAAATATTCAGATCAGGCTAGATAAGGAGAATATGTTCTGTCTATCACAAACAAAGGTATTGCTATGGCTAAAGAAAATTTCATGAACTCAAGAATAATTATCCATTAAGTACTTCAGGTATCTTTGACAAACATACTCATTATTTTAACCATTTTATGCTTGCTTCTTTTTAAAAATTCCTATAAAATTTGTTGTTCACAACTTTTGTCCAGCACGAGGCAATTTTGTGTTGGATTCTACTTCGCTTATTTGGTTGTAAACTATGTTGAGGTCATAAGAAAGCACATGATGATAAATGGTAAGAAAATTCATTCGAATATGAATGTGTGATATTTTGATCTTTGTGACAATTCGACCAAAATTTTATAACATATAAATTATTTCACCTTCTACATATGTCTAGGATTCAACGTCTGATGGAGCTTTTGTAATATACGAGGATAAGTGGAATGAGCCATTATGCTATGGACTGAAAATTCATTTACTTCTCCGGAAGAAGATAAAATATTTTCAAAGAATACAAATTGAAGGTCAATATGCTTAAGTACTTTCATCTATCTAAAATATTTTTTGGTTCATGCTGAAATAAAAAGGTGTAATCATGTTAATGCATACCTAATAAAAACCAAATTTTTGTTACACAATTGGTGAGATAGCGTATACTATTGTCATTTTCTTATAAGGCCCTATGCGTAGATTTTGGTAAAATACTAACAGTGTTGAAAATTTACAATAGGTTAAAAGTTGTTATATGTGTTAATAGGTAAAAAGTTATAATGTTTTTATTTTTTTACTAATAAGAATAACTTTTGATTCAACATATTATCATTATGTGTTTAATTAAAATTAATGAAAATTGCAACAAATGTTTCTTCTAATTTCACAATCAACCGGTCGGTTCTCAACCGATGTCCGGTTGTAATAATTATTTTATATTTAATATTTTAGAAGTAATTAAAATAGAAGACTTTTTTCAACCATTTCCAGTAGCATGCTCACAAATAGCAACAACAAGAGCAAGTAAGTCGCCAACTTATTAAGGAAAGAAGCTATTTTAAGGATTTTATAATACATGCATATGCACTCAAATATGTAATAGGAATATATATGGTACAGTTTTAGAACCAATATACAAAATGCCAACCTAAAATTTCTTATATCTCTGAAAGGATTTTATCAATCTACAAATATCATGCATAATGACATAGCTTATAAATGTATAAGGAATAAGTAAAACATAAAATTTGTCTGGCCCATCAAAATATTTAGTTTTGGTTTCAATCAAAATTAGTCTCATCGCATTTTCGACTGTTACTTGGTAAAATTACTCTAAACACATTTTTACCTTTTTTAAGTTAAAGAGGCATTTCAAGATCAGAGATTTCCACAAACAAAGTAGCTGATCAACAGTAGTAGAATCATCTCCTCATACATGCACTCTTCAAAACAAAAACAATAAACAAATAATTCATGAATCTCCTGGTGTTAAAATCAAAGAACTCCCTTAAGAAACTATGGCTTCTAGCTGACAAAAAAATTGGAGCTCCATGTGGATCCAATTGAACTAAATGGTAACAACAATAAATTTGAAGAGCGTAGCTTCATTAAAAGTTTTAATTTGCGTGTATACTATATATTTTCATATTAATTTGTGGTAAATAAAGCATATCTTGAAATCCTAATTTGTTGAGTATATATCAATATGATTTTTCTAGGTTTCAAAGAGACCATATCTACAGTGGGGACTACAAGTTAAGGTTACTGGTTCTGAGTCAAAGATATATTGATAAACGTATATCGAAATATAAGCTTCTCCTTTTCTCTTCCCCTCCACTTAAGTTTGTCTTTCCAAATCTTGAAAATTTTGTGCTCTTATTTGTCCATTGTCTTGCTATATTTTTGTGTACCCACTTTACCTTGGCATAGTAGCCATTGATTACATTCCTAATCTAAATGGTTTTTGTTTTGACATATGGTCTCAAAATCCAAACTGTTTACATGTTTGAATTTACATGGTGCAAATTTGGGTAGACATGTATTTGATGACATAAATATTAATTTTATATTAGTAGTAAGAAAGAATATGGATTTACATCAACTGTTTAAGTCTGATAAAATAAAGTTTAACCTCCATTTAATTTTCTTCTAATCTGTATAGTCCAAGAGGCGCTTGAATTTCCTCTGCTCAAACGCTTATTAGTGCAATTAGATCTGATGTAGCCAAGGATATGGAATATGTTGAATCTGGATCAGATCTCTCAAACAAGGATAAATAATAGTTTAAGCTGAAAGAAGATGGTGCAATCCGGTACATCTTTTATAGTACATAGGAATGATACTCTTTAATGCAGTCCATGTAATGTCATCAATCGTTTATGTATGTTCATATATTTCACCAACCTTACTTTTTTTTAGTGAATTTATTCAACCTAACTTGACTTTCTATAATACTTCCTCTTGGATTTTGTGATAAAGGACACTTCCAATGGCTGCATGTGTGTCTTTTTTGAGGGTTCAACCCAATGAAAAATCATTTGTTTCAATTTTCAAACTTCACTTCAGCTGTTTATTGTACTAAAATTCATTTTGTATTAACATATATTATTGTTATAAAATTTGATCTATATGCTTTGATACTGTTGTGATTTAGAAAGATATTTGGGTGATGAAACATGAACTCTGAATGTTATGAAGGACCTAATATCTTGACTAAAACACATAGGTTTTTGTTTATATTTTTCCATATAAGATAATTAATTGATGCTATGTTTCAGCATACTATTTTGAAGAATGTTTCAATAATAGTAGGATAACCTTTGTGCATAAAGCCGTGTTTCTCAACAATGTGCATTCGATGAATAATATAGTGATGCTTTGGAATGGTCAGCAAGTTAGCGCAATTATGATTGAGGGAAGTTTCGTACTATATACCGTGCACGTTGCTCAAATGTTGTCTTCTACATTATCATATAAAAGTCCACACCAGTTAAAAAAATAATAGATTATGTCAAACCCATTTACTTTGTTTTCTATCATGTTTTAATATTTGAAAAATATCGTAGGTCATCATGTGAACAAAGCACACCAAATAATTTTTGTACACATAACACAAAAGATTACATTTTTACTATTAAATTATTTACTTTGAATAACCAAAAAACATATTAAATGATAAAGTTGCTCATATGAATAGAATAAATGTAATTCAAAGTTACGATCTACATAATTTAATAAAAAAATATTTATACAAAATTATAGTCACATCCTGTTTGCGTAGCACGGGTTCACACTAGTAACAAATAAAAAGAGGGATGATAAAGATGTTAAATTAGGCAATCGAATTAGATAATTCATATTTTCTTGCATGTTGTCATCAAAGCAGTGAACATGATTATATGAGCTTGCTTGTGGAAAATATTATATATATATATATATACACACACACACAAATGTACCAATATGATTTTATATCATGCCTCAACCTTAATATATTTTATGCTTCTGATTCCTCTAATTTTAGAAATCATTCAACTGCCAATGAGCTAAAATTTTGTCTTTGTTTATAATGACAGGCAGACTGAATGGTTCCGAAGCTGCATGAAAATCTTTAGACTATTCGAATTATATACTAAAAGATTGGACTTAAATGTACTAAAGCTTTATGACTATTGTTTATTCATCAATTGCAACATTCAAACCACATACACACACATATACTTCTAAGAACTTTGCAACCAATTCCATGAACGGGAAAAGGCACTCAGACTTTTCCTAGAGTTTATTTTTCATCACTAAGTTTTTGTCAACGTAGTTGTAATTTGAATAGCTACAATGGGTATCCTTTTTTCCCATTTGTTATCCATCTACATAGTTGTATTCAATAGTGGAAACAATAGATTTTTTTCTATGCAAATAGGGAGGAGCCAAGGGTGCATAGCTTATTGGCCAAGTGGTATCAAAAATCTTGCATTTGTTACTCCAAATAGTTGCAGGAGAAAATGTTAATGCACTTTCCAACTCAACCAGCCTCTTCTACCTGAACCCAAATGAGTTGCTCAATTGTATTAGTAAGTAAATTTACTTAATAAAATATATTTTTACTCTTATTTCCAAATTTTGTTTCGTGTTTCTAGAATACATTAACTTTTTTTATACTCGAAACATGTTTAGTTAATTTTCTAAAATTATCAATTATCTTTTTATTTAGAACTAATTTTAAAGCGTTTATCCAGTTAACCATGTATCAAAAAACGTTCACATAGGAACCATGATTGAAAAAGTTTTTGTCGTTTGATATTATCAATTATGCATGGAAATCTTCTTATTGATTTTGTCTTTTTTTTTACATTTTCCATGTTTTATTTACATCCTAATAACAATATAAACATTTGTTTTGGATATATAGTCGTGATTGTTAATGGCAGCATGACAAACAGTTTACAGTTCTTTATTTACATCATAATATTGTTAGAATAATGCATATTTCGATTTCATACAAGGAAAATGGAGAGATTTGACAGTTATATCAATTTTTCTTCACTTCGATGAATTAACATGCTCTATTTTAATGGAATGATGTAGAGTTTCTATTTTGCGACTTATTTTGGGTTCTTTTCTCATTATGTCGAAATAAAAATAAATTAGTATATCAAAGAGCTTAATATTGTTGAGAATATGTTCATCTGTAAATAGGTTTGTAGTTGGTTTAGTTTAGGATTGGTGGATTGGTTTTCTTTGCAAAGAAAACATATATTTGCAACATTTAGTTAATCATGTAGCATAATTTCAATAGCGAAATTTAGAATGAACAAAAATCACAGAGAATAAGCTTCTTGCTATGTGTAGGTTGCACTTAAACAAAACATGGAATCTATTTTCGTACATTTACTATTGTAAATTTGTAAATGTGTCATATGTTTTCATGTATTACTAATGTAAATTAAAGTGAAAATTCTGTCTTTAGTCTTTATAATTTTGTATTTTCTCTCTCAAACACATAGGTGGATTCTAGCAACATTGTTGCTAGACTAATTTGCAAACAAGAATTACAATAGAATTTTAATTTGTAATAGAACATTCTCTAATTTATATGTTTACATCTGTCACTACACATATCTAAATATTTTAGCATATTGTTTCTTTTCCTCATTTATCGTTTCCTTATTTAATCAAATCTATCCGAGATTGAAATTTTCACCGTACATATACAATTTTTTATTAAAATTAGAGATCTTCGGCTAACGTTTTATTATTCATATCTTACCTTTTATATCCAAGCATCCATCATTTTATATGATTTCTTTCTATCGTTATTTTTTCGGAGGATAAAACGGACAAGCATCATGATTGTTGCAATTTGCACTTATTATTATTTTAATATGGACTGAATATCCTACCAAATACTTTGCTAAGGTGACTATGATTATCGACGTATATATCTTAGTAATGTATAATTATTAATTTTGTCCTATCATAAAATTAGTTCATAATAAAGTACGAAATTTTCTACATTCGAACATATTTTTATAGTAGTTAGGAGGTTATATAGGCATTCAATAATGAATAAGTTCGCTCTATCGACTACATTACTTAGGTTGATTATATATAGGCAGAAATTATGGTTAAATGAAGAGTTTCTATATTAATAATTGGTTGGTTGTTGCTAAAAACATAACCTCATTTTTGCTCAACCTATCTTTTGATTAATGTCACTTTAGAAATTTTCTTCCACTCAAATGTATTGTGATCTTTTTCCATATTGCTCTTCAGTGGTTGACATACTTACAAACAGAACATAAATAAATTGTCCACAATTGATTAATTAACAAAACACAAATGTATTCTCCACAATTGGTTTTTGTTGTTCTAATTTTCACAATATTGCTTGAATTATCAATATGTTTGAATGTACATATTTGCGAGTTTATGATTAAATTAATAGAATTGATCTTAGTGACGACAACATCCAACCTATAGTTTTAAAAAATGGTTATAAATATTGACATTATGAATCTACATAGTCAGGTTTGTTTATCACAAAATTATGGATTTAATAACTGTATTATATAAATATAAATAAATCAAAATTTATTTTGTATTAATTATCAATTATGATTTCAAGGTTTTGGTAGTAAGTACATCCCATTGGATATTTACTTTCTACAGATGACATGATATTTCCTTAATTTCTGATTCCATAAAAGGAGATCAATATCTAGAGATAATTGAAATCAAACATGTGGCAGTAACTTTAGAGCAAAAAAAAAATTAAAAACTCAAAATAATATATACAAAGCAATTTACCTCCATTTATATAAGTACATTTCCAATTTCCTTATAAACCAAGATAATTTATACAGGTACATTTTCCATATAAATAAGGATACTTGACTAAGATTAAATTCATATCACTGTTGTCTTCTTCATCTGTTTTACATATATATCTGTCTTTAACTTTTCATTTGTTTTTAAATTTTCACCACCAAAGATGTGAAGATATTCTTTCTTGCCACTGTTTTTTGGATTTAGGACATTGGACTAGAAGCACTTATGCTATTTTATGAATAATAATATTTAAACATAGTAAGATTATATAGTTTATTAAAGACTAGTATTATATATTTCTAATTTCATAAACATAGAATAACTCTTGAGTTCCTATCCTCAATGTGGCAATTAAAAAGGTCTTTACTTGATAACATATGTATCCTAGATCCAAATTTATTTATTTTTATGAGATAGTTAGTAACATATTACTAACTATTTCATCACATAACTATATACATTCATATGAATAATAATGATTACTAGCGTATAACTACCTAAGCGTGAATCTACTTAAATATCCCATGTTTAATAAATATGCAGTAAATGCTCGATAATAACTCAAATTCTGGATAAAAGTAATATGTATAAAATTAGTAATGAATTCTACAATGTTCCAAATGTATATTGGATGCCTACATTTGATTATTGCTTCATGAACAAGGTACATTCAAGTCAATTTTTCATTTCTTTTCATACAATTCCAAGATTTCACTCATCTTATTTATTAGTTGTTTGTAATTAACAGTGATTTAGCATAATATTTTTATTTCCACAAAATGAAATTTTAGATGGCTAAGTAGTTAATGCTTGGTTAATCATTGTTAAATCCTTCTCAAATAGTGGATGATCTAAATTATATAAGCAATTTTAATGAATTTTACTTGGTAACTATTGTTGTTTACTAGATGCATGGAAAATCTGTTGGGGAAATCCCTTCAGATGATCAGTCTAAGGGAATAAAAAACCCAACGCAGCGGAAAACAACTGGATCGTGATTGTAGTGAGACAAAACAAACAGAGATAAACACTAGAACAGACTGTCATAGATCTATGCAATGTAGAAAAATAAATAACACCAGTATTTATAGTGGTTCCACTACCGCGATGCAGTGTACGTCCACTTGGGGAGGGGAGAATTTATTAATCACTGAAAGATTAGAGTTACAAGATTGATTCACTTTTGGAGGCTATACATAAGAAGAATTAACAATACAGACAAAATTTTGCAGAGTTTCAGCTCTCTAGGATGGCTGCCATTGTTGTCCAGAAGCTCCACTATTTATAGAGTGAAGAAATGAGAAAGGGTAGCTGTATATAGTAGCCCTGAGGTTTGGTTCAGCAAATCTGGTCCGGCATAATTTGGTTCGGCAAAACACTCATCTGGTTCGGCAACACCAAGCGAGTAATTTGGTTCGGCATTCCTCACAAACTAAAATTCTAAAGGGGTATGAATAAGCCAACATCCCCGGACCAAAACAGCTTCCTACACATACTTCTTCCCGAATGAGACTTGAAATTCAACACCGAATGATATCATTTCTCTCTACTGCAACCTACCGTCACCGCTCCAAGTGGAGAAGCAATCATGGCCAACACCGGATGAGAAATCTCGCCCGGCGTCCTCCTCCACCGGACCAATTGGTCTGGCCTATTGCCCCACCGAACCAAGTACTTGGTTCGGAAAAACCAAGCTTCGATTCTAGGGCTTCTTCCTCCTCCTTCACTGGAGGCGAGCTTCTACCTCCTCTGTCTGCTACTACGACATGGAATTGAGGTACCAATTTCTAACAATCTCCACCTTGATACCGAATTCAATACATGCCTTCCAACTCCATCTACACCTTCATTCTTCAAGCAATGGATACTTATCCAATGAGAATCGGCAATGCCATCACCCATTAGACTCTGTCAACGAACTCCGGCAAGGTCACCGCCCATCGACAAAGTGTTCGAAGTACCCAGTCCGTGTAGAACCTATCAATCTCCACCTTGAAAACAAACGTCTCCATGAACCATCTCAACACCCCCCTTCCGGTGCCACCCCGTGGCACCTAGCACTTTATTAAGCGAATCAAGTCCAAGCAATGCTCGAACTTAGCAATAGGCAATGACTTGGTAAACATGTCTGCTGCGTTCTTTTTTGTGTGAACTTTCTAAAGACGAACTAGCTTCTCTTCACTCATTGAGACTAGGAACGACTCTCTCACCTCAATATGCTTCGTCCTCGAGCTAAATGCCAGATTTTCAGCTAAGTGAATTGCACTTTGACTATCACAATGCACATTCACTCCTTCGTATGTGAAGCCCAAATCACAAAACAATCGTCTTAAATAAAGTTCCTCCTTAGCTGCTTCAACCGCAGTTATGAGCTCTACCTCTGTAGTAGACAAAGCCATAATCGTCTGCAACCTTGCTCTCCAACTGATGGCTGTCCCACCAAAGGTGAACACATATCCGGAGGTTGACTTCCTTCGATCTTTATCACCGGCATAGTCGAAATCGCAAAATCCAAACAAGCTGAAATATCTTCTTCTACCGCCAAAGACAAGTCCACGGATTGGAGTTCCTCTAGGGAATCTGAAGATACACTTCACTGCTTCCCAATGCGACTTTCCCGGAATCGCCATGAATCTACTCACCAATCCAACAGCTTGTGCAATGTCAGGCCTAGTGCAAACCATGGCATACATCAAGCTGCCAACTGCACTTGCATATGAGACCTTCATCATATAAGCCTTATCCTTTTTCGAGATTAAAGAGCCTTTAATAGAAAGCTGTATGTGCAAAGGCATCGGTGTGCTGATTGCCTTTGCCCCTTTCATGCCAAACTGAGCAAACGCCTTTCGAATGTACTCCTTTTGAGTGAGGCTCAAAAGTCCTAGCTTTCTATCCCTTTGGATTTCCATACCTAAAAATTTCTTTGCTTCTCCAAGGTCTTTCATTTCAAATTCCGCATTTAGCTTTCGCTTTAAACTATCAATTTCAGCCTTATCCTTGGAAGCAATCAACATATCGTCCACGTAGAAGAGTAGGTACACCCATCTACCATTCTTTAAATGCTTGAAGTACACACAAGCGTCTTTGATGCTACGATCAAAACCAAGTGAAAGCATAAAAGAGTCAAATCTCTTATACCATTGTCTAGGCGACTTCTTAAGTCCATACAATGACTTCTTCAATTTGCAAACCCAATTTTCTTTCCCATCTACAACAAATCCTTCTAGCTGCTTCATGTAGATGGTCTCATCCAAGTCTCCGTGCAAGAAAGCAGTTTTCATGTCTAGTTGCTCTAGCTCCAAGTCATGAGCTGCGATGATAGCGAGCAAAATGCGGATGGACGTATGCCTCACTACTGGAGGGAATATCTCATCATACTCTAATCCCTTTCTTTGTGAAAACCCTTTAGCAACCAGTCTAGCCTTGTATCTTCCATCATCCTTCACCATGAACACCCACTTGCAACCTATGGCTCGGCTTCCTTGAGGAGGTGGTACCAAATCCCAAGTCATGTTCTTCTTCAATGACTCTATCTCCTCTTCCATAGTGCACATCCACTTCGAACTGTCATATGAATTCAAAGCTTCCTCAAGGTTAAGCGGCTCCTCAAGAACCACATGTAGGGCATAGTCAAACTGATCACCAAGGGTAAGGTTCACAAACTACTAATCACCATATCTTTTGGGCGGCCTAATAGTCCTACGACTGACCCGGGTAGGTACTGCTTTGCCTAAACTCCTTTCAGCTCCACCTTGAACTGAACTTCCTCTAGATTCATGCACATCACTAGCACTACTAGAAGGCACATGTGGACTATCTGTGATGTTTCATCAACTGCGTTTTCCTTGACAACATCAACAACAACTATACTATTTGGTTGGAATACGGGAACTTCTTCCATCTCCTTAGGCCTATCAGAATCTTCTGATGTGGTAGGTAGCTTCTCCTTTGGATTAAACGTAGCAGACTCATCAAAAGTAACATGTTTGGAATGAACAATCTTCCGATCAACAGGGTTCCAAATTCGATACCCTTTGATACCATCGGTGTATCCCATTAGTATGCCCTTGCATGCTTTAGCCTCCAACTTATCATCACCTGTATGGTGAACGTACATAAGACAACCAAAAATTCGGAAGTAACCAAGATACACTGCTTTAACTCTCCACTTTTCCTCTGGAATCCTCCCATCTATGGCTGAGCATGGAATTCGATTTATGATATGTGCCGCAGTTGATAATGCCTCAGCCCAAAAGCCTCTAGACAAGCCCGCCGTCAATCTCAAGAAACGAGCCTTCTCCAGTAGAGTCATGTTCATCCTTTCTGCAACCCCATTGGATTGCGGATCGTCGAGTATAGTGAAATGTCTCTGAATGCCATACCATCTACAAAAGTCTAGGAACTCCCTAGAGACAAATTCACTGCCATTATCAGATCATAGCACCTTCAACCTAGAACCAAATTGGTTCTTAACAAGCGCTTTCCAGTCTTTGAACTTCTCAAAACTCTCTGATTTGGCCTTCATCACATACACCCATACTTTTCGAGAAAAATCATCAATGAAATTGATAAAATACTTTGCTCCTCCAAGAGAAGGAGTAGCAATTGGTCCCCAAACATCTGTATGCATGTACTCAAGTATACGCCTCGATCTATGGAGTCCAACTCCAAAAGATACTTTAGTTTGCTTGCCTAACACACACTCCTGGCAAAAGATCATCTTGTCGAAGCTTTCTCCTTTGGTCATCTTCCATCCTCGAAGTAACTCAAAGCCCTTCTCTGAAATATGACCCAACCTGAGATGCCAAAGCTTTGTGGCATCCAAAGCACGAGAACTATCTACTCCACCGTAGGACTCTCCAAGAACCGTGGTTCCTTTCAGCAAATACAGATTTTGGAACACATCTCCTTTCATAAGAACTAGTGCACCTCTCGAAACCTTTAGACTATCCTTCTCGATAGTTACCTTGCATCCCAAAGATGCCAATTGTCCTAAAGAAATTAAGGACTTCTAAAGACCTAGAACATACCAGACACCTGTCAAAGTGCGTATCACTTCGTCAAACATCATGATCCTCACTGTACCCTCACCTATTGCTCTACAACTAGCATCATTACCCATAAGAATAGAGCTTCCCTCTCGTCCAACGAATGAACTGAAGTAATCCTTATTAGGCGTCATATGGAAAGACGCCCCCGAGTCCAGCACCCAATGGTCTGAGACATCCGATACTGCTGCAGACAACACATCGTCACATACAGACTTCTCCACCGCAAATGATAAAGATCCGTCTTCTTCCTTCTTCTTCAAATTTGGACAATCCTTTTTCCAATGACTAGGTTTCTTGCAGATAAAGCACTTCCCATCCTTAGACTTTCCTCTCTTGCCATTACCGGGCTTCCTGAACTTTGAACATCCTCTAGAGTGCCAATTCTTCTTATCATCTCTACCTCTTTCAACAAACAGGCCTCCACATCTACTTCCTTCACTTATCTCCTTTATCTGATCTCTCAAGCCCTCAGATAGAAGGCCCGACTTCACATCTTCCATTGTCGATGTGTCTCTAGTGAAGATAAGGCTATTAGAAAAACCTGTGTAACGCTCTGGAAGAGAACACAAAAGAATCATTGCCATTTTCTCCTCGTCCATCTTCAGGTCAACAGTCTTCATCTTCATCACGAGATCATTAAAAAAATTAAGATGTTTCTTCACTGAAGTACCCTCTCTCATCCGCATGGTGAAAAATGTCTTCAGTAATATCAGACGGTTAGTCAGAGATTTCTTCAAGTAGAGATTTTCTAGCTTGGTCCAAATGCCCTTAGCAGTGGTCTCACTGCTAATCTCTGAGAAGACATTCTCTCCCATAACTAGTTGTAAAGTAGTAAACGTCAATTTCTCCATCTCCTTCCTTTCCGTGACTGAGATGTCAACCGTCAAGTCCTCAGGGGCAAACAATACTAGATGGACTTCATTCCTCATTAGAACAGCCTTCATCCTCCATTGCCACTTCTCGAAGTCTTTATCCCCATTCCATTTCTCAATTGCCAATTGTGATCCTAACATGATATACATCCCTTTAGTATAGGGTCTTGTAACAAATGGAGTTGCCTCATCTCCTGCCAAAGCGTCCAACACTCCTCAATCAACCTTGCAGCTCTCATACCAGACTGTTAGGGAAAATCCCTTCAGATGACCAGTCTAAGAGAATAAAAAACCCAATGCAGCGGAAAACAACTGGATCGTTATTGTAGTGAGACAAAACAAACAGAGATAAACACCAGAACAGACGGTCACAGATCTATGCAATGCATAAAAATAAATAACACCGGTATTTATAGTGGTTCCACTACCGCGAGGCAGTGTACATCCACTTGGGGAGAGGAGATTTTATTAACCACCGAAAGATTAGAGTTACAAGATTGATTCACTTTTGGAGGCTTTACATAAGAAGAATTAACAATACAGACAAAATTCTGCAGAGTTTCAGCTCTCTAGGATGGCTGCCATTGTTGTCCAGAAGCTCCACTATTTATAGAGTGAAGAAATGAGGAGGAGTAGGTGTATATAGCAGCCCTGAAGTTTGGTTCGGCAAATCAGGTCTGGCATAATTTGTTCGGCAAAACACTCATCTGGTTCGGCATCAACGCCGATCGAGAAATTTGGTTCGGCATTCCTCACGAACTAAAATTCTAGAGCGGCATGAATACGCCAACATTCTCGAACCAAAACTTCTTCCTACACATACTTCTTCCCGAACGAGACTTGAAATTCAACACCGAATGAAATCATTTCTCTCTACTGCAACCTACCGTCACCGCTCCAAGTGGAGCGGCAATCGTAGCCAGTACTGGATGAGAAATCTTGTTCGACATCCTCCTCCACCAGACCAATTGGTCTGGCCTACTACCCCACCGAACCAAGTACTTAGTTCGGCAAAACCTAGCTCCGATTCTAGGGCTTTTCCCTCCTCCTTCACCAGAGACGAGCTTCCTCCTCTGTCTGCTACTGCAACATGAAATTAAGGTACAAATTTCTAACAAAATCTGCAGTACCATGCTTGGATTTGACACTTCCTCCAAAGAAAGTAGTGTATTGAACAATGCTTGCTCTAGAAAGAGGTATAGACTCTATTGATTTTTTTTGTCATTTCACAATTTTCATGCATTAAGTTTTTGTTGTGCCTTTATATGTTCTTTGTATGTTCTAAAACATTCAACAATATATTAAAATGTAGCTTTGGAAATGTAGTAATGTATTGCAAACTAAAACTACTTTGTTCATCTTTGTTCCTTTGATTTAGAGCAATACTATTCACACCATAAATATGATTGAAAATTATTTGATTTCAATCAACGATATAAAGTGCGTCTATGCTTTAGTTATTCAGTAGCACAAAGTGTGTTCGAATTAAAAAAAACATGAAGAAACTTTCAAATGGAGGTACGAAACATATAATGAAGACCAGATATGCTTTTGACCACCGACTGAAAATTGAGTAATTTTTGGTAATTTTTATGGCATGAATGAGAATACTTTTGATTTATATGATTGAATGGAGGGAATCATTACATTGTACTTCATCTTTCCCCTAGCATGTTCTTTATTTTTTCATTTTTCTTTTTAACATGCTTAATTGATGTCAATCAGTCTCAATCTCAAGCTCTCTAGATCCATCTTCCATTAGCAAGTTCTTTATTTTTAAGATTAACTTAGATCCATCTTCCATTAGCAAGTTCTTTTTTTTTAAGATTAACTTCTAAGAGATACAACTCTATATTTGAATATATATGATATTTGTTGAAATAGAGTTCTATGCTGCTACTGAGACAAAAGCATCACGTGAAAAGTTAAGGGAAAGGCTTAATGACGGGTATGTTAATGTACGTTTCCTCTGTTATTTTATTTGAAATTTATATTTTATAATTTGATAACGATATTTAGGAATCATTGTAAACTACTAGATTGTTGGTGTGCCTCTAGAGCATGTTTTGAGAGTAAAAGAATAAATTAGTGCTAAAAGCTACAGTGAACAAAATCACCATTATAACCAAATTCTGAAATCTGGAGAGGAAAAAATTAACATGAATGTTTATATTATTTTCCTTGCACATTTTCATGAGTTGATCTAAGATCGGCTTTGGAGTGGTGCTTTATGCATGGTGTTTAAACAAGTGCATAAAGGATAATATCATTTGTCTTATGCTTAGTTTTCAATTTTAAATTTAGAATGATTGATTGATGATGCAGATGCTACAACAAGTGCATAAAATGCCTATCTCTAACTTGGAGCTAAGCTAGAAGTATTGTTTGGTTATAAACCATGCACAAATGAACCTCAATTAAAAATTAAACGTGAGATGAAAATATGAAATCTTTTTCAACTATTGTATCTAAAATTCATCTGACATGGGTAATACAATTTGTATATTGAACAACTGTATATTTATTGAACAATTGTACCAAATAGATTTATCGTTATATAAATGAACTACACAAAGTATAAAAGTTTGCATTTATCTAAAATTGTCGTTAACATCGAACTGTTTCTCTATGTATTTCACTATGATTCTTTTCAATATCGTAAAATTATGGTTTAACATTCTCTTACTTGCTATATCTTTTGTTTTATTACCTTATTTACTTTCTATTCCTTAGGCCAATGATTTTCATGTTTTTCTATTTGCTTGTAACTATAATATTTTCACCACAACCGTGTACGAAGCACGGGTTTACACTAGTTACTACTTATATTTGTTGATATGTAGAATTCAAGGAGTTTAGTATAACTGTATAAGAGTTACTATACTAATTAGAAGTTATCACTTGTAACTATTATCCACACGCTTGCACTTTATTATCTTAGATGCCTCGCATATCGAAAATGTGCAAAATATAAACTCCCAATGGCCAATATACATGAATCGACAGGTTCACACTTAATGTTGCTAATTGGTTTAGTAAGGGATATGTTTATAGTATGCCTATTGATTAGTATGTCTTACAATTACTAGCCACACATAATTCAGCCCACCCTTATCATACAAGTATCAATACGTGCAAATTGCCAAATTATCTTGTAATGGATAAATATGTTGGTTCTTGACATAATGTTGGTTCACCAAATAGTTTTACTAGTATAGACTGACATAGTAAAAGTTAAATTGCATGTATCCATATAATTTTTGTCATCTTTTTGAAGGATTAAATGGTCATTATTTTTATTGATTTACAAGTTCATAATACGAACATTGTCATTCTTTATAAAACACTAGGCATAGGGTATGGGTACATAAGATAACTTTATAATGGTCCATTTAAGATTTTACTCAAGTGTTTCTTTTACACTTTGTTGGTAAGTCCTATGACTATCGACTTCCATTACTTTCTCTTTAAAAGTAGCATCTTAAACCACACACAACTTATTTAAAAGTGGCATACTTTTGTTTTTTCTAAAGTATATTAGTGTTTTTGTTGATATTTTCCTTTTTTTGAGCATATTAGTGTATCTTTCTTTCCATTTCAATCCTTTTGCCTATTGTGCATTCATATTTAGGTAGCCTTATGCAAATAAAATAATCATTTTCTTGAGAACATCGGATTTTTAGTTTTCTATGACTCTTGTGATCAATTTACTAATTTAATAATGCAAAATTCTCCGTGGTAGCATTAATAGCATAACTTATGGTGCCCTCTTGTTCCTTCAAATTCAAGGTCATTTCAATTATGTTGTTGTTGCAAGAGAAAAGGCCGCATGACAAGTTGGAGGACGAGAAGGAAGCCCAGTTCAGAAAGAAGCAAGAACGGTATTTCTTTCATCATAAATACAAATAATGTATATGTATAAGTATATGTTCATATTGCATGCATTGATCCTATATATCTAGAAGCATCATAAACTATTGGCTTTGTCCATTCATTTATTTTTTTCAAAATCGATTCTAGGTGGTTACGTCTACAAGGTGAGGATGCACAAGATAGTAGCACACGAAATGAACCGTACAGAAATGAATTCGAATAGCAATTGGAAAGAGATAATGGAGAGGAGTTTTAGCAGAATGGCGCAGAGGTGGTAACGTATCAGGTGGTCGATGTTCAAAAAGTGAGGTGCAGGTGCAAGCGCAAGCTGTAGACCCTGAAGTGCGACCATGCCGGGTCAATGCTATTGAGATTGTGGTGTCAAACTATGGCGAGTCAAGGGCAGTCCTATGTTGAAAAAGTATGGTTATTCCTCTCTCCCTTGATCATAAGGTTTATATTTCGTTCTTATTACCTAACTTAACTAGCTTAATTAACCAGCTGATAACTACATAAGATTGTGATAAAATACTCAAAATCTTTGTTATAACAAATTTAATCCACTCTAATATAAGGTAAAATTTTAGAAATTGTTTAAACATGGCCGATCCCTTTTGTTTTAACATATAGTTATATCCTAAACCTCTATTATAGCATAAGTCTTTGTTATGAAACACTCAATTTCCTTTCAAATGGATTTGCTTATGTAGAAGTTATTAATTATGTCCTTCTAATTACAGCCAAATCAACCGATGTGTTAGAATGGATTCAAGCAGTAGGAGGAAGAGTCATCTACTAGGATGGTGCTCGAGTTCTTGGATTCTTGCCATGTTCGGAGCTATAGGTATTCAATTAACCGATTAGTCATAATTATTATTGTTTAATACATATTATGTTAGCCTTGATGCAAATTACCGTCCATGCATCAAATTATTCAATATAAACTTATTTTAGAACCTGCGACATTGACCTTTTCAACATGTATCATCACTAGCATACACTTATGCTATGCGCACTGTGTATTTGGTCTCAGTTAAACTATATAGTAGGTAGTAAAGGAACGTTGGAAGCTCTCATTAAATGAGATAGGTAAATTTACCTGTTTTATGCCCTAAATGAAGGATAGTATATGAATATAATTAGGTTGGACCTTATTTGTTTTTGCATAGTGGATGGTGGTTGCTATGAATATTTTGGCATCACAGAAAAATAGTTTCAAAGGGTGAAAACCCTTGAAATTTGAATAAATATTAAATATTAAGACATTGATCAAAATTATTTTCTATTTGCATTTTTTTGAGTAAAAGGGTTCTTTATAAACAGACAAGAGAGCATATACTTTCATAATATGCCTCATTAAAACTATGCAACCCCCTAACCTAAATGAGTACCTTGCAAGGAAAAAGAGTACATATCATGTCCGTATATTAATAGTACAACGTGAAGAAAGAAAAAACGAAACAAAAAAACCAAAACCAAGTTGTCAAATAGATGAAGGAGTAATCAAAGTGGATAAGCACTCAAAACCAATTATACGAACACACTTGGGGCAAAATAAAATTGAAAAAAAAAATACAAATAAAAACAAAAACACGTGTACAGATCAAAGACAAAGCCAATAAATGAAGCCATCTTCCATCTCGGTTCACTACGAAACTTCCAGAGAGAGAGAAACAAAATAGAAAGCTCTCAACCAAGTTCAGATCTGAGGCTAAATCACCGCTTGGAAAGGCAGATCCGACTCCGTAAAGTAACTCTGGAGGGTGGTAGAGAAATGAGCCACTACCAGAAGCTAATTAGCAAGACGAAAGTCACGGAGGTCGATGCATCGAGTTGGAGTCAACAACAACTCTGAATTCAACCAAGATAAGATCTAATTCCTTGCTTTTCGTAGTAATATCTGATTTCTATTGAATAAGTTGTTTACAGTCTTGAAGAATTAGCAATTTCCTGACTTGAGTCGGCATTTCAATACTGTTAAAAATACGAGAGTTCCTCTCATATCAAATATGCCAAATTAGAGAAGTAAATGAAATATTAATGAGATGATTGAATTAAATTGGAATTCTGATTTTGACACAGTAATTCCATAATTTGGCTGATGTCATAAGAACTTCCGAGATTGATTTTAAGCTTATTCGTAAATTCATCTAGTAACTGCCTTGAATAGCTGCATTTGAAAAATAAATGGTCCCGATCTTCATTATAGTTTTGATACAGCACACAAGATAGGTTAATATCATATTTTCATCTGCTAATCCTATCTTTGGTATTCAGTTTATTTAATCTGGCCATGAGATTGCAAATAGACATTTTAGGAGCACAAAGTTTATCCCAAACTATACTTGTCTAGTTTATTTCTGCATGTTTTTCTCTAATACGATTCCAAGCCGAATTAAGTGTAAATTGGCCATTATTGTTAGGGATCCAGGACCAATGGTCTTGCTGCATGTGGTTGAGAATTTTGATGTTATGAATTGTTTGATGCATTTGACTAGGAATTCCATCAAGTTGATTCTTCTAATTATGTCATGTTATTAGAGAAGAAACTTTTATGTTATGTCTATTAGAAGTAGACATAATTCCACCCCAATTTGTCTACCAGAGAATATCCATTGAGCCATGGATCACACCAAACATTAGTTTCATTACCATTAACAATTTTTCTTTCAATTAACCCTATGCATCATAATTTAGCATGGAGTAAACATTTCCAAGTAGTAGAGGCATTATTATCTATATCAATTGTCCAAAAATTATTATTATTGCAATACTTTTTGTACATCCACTTAGACCATAAAGAGTCCCCCTGAATATGCTTGCACATAGCCCAAAATATTACATGTAGTGAAAAAAATTGTATTGGTTTGAATATATTTTAGAGTGTACTTTGCTTTATTTATGTAAATAAAATGATAGTTGTTTCAAAAATGCATAGAGTTACGCTAAACACATCATATCATGTTAGGAAATGAATGTAAAAGATGGTGTCAAAAAAGAAACAGGTGAGTTTTTTTTGCACAAACAATTACCAGCGCCACCATCATTGTATTAGATAATAAAATCAATATCCACAGTCGTACACATGGTTAGAATAACTCTATTGGCTAATAGAAGGCATAATATATATGTATTAATGCTCTAAAGTTTGTTTGGTTAAGCAACTTGACTTAGGGACGTTGAACTGGTATGGAGATTAGATTAGTTTTTTGAATTGTAGTTGTTGACATTGATGCACATAACATAACTAATGTTTGTATACAATTGTTAATGGAATATAGTCTACTTTTGCATTTAACTTAGTTAGATAAAGATGACTAATGAAAAATTGCATTAACATAATCCGTACTAATATAGCACCAAAGCAATGTTGAGGCAAATATAAAAAATGCACCTTATGCTAAACTTTGAACATGGTATATAAGCTAAAATGCATGCATCATGCGTAGTTGAAAATTTTCATGTAAAAATTAGAAACTTATTAAAGTTTGCTTGAACAAAAGGAACCTCGAGTTCCCAGTAATGCTTGTATGATTAGTTCTTCATCTATGATTCTATATGTTAAAAGAGCTAATAATTTTTAGTTCATAGAAGAAGTTATCTCGGATAATGTATCAAACACAAATGAGGTAATGAAAACATATAATGAGCTTAACTTGAAAACTAAAGCATGTTACTCATAGATATTTAAGCTAGTATATTGGAGATTTTACAAGCGGGACAAATTTGATCGATTTTAAACTTTCTATTTACTATATTTTCAATTATAACAAGTAAAAGAAAACAGAAAATTTAATCGATTTTATAAAATTTAAATAAGTTGACTAAGTTTATTAAAAATAATTTAGTTTATAAAAATTAATCAAGTTTTATAATAATTTAACTAAGTTGGCTAAATTTATAAAATTAACTAGTTTTTATAAATTTTAACTAAGTTAACTAAGTTTTACAAAAGTTAACTAAGTTAACCAAATTTTAGAGAAATTAAATAAGTTTATAAAAAAATAACTAAGTTTTATAAAATTAATTAAGTTTGAACAGATCAACTAAGTTAAATAAGATTTATAAAATTTAATTAAGTTAACTAAATATTATAAAAATTAAATAAATATACCAAAGTTAACAATTTTTTAAAATATTCAACTAAGTTGAATAAGTTTTGATATTTTCAAAATTAGAAAAAAAGGAAAAGTTGTATAGAATTTAAACTTTTGAAGTTCTAATCTGATTTGAATGTTCTTGTAATTATAAGAATGATAAGAGGATAACAAATAATTTTTGTTTTGGCCACTTTCTAAAAATTTTAGTTTTGATAGGTCGATACATTGTTGCAAAATAGCGTGTATGTTGTCCCTAAATCCAAATTGGTGTTTTGCTAAATTAAAAGTAAAACAACTAATATTTTTATACCAAAATTCTCGTCATCTTCAATCCTATAAATCGACAGCCTCATATTGTACTTCGGGCACCCAAGCGTAATACTCCCTCCTTCCTCCTTAATATTCAATGATGGTTCGTAAGCGTACGCTTTTCGGTAGTCGGTTCACTCACAAACTTCAACTAGCAATATTATCGGCCTTGTAAAGGACACCATACCTGATGTTGTTCGCCATATACAATTCCAATTCAGTTGGTCCAATTCAGTTGGTCTGGATACAAACCTGTGCTCTTAATTTTTTACGAGCCGTTTGTTGACATCGAGGGACTATCCAATGAGTAATATATCGACTGTATTGGTTGCCTGACAACTGGGCTGCCATTCCAAATTCATCATGAACCTACAGCTAATAAAGAGAATAAGAGCATAATGTGCCAACATAAAGTATTAGGCTTTAATGTACTCTTTGGTTCAAACTACGTATGAAATGATGCTTACCACTTTAACAAATATTAAATATTTCCTGGCCAAGAATTAGGCTGTACACAAACAAACAATATAAAAGGATCAAAACTTGTCCTTTTTATACCAAAAGAAAAAAAAGAAAAAAAATCATACTACTTTTATTGCACTGAATTTTACCTTGATTTTCAAATATTTAAATTTGGAAAGCTACTCTTGTCAGATGAATTTGGTGACTCCAAGTTACATAAAACATATACATCTAGTAAATGTGAAAACTAAATATTGAAAACTAAAGGTGTTAATTCAATGAATTTTTTGAATTTGAACTGGAAATTGCAGATTGTGCACATATTTAAATTTAGTTTTGCTGATATAATTAATTATGCAGATTAGTATTTATACAACTAAGCCATCTGTCAGTTGATACTTTTACACTTACCCTTTTTCATGGACTTAGAGAAGGCACCATTCATTTCTCCGCATTTTCTTACGTTCAACTTTAAGTTGAGTCACATCCACTACAACAAAATATATTTTTTGCGGCACTAATTCGTAGGGTAATGATCCAGTGTTTAAATGGGGGCAATGTAGTTCTTTGAATGGATTTGTTCATGTTAAATTTGGACTATTTACTACACAAGTGAATTTGATTCACAATGTGTTTCCATATATATATATATAAATGATGTAGGTAGAGGGGACTTTGGTTTTAAATAATCAGTAGGTAATTGTTGGTCCTAATATTGAAGTTGATTTGATAAAATTATAAATTTATTGCTATCAGAGTATCATGTAACGTACACCCTTCACTATTTGTTGGTACATGGAATGTTATACTAGTGATGTCACATAATTTTTTTATTTCCAATTTGGCTACCAATTTGTAAATTTTTGCGTTGTAAGAATTGGAAAAATGCAGCTTCCAAATTTATAAATTAGTTATATAGTCAAAAGAATGGAATAATTACTTTGGAAAATAATGATTAAAAGATATAAATAAATTGATATTGGTTGATAGGATTATATGTTTTCTGTGACATAGAGTAGAAGGTGGGTGATTTAAAATTTTACATGATGGCTAGCTTTTATTACATTTGGGTTCATGATATGAAATAATTTCATGCCATTTTTCCATCCTTTTAACTTTTCCAATTTTATGTTCGATCCTTTATGTAGCTTAATAGAATTAGATGTTCATACATGTAACATTACTATATTCATAATGTAGATGTTCGCCATATTATCTGTAACTAAAACCACATATATCGCATATGAAATAAGTACAATATGTATTATCTACCAGTGTCCACATTTGACATGTTGTTTGTAAATGACATGGACATTTTATATATTGTTTACTAATTAAAATATTTTTCTTCTCATGAAACAAGCTATTAAAAAATAGTGTTCTTAACTGTAGGAAAATGGAGCAATAAAGGCGGAACGTTGTAAGGACGCATGTACTGATCCAGTTAAGGCCAATTTTGAAATGAAAAATACTACTGCATTCATGATTGCCAAAAAAGTAACATTCAGCCAGCTAACTATTGTGCTATCCAAGGTCAGTACAATCTATTGTTGGTATGCTAATTCACTAAAAATTCATTCTTACCTACACAATTAGTTGCCTTTTCAAATCAAACTATACAGTATAATTCTTTGTACTGCGTACACCTATAAGACATTGGTTGCAAAGTATTTTTCATTGGCTTTTATAGGTTTCGGTCGGACTACGCTTATGAGGTGTTGTGAAAATTAACGCTTTTGATATCTATGAAGCATTAGTTTTGGGTGTTATATAAATGAACCAAATTCAGAATACTGTGATTTCGGTCATACCTTTCATACCTGCCGATAAGTGCTTCTTGGTCATTATTCTTCCATTTTTACCCTCTTTAAAACTATTATTTTAAATATTTCAGGTAAAAAATATTAATTTTTATTTCATATTTTTTCTAGGAAAAATATATTATTATACCGATGAGATTAAATTTTTCATAGAAAACTAGAAAGCTGTTAGTTTACAATACATATACCCATTTTCGCAAAACATGTTTAAAAGCTGAAAATTCCACTGCTATTTCCTCATGCATGCATATACCCATTTTCACAGAAAACCTGCCTAATGTACAAACATCAAACTGGCTTGATATATTGATCCTTCAAAGTAAACTTGCATGCATGCTTGATATACTGATCATTTAGGCAGTTTGCTATTAAACCAAGATTTTAATGTTCATTATTTCATTACTCATTTGATAAAAAATAATAAATAAAATTTAGAAAATAAATATAAACTTCATATTGTTCACATAATGTTTACAGGCTAAAAATGGTAAAGCATTTCTATATTGACCGCTTACAACAAAAATATTATTCCTTCTAAGTTTTAATGAGAAACATCAAAAAATGATGAGATGAAGTGGAATAGCATTGCAAGCATCCATGTCAAATTAACTTGAACCTGAACTTGTCATATTTGATGATAAATAAATTCAAATTCGTTCTCTTCTACAACTCTCCAATTGCATTTTTTATTATAGGAATATTCGACCTTTGAAGTAGACGAGGTTGGACTTTCCATGATTTATATTTTGCACTTTTAGCAAGCTCTTTTTATAAGATCTTATGTCGTTAACATTTGTGTTTAAAACATTGTTTTCATGAAATGCTATATAAGACTAAATTTTGTAGTATATGAAATTGATGTAGCTTTGATTATATTTAATCTTTATAATTGCTTACATTATCAAATTTTATCTATTAGTTTTCTTTTGAAATTGAGCAGTTTGATTTTGAATGCATTTTTCAGGGCTATTATAAACGTTTTAAAATTGCAGTAGTTTTGAAAAGCAGCAAAATGTTGATATACCACAGCATTTCAAAAGTGCTACAGAACAAACAAAACACTACAAAAAACAATCCACAGCAAAATGAGAATGCTGCACTTATCAAAACATAACAACATATAACCGGTGTAATAAAAACCCATTGTCTAAAACGATGCAAAAATTCGTTCTGCACTGTTTCAAAACTGATACTGTATAAGTGATTCAATTGAAGCTTATTCTTACACTACGTTCTTCAGAACTCTGCTAAATGAGTTGGCAGCATTTCAAAAATGATGCAAAATTAATTTAATATAGCATTTTGAAAAGCTTCGGTAGCTTCTTTTTTAGCAATGTTTCTTAAAACATTGCGGTATTTCCTGACTCTATTACAGCATTGTGTTAGGCAGCGTTCTTCAAAACGTTGCAAATGATTATGGCAGCATTTTGAAAACGCTACTAAAGGAATTTTTTGGTGTAGTGATCGGCCACCTTTCAAGTCTTGATCTTGTGGGAGAAACTACTCATAACACTTGCCCCCAAAGCTCGACTAGTAAACTACGAGGTGTGCTTTGTTGAATGCCTCTGTAACTTGCTTCTTCAATCAACAACCAACCGTTCACTCAACTTGATTTGGCATGTTTATGGTTCGTTGGCCAACAATGGGATTGGCCCCCTATTCGTCCGGTACTGGACAAGGTTGTTCCCTTATTTAACTTGCTAAGCTATTTACCACCGAACACCCTGCTTCATTTTTTATTCACCTACTGAATTTCGAGAACGTTAACCTCCCCACCAAATGCACAAGCCAATCTTCGATTCTAACATCTCTAATCACTATGATAGTTGCCTAAGATCGTTGTTTGATTAGGTAAACAATTTTTTATCCATTTGTGTGTTTATGTCATCAAATCATATGCCTTCATTCTTGTTTGGTTCGATTGTGGTTGAAGAGGTTAGGGTTTCTGCATTTTCTCAGATTGTTTAAAGTGTAGAGGTCAATAGTGTGTCCATATGTCGGAATTCTTTAACTGCAACAAACGTGATTATGAAATACAATTTGAATCTACATGCCTAGGACTCCCATTTTGGTTCAGTTGTTTGTGTTCAGCAACCGAATAGAGGGAGACTTGCTGCCTGCTGGTTTCTGCTTGTTATCTAATTTTTTGGGTAGAGTTTGGACTAGGGACGAAACCGCTTGTTAGACTGTTTTCACTAATATTGTTTTGCAACATATTTCGATTGCATATGCACACACTCAAGAACATTTTCAATCTTTGCGATAATATGTGAGATAGATTATTATATCAGATAGGTATGTCAAGCCATCGTAAGACTCGTTCATAGACTTCCTCTGGTGATCCGGCTCCATCTTCTTTCGCTCCTCCAGATCCCACGTTGTCGGGGCACTGTTCCAACCAGCCCAGTTCTGCTAATTTTCTAGTGCATGGATATAGGCCATTTGAATTGTTGGTTGACCCTATAGATTTTGAGGCCTCAATCTTAACTCCTAAGAAGTTAGACATTATCGTAGACACTTACGACATCCCAAGAGGATATTCTTTTGTCCACCCTTGAAAAGTGGGCACATGCTCCACTGGAAGGGTACATAGCCTATTCTCTATATCATTGCATGGTCGAGTCCCCGCCTCCACTTCCTCAACGATCACATGCTTTATTGTGTACTTGAAGAATGCTCCATTCCAGCAACACCCCAACAATTATGATATTGTAACATCCCGCCTTTTTGTACGTTTTAAGCAGACATACATTCCGACTCAAACCATACCGAAGGGCGGATTGTTATTGGGGTGAATAAGAAAAGGCAGAGAAAGAAAAAAAACAAAACAGAATCTCGCAGCGGAATGACAAAATATAATAATCAAATAGCAGTTCATGAAGTTGTATACAAAACATTTGATTATACTTATACAATACAAAATCAGAGTTACACATATCAGAGATAAACAAATGATAATGCAGCGGAACAGCATGAATGCAGTGGAATAAATATAGTAAATAATAGTAGTACAAATCTTCGTCTTCATCCTCCAGAAATAAGGTCTTCAAATTCTGAAATACTCAGGCTGACCCGAGTGAATTGAAAAGACAAAACACTCGAGTCAGAACTAAAAGATTTTATGTAAGTTAAATCAATGGTAAACAAATATGAGTGTAAACGGCGTCGGAGATGTTTATGGGTTTTGACATCTCCTATCCAGTGTCTAACGTGAGTGCAGTAACTTAAGAGATGTTCGGGATTCACATCTCCTAAGGATCCGTTAAACTATCTACTATGTAGTACAATACACTATTATAATATGTCTACAGTAAGATAAACTGTTAAAATAGCGTTAAAGCGTTACATATTCCCCCTTGACACATTTTTATAATGTGAATAGTCTATACAGTATTGTAACTCCCCGTAAACTGGGGCCGTCAAAGGGTACCCCATAGGTCCGACATAAAACAAACTCGTAGAAGGCGCGCTAGGGTAGGTGACACGGCACAACTAAGCAATGCCAGGGTAGATATACCAATTACACTTCCGGACTAGTGGTAACGCATAGCAGCTCCTACCGCCCACCTCGGAACACACTCCCAAATCAAAAATCGAGGGTGGCCACCAAAATCGCAAATTAGAATATAGTATCGAAGGAATGTGCTCGATCGGAGGAATGACCTCACTTAGCCCGTCAATTGCTCCTGTTTTAGCCACCTTATGCTAACTCACGGGAGTTAGGTCCACGTATGTATACCTTTAGGATCGTCGCCACCATCCTACTTCATTCTGGAATCTCCACCGCGTACACAGTTGTCAAAGTGGTTTTCGGTATTAGCATAGAGTATGACAATATCCGATCCCGATCTCTTTAACAACCAATCGCTTATTACATACCGGATGGTTCTTTTACATTTCCAAAATCATTTCATAATTGATATCAAAATATCATATTCAATTCAAATCATATCATTTTCGAAATCATTACTTACTTCCGAAATTATATCACATTGAAATCATAGTTCGAAATTATATTTCCTTTCAAAAGTCATATTTCCAAAATATGCTAAACTTTCATTTCAAAATATCATATTAAACCAAATATGTTATTTAATTCCCAACTTAGGTTATAATGTCGCTTAACCACATTCACATGAAATCGAGAATTTGAATATAAACCCATCCATTTTACTTAGTTTGGAATTTAGAAGAAAATAGTTTTAAATAGTTATAAATAGAATATAGATTTAAAATAGATTAAATATAATTAAAATAGATTAAATAGCTTTAAAATAGATTAATTAGATTTAAAATAAGTTATAGGTTTATTAGTTTAAATAAATTAAATGGTTTAAAGTAGGTTAATATGATTTAATATAATTAATACAGGTTAAAATAGTTTAATACTTTAAAAATCTTAATAGTTAGAAATTTTGAAATAATATATTTTTAAACCAAACTCCAAGCCTTTCAATTTAACATTTCAATAAACTATTGAATTTCATATCGTTTCAATCCATGTTCAAATATCAATTCGAATTGCTCCAATTTCAAAATATTTCAAAGTATTTTCAGACAACTTCAATAACTTAATTTCGATAGAATTTCATTTATACAAAATTTTACTTTAAACTTCCAATTTAATTTCTTAAAGCAATTCCTTTTAAACCAATTCACATTTCAAAACAAAACTTGATTTTCCAATAATACTTCAATTTACATAAATCAAATTTTATTTCAAAATATCATTTAATTAAATTCAAAAATTAAGGATTTTAAAATCATTTAATTTAACCAATCCGGTGTCCGTATATAATTTTCTACCCTAGGGTCAAGTGATATGGATATTTATCATTTCAATCCGCAATTTAAAATTTTACGGTTATATATCATTTCAAACTGTAGTCCCGAATTTAAATAAAGTCCATAAAATCGCTCGAGTCTATCATTTCAACCCATAATGATTTTTCCTTAATCTATTGATCATTCGGGTATGTATCATTTCAACCCATAGTGAACTTGCAGTTTATAACGATATAAAATACAACATCCATTCATCCAATATCAACAATCAACATCCATTACAAATATCATCCAAATCAATCAATAAATATCAATATAGAACTGATAATCAATAACAGGTATTTAACTGGCAATTTATATTCAATAATAAATTAAATAACGATTTAATTCAAATAAACTCAAATTAACTGAGATGATGATTTAAAATATACCAGACAGCCATAAATAAATTTCTAATTACATCAAAAATTAAGTTAACTAACGTAAGAAATTTTAGAAGTTGTGAGTGGATTAAAACACTCACCTTTGAATTTAAATTGAATTTAAATTCAAAATATGCTCCGAATTTGAACGTTCTCAGAATTCGTCAAAACCAGCGTCACAATGTCCAGAATCTCAATACGATCCCAGCGGATCAAACCGTGCGTAAATCCGAGCTCGTATGTAAAAGTTATCAAGGTTAGAATTTTTGAATTTCAAATTTAAATTAAATAAACATAAAACAAAACGTTACCACAACAGTGCCACGTCATCACGCAAATTATCGCGTACGAGCCAGATCAAAACCTTACTATCTCATTCCCCTATCTACAGCCGCCACCACGTCGAAAATTTTCGCCGCCTAACCCCACGACTACCACCAGATCGGAGACCACCCTTCGACCTTCAGCCTCCGGCCGACCCCACGACTTGGAGATGGTCGTCTCCGGTCGTCAAATGAAGCGGCGCCGCCACTAGAGACGTCACCAAATTTCGACGAATACTGACCACTACGACACGAAATAAACCGCTAGATCGACATGCCTCAACCTCCTATAGGCGCCTATACTTCTCGATCGACGAATCGTGGAAGATCCACTGTCGATTCTTGCCGATTATATATGAACGGCCGGAACTAAACTATGGGTTTCTGGAAAAATTTTGATTCGATATCAAAAACGAATTTCAAATCTACGATACGCTCGCCGAGAGCTTCAATTTGATATAAAATTTGCCAGGGTTTGGAGGAGTTTGGTTTTGAAATTGAATATTTTTTTTCGAAATTGAATTTGAAATCTGGGATTAGGGTTTTGTCTGCCATTGGGAAGAGGAGTTGAGAAGGAAACGTACGCATAGACAATAGGAAATGAGAGCAGCTATGGTTTATAACGAGATATTTATAGCTAGAGCTGAAATAGAAAAGAACGGACCAGATCGATTTGGATTGGAACGATAAACGACTCGAAAAGCCCGTTCTATCTCCGGAACGAAAATGGGTCATCCCATGTAGAAAAATAGATGTTATTGATGATTTTAAGCTCAATGGAACAGGTTTCAAGTCCTAATTCCATCGTATGAAGAAGTTATGCCAAAATCAGCTTATTTCAAATTGATTTCAATTGATTTCAATTAAATTGATTTCTAGGCGTTTCGAGCCCGTACGATCAAACGACAAGTCCGATCGTTACGAAACTTGAAATCCTACAATAATTTACCATTACAGATCCGATGAAACTGGTTTCGTCGAAATCCGAGTCAGTGGCCAAAATGGCTAATTTCAAGTTAATTAAATAAATTAATAATTAATTAATCAAATCACTTTTTCAGTTTAAATTTTAATAATTTACAGCTTCTATCATTTTTGATTTCTTAACCACTTACAATAATTTAAAAAAAATTAGATGTCAATTTAAAGTTGATTAATCCATCAATTTCAGTGTTTAATTTCAATTTCATTAAATTCAGAAATTATAAATTAAATTTTCAATAATTCCATTTAATTGACCTTTTATCCTATTATTCAATCCATTATTATCAAATGGATGAAATTAACATTGGTTCATGATTTATTTCATTAATATTCTCAAATTTCATCTTAATCTCCATTAACGTAATATTTAAATATTTAATTTCATTTATTTACAATTAATCCAATTATTATAATTTGAATTCCAATAAATTAATAAATCTTGATTTCCATTCTTTTTATTCAACCAATTGTCATATTATGAATAAAATTAACATTATTTCTCATTTATTATCTAAATATACATTAACATAGTATTTAATTTAGATTTATTGCGATAAATTCCAATTCAGTTTAACAGATTAAATATATATGTAACTTATAATAATTGTTGCCATTAACTCTCAATCACACTTTTATAAGTTTATCATTTCCAAACCAATATTATAATTACTTACAGAACATTGATTTTATTCAATTACCATTCATTATATATTAATTCATTAATTAATTCAATATTTAAGTTTGTTTTCTTATATTCAATTTATAGCCTAGTATAACATTATTTCAATTAATTGGAACTTCATTCAATTCATTAATAATTAGCTTTAATTAACATTGTTACGTTTCATTTTTAGTTGTTATTTCATAAATAAATTACAAATTTTTATTTCTTCAATATCATATTACCAAAATCTCATTATATTAACAAATTTAAATCGTCAAAAATTACGGGTCGTTACACTCTCCCCCACTCAAAATTTTTCATCCCCTAAAAGGAAAAAGAAGGAATCAACTCATCAATATATCTTATTTAAAATATTAAATTTTATAACACATAAATTTACAAAATTAAATAATTTAAATAAAATATATCAATTATAAACAGTTAAATCCTTTTATACGCAAACTAATAAAGTTTGGAAAACATTTCATAAAAATTTTCTAAGTCCAAAATTTACAGAAAATTTCGGCAGAGTCTCCTTTGTACGGAGAGGTCTGGGAGAAATAGTAATATCAATAATAATAATAATGTATCAAAATTTTCAAAATAATATCCCAACAGCGGGAAAAATAATAAAATATCGCTAGAAAACTGTGATCCGAGAACGTACCTATTTGTCGGGCAAATAATGCTTATTTTTATGAAACCAAAGTAGTAGCAATTGCTTCCATAACATGTATTTAACTTATATAATCTAAAAGAGTTAATAATTATATAAAAGAAATATTTAAAGTTGCTACAACCACTAACAAACAAATCAATATAAACAACAATCACTTGCAACTACAGTATACAATCATTATACGAAATCAATAAAATCAACTATCCATCCATAGCAAACAAACAAATGGTTTGTTCGGGTTCAGAAATTTTTAACCGCCTAGAATGACAAATAAACTATTGAGTGCACCATGTACTCAACAGCCTTAGATGAACTCAATAGATTATTCATACATCTTAAACAATTAGAAGTATCCTATCCCAAACAACCCATAAACCAAAATAAACAATAATTTACAATGTACTTGAGTTATTCTTATTAAATTTCTTTCACAACATTTACAATTTTTATTTTCCTTTTCATTTATACAAGGACTATTTCTTTAACTTACATTTATCCCTTACAAAATTTTATTCCCATTCATTCATTCAGTGATTACTTTCTTTAAATTTTACATTTATTTTTTACAAAATCTTTTTCCCATTTATTCATTCAGTGTTTATTTCAATTATTTTCATTTATTACTTACAAAATTCATTTTCATTTATTCTATCATGTCAATTTCTTTTTACTGCATTACATTCATTTTATTATTTACTTTAATTATAAATAGTTTCAATATTAACTTAAGTTCAAAATCCTTTACTTACAGTACTCATTTTCTATTTCATTTAATTAGTAGTATTACAATTTTAACTCTAGTTTCTAACTATTTTCATATCAAATTTCTTATTTATAAAAGTAAATTTCATTGAACATTTCCATTACATATGTTTTACTTGTAAAAATTTCCATTACATATTCTTTTATCATTTCAACTTTTTATAATTGGTAAGTTATATATATATAAGTCTTTAAGAATGCAATTGAAAGTTACACAAGTTTGACTTACTTATTTTAATTAACTTAAGGTTCAATAACTACATTTTTTTATTTTCATATTCTTTTCGTTTACCAGTTACAAATTTCAAATTCCTTGTATATTTCAGTTATAACTTAGCATATCGTTTCTTATTTTAATTTAGAAGTTTCAATTATTAAATAATTAAAATTTTATTCCATTTCTATAATTGAAATCTGTAATTCATAGAAATTTAACAACTAAATGCCGGGTTCCATTTCAAATTATTTAAAATAATATATGGATATATATATATATACTCATAACTTTTATCCAATCATATTTAAACTTAAATTTTTTATTTGTTTATCAAAATAGATCTGTAGTAAAACTACTACAATGGCATTCCCACTTTGAAACTCGAAAATGAATGTCGATGATGTGTGCACTCATCACCGAAATTATTTTCCAACGACAGAGAAGGGAGTAAAGAACTTAATTCTTTCCAAAATTTCATTAAAACAATTCTTTCAAATTATATTGAAATATTTATATCAGAAAATACTTCTAATAATATTATTATTATATCCTAAAATCATTCGAAAGAAATTTTCAAAATCCCTGGAACTTAAGTTCTAAATTTCCAAATTTCATTTATTTTATTTTCAAATCTTATTTCCAACTAATATTTATAAATTTCACTACATAACAACCAATATATTACAACCAAATATATAATTTATAAATCATTATTTTATATATAAAAATATACAATAGGAAAAATTATTTCATTTATCTATATTTCAAAACAAATATTGTGTCGGTCTGTCCTATTAAGAGTTTAGAAATCCCTACCGATGTCATGGCGTCCTACGCATCAACCAGAATTTATAAATACAAAACATAACAAATTAACACAATATAAATCTTTTATAACACTAACAAATACGCTCTCTTATATATACACTCTCAATGACTCACTCTAGGGTATTACTACCCTATTTATAAAGAGTCAGACCCCACAAAGCTAAGGTTATCGCTAAACCTGAGCTCTAATACCAACTGTAACATCCCGCCTTTTTGTACGTTTTAAGCAGACACACATGCCGACTCAAAGCATACAGAAGGGCGGATTGTTATTGGGGTGAATAAGAAAAAGCAGAGAAAGAAAAAAAAACAAAACAGAATCTCACAGCGGAATGACAAAATATAATAATCAAATAACATTTCATGAAGCTGTATACAAAACATTTGATTATACTTATACAATACAAAATTAGAGTTACACATATCAGAGATAAACAAATGATAATGCAGCGGAACAGTATGAATGCAATGGAATAAATATAGGAAATAATAGTAGTACAAATCTTCATCTTCATCTTCCAGAAATAAGGTCTTCAAATTCTGAAATACTCAGGCTGACCCGAGTGAATTGAAAAGACAAAACACTCGAGTCAGAACTAAAAGATTTTATGTAAGTTAAATCAATGGTAAACAAATATGAGTGTAAACGGCGTCGGAGATGTTTATGGGTTTTGACATCTCCTATCCAGTGTCTAACGTGAGTGCAGTAACTTAAGAGATGTTCGGGATTCACATCTCCTAAGGATCCGTTAAACTATCTACTATGTAGTACAATACACTATTATAATATGTCTACAGTAAGATAAACTGTTAAAATAGCGTTAAAGCGTTACATTTTCCTCCTTAACACTTTTTTATAATGCCAATAGTCTATATAGTACCGTAACTCCCCGTAAACTGGGATCGCCTGAGGATACCCCATAGGTATGACATAAAACAAACTCGTAGAAGGCGCGCTAGGGTAGGTGACACGGCACAACTAGGCAATGCCAGGGTAGATATACCAATTACACTTGCGGACTGGTGGTAACGCATAGCAGCTACTACCGCCCACCTTGGAACACACTCCCAAATCAAAAATCGAGAGTGGCCACCAAAATCGCAAATCAGAATATAGTATCAAAGGAATGTGCCCGATCGGAGGAATGACCTCACTTAGCCCTTCAATTGCTCATGTTTTAGCCACCTTATGCTAACTCACGGAAGTTAGGTCTACGTATGTATACCTTTAGGATCGTGCCACCATCCTACTTCATTCTGGAATCTCCGCCGCGTACACAGTTGTCAAAGTGGTTTTCGGTATTGGTAGAGAGTATGACAATATTTGATCACAGTCTCTTTAACAACCAATCGCTTATTACACACCGGATGGTTCTTTTACATTTCCAAAATCATTTCATAATTGATATCAAAATATCATATTCAATTCAAATCATATCATTTTCGAAATCATTACTTACTTCCGAACTTATATCACATTGAAAGCATAGTTCTAAATTATATTTCCTTTCAAAGTCATATTTCCAAAATAGGCTAAACTTTCATTTCAAAATATCATATTAAACCAAATATGTTATTTAATTCCCAACTTAGGTTATAATGTCGCTTAACCACATTCACATGAAATCGAGAATTTGAATATAAACCCATCCATTTTACTTAGTTTGGAATTTAGAAGAAAATAGTTTTAAATAGTTATAAATAGTTAATATAGATTTAAAATAGATTAAATATAATTAAAATAGATTAAATAGCTTAAAATAGATTAATTAGATTTAAAATAAGTTAAAACATGTTTATTAGTTTAGATAAATTAAATGGTTTAAAATAGGTTAAAATGATTTAATATAATTAATACAGGTTAAAATAGTTTAATACTTTGAAAATCTTAATAGTTAGAAATTTTGAAATAATATATTTTTAAACCAAATTCCAAACCTTTCAATTTAACATTTCAATAAACTATTGAATTTCATATCGTTTCAATCCATGTTCAAATATCAATTCGAATTGCTCCAATTTAAAATATTTCAAAGTATTTTCAGACAACTTCAATAACTTAATTTCGATAAAATTTCATTTATACTTAAAATTTTACTTTAAACTTCCAATTTAATTTCTTAAAGCAATTCCTTTTAAACCAATTCACATTTCAACACAAAACTTGATTTTCCAATAATACTTCAATTTACATAAATCAAATTTTATTTCAAAATATCATTTAATTAAATTCGAAAATTACGGATTTTAAAATCCTTTAATTTAACCAATCCGGTGTCCGTATATAATTTTCTACCCTAGGGTCAAGTGATACGGATATTTATCATTTCAATCGGCAATTTAAAATTTTACGGTTATATATCATTTCAAACCATAGTCCCGAATTTAAATAAAGTCCATAAAATCGCTCGAGTCTATCATTTCAACCCATAACTGTTTTTCCTTAATCTATTGATCATTCGGGTGTGTATCATTTCAACCCATAGTGAACCTACAGTTTATAATGATATAAAATACAACATCCATTCATCCAATATCAACAATCAACATCCATTACAAACATCATCCAAATCAATCAATAAATATCAATATAGAACTGATAATCAATAACGGGTATTTAACTGGCAATTTATATTCAATAATAAATTAAATAACGATTTAATTCAAATAAATTCAAATTAACTAAGATGATGATTTAAAATATACCAGACAGCCATAAATAAATTTCTAATCACATCAAAAATTAATTTAACTAACATAAGAAATTTTAGAAGTTGTGAGTGGGTTAAAACACTCACCTTTGAATTTAAATTGAATTTAAATTCAAAATATGCTCCGAATTTGAACGGTCTCAGAATTCGTCCAAACAAGCGTCCCAATGTCTGGAATCACAATACGATCCCAATGCATCAAACCGTGCGTAAATCCGAGCTCGTATGTAAAAGTTATTAAGGTTAGAATATTTGAATTTCAATTTTAAATTAAATAAACAGAAAACAAAACGTTACCACAACAGTGCCATGTCATCACACGAATTATCGTGTATGAGCCTGATTAAAACCCTACTTTCTTGGTCCCCTATCTACAGCCGCCACCATGTTGACAATTTTCGCCGCCTAACCCCGCGACTACCACCAGATCGGAGACCACCCTTCGACCCCCAGCCTCCGGCCGACCCTACGACTAGGAGATGGTCGTCTCCGGTCGAACGAAGTCGCGCCGCCGCTGGAGACGTCGCCAAATTCCGACGATTACTGACCCATACAACACAAAATAAACCGTTGGATCGACATGCCTCAACCTCCTCTACGCGCCTATACTTCCTGATCGACGAGTCGTGGAAGATCCACCGTCGATTCTTGCCGATTATATATGAACTGTCGGAACTAAACTATAGGTTTCTGGAAAAAAATTGATTCGATTTCAAAAACGAATTTCAGATCTGCGATGCACTCGCCGAGAGCTTCAATTTGATATAAAATTTGCTAGGGTTTGGAGGAGTTTGGTTTTGAAATTGAATTTTTTTTTTGAAATTGAATTTGAAATCTGGGATTAGGGTTTTGTCTGCCATTGGGAAGAGGAGTTGAGAAGGAAACGTATGCACAGACAATAGGAAATGAGAGCAGCTAGGGTTTATAACGAGATATTTATAGCTAGAGCTGAAATAGAAAAGAATGGACCAGATCGATTTGGATTGGAACGATAAACGACCCGAAAAGCCCGTTCTGTCTCCGGAACGAAAATGGGTCATCCCATGTAGCAAAATAGATGTTATTGATGATTTTAAGCTCAATGGAATAGGTTTCAAGTCCTAATTCCATCGTATGAAGAAGTTATGCCAAAATCAGCTTATTTCAAATTGATTTCAATTAAATTGATTTCTAGGCATTTCGAGCCCATACGATCAAACGACAAGTCCGATCGTTACGAAACTTGAAGTCCTACAATAATTTACCGTTATAGATCGGATGAAACTGGTTTCGTCGAAATCCGAGTCAGTGGCCAAAATGGCTATTTTCAAGTTAATTAAATAAATTAATAATTAATTAATCAAATCACTTTTTCAGTTTAAATTTTAATAATTTACAACTTCTATCATTTTTGATTTCTCAATCACTTACAATAATTTAAACAAATTTAGATGTCAATTTAAAGTTGATTAATCTATCAATTTCAGTGTTTAATTTCAATTTCATTAAATTCAGAAATTATAAATTAAATTTTCAATAATTCCATTTAATTGACCTTTCATCCTATTATTCAATCCATTATTATCAAATGGATGAAATTAACATTGGTTCATGATTTATTACATTAATATTCTCAAATTTCATCTTAATCTCCATTAACGTAATATTTAAATATTTAATTTCATTTATTTGCAATTAATCCAATTATTATAATTTGAATTCCAATAAATTAATAAATCTTGATTTCCATTCTTTTATTCAACCAATTGTCATATTATGAATAAAATTAACATTATTTCCCATTTATTATCTAATTTACATTAACATAATATTTAATTTAGATTTATTGCGATTAATTCCAATTCAATTTAACGGATTAAATATATATGTAACTTATAATAATTATTGCCATTAACTCTCAATCACACTTTTATAAGTTTATCATTTCCAAACCAATATTATAATTACTTACAGAACATTGATTTTATTCAATTACCATTCATTATATATTAATTCATTAATTAATTCAATATTTAAGTTAGTTTTCTTATATTCAATTTATAGCCTAGTATAACATTATTTCAATTAATTGGAACTTCATTCAATTTATTAATAATTAGCTTTAATTAGCATTGTTATGTTTCATTTTTAGTTGTTATTTCATAAATAAATTACAAATTTTTATTTCTTCAATATCATATTACCAAAATCTCATTATATTAACAAATTTAAATCGACGAAAATTACGGGTCGTTACAGATATCCTGACCATCTTGTATGATTTTCATGAGGGCGTTTAGGTCCCTCTCACTCACCGTTAGATCAGATTTCTGTATGCCATGAAGAGAAAAATGGAAGGTTCTCCTTTTATTTATCTCCTTTTATTTATCTTAAGCCAAGGAGTAAATTCAAACCCGTCGAGAACCTATACTCTAACTACAGCATGTTCAAAAGGGTGTATTTCTTCATCCAAGATGACTCTCCATGCTTTCATCTGTGGCATTCCGGATGTAAGCCTTTTTACCCATCTCTTTTTATGTTTCTTGTTTTACGGAATTTTTGCGCCAGGTGCTAATCCTTTTACTTTTTTGGACTTCTCTTTCAGGAGTGGTGAGAGAAGCTACAGGAGAAGAGAGGACATGCTATGAAGACTTCAAAATATCCCAACAGAGCTTAGGGAGGTCCCATACCTGGTTATTGATGATAACTTAAGGTAGCTTGGACTATTGGTGACTGGTTGCTCAATTGGGAAAGTCAGGTAACTCTCCACGTATAATCCTATCGAGTAGAAGAAAGGAAAAGACTTGCCTACTGGTGAGATAAGTGAAGTGACATCCTCTCAGTCTTTCGTTTTCGACGCCATCCTGACTACAGATCTATTCAGCATTGCCCCCACTGTCCTTACGGGTTTGAAGGAGCCGGAGTTAGGCTCTTTTAGGGTCGAACCTCATAGAAGTAGTCAAGTCAAGACCTTAAGGGAGTGTAATGATGATAGTATTCATACAAAGACAATAGAACAGGCATGCACCCACTCTTACGACAGTGAACGCACCACCTCGGACCGTAGGGAAGCACACTCATCCGGGCATATTACCTAGACAACTAGCTTAGTTTAGGTGTGGAGGAAGCCCTACACCACTTTTTAAGTTCCGAGGAGGAAGAGGCCTTCGCTCTCAAAGATATTTCTGTTTTTGATTATCTTCTTGACCCAGAGCTACGAATAGATTATGGGGATTCTACACGAAAATCCAATGGCAGTTGAAGACCCATGAGGACCCCAAGGATTCATCCAGACGCCTTGCACTCCTACCTACATACACACACTAACACTCTCACACGTCTGTGCTAAGTTAAGCGCCTTTTTGGCGGTTGTTTGGTTCCAACTTGTTGTCTTTATGCAATTACAGGAAGCATGAGCTAAAAAAGAGAGAAGCTGCTATCCAAGATGATGCAATTAGGGCCGAGGGCACCTCCCAAGGACATCAGAAAAGCTGCATCTTCATTTGGGCTAAGTGAAA